>OY754328.1:147423374-148673374 GCA_963573305.1 Pyrrhosoma nymphula
ATACTTCTCCCACACTCCATGATTAACTGATGTTTGAGGGATGAAATCGTTATATATTTTCATTGGTTAGTATTCTCCAGTGATTAAACGATTGAACTATGTTTGAGGGATGAAATCGTTATTTGTTTTCATTGGTTAGTGTTCTCCAGTGATTAAACTATGAATATGGAAATAATTATTGGAAAACTACTATACTAAATAAACTACGTAAAGACGTACATTTGGAAGCCATGTTGATTTTTGACATGGTTTTGCCAAATGCGAGTTTTTATGCATCTAACTTCCCTATAAAAGCCTTTTTGCGGGTCTTTTTACTCAATAGGCCACCCTTGAATTATTTTTAAAATGGTGGATATTAAATTGGAGCTCAATATATTCATAGCAGGTGTAATTATGTCACTCAGTAATGATTTGGCTTAAAGAAACTCTCCTTCGTTAAAATATACAAGGAAGAAGGGAAATCGATCCATAACATGCAAGAAATACATATATGCAATCAACGTGAGAATGAGCAAATAATCAACAATTCCTACGCATTTATTGAAAATATGAATGCTTTGATATTCCCGCAGGATCAGCCTTACAGGGCGCAGAATAGAGGTTAGTTTTATAAGAGCAGAGAAGACCTCACATCGTAAAAATAGCGAGGGCGTGTGATATTTGCATATTCTGGGAACATGGATGAGTCACTTTCTTTGAGATCCTATACTGTTTTCAATTAAGCTCTACTTACCGGAATTTTCTCTGATTGGATAGAATATGTGAGAGCTTTTCAAGAGGCATTACTCGTACTTCAGAGTGGAATATTTCATCTGACGCCGTTTTTCACACAAACTGGGCAACAACGCCCAACAATAAAGGCAATTAATACTATTATTATGCGGGTGCTTAAGGTAAAAATCATGCATTTTTTAATGAAAATTTGAATAATTTCATGAATATTTTGGGAAAATGAATGGACTTGCTCGTTGATAAATTCTCAAGGGAACAACACTCAAACTATAGTATAAAATCTAGCTTCACAGCTGCTTTCCGTTGAACATGACTGTGGAAATATGGCAGCATATGAGAATAAGGAAACTCTGAGGGAAATAACCACCTTTCCCTCGTGTCTCCGTCGCACTAAGCCCAAACACATGCCGGGAACCCAGAATACTTCAAAACTGGAATTTGCGTTCACTCATTTAACATACCTAACAGCACATTTTGCGGAATGGTAAATCATCGCGAAGGAGTGTCAATTAAGCAAAACCCAACTTTTCTCCATTGAGTCCTCCTCAAATCCGGGAAAATCGATCGAAAAACATTAAAGAATAGTGTAAAGTCAATAATCAAAACTCCCTGTTTATTATGAGGGCAATAAGAAGTTATTTCTTTTACGGGAAAGCCTTGAGGAAGATGGATGGCATTTTTGCTGTTCAGTTTTCCGAAGTTGGTTAATTTGAAGTGATTTTTAAGCATATTGCAGTAAGCTGACTTTCAGGACAGTTTGACGAGATCAGACAATAAATAGAGCACTTTATGAAGTATATATCACAACGCAATCTCCCTCAAATGATCAAAATTACGATGCATGTTGTTTTTAGCATAATTTTCCTCCCTTTCAAATGATTAACAACACCTGCGGGACAAATCAGACGGACTACAAGTGTTGCCAAAAAAATGTATGTATGCATTGTATAATGACCAATCATTAACGCTTGAAGTACTACGTAATGCGCTTTTAATCTAGACGTAGGAAATAAGCTGGGAAATGTTTTAAATATATTGATTCCTCCTATACATTCCATTCATATTTCGTTCAATGTATGTTAGTGAAATAAAACGTAGTAACATGTTAGTCTGAAAACTTGTAACATGAGCGCGAACTCTTACGTTCTTTTGAAAGATGATAGTATTTAGGAAAAAAAATTCAAAAATGCTAAAACTTCTCTTACTAGTAAATTTCATCTTCTTTAATGAATTTTTAATTACATTCATACTTTAGTATGGGATTTATGACCTGAAGAATGAAAAAAATGGGTAGGTTCAATAAAAAAACGAAGATGTACAACTGAGCGTGGGAATACTGATCCAACTATATGGAATAGCGAATATTTTTCCTATACTGATCTTCGTGAAAGATAAGCCGTCCGTTAAACCATAGCCATCTCTCCAATCCCGAGAGTCGAGGAGAGGATGTGGGTGGTGGAATCCTCCGTACCGGGAGTCCCATGAAAGCGGTCCGCTGGCACAGGCCAATAAGGTCCCGAGTATGAAAAGGTGTCTCCATCCCCGAGAGGGAATTACCCTGGCAGTGAACTCCCCTCGTTTGGGACTGCCAAGAGTGCGCTGCCTCCGGGAGACGACCCCACTCTGCCTCCACAACGGAACACCACTACCTCGTCAATTTATCGTCCACCGACCCCCTCCTGCATTTCCCCTACCTTGCTGTTATCCTTTTTTTCCGACCTTTAAGGTGGCTGGAGTGGTAATTATGGATCAATGAGTGCACATTACATTGTGTAATAAATTTTCAAGTTAGTCGAAAAACATTCTTGGACCAAATTTCACTTAAGTATATCTGCTTAGACGGTGCAATCACCATACATGCAGTAATATAAATGATGCAAGACTTATATTTTAAATTTATCACCTTACAGTGAAGTAAGTAAAGCATTGCTGAGACAATGTTTCGGCGCGGAATTCAAAATATAAGGAAAAATCATACCTAAATACATTTTTTTACTCGGCATAATACTTTGATATTTGTTAGCATACATTATAATAATATGAAGCGCATTATTTGAGGGTTTAGGAGAAACTATGTGCATCTGTAATCGAATAATTCCTAAATATAAGTCACATGTCATAAGGTTGCGTTTCAAAATTGCCTTGCGTGTAAAAAATCATTGAATTACCAATAAATCAAATCGGTAACATGCACTTTTTCACTTTGATCTATAGGTATTACTTAATAAGGACACGTATGCTAAGTTTTTTGCAAATCTGTGCTTAAGCAAAAATCGCACCACCCACAACTTATTGTCAACCTAGTGCTTAGACTTTATTTAAAGTACACTTTGTTTTATTTGATTATTAAATAAATTTTATAAAGCTAGAGAATTGCTTCCGTTGCTGCTAATGACCGCGAAACTATCATGACCTAGCACGCAATTCAAAGAGAAGCCTTCGATCAAAGAAATTATTGATAATAGCGAGGTGAAGAATGACAGCAAATGAATAAAAGGGAATATTAAGCTTGGGATGTCCAATCGAGAACAGTAAGCTGATGATTGGGCAGCTGGAGTTTGAAGTCAGTAAAGTTTTCAGTAAAGAAAGACACTTACTCACTCACTCTCTCAGGTACGTGAACCACAGTGACCATTAAGATACTCAAGCACTCACACATTGAGCAAAAACTTGAATTTAACCTATGTGAGGCATAAAGGGAATTACTAATTTTAATTTACCTCTTCCACCTATTGACTTTTACTTTTGTGACAAAAGCTTTTCCTTTAATTATTTGATCTTCCCGTGTATGGTCTCCATTTTAAGTACAGTTTCCCCCTCCTATTTTTATTACTGGGCCTTCTAACGATCATGACTTTGGATTTTCTATTCTTTATGTAGATATAGGAAGACAAATGAGGAAGTGCTTGACATAGTGGGCGAGGAGAGGAAACTTATAGATGAGATTAGGGGAAGACAGGGTAGGTGGCTGGAAGGGGTAATGAGGGACGGTGGTTTGCTGAAGGCCGTGATAGAGGGTAGGATGTTGGGTAAGCGGGGAAGGGGAAAGAATAGAATCGGTTTTATGGACGGGATGAAGAAAGGTAGGACTTCGGCTGAGATAAAGAAAGAAATACAAGAGGTAGAAAGGGCACAGCACGTGTAAGAGTTCGTTGGATATTCTTTGACTTTCATCACAACCTACCTCTAACCGGTAGATTACTGTAATGAATGAATGATGTAGATATAGCCGTAGATACGTTCTCTCTACCTAACCAATTAAATCCCACATGCCGTTCCTTCCCAAACCAAAAAGAGAAATTTCTAATTAATGGTCGCTAAATAATTAATCTTTTAACCCTAGTGGTGGCTTGCACGGTAATTCGTAGATGAAGATGTAGATGAATAAAATTTCAATTGAGTAACTAACCTGCACACAGCTTTCTTTCATCGTCTAGATAACAAAATTAATGTTGCTTATTTTGATATCTTTCACCCATCATTGCACTATATATTTAATGGAAGATCTCCTTTTGCAACGGTTACGACTTTTTCACCAATGTCTTCTCCTTCCTCGTATTCCTCCTTACTCCAGGGCAATGTCTTCAAAACTTCTCATTTCTTTTTCTGCCCTTCTCTCCAAACAATCTAGTAGTCAACGCGCCGTCTAAACTCTGTCTCATTTCCTGCAACCTTCTGGGCCTCTCGTCATTCCTTTATATGTTTACACAGAACGAAACAAAAACTTGAAACGCAAACGCAGCGCATGGCGGGACCCGTTAGAACGACGCGGAGTAACTCTAAAAAGCAATCACAGAAGCGCCAAAGTGGAATAAGGGAGGTAAGTACAGTGAGAGGAAGAGAAAGACAGGGAGAGAGAGGCCTGTGTTCAACGTGGTAGGTAAGAATGAAGTATTATATTTGTGCACATAAATGGACTCCGAGAAATGACTCAGAAGGGGTAAAAAATTTTAAAAGGATTACAAAGTACAGTGTTGTCTGTCGGAGGCATGCGCATCATAAGCGGCACATCCCTGAGGTGTTGCTGAATGGTTACACGACGTGGTAGTTACGAAGGTTTCAAAACATGACTGAGACTGCGAAACTTCGTACGATTTTTCAAATAAAGTGAAATTGTTTTTAGCCTTTTAAAAGCGTCTAAATATGCAACAGATTGGCATAAAACATTTGCTTTCATGCGAACAAGAATGAAACAGAATAGATGGCTACAAAATCGCATTGATAGCTAGGCAAATAGCCAAATATGCGGCCAGGAACAATTTAGAACTAATTGCACGTTTTGCTTTTAGTTGAATAATTTACATAAATGATTAACGTACTTAATGATAATCTTTTCACACTTTATTTTCTCGTTCCTAACCATTTTGTTTATATAAAGCGTAGTGCAAAGGTTGGGGTTTGCAGTCATGCAGACGGCGATATATGCACAGGGAAAGAGAGAGAAAGAGAGACTTTCACTTCGCCGAATCCGCCGACGCCACCGAACTCCTTCCCTGAGCCTGCCTGCGTCGTTTTATTTATAAAAAAGGAGTTATCCCGGGATATCTTGCGCTGCCAACCCACCTCACTCGCTCGCTCCCGCACAGGTATTACATCCCTCCCTTCTGGCACAAAGCGTCTCCCCAGAGGAGCTTCGGCTCCTTCCACAGTGCCTCGCGACGCGCTGAAAAATGGATCTCTCATTCCCCGAAAGGATCCGAGTTTCGCTGAAAGTGGTTTAAACCGCGCAAGAAAAGAAACTCCCGATTTTTTTCCGCGCGGACGAAGATTGAGCGAAATCTCCCTTTTTATACGTTCACTTGTGTCGGGCCTTCAACGCGCGCCCCGCAGGACTGACTCACAGTGTCGAGAGGCCGCGCTCAAGATATAGCGAGGGCGCGCGCTCGCATTGACGGGCGTAAACGCGAGCAGATATCCGCCATTCAGGAGCCTTCATGCTTGTAAGGCGGCCTCCATATCCAGCCTCTTCATTGTGTGCCCAAAAGTTCACCTCCCCGAAGGCAGAGAGAGAGTTATTCTTCCGTGGAATGAACGATGCTGACATACGGCCCGACGCTTTTGATTGAAAATTGGCCGCTGCAATCCACCGTCTTGCGCCCTACGATAGCATTACGCCACTCACTCGAGATTGAAGTATCACCTAGATCAATTCAGTTTTCCTACTATGGAGCATAGGCAAGAATAAAAACAGTTTGATCTCCTTTTAACTTCTATCTATTTAGGCGTGACGAGATACCCATCGAAAACTTCATCCGCAATCCTCTAATAAAAGAAATTAAATATATAGGTAAAGTGACTTAAGTTTCTTAGCTACTTACCTGACATCCTAAGACGACGAAATCGAATGCATCCCCATGAATTACCGTTATGTGGATGAATAAATGTCTCATATAATTAAATATAGATATACCTCTTATAAAGTATTAGTTTTCTCTGTAAATAATGTGAAATCAATTCCGGATTTGAACCTTTTAGACAAAGCAAATCTAATTACGAGCATATTATGTCGCTATGTATGAAAGGTGAGAAGCGTCAGTAATGGCTAGCGATACTTAAGCATTCCATGTTCAGCCGATCAAAATAACTTTCGTAACTAACAGACGTGTCACGTTTATGTGGTGCCTAAGAAAAACACGGATTCAATTACATCAAAGACGGCTCCTCCATATCATTCAGTCGGTGTTCTCTCTATCTCTGTTTTTTTAAAGGTCGGAACCATTTTTTAGTTGACCGCGTGGTAATTTACGGTTTTCGCTTTCTTACGTTTTCTTGAGCAACACTTTAGGGACAATTTCATAGAATCAAGCTGGCAACCCCAAAAAATAGTCATTGAAATAGGGATTCAAATATTTCAACCAATTAATCTCTAATGATTATATAATCCACGCTAAAATTAAGGTTATTGCCTGAAAACTATGCATTAAAACGTTTCCTATATTTTTGAAAGTTTCTGCGAGGAAGATAGAACATATCTATTGCTATGGAAAACTTTTAATTTGAACTCCTGGGATCAAATTTTATCCCTGGAGATAATCTGATTGCAGGGATATCTCTGTCACAGTTCAACTCTCTGTATACTGAAAAAAATACGGAACAATTGCTTGAACTCACAGCAGAGCGGGAGACAGGCGCTGTGTAAGCGGGTTTCATTAGCTCCGGAATGCGTAATGGATGAGGCGAATTCTGGCAAGGTGTTCCTTCCGCATGCTCGGAATTTCTGAGCACTCGTCTTGTTGTCGCACGGAAAAGGGTGCGACTCTACATCTCTCCATCTTTACCGCCGCCACCCGTCAAACCTCGGGGTCCCGCACTCCCCCCGAACCCCTCCACACTCCTCCACACCCCCCGCCCACGTCAATTCGCGCGCCGCCGATCCCCCACCCCCCAATTTCCCAAAAAACCACTCATGAAAATCGTGTCTCATCTCGTTCCTCTCCTTCCCAGGCCACCTTACCAAGCACACCGATATCACCAGATTGCTACTCTGTTTTGCACGAGTAAATAGAAATAGACACTTTTGTTTGATCCGCATTTAAAAAAAACTGGACTATAATTTGCCGACTGACCTTAGAAACTAGTTCACATTGCAGATGCATAGATACGCGGGTAAACACATATACGTTCTTAATTAAGTTTTTTGTTCCACTGCAGAGATACATTTTGTAGCAGGGATGTGATCCGAACAGGCACTTAACGTTTAGTGCCGGCCCTGGGAGGCACCCGAACTCGGAGTCCGAGCCTCGGCGTCGAAGGCGACCCAACCCTTCACTACGGGTGGTTTATGGCACCAACTGACCAGTCACACTATAGTTTATAACTTCTAAAATCTAAACATAAAACACAAAATTATGTTCGTATTTCTGTTGCACTATTGTATTTTATGTACATTTAACTGGCTTGGCTTACTAAAGCACGTAAAATGGTTATTATCTATCGTATAACTGCCATGAAAAAACATTTTCATCAGCGTTACCAGTGCCACACAGACACGAACATAATTTTGCGCTTTAATTTATCGTTACCGTGGAAAACGATATAAGTTCCTGTAAGCACACCAAAACTTGCCATGGGAATTTGGAATCATGAATAGCGTGTAATAAGGGGCAACCTTTCGGAAAAGGCAGTAGTACTCGTTTATATATCTTATTTAGGTAAACGTTTGCATTTTCAAATTATCCTCGCATTTAATCACCAGAGACCGGATCCAAATGAAATTCTAGCCTTTAATTTCAGAAAAACAATTTTTGTCGTCAAATGTTTCACCTCACCAACTTTGGCAGCAGGAGTCTCCCATCACCCAGTATGTATTGACAGTCGTATTTATTGCTTTTGAATCGACCTCTGAGAAGTGAAATGAGAAAATGGCTTGGAAGAAAGAATAAATACAACAGTCTTTTCGGCTGTCTTGAGGATAGCGATTATTGTAGACGTCAGATGCCAGTAGTAAATGGCAGGGCCTGCCTATTTACTATTTCCCAGGACCTATTTTCTACTCGCAAGTTCACCCGAGTTTCTCTTAGTTTCCGATTGATCCATCAGTGAGAAAGTAATGTGTTTATGAGTCCATCATGGAATCTATCTATCGCCTATGCTGAAAATCACCGCAATTCTGGTGGCTCATGAAGACTGCACGACCACACTGCAAACCTCCAATGGACAGATCAGTGAAATAAATGAAATACTTCATTTTCCTCGAAGTATATTTTGCCATTCTTAAATTCATTTCATCATTGTAATTCAAATAGTAACGCCTTAAAATTGAACTATGATCAGATTAGTTCATGAAGATTGTTCTAAATTCTGTCTCACCTCACAAAATAATTTATACATTAATAGAATTCCCGCTGAGTAACTCCTTTTACATACAGCAGCTGAAGAAGTAGCCCAGTGGGTTGTTCCACAGGGTGCCGGTCGAGGTTCCACTGGATTCCGCCACCGAACGATCCGAGCGGAGCAAGGAGGTTTGAATGTGATCGACAGAGCGCTGCTGGTCCCATTAGGAGTGTGGCCGAAATAGGGGATAGGATGGCTATGCCTTTTTTGACCAAAACATTGATGTTTCAATGGGTTTTAATCTAACTGCAACTACTCAATTCTGAGTGAAATACCGACCGGATCTTATATTTTGCTGTTAAAAATTTTTAGTATTTACCTTCTCTTCTTCTTCTTCGAATAACCCATTTGAGGGTGCGATAAATCACTTCTGGATATGCCTTTTTTGATTTAATTTTGATTTTTGATTTTTTACCTTCTCTATTATATCTGTCTTTGTATAATATTAGTCTGGTAATTGGCGTAACACTAATGGATGCTGTGTTCTTACGAAAGACGTTGAGAGTAATTGTTACAATTCTCGGTATTTTAATGATATTTTTAGCGTTGATGATGCAAGACGATGAGTTATATGGGTAAGCAATACTTGATGGCACTTGAGGAAACCATTGAAAGAAAATAGAATAAAAGGGCAGGGGGTTCTTCCAGCGATCCTCGCGGAAGTCCTTTGTTAGCCTTGGACGTTCATTAACGCTTTATTTGCCATCACTGATCTCAAAACTCTCTGGCGAGTGCCACCACAAAGTTTTGATATGACTATGGGCCTTATATTGCTTTTCTATTCCGCCCTCTACTTTACCTGGATGTATCCAAATTTCTCCTCCATTCCCTGCCAACCCCACCCATCGTTCCCCTCAACCCACCTCTCACTCCCTCCCCTCATGGCCCCGGACGTATTTGCACTCCCCATAGTAGAGTGCACTCACTTCCCCCACTCCCAAAGAACTCGCTTCCCCTCCCTCTCTCATACCACTGGCTGCCACCCACCCCTCCCCACCAATATATGCGTGCACGCAGTAGGGAGGATAACACAATACGACCGCGACAGCGCAGGAGACATCGGAGGAGGATCCGAGTCGTGTCTGCAACGTAGCGTGTTTGAGTTGGCGGCGGAAGAGGGCGAAACAGGAAATGTCAGGAAGGGAGAGAAATTGAAATAGAAAATTAAATTTATTATTCCGGGACAAGTGTGCCCCTTAGGAACATATATGATAATGCATATCTTTAGAGTCAAACTAATGTTACAGTAGCAAGATACACAAGATGTATTGATATCACAGCATGCAACAGAAATATTTTATAAAACAGCAAACTTACAAAAATGCATCAGATGTTGTACAGTGTAGCACAATATTTAGTTCGCTTTCAAGTAATATTTCCCTATATTTCTTTTTAAATTCATTTGCATTTTCAGATTGTTTTTCGTCTTCTGACAATAGTATCCATACTTCGCAAGACGTGATATGGAAAGACCTAGCGTACGTAGATGTTCGATAGTTTGGTGTATAAAGTTCTTTCATGCATTATTAACTTGTACATGAATGTTGGCTTCTTATGTTAGCTCCTATTTTGTATTTGTAGAGAGAGAGAGAGAGGGAGAGAGGGGGGAGTAAGAGAAGGTGGTGAGGAAATGGGGGAGAGATTGGGAGCAACGGCAAAAGAGGCAGACGCTGTAGCGAAGGAGGACCAATGTGGGAGGAAAAGAGATGTATGTGCGTGCGTGTACCGCTCGGGATCGAGAATTCAGGAACACGAGGAGAGTGGGGTGAACGCGTTCATCCCCACACCTCACACGTTCATCTCCTCGCCAAATAGAATATCACGAATGACGTCCCGAGCGGAATGAGTTATGATTCGAGGCGGTAATTTTCGACGGGCTAGAAATGTGCTTCCGAGGAATGGACCCTCTCTTCCTTTCCCTCCTTCCCTTCCTGTTAACTCTCACCGTGAGCGGTGACCTCCACTTCTGTCGTCCGCCGAGGATTCTTGACGGAAGGTGATGGATGGAGGGGGGCAATTTGCGTCCACTACGCAATTTGCTCGTGAGCGGATGAGACGCGCCTCAAAAAGAATCTCTAGGCGCCAAGATTCACGCGGTCAAATGCGAGTTGGTCTCTTAATGAGTCGCAGGCGTAAAAAGTCTATTCCGAGTGACTCGCCTTTTCCGAAGTTGGTACATCTCAGCCTTGAGAGACTTTTCATCAACCTTAAATGCAATTTAAGGAAATAGTTGGAAAATTTGTTTGAAAATTGCAATCTAATTGATCTTGAAGAATTTTCAGATGCTATAAAACCTTAAATGCCTACAGAGAGGTGTTAATAATGAAACATCGATGCATCCTGAAGAAAATGTCATTAGCATGCGCTATTTTCAAATTTTCCGGAGGGAGTTTACTCACAGAACACAATGAAAGTCCGATAAATCGTGTTTTACTTTTTTCATAAAGGAATTATTAACATCAACACGTACTAATACTTCCACTCGCTCGGAAAATAAGATGTGAAATTAGAAGAAATCTATTTTAATAATAATCCCTATCTCATTGCGAATTAATCCTCCGGTTGAAATTAAACTCAGCTCTACTTAGATTACATCCATGTCTCGCTTGAAAACGGTTTATTTTATCATATGACTTTTTTCAAAATAATAAAATAAAGGTAGAAATATTTTTTTGAAAGTAGAAATAAAACGGAGAATATGTATCAAATGAATGAATTTTCCCTAATCTGTTGCGCATCTGACGTAATTTTTAAAAATTATTATACTGTAGGTACGCGTTTGCAAGCAAGTTCTGCAATTAGGTTAGGTTTGGCTACATGCAGCAATAGTTCTATGGCATAAACGGTTTGTTTGACTGCTCATTTTGAACATAATAGTGAATCATGATATATGATTGGATGACCATATCACATTTCTTATCCCTTCTTTTTAACACTGAGCACCCGAGCGTCTTTAGTCCATCGGATAATCCTTCCATTCCCAAAAAAATTCAAACGAAAAGCGTTGCCTGTTTAGAAAATTCTCTGAAAATAATGACTGCAACCCTAAAAACATTCTTCAATAGTTGCAAATATTCATAGGATCCTGAAGTACCTACTGTTTTTTTATTCAATTCAACAAATTAACTAAAAGAAAAAATTATAAGCTGCCCCATAAATGTTTTCATCCCTGCTACCCTCCAGAGTCTCCCTCTTGATGCAATATATATCTCGAGAAGATTTTATACCTACATTGGAATTTCCTCTTGTAAACTTAGAGGGCAATTCAAAACTTAAAACTTCTGCACTCTGCCATGATGGTCCTGTATTACGGATACTCTGCAGTAAAACTCCTTTCATATTTCTTTTACCTGTAACCTACTTCCTCACTCTTGAGAATCCACCCTCACTGCGGCACTCAAGATTTATCAAATCACCTACTTACGATCACCCGTCAATAACTTCAACTGTACAGATTGCCTCAAAAAGATCATCATACCAAAGTCTCAAATTTTCTATGCAATAGGACTACATAAACTACCATACCATCTTACAGATTTATTGAACTACATACTTGTATTTTTAACTTATTGCAGAAGGAGAATTATTAATTATAGCATTATCAGTTTTCAGGATAGCCGTCGTTGATATTTAAAACCTTAGTCTTCTTATTATCTAATAGATTGTCACAAAAGGTTTAATTTTATGTATAATCATTAGTCTCCAGTAATTTTCCTTCAATGCTTATCCTATAAAAAAATTACCAACCTGTATAATACGGTACGTTATCTTTCATGTGATGCGTGGGCAATTATTATGTATAGAAACGGCATCTAGAGGATAACATTGTGGTAGGAGAGAAGCTTCCAACATGTGTTGGCCGATAACTTTAGATTACTAAACGTAATGATCTACTATTGTAATCACCGATGTGTACATGTGTCAGTAACTTTCACATAAGAAATACACGTGAAGCTGAATCTTCATTTGGCTGCAGACCTTTTCTTATTTGCAAAATTAAATTATAAATAGTGGTTTTCTGTTATTGGGAAAAGACCCATAGAAAGAAAATAAAATAAAGATTCTTATTTCTTCAACCAAATATTGTTTTCCGGTCGAAATTCCGAAATATTTGCTAAAACGTAACGGTTTTTTGCAATATTTTTGCGTTTTTGAGTCACCTTACATCATTACGACCATCCCCATTGTTTAAGTCGAGATTCCGTGTATATCCATTAACTCAATGACTCGTTGTACTAAATAAGATATGAGTGGTTTTTTTACAATCAATGTAAATGATATTATTTTAAATGATGAATCGAAATTTTATTTTTGCTATTAAATGGTTAAATGTTTAGAAATTTTCATCGAAAAATTTGACGATGTACGCAGTCACGCTGTGTTGATTTATTTCCTTCCCGTTGATTATATTCAACAGGCACCTTCACTAGTTGATAATAAGAGATAATGGATATTACTACGGAGGAACGTGAGATAATAAACCTCAGTAAAATAGCGTGGAAAAAGAAATGAACGATTTGCACACAAAAATTATAAAAATGTGACGATCAAGCAAATAAATAAAGTAGGAGGAAAGAAGTTTCACTCTTTTAAGAGAGCAAATAACTACCACCAAAGCAATGAAAATGATGATAAAAGTTTGATGAGACCAAGAGATAAAAATGACCATGACAGACATAATGGAGTATGTACACCCTCATGTAATCATCAACGGAACAAAATGATTAGGAAGCTGAAAATTAGGTTGAAAATTGAAACTCATTAAATGTAACTCTATTATACATTGCTTAATCAATAAATGCATAAACGTTGCTCATATATTAAGAAATGGAAACTATATTCTAGGTGTCAACGAGATTTTCTTGACTAAGGCTGCTTTCGAGCATTGAACAATTCCATTCATTCCTTTCCATTAAATTTTTCGATACACTATTACAAGCATGGGAATTGCTTGTCACTGGTTAAGCATAACCAGGGATTTCATTTCATGACGGGACGAAAGTGAAGACAATGGCACATCGTCGACCACACAAATAGCCGCAAGCAGAACGAACCGTGGAGAAAATTACAGACTTCCCAAACAAAATTCATACGCCCAGGAAAGAGGCGTCTGTCGGACAGAGATCTCCCCAAAAACCCCTCCGAGTTGAGCCTGGTGCAGAATCTTGAAAGAGGCGTTTAGACAGGGCCGGAACCAAGCTTTTGTGAGCATTGGAACCGTCGCAGTTCCAGGTTATCAAGAAGTAAGGCTTGCGTGTCATCCGGGGGTAGGAGGGTAACTTTAAAGAGAGAGTGAAACGACGTCGGAGTAAGGAGAGCGATGGTCTTCCGCCGGCAGAAAGTGGAAAGAGGAGGTGGTCGGAGGTTGAGGGGTGGCGGGCTGCATATGGAAGGTAATTATGTCAGAAGGGACGGCGAGGCAAGGGCCCTTGGGGTCCTGGATTCGTCCACTGGCACGAACGTACAATCACACGAACCCATATGCCAGCCCTGTGGTACGCACGCAGGCACACAGACAATACAATCGAATACCGGCGGTGATGGATGCTCGGAGGGCAGGAGGATGGGGGAAAGAGGGCGGAATGTGGAAAAGAGGAGAATGGGGGGGGAGGGGGTTTTAGGTGGTTGAAGGGGTTGAGCGAGGCTTAGGGTTGAGGAGTGGGGGTGGATTTTGAAATGGAGAGGCGAGGAATAGGAAATGGAATCCTGGGAGATGGATGGTATTCGGACGGGCGGGAGGGGGCGGGGAAAGGGTAAAGGGTGCGATGGAAGGGTGCGAGAAGGGAGGGAGGAAGAGTTGCCACCCAGAGGAGGGGGCGTTGGGCGAAGGAGGAAGAGGATTCGGAGGGAATTGGCTCCCGACTCGCGCGCCCGCCCTCTGTGATTTACAAGTGGACCCGCGCGTGGTCCTCTTCGCGGAGGCAATAATAACGGATGCTTCCGCATACACCCCTTCTCCCCCCCCCTCCCCCGTTGGGTAGGGCGTGGAAAAGAGGAGGATAGACGGAGGGAGGGGACCACCGACGCCTTATACATATAGAAAGAGAGGGAGAAGGGGTTGAACCGAATGAACGAAAGGATGGATGGAGGGGAAGGGGTTCGAAAGGGCAATTATCCGACGGGAGAGGGAAAGAGATTGAAAAATGTCGCGAGAGAGGTCTCCATTAACAGCCTGCGCTGCTGGAGAAAAGATATATGGGTAATATTGGAATCAATGTCTACTATGTACTATGGGGGAAAAAAGTTTCCCAACAAACGGAGCGTCGCCACTATCGCTCTGGAGAAAAATCGGCTTTCTCTCTTATGGCATACTATTCCAAGGCAACAACGAGGTAAATTCGAACACAGTAAGGTGATGGACTCATCGTCGAAGCCAGTGACGGATTACTGGCCGCCTGCCTTCCACGAGTGTTATTCGCGCTGGCTTCCAAATTGAGGCACATTAGACAGCCATGTATGCATTTCAAACGTATCATTTAACGCTCTCGTTATCGCCGTAGCTTCCTCTGCATTCTTTCTCTTTCCTCTCCTTTTCTTCTTGGCTTTGCTCCAATTCTCGCACTATAGCAAGGTCCTGGGATTCACCCGCTGTCCACTATCATTATAACCTACGATTTTTAAGAACACCGCTATGAATAAGAGTTTCCTCTTTTAATCGTGAATACAAACGTATGTTCAATGCACATTTCAAGCATGGCGGTAGATTTTCAATGAAAAGGCAAATGAATAAGCTTTTTATGCGCAAATATGTACTAATGAATTAATAAATTCGCAAATAAAAAAGACAAAAAACAGAAAGTAAGATAGATAATACATTTTCCTTATGATTGATTGCCTTTTTGAAATGTTGAACTATTTTAGCTTCTAGGTAGAGTACGAAACCGCTTTCAATTATGTAACTGGAGTTATTATATTCCAGCATATTTAAAAAAAATATTGAAGGCATTTATTGAAGATGGAAGAGTTACTTTGTTTTAATAGCGTATTATTCGTAAATTAATATTTTTACAGTCTTTTAAAGTAACTAATTTTAAATAAACGCAAAGAGAACAAATAAATTCTTGCTAGATACGCTGTTGGTCAAATTATCTGTCAACTTCATAAAGAAATGCAATGGAAACAATTTTTCCGGCCACTCTAAATGGAGATACATAGCAGAAGTCCTGACGATCGGTTTAAGCCCATACCTCACAGACGTGACCTTTCAGTGTATCTTGGTTCTTTCCTTTGGCATTCTGCCATTTATTGACCATTATTAAGTCGCAAATATTTTGTATTGGATTCAGGTGGTGTTCTCGAGGTGGTGTTCTCAACAGCAGTCCCGGCCCGACTGCAGAAATAAGTCTCAAAAAACGCAGACATGCATGCCCAGATCTATTTTTCCGAGTTGTTTTTGGGTGATACGTAACAAACAGGAGGAATATAACTTTTTTCTACATAGGGAAATGTTCTAAAAAGTACTATCAATTAATAAAGTTATATTTAACAACAATTGCATGTTCTCAATTACTAAATACGTCCATAATAAGCACTTCTAATGTTTAATCATTGATGAAAGTTACGATATTCTAATATGATCCCGTTACGAATGACCTAATTCTAACCTCGCCGTTAAATTAGTTTCGCTAATTTCTGGCTTTGTTGGTGGACTGGAACTTCTCATACCGGCTTCATGGAGGCGGCTTCTCTACATTCAGGTGCTTTTAAGTTTAATGTCCTCTTTATCACGGCCACCCCGCCAACAGTAAGAGAGTTGTCAGCAGGATCTTTAGCATTGCACAGCATGTTTGAATGTTCACTCACGTAGCAATCTCCCAGTTTCTAGTTTGACTGCGTGCTGTTCTCCTGACTGCTCTTTGGTCTGCGCCTAGCGGCCGGGGGTACGTGCGAGGTCCCGATTTGTGCTGGTACGAGTGCTGCATGCCTGGTGTGGAATCACCCCGTGCCACACACCCTAGTGGTGGCTTGCACGGTACTTCGTAGATGTAGATGTACATGTAAATTTAATTTTTTATGTTGTCAAGTATAAAGTTTCGCCATTCATGGAGCCATCGTTTTGAATATCCTCAACCATGCGAACATAACATCACATTAATTGTGTCAAAGGAGTTGACCTGAAGAAGATATTAGAAACAAATTTCAGAAAATGTTTCTACCTAATATATCATATGATCATCTCAGTTGCTTTTGAGTACCAATATCATTTTGCAGGTTCCTTCTATGCAGTCAGGAATTTTTTTTTTCCATAGAGTATTCTGATGTCTTTTTACTTTACTTGCTCTCCACCAGAAGAATAAAAAATGTCACGTCCAATTTATTGGCTCTATGCCATGACAAGAAGATTGAATTCCTTCACAAATGCCATCACTAGATTGTTTGAACCCGCTAAATCTCTGATTTAAGGGCAGACTGCCTACTATGTCCAACAATTTTATCTGTCGCCGCAGGGGAAGAAGGGTTGCAAGATGAGGATAAGACGGTATTTTACGCGGATGCCGAGGAGAAGTGCTCAAAGTAAGCGGCGCGGTGGGACAGAGCTGAGGACGAGGAAGTTGGTTTTTAGACATTTTTCCATGGTACCGTACTTGCTACCAAAATATGTATAATTAGCACAAGGCATAAGCTAAAGAAAGTACTAAGAATGGGAAATATTATACAGGGTAGGCCAAGGATTGAACACATGAATAAAATTATTATGGAGGTCAAAGAAAAATATTAAGAAGAAATAAAGTGTAAGCCAAAAAGAGAGTGAAGAGCTGTTTTGCACTCTGAACTCCGGATAGATTACTACTGGTGAAGACGCTACCTAGAAGAGGGGATGGTATTCCTCCCATCAAAATTTCCAGACATGAAATAGTCCCATAGCCAGATGTCAGGGTGGGAACTATTAGGAGGGGAAAATCAGTCAGATGAGTTAGATGACAAATTTAGAGTTGAGATATGGGATAGCATGGGGAGATGGGATGGGGATAACGCGAATATGGAGATTGCTAGGCTCGAAAAGCTTTTCCTCAGAACAAGCGAAATAAGGTGGACTGAGGCAGATCTCTTCTGGAGTGAAGGACACCGAGTTATATGCTCATGAGAAGACTTGGTGATTACAAGGATTGGGGTCATACTGAAGAAATAAAAGGGAGAAAAAGGTGAAAACATTTGTAAAGTATGTATTTGAAAAGTATTTGAAATACAACAAGAAAAAATCCTGATGAAGAAGTAGCTTACGGGCAATATAATAGTTCAGATATACAGGCCGACGTCCAATAATGCAGGAGAAAAAATCAAAGATACGTAGGAACAACTGTAAGAAAACCTCAGTCCACTGTAGGTGGAAGAGAGCTCAAATCATCGCGGGAGAATGGAGCGCAAAGTGTTAGTGAGAGCGTTACCTATACCTGTTTGGACTAGAGGAATGAAACACCAAAAGGAAAAGGATATTAAAATTTTGCAATCGGGTATATACAGGAATGGGATTTCACGTTGAAATTTTTCTGTTTCTCTTCCACTTATTCGAACTCACAACTTCGTTTCCTGTATACACTCCTTATTAAATCAATTAGTTTTAGTGGTAGTTTCTTTCTTTTCAGGATTTCCCATATTTATTTTCTATTTACATTATCAAAGGCTGCAGTTAAGTCTGAACATATTTATAGAGATTCTTGTTACACTATATTTGTATTATATAACTATTCTTATTGTATAAATGTTGTTTTGTGCCTGTCGTTCTTGCCTGTCCTGTCAGTCTATGACCATTAATTTCATTTGTCCAGAGGTAATCATACCCAATCTTTTCTTAGCTCTTCCCATTGATAGTCGTGAATATTTTAATGTATATCCATCTTTGTATATTCTCTCCTTTCTCTTTCTTTTTAGTCTCACTCACTCCCAGTAATTCTAGCCCGTATTTTTTCATCTCCTATACGTAACAAACAGGAGGAATATAACCTTCATATTTAGTGTCTTAATGTTCCATGTTCCAATCGTCGTCCTTTCTTCCATTACTGGGGTCTTGGATCCGAGATACTAGTCAGTTTTTCGAGCTTCTTTTGCTTCCATTTAATCGGTGTGTATTTGTGGGTGATGTGGGTGCGATGTGGGTGATCAGCCCAGCGATGCCTTTTCTAGAGCCCAGTTTGCCGACCTTTTTCACAGTTTCAGTCTCCATAGCTATCGCAGCAGTCCTGGGCTTCAATTCTCCTCTGCACTTCAACCCCAAACATAATCCATTTCATCAGTTGCTGCCTGCTCCCACGACTGGGACGTTGGGTTGGATTTTGGGGGGCTGGCGAAAGATTCAACTGGAAAAAATTGAAGGCCAGCACAGAAGATATTTGAAGAAAGCGATTACACAAGAAGCGAAGACCGTGGATCACGATGGAGATCATAAATCTAATAAAAGAAATAAAGAAGAATCCCACAAACGAAGGTTAAGTTTAAAAGTACTAGCAGCTACGGAATCAAAAAATATTGGGAATCACCAATGAGGGTGAAATTCATCATGAAAAAATCAATTGCCGGTCAGATGTGTCAGCCAGTTACATAAGCAAGCCATCATAATTACGGCTTGATTGATGAATGAGGGGGAGGTGGACATAAGCTATTGAGGCTTATGTATCATTCGGAGCGTATTCGAGAGGATAGTAAAAGAGTTGAGGAAAAATAGGGAACCGGGGGCAGGCATTCATTCATTTAAGTATTCTTCCAGCTGATTGAACAACGAAGAAATAATCAAAGCACTTGATGGTTCTGCAGAAAAAGGCTTGTGCAGTATAATTAAATACAGCCCTAGAAGTGTAAAAGTGCCGAAGGATTTTGAAGCATATAATTATTGCAGTACCGGAAATAATATGGACTGAGGGTAGACAGGCTCACAGACCTTCTGACTTCTCTGTCTCATGCGTCGAAAAATCACACACAAATAATATTATAGGCCACATATCGGCCACTTCAAATACTATGAGCCTAATTCATTGAGATAAATTCCGTACATTTTGCGTAAATTCTCTTCGGGATTTCCGACGAGTTAAATTGGTAAAAAGTACCAACGTTTCGAAGAACGACTCGTCGTCGTCTCATAATTTTGAAGATAATGGAGGAGTCGACCGTCGAAACAATGGTACTTTTTACAAATATAACCAGGTAGAAATTCCGAGAAGAATTTACGCGAAGCATTCTCCGGGAAAGCATTACATATTTTTAATGCCATATATTTACTTCATGTATATTTATGCCTATCTCTTCAAGCTGTATCGAGAAGCAGGTGGAAGAACGACAGATGAGAGAGAAATACTTAGGGTCGCGGATGCTAACCTCATACTTGTGCCCCGTACTGTGACACGGAAAGTATGCGTCCTCAGATATATGATTTTGCAGTTGTTACAACTTTGAAACACTAAGCGATTGATTGCGAGGAAAAGGTAAAAAAAATATCGAAGCGAGAACGATAAACAACATATACTTAACAAGTAACATAAACCACCTTCTTTTTATTAGACTTAAATTAAGCATTATTATAGGTTGTGATTTTAGGAGGTAGGTAATTGATGGTGGAAGGAGATGTAAAGCGTGGAATTGGCAGATCACTCAGCACGCAGGTACTGGCTGGATTTTTATAGCCCCAATAGTACCGCCTTCCTCTCAGAAGTTGCTCCGTCCTTGACAAGACACGTCGAAATCTATTTCGAAGGCCCTAGAATGCCCCCCTTCCATACATGATGAGCCAAAGCAATGGACCATCCTCATCCTTCATCCACGATTCTCCCTCCGCCCGAATGCAACATCAAAAACTTCCCCCATCACACACGTACATTAACAACCCGAGCACAAGACTCGGGAAAAAATTCATTCGCATTCCGATCCCGTAATAAAAGAAAACGCGTGTTTGTTCGAGGCTCGGAACACGGCGACCCCTCTCGTTGCCCTCACCGCCGCCAACAGTCATCATCCCAAAGGGGCGGGAAAGAGGCGGGGGGACAAGTTAGACGCGGACGTGCGCACTGCAGTGAGTGCATACAGGCCCGCTTGTGGCGCCGCTCGCTTACTGTACACAAAAGCTCGCGTGCCGATCGACTACCCTCCGACTGCACACCCGCCGCCGACGGAAAACTCGAGGGCTTTTCGACTGCCACCCTCCCCCAAAATTCCCCGTCCTTACCCCAATATTTTTAATAAGAGTATGCCGCTAGCATATGGGGCCCTCAAGAAGTAGGATTAGTCTCAGAAATAGATCAAATCCAATGGAGAGCGGCCAGATTTGTAAAAAAAAATTGTTACGATAAACCTAGCAGGGCTACCGAATTGTTAAAGGAATCAGGGTGGGAATTTCTCACTGATCGAAGTGAGAAATATAGGTTTAATATTTTTCGCAAGTTCGAAGCAGACAATTTTTTGCCGGACCTTCAACGTATTTTGCTGGAGCCAACGTATTACGGTAGAAACGGTCACAGGAATAAGATAAAGGAAATAGACTGCAGAACCGATAGATTTTAAATTTAATTTCTTTCGCGTACAAAAAGGGATCATAATAGTTGCGATAGATCAATCATATGAAACTCCAAGCATCACTGGGTAGAGTTGACTTTTCACTTGTGTTTCCTAACATAAAATTATTACTAACACTTCGACCCCGCTTGAAATTACCGGCATTATTTTGTTCTCTACATGAATTAGTATCTCTTAACATTCATAAATTAAGAGTATTAGTAATTTTAAGCAGTGGTTATCTCTTTAACAGTGTACTGCATATTTGCATGTTCATTTACGTAGCTGTCTGACAGTTTCGAGTTTGACTCCGCACTGTTCTCCTGACTGCGCATGGTGGCCGGGAAAACGTGCGAGGTTTCGATTTGAACTGGGACGAGTGCTGCATGCCTAATGTGGAATCACCCTGTGCCACACACCTTAGTGGTGGCTTGAACGGTACTTCTTAGATGTAGATTTTACATCTATATATTACTCTGCGAGTTGCCGCAGAGGTTATGACACCAGCCATGAAATAGGGAGGGAATAGGAAATTGGAGTTGGAGCAGGGAAAGGACGAGAGTGACTTGAACGATAACGTAGTGTCTCCTTATTAGTTTTCCAATGTTTTTGTTGTTGTCACTAATGGTTAGTGGAAAAAGGGAATTGTTATCCCTATTAGTTTGGCAAAGTATTCGCAAAGTTTGGCAAAGTCATCTTTTATTGTGTTCCTTTTACCAGCAACAGTTATATTGTACGATATAAAAATGATATCCCCTGTTGAACAGCGAAACTGGCATGGCCTGAATTACTCAAGTAATCTTAGCTCCAGTGTAAAGCTTTCGATTCTTTAACGGATTCCAACCTAGTCCTTTCCTCGGCTATGCCTCACACTGTTTGAACGTAGCAGAATTTAACGAATCTCGCGGCTTTCCTTTGTATTTATTTTATTTTGTGCATTTAATATTTCTTTACAGGGTCCTAAATGCATACAGTGCACTCGAAATGTGACGTAACTAGAGTGAAGTTACATTTATCTTTCACTTTTCCATCTTTGTACCTTCCTACTATTTGTTTAGTAAATTCTAACCTCTACGATGCAGTGCCAAAAATAAGTCGGTTGTATTATTTCCTTGCTAGGTCTGAATCTATGGTGATTCCCAGGTATTTTACTTCATCTGATACATTAATTTTCATTGCCTTTGTTTTAAACATGGAGCGTTGTTGTTATAAATTTCCTGGCGATCACTATTGGTGATATTGCAGCCCAAGAAGTTTCTGAGTAGCCATTATCACGCGCCTCTCTAAATCATTGTCATCTAAGGCATTAAACAGTAATGGTTTTAAATAACTAACAGCATTATTCAATATAAAAATACGTTTGATGGGTGAAATTAGTGTTCAATAAGTACGAATTGCATGCCTAACAAATGCCAAATCCACAAATCAGTATATATCTGCATTTGCATCTGCATATTGCCCCACGGATAGCTGCAGAGGTGTGTGGCGGGGGGTTTTAGCCATTCGAAAAAGAGGGAATATGGGAAAAAATAGGAAGAGGGAAAGCATTCATTTCCATACATGCATGTATTTTCATAATGAATTAATTCTCGTCGTTCCCGTAACTTTTGTAGTGCGCAAAGCAATGTATACCCGGTGAAACGTTACCCCTGCCACACACCCCTGGTATGCGAGTGGTTTTCTCAGAGATATCTACACTATAGAAGATTACACAGGGTTCAGATGGACGGACTAAAAGATATCCCACTCGTATTTGAACCCAGGACCTCTGGTCAGTAGCCCCACGTTCTACCCACAGGAGACTATGGTCAAACTGCCTGCCAAAGAATATTTAATACATATGAAAAGCAAAATTTTCTGATTCCGGAATCGATTTCAGCACCCTCTTAGTGCCAATACTGCCCTACTCAAACCTTCACAGCGGGAATACGTATTGGCGGTCTGGTGTGGAGAGATGAATAAGCCATGACAAGCGAGGAGAGGTGATGTAAAGGGGTAATCTTCATGTGCTCTCTATGGCAACAAGTTGATAGATGGCATGAGAAGTGTATTTGTCACCGATAGTCTATTTCAAGAATGCAAAACGAGACATGCAGACATTTGAGATGTGGTTGGGATACAACAGCTCAGTGAAACGAACAATCATTGACTAATTGGTGGAAAAGACACTGAGTGGGAGAGACGTGACTAAAAATTTGGAAGAGGTTTATCCATCAAAATATCATTCCGTTTATTATTTCTTCATTCAAGCATAGCAGAGTGATCAATCTTGCAGGATTGAAGAGACGCCGACGGAATACTTCACGCACTAAGAATGAAGCTCTAGTTTTCGTGCCCTCGTCCGCTTGCTTCCCGAATGAAACTTCTTTCAATCCCTCTCGACCCTTCAACATACCATCTACACAACCCCCCCACCCTCAAATAACTCGCCCTTCGTCCCTCCACTAATAGCACGGGGAATCGCTCGACCCCTCCACTCCCACTCAGACATGATCGCCTGATCTTGAAAGCAAGACGCACAACGCCAAGAAGCATTCACCCTCGGTGCTGGGCGATTGGAGCGCGAAGCGAGATAAGACAAGGAGGAGAGGTCCGGAAGAAAAGGGTCCGCTAACGCTTAAATGGGTGGGAACACGCTGGAATAAATAAGGAATGCGAAATAATTTCATCCATGGAAATGCGTGGTACATGCCTAAAATGGGG
The DNA here is from genome assembly GCA_963573305.1 of Pyrrhosoma nymphula. Classification (NCBI taxonomy): domain Eukaryota; kingdom Metazoa; phylum Arthropoda; class Insecta; order Odonata; family Coenagrionidae; genus Pyrrhosoma; species Pyrrhosoma nymphula. Next base: position 147,447,120 of record OY754328.1, read on the forward strand.
CTCAGCCCGAGACGGCAATTTACGGAAGGACGACGATCTGTTAACGGGCCCCAAGTATATGGAACGGCCGAAGGTGAAGAAGGATCCTCCAAGAAGGTGACCGACAACTGAGATCGTTTGCGCAATTTTGGATAAGTGGTAGGCTGTCAACATTAGGATCATTTGAGGTGAGAGGAAAATGTGGTGAATAACTAGGCTTCGGCTTACACTCGGAAAAGAGTGCCAATGAATCCGCAGACAAATTATTCTTTAAAACCAATTAACACAGATTATATATATTCAAATGATCTTTAAAATTAATATTTATTAGACTTGCTCACCAGCATTTTAGAATGCTTAGCCAGTGTGTCTAGTAGAGTGGTTTTACGTTACCCTTGCGTACTGTAGCATTACGCTACGAGCGCAGTTCAGCATGCGATGTGACGGGCACCGACGATAGAAGCTTCATAAGAGCTAATTGTTGGTGATCTAAAGATATGGAAAAGTTTAATCCATGGAATACTATAATTTTTTCATGAAAGCAAACGAAGGAAATGCCTACTTCCTTGGATTATATACGTACGTACATTATAGTACGGTTATATATATATATATATATATATATATATATACGTACGTATTCCAAATCTCGAATGGAAATTAATGAATCGAATAAATAATTGCTTAAAAATCGGCAGAAATCAAAGGAGAAATCACCTTAGAAGGTGCATCCAAACTGAAAAGATTGAATGTAATGCAAGAGTGTGTAAAAAAATAAACAAGCCAATGTTCTTAATCTAAGTTTAGGAAGGAAACTCAAGCTTGCAATCGAAGTGGCGGCAGTTGATAAGAAGCTGCTTTAACAGGCGTCCTGAAGTTCATAGTTCCTCGAAGATCATGGAAACTTCTGACCGAATTTGAACTGTTCTCAAGTTACGTGTTCCCTTTGGGGCGGGTCGTAAAGGGCTGCAGAGGAGATCTTGATTAAAGCGAAATCGGAAATACAAGAGGGGGGACTGTTTGGGGAAGTATCCGCGAAAGAACTGATAAGCAAAGGAATGTGGATGGGGGAGCGCTGGTGGGGTGAGGGAAAGACAGGATAAACAAGGGAATAAAGTAGTTGGAGGAAGGAAAGACAGGCGAGATAAGGAAATAATGGAGGAGAAGAGGGAAGGAAAGGGGAGTGACGCGAGAGGGGAAAGGTCATGGAAGAAAGCGATGACAAATTAAAAGGTTTAGAAGCGAGATTTGGAGATTTCGGGGAAAGGATATAAGTAAATAAGGAAGGAAAGTTGAAGGAGAAATAAGAAATAATGTAAGTAAATAAGGAGGGCATCGGAGTAATAATAAAAGCTTATATATGGAAAAAATTCATTTCTATCGTCTCCTCTGGAATAACTAAATTTCCCCTGAAGACTTCCAATTCTTCTTATCTTTTTTCTTACATTTAATCTCAATTATGTTTGCTAACTTTAATAGTAATTCTTTTGTACGATTTTTATTAAAATATTCTACATTTACTTCATGAAACGTCGAGTTCGCCGTCAAACTCGGCTAAAATGTTTACAGAAACATTAAATCTTACGCATTTACAGAAATTTTCTCAATTGATCAGAATTCGAAGTTCCACATGAAGGCTTTGTCCCATATAAAGTTTTCAAAGTTCTCTCAATTCCTCAGTTATAAGATTGACTGCGATTATGCCAGACATTAAAACCCGCATCTTTTATACTCTTAAAGTTTAGAAAGCGTACAGGATTTTGTAAAGCATTAAAGACGATTATTTATTTAAGTAGCGCAATTTAAAGTAGTGTTTACATTTGCAATGCTCTATGAGTTCACCTCAACTACACTAAGAGCTATTATGACAGTAATGACAATTCGAATTTTCCCAATCTTGAAAAATATGCATTATTATTGGGATGAAAGAGGAGTTTAACGCAATTAAGTTCACATTCATTCGTATATTTTCAGGCACACAGGCATAAAAAAATTTGGAGATCCTACACTACTATCGTCCTTAGGGCTTTCGTATAGATCGATAGTCTAGACAGCTACCCAAACGCTAACAGGGTTTGAAATAACTGACCTAAAGAAAGAACCGTGAAGACTTCACTCACATCATACACCGAAGGCAACGGCCTGCCACGATGGAGAAGCCGGTTCCCACTCAGTCACCGAATTTAGGCATGGTATTGTTCGACTCAAATGCTTCTTTCTATTCGTCCAAGAGCTGTTGCCCCCGTCTGAAAGTGGTCAACAATATGTGACCTTAGCCATGGAAGCACGTAAAACTAAATAACTACTACTCATGCACTAAGGAAAAAATAGTAATTCATCGTGCTTACGTTTTAGCTAATTTTTTACCCATAGGTTGGATGTGAGGTGGCTGTGGAAAAAAGGGTGAGCATGCAGTACTGTTTATTTTGATAACCCGCGTCAGAATTTTAAAAAGCCGACGTTTATTCTCCTTTGCCGGAGACCTCGTAAGGGCTGATGACTTTTTGTCTTTACTTCGCATCGAATATATATCCTCAAGGAGGTGAATGGGGGAGGGGGTGGCGGTGCGTGTAGAGCCTTCTCGAAGTCGTTCTTCTTTCTCGAAGTTACTGGTATCCAAGACTCACCCTTTATCTGCTGTCTCTATTGATTTTTTAACCTTTTCAAGACGAGAATCTTTAGGGAGGCCTTAGAAATTTAAAAAAAAAACATTAAAACAATTACAATGTACACAATGGAGAAATGATCCCTCCCAGTTTCACATCCTTGAGGATATATATTAAAAGCGCAGGAAAGACAAAAAAGCCATCAGCCCTGTTGAAGTCTCTGGCATTCCGAGAAGAAACGTTGGCGTTTTAAAATCCTGACGCGAGTTACCCAAAAAAAAACATTGCTGGACAAACGTGGACTGCAAAATTTTTAATAATTCGAAGGTGAGAATCGTATGAAATGTTGAAAAAATACAGTGCAATCGCAGTATTTACAACACCCAATGAGATGGTCCAATGGGATGCTGGAAGAAAAGACCTTAGCATAGGAGGAGTGGATGAGGAGGGTTGGGAGGAAGGGGCGTTTTTATTCGGGGGTTGGGGGTGGGATGGGGAAAGGGTGGGAAGCGGGCGACAACGGCACTCGGAGAAGACGATGGGGTTGTGAGAGAGTGGAAGGAGGGGGTGGTTTGAGGGGAGGGGGGTGACAGAGCAGATTGACTGAGTGAGCGTACTGCATGTATTCATGCACGCGTGCGGAGCGGTTAAGATTCTTCGAATGTGCTCTCTCTTCCTCGGACGAATCCATAAATTTGGAGAAATCTTCGGGATTAGACGTCTTACGTCATATGCGGGGGTCTTCCACTCAATCTCTCTCTCTCCATTTCCGCCTCCTTTCTCTCTTCCACCCTCCTTATCTCCATCTTCCAACCCACTCTCCCCCTTATCTTCTACCACGCATCACATTTTTGCTCTCTTTCTCTCTTGACCGTCTCATGTCTTCCGCGACCCTCTACGAATTTCACTCCATTTGATTTCCGCCTTTTACCCCACACAAATCCTCCGTTTTATCACGACAACAATGAAGTCAACAAGGCTCAAAAGGAGGGCGTGAAACACGCTAGTCACAAACATGTCTCTCCCCTTCATTTTCTTTATCAGGCTCCGAAATTTAATTTTTTTAGTATCAGATGTCTTCGGGTTCTTAATCTAATTTTCCTTGACTATCCGTGGTAGATCTGTCGAAGGAATTTTCGGGTTTTCGGTCGAGCTTTGTTGCATAAGAAGAGGAAATTAGCGCTTCTACTGGGAAGCAACTCAAATAACAAATCTAAACACGTTAACGAAAACCTAAGCGATCGAGGCATCTTCATGCTTATTTCGCCCCTCGGTATAAAAATATCAATGGTTATCTACGATAGAAAAATAATAGAGAACCGTTCTACTAAAGCCACTCAAAGGGATACGTCTAGATACACTTATTATATGTGAAATGACATATCACAGGTAATTTTGCGAGTATAAACGAAATATAGTTAAGTTGGAATATAGATGTGCTTGAAGCGTATAAGAATGTATAAAAGATCTTTTAGGAAATCATATTTTTTTAAACGATGAGCTTGTTACCTACAGAGGCATAAATAAAAAGGAAGGAGATAAATATTTTATGTGATACAGAAACTAAGATACAACTCCTTAAATTAAATCTCTAGGGATTATTTTTCAAAATTTAATCGTGAATCTAAGATAGTATTAATAACAAATTTTGTGATGCTGGTTTCAAAACTATTACTTTCAAAATGTTTGTAGGCAATTTCATGAAGGTAATTTTAGCTAGTCCTTAAATGTACAAAAAAACTGAATTAAAATGATAGAATTAGCATCATTTATCATTAAATTACACTGTGGGTGAAATTCCATGTATACCGTGGCTAATCCAAGTACCCTTAAAGTTTGTTGAATTAAAATTACCTTGCATCTTAACCTTTAAGTCCAAAGTCTTAACTGGCCCTCATTGGTCGCATCTAGCCTTCCTTTTCGGGTGGTCTCATTTTACTGGAGCCTTGGCTTTATATAATATTCCGATGCAGCACGAAATGGCTAACTTTATGTCTTTGCAATTTTCTGCCAGTCTGAAATGACGAAGAAGTTTCAGTATGAAGCCACGAAATAAGAAAGCGCTCGTAAGATACCAAATTGGGACAATCCCGTATTGCTCTGGATCAGAGAAAATTTATTGTTACATGCAGTTTTCATGTCCAAACTCCGGTTATTTCCTTCAAAAATACTCCGGCATGGCTTTAAAAATATATTATTTATTTTTAATCCTTACCCACATAGTTTTTCATTTTACCGTATTTATGCAAGTTTATAATAACATTTATGAATATAATTTTTTTTTCATGGATTGCAGAGACAGCTAAAATGTTTGAATTGATTCATATCCCATGCGGTAAACGAAGACAGATCATCGATGAGTGTGATTTGCAGGAAAGAGGAGCCTTTATTGACGTTTTCATGCATCCGTTTATGTGTTCTTTTGTAGCAGTGTTGTATGTCACTCACAGACTGTTTTCATAGCAGCGGCATCTTCGAAAGAAAAATAAGACCGTGGTATACCGTGACATGCTGTCTTTCAGAATATATTTATTGTAGAGTTGCTGAAGAAAAATAGGTATTTGCGGGTAGTATTGGCGATGGGCTGTGGTGATATTTTTTTTAAGAAGACGATGACAACACCAATAGCTAATAAATTAGAATCTTTATGTTTCACGTCTCTGATTTAATACACATATGGATGAATAGCCCAAATTCCTTCAATAATATTTTCCTCCATAGGAAATAACTTTGAAGCTACGCTTCCGACAAAGTTCCATGGTTGACAACAGTCAGAAAGTGACCCATAGTTTCTAGGGAAATAATCACGTGATCGACAAGTGTCCGAAAAAAAGTGTAGGCTATCCTTCCCTGCCGAAGCTCCGGCAACGCAGACTGCGTCGAAAGTAGAAAGATGGAAATCTCCACAGTTGTGCTATCGTGTTCGCCTCTTGCGCTGAAGATCTCAATTCTGATTGGCCAAGCAGTGTGCGGTAACGCAAAAACAGATTCACCATGAAAATGTGCTCCTTTTCCCTCTGTCCTCACTCCGCGCCACGAGGCCGAGTCAGTCTTTGACGTCTCGACATGAGAATATTTCCTGTCTGCCTCACCGCCAAAAGAATTTTCACCGCCTCACTTCTCCCAAATACTGCCAAAAAAACAAACCCTCGAGCGTGCAATTTATCCTGAACAATTTATTTTATCCGAGAGGGTGTCCATCGAGTATTATTTTCACTCAGACCCGGAGCATTCATACACTTCGAGTATAAAAACTCACGCACTCGGCTGATAACAAAACACTCTCCACGACCTCTTTTTTTCTCTCCTCCGTGGGGGTTGGGGGGCGGGGAGGGGGGTTGTGCCACCGATGACGGATATCCGCGGCAGAGGCGAGGATTCTCCGGTCGGGGGCGAGTGGAGGCAAGACTGCCCCCAGCGGAGAACCACACGAGCGCACTCTTGGGTGTGGGGGTGGAATTAGGAAAGGGGTGGGTTAGCGAGGGAGAGTGGTGAAGGAGGGTGTTCGCGTGAAGGGGGGGAAGAAAAACGGTAGGCTCGGTTTAAACGGCGTAGAGCTTATAAAAGTGCCGCCGTCTGAGAGGAACCCCGATGGCCGGAGAGGAAAAACAGAAAAACCTTTTCGATGGCAATAAAGATGTTTTATTGGCTTTTGCGCGTAGCCCTCCACGAAGACGCAGGACCGGGTGGGAGGTTCTGAATTGCCGCGGAGGGAGGGAGGGGGGAAGACGGATGGGGAATGCGAGGAAGGGGATAGGATGGTGGGATAGAATGCCGAGAATCACAACGGATGATGATACATGGACGCAATCAGGTAATGAAAGCGCAGCGGAGTGTGGCTGGAGGGGAAGGGGATGGGGGAGGAGTGAGGGGTGGTTCAGAGGGGAGGGAAGAGTAGAGCAGCGGAGACTCACCCCTTGGAAACGTCCACCCCCGAATCCCGGAGAAAACCCTTCATTGCATTCCGAACCCACTTCCCCCATTCCCCCGAGCCTCCCATCCCCTACGCGGAGGCTATCCTTGTCTTCCATGGAAGTACTTTTGGGAAGAGTAAATATTTTGGGGTGACCAATAAGCGTTAGGTCAAGCGATGCTGAATGGCTGCCGGTGTTCCACCGCGTTGTGTGTCTTGAAATGACGACAGTTTCGTCCTCGTTCCAGAGGACATCTTCAGGTCGAAGTCCACTGGAACGAGGACGAAACTGCCATCATTTCAAGACACACAACGCGGTGGAACACCGGCAGCCATTCAGCATCACTTCATCATGAAACACCGCGGAAGCCTACGTCAGAAGCGTTAAGTCATTTAAAATATCTGGCGCAAATCAAAGGGGAACCAACAAAACCTCATGCAATTTCTTTTCAGAGCATTTTTCATCTTCCATCTACCTTCATGGTGATACACGAATCTAGTGTCGAAACGCCAGTATACATGATGAAGCCTTTGATCCAGCACAAGAAGAATTACAGCAACTGATACGCCGGGAAAGCATAGAACCTACTGAATATAAGGTTTTAACCTTTCCCGGCAAATGATACATGTAAACTTACTCGGGAATTCCACCGGGTTCAATTGGTAAATAGCGCCAACGTTTGAACGGACGACTCGTCCATCGTCATCAGGGTGAGTAATTTTATGGACGAGTTTTCCGTTGAAACGTTGGTGCTGTTTACCAATCTAACCCGGTAGAATTACCGAGAACATTTTACAAGCATAGAACCTACTATTTGCAATGTGCCCATAAACAGTTCCAAGCTGCATTATCGCAGGAATGCTGTTTGACCGAGGTGATAAAAGAGCGACATTTACTTGGTTTTCCTATGGCTGAGAGACAGAAAATATTTACCGAACGTGTTTTATCCCTCCCGTAACCCAATTGGGTGGATGTGATATTTTTTAAATTTTGATAGGGCCCAATTAATTTAAACCGTTTCAAAATCAGTTTACTTCGTTATATAGAGAATGATGTTTGCACGTGCAGGGAAATCCATTTAAACAATGAATCGCAAAGAAATTTAGACTATACAAATTATTTCAATTCATATGCGCTGATCAAATAGTATTTTGTTACGAGAAGGAATTCTATACGCAGATAAAGATCTTAAAAAATAGAGCTTACTCAAGTAAACATAAATGTTACTTCCTATGAGTGAATCACGCGTAACTAATTAAATAATTTATGTTCAGCTAATCAGCAAAGTTTAACAGCAAATGGCAATGGAATCAGAATATTAGAGTGGTTAGTAATGATGCCACATCCATCCATCACTGAAAACAAATTAGAACTACCACCAGAGGTTTTTAAGCCTTAGGTTTCTTTTCTTGTACTATTTCCAATAAAATCAGTGGAGGAAATTTCCACATGATTAAGCCTATGGATAAAGGAGAGGATAATTTAATCCATGCCAACCGCAGCATCCGGAATCTTTATTATGAGAAATCCAAAGGAAGGAGACAGAACGATAAACCTCTCATCTCATGACGTCAAAATGTTTCGCGAAATTCCCAGAATTTTTTTGCGAGGAAACTCTCTCCAACTGAAGGGGGCGCTCGAGTCCGCCCACCGCCTCTTCCCCTTTTGGTCCCTTTCTCCCTCCCGCCCCTGCTTGGGGGAGCTCTCTTGCCGAGGGCCTTCGTCCGCGGGGCCTGCGACATGCGCTGGGTCCACCCTGGATGCATGTAGGTACGCTGTGCATGCATGTCTGCACATAAAATGGAAGCCCCCTTCAGAGCGGGTGTAACACGCTTATTTGTGTGACTGATCCCTTATGAGGGATGACGGGGCCGAGATGAAAGTGATCCCCTCCCCTCTGCGCTCCTCCGTGAGTTCCCCTCCCACGCACCCCTTCACGGAAATTAATCTTCCTCCGCTCCCACTGCATCTACTCCCCCCCCCGCCTCCTCCAAACCCTCCCCGCATTCCCCCTCCCTTTGTGCTACTCCACGCCAGCGTTAGGAACACCCCAAGAAGGAGTATAACTCATCCGACGTGGCCCGCTGTGTGCATCCAAGAGGGCCCTGACGGCGGCGGGCCGCGTGTTGGAGAGGGAATGGCGCGGGTGCCTGGAGAGTGGGAATGAGGATGATCGCGATAGGGGAGGAAAGGGGAGAATAAGAAGACACGGGAAATTGAGAAATAGTTTGGCGAAAATGTTGTAGATTATTTCCATCATTCAGGACGACCCACCCCCCCTCTCAACCTCCTCTCATAAGATGAAAGTTTTCTCCTCAGAGAATACACAAGATCCATATTTCAATGAGAATAGCTCACCGAGTTGGCAGGATGCCGATTGAATTATGTTGTTGTCATTAGAAGCCAAGCTACCAAAGCATCGTCCGCTGTACTACAGAAGCAAGTATCGATACGCAAGGAGGAAGGTTCCAAATGTCTTTAATTAAAATTTAAAATTAACTTTTTTATTAAATTGAGGTGATAATTTTTAAAATAATATTGTTCGTCTTCTTGTTATCGATTTCGCGGTGCATAGGTATTACGTAATATTTCTTCTTGGGTAGATTTAGCGGCGGGGGACGCGTATTTAATAAATATTATAACCTCTATCGTAAGAGTCATTAAAAATGATTTTTTGAACGCATTCATCCAGGCTGTGGGGGTAAGAATAGCCAAAAGATAATCTGAGAGGGAGGAAACAGGGAGTGGAGTGACAGATAGAAGCCCCTTATCGCCCGTTCTCTTCGATATAATTGCGGAGGAATAACAGACATCTCATGAAACATCTCTTCATCATATATAAAGATTGGCACGAGAGACATAGAAGAGAGAAATTCAGAAGCAAAGCAAAAAGGCAACGACCTGACACAACGGAAACCCGGTTCCCGATCAGTTGAGCTGACCTCGAATTTGGAGTCCGAGTGCTGTTTTCACTATCTGAACGTGGCAGAGAGTATACATAAAATACTTCAGCCGTCGAAGCACGTTCTACTAAAAAACACTGCTAAAAGGAGAAATAGACTTTATAAAAGGAGAGTGGACTGGTAGATGACCAGTTAAATTACGTTAGCATTCAAAAACGACTGCTAGTGTGACACCTAATAAATTAAGATAAACCACAAGATGACGGAAGTAAGTGTAGTAACGTAACTACGACGCCATATTAAGTATTTAGGTAATAAGTCTTCTTATTATCGATTTCGCGGCGAAGTATTACGTAATATTTCTTCTTTGATCGATTTAGGGGTGGGGGACGCGCATTTAGTCATTATTGAAGCACATAAACACTTAAGTTTATTATTGTAAAGCTCGCTCGGTAGCCAATAAATTAATTACAGCTGCAATAACAAGCACAGCTGGCGAGGTGCAAATGATGCAACTCCGGGAAAATTCCACTAGAGGGGTGTAATACGAAGTGAGGGGAATCGACCAATGAGTTCGAGTAACTATAAAAAAGGCGATGACTTCCGTGCATCGTGAGTCACGTGATCAACAATATACCCAAAAGCAGACTAAATCCACGCAACTTGGGACAGTAAATTTCTGTTATAAGAGAAATAGAAGTATTCTTTGCTAGTGAGTCGACAGGAAGTTTAAGTACGGTTTTTAGAAGTTAAAACCATCCATAAAAAGGTTCATCCTGAGAGTATACGTGGTAGCAGACGTAAGATGAGGGAGACGCTTCGGCGCCTAATCGACTACATCTTTGGGAATTGAAACCGGTTCCACGTCCGCAGAATCGAGACTTGTTTGGTGACAGGATTTCTTCCGGAACGTATGTGTGTCAGAGGTTGACGTTATCCAAAACTGTGTGCATGCTAATATTTGTGTGTGAAGGGTAATATTTTTGTGTGAAGGTATTATTTTGTGATTAGTGATCTCACCTGTGGTCGTGAAGGCAACCAAAATAAGTGAAGGGTAATATTTTGTGAGTGAAGGGTATTACTTTGTGATTGATGAAATCATCAGTGGCCGGAAAGTTAAAAGTGAAATTTACAAGTGAAAACAGAGTATTAATAAGAGTGTAAATTTTATATTATCAAAGGTGATTTGTACCTAGGAAAAGCTACGGGCATATCAAATCAAATCTTTACTTCAGATTAAAGGGAGATTAATTAACGAGATAACTTACCTCTTATTTTCATTGTATGTTTTTGGTGCCCAACAACCTCTTGAGATAAATTAATATCCATTATATTTTGCCACCACAACGTGGGGCATCACCACCATAAATTGAATATCATATAATTAAAAAATAAAGTAAAGACAAGTCGCTCTATTACATTTTTGGCATCACAACGTGGGGCAGTAAAGTCTATTATACTTTATTACACGAGTAGATAATCTGAAAAAAGACAAGTCAAAATTAAGCGCAAGAGTAGGGGGTAAGAGTAAGAAAAGGCAAAATGTTATTGCTTGGAAAATATTTTGGAAAAAATGTACGATATAAAAATGAAAAGAAAGAATATTGCGTGTGATATACCCCGGGTAAAGACATCAAGAAAAGGTCAATGAGGAGCTTCACGCGGATCTTGACGCTTTATTATAGCGAAACTTGGATCCGGGAGAGAGATGGCGAAACTACAGAAGTTCGAGATATGGAGGGAGTGCGAGGACGGTAAGGAAGAAAAAAATACGAAGTCCTTTGCGCCAAAAAGAGGGTCGCTTGAAGACATCAAGAGGAGGTAAGGAGATGGGTGGAGCGAGGTGATGAAGGGGGATGGGTTACCGAAGGCCGCTTGGTAAAATAGAAAATGGAAAACCGGGGAAGAGAATGGATAGACAAATACCTATGATTAATGGGTCGAGATTCAGACTGTTGAGTCCCTTCTCCCACCTAATCCCTTATCACAAGGTAGAGTAAGATGTACGCATAATAACATACTGACCATAAATAGTCGATTCACAGGATAGAAGGTTCGCAAGTCCACGCAAAAGGAATAGAGTTCAGAAGCCTGTCCTTTTTCAATAGATATTTACAGGAAGGAGGAGAAGTAAAAGTGTTTTGGATGTTGTAAAGACATGCATTTTTGATCTGAAAAGACAGAATCGTGAGTGCGACACTAGCAAGGATTGTGGAAACAATTCATCTGGAAGAGTGGAAACGACCCATCAAAAACCTATTCTAAACATATAGTATTCAATTCAACTCTATGGAACTGCTGCACATTTGAAAATAAAATAATGCTTAGTTTTTCAAAATGAATAAAACAAATGGATAAGCTTAGTATTGTTTCATTTTCAAACATTCTAGACGGTTTACAACCAAATAATTAGTAGTAATCGGAGCACTCTTAAGAGCGTAATTAATTGATGTTTGCTAATTTGCCATGACAATTTTTAAAACGACCTCTTGCTGTCCAAATATCACTAGATCTGTTGCATTCTTTGGGTATAGGAATTCCACACGAAATCACTTCGTCAAGAGCAACTTTAACGGCAACCATTGTTTTTTTTTTAAATTCACATTTGATTGGACTTGGATTTCTTAACACCATTTTTAGAAAGTAAAATTATTTTAAATTATTTATAATTTATAAAAACTTTATAGCTCTAAAAATTTGGGTCGGGATAGTACAGCTCTTTCTGTCTCTTCTCAGCTACTGATTTACGTGTCCATAAATATTTTTTTTGTTAAAATACTTGTTAATGCCACTCCGTCCCACTACAGCCTTAAGTCCATTTGCGGTTTCCATTATTTTCAAGGAGTCATTTTCCCTAGAATAAGTTAAACAAATCCATATTCTACTTCCTTGAATTTTTGGAGCCTTCCTCTTTAAGCCATCTTTTTGTGCATCACTCCTCTGAATTACCTATCCATTTGATCATTATCACTCCATAAACTTTATATTAATTTATTTAAATAATTTAGATGGCCCGAACTCGTGAAATTACTTGTGTGTAGTTGCGTGAAGGCGATAGAAAACACTGTTCCAGCAGATGATGTGCCGCAATCGGCGCTGCAAGGTCTACTGCAAATGATACGCTGGAACGACTTCCCTTCGCGTGTCAGGCTGTGGGGACGTGAAGACAGGATTGGATTCATTAACGAAGGCGTTGTCACTCTGCTCACCGGGGGGAAGGCCCTGCTTGTTCCCTCATTCTCCCATTCAGACGTCGTTCGTCTAGTCGAAGCCACTGTTCGTTACCTGTGCTGTGACATACGGGCGTTGGAGATTCCCGGTGGAATCTATATTCTGTCTCCGACGGATATTTGTGCCATTTCACTGTGCGTGCAAAGCCATTAAACCTACTTGATAATGCCCTAATGAATATTTTTGCTTTCAGAAGGAAGGGAGGAATGGTAAAACGCTAAACCTTGCAACTCAAGCGCGAACTGATAGCACCTACACTTTCTGGAATTCTCAGCATCCCATCTCCTTGAAAAAACACATCCTCTTCAAAATATCTTTATTCTTCTATTGCTTGCAAAAAAAGCTCTTCGTTGTGGAATGTTGGACCCATGAAAATAGTGGTGGATGTGCACAGAGTAAAGTTTGGAATACAATCTGAGGCTGAGATGTTATTTGAAATAAAGATTTTGTCACTATGGTCCGGTTTTTTAATGTCTCTGATAACTTAAACCGTTAGTTGATGCCACATTTATGTCAATGTTATGCTAACTGAGAATTTAGGTTTGGCAAAGTACATACCCCAGACATTAAGAAACCGGGTCTAAAAGTATTTCGAGAAATATTAGATATGGTTGTTTGCCATCATAAATGGTCATCTGGAAAACTTCCATCAGATTATTTTACAAAGCTATTAGCGCTTTTAAATCCATTGGTTATACCTTACTTCAACGACCTCATCGTTGAGGAAACTTACAAAAGATGTACTAATGAATAAGGAATCAATTTCAAACTGGTCTAAGAAACATCGCCTGGAGTATTGACAATGCACACTTAAATTTATACTCTTATGTAGAGTGACGAGATTGGAAGGAAAGCGAGATCCCACTTCACCTCTCCTGAAGACTGAAATTGAGCACTCCAGTCGTCAAACCATTCGCCGTTGAGCACCAGTTAAAACCATTCATGTGAAATCGGATAATGCAAGCGAATCTTTTCCCTCCCCCCCCATGATTCCTTACCGAACAAATAGGGGCGAAGGGAAGAAGCTACGCGAGTAGATCTCAGGTGTAGTCACAGTCGCGATGGCATGGCGAACAGCAATGGCGAATATTTACGGCGCGATGCTTTTCAAAAGCAATAAAAACCATAATTCAAGTCGTTTCCGGACACTCGTTGATTTATCACTCTTCGGAAACATTTTCGTAATAGGAAACTGAAAGGACGAGATAGAAAATCTGAACGAGCCGCTGCGTATTGCGCGAGTGATTTACAGCGGCAGCGACGGGGAAATTGGGGTTGGTTGGGGGGGAAGTGTTTTACATATAAAGGCCGAATGGAGTGGCGCGGGATACCGAGGGCGGATGAGTACTCGGATGTATTATTACACGTGATGAGCTCTTGAGCGAAATGAGAAACGCTCCACGTGATTTCATTTGCTAATATTTACTGCGACAGTTCGCTCGCCTCGGAATATTTAAAAGCGGTGGAGAGAGAAGGAACACCTGGTGACGACTCCATTTCCGAAGTAAACCGAGAAGGAAGCCATATCAAAAATGGATTATCTTTCTTTTTTAATCGGTGCAGTAACATTTTATGGATAGAAAGTAAAATTTATTTCATAACTTAATTCTAAAATGTAGATTCCACAGCTGGTGCACAACCGAAGAAAGATTCTTTTAAGTGGTTATGGCGAGTGAACATACGTTAGCTAGTTACATACATCGTGAACTCATGGGGGATCTGGAGTGAAACACGAGAACACTGACTCCAAGGTAAGGCTTTTATGATTCCATTAAATTTCACTCACTGTTAAATTTTATGGAGACATGTATGCCAGAGAGAGGGTTTCATGCGTCCATCGTAATAAAAAAGAATTTTGTCCAAAAGGATTAAATGAAAAAAATTGCTCACACTGTTCTTCAACGTTGTGGTATAGTTTTTCGCAATAAATTTGAAAATATAAACAGATTGCATACCCGCAGGAACGAATGAAGCATGAATTGCGTTCCAATTTTTTCCTTTAATGCAAAGTACTTATTCATTAATTACCTTGGATAGGGTACTTATTGTTCAATTATACGGTCCACCCATTCCCATTTAAGGCCTTTTCCTTGAAAATTCACCTGAAGTAGTATAGAGCTAAAGTTGCATTCTATTCTTGTAATTCAACGGGTAAAATGTTTCAAAATCCTCAGGGAAAAATAGAGTAAGATTCCTACACTGAAGATACGTAACTCTTGCGGAATAAATAAAGAAAAAATAATAGCTTACAACCCTTTGCTCACCGCTATGGATAGCAATGATCATTCGTAGGTTTCGGTAAGGCGTAAAATACGTGAATAAGATTCCTAGGCAAATGCCTACGCAAATGCCTTTCCTAGGCAAATGCAAACGGAAGATGCCTACCCATACATTAATTGAACCGCGGGTCTTGGGCTTACAGATATCTTGTTTATTCTGATTTACCTAATTCGTTGGCGGTGATTTTAAAATATATCACTGAATAGTAAATTTCATTTCCAAATATATTATATAAATAATAAAAATGTTAACATTTTTAAAATCATATTGTTACGTGTCAGTAGGCCCAAGATAGGTGGTTCAATAATTGATTGAGTGGAAAATAAACCTAAGAAATTTATCAACGTACTAAACACCATCAGAGTATGACAGCCAGGATATGTTTAAATGCTGGCATTTCTACACACAATTACAACAACTATTACTCCCCTGTGCGTAAAATTTAAATTAATGTTTCCATGACGACTCGTGTCCTTGGCGACTCAAGAAGTTCCTCCATATCTTCCTCGTTAAAGAAATATCAAACACCTCTAGCCTAAACCTGAAAACGATTCGCGGGTTCTTTTGCCGGCAATTTTTAGGGGAGTGGGGAGGGGTAGTGGGAGGGGCAGTTGGAGAAGCAGTGGAAGGGAGAGTTGAGTGGGTCACAATTTGAAGGCCATGCTAAATTCTTTTGCGATAATAATATAATAAATTAGAGAAATAATTAGAATGTCTCCAAATTCTCCCCGCCTATATTGTATCTTAACAATACATACATTACTTTGTATCTGAACAGTACAGTAATGAGGGTATGTACTTGTGTTTATCCCTCTATTTGCATATGCGTTAAATGTTATCTTTTTCTTAGAGCATGACATGATTATTTGAATATAGCTCATAAAATTTTAGTGGTCAAACATATTTTTTGTTGATAGAAACAAAACAAACTATGTAAATTTTAAAATTGATTTTATTCACTACGACAAATCAATTGTGAAATTTACAAAGTTTGTTTTGTTTCTATCAAAATGGAGTTTTACAAAGTAACGCCTGAGAGTATCGAGTTCATCTTTTTTGTTATTTCTTCATTTCTACTCCGCCATCTCCATCTACTTCTTCGCCTACAGCTAGGCTTCTTCATCCAGCTTCATTTTTCCTTTCCCGGTAACTCCTATCTTATTTTCCGCCATCTTGTCGTTTGTCTCTCTTCTTCCCCTCACTACTGGGCTTCCTCTTCCAGATTTCTCGTTCCGTTTCCGGCCTCTCCAGGCCGTCTACTTCTTCTATTCCATCTATGGCAGCTGGTCTTCTTCCTCCAGATTTCCCAAATTTCCTGCTTTCTCCAGGCCGTCTTTCCCCATCTTCGGGACGTATTCTTCCCCTTATACGGTTGAGCTTCTTCCTCCAGTTTCATTTTTCTTCTCCATTCCTGACATCTTATGGCGAGAGGAAAAAAGTCAAATTGACGACATGGAACGCCTAAGCATTACGCATAGCTCGATTTCGGTGAAATACGGAGATATCCGCGGTCACCGTGTACGCTACCTTTTGAAAGTGATCGCATTCATTTCGATCGTACATGACACTATTTTGACTTTGCGTTAAAAATATATTTTTTCGTAATTTCGCAAGTGTGGTTTACTGCGGGAATATAATCCCAGGTGCTACCAGCATTTATTTAAGATCGTTAAAATGCAGTAATCAAACGAACGCCTCCTCTGAGGGAGAGAAGTGAAGGCTAGCAAATGTTGCCTAGTTGTGTAGAATGAGGACGATATAAGTGTCTCTAAAACGTAGTTTTTCGGTAGGCGTGGTTTAGTGCTGGTTAAGGGTTTTTAATTCCAAATGTTAGATTTAAATCTGGCACGTGAAACTAAGCATAAACGGTTCATTACAATCTCAACATATTCCTAGAAGGCGGGCGGGATTTGTAAGTGTTTATTCAAAGACAAATAAACAATAGGTTCGCTGAAGTCATGAACAAACTCAGCTTGTGCTGCAAGTCAGTTAATGTAGACTTTCCTAAGCTAATGGGCGATGGCCACTAATTGATAATCTCAGAGGATATGACGAGTGATTCGTAGACAAATATTAACATCGATGGCCAATCATTCAAAAGTGCATATCGAATACATTCGTTGCCATGGTATTAATTTTTCCTGAAGTTATAATATAAATGCAGAATGAATTTTTTAAGCTGTTTAGAATGTTTAAAAAACACGTTATATTTATATTTGCAAACTTTAGTAGATGCACTGGAAAAGCAGTGTGAGAAATACGGAATGAAGATAAATAATAGGAAAACAAAAGTAATGACAAAGAAAGCGAAGCTGGTGATAAGAGTAGGAAGTCACAAACTGGAGCAAGTAGAACTATTTAATTACTTGGGTAGTACGCTAGAAGAAAGAGGATATAGTAGCAAAGACATTAGGAGGAGAATAGGGCTAGCGAAGGAAGCGTTCAATAATAGAAGGGAGCTGATGACGGGGACCTTAAGTAAGGATGTAAAAAAGAGGCTAGTGAAGAGCTTGCTATGGAGTGTGGCGTTGTATGGGGCGGAAACGTGGACCTTGAGAAAGGAAGACGAAAATAGGCTGAAGGCTTTTGAGATGTGGGTGTGGAGGATGGAGAAGGTGCGTTGGACGGAAAGGAAGAGAAATGAGGAAGTGCTTGACATGGTGGGCGAGGAGAGGAAACTTATAGATGAGATTAGGGAAAGACAGGGTAGGTGGCTGGAAGGGGTAATGAGGGACGATGGTTTGCTGAAGGCCGTGATAGAGGGTAGGATGTTGGGTAAGCGGGGAAGGGGAAGGAAGAGAATTGGTTTTATGGACGGGATGAAGAAAGGTAGGACTTATGCTGAGATGAAGAAAGAAATACTAGAGGTAGAAAGGGCACGGCACGTGTAAGAGTTCGTTGGATATTCTCTGACTTTCATCACAACCTACCTCTAACCGGTAGATTACTGCAATGAATGAATGAATGAATTTATGTTCACAATGAGAAAACACTGAAGGTGAAAAATTATTACGCAAAGAGCAATACGATAGTGATGGAAATCTGGATTGCAAACTATTGTCCGCAGATTGCGATGTATTGTACATTTTTTGAGGAGCTGACATTATGGTTATGCCTTTGAAGTTCTAAAGTCATTTCAGGTGAAAATACGATATACAGGTAGCCTGTATATCGTATACATACATGTATACATACTTGTAGCTTCCACGATTCTTTCCTCTCACGAGATTCCTCGATAGAAGATATTTTAGAAAAATGAACTGTGCAACAGTATCAAATCAATGGAGTTCAATTAAAGCTAATGAACCAACTCAAGACCCTTTCAATCGCAATGAAGAAAAAATACAATCAAGTGGAGTTGCGTGAGGAGTGTGTCATGGTTTGCAATGCTGCTACCATCTTCAGCGACGATGTAATTGTTTCCGTGATTCGCTCCTTGAAGACACTTGAAGTAGCTTTAACATGGCGAGGCATTAAACGATCTGGGAGCAGCCAAGCTCAAATGCCTCATCCACAAAATGAACGTTTTTCAATAAGGATGTACTTGTAACATGTAAGATTTCTTTGAGTCATCAACAGCGTAGTGCCCTAATGTGATCCCATTCAAAGTGCTGGAGATAATATTTTCCATATTGCTAAAAAATTGCAGTTAAAGCTTTTTGGTCATTTCTCTGCATTGGAAGCGGGATCCATTCTTTATTCGTGTTTCCCAATTGAAAGAAAAAAACTCAGAAAAATGAAGCATGTCGACGGAAGTTGAGCTCTCAAGCAAGCAACATGATTTTATCGGATAAATATAACTGTTTCATGCTGTACCTGGTGGAAGTTGTCGATATTCATAATTAATTAAAAAAATACTTGGTAATCTTCCACAGATTTATTTATATTGCATCACGCGTTTCACTGCTCTGTGGCATAATCATGTGCAATGGTCTTTGCGGAACCAAAGACCGTTGCACATGATTATGCCACTGACAATGAGTGGTGAAACGCGTCGTGCCAAAGAAATTAATCTGTGGAATATCGCCAAATATTTCTAATTCATTATGAATATGGTTTTATCGGTTTTATAATGACGAAGCAGCGTGCTCACGTAACTCTCCCTAACAGAATATTGCGAAGGAGATGAGAATTACGGGAAAAGGATTGGCTCCCGAGTCCTTCAAATGGCGGGATTGGCTCCTTTAAGGAGGCAATTTTGGGAGGGCACTTGTGCTCGTCTGTCTCGCGCTCAAGGGAATGCGAGTAATAGGGCCAATGGAGTATGACGAGAGACGGCTTGTCCGTCTTGTTGTCGCCTCACCAAGTGGTCGGCCGCTAGATGGTAGCACCTCCGCTCGCCTATGGGAAGCATTGATGTTTACGTACCCAGGACTTTGGGGTGCATATTTAAGTGATTACTAGACTACCAATCATTCGGGATGGAGTATTTCCATTTGAGACATAGGTTAAGAAAGCCTTTGTTGAAAAAGCTAAACCTATCCAAACATTTATCACACCGGCTGTTTGTCTAGGGTTTCGGAGCCCACGTCCTTACCCTGCTCCGTTTACCTAAAGTTAATCGCGTTGAGCCGGGTTATTAGGCCAGTAATTGAGTGAAAAAAGCTCAAGCTGTGTGATAGATGTGGCACAAGTTGTGGTTTTGTCGTAGTTAGTCACCATTGGGAAACATAACGGATGATGAGGAAAATAGACATTAAAAGCGATTATAGATATAGCGTCGTCTGCTAGCGAAGAGAATCGCCCAAAATTGAAGTTTCACGAAGAATCCTTAAACACATGGCAATAGAAAATACTGTGGTTCCGTTACAACTGTAACGAAACGAAAACTCAGTGGTTATTGCATAGGTATTAATGATTGCAAGAAATAAATTATGATTTTCGTCAAAGAACAATTTAATTTTGTCGGAATTAAGATGATAAACTGAGATGTAAAAGAATCACTTATGCTTTGAAATATCACAACACCGGTAGTGTTTAACTAAAACGCACGTAGGATTTAGTTGAGAAAAGTAGAAATAAGTTACAAAGATACATCTAAAAGGAAAAACAATATTAAAAAATATAAAAAAGATATCAACGTTGTAGATAACAATATGTCACCGATAAATAGGAATGCTGAAAATAGGCTATAGGCGAGGGAGCGTGCTGCCACCTGGCTTTAGTTTCTACCTCAGGCAACAGTAAGACGAACAGAAATTTCCGGGAGTGGCCAGTACTGTTAATTCTACGTCCGTGCTCGAGGCGCACATTTCACAACACCCTCCTTTAACGGATAGTCTCAAATGAGAATTTCACTCCATTTTCTGCACGGGAATAAAAGCACGCGTCGATACATCGCGTGGGAGAGGTCTCATCGTGACAAAAGATGGGAATATTATAAAAAAATATTATGATATAAAAATAAGCAGAAATAGTCGTTTCAAACAGGGAACTGCGGGCGCACAGCAGTCCAGAGCAGACCAAATTATTTCTTGAAAAATTAAACCAATGCGGCTGTATGGTGCAATACCGATGTTCTAGATGGGAAGGAAAAATGGTATAACAGTCACCCTGACAGAGGACATAAGCCCATCAGGGTTCTCATCATAAAAAATCTGTCCAAGAACGTGAACAGTCTACGCTTGTCCCATTATGTGCATTCGCACCATCGACTCGCCAAAAGCAATTGTGCATCCGCACCATTTCCTCCAATCTACACCGCTTCCATGCATTACTATGTTACTACGTTATTCATAATTTCTTTTTGACTTATGACGTAAATTAAGCATTTTCGTTATCTCTTATCTACCCTCCGACTCAGGATTTCACCCTAGCGCTTCACGAGTGGGTTTTGCCTTCGTTTTACCCGTTTCTCTCCACATCTGATAATGTAGTTCCTTTAATAATTTCGTATTTAATTTGTTATTTCTTTTGCTAACACTGCTCCTCTATAATACCAAAAATGCAATGATTATGTTGAATTATGTTGAAAAACTATTATATGTCACCGAGATAATTCAATTTACGTAGCTGTCTCATTATGAATTTTGTTTCGTACTTTTTTTAACCTTAATTGATTGCCACAACTCTTCTCTTGGACTACAAACTTGTCGTGGTGGAAAGGGCTTGCGTGCTCCGATGACCCCTAGAGCTGCACTGGCGGGAGCATTGCTCCCGGTAGGGTCACCCATGCCAGATTGGTCGAAGGTTAGGAGACAGACGAATGGTAGTCCGCGCAGCGTCTGTATCTCAGTGAGGCGGCTGCAAAAGGCGTCTGACCCCAGTAGGGCGGCCTCTGAAGTGATGGTGTCACGTAAAAAACACTATTGGGATAGGCCACGGAATACTATCTCAATTAAAACAAAAGCCTTGAAATTATGGACAGTTCTCAATTGATAATGAATAATAGCAACTACGGGACTCGGGCCAGAAGGCCGGGTGTCGTGCCCGGCAGCGGTGGGAGTAAGGCCCCTGCGGTCGTCATCACACAAAATCCTTGCTCAGACGTAGCAGCAGAAGAGGAAAAGAAGATAAAGAAGACGACCGAAAAAATCAGAATAGGCACGTGGAATGTTTGGACAATGCTGAGGGCGGGGAAGCTAGAGAATATTAAGCAAGAAATGGAGAGGGTGGGTGTAGACATCATGGGTCTGGGTGAAGTAAGATGGAAGGATGACGAAGATTACTGGAGCGACGATTATAGAGTAATTTATTGTGGAGGGAATGAAAGTCAGCGCGGGGTTGCATTCGTAATGAATAGGAAACTAGGTAGAAAAGAAGTGTATGCAGAACAGGTGAGTGATAGGATTATAGTCGTGGAACTAAAGGCAGATCCAACGAATTTAGTTATAATCCAGGTTTATATGCCTACCTCTAATCATAAAGAGGAGGAGATAGATGGGGTATACGATCAGCTAGAGGAAATAATTGGTAGGATACCTGAGAGTAAGCACTTGGTAGTAATGGGGGATTGGAACGCGGTGGTGGATGAAGGAAGAGATGGGAGGGAGGTGGGCGATTACGGGCTAGGAAGGAGAAACGACCGGGGCGAGAAAGCTGTGGAGTTTTGCCGTAGAAATAACCTAGTAATTACAAATACATGGTTCAGACATCATCCTCGACGTAGGTACACATGGAAGAAGCCGGGAGACACAGATAGGTTCCAGATAGATTATATAATGGTTCGTCACAGATACAGGAATAGTGTTAAAAACTCGCATACCTATCCAGGAGCTGATGCAGACACATAACACAACTTATTAGTCATGAAATGTCGGGTAAAACTGAAAAAGATAAGAATGGGAAGTAGGGTACCAAAGTGGAATACGGAGGCATTAACTGGGGCAATGAAGAAGAAGTATCGAGAGAAGGTTGATGAGATAATTTGTGAGGAACACGGAGCTACATCAGTGGAAGATGAATGGGGAAGTTTGAAAAATGGAATTGTAGAAGCGGCGAAAGCAACGGTAGGCGTAGTGAGTGCAACTAAAATTAGAAAAACGTGGATCACGAAGGAGATGATCAGGGAGATGGAGGAGAGAAGGAAATGGAAGAGCGTAAACTCAGAACTAGGTAAGAAAAAATACCGAGAATTTAATATCAGGTTTAGAAGAGAAAAAAAGAAAGCAAGAGAGGCGTGGTGGAGAGAACAGATCGACGCGTTAGAGAAATACCAAAAAGAGGGAAGAGCGGATGCATTATATAGGAAAGTAAAGGAACTGACAGGTGGTAATAAGGGAAGGGGAATTACAACGATAACAGACGAGACGGGAAAGGTAATCGTAGAACCGAAAGAGATCCAGGAGAGGTGGAAGGAGTATGTAGAAGAGCTGCATGGTAAAGAAATACGGCCCAATAGGTTAGATATAGAAAGGGAAGACGATATCAACAGAGATGGCATCGGACCAAGTATCGTAGATAGCGAAATCGAAAGAGCTCTACGAGACATGAAAAGGAATAAGGCGGTGGGAATAGATGACATACCTGCAGAGTTTTTAAAGAGCATGGGGAAGAACGGAAGAGGAAAACTTTTTGCGCTTATTCGTAGGATTTATGAGGATGGAGTGTGGCCGGAAGACTTCGCGAAGACTGTACTAATTCCTATACCGAAGAAGAGTAAGGCAAAAACTTGCGAAGACTATAGGACAATAAGCTTAATATCCCACGCGGCCAAAGTAGTTCTGAGGATTCTAATCAGAAGGCTAGAGAAGAAGGCAAATGAATACCTGGGTGACGACCAGTTCGGGTTTAGGAGAGGAACGGGAACGTGAGACGCTATAGCGGTGATGAGGACGCTAGTAGAAAGAAACCTAGATTAATGGCAGGATGTTTTTGCATGCTTCGTATACTTCGAGAAGGCGTTTGATCGGGTGGAATGGACGAAATTAATGGGAGAGTTGAAGACATTAGGGGTCCATTGGAGGGACAGGCGTCTGATTCGGAGTTTGCATATGAACCAGACGGCGCAGGTTATTGTATCGAATGGAGAATCGGGATGGGCCACGATAGGACGGGGAGATCGGCTAGGGGGCCCACTATCGCCGATGCTTTTTAACGTGTATTCAGAAGAAATGGTAAGGGAGGCATGGGGGGAGGAGGAGGTAGGAATAAAGGTAGGAGGGGAGCTGATAAAATAAGTGAGATTTGCAGATGATCAAGCATTGGTTAGTCAGTCGGCCAAGGGGTTGCAGTCAATGGTGAATACATAAGAGGTGCAGTGCGAAAAGTATGGGATGAAGATCAATCACAAGAAAACGAAAGTAACGAGATTTTCTAGAAATAAGAAGGCGGGGCTGAATATAAGGGTGGGAGGGCAGAAGATAGAACGTATCTGGGTAGTATTTTGGAGGAGAATGGGTTTAGTGGTAAGGAGATCAGATGCAGAATTGCGCTAGCTAAAGAAGCATTTTCGAAGAGAAGGGAATTGATGAGGGGGGGTCTGAGAAGAGACGTAAAGAAGAGGCTGGTGAAAACTTTAATATGGAGCGTGGCACTATATGGGTCGGAAACTTGGTCTTTGCGAAGGGAGGATGTGCGTAGACTTGAGGCGTTTGAGATGTGGGTTTGGAGAAGGATGGAGAAGGATGGAGAAGGTTAGCTGGATGGTGAGAAAGACGAACGAGGAGGTATTGGATATGGTCGGAGAGGAGAGGAAGCTTGTGGCAGAGGTTCGGAGAAGGCAGAAGAGATGGATGGAGGAGGTTTTGAGAGGAGAGGGCATGTTGAATAGAGTGATAGAGGGGAGAACACTGGGGAAGCGTGGAAGAGGAAGGAAGAGGATAGGAATTCTGGACGAAATAAGAGGAGATAGAAGATATGAAGAAATGAAGAGGGATTTAATAACGGACCATTAAGGGGGAAAGCGAGACAATGTTTATGAGGTTGGGATGCAGAATGGGGACTGTCCAATCAGCTGGTAGAATACTTGAATGAAATGAATGAATGATTGCCACAAGACATGCAAATGAGAAATAGGTTCCACTATTAAGAAAGAGCCAAATGGAAATCTTGTAAGATCGTTCCTCTCTCCTCCATCGACTTCATCAGTCACTCAGTTTCTCCTCTCCTGTCTCTCCCGCTCATTCCATTGATTTCCAATGCCCACGGAAGAAATACCCTTAATCCCCAAACTAAGATATTCTAACGCGTATACTCAGAACTTATTTAATATAATGCCATGATTTTTTCATTCGATCCCTTTATTACGACAATTCACCGCCAAGTCTGTCTAACATTTCGCTAGCGTGAGTTTACAGCGCATTTAAGATTCGGCTTCATTAGCTTCATTCAGTTTTTAGCGGTTTCCGGCGAGGTTTAAAGGAACAAGTGTATAATGTTGAAGTGAAGAAAACAATCGTACTGCTATCCATATATTATTCAATCTTGGTACTCGACGCGTTACAATAATTGATGTTATTTTCAAGTGAAGATTTTACTGGTCATCGCCATGGAAATGAGTCGTGTACCAAGTTTAAGTAAATTGTGGCTAGCGTTGCAACATTTTTCTTCTATTCAACATTCATTGAGATTCGCCATAATGTTGGTAGAAAATTTCCATATGTGTTCGGAATCTACGTATTACTGTTTATAATAATGCTTCTTGGGAAGGCAATGTATCACAAATTTTAAATAGAATAAATTCAACTCTGTATCAGTTGAAAATTTATAAATATGTAGTTCCTGTAGATACCATAAAGAAACTTGTTTGCTCACTTATCCTTCCTCATCATACTCCAATTGCTAATTAATTCATGCGCCAGATTCATATTTGATTTGAGAAAATATGAGCATATCAGTCTAGGACGTAAACTACTCGGTTTAGTAGAGTAGATTAATTCGACATTTCATAATCCTGGACCACAGGAATACCCGCTATTACGTCGAGAAAACTGCTCTTGATAGATTGAAATTGAACTGAATTGAAAACAGTCTTTATTGTTCTGGTACTTTAAGTCCCCTGGAACATTGAAATATTATTACATGCCACAAATGTAACAGCAATACATACAAATTTCATTAAGGAACACCACATATAAAGCAACAATAATCAATGAATAAGAGAATAAATAACATGTGAAAAATAGGGTAACAGTGCACAGATTTAAGATCACACATTAAGGATTGAGAAATTAAAACAGGCAACATAGATTATCAATCGCATTGCTTACACATTTTGCATTAAGAATAATGGAATATAAAGTAATAGACACAACATAAAACAGTATGATAAGGAAAGAGCATGACGAATCTCATTCAACATTGCAATGCACAGATATGAAATCACATTTCAAGAATTGATCATATCGATTAGATGTATGAGAAGATTAAGCTAAGTTACATAACAGATCAGATAACATATTTCTCTTGAACATCGAAATTGTAGAAGAGGTTCTAACATTTTCAGGTAAACAATTCCATAGCTTGCAGGAGGAAATGAGGAAGTGAAGTCGAGACTAGGCTCAAATATTGAAGACTGGTATTTAGGAACATAGAATATCTCAATGATTCGAGTTGATCTCTTCCCAGTATTTGCATTATGTATAATGTTTTCATACAAATAAGACGGATTTTTGGATTTCAGGACCTAAAACAAACAAAGAGCTTTTTGAAGTATACGGCGTTTATCCAATTTCAGCCATTTTATTTTTTATAATGAGGCGTAACATGTTCATCCTAACGGATATTAAAAATAAATGAGTTTTAGATTGTCGCTTGCGGGAAAATCAATTTATTTTTAATGGATTCCAAAAACTCAAACTTTTCACATTAACCTTTGGTTCAGAGGGGGGATGGAGGTCTGAGTACCACTAAAAAAACTTTATTGCAACGCGAATACCAAGATGAAATGATGGAAAAGAGGAAAATTTACTTTTGTGGTCATTCGGCTACTGTGACGGACTACCTGGATGATTCAATGAATTGATGCTTACTGTCTCCACCTTGCAACCAAACGTGTCTTATTACGCAACCGTACATTTTTCGAGTTTAGAAAGAGATGACTTTGTTTTTAAATGCAGGAATTTTATCCCAATTAAGCGGCTGACGAAATTGTTGATATAACGTATCAATAGAGGGAGATTATTTCTGTTCAACCTGCCAACCGGCACAAATGGTTAATCGGCTGAGTCCTTTTCCTGATATTTCATTACGAAATACTGACGCTGAAATAACACGTTCAACGATTGATAAAATGGAAAAGGAGGACCGTTTCTCTTAGTATTGTAGGTATCATATAAAAAACCAAAAAAACACTTGTATTAATGCACAGACATGCAAGTAAGTGCAGTTTGAAGCACTGAATTAAAAAATGAGTGATAAATTAGAAGCTCCTCTAGTTTTGAAAACAAAATATGTGGGTTGAAATCTTAAATGAAATGATAACCCTTGAAGGAATACTTATTTACTTTTAAATGTTTCTCAGAAAACAATCAATTTCTAACATGTAGTCACCTTCCTTTTGCCAAACACTTTTCTTATCCTCAAAACACGAAACGGGTAAGACATTGTGACAGTGAAATCATACATATTAGACTGCCCTTAACGTATCAGGAACAAAATTAGCGCTTCGTGTAATAATAATAATAAATACATAAAAGGTTTGCTGCAAAATGATTTTTTCAGTGCTCCAATGCATTTCAACAGTCATTATGAAGGTGCAACTTAAATTGGAGCTAATAATGAAGAGGTGTTACAGAAAATTTGACAGGGTGATGGTAAGGGACTGATCAATTGAAAAGGCACAAATCCGATTGTGGACGAAACTTATAACTCAATGAGTGGAGGGGAAAACTGAAAATGGACCTTATGTACTGGGAGATGAGTGAATGATCGGGGAAAGGGATGAAAATGGAGAAAGAGCGTGGAATAGGGGTAGGAGGGACATAGGACATTTTAGCGCGGCCGTCTTGGCCCACTTTGGCCCGGGACACCTTGGCGCGGGACACCTTGGGGCGAGACACTTTGGTACAGGACATCTTAGCGCGGGACACTTTGGTTTTTGTTTACAATTTTTTACTGTTGACGTCTAACAAGGATTCCAATTCCATATCCATTAACAGGATCGACACAAAAGTAGGCTTTTCGCAACATCTCTTTAAAAACCTAGCTGCTCGTAGCACCCTGGAATCCAAGTCTGACACTATAACTGCTTCGCTAGGGTTCCAAATCCTATATGCGATTTCTAGGTGTGGGCTGACTAGAGAAAAATAGCTGAATTTGAAACTATCAACAAGTTTGAGGTATGTTTTACGTCAAATATGTATAAGGAAACATTACAGTAAAACAATCAAACATCAGTTTACAATGAAACACAAACGGGTTCATACGAACTTTAAACGTCCAGAATTTTCTACATTATCTTAGCGTCAGCTATAAAATCCACCCGTTCTCGCGGCTAAAGTGTCCCGCACCAACATGTCCCGCGCCAAAGTGTCTCGTGTCAAAGTGTCCCGCGCTAAAGTGGGCCTGCGCCAAAGTCTCTCGAGCCAATACGGCCGCGCCAAAGTGGCCGCACCAAGATGGCCTCGCCAAAATGTCCCATTCCCGCGGAGGGATGCCTGGGTGAACGTGGCCGAGGAAGGAGGTATGGACTGAAATTGCCCGCACCGAAATTGTGGAGGGGGGAGTTAAGGGTGGGAGGTGTTGTGGGGGGGGGAATGGCCGCGGGTTGGGTCGGGTGGGGTGGGAGGGATTGCAAGGCGTGGGAAGCGATACGGGAAACGTCGAGGTCAGGGGTCGCGGAAAGGTTTTTAGAGCGTTGTGTCAAACGGGGTGTGCGCTGGGAGTGAGGGCAGACTTGCAGGATTGGATGGCATGGAGGAGGACAGGGAAGCAGGGGGTTGGAAGGGGGGAGGTCGTAGTCTTCGGAAGACGTCGAGGAAGAGAAGAGGGTGGTTGCGTGGAAAGCATTTTCTCCCCAAACACTCCCCGCCCCTCCCGGTCCCTCTCCTCATGTCATAATAGAGTCATCGTACTGTGTATGGAAGGAGGTCAAAGGTCGGGACGAGGAGGAAGGAGGAGTTGGGTGAGTACGAGGAAGGAACGAGGGCCCCAACAGAAGACGAACCACTTTGGGCGCCTGCAGGGGTGATGGGGGCGTTTATCGATGGGAAGTGGGTGCGAGTGCATCAATGAATATTTTCTGACGGCACTGCACGAAGGTGATAGGCGAATGAAGAGCATGTCTCCCGGCATATAAGGTACCCAAACATGAATTCTCAGTTTTGAATAACTGCATTTAATCTTGGATGATACACGACTGCCTTTATTTTGATGCATATTGAGCCCAGTTCATGTTTTGCTCCTGCCAGAACCCTGTTCCATTAGCAGCTAAATTTATGTAAAGTAAAATTGTTTTTATATCATGTGAAAAATAGCCTGGAATATATTTCCCAACTCGAATGTCATATAATTTTATAACTTTTTTCGTTTATAAAAAATCTGAAGTTTATAAAATAAGAATAATAGACGATGAACTGGGCATTAAGTAGGTGATTTCACTAATAATTTTCTCGTAATAAATAATTCTAATGACTGGTATTCATTGCAAAAATTGCATTATAAAAAGCGAATAACTTGAGTAATCGGAAAATATAGGAATAGAAATTTGCACCAAATAAGGAAATAATTTTTCATCAATGCTTCTAAATAGAACTTAGGAATGAATTTTAAGCAGTTAATGAATCATGAATGCACTAGTTTTCCACTATCTTCAATGAAGGAAATGCAATGTTATATACAAAAGCCATTTATTTGCGTTTCGAGTACCAATATGTAACTGACGATGGAATTGCATATTCCTAGGTTCAGGATGTGTACGCAATATATTCATGAGTATTGTAAATTCTCCATCGTAAATTACGTTGATTATATTCACGCCTCTCATGAGGAAACAGTCTGATTAACGAAGAATGTTCTTCATGGTTAGTACGTCTTGGACATAAATGCCCAAATGTTCACACTGAAATATTTATGACTAAATCCTCCTTTGTTTAGTTGACTATTTCGATGTCTGTCAACTTTACGTTGAAAACCAAAAGCATGGCTGTGTAATATTTTCTGCATTAATTTGAATGCAATATAATGTTCTTTAATTACAGTACTTAAAGCACACTCCAATTTCTATGCTTGAAATTAAAATAATGTCGAAGGCTAAATAAGATAAATAATCAGGCTTAAAGATTATCTACCCTATTCCAAGGATATTGAAAAGGATATAACATTTCGGAAAATGCCATTTAACCCTCTTTTCTGCGGCGTAATCTTTATAAATAAGTTTCAAGAAATATGTTTGAACAATTTTAAGTAAATACAAAATTTCTGTGAAAATGCATTGGTGATTTGCATACATTATCATTATTTTTGAGCTATTATTCTTCAGATTTTCATGAAAGCTTTAAAGTACACATGGTATTGCCCTGCATTTACATTTTTGCACATTTCCGCCAGAATTCCACTAGGAAATCAAAGGTGTAGTAACATTTAAAATTTTTCACCTTTCATCATCTAATTGTAAGTCAATTTTACACCCATAATCAAAGGGCTTCCTTAATATCCAGAATACCCTTGCTAATGACCCACCACTAGGAGGTTAATGTGGTGTGCTGCTAGTGGAATCAATTATTGGTATGTACGTACGCCTTTGTGCATGTTCGCAAGCTCGGGACAATTGACCGTCGGTGACAATTGACCGTCGGCGACAATTAACCGTAAGGGAGAGGGAGAGTCTTGCACCCTACGATTGGTCATTGAGGAGAATGCTCGGGGCGGGAAGGAGATTATTCAAAGGGTTAGACTTTGGCCGCATGCATGAACATAGCCGAAGGACGAGTGAAACGTCGTCTTGGAGAAAGGATGAGAGGAGGGGGAGGAGGAGGATAAGGAGGATGTGGCTTATGTTTAAGGAGAGAAAATCATATGTAAACACGCATCTTCATCCAAGAACTACCCTGCCAGCCACCGCAAGAGCAATTGGCAGGGGATGTTAGAGCACCGGCCACGAAAAATAAAGATAATTAAAATAAAGCAACAGGCAAAAGGAAGAGAAAAAATCGAGTTGTGTTTTGGTGGATGTGCTTCTCTGTCTGAACTTATTTGCTGTAGCTATGAATTGTGTGTGAGGAGAAATCATGGGAAAGTCTACTAAGTTCCTGAATCGTAATATTTTATTACGAAAACAATAATTTTATGTCGTTTCTCATGTAAGCATTTAAAAATTAATTATGGAATTGATGGAAGCAATTATTCCAGATTAAACTACAGGGTGTCTTTCGAACGACTGTTTTCCCACTAACATGGGCCTTTCCCGGATGTACTGTAGCGCACCTTACTCACTCACGGTGTTTACTAACACTTTAATAAAAATAATGTGTGATGGAGGATCTTACAAAATACTTCCATCTAATTACCATCGAGAATGAAAATATGACTGAATACTTGATAGTTGTGTCAATGATAGGACCTACTTTCTGAGGTGCTTGATTTCATGCATTTTTACTATTTATTTGACAATCCAGAATCGCGCAAAATTTTGGAATGGTATAAGCAAATACGGACTTATGACCGAGACATATGACCAAATTCGAAGGAGTGAAAATTATAGCATCTTCATTGCTAGTTGCAGGATAATTCCTAAGCACCGATAAAATAAAAAATTCTGGAGAAACCATTATTCAACCTATCGTTTATATTTGCGATAGCGAAAGGTTCATTCTAATAAATTTTCAGTTTTCTGATGGTATTGCTGCGTATGCTGAGGAGGTAATGGAAACCGACGGTAAATACAGGACACTGAAATTTCTTCTATTTTACTATACATTTTATCATTATAACTAACTAGCAAATTTGCAACGCAACCATGGTTGTGGACAGTAAAATAGGTAGGGGAAATTCCAGTGTTGTAAATTCATTTTTTCTTCATACGATAAAAGAATCCCATAAAATGACACCTGATACGGCAACAATTAGGGAGGAGAACATATTACACTGACGTACATTAAAGTCTCATTCAAAGATATGAGCAATACTATTCTTTGAGAAGTTATTCATAACTGCTGAAAATACGGCGATTAAATGCGTTGAAATTTCCAGGATAAAAAATCGGCCGGGACCGGGAACTACGGTTTTTTGGCTTGCCGGTAATATTAGGGAAATATTATTCCTTGTTTTACAAAAAATAGGCTGACTGGGCATTATGAATGAAGAGTAACTATAATGTATTTTCTATTGGTAAATCAATGTATTTGAATATTAACATTTCCCTATCTTGTGATTGTTTATTTTCACCTAATAAGCCGATGTCCCAATGGATTTTGGTAGTTAGTGCAGTGAAGTAATGAAGTCGCCTTTTAAATTTAAACGATTGGGATAAACTGCACATTTGAATTAGAGATTTTATCGTAATTATGCATAAGCCAAAATTATTTTTTATTCAATAACAGTTTTTACACACAAACTCGTGGCCTTAGCATGGGGTCTCTGTTGTCCTCACTTTTAGCTGATGTTTTTATGAATGACTTAGAAAGCAAACTTTTTAATTCGAACAAACCCCTTTCACAAAATGTTTTTTTACTGGTACCGACATTTCGACGATGTGCTGGGTCTATGGACTGGCACCCTTCGTCAACTAGATTTTTTCATTGCCCTTTTAAATAAAATACATGACTGCATAAATTTTACGGCTGAAGTAGGTGGTGATAAGACTAATTTTCTAGACTTGACTATTGAAATTAGAGAAGGCCGTCACATCTTTACAATATTCAGGAAACCTACGTTTACAGATTCAGTTATTCCTCGTGACTCCTGCCACCACCATTCTCACAAGCTATCCTCATTTACTTCTATGATTCACCGTCTTTTATCCATACCATTGTCTAAGTCCAGATTTGAGTCCGAGTTATCCACCATTAAAAAGATTGCTCAAAACAATGGCTACAACATAAAACTAATTGATAAAATGTTACACCGTGCCAGGAACAAGCAGGCCATGCAATTAATTATTCCCTTATGTTTTAATAACCATGACAAACCATATAAACGATGGTGTAAAATTCAATTTGTTGGTAACCTCTATTACAAAGTTGCTAACGCTTTCCCAAACGAAAAATTTAATGTGTAATTTTATAACCCTAACACTATAGGTAAAATCCTTTTTAATTCTAAAGATAAGTTCAGTAAGTGTGACCGAAGCAGGGTGTATTGACTAAATTGCAACACTCCCAATTGCTCTTCGCAATACATCGGACAAAGTGGTCGGACGCAATACATCGGACAAGGTGCTGGTTGACCGCGGACATTGGATCAATTTTCGCCAAACATCTGATTGAGAACGACCACGAGAGTGACTTCACTCCTGAAGTACTCCACACGGTGGAAAAAGGAGGGAAACTGGATATCCTTGAACAATTGGAGATTAGAAAAGCATCAAATGACCAAACAAACCTCTTAAATAAATTTGTATTCCCGTTTCACTCACCGTTGTTGTCCATAACCTTCCCTCCTCCCAACGAATCCTGTCCTTGATCATAGCAATTAGGTTCTCCTAGCCAGTATTCCCTTAACACCCTCCCCTCCCCCCCTCCTATACCACCCCCCAAATTTTCTATATATATATATATATATATCCATTTTCCTTGCTACTTGCTGTTTTTTACCCTAAAAATGTCTACCCGGGTGGGTGAATTAAATTTTATTGTGTGGAATATACAAAGTATTTTTATTTTATTTTTATATACGATTGGGATAAGACTGCTCTAATGACGACCAAAATTTAGCGAAATAATAATAAAAAATATAGATTAATTTACCCAATAGGTTAACTAATGACTAAATTTAATCAGATGCGTGAAAAATAAAACTACACAGCATTTAATAGATACATTTTATAAACAAATGGAAAACCTCTTTGCCCGGTGTACCGAAGTGCATTTCCATATACTAACGTTAAATTGATAACAGTAATACTCTCTCCGAAAAAAATTGAATTGGTAGAAATACAGTGGGCACGTCACAGTTACGACACCTAAATAATTTTCTGCTAAAAACAATTTTTTTAGCCTGTTGTCCCTCGCCTTTGCTGGAAAAACTTCATATGGACAGCAGTTCCACGAATTTTAACTAACTAAAACATAGCAAGGCTTGGTTTCGTTATTATAGTAGAGCTAAAGAGAGAATAGGCACCGATTCTACGATCCTTCCAACTCTATGTAGCCTACTCTATTCCGGCATAAGAACCGTCATGGTACGGAAACTGACGTCACGAGGCTAATTTACTCACTCGACATCTCAAAGGAATGTCGCAACTGTACATTTTGACACCATTAAAAACCATAACCTTCCGACGTTAACAGTACCAAATTAAGTCAAGCACCGTAGAGAGGTGAGGCCAACTGGCTTAAATTTACATAATTGAGCCCCTTACGACCAACTTAATTCTAGAATTTAATGACTTACCAATTCCCACACTTATCTGTTCAACGTTGTATCTCTATCATTCTGTCAATTATGCCTCTTCTAGAGAAGTGGCGCGGCACTAAAATGATGCTTCTGCGCCAACCCCACACTCGTGTGACCTGAATTGTTCTTGTGACATCAGCCTCCTGTGTAACATCTGAGTCCATAGCGCCGCCACTTCACTCCTTCGTGAATAAGGAGGGCGAACGGAACCGCGGTTAGGCGCAGGGAACGACTCGTTGCGTAGCTTAAACCCGTAAGCGCGATTGAGCCGCCTTAAGGCAAAGAATCCGCAATGGTACGATTCACTTTGAACGGAGGTAGGGCTAAAAGCCGGGACAAAATAGCGGCTGTCGGAGGATATACGCGCAGCCACTCCAAAACCTTTAGGGCGATCGAGATGAGGTCGATATCCGTTGAATTTTTGATGAAACGTGACGATCAAGGAACGGAGTTCCTTTTCCATTCGCCAGAGCGCGCTCAGAATATTTGAGCGCACCGCCGCGGCGGAGGTGGGGCCAGAGTAATACCTTCCAGACTACTGGGAGCGCCGGGAATATCTCCCCGTGGGGAGAGCCCCCGTAACCTCCCGAAGAAAATATCATCGAGGTGCAGCCCGCTGGCTCCCATACATTCTCGAAGGAGGAGATTACAAAAGAGAAGAAATGGTGTCTTGAATGGAAAAATTGCATCAGGAAGTGACTCCGTTGAGCATAGTAAGAAAAATTCCAAAATCATATTCTCTTTCAAGGAATAAATGATAATAAAGGATAAAAACTTTGTAAATTTCCACAAACTTTCAAACAAGACGACCGATTTCAAAAGAGTGCATCATCAGATGGTGATGATGTCCACTGTTGGGTGAAAGCGGTTACCTCATTAAATAGCCCGTGAAATTTTATTAACAATAAGTTTTATCTTATGTACAACAATGAAATTTCACGAAGTTGAGCCTGACACGTATGCAAGGAATGGGGTTTTAGATAGCATTGACTTTTTAATACCTTATTTCAAGAAAATAAGAATGCAACTACATAAGAAGAAGAAAAATATTAGCAAAAGAGTTTTTAAGCTTGTAACACGCCATTTTGGCCGTGTTGGCATAAGTTTACATTTAAGGACGCCATTGTGGGTATTTTGGGAACACGTGCTACCGCGAGGCAACAATACCGTTTCCGTGTTATGTAAACAAACTTAGAACAATACCGTTTCCGTGTTATGTAAACAAACTTAAAACAATGCCGTTTGTGTTATGAAAGCTGCAAGGCAAAGAAAGGATGGAAGGGGTAATCAAAATTGTAATAATGAAAAGGGAAAAGCCAATCAGATACGAGAGCAAGTTGAGAAAACCTGGAATGTTCTAGAACATACAGGAGGGGTGGGGAGAAAGTATATAAGGCTTGTCAAGCAAGGGACGAGGCTGAAAAAAAGTCACAAGGAACGTAGGGGGAGGACACTCAAGGTCTCAACGAAGTCAGCTCACTCACTCACTCAGGGAAGCCGGAGGACCGGTCTTCGAGTGAAAGTCAGTCTGGAGTTTTGCAGTGATAATTAGCCGGGAGTAAGCAGCTTTGGACAGCAATTACCAACGCCAGTGCCCTGTGTTAAGGAAGGATCCAGGAATCCGATAAACAGATACTGGGGAATAGAGTATCGGCGGAAGTCACATTGTGCAATATCCGGTGAAGTACAACAAACATTATAAATTAATACGAATATATTTGAGAAGGGAACATATATTAATTAATTGATTAACCAAAGTGAATTTGTTTTTTTATGAAGAATAAAAGGGTTATTATAAATGTATGTATTATTCAAGTGTATCATTTTTGTGCATGAATTAATCCATTAACCTTAGCCGCCAAGGACTACCAAAAGAAAGGATCTCTCTCAAGGTAAGAAGTGAAAAAGTGAAGTGTACCTTTTGTGTGTCGGGCTGATATAATGCATAACGTCGCGTGTTTAGGACCGCGTGACATAGAATAATTATTAGAACCCCTGTGATAAGGAAAGAAGAATAGAAATTGAGAGGGGTGAATAGTACAAGCTGAATGGAGATAACCGATACCTACGCAAACTTCTAGATAGAGCAAAGAAAAATGTTGCTGAAGGAAATTTGTTGGTGGAGTGAGTAAATTCAGCTGGTGACAGGCGGTAATGGATCGCCTAAGGCCACGGCCAACGATAGAACGGAGGACAGTTTGGTGTGCAATGAAGAGTAAGGAAATAATTAATCGGAATCTTAGATGGTGAAAGGATTTAGGAAGTATGCTGGGCTAGATAAGTAAACGGAGATAATAAATAGCCCGGTTAGCAGAAGTTTAGGAGCATGTATTCCTTTTTGAGAGCTCGTTCACGTCCACTCACATCCAATTTTATCGATAGAGCACCCGTTAGCAGTCCTTTTTGAAAAAATAAGTTTGAAAATTAAATTGAAACAGCATTTAAAGCAATATGACATCAACGTGCCAATTAATGGACCATTAAAACTATTAGCAATCAGTAATCACTGCTTGCACTATTTTAATTTCACTGGTTTTTTTAATTTTTTGACTAGTCGGTTGCATTATGTGGTAAGTTAGTATATACTGTTAGTAAAGTATGTGTCCAAACGTCGAAGTACGTATTGAGAATGCATTTTCATAAGAAAAATATTATTTTAGCGTCAATCGAGTGTAAAGAGAGTGATGAGGATAAATAATTCAATAAGAAATACTTAGAAAATAACGTTTTAGTCCCAATTCTTTGCGCATTATTCGCATGTATGAGGATCATTGATGAATTATGAATAGATTATGTTGTACTTCAGCGCGAAAATATTCTTGTATGATTGCATTTTAAGTTTTACACAACTTCTGTGCACCAGTTTTAGGCATTCAACAGTGCAAGCATACACAGGAAAAGACGTGCATAAAACCCAAGACATTTTATAATGCTATCAGGAAAATGACAAAATTGATGTGCACCAAAGTAACGTCATGAGGCTGCAACAACCCATTCCATTCCTTTGGTGGCAGGGAATATTTTCCGGTCTGAGAAAAACACGTGGCGGGAGAGAGGAGAACAAAAGAAAGCGAAAGCGCGTCGGCCAGGAAGAGGCATTCCACTCCACTCCTGCGGAAGCGACGAAAAGCGTGCGCGCCGGTGTTCCCCTCTCGACTCGAATCTCGACCGAATGAAAGCTCCGCGAAATACTTTATTCGTAGGAAGCTAAAAAGAAAAGCGAGAAATTCGCGTTTTTCCACATTTTCGCCGGCATTGTTCCCCTCCGATTCGAGGATCAGGTATGCGGTGAAATCGAAATGGCGTCGATCGTCCACAAAGGACACGGGAAGCGACGTCTCCATGGAGAGACGAGAAACAATGGAAGTGATCACAAAAGTCTCGCGCACAGTCGCCAAGGATTGATTTTCTCGACAAGCGACGAGTATTTACGTCGAATAATCTTATGGTTGGTTCCCTTCACTGTTAAAAAAATATATTCTTTCTGTCTTTGAGCCGAAATAGTGTGTTCCGCAACCGAAACTCACTCCAAGCAACAGTGCTGGGTTCTGAGACGTGATTTAGATTTCTATCGGGTGCGAACCTTTAAAGTTAACGAGATGTTGCGCGGATACAAGATGTGGGGATAAAATTTAATTAATCATGAAGGAGATTTGGTAAAAACCATGATAAATAGCCTTTTAGACGTTTGTACGTGCTGTAAAACATTGCATCTTAGTATTTTTAAAACTTTTAGGCAAATTGGGTTGCAGATCATTGCCAGGGAAAAATTTCTTATAACTGCGGGGACAGATTTTCTGACGGCCGAGCACCTTCTTGAATCATATTTTTTACGGAACAGTTCCCACCAAAATGGCTGGTAAAATTAAAATTTCCATTCACACCTCAGCATAAATGGAAAATCCTCTCCGAGCTATAAACTTTTCTGTAAAAAAATTAACTTTTTAAGCACCAGTGAGCACCAAGATTCCCAATCAAAGATCTCCATTTCAAATATATCCAGAGCATATCCTTTCAGAAGGGAGACTTCCTATACCTTGGTTCAATCTTCCCGGGCGCATATGGACTATGAAGCTTAGAGGTAAACTTAAAGGTAGCTTTATTTTAATCAACAAAGGAGTTGACAAAATCAAAACAAACTTTGTAAATTTTACAATGGATTTTATTCACTACGACCGGTTTCATCGTATAAGCGAAATCTTCAGGACCTGAAGATGTCGCTTATGCGATGAAACCGGTCGTAGTGAATAAAATCCATGGCTAAAGGTAGTTTCGTGGGTCCCCCCAAGACCTCAGGTATACGAGACCCAAGGAAGGTGTAATTAGTGCGGTCCTCACTCGAAGAAGACCCCTTTCTGAACCCTTCCTCGAGCTCCGAGAGATAATCCGGGCGTCGGACACAGCGTGAGGTTACCCCGGCAGACATGACCATCCGTAGTAAATTTTTTACTTTAATAATTCGGATGCTTAGAGATTAATAAATAAAGTAATGTTACTCCTGACGGCGGAGCGATTAAGTACGTCTTTTGATCGAGGTTCTACGATGAGAAATAACGATTTTACGAAAGTTGATGTGATTTTAACCGATTGCCTCCAGAAAATTGGCAACGCCGAAGCTATGGGAGGGGAGGGGGGAAAGCAAGAGTCGCTTTTTTCTCCCCCGACTCCTATTTTAAGCTAACCCACGTGGGATGTCCTGCAAGGGTGTTTGGAGGAGGGTGTGTTTTCACCTACTTTCACTATTTTATCTATTCCTGTATTTGCAGAGTATTGTATGAACGTTAAAAGAAAGGCAAGAGGTGCATTTTTCTCCTCCCACTCCGCTTTTAAGCTTACAGTATTTTATCTAATCCTCTAATAGCAGAGGGAGGGATAAAAGTAACCGAGCTAATCGTAGATCAACCATACGCAGTGAGTTGTTCGGCTTAAAAAGTAGTTAGTCGAATTTTGAACATAATAGAATTACAGAAAAAAAAACAAAACAAGAGTACCGGATATAATTTTCAGGGACGATCAAATCTCCTTAGTAAAGAACACTAATGCATTAGTAGTACTAGTCAATTAGCGTAACGTAAGGAATTAAATCGCATGTTTACATCATCTTGTTGATATTACAGGAGCAGGTGCCATAACTGGAACACAATACTGGCTCACCGACGATATCTACATCTACATGTTACCCTGCGAGCCACCTCTAGGTTGTTTGGCAGGGGGTTACAAGTCACCAAAATGCAGCATGCAAGCGGACCGCCACATGCACACCGCACGGTCATGAATATAAAGGATACTAACCGATTCCATCATGAACTAAAAACCATCATTAGCCCATTAGCCCATCCTCTTAAGGATAGTCACTAGACCTTAGTTTTTTCTGTCCTGCCGTCTCCGATGGAGACAAATTCCTGCAGCTAATTGGACATTGAACATCGATTATGCCTTCGCCATCTTCTAGAACTCCGCCTGGCCATTCTATGCCCGTTGAAGATCCGCTCCAATTCTTATAACAGACGTGATCCTTAATTTCAGCAGTACCATCCTTCGAACGCTCATGCGCACATATACAGCAGTATTTGTTTCGCACTCCAATGAAGAGTACTTTTTTGGAGCGATAGCCGACAATGCACGCCTGCGTAGAGCGCAAGAGTCATTGTGTTAAATTATGGCGTTTAATTTCGTCATTTAAACACAATTTCAAATATATGTTAAAGCGACAGTGTTTAATATGCACCACTCCAGACAGGGAATTGTAATTTGTTCGATAAGATCTCTTTGCCCATGATCCATCGCAGACAAAAGTTATCATAGGAATTCCATCTTTGTCTATTTCTCCCTTTTCAATGGCTATATCTGCTTCCTCCTTTGATGCAGATTTTATTTGCTCCCATGCAACATCGTGGATGGTAGATGCTACTTTCTCCTGATGACGCACAAAAGTATAATTGCCATGGAAGGTATATCCAATAAGGAACACATCTCATTCATCTGTGAGTATCCTTGTCCAATGCATAACATTCCTGTGACCTATAGAAAAGTTAATGTATATATTTTAGAGAGCCTTCCGCCTTAAGCGGCACCTATACGGAATGCCAAGTTTTTGAACACATATTTAGTAATCAAAGACAAATACGATTTATAAACCTACTGACTAACTATAGCTTTATTTATGTCCATCTTTATGTCGTGTGGGTCTTCATTACAAATGCTCTTCTCAATTCCACACATCTTGCACTTCAGGTGGAATTCACTGAAAAATCCCTTTCTTGTTTATTTGATTAATTCCATATCCGAAATAGAACAGTCTAGTGGGT
This sequence comes from Pyrrhosoma nymphula, assembly GCA_963573305.1. NCBI lineage: Eukaryota > Metazoa > Arthropoda > Insecta > Odonata > Coenagrionidae > Pyrrhosoma > Pyrrhosoma nymphula. The sequence continues at coordinate 147,487,274 of OY754328.1, forward strand.
CGTGCCTTTCAAAATTCCTCATGACGCTAAATAGATACTCGACATTGAATATACAACTTCCTTTAGGCACACCATTAGCCGGAGTACTGAAAGCCCTATAATACAAACAAAATTAAGGCCTTGCCAACAAACTGTGTTTGCGAAAGTTTCAGGAATAAATCCAATACCAAATTAATGATGGCTGAGAGAAGATGATCTCACAAAATAGTAGGAAGTCAAATGATTATATTAAGTACTGACAAGCATAGTTGGGCACGATTCGCCATTACGAATCACGGTCCACGAATCTAAAGTGTATATTTACTTTTGTTTGAATTATCTATGAATCGTGATTCAGAACTTGGTTTTAACCAATTTGTGTCGGGTGTCTATAAATCGCTCGGGTGTCCACTATACATACGAGGCATCGCAGGATGTAGCGCGCAGGATACTTGAGCACTCTCCTCGAGTTTAACATAGACGGTAGGCTACAGGGCAGGTCAATTAGTGGGGTCAATAATTATGTGTTGCCAGTTAGTAATTTAGCTAAGAGTACTCCGAATATAGGGTCCAAGAATAGCTTAATTGAAGACAGCAATGTTGAAATTTCCCCGAATCGCATAAACAATAATCATGAAGCATTAGTCGTTGCAGTTGTTAACTGCCATAGTTTAAAAAATAAGATTCCAGAATTTCACGGCCTTATTCATAGCACGGAGTGTAACGTCATTATTGGCACAGAAAGTTGGCTGACGGACGATATTTCTGATAGTGAAATTTTTCCTAAATCATTCAAAGTTTACAGAAAAGATAGGTCCAACCGAACTGGAGGCGGAGTATTTATAGCTGTAAAGAAAACCATAGTCAGCCGAGCGGAAACCTTACCGGAGACCAGCGTTGAATCTGTGTGGTGTTCAATTAAATGTCCTAAATCGAAAACTATATTTGTATGCTCGTACTATAGACCACCAAACACAGATATAACATCAATTTTAGATTTTGAAACCCAAATAAACAGCATAGTATCCAAATATCCTGATAGAAATCTGATATTAGGCGGAGATTTCAACTTACCCTCTATAGATTGGAAGACCTATAGCTTCATACCCGGTGGGAGAGATAGAGTCATTTGCGAGGCGTTACTGCACGCTTTTTCATCAAACGCATTGCTTCAAATAGCTTCCGCTCCTAACAGAGGAGAAAATATTCTTGATTTGTTAGCGACAAATATACCACATCAGGTAATAAATGTGAGCACCGTCGACGGAATCAGTGATCATAAGGCAGTAACAGCTGAGTTTTCTTTAAATATCGCAAAAAGTTTTAAACGAGAACGAAAAGTTTTCATATTTAAAAGAGCTGATTTTGATGGGTTCAAGAGTAATCTGAAAAATGCTTTTCCCGTGTTTCAAAAATCAGTAATGGAGTTAAATGTAGAAGGGACTTGGAAAGGTTTTCTTTCGCTCATAAATTCAGGAATCAAAAGATATATCCCTAGTAAAATAAAAAAAGAAGGTAGCGAACCGAGATGGTATGACGCGGAAGTCAGAAAATCGTTAAGGCGACAGAGAGCGTGCCATGCTAAGATGAAAAAATCATTCATGATGTATCTCCTAGTGATCGAGAGTTAATAATTAATAAATATAAGTTGTCTAAAGCCGCTACAAAGGAAGCGTTCAGGAATGCATTGACGAATTTTAAAAGGAAAACACTTGTAGAGCAGTTACGGGATGACCCAAAAGCATTTTGGTCTTATGTTAGGGAAGTTCAAGGTAAAAGATCTACCGTTTGTTCGCTAAGAAACGATTATGGAGATGTGTTAACAAACAGTTCCGATAAAGCCAATTTATTAAATTCCTACTTCAAGAGCGTGTTCACTGAGTCATCTGAGAATTCATCCGTGGCGGTTGATAATCACTGCATACGAAAGATGCCTCCCCTTGATATTAGTGCTCACGGAATAGAAATTTTATTGAAATTGCTCAGTCCAAATAAGTCACCTGGTCCAGACAAAATCCCTTCTCGCGTGTATAAAGAACTAGCGTCAGAAATTGCCCCCTACTTGCAGCTAATATTCACAAAATCCATAAAGCAACACGGAGTATCAAATGACTGGAAAATTGCCAATGTAACGCCCATATTCAAAAGTGGAGACAAGGAACAGCCATGTAATTACAGACCGATATCTTTAACGTCCATTTCATGCAAAACCCTTGAACACATTGTTGTCAGCTCAGTAATGAAACACCTAGACACGCATAACTTGTTAATGAGAACTCAACACGGATTCAGGAAAGGTAGATCATGCGAAACTCAGCGCTGTTTGCCCACGATATTTTAGTCTCCGGAGAGGACAACATTCCAATGGACGCGATTTTTCTTGATTTCAAAAAAGCATTTGATAAAGTGCCCCACGGAAAGTTATTAGTAAAACTAAAATCAAACGACCTAGACGATGATGTAATTTCCTGGATCAGAGAACTTTTGAGCGATCGCGTGCAAAGAGTAGTATTAGACGGCGTAGCCTCCAACGAAGTTAGAGTCACTTCCGGCGTCCCTCAGGATAGTGTCATAGGCCCACTCCTCTTCCTACTCTATATCAACGATATTGGTGAAATAATAGATAGTAAACTTCGATTATTTGCAGACGACGCTGTAGTATACAGGGAAATCCGTAGCAGTGAAGATAAGGATAAACTAACGAACGACCTTACTGCAGTCCAAGCATGGTGCGATGCGTGGCAGCTAGAGTTAAATTTGAAAAAATGCTTAGTAATGAAATTCTGGGGAAAAATAACTCTCCACAACAGAGCTATTTCATTCAGGATACCCAATTACAGACGGTAGAATCCGTAAAATATCTCGGAGTTAGGCTCAATAATGATCTATCGTGGAATAAACATATTCGGGAAATAACAGGTCAAGCTAATCGTAAATTGGGATTTGTTAAAAGAATTGTAGGCAAGTGCGACGACAAAGTGAGAGAAATAAGCTACTTCTCTCTCGTTAGACCCCATTTAGAATATGCTTCCAGTGTTTGGGATCCTCATGAAAAAGGCTTAAAAACAGAGTTAGAACGTGTACAGAGAAGAGCAGCCAGGTACGTGAAAAGCCGTTACGATAATCTTGTTAGTGTTACTGACCTCTTAGAACAACTCGGATGGGAATCACTGTCAGACCGTAGATTGAAAACAAGACTACATCTATTATGTAAATTCAAGAGTAGTATATTTTACGACGAAGTTGATCATATTTTACGACCGCCAACGTACTATGGTAGATTAGATCATACAAATAAAATAAGAGAGATAGAATGTAGAACAGATAGTTTTAAAATGTCGTTTTTTCCGCGAGCGATAAGAGACTATAACGGCTGTGTAAGGACTTAGAAATAGATTAGTTGACTGGTAGTGTAGCTTACTAACTTATGTATTTCTTAAAGCATGTTTACGGAGTTTTATGGTGTTTCTAACAGCATGTTTTGCATGTTCTAGCTTCATAGGCAGATTGCCCTCTTAAGTAGCATGTAGAATATTATGTGTCATCGTATATGTGTGGCGTGCATGTGGGGATTCTCTTGCATGCTGCATGATGGTTTTTAGTTCATGATGGAATTGGTTAGTATCCTTTATATTCATGACCGTGCGGTGTGCATGTGGCGGTCCGCTTGCATGCTGAATTTTGGTGACTTGTCACCCCCTGCCAAACAACCTAGAGGTGGCTCGCAGGGTAACATGTAGATGTAGATAACGTCGGTGAGCCAGTATTGTGTTCCAGTTATGGCACCTGCTCCTGTAATGCCAACAAGATGATGTAAACATGCGATTTAATTCCTTACGTTACGCTAATTGACTAGTACTACTAATGTATTAGTGTTCTTTACTAAGGAGATTTGATCGTCCCTGAAAATTATATCCGGTACTCTTGTTTTGTTTTTTTCTGTAATTCTATTATGTTCAAAATTCGACTAACTACTTTTTAAGCCGAACAACTCACTGCGTATGGTTGATCTACGATTAGCTCGGTTACTTTTATCCATCACTCTGCTATTAGAGGATTAGATAAAATACTGTAAGCTTAAAAGCGGAGTGGGAGGAGAAAAATGCACCTCTTGCCTTTCTTTTAACGTTTATACAATACTCTGCAAATACAGGAATAGATAAAATAGTGAAAGTAGGTGAAAACACACCCTCCTCCAAACACCCTTGCAGGACATCCCACGTGGGTTAGCTTAAAATAGGAGTCGGGGGAGAAAAAAGCGCCTCTTGCTTTCCCCCCTCCCCTCCCATAGCTTCGGCGTTGCCAATTTTCTGGAGGCAATCGGTTAAAATCACATCAACTTTCGTAAAATCGTTATTTCTCATCGTAGAACCTCGATCAAAAGACGTACTTAATCGCTCCGCCGTCAGGAGTAACATTACTTTATTTATTAATCTCTAAGAATCCGAAATATTAAAGTAAAAAATGTACTACGGATGGTCATGTCTGCCGGGGTAACCTCACGCTGTGTCCGACGACCCGGATTATCTCTCGGAGCTCGAGGAAGGGTTCGGAAAGGGGTCTTCTTCGAGCGAGGACCCCACTAATTACACCTTCCTTGGGTCTCGTATACCTGAGGTCTTGGTGGGCCCCACGAAACTACCTTTAGCCAAATCCATTGTAAAATTTACAAAGCTTTTTTTGATTCTGTAAAAATGGAATTTTACAAATTAACGCCTGAGAGTATCGAGTTCATCAAAGGAGTTGATGACCAACGTAAGGCTAATGGTTTGGTTTCTTTGCACCTTATAACTAGCTGTAAGTAAAACATGCAGTAACCTAACCAATTTTTATCTCCATTGGGCATTTGTGTGTTCACTACTATCAATAGTGCGTAGCGATCTCAGGGACTTATAGCCTTTTTCACGACGAGATCCTCTTCTAAGTTTATCCTCCTTTGTTTACACGCTCACGGTCTCTTCTGTGACTTTTAATTTATTATTTGTGGCAGAATGCGTAGTACCGGCCTAGTTAACCTGGTTGATAACACGCTGGACTGACTACCCTAGGTTACGCTTCCGAATCCAAGGATGTACGTTGATACACATTCACTGTTTTTTCCAAAGGATTAAGGTCACATGCTAAACGTTGCGATATTACAGCAGGCTTTAACAGCCGAAGTTCAATAAATGGAATTTTTCACCTGCATTTGGGTCTTTACCAAGAGTCCGTTGCCATCCGCAACGAGTTTTATTATGATACAAGAGTTTCTACCAAACCATGTTTTTTTGCGCACGTGTTTAGGAAGTTGAACGGGCTTGAAACTTGACCGATGCCCTGCTAAATACATTACTCAACCTTAAATACATGATGGAGTCCATATATTATTTTAACGTGGGCGTCTGTGTCAGTCATTGTCTCTTTAACTTAGTACTTAACGAGTACATCGAATTCATTCATGATAGAGGATCTATTTTTTCCATTGGTGCTACCATACCCTTTTTTGGAATAAAAATAATTTGGACAAATTTTTCCTTCATTCTTCTGATACATTTTTAGAAATTTCAGTGATTATCAGATCTATAGTGGGTCTGCTACGTCAGAATTATGCCGGATTGATCGCATGTATTCATATATTCCTGCAATATCGTCATTCAGCGCTTCATATATGTTGCATTCAATGTTAGTGTGTGTTGATGTTTGAGGAGCTGTTTTTCTGTCCCTTTTTCGCTGCCACAAGTCAGCGTCTCCCATTCCCTGAGATTGAATCGTTTCAGTTTGACCAGAGCGTTGCTAAGCTCGTAACTTCGGCGACGTCGGCACTACAGCGGCGACCATGAGCTCTGCACAACAATAAAATACCCATACACTATTCACAATCATGTAAACCTTTTCCCGTGCACACTGAGCATTTACGACTTTTCCATTTTCACGGAAAATGGATTTTCCCTCACCATAATAATTTAAGAGTATCTTTTAATATAATATCCTCTACAACATCCACTGCTGGTCATTTAAAGCAAATGCAAATATCCTTCTCCAATGACTTAACTACGTACCTATTGTAATATTTCATGAGCACCCCAGTCTTCACATTAAGATCTCTAGCTTCTCCCATTACAGGTTTACCCTTCCATTCCACCTTCGTAGCAAGATTTTATTTCTGTCCTATTAAAAGGCTCCTTCCCAATATTTTTTTCCTAATTATCCTTGTAGACGCTCAGAGAGGGCTTATATTCTCCCCACAAAGGCTATACTTCCATTAAATAAAAAAAAGCCTTTAAAATTAATTTATAGGTCGATATTCGTCACCTGTTCATCAAACAACTTCCATTTTTTTTTTGCATATTTTAGTGGCTGTTCTTCATACTTTCTCGTATTCAAAACCTCTTATTACTGTTACATCAGTTCATATATGCTGTTCCTTTTCATGATGGCTAGTGCGTGTTCGTCATTACACCTATCATATCTCACACATTGCAGCCTACGCCTTAGAGCTGATACAGCAGCGTCCATTGTATATGGTTCACATTTTTCACATACTTTTTCGATATTTTCGTCTCCCTCGGTTTCAGCGCCATTTTAGTCTTCAATAGAAATTTCAATGGAATATTTGGAGAATACAAATAAAGCATTCAAATTTTAAAATTAATAATGTATTCTTCGTAGTAATGCATATATATACAAAGTTATTGTCATTCAATAAGTTAATGGTAACGTAAGGCATCTTGAGGAGAACTGTAAACATCTTTTTCAGAAATACGCACAAAAATACGACAGTGTAAATACGCCGTGCACAAACTATAATATGACTGGAACTTTAAACCAAACTTGTACTCTGCAATGAACGAGGATAAATATAGATTTAAAATATTTAAATGATTCATCTTCATGACCTATTATTGTATAGGTGATTGTTTTTTTCTTTCGGGAGATATAAAATAAAAATAATAATTTGAAAACTAATGGACATGTATCTCCCGAAAAAAAATAATTATTTCAAAATATTGAGAAAGATATATAATTTATGTAAAAGGAGTTAAAAAATCCACAATTAAATAATCAATACGAGAACGAATGGTATGATAGTCTTTTGCTGAATTATTCCTTTGTCTAAGAAAGGTTTTTCCCCTAAAAGACCAACAAAAAGACTGACCAATCTCATGTAAAGTAGGGATTTGGAGGCCATGGGGAGCTGGATTGAGAGGGACTCAGTGAATTGATATATTATTTAATCCTTTCTATCCTCATATCTAGTATCCACGAATCATTCGTATAGCCAAGGGACTCGCAGTGAAGGGAGAGAAATATGGGGATTTACGCCAATCATTCACGATAGAGACTGGAGAATACCGGGTCGGGGCCATCTAGTCGCAGCACGAGCGAGAAAGAATCCGGTGAAAGTGAGGATTGGGTCATAGGAGGGAAAGGCCTTTCGCCGAGTAGGTTCAATCTAATGATTTATTTTCATCGCGTCGCGCAACTTGGGCTCAGGGGTCGTATTCGACCGAAGAACAGGAAAAATGGATATCCATCCAACCTAGCAAGCCCTCTGGGAATTCTTGTAATTGAATAAGCCAAGGATAGTCCTTCTCGTCCATGGGTTTCGTCGACTCGTGAACCATCCTGGAAATAGCTCTAAACGGCGTGAAACCACTCAAGGGACCTAGTGTTTAAACATTCATTACCATCATGTCTGTCAAAATAAGGATTCGTTTTAATATTCAATCTCACATTTGTTTATGATTTATTCAAGATCTTATGCCCAGAAAGGTTTGAAATAGCCAAACAAATTAAAAGTTGGCTAAAAACAAGGTAATAGTTGGTTAAGAACAAGGTAGTGGTTGGTTAAAAGTTGGTTGGTTGGCTGATGTGTTGGTTGTTTAAAGCTGGTTGGTTGGCTGGCTAAATTTAAAAGTTGGTTATCTCACCACTGGTATTCTTTCAGACATTCTTACAGACATTCTTTGCTTTGCATTCCTACAGACATTTTCAATGCCCAATATAACACACAGGAGTTGCGAATAGCAAAGGTATTGAGCTATAGCAGAAAAGACTCTGAGTGGAATATAAATTGGTCGCAGCGAATTCGACATTTAATCGAAGAGAACTAATATTTTTCTCCCTTCCTTTCATTCAATTATCAACCTTGATGTGTTGCCATTAGAATTATTATATTATCTCCATGAGTTTTATAAATTGCCTAGTTTTTAAGTGGGTTTGCGAATTTTAAGAATTACCCTTATACATTACACCAGTCTGCATGATATCAGATGACTGAAAACTAGTAAGTGATATTAGCAAACTTTGATATTCTGATTTCAGAAATGTTCTTAGTTTTCTTCTATCACGTACTGTTTTTTCAGAATGGACCCAATTTAACTTTTAAAATTTATTGATAAGTGCATTACATGTTCCAGTGGGTAATTATTGTGCGAGGGATATTTCTCAATACAAGTTAATGAGTCTTAGGTTGGTACAACTGCTGCTATTGTTGTGTGACCTTGGAAGTGTAATTCATCCTCCATTAATTTTTGTTACAAAAGTGTCATTGCGTGGAGTAATGTTAATATAACTGTGGTTGCAGTAGTTAAAATATTGAAACCATAATTCTTATTTTGTGTAAAAACCTGACGTGGTAGAAAAACATTGAAGTCATTTTTAGAATCAGCATGAAAAATTTATTCAAGAATACCTATTTTTAATAAATCATCTGACAAAAAGTTTCAAAATGCTGACTGTTGTTATTAATACTTAAGCTCATATCTGGTAATGCTGACATTTTAAGATCTTTCTTTGGAATTTCCATGAAAAATTGCTTTGAAATAATAATTAGTAATTGGATAAATGAATTGTTTGGCATCGCTATCATAAGCTGAAAACAACTGAGCCTATCAAAGTCGTTTGATTGACTAAGATACAAATCATAGGATAAATAAACATTTTATTAAGTAATTGGGAAAGTAGATCCTCCTGCTTCCTGAAAATCCATAAAGAAAGAAAATATCATTCAATTGGTATAAAATCAGAAATGAGATAAAAATTCCTGAAGATTCAAGGAATGAAGTAAACTAAAAGTGGAAGTATAAATGTCGTAAAGAGGGATCTAACGCTTTCCCGGCGATTCAGCCAGATAAAATACTAAGGCTAGGTCTACACAGTATTGATTTAAGCATAGAGTAAGAGTAAATTAAGAGTCTAGAGTCAGCTCGCGTCGTGAAAGCACGTATCTGTTAGTCACTCGCGTCACGGAATGCCGAATACCTGTGTTAAATGTGGTTTTGCCATCAAACAGCACTTAAAGCTTATAAATTGCGGTAAATGTCAAGAGGTGTATCACCTAACCTGCGCGGAAGTTACGGAGGTGGAGTTAAATGTTATTGAAGAACAACAACGCTCCTGGTACTGCATTTCCTGTGCTGCCGATGCGAGATCTTCCCGAGCAGATGACACCCCTGTGAGGGCAGCTTCCTACAAACCAGAGGCCCACAGTGAGGACACCAATTCTCTGCTGAGGGAGCTATTGGCAAGGGTGAAGGCTATCCAGGACGAACAAGGCGAGGTAAAGAAAACTCTTTTTTGGTGCAAGGAGTCAATTGAGGAAAATACCAAGGCAGTAACTGAACTGCATGCTGCCATAAAAACTATAAATGAGCGTATCGATAATTTAACATGTGATGCTGTTCACGCTAACTCGCGGGTGAGTCAGCTTGAATCCTATCTACACCAGTTTGAGCAAGACTCACTAAGAAAAGTGGTGGAGATCCATGGCGCTCCTCGAACAAACAGTGAATCACTTACAACCCTTGTCTGTCAAATCGGGGTGGCACTTGGAGTCACATTGAACTTTTTATATATTGATTATGTTTATGCTATTACATCGCGTAATAGCCTCCCACGACAATTGTACGCTTTTTGAGACAATATGTCGCAAAAGACATGGTGAATGGTAGGAGAGTAAAGCGGAACTTTGAAACAAGGGATCTGGAGTTATCTAAAGAAAATAATCGCCCTATTTATGTTAACGTTTCTCTCACCCCATTCTACAGAAAACTGTATGCACAGGCAAGGGAGCTAAAGAGGGCAGATAAATTTAAATTCCTATGGATAAGAAATGGTAGAATTTACGTTCGCAACGGCGAGGGGGAAGAACGCTAAACAATTACTTGCCCTGAGGATCTCTCGATATTCTCGAAATGAGCTGTGATCAAAGTGAATTGTTGAAGGTCTGCCACGTGAATGCTCAGTCACTGTTCTGCCAAAGCTCACCTTTACCGTTCTGCCATATTGACGAATTTCGAGAGCATTTTTCAAACAAGCAATACCACTTAATTGCCGTCTCTGAGACATGGTTGAATATATGTTTTGAATTACAACATACTAATAAATCGCTTGAATGATATCGGACTCTCAAATTCAGTCGTGCTTTGGTTCAAGTCATACCTCTCTGACAGGAAACAGGCCGTTAAGAGGACCGAAAGGTGAGCTATCAAACCATTGTCCTGTAACCAAAGGAGTGCCACAGGGGTCAATCCTTGGACTCCTTCTGTTTTCCATTTATATCAATGACCTTTCTAAAGTTATCTTAAACTGTAAATACCACATGTACGCAGATGATCTTCAGATCTACATAGACTGTTACCCTTTTGATTTGACTGAAGCTATTACTAAGGTGAATGACGATATTCGAAATATATGTAAGTACTCACTGGAAAACTGTCTACGACTAAATCCAAACAAGACCAAAAGTATCATCATTGGTAGTAAATTTATGTTAATAGAATTATACTTGATGCCCTGCCAAAGATAAATGTAAAAGGTGTCCAAATTGATTATGCTGATAGTGTAACTAACTTCGGAGTTACTCTAAATAAAACATTATCATGGAATGAACACATAAAATCCATTTCGCATAGGGTGTTTAAGACTCTATATCAGTTAAAACAATTTAGACACCTCATCCCTGTCCTCCTTTGCCAAAAATTAGTTGATACTCTTGTTTTCCCACACATAGACTATTGCTGGGTGGTATATTCTGACCTTACAAACGAACTAAATCTAAAATTCTAGAGGATTCAGAACTCATGTGTGAGGTATATCTTTGACATCACATATTATGAACACGTGACACCATATTATGAAAAACTCAGATAGCTAAAAATACAAAATAGGCGCTTACTTTATAAGGCAACATTCATGTTAAAGTTAATAACGACAGAACTTCCCACATATTTACACCGAAATGTACAATATAATGTTAGAACAAATAAACGTCCAACACGTCGCATGGAAGAACTTTATATACCACACTATCGAACATCTGTCTACGCTAGGTCTTTCCATGTCACCTCATGCGAAGTATGGAATCAATTGTCAGACGGCGTAAAAAATCTGAAAATGCAAGTAAATTCAAAAAGAAATATCATGAAATATTACTACAAGTGAACTAAATATTTTAAGTGAACTAAATATTGTGCTACCTTGTACAAAATCTGATGTATTTTTATGTGTATTCATACATTTGCCTTGTTGTAAAATATTATGTCGGATTCTGTGATATTAATGCATCATGTAAATCTTCCTATTGTATGTGCTATTTTTTTACACTAAAGATATGTATAATCATGTATGTTCCTAAGGGACACACTTTCCCCGGAATAGTAAATTTCATTTTCTATTTCCATTCTATTTCTATTAATTTGGATCATAGGATTTAGTACTTGGTAAGTAAGGATGACACAAAACTTCCTTGGCGTTCAGAAAGTTTTTGGGATCGACTAACCAGGGGCGAAACAACGGGGGAGGGGGTGCAGGGGGGCATTTGCATTTGGGGGTTTTGCGAAGGCGCAAGCAAATTTCTGGGAAACACAGAAATTTGCTTGCGCTTTCATCCCTAGCGACTCCGCTCTTATTTTGAACACTGCGCAAAATTTTAATACGATTTTGGTGAAAATTTATTTGCAGTTTCTTTTCTCCCCCCCCCCCTCCCCGCTTAGCTAGCTTATACAGATTTTTCATGGAGTTCCCCCCCCCACGATTCGGGGGGTTGTTGCGCCGCTGCGACTAACTAAACAAGCCATTGAAATTCGGATGGAGAATAAACATTTCAATCGCGATTCCGGTTATGACATCAGCAATGCCTAAAATCCAATTTTGAAAAGAATTAAGAACGCAAGAGCTAAGCCTACGCTGCGCTGCGGCTCCGGGTCAACATTCGGTTTCCGACCAATCGAATTAGGCCTATCGTTAGTATATAAATTGGATGAAATTTAAGATTTGCGATACTCATGCCTTGAGAATGAGCGATGAGTCGTCTCTTGAAACGTCGGCTTAAACAAATAAGGCGTCGGCTTAAATGAATAGTTTAAACTGGTGGAGAGTCCGAGAGGAGTTTATTCATATAAATTGCGTGATTGTTACTTTCCGTCCTCGAGAAAATAATTACGTTGCTAGGTCAAGTGGCATGACACAATAAATTAGCGTATCGGAAAAAATTAAAGAATAATTTCCCTTCACTCACAACCTATGAGCACCGCACGAGAAAATGGAGCCAAAGTCACAATTTAACATGCCTCCCTTCTACATATTTCTTCCTCTCCTTTTCATGGTCGGAAATCTAGCACTCTCTTTTGATAGATCACGTCTATTCTGAGGTTGTAGAGTGCTCTGGTGCTCTTAAATCGACGTTATTTATCACAATATCACCCGGTAGGAAATAGAATTAATAGAGAGGGGATCTCACACTGGTTTGGTCGGACCAATTGTTGAAAAATTACGCTTCCTACGAACCGGCTGTCATAATTCGGTACTCACTAATCCTAAGCTTTTCACAAAATGTATCCATATGTTTGAACAAGTAAAGGTTTCATACTTTAAGTGCTATCATCTAAGAAATATAATTTTTAATTTTTTTAATTTTTTTAATTTTAGATCACCATCCCAGTCTGCAGATACATAAAAATCGTGTTTTACAGGCCGGTATTACTTTTCAATAGAGATGCTTATTTTTATCGAACTATTTAATATGAATTAAGTATGATGACACCACTATGGACACCACTATGCGTGGAAGCGGATCGCATTTACCAGGTTTTTAAATCGTCGGCATGCAGCTGACTATAATCCAAAGACTGCGGATTCAAAACTGCATCGGTTATTGGTGTTATACTTTTTTTTGGGTAAAGGCCTGGAAATGAGATTATTTCGGGCGCGACTTCGAGGAAGTGAGGGATATCTATTCGCACAGTTAATCTTAGGAATCCACAAAAACTGAGGACAAGTATGTACAAGTTTTGTCATTGATATTGGATGCACAGTACCATTGTATACACATATATAATAAAAGCCCTTGTCACTCACTCACGGACTCAAGAACGCTGTAAGAGGAAGCCACAGTCTCTTCAATTTTAAAATGTCGTTCTTAGATGGAGTCATATTCACTTAAATTTTCAAATGCTGTTCTTAGATGGAGCCAAAGTCAAATGAATTTTAAAATTCCGTTATTCAACTGCTTGTAAGAAATTTCATGAAAGCGAGAATCATTTCTGATTTGGCTCCGACTGAGACAACGCTCCTTTTAATCCTACGACGACGACAATCCCCAGCGATTCCGGAATATGCGATTACAATCAACAAGTCGCAGGGTCAATCGTTTGACCACTATAAACTACAACTCCAAACAGCAGTATTCTAACACGCACAACTGTACGTTGCTCTCTTTCACAAATAAACGGAAAAAGTGTATTTTTTTTAGTGTTGTGAATGCACTCATGATACCAAGTGTCATTTTATTTCAATATCTTCCTTGAATAAGTGGGCGCCCTTTTATAACCAAGTATTTAATATTGTAATTATGATTGTGGATAGAGGTGTTGGGTTACGCGGTGCGATACAACCTCCGTAGTAAGAGCACCTAAAACCCCAAATCCACTTCTCCCGCTCCCCTTCTGATGCATGGCTCGCTCTTCCTCCTTTCCATCGCACTCCGTGCGGGCGGGCAAGGAAGGCAAAGCGACGTCCCCGGCAACAAATTGTGCCGAAACGTCGTCGGTTTAGCGAGATAGAGAGAAAGGGAAGAGAGTGAGAAAGAGAGAGGAAAGATCGAGTGTGGAGCTGAGTAAGTGGAGGGGAGATGGCGCACCTGAGCAAGTAGGGGGGGGGGGTTGAAAAGGGGTGGGTCATGTGGGAGGGTGGGTGAACAGAGGGGGAAGCGAGGGGAGTCATGTGAGGGAACAGAGTGGGGTTTGCGAGGGAGAGCGTCGCTAAAAGGCGCTGCATACTGCGTTAGGGTCGCACCACCTGGTGCTGCTCTCTCCATTCGGAGCCGCGATTACTTTTCGCGCATTCGCATTCATATTTCAGGGGAGATTGCATTGGGGAGAGAGGTAGGCGGCGCGTTAAGTTATTAGGGGGGTTCAAGGGGGGTGAGGCGGGCAGGAGGGGGTCCTTTTTGCGGGGAGGACGAGGGGAGGAGAGGAAAAGGCGTGAAAGAGAGAGAGAGGGGATCGGAGAATCCTGGGAATCTTGAATCTGAGGGACAGAAATCCGGAGGATATGTCTCTCTCCATCTCTAGGTTTACCAATCGATCTCAGATCAATCTGACCGGTTCAGTTCGGTATGGTAAACGGAACGGCTTGAATTACTTCGGTGGCCAGATTGTTCTGAGAAGCGAGCCGAGTCAGCCTGCTTTCCCTAACCAGTCTGAGATCTCAAATCGATCCAAAGAGGTCGAGGCCAAGGAGGTTATAAAAAAATGGTGACGATATTCTGCTTGATTATTGAAGTCAATTCCGCCATTACAGTCGGCACAGTTAATATCTCACTCTCTGTCTTACGTTTCAAGCGGTGACGTTTGACATTCCTCAAATCTAAGTTGAAAACCACAGATTTTTTCACCTTAAACAGCAGACATGGAATTAAGTACTCAATTTTAATACAGTCAGATTAATTCGTAATAAGCAAGATATGCAATTTGAAACGCCTCAAACTCATACCATTTTCGTCATTCAGCAAACGAAGTGGCACCAGGGAGCTTATAAATAAAAATTCATCGGAAGAATCCGCCTGTTCCCAACACTGTTTATATTGTGAATGGCTCGAACTCGTGTTTGCGTACTACTTTAATGAAAGTGTTAAATTACTTATCGATATTTACTGTTGTTTTCGCCTCTCATTGATCATGGCATTTATGATTTTGATGCGTGTTCTCTTTACATATTTCTAATTTTCAAATCACCTAACAGGGTTTTGAGCGTTTTCTGACGTAGGAATGGATTCAAACCAAATTACTCGTTTTGAGTTACATAATATAATATTAGAAATGAAGGGAAAGACATCAGGCGAGAAAAAATACACTTGCTGGATTTTTTGTCGCGGAGATTAAATGTGGAGAGCTATGAGGATGCTCTTGATGGTCACCTTGAATTACTTCGGTTGGGATTCTGGCCTTATTACGAAAAAATGTGGAAACAATGTAGCCGGAATAATGAAATATTTTTAGTGCGATGTGAGGCATGGCTCGCAGAGCCAATTATTTTCCCTGAAGTTGTCCGTCAATACTTTCCTGGTACTTCAAAGGCAACTAGTATGTATTATATTTAAGTACGTTTTGAACTTTTAAAGAAAATTTTATTTATGAATATCTATACTTATTCTATATCTTATACAGTGTATACACTATTCTATATCATACAATTATTGCTTTATTAGGCTCATTGGAGCGGCCCGAGAAAGATTTTACTTCTTCGTGTGACCGATATAAAAGAAGGAAAGTTCAAAATATTAAAAGTTGTTCCTCAGTAGCTGAGCTGGCATTAGCAACCTCTCTTGGTTTAAGGGAGGAAGGAGATATTGCAGCCGCACAGTTAATTAAGGAAGTAACGACAACTACTCCCACTAGAGCTAAGAGAGTGGTTACTAAGTGGAGGAAGAGTGATGAGGTGCAGAAAGATATGTCTCCAGAGAAGGCTTTATCTTTGATCATCACCATTGGGCTGACTAAAAATCAGTACAATGTATTAAGACGCTCCGCTCGTACTTACGGACATTCCTTGTACCCCAGCTATGCACGAGTGTTAACAGGAAAAAGTGCTGCATACCCAGAAGCAATACGCATCACAGAAAACGTATGCGAAGTGAGTCTACAGGCTCTCTTTCGGAGTTCGAGCCATTCACAATATAAACAGTGTTGGGAACAGGCGGATTCTTCCGATGAATTTTTATTTATGAGCTCCCTGTTGCCACTTCGTTTGCTGAATGACGAAAATGGTATGAGTTTGAGGCGTTTCAAATTGCATATCTTGCTTATTACGAATTAATCTGTATTAAACTTGAGTACTTAATTCCATGTCTGCTGTTTAAGGTGAAATAATCTGGAAAATCTTCGCCCATCATCAACCAGATTATGCCGGCCTATTCGCCTCCGGTGGCTGAAGAAAACCAAGGAAGTTGCTATTGAGGAAAGTATTTATATTCGAAGGCAGATTGAAGGGCTGAAAAATTGGAGCAATGGAAATTACTCAGTCAATTTCAGCTTGCTGATAAACATGATAAATGGAAAAGTAAGACAAATTCATATTTCTATTGTGATAGACAAGAATATGGTAGTGCTTATGGATTAAAAAAATTAAATTACGATTATTTTAGGCATGCGACGCATTAACTGACAATCCGAGTATGAGGTGCTACATCTGCGGATCTACAGCTACGGAGATGAATGATTTGAAGGCAATGAGGAATCGACCTGAAGATGTGACTAAATATTCTTTTGGATTGTCAACCTTGCATTGCTACATCCGGTATTTTGAATGTGTGCTACACATATCGTACAGACTAGAGTTCAAAAAGTGGCAGATAAGAAAGAATACAAACAAGCTGGAATCTGGTTCAATGGTGAAAATGCCTTTGAATTACGAACAAAATTCTTTACAGGCCTGGGGAAATCTCAAAACACTGCTTATACAGAGAAAAATAAGAATTCAGAAGGATTTTAGAGAAAGGATGGGGTTGATTGTTGATGTTCCAAGGCCTGGATCAGGTAACACAACTGACGGTAACACGGCAAGGTGTTCCTTCGATTCCCCAGACTTGGCCGCTGATTTGCCAGGTAATTGAGTAAACGTGCGCTGTAATAGCAAAGCATATGTAAACTTAACGCATGTGTTTTGAACCCGTTAAATACCGACAAAGGCTGTGCGTCGTCATAAAACACCCCTTTCCGCGCGACCCACCTCGGCGAGGGTGGAAAGGGAAAAAGAGTATCGGTTGTTGCCTTTCCCGGAAACAGTTTATTTCTCTCTCTTTAGCATGTAGACTTAATCTCTTAACTCTACTTCATACCCGAAGCATATTTCTTATACGTGGGATGGTTCCGACAAAAATCCAATCCCTAGCATCTTCACTAGAGTAATGCGTTAAATGTTTAGTCGATCGATCTATAATCTTGGTAATATCCTCAGTATAGTGTTTTAGGTCAACACTGACTACGTTCCGTGTTTTAAATGACGATTTTCAAGAATAAAGTTTCAAAAAACTTGAAAAATCGACCGCAATTACCGAGCCGCAGGGTCCTGCGTCGTGTAGCTCTGCCTTAGCGCGCGATCGAAAAATCGCTCTCATTTCCTTCGTCGCAAACTGTTTTCCAAGATTTCTGCTTAGTAATCTTAAAAAATCTCTACTTTACACTGTGATATAAATTTCCCGAGTTATATATTTCGTAAACGAAAGATAATGTCTACTTTTTGTCAAATTTCACGTGAAAAACGGGTACGCCATTATGCGTTGCAAAACCAGACAGATGAGAGCCAAAATCTTCAAAAGTCATGGAAAATATAGGCAAAACACCAGGTCAAAGGAATATTGTGTTTTTCATTCCATAAAAATCATACCAACGCAACACTACCTGCTTAAATTCAAAGATTTTCGAAGAAAAACGAGATCGCGCGTGTTTTTGAAAATTGGTCATGTTTGGGCTACTGTATCTCAGCAACGGGTCGTATTAATGTAAAATGGCTTATAAATCTATAATTGGTAATCATATATGAGTATTTACGCTAGGTTTCAAGTCTCTATCTCAAAAAAAGCCATTTTGGACTTTTGTCCGGCTTTTTCCGATTTCGGACCACTGTGCGCTGGCGGGAATGCCAACGAAACTGTTGTCGCCAATCAGCAAACGGACACGACAGAAGACCCGGAATATTGAGAGATTCTTTAATCAATTCCACAGAAACCTGAGAAAGAGGATTCAGAGGCCACTGTCGGTGAAAAAACTAGTACTTTTTCCTGGGGACCTCTATTTTCTACACACAAAAATAGCGCTGCAACGTAGCAAATGGTGTATACCTTGATCCTGATAGTTATGCAACCGATCATACTTTTATCACTGCTGTTTCACGTCTGACCTACCAAAACAACATTTCCTCTTTCCACGATATTTGTCGCTTGTAATTTCATGACATACATAATCTGAATGTTTACACCGTAGATACAGGGATCACCTGAGGTAAGTTCGGAGAATTACCGTGCGCGACCTTCAACCAGACCCAATACTCACATATTTGTTGTCTAGTATTCCCATGCATGTGGCCCTAATTGAATCCTTATACTTTTAATCACTTCTTGCACTTCACCGGTTGTGTTAAAATTTTTCTCGTGACTCTCCGACTTTCTTGAGAGTGAAATACTTACCACCACTGCAACCATTTTGATCTCACAAAATGTGTACTTTGCACTTTAATAGTTAGACAAAGGCTTTCTTCCTATATAAAAGGGCAGTTTTTAACCTTTTTAACTGCTACGCACGCATATATGCGTTGGGCGGGAGCAGTTCTTGCAGCGCTACACACGCAATTACGCGTTCGGTCGAAGCGGTGCCATCAGCGCTTATATTCGTTTTACGTGCAAGCGAGTTTAAATACCGAAAAATGTATGCGCGCTGGGGGTATTTAAATGCCCAAAAGTTTAGCGCGCTACGGTGAGCGCTCTCTGGGATGAAGCTTAGCAGTGAAAAGACCGCAGAAAAAGGTATTGTCACCTTTCGTAGCAGTGACCTCATTGATTCATTCGTCCTATAATGAAAACTCAACGCCGCTAAAAGGACGATCAAGTAGGCTACTTAAACTGTACCCCACTTCGCCCCTCACGCACCTAATCAAAGAAGCTGAACATATTAATGAAAAGTCACAACTGCCTTCCAGCCATTTGTGCTTACATAATTCATTTACCTCTTTTATATGCTAGAAGTGGCTTCGAAAAAGGTTGCATGTTTTCGTTTACTTTAATTGCCCAGTTCGGCCCACTCATAGAACAGGAAGAAACGCAGCTACCCGTCACGTTGCTGCTCTTTTTAACTGCCAAAATTATGTTCTTTTATTCATGAAAGAACCCTTTTGAATAGGCATATTTCTGACTCCATGAGTCAACCAGTACCTGGTAAGCTAGTAAGCTAGTACATATACGCAAAAAGGAAGGTGGCTGATAGCTAAGAGCATTTGCATCAAAAAGGGCAGACACGAGTTTAGAATGGGTTAATATTAACCCGCTCTTATCTATAGGTTCCAAAGGGTTCACATTTTAACCAATTTAACGCCCCATTTGGCGAATTTGGTTGCACCGGTAGTAAAGACAAATGAATTTGATTGTAAAATCCAGACGATAGCCGTGATAAAAACCCGTGCCCTCAGCGTGGGTAATCAGCACTCCACCCACAAAAATATCCGATTCCTGTGTCGCGTGGGCTGAATTTTCACGATGATAGTCCAATTTAAAATATCAGTCGGGGATGGTAAGGATATTTTTCAGAGACTGAAATATATACATGTCGATCCCTAATGAAGACAATTTAGACATCTATTCTGAATTCACAAGATTGAACACCGCTTTAGCACTATCTGTGAAGTGAAAGGGATAGGGATAGATAAGCACATTTTTTTGGGTGGAAATCAATACACTTTGGCTCCCACTTTAAAGCAGTTCAAAAATGACACCTCAGGAACGTTATTATAAGACCGATGTAACTATCTGTAATTTCATAATTAAAGCGCTTTTGATAGTCCCCGAAAATAAAACCCAGGAAGCTGTAACTTAACCACTCACATTAAATATGGAACACATATCATAAAAAACCCTTAAAAATTGACGTGCGCGCAGGCTGTGCCCAGACCATTGATTTGGGAAGAATTTTCACAACCCAAATGTTATTTCTTCAATTGTCTTGCATCTATATAATAAATTATCACTACAGTTCAGAAGACGAAACGAGGGTTTGAACGGAACGTGATGAGTGACTCACAAATACCACTAGCATCAAATAATAGCATCAATCATCTGTTTTGAGAACTAATAGCACAGAGAAAGCAAAAAGACACTGAAAAAACTGCCGTACCCAGCTCTTTGGAGAAAAACGTATTCGTACCTTGAAGTTGAAAACCAGAGCCCTACACTTCCTCGGGAAACTGAAATTATTATAGTGGATACTCTTTAAGTCCGTCGCCACTCTACTTCACTCTATTCTTGATTTTGATTGCCTATTATATCTTACGCGTTGTTTCAGTAATACATGCAGCAAAAATGCTTGAGGAATATTATAACCAAGTTTCAGAAGGGCAGTAATCAGCCAAATGGATGTTCCGAGCCACTTCACTCTCCCCCATGATGGCTTGTGTTCTCGCACCCCATGCCAAGTGCCATTGTGGTGGCGGCTCACCGCATGCAAAGTAGTTGCGCGTAAATGAAGGTCGCTCTTATGATTGAGTGTGATCATTCCCTCTAGCCCAAAAGCATGCGAAATTCATACATGCATGGGAAGTTGCCCTCTCCTTTCCCTGAACCACCTGCGGTTGCCTACTGAGGTCTGACTGGCAAACAAAACTCACCTAACGAATTGAAGGATATGTATTTCGTAAAATGTCTTACCCGGATATGTGGCCAAACGCTCTATCCACTTTGCTTCCAAGCCTCGAAAAAGATATCGCTGATATGTAAAGAGAATTTTGGAAATTTTGGAAAAATAAATTAAATACAAAGGAAAGCTGTGAGCTTCGTTAAAAACTGCTACGAGTGAACAAAAAGTGCTTCACTGCTTTTAGATGGATTAGGTTGGGAACCGCTAGAGACTCGGGAGGCTACACGCTAGACTTAGATTGCTTGAGAAATTCCGAACAAGTGTGATTCAGGGTGACACAGAGAATATCATTTTGGCGCCGCACTACATCTCTAGGTTGGGAAGGAAAGGTAAAATAAGAGAGATACATTGCCGAAGAGATAGGTGAGAAAATTCTTTCTTCCAATGCACAATAAGTGCCCCGTAATAAAAACTGAGATCCACTGAAAACACTCCCGAAGCACACTTCACCTTTTCACCTACCTATAACATTCTCCTTTACACCTTAACACGGCTGGTATCCTAACACCCCCTGCCACACGCACATGTGGCGGGTCGAAGGGTAGTATGTACATACAGATGAGAAAGGAAATAAGCGGTGAACATCAGTGGCCAGGCGCATCGTGACGCCAACGACTAATGGATAAATTCTCGTCGCTAGAGAGGATCACCTGCGTACTTTGGGGTGCTCGAGAAAGGAAGGCTGTCCAGGGAATAGTGACCTGAATTTCAGGGAGGTATTTCAGGCTTTGCCTCTGTGTGAGCAGAGAGAGGCGATTGGGGTAAAAGGGAGAAAGGCATATCGGAAGAGACGCAAGACGATGGTGTGTTTCGGGCGCCTGTTTAATGTTTCAAGCGCCTTTCACCCGTGCTCGTCAGCGCGCGTGAAACGCGCTGCCGAGCACGGGTGAAATGGGTGCAACTCCAGCGTTCTCCGCCTATAGTGCTCGCGAGTTTCCGCACCCCAAAAACCTTTCTTTCACCCAAATATCTCGCTATTTTGACACTATCTTTCCATCACCTTCCTCATGAAAACAACCTTTTTCTTCTATTATAGATAAAAATAAAACTGAACGCATGAAGCAGCATAAGAGAAGCCACTTCCCTTAGTCAACGTTGTAGGATCAGTCAATGTCGCTTCCCAAGAGATAGTGACATGTTTGAGGAAATTGAACAGTCTTAATCATAAATACTGGATGTAAATCAAAAGATTTACTTGGGACAGATGCGTGAGTACATGTTAGACGTACTTTTAGAGAACTTGGGAATAACAATTCAGTAACATGGCATTCTGATTTTCCACTGGTTTTTCAGCGCGTATACAAGAATGCAACGCAACTGGTTTACTTGATGATAAAGCTGAGGTATAGCACGATTCATTATGTCTCTTTCTCATCATTACTCTTCATCATAATGCGCATATATAATCTCTGAATTGATTTTTGATAGGTAATTCATTGCATTCATCTGTTGCTCGTCCCGTAATTTTACTAACAGGATTTTGATAATTTTGTCCCAAAATTAAAGGCTGCCGTCCTTGCTACTACCTGCACCTAGCGGATAGGAGTTGAAAACTATATAATCACAAAAGCTATGGCTATGACAATGGAAAAAGTCGAATAAGTTGTTCTATCAATTTAGAAACTTCATAAATCACTTCCCTATGGATATCCTTTAATCATTTGCTACAAGAAGTATTTCATTTAGACTTCCAATGATTTTTGCTTACGCTCTACTTCCTATTGCCATCATTCTTGCTTCTTCCATTGTTGCCTTCTACTAAGGCCTCAGTTGCAGGATTTTGCTGCTTCATCCAACATGTCCATTCTTAATTTTACTTATCCTCCTTTCATACATACGAGTATAAAAGAAGCGTACCTCGTTGGTTTAGCCATGTTGAGAGAATATATAATAGCTGAATAGTGAAACAGATTTATGATAAAGGAGTGAGTGGTGAGTGAGAATGAAGTAGATCCAGAAGGTCATGGATAAATGCGGTAAAGGAGACTCTAACGAGAGGATATATCTGGAGTCTTAAACAAGAGATCGTTTATGAAGAAATGCATGAATTTAGTCAAATAGATAGAGGTATGCTAAGGTAGGGCATTATGGAGAAAGTTATGGAAAGATGGTCAGTTTTGTGGGACGTAAGAGTAATAACTTAGCCTTTCGAATGTGCCAACCCCAAACGGAAAAGGCATGATGTGTATACATAGTAGTAAAGTTATACGGTAATTTTAAAAATTTCATCATCATTTTAAATTAGCGAGTTCCAACTCCTCTGCGTACAAAACCTAGTTAATTTTCAGAGAGGAACTGTCATTAAGGCCCATGGTAAAGAAAAACAAGAAATTCACCTAATAAGCAATTTGTGCGTCAAATGGAATACGAATTTAAATCCCTTCAATTACATTGATACCCAACAAATGGGGCTCCTTGTAAGACTCAGAAGCGGAATGAATGCTGTTATCAATTTGCAACATGGTATCGAAGCTATTTTCCATCATAATGGGAAATTGTAAAATCAAGATATTATGGGACTGACAGTTGCAGATTGTGTTCATCAAGAATTAACCGCGATGGCTTTTCCAAATAACACCAATACAGTTTGGTAAATAGATACTGTGCGCGATCCGGCCCGAAGGACCAAAAAGTGTGCGCGCGATGCCGTGTGCCCCAGGTTGTGATGAATAAAGGGCGAGGACACCAAGCGAATTTGTGTTTATTTCCCGCGCGACTTCCGACGAAGCGCACGACACATGTCCGTGTCCACATGCTCCCGGCATTCGACACACACTGGTGAAAAAACCCAACGCGATACCCTCGCTGCAGTCAAAAGGCCCGGATGAGACAGGGTTACTGAACCCTTGAATAGCGGTACCACCAGGGAGTCCTCACTCCAAAGGGTGTGAGTGAATCCTCCTTGTTGACGACCGCGGGAGAAAGAGACCGGCCGAAAATACCAAACGTGGGAAAACCTGGAAAATGGCGACACTCGCCACCGGAGCCGACAGGGGGGAGGAAAACGACCCAACAGATACTTTTTAAAATCAATATCATAAGCTTCAAAATTCAGCGCTGCAAAAACTGAATTGATTCTTCACATATAACTACTAAATTCCCTAGTAACAATGGCTTATCACATGTCAAATGGTGAAGGAAAAGAACCGTTTCCCTTCGCCGAGAGTGCCATATAGTCGTCTCAGTTTTATGTAATGTGAAGAAAGATGCGAAACTCTGATGCAAGGATGTATTGCAAATAACGTAAAACTAAAATATACAGAATCCTTTTATAAGAATCCCGAAAAATGCAAAAGCAAAACAGTCGTTTAGAAATCTAAAGCTTCAATTATGGCCACGGCGGCAGTTTACAATAGGAGTGAACCCATTTATTCTCTCACGAGGAACTTCTCGTGCCAGGATAAAGCCTTCCATGCATAATGCATTCCGTATTTTACGAAAATGTTTTGGTTTCATTATCCAGAGGATGTGGTAGTACCAGGAGGATAATTATTACGCCTCTGACGTCTAGTATCACCCGTTAAAAATTCATGGTGTCGACCGAAGAGTACATATTACGTGTGGCGCACCCTGTAGACGAGCCGTCGAAGAGAAGGAAGGAAGTCCCTTTCTTTCTTCCCCCTTTCTGAGTAGAGCAGGGAAATGGGTCACGAGATCCATAATTGAGCGGGAACCCCACACCCCCGTGAATGCGAACAAGGAGCCAAATAATTAGCAACGGCTGTTGTTAAGGCCGCCCTCTCTCATCTCACATGCAAGAAGGATGAGTGGTCCAGAGATGGGACTCGCGGAGGGCGGTGTTGAGAGTTTGAGGCGACCCATAAGGAATGGGAGGGAGTGCGTTAACCAAGCTCCCTCGCCCCTTCTCGCGCTCACAGACTGGGGAACCCAAGGGAAACATATTCCGCGTAATGAGGGAAGAAGGGTGGGGGAGAGGGTAGAAGAGGTAAGAGGGTAAGAGGGACGACGTGTGGGGGAGAGACGACAGAGGAAGAGGGGGGAGGAGAGGAAGACGCGAGAGCCCGCCCCACTCCCTGGGGAAGGGAAGGAACAAAACACGGCGCGCACCCACCTTGTTTATACAAATGTACGTCGCCCGTTCGAGGGAGGGGATCTCTTTTTTTTACGGTCTGAGGAGAGTTGTGAAAGGGGGAAGGAGGATGCTGAAGGAGGAGAAAAGAGTGTCGGGTGAATGTGAGAAACTTTGGAGGGAACAGTGGCTGGGGGTCACTACTTTTCACACCGGTAAACATGCGCCACGCAGCGTAGGAAGATGCGCCTGCGTTGAGTGACAGAGTCAAACAGACAAAACCCTTTAAGGCACGCCGTTAATTCCATTTATCCGCGCATTACCCGCCATATTGGCGATGGGAGTTCAAAGGCCACGCTGGCTTCTTCTCCTACCTCATTTATCGGTATTCAATTGCGCACAAGAAGACAAGGCAGACAGACACTTATCGGATACTTGTATGAAAAGGTGGACAGATTGGTGTTATTTTAAGTCCTCTCAACGCTGATAGATCTTCTAAATAGGGAGGAGAGGTAGAATGATACAGAAGAATCATCCGCGCTCGAATACGGGATATCGTTGTACGTAGCCCGAAGAATAGCATAAGTTTCCTCTTAAATTTCTTTCAAACCAGTATTGCATAAGGCATGCTTCTGTGGCTGCTAGAAGTAGAACATATGGCTACATGCGGTATTTTAGTAGTAAGTTTTTCAAGGTTATTGTATGACAGTCGTACGCAATTGGCACTGTTTTGTGGATAGATATGCGCAATGCAACTAACAAAGTAATTTTTTATTTTCATTTTCGGTAGAAAACATAAGATTAGGATCATTTGGGTTATCGTTAAAAAAATTATCTGATCACAATCATTTTGTGAATAATTTCGGAAAAAGATATGAAGTCAATATAACATGGTACGCATTTGTAAGTAAAGAATTTTTGGGGACACGTACTCGGGAAAGCACGTGAACGAAAATAAAATAAAAAGCATAGTTTCAAATGGCATAGAAGAAATAAGGTAAAATGGTGATGAGGAAATACTACATTTGTGCTGAAATTTCTAATAATACGCCTCCATAAGGTTAGATCTTCACGGAAAATTTGGAGGGATGAATTATATTTTGAAAGGATCCTACAATAAATGATGAGGTTTGGTGTAAGGACTTGTATGAAAATCACCAACAATTAAAATATGGGTAAACTGGCGGAAGTTATTGTATTGTGCGTCGATGTAAAATGCTCATTTCCAGCTCCATTGTACCTCACTACCTCAGTCATAATAATAAGATCAAATGGATATACTTTTACCATAACGATTTTAAATACCATTTTTCCACGGAATAATACAGAAGGAAATTCAGGCATTGAAATCACTCATCGGATAATTTATCAGTGAGTATAACTTTCGGTCATATTTTTGTAGCAATTATTGAATCTTAGCCATTGATATTTGCTATAAGGCCAAAAAAGCAATTTGGAAATCACCTTACTAGTGCTTGTAGCTGTGGGGAATCACTTGTTTCAAGACTGTTAGTGGCGTACAATGTGGAGATGATGTACTCCTTCGGCATATTTGAACAGTGGTTTAGGTCAAGTCGATGTAAATGCTGCACTAGGAGGATTAACAGTTGAATTACCACTTTATAACTTGAAATGTCTCAAATGCAGAGGTAAATTTTGTATTACACTAATATTTAATAAAACAAAAATCCCCTCCTAAGTGCAAACGCTGTGTGGCATACACTCAATTGAATCAGGTGTTTTATTTTGTGGAATCCAACTACATCCATTGCTAGTAATGGAAGTGGATGGATTGTTCAACCTTGAACTACTCAACTAAAATGTATAAGCAAAAAATTGGTTTCAACATCTTTAAGTACGTAAGCATAATGAAACAAATAGGTTACCAAACTATATTTGCTGGATTAGAATTTTCACTGTCTACGACAATTATTGACAGTGAAGCAGAGGTTTAAAATGCCATTGAGTAGAATGATAGCACCCTTGGGTATCTCCCGTGTTGACGGAATCATAGGAAACCATTCTCACTTGGTAAGTGGGGAATAAGCACAGAGAGTGAAAGGTTCACGTGAAGTGCATTCCTCACGTAAAATAGGTAATGTGAACCAACCTCCCGGTGATATTTCATACATGCGAACAGAAAGCGTTTTGCTCAGCCACTTACTATCTTAGTAAAGGCGGAGCGACATGGACGCCAAGCGGCCGGAGCACTCGGCTGCATCAAAAGACCGGTTTTTAAGCCGTCGGTGGAAAGTCTAGACCTTGTAATTCTGTTTCAAGAAACCAGTAGATGAAAATATAATAGGAAGTGGTGGATATACTACAACATTGACAATCACAACATCACAATCTACCATTTACTAATAATAAGTATTTGAACTAATAATTAATAATATTTCACTCTGGTCGCGGTTAAAAAAATCGGAGGGATCCAAGAGTCAAAGTATATTATTTCGTCCACTCGCTAGTCGGGTGAAATAATTATCCTTGGAATCGCCTTCCGTGTGCTTAAACACGCGGCTAATAGATAGCAGTGTCTTTTAACACTTGAATCCATCAGTAAATTGATGGTCAACTCAAGATGATCAAAAGGGGGAAAAGGCACGACCACCAAGAGTATATCGCAGGTCATGACAGGAGAAGGAGAGAAGGGTTGCTCCCGAGAGGGTGGAGACTTCAACGGCCGAGGCGGAAGAGCAGGAGGGTTGATTCGCGGAAAAGTGGGCACGCACGCACACCTGTGAAGTAAGGACAGGGAGGGGGAGGGGAGGGAAAGACTACGGCCAATTAGCTTCGAGCGGCTTAAGTGGCATCGGTGTAGATGACGGGTGAGCGGGCGTGTTTGGAAGGGAGGGGGCGAGGGACGAGGGAATGGAGGGTGGGAAATGGTGCAAAGGGAAGTGACAAAGTAGGGAGGAGGGTGTGTGTGATGCTCATATTGGATTGGGGGTTTCTTACGAGGAGTTTCTCGTAGTTGACGCCGAGGATGTGCCATCATGCAAATTGACGCGTGCGGAATGAAGGGAGGTATTGGGAGGGAAGGGTCGGTGCGAGGGTTGAAGAGGGTGTTGGCGTGGAGGGTGGAGGCAGGTGGGTTCCATAGGGAGGGAAGTAAGCAGTGTTGCGACTCTCCCGGGGTGTTGATTCCGGATTGAGGCATCAGAATCCGAGGCCATGAGCAGAAGATTGTGAACTACACGAAGGAGAGGGTGCAATCCTCGAAAACTCAATTGAACTCTTAAGGTGATAAGACAAACCTTTACCTAAGTGGTTTCAGGCTCAACTTTGTGGAATTTCCTCATAAATAATGAAAACATTTTTTATTCCACCAATTTATTTCACAGTACTACTAGTTTCAACGCAGAGGTGTCATCTACAGGTACTATACATCTATACATAATATAAAGTTACCTGATATATAATACAAAGCTACCTGAAGATGATGCCACAACGTCGAAACCGTTCCGTGAAATAAATTGGTCAAATAACAGAGATAAACCTTATTCCATCTCATAATTAAGATATACGACCCCACTGTTTAACTTAAATAGTATTTCAAGATTCAAAAGGGAAAAGCTAATCCGATAATTGAGAGTTCTGTTAATTTAATGCTCTTACCCAAAAAATTATTTTTAAGCTTTACCTGAAGGCTTGGTATTTCGAATAAAACAGCAGATTATGGCATTCCTCTGTGTGGCAGCAAATTTTGGTTGGTAACATTAGAATATGTTAGAGTAGGAAAAGAGACAGTAAGACGAGAGTCATGGTCAGAATGGAGCCTAATCGGTGTGTAACTCTGATTACTCCGGTGAGCTCCAAAACGTAGCGCTACTGTATTATGTAGGAACCAATTGTCACCAAAATGATGCGTTTTGAGTTAGGTCTAATGCCCTGACGATACTTGATTGGTCTTAATTATTATGCTTGGACGTTATATTTTAATTCTCCTCAGTAACATTGCGTGAAAATACATTCCATCAATAGAAATTTATTCCCACAATCAAAATAGTTAGTATTTATCACGATAATCAACATTACTCGTGTGATAAACGATTTTAACGACAAAAATGTTGTCCTTCACCATATATTCGCAATTGTTCATTCAATTTACATTTAACTATTAAAAAATTCTCTATTCAGCGACTCCCTTATTTAACTACATTACCTTCAGTAGATATAATAAAACAACGAGTAAAATATATGAAATTAAACGTAAATAACTAATAGTGTATTAACTACAAGCATAAAAGCACATTGATTAGAACCTAAATGATGAGTGTCGTATTAAGATGAAATTCCTAAGTATTTTCCCATTTTCATCAGTTCCTTGCATTTATCCCTTTCTCACTTAGATGTGGTTTACAGTTTTGGATCTATTATATTGCCTCGACAGTCTTTCAAAGCCAACATAAAAAAAACTTCAATCAGCCTTGGTTCCTCACAAGTATTCAAAAGGTTTTCTTCCTCCTCAGTCATACAGTAGATACCGGGGGACAGATTTAATTACCTGAGAGCACACTCCCTTTCAAGTGATAATACGAATATAAGTTTTGCGTTAAGTTTAATATGAGGCATTTTGAAGTATAAAGGAATATCGTAGTGCGTTACATATGCTGAGTTCTGATATACGAAGCCACCCAGGATTAACTTTAAGCCATGCAGATTTTGTGCTAGGAATGTAAACCCACGAAAGATTCGCCCGAGGAATATTGTCTGGGATTCCCTGAAGGTTGATAGCACACGTGAGAGGCTTCTCGTTAAATTGAGAGCGGGATTGTCGGCGGAATGGATCGGAGGGTGCAAAGAGAGAATGAAAGAGAGAGAGTGAGCGAATGAGGGGTGGTGGGGCAGGGGGAAGGTTAGTGGAACGACTGAGAGAGCGCAAATGAGAGGCAGGGGAGGGCAGGGGAGGGGATCGGGGAAGCGTAACAAGGCGCTGATGAGCAAAGTGCTGCCGGGGATACTAAAGTCCAAAGCATCACTGCCTCTAATAAACATAAAACGCGGAACTAATTTCTCCTCGGCTATGTCGCCTTCTCTGCTTAAGTACTTCCAGGGTGTAGAGCCGACAACTAGCTCTCACTTGAAACATTAAAACGGCGATTGACTGCCCACTTTCGCCAACTCCAGAAATTCCCTTTCAGCTTCTTACGGTTTATTTTAAACAGAGCTAGCTCGTTGAAATGCAAACAGAAAACATTTATGATAAATTATATTTGTGGACCCTGATGGAAATTTCCTTAGAACACAGGGAAAAGCAAGGGAAAAATGAAAATTATTTAGAAAAATGTATTTTTTTAGGAAATGCCCTAAAACTCTAGGGAAACTTTTCCTAGACCTTTATTCCTTAGAAATGGTACAATTCGGTCAGTAATTTTCCTAGAAAAAAATGCTACTTTACGAAAAACCTTCACGCATAGGTAAAATTACACCAACAATTGCATAGAGTGCAGTGTGCAAAGTGAATGACTAGAGAGGAAAAAATATATATAGAAAAACAAAAACATTATTCTGCATAGTTTCATTCATACAACCATAGAGTTATCACAATTAATTATAATGAGACTGACAAAATATTTCTTAATAAAAAAAGTTGTGCAACCATTATAAAAAAATCAGCACTCACAGTCTACAATTGGTGTATAATAAATATATTCTAAGCCACTGCAACCCACTCTTGAAAGCATTTCCCATAGAAAATGCATTCTAGGGAAATAATTCACTAGAGGTATATTTTATACAGAACATGGGGGATCACCTTTCTAGGGAAAACGGGGGTTCAATTTTCTGGAGAATTTTCCAACAGGAGAACACATAAGCCAGCTCATGACTGAAATAAATACAATGTTTGTCGGAGAGAGCATGGGGAAAGTATACGATAGCAATAGCGCAGGATGAATGCAAGTTAAACCGGAAATTATCTTGATACAATAATATTACCGCCTACTCAAATGTAGCTGTAATGAAAGCATTTACAGGGATTAAGAATATGAAATTAAGGCATTTTAGAATTAATCTTCTTCATTTTTCTTGCTCTTACAAAAGTATGGCTCCAGTTTTAAGTCACAATAATCTGATTATGCTTCTTGGAACAGGAGCGAAGTTCTTAAAAAAATGCAAACACCAATAAACACCAAACACCCTTCACATATTATAATTAACTTAATATAAACAATTTATGGGTACTCATCCGCCTCCCTATTAATAATTTACAATAGCTATGTGTTTAATTAATTGATACTTTGCCTAATGGAAAGAAGAAGACAAAAAGATAAATTACTTTCTATTATACTATATAGTAATGACTTTGTATTATCTCTCACAGATAGGTGTGGAGTAATGCAAACTCATACACTTCCCATACAAAATTAAAAATAGTCAAGACTGTTGAGTCAAAAATCCATTATCTGCAATCTTCAATAACAATCTTGTTTTGCTGAAGTTCTTCACTCCACTCCACACACACACATATCAGCCAGCCGTTATATTTTTTGATGACCCTTCATTTTAACATACTTCATAATTTTCTATGTGCGATCAATTTGTGTTCTTTCTGACTAATCATTCCCATTCATTTTTCCTCATTATTCTTTTCGAAAGGCAGTTTTGTTGTAAAATATGCCCAGTAAGTTGGATTCTCTTTCTTTTCAGAGTATTTTTCTCTCCAACTCCGTAGGACTCTATAAAAATACATAAATCACATTATTTACATTGTACACTTTCCTAGATATACTGGCTTACACATATTTTAATTATATTTAGATGGCGTGAGAAGCAGTATTCGCCCCTACATTATAATGCAAACGCGGCAAAAGGCTAACAAAAAGTCAATATCGTATTCACTGAAATTTTAAAAATAGAAATACAACTTTGCGTATAAATTAGGCAATACACGATCTTAAGTGATAAAAAATATCCCATCGAAACTGATTCACCTTTACCTAAATTCTCTCCGTCAATGCATAAATGCAACTGTGAGCGTATAAGATTTTTTGCTTGGTCGTGAAGAATTGACCACCAGGATAGATTTATTTCTACGGGGATAACTCAAGAATCGAACATAACTGTCTGTGCGGGCTCCCCCGAGAGGGCGTCGAGTTGAATGAGCAGACTTATTTCTTACGCCAGAGCATGGAACATTTCAATGAGATGCGACTGGCGGAATATATCCGTTACCGAAAAAATAATAGTTGTATGCGAAGAGTCTAACAGTCATGAATTAGTTATTATATATTATAATAGTGATTTTCGTCAATCGATTCGATTTTTTTCTTTGCATCAGAGGTAATCAACGATATTAAAGTTCTTTGATCGAATGATCGGTTTTTTGGACCGCATTGGAGCAAAAAATCCGTTCATCTACAATTCGAGGGAGTCCTCCTGAGCAGACATGAGTTGTATCACTGAGAGAAAGATGCAGAGATGGAGAAAGACAAGTTTCGGCGCTTTGACGGCTTTCCATGGGCATTGGAGAGGAGATGTCCACCTCCCCATGTCACTTGTAAGTCAAATGCGAACCAGTGCAATGGCTTATGGGGTTGTGCACCTCCACCCACTTCTTCCCGTCATTTTCACCAATAACCCCTTCCCGCCTAGTCGCGAGTCGATCTCTCGCTTCTGGGAGAACAGGGATAGGGAACACCACCCCTATCTGCCCATCCATCAAAGTAGCATTGCTATATTAACGAGTTCTTTTAAAGTTATATCTCCATTTTGTCGATTAAATTGAAAAATGAGCAAAAAAACTATCTCCGATAGCATTGTCGCTCCAAACGGAAGGCACAATTTTTAATGTGTGATTAAAATTTTTTGTCCAAATCATCACTTATAGTCAAATTGAATTTTTTATTTGTTTAAACCACCGAAAAATGAAACAATTGATAATAAATAACATATTAACAACCAAATTGACTACAAATAGCAACAAAATTTATGCTAAAATTCTGAAACTCCGGGACATAAAAAAATGGACCTCGAGAGCTAGAGAATCATCAGAACCCGCTCTCAACTCGACACTGGAAGGGGGCGTAAGAAATAGACACGTCTTCCACGATTTCTCCTCAACCTTCTCCCCGAGTCCTTACCCTGTGGCCTCGGTGGCCACAGGGTAAAGTCCTCGGGGAGGAGGGGGACAAAAATGTAAATTCTTTCATCATGCAGGGTTACAGGGGAGTTAGGGTGGATGGAGTGGGTGGGAAAGGGGTTCGCGGTGCAAGGGCGCCGCAGGCGATGAGCTGACGGTGAATAGCAGGAGGGGGGAGGAAAGAGTAGAGGAGCTTGGCTCTCGAGGGGGCATACCCTCGTGTCATGTTAATGAAGGGGATGCTGGTCTAGCTCTTATCGAAAGGGGAAAGGACGAGAGACGATTCTGGGATAGGAGAGGGAGCTAACCAAGTGGGAATGCGTCTCTCGTGACAGTTTGACAAGAAGCTAGCTACTTTGCCCATGCATGACTAGGAATTTGTCCCCCTTTCTGAGACTGAGTGCACATAAAAGATTAAAGACTACCGAAGCAAACATAGGGAACATATATTTCTCATTTTGAGCACACGAATGGGAATGTAAATTTACTCAGATTATACATTTTTTCAACAGTAAAATTAAAATATCACCATTGTGTGACCATTAACGGGTGAC
Organism: Pyrrhosoma nymphula; assembly: GCA_963573305.1. NCBI lineage: Eukaryota > Metazoa > Arthropoda > Insecta > Odonata > Coenagrionidae > Pyrrhosoma > Pyrrhosoma nymphula. The sequence goes on from OY754328.1 coordinate 147,520,799, forward strand.
TCCGTTAAAACTACTGCGCGGCTAGTCCCGCAGTTCTTTGAAATTTGTTGATGGGGCTTTACCTCGTGGACAGTAGCGCTTAGCGCTCGCACACAAGTACTCCATGGCATTGTATGCACGGTACCTATGAGGAAAACTCGATCTATATAGCCACCATGAAATTCAGAATGATAGATGATGACTCCTGGGTAGCTTAACTGGTTAGTGCACTCGGCGTGAAATCGAGGGGTCTGGGTTCGAATTCCAGTCCAGGCGAATGATTTTTTCACTGTATATTTCACACAATTGAGTAAAAATAAAGTTTATTAGCATGTCAAAAACCATTTCATTTAGTGCAAACACTTATTTTATATAGCTAAAGAACACTTATATGACTAAGATGCAGGTTTATGCATTGTTTCCACGTATTTGCTAAGTATAGAGAACAAATGGAACTAAGATATTTCCATTCCACGCGCATTTCAGTTTTCCTCGCGCAGTTCAGTACGAAAATCGAGGTACTGTAGCCACGATTTGCTCTGGTAATATAACGAAACGTATGGTGAAAACAAGGTAATGAGTAAAATAATTTAATTTTTAACATCTAAGGGATAAAAATTGCCATAAAAATCATTTGACTTGACTGGGATTCGAGCCCGAATCTCCCAATTACCGGTGAGGTGAGTTAGCCAGCTACATACCAAGCCATTCTAGGTCAAGGCGAATTTCAGTGACACAGTGACTTTGAAAGGTTTATGCATCGCTTTGATAGTATAAGACATGCATAGCGAATGCATACAATTATCCACACTGAATATGTTAATTAGTTTTATCACGGTTTCGGCAACTAATGTCATTCGAGGTAAAATGTTGAAGAGGGCTCTCACTGCCATTACAGGAAAATTAAACGAAGACAAGATATAATAAGTGCAAGGGTAAACAAGAAGAAAATTGAGGCGTGTTACTAGGACTGCCAGAGTGCATAAATTCAAAATAAATGTTGATATTTATTAGTATGTAAGCAATCTGCGGATATTAAAATGAGGTGTGTTTAATATGTAAGAGTCAGGTAAATTTTTTCAGGATTTTCGACAACTAAAAACTACAAAACTTTCTACAAAAGCAAAGTTTTACCTGATATTTTGGCGGCCGGCAGGTCACAAGGACATTTTTCTGACCCTCCGGTGGATGGAAAATCATGAGTTAGCTGACAAGTTGTGAGTGCCACTGTCAAAGGGCCTTCGAGCGGACTGGTTTCTCTCTCCCTTCGTCCCTTATGCAGAACGCCCCTCTAGTTGTGCACGTCCCTGATCACAGGCGTGGGGTTGGCACCAAACGACTACGTATAATGTTAAATATTTTCTCTCACTCCCCCAGCATAATGGGGTAAATATGCCACCGTACCAGCAGAAGATTCTTGCCTTCTAAATTCGGTTAACCAGCCAAGGCAGTCCGGTCCAAGTCACATTAAAATAAAGATATAGATAAATGAATGTCTCGATAACTTTGAAGTTGCAGGGCAACATAGAATAAAATAAAAACACTTTTACCTCGATTCAGAATGACATGTAAGATAAAATAAGTATGACAAAAAGAAAAATGTGATCGGAAAATGGCTAAAACATTCGAATCCAAATCATTGCTAAGATGGGATGGGATGGGATTATTTTTAAAGAACTATTATCGTGCTGTCACAATATAAAATTTATTTCAAAATTAAAATAAATTTATTGGAGATGAATCAACGATGCAGTGGGATTTGATTTCACGACTCAAAACCAGGTCTAACTTTTAGAAAATCTAATCAAGGTAAAAATATTGTTTATAAGCAAAAGATATAAGATGTACTAATGAATAAAATATCAAAATAAGAAGGAGATAAGAAAAACCACTCGTTCTCGGACAAAAACAAGCATCCCATCTCCATTCAAGGTTGCTGCAAAAAGGGAAATTTTTCCAAATGCACGTTGGTAATCCCATTTGAGATAAAATTGTAAACCATAACCGTGTCGAGTAAGAGAAAGTTTCCAGAAAGAAAATAAAGAGTCACCATGAGTTGTGAACATGTTTTCCACGTTATCTCTACTCACAACATTTAAGTACTAGCTTCCAACGTAACTTGCAGATAGCAATTGAGGAAATTTACGAATCCTGGCTTCAACCTCAAAGCTTAATCCTAGTTAAATTTAAAAAAGATATCCTTTTGGTATATTCCGCTGTCGATGGTATTTGTATTGTTCCTATTAATGCAATATTCCCCTTAAAAATACTTTCACCATACAAGGCTCTTTTTGAGAAGTGGATTCCCCGATATCTGCAAGCATAATATCAAAATTGCTATGGAGAACTAACTTGCTGTCGCTCTACATGTTGCACTACGTATATAACGAAAATGTCTCCAATACCTCGCTTTGATTTGGTACCTAATGCGATATCGTACCAACTTGTCAATCATTTCTCTTAAAAACCATTACTAATGGTTATTAACTAATTAATAATGTTATAAAATTACACTAAAGACTAAAAAGTTAAAAAATATGACACTTTAAAAGAAAATACTTATTTCACCGCATTAAAAATACCCCGGGTCGCGGGGTCGAATCCCACCTGGGTGGATTTTTCACCACCCAGAGCATGGTTGTGTACGTTAATCCTTCATTGAATGTTACAGCGCTCGATGTAAAAGACTTTATCGGATGTCATGGAGGGCATTGAAAATAAATATATAAAATAATTTTCTATAGGGCAGTTCTCATGAATTAGATGAAGGCGCAGATGAAAGAGTAACGTTTTAAGTAGTCCATGGCAATTGTCAACCATAAAAATGAAAGTTATGTGCGGATATTTAATCTCATTTCTAATAAAATGAAGGCATGACCACTTTATAAAAAATTCATTTTGCTGCCAGCTCAATACTCATTTACTTGGGGTGTGGGGATGCGATGCACGCTGGATTCATCCTTGTAGAACTTGGGTCCCCCGTGCCGAAGGTTCTCGGTCCGATTTTGCTTTTTCATCTCCATCGAACCGAAAGACGATATTTTTCAAAGCGAAACCCAACATAAAATTAAAAAGTTAAATGTTCGTTCGAAGGTTTCCGCGGCGTTGATCAGATGATATCAACATTTTTCGAGTGACGTCCGCGTATGTTGTTTAGGATCACAACAGTTTCGCTAGCTATCCTGCTGGCGTCCTCAGGTAAATAAACTGTTGGGATCCTAAAACGCAGACTCTACCCGAAAAATGTTGGTATCATAAAAAGTTTAATGTCGCTTTTGGTTTGAATACAACCCCATGTCTTCTGTCGATTAAAAGCGAGAACTGTTCAACATGCTTCTACTTCTACAAGCTTCAAGAGCACTATTACGTTTCCCATCGAATTTGGAGCGATGATCGAATCGGTGTCACCTGAATTGCCGAATCGGACGAAACGGAGAATGCGACCGTACTTTTGGTCTCGGGGAGTTGTGTTCGCTCGAACGACGGTGGCGAGTCAGAAAACTCATTAAACGTGCCCTCCGAGGCGAAAGGGCAAGGGTACACACCCTTCTCCTTTCCAACTTCCCCTCTCTCCCTCCCACCCTCCCTATTCTATTTGCTTCGTCCTCCCCACCCCTTCTCCTCAAACCCTATCTGAAGGGCCCTGAAACCGCTCCTCATTTCCCTCCAATCGCTCAGCGGAAAAATAGTTTTAAATTGCAGAGTGCTCATGTATAGTTTGCTCCTCCAAGTAGGTCGCGCCGGATGCGCCTTCGGGTGAGCAAGGGGGGCGTGTCCGAGGACGACAGCCAGAGTGTGTCGCCCCAGATTCGATTCTCTCGGTCAACTGCGACCTCTTCGCCCCACGGCTCTATCGAGCGCCGTCGGGGAACAAAATCCTCCCGTCCAAACATTCTCTGGTGCAAACAAAACCAAATATAAGGTAAGCAAAGGGATAGTTGTGATGAAACTGATCTTTAGCAATGCTTTGGCTCTAAAGAGTCCAACCCGAGGAAGATTAAAAACAAATGCTTCGGTATGATTTCAGGCTTTAGGTCTCATCGAAATCTAGAATAAAACTAGAGAACAAGAGTCAAATGCAATTTAATGGTACAACTTGCGAATTTCTAGAGCTTCACTGAGTGCAATGTGAGAATGCGTATAGCCTGGAATAAGTGAGTGACAAAGGTTAACCAGAGTTCAATTTGGAGATCTTACTAAAAAGGAAGGTGTGGTTACAAAAAGTTTAGACAAATAAAAGAAGTGATTTCAGAAAGTCATAGGAGAAAAAAAGGGCCATAATGATGATAAAAACGTTCACCTTTAGTAAATATGGCGAGAATACCACGAATTTCAATTCCACTTTTAAAATCGACACGGGAAACTTTACCTCAATTTAAAAAAATAAAGTTCTATTTGAACTAATAAGGATACAGACTCCAAAATAATTTAGACAGCATTAGCATTGATGCAGTACCAAAACAATAATATAAAAATTAGTGAAGATGCATGCCAATGAACCTATAAATGAGGCAGCATTTCACCACGCTCATGAAGCTTTTAGCCAGGTTTTATTTAGTTGCACGCCGAAGGAATATCATAGTGTGAAATACTGTATCTACTTACAATGAATAGAAAATAAATTGAACATATCAAATATAATTTCAACCAATCACAAAATTTGTTCAATGATGAACACTTACCAGAGATGTTAAGGTAAGCAGAAATGAAATGAATATGTGGAAAGTTAATGTGGTGAAATATGATGTGGTTAAAAATGTATAAGGTAATAAATGAGGCATTTATAAAAAAAGAAAATAAGGCAGAAAAAATAAACTGAAAGATAACTGACGGAGGAGGGTATAGCGACGGCATGAACACTAAATGATCCTCAACTTAATCTCGCTTGATGATCAAGGCGATTACCTTAAAAAGGTTGGCAACGCAACTAATCTCTCCGGATCTTGATCACACCCGGGGTCATCCACGCGTTCACTCTTAAGTCCCTCCCGAACGGCAGTTCACAGATTTCTGTGTCGGTAACCGCGGGTGGAAGAGGTGGGCGTTCTAGGGAGGGAGAGGAGGGTTAGAGGCGAAGATAGGGAAGCGAAGACGCCGTAATGAAAGAGGGTGGTGCAATGCAAGAGGAGGGTTGTGGGAAGGAGAGGGGACTACCCCCCGCCTGGTGTACATGGATCACGTGGTAATGAACGTCTCCGGTGTAGTAGCGACGGGGGGTGGATAGTGGGAATGGGATGTGGGCGAGCTGGAGGGAAGAGAGGGATACAATACGGAAAGGGCTCCAGACCAATACGGGTGACCTCCTTGCTTCTCCCGTAACTACGGCAAACAAGCCCATAGCGATGATGATCTTCCCCCTTCCTCCGTAATCCCTCAGGGCGCAATAAACAAGCGAGGATGGAGCAATACAAGGCAGAGGCTATCTATCTATCCTTTTGAAGGGTTTATTCCGGTTTTAGGGAGAGAGAGATCGAGAGCGAGTCGAGTGGTCCACGCGAGGGAGACAGAGTCATCTGGCGGGGGAAAACGACGGCGAAGATTCATTATTGGCCCTAAAGGCCCCGCACCCCCTCCTCACCATGACGACCACATCCGGATAAACAGTGCAAGCAAAGGGGGAAAAAATAGCTCCAGAATTTAATTCAACAACGGGGAGGGGGGCTTCATTTCGGGAAACACCATCTCTTCAAAAATGCGCTCTTCTGTGGGAAAGTAAGCCTCCCTCCCCCTAACTTGAGCTGCGTGTTTTTCAAAACTGATACACTTATCCTGCGCGCGGTATTTAAAACGGCTATTGAATATCTTCTGGCATAATTTGACTTTATAAAGCACCTTGGATTCGGATTCTTCAATTCGATGGGAACTAAACCTTTGAAATAGATCGGAGAACTCAAAATCATTGCATTGATTGCTGTACCTGTATTTTTGACCAATGATTCTCATCGCCTTTGTTCTGAGCATGGGTATGTACGAGCATTGCGTTGGTACCCTGCGATCAACAGGTGACAGAAACCACTCAACGGCGCTGTCCATCGTTCATGAAATTAAGAATTTTGATAACTCTGGTGGTCAGGAGGATACAGTGGAGCAAAGTGAAGAGGCTTGAACTACGTATTGACTCGTAAAGTAGTAATTCACCAATGAAGCGAAATAAATCATGATGATGAAATTATGGGAATGCGAAGGAAAAAAGCCAAGTCTGAATGAGCCATCACCAATCCGGTGATTATTTGGCTGCAGCTCTCCAATCCACTCTCTTTTCAGCTCAATAATAATTCACTATTCCAGCGCAAAGGGGTAAAGCAATCGAATATGGCTACAATTATAACACCGGCCGTACAAATAACATCCGACTAATTTTAGAGTGAATAAACAAATGATAAATACACGAGATTTAAAGTTGTTATTTGAGTGCTTTGTAGGTTGGTTCAACCAATCAGATTTTATATCTATTCAACTTCTTAAGTCCTGATGGATAACTAGTTGAAGCAAGCATTCATCTATCTCCCCCAACGAGTCATAAACGGCAAAAGGACCAACCGCTCCAGTAGAAGTCACTATTCATTATCACTCCAGTAGAAGTAATAGAGACGGCGTTAAGTGGAAAGCATGCTCAAAATGATGAGTAATTTAAGGAAGTCGACCACGCGCGATGGTTGTTTTCGCCGACAAGGGTAGGTTGGTGGGTCAGCAAGTGTAGGATAACTTGGGGATGGAGGACGGGTGACTCTGCGAAGAACAGTTGGCAGTGATTAAGAGGGGCAGCATTACTAAGGATAGGATTGCGGATAAATTGAGTCACTCATGGCCTTCAACATATACATTGAAAATGTAATGAAGAAAATTAACGAAAAATTGAAAACAAGAATACGCATGCATAAAGAAAATTCCAGCATTCTTAGATAATTACTTCATAATTATGGTAAAAAAGAATTAATATCTGGCCATGAGATTGAGCTGCATCTAATAACTATGAACAAAACCAAAATCATTATTTACGCAAGAGAGCAAGGAGAAAAATTCACTACTAGACGTACAAGTGGAATATACAATCTTTTTAGGAAACAGGACCACCAGATATAGTTGTTTGGTTAATATGTTTATTTTCAAATTTGACAAAATGACATTAATATCACTGGAAATATTAAAAAACCAAATATGGACCACGCATTTGTCCTAGCCTATTAATAGTTTGGGATTGTGCAATGCTTTCTATTGTGTCATATTGCGTCAACGCTTTCTATTGTGTGGGAGCAATGACGGCCCGCAGGGACGGGTACTTGCCCGCGTGCCCCACCAAAGATGGAATAAGCTAAAAAGATATGGTGACCGAAGTAGAGCAAGCAAAGAAGGCGTTCTAGCAGAATAAGTCTTTTTACTCATAGATACACAAGTATGAAAGTAAGCAAGAAGTTCATTAAATCTTGCGACGCATGCCGTTATATAGCAGTTAAGGTCAGACGGCTCTGCAGAAAAGAAAAGCTTGGCAGGAATTGAAATGCAGTGCCAAGGAAGAACGCTGTAGATCAAAAAATGTAGGAAACTATCAATGAGGGAGAACTACGAATGACTGAGGAGAAGAGATGCCAGATAAAAACTCTGTGAGGCAGGGGAAACAAATTAATTAGATACATTTTGAGTCATCGCATCCTCTTTGAAACAATGATGGAAGATTGATCGAATAGGAATATTATCGAGTTGGCCCAAAGATAGAATACATAAAGCAAATTAAAAGGGACATCATAGTAAAATTGTATAAATTGGTTGCTGGAAATAAAATTAAGTTTTAAGCTACAGCAGAGCAAATTTAGGATTGATGACTGATGAGGATGACATAGAAAGGGTGGAGAGAAACCTGGCGTTGACATTAGTCCACTACTAATAATAGTGAGCGGCACTAAAGCGTACAAAAGTTGTATGTCCCCGCCCGACGGTCCATACAGTATTACTTTGCACCCAAGTCGAGATCGGGATTCCGCCGAAAAATCCTCCCCCTACTGCCAATTGAGCCCGATCCCTCGAAGTAGACAGCCAATTTCCATGCGACCAGACCAATACGATCACCCCAAAATAGAATTCCTCGCAAAGTTTTACCTCGAACCCTCGTGAAAAGACTGCGTCCTCTAGACTCACGGATGCAACTCGCGCATAATCTTTCGCATTTCGAATTGAAAACACCTAAATGAAGCTCTTAAGCGCTCACAAAACTCACGATGTTCGAACGACGCGATGTTTATTGACTCAAAAGCGCTACTTAAGGACTAAACGTCGTCCGGTACTTGACTGCCAGGGCTGTAAAAAATTTATATATATAATCCCTTCCCTTCAGCATCAAAGCGGATTACGTCTCCTTTAACGCATCCTCGATAAAAATAACTTTTGGGGTGGAGTGACAATCATTTGCTCGCTCTTCCTCATCCCGAGATTCCTGGAAACATCGAGAGTTAAGTATTAAGCCCTTCCCCTCTCAAATACTCATTCTCTCCCCTCTGACTCCCTCCACTTTCCCCCTCCAAGCAATTCGCTGCCGACACAACTTCTTCACACATTGAGGTCTCCAGGAAAATTGCTCGAAGAGAAGTGCGATACGATTTTCATTTTTATGGCACGAAGGAGGAAAAGGACTATATGGCAGGGGATTCTGGTAATACCACAGTTAATTTTTAACTGCTACTCAAGAGTTTGCGAGAGCACTATCTTTCGAGTTCGAATGACCGTAAGTGAGAAATTCCTGAAGTGTACAGGGAGTCGGCATGGAGGGAAACACCGTCGCCAGAACGATAAAAGGGCGGACCCAGCTGGAATTGGACGGTCAAACACCACGGACTATAAAAGGAAATGGACCGTGGGACTTAACTGCACCTCAACAAATGAGGGAAGAGCGCGATGAATAAGGTGATGGAAATTTCCTCTAAGGTGGAATGTTTATAACCAGGCCAAGGGCCAGTAAAATATTATGTCGATCTTGTGGAAATTTGCCTGTTGGTCCAATAAGTTGCTGAATGCTGAGTAGAGCTTTTTCTATTCCTTCACATATTTTCTCTTTCAAAATCCAGTAACAAAATTTGAAGTGCAAAGTGCTTTTCTAATTTGATACACATACCAGCAAGAAATTGCATTAGTGTTTAACGAAAATAAATCCGACTCAGAAATGAATAACAGTTTAAATCTTACAACAAACACTGATAATAAAAAGCAAATCTGGTATATATCCGACGTCGAGGGTTTCAAGGAATTGTTTGCAGGAATAACCGATAATTCAAGAAAGGGCATTCATGAATTCCATCTTCCATTTGAGGAAAAAAGTGAACGCAGTCACGGTAAAGTCAAATTGGAAGGAATGAAGAAAAATTAAAATTGGAATAAAAGAGGGATATCATCGATGGAAGGTGAATGCGTGTCTCCGTTTCATCTTAAAGGGTCATTTCTTATCTGTGAAGAGAAGGGAAAGAGTTGAATGAAAAGAGGTGAGGAGGAAAGTGAGTGTAAGAAGAATGAGGATGACTGGGCCACCGTTGGTTAAGAGAGGGGAGACAAATGGATATTGAGAGAAAGGAGAAGAATGGGAGAGAAAGAAGACGTGGATATAATAAGAGATAAAGAATGGAAGGAGGGAAGGCTTAGGGGGAGGAATCCTCTTAAAAAGGGTAAAGGAAGAGAAAGGGAGCGAAAGGGTTTTGGAGCGAGAATCAAGGGTCGCGTTTTCGGGAGGAAGGAAATATTCCATAAAGTATCCAAAATTTCAATTCCATATTCCGGGACGAAATCTAGATAACTATATATTTTAAATGGGGTCGGATGGAAGAAGGGGTGAACTGTTGGGGGTCTCGACGAGCGATGAAACTCGAGATTCCCCGAAATTCTCGCGTTTCGCCGGCAGCGAGAGTAACCCCCCACTTAGGGGGGTTAGAGCGACCCTACCCCCTTCCTTCCTTCCAACCACCCTCTCTCCTAACAAGATCGGCAGAAAACATTCCCTTCCGAGCAATTTAAGCAGGCGCCCCTGCGGAATATGTATTCTCTCTCCCCTGTCTTACCCCCACTTTCCCCCTAAACCCTCACTCCTTACACTCCACCCAACCCCCTCCTACTACTTTCTCTTCCATGCATATCGAAGACTTTGCGGAGACAACCCACCCTTTTAAAGATAAGGCGCAATGGCTTTTATCTGCGGCCAATTCCGCTCGTTATGACCTCGATCGGGAGTATTGAATCTCAATATCACTTTTCACACCGCCCCCTCCCCTTTCTCAGCTGCGGAGTTGCGATGGGGAAGTACCCTGGACCAATTCATTCGATTGTTAATACCTACCCCTACCCAAAGCGTCACCGTAATCGCATCGGCCGAAAGGAACTCACATAGTGACGATCCTGTTGCCCCTAGCAACCCGCAGGAGAGCAAAGCGATGTGGAGAAGTAGGGTTAGAAACGTAAGATTGATTGGGGAGAGGTTTCCCGGGGCGTTCTCTACCCCGTAGCTTTCTGTCGTGAGCCGTTACGCACAGTAAATGAGGTCATGAAAGGTGACGTAGGAGAGTAGTGTCAAAGATTTTCCATATTTAAAAATGGTAATTAAATTGACATTAAAACAGATGAATGGAGCCATTCAGACATATTTTCGACACCTAATCTATATCTAAGTTTAAAATCATAAGAGACTTTAGAAATTATTTTCAATATTTAATGTGCAAGGATTTGTTTTTGGAATTTACTGTATTTTGCTTGCTTTATATTACTTGTGAAAAGTTTCCTTTTTTACTATCTTGACCACTCCGCCTATCTATTCTCTCCGCCTTCAAAATTTTCAAGTCAACCTGTCCTCCATACCTGTTCAACTCTTTTATTTAAAAAAACATCGAAAACCGGCTAACAAGATCCCATTATTTAGACCTGCAGATTCCACAGCACAAAAATGAAATTTACCATAAATCTTACATCGCCACTGTTGCAAGAAATTGGAATACTCTCCCAACAGATATAAAAACATGTAATTCTGTGCCCTGCTTTAAAAGGAAATTATTTCAATCCATAATCACGAAAAGGTATTGAGGGAGAAAGTGAAAATGGAAATGATTGTTGTAACACTGTGATCAATTTTAATTTTTTTGTGAAAACCCTTTCTTGTATTTTTTTTGTGTAAATTTATTATTATTATGTATATTTTTATGTAAACACTGTCTTGTAAGCATTATTATATTTTTTAAATTATGTTTTGTGTAAATTTATTAATAATTAAATAGAAAATCTCAATTCCAACTTCCTCTCATGGCATTGAGAATTGAGCCCAAGTTGATGGCTACCAAATAGTAGTGACACTTTTAACATTTTTGGAGACTAAACAAAATAAGGGGAACATTTTCAGATGTGCAAAGTAACAAAAATCTATACTTCAACCTTGGAAGTCATTTTAATCACTTGTAACATATCGAAATCCCAGCCATATTGCATATTTCGACACTGAATATTTTAAAAGCAACCACGTGCGTGTAGGGAGTTCCATTTTTAGATCCCGCATTGTTCAAGACGAGAGGTAGCAACAATTACGCTGCGGCGACCACAACCTGAGCGCGTGATCCAAGTAAAACCAACCAATGGCCGATAGCAACAAACGCTATTGTATTAAGTCTGAACACCTGCGCACGAAGGGAAACGAGGGGAAATTCCTTCGAGAACATTCCAATAGAAGGGGGACAATCGGAGGGAGGAAACTAGTATATATACAGGCGAGTTACTCTAAATTTAGTGTGCACCATATAGCAACCACTCAATAGTAGACTTTCATCCTCTTCTCCTTCACTAACACTGTAAAGGTTAAACTGGTCACTTCACTCTGCATCGCCATTTCCCCCCTGTATGCCATTGCACAGACAATATCGCTGAAGAGGTGGACTCAAGTTGCACCGTTACAGCGCTCTATTCTTTGGGCCGAGGGCCCTGTCATTGCCCGTGGTTGGTTGGTTGGTTACACGAGGCTGGCAGTTTAAACAATCACACAAGTATAAGGTCGAATCCACACCACTCGCAGCAGTGAAATTACGTCACACCGATAAAGAAACCAGAAGAAGTATTTTTAAGCAGTGGTTTCCGGTACGAGGAAAGCATTTGCCGTACTGTACCAGGAAGAAAGCCGAGGTCAGCTGGAAACTACCCGGGTCATAACCAGAGCGGAGTTCCACCCCTGCGGCGAATACCAGTAGCGAGATAGCGGAGGACGGTCACTGCGAGATCTTCTTAGCCAGTCAAGGGATCAGCGCACAGCATATGTGTCATGCCGACATCCATTGATGATGTCACTATATATGTATGCATGAAATAGGGATGGGACGTGTAAACGTGTACAAGTTTGGTTGCGTGTACATATTTTCTGTTTCTTGCAAAAGAATACACGTTAGCATCGTCCACCTTTGATCACGAACTGCCCCCCCCCCCTCCCCCGGTCACTTGATATGACTTGAGTCGAGGTGCCGCCAACGCCGGAGAAACCCAATACTATCTAGATCTACAGCTACAAAATACCCTGCAAGCCACCTTAAGGGGGTGAGTAGTCACCAACATGCATTTCACTAAATCCTAAAATTAGTGTAACTACGACTATTGATGTGTTAGCATAAACCGCTAATGCTTGTCACCAGGTGAAGCCTCACAAGCATGCAAAACACTATAGATCGCGTTATTTATTATAGCATGCAAAACACAATCGCGTTATTTATTATAGCAATTACTACCATTCAGCAGCATACCTTATGAGTGTAGATACTTCTGAAATTATACAGGAAAATGGTTATTGTTGTGGTTATAAAAAAATAAACTGTGATCAGCAAGTATATACGGCGCGTAGGTATTCACGAAATACTATCATACTATACATCAGTTTGAGAAACGAACATCGTTATGAATCAGTGTGTACGGTACTTCCTGGAATCTGGATCGCAGTCTGTCACTACTGTCTCCACGTACAGTCATAGACTACTCCCTGTGACACAGTTTGACCTTAGCAGGCTGCCGTTATGTAAGCAGCGGTGCGGTAGGGGGCTACGAAGACCGGCGACGGGACTCCAACACTAGGCGTACATACCTGTAGGCCCACCGCAGAACGGAATGTGGGGCCAGATAACTATTCTATGCGTCGGGACAGGTAAGACGTGTACACGTCTGAATAACAAGCGTGTACACGTTTACTGCAATACACGCTTTTGCCCATCCCTATTATGTAATCATAATTTATTGGTAAAGGGTATTTATTTGTGCAAGTGAATACATTTGTGTATAAAATTGAAGTGAATCTCTATCCGTTAAGGCAAAATATAAATTCACAAGAGGAATTATCGTTGTGGCCCAAAGGACGAAGGATCAGATGTGATACGCTTGACAAGGGTAAACAAATACACTTAATATTGTGATTCCATGTATAATTTGAATTTTACTGAGTGACGTGTTGTATTTATGTAGGTTAGTACGGTTAAATATTTAATATTCGATGTGGAGAGAAATAAAAAAAAGTGAATACATAGAGCTCAAAGTTTAAAAAGAAGTAGAAAGTGTTCTTATTTGTAGAATAAATAGGATAAAGTTTATTTTGTAACACTCTGGCTGACCAAAGTGGAGTCATCAGTTTTTATATGTTATACAGTATTTGGGCTGACCAAAGTGGGGTGGGTTTTATTAAATTTTACACACTCTTAATAACATACTTTGTACTTATGGTAAAGATAACTTCTAATGCAGTTCCAGATTCCTGCGCACAATTTTTAAATGAAAAATTACTAAAATTTATTATCTCTTAAATCATTGAGGATGCGATGAAATTTTTGAGAACCAAGAGAATTTTTGGGCTTTCTCTTAAGTAATAACTGATTAATTTTCAGTTGGATATTCTACCAGCTGATTGGTAGGTTTTTGGACACTTCTTCTCTTTACGTCCCAAATTCTGGACCATCAACTTTCTCTACTATAGATGGCTCACTGTCAGATCTCTCTTAAATTCCTTATATTGTCTACCTCTCCTTAATTCATCCAGAGTTATCTCTTCCTTTCTTCCTCTTCCTCGTTTCCCCAGAACTCTTCCCTCTTTAACATGCCTTCGTCTTTTTACACACCCTCCATCCATTTCTTCTGCCTTCACCGAACCTCCACCAAAAGCTCCCTCTCCTCTCCAACCATATCCAATACTTCCTCGTTCGTCTTCCTCACCACCCAGCTCACCCTCTCCATCTTTCTCCAAACCCACATTTCTAATGCTTCAAGTCTACACACAATCGCAATTACCATTTTCCGACCACAAGTTTCCGACCTATACTGCGCCACGCTCCATATTAAAGTTTTCACTAGTCTTTTCTTTACATTACTTCTCAGACTCCTCTCATCAATTCCCTTCTCTCTGAAAATTCTTCTATAGCCAGGGCAAATCTACATCTGATAACATCAGATGCATTATGAAGGAGTGTAAAGGAACTGATTGGTGGACGCAAGGGAAGAGGAGTTGCAACGATAACAGACAAGTCAGGAAAGTTGAACGTAGAATCAAAAGAGATCCAGGAGAGCTGTAAGGAATATGTTGTAGATCTTTATAGTGAAGAAATAAGGCCCAAAACGTTAGATTTATAAATGGAAGATGACTATGATGATTCCACACATCTAAAGAATACCTTAGCCAACAGAAATCATTTTAAAATGCTCTGACAGCGACCCACTACCGGTGAAAATGAACCAGAGTATTTTACGGAAACAAACTTCTCTATCCACCGTAACCTTATCTTGTTAAGATGCCATGCTAATTAAATCTTCGTGAAGTTGTTTTTTGTTATTTTTTTGTTTATTTCTGTAAGGATAATGTTGTATTCGTTACGAGTGCACTCTAAATTGGCAATATTGCCTTACATGAACTTTTTTCTTGAAAATAAAAATAAATAAAATTATCTCCATTCAAACAATCTCCCCCAGGTATGGCTCTCCTCAGTTATTACCTGACAAAGCAAGGACCACTTAACCCACCGTAATCCCGCGACCCACCCGCATACTTTTGTCTCAACGGGGGTTCGAACTTAGAGCACCAACTATGTCAAGCAAACAGAGAAGTAAACCTGAACTCTTACTTACCTAACCTTGCTATAACCCTTACTGCAATTAAGCAAACTAGGGAAGGAAAATCGCCAGATCCTTCCACGAAAAGAATTTCAATACAACTACGTAGAAAAGTGAGAGTGGTTTTTTTGACATATTATTAGAAGAAGAATGCATATTCCTTTTTCCGAGAGGTAGGCTTCTATGGCTATTCAGAAACTGAATTAATTTGGCCATGGTATCCATTAACTCCTTGGGTAAGATGTTATGCTGTCATTCAAAATTATTTTATAGAGGATCACTCATTCAAATCATTCCATTGGCAGTCAAAGGATATTTTCATGTTTCCATGCGCAACCATCGTTTTATCCTAAGAAAAGACAATTATGAACGTGCAAAGAAGTGATGGGCATTTGAGTTCACTTTAAAGAGTTGATCACTGAACTTTAGTTCACCTATTTGAACAATTTAACTGAAATATTCGCTGTTTTGTTGTTTTCCTGAAATATTGGGTAAAAACATGCCGCGAATTTTTATTAGAAATGGGTGGGATTACACCTGGTATTTTTCGCCGTTGATAGAAAGATATTGACTCAATAAAATTATGAAATTTTGTTTAGTTTTCCTTTTTAACCCTTAAATGACCAAGGAAGGGTTAAAAAATGTCCACAACTTTCCATTTTAATATTTTAAGTACTTCTGCGCGCAATACAATTTTAAAACTTTTTTACATTGTCAAATATAGAATGTAAAATGTAAATGTAGAAATTAAGAAAAGCTTATTGCATATATCTCGGGTTCTAGCACAATGTATAGTACTGGCTTTGCAGATGTGATAAAGTAATCTCCCTGTTCTGTCAACTCCTGGCCTAGCCTCAATGTAACGTCGAAACCTTCAGCATTACCCAATTCATAAGTTGCTTCAAATAATGCTAAGTTATTTGTGGTACCTATAACATTTTTCTTGGTACCTCGTCATTAGAATTCCGTCCGTAATTCAGAAGCTCGTCTTCATGGGCAGCATATTTTCTATATCCCTTTGCTTCATCGCCTCGGTCAGGTGCGAGGTGTCTCCTCAAAATTACTAAATTCTTCGTATTCCTTGGCTCATTTCCTCGCCATTCAGAAATTAATATGTTAAGTAAATCAGCATCAAGAAATTCCGGTATAACAAACCTTGCGCACGGAACGAACTTAAGCGGAACCACCTGTCGGCGAACTAGATCGTCTCATCGTCCGCGAGGTATTCCCTGAACGAACTAATAGTGGTGTCACCTGCTGCGAAGTAAGTGGACTCATTTCCTACAATGTCGGCGAGCTAAAAGTAAAACGCATTTTAAGTTGATGGAGTAAGTTCGGTAACTATTGTTTCGATAGCGTAGCGCTGTGTTTCACTGATCGAGAGGGACACAGGAAGAGCGAAGGGAGGAGGTTGGGGAGGGATTTGCGGGAGGTGGCGACGTGGATACGGGGGAAGTGCAGGGGAGGGAAGAGGAAGGTCCTATCACTCGCTCGAGGATAGACAACACGCTCCTCATCCACACATGCCTCTTTATAGAAGTGGAGGCTCCACCACTCTGCGATAGTAGCCGTGGCTCTGGTATAATAATGATGCGACTATATTGGGACGAGATTGAGACTGACACAGTCCTTTATTTCAACTTACTCTTCGTTAAATAATCTAGGAAGCAACTATAATTTGACTGTTAAAATTATAGAAAGAGAACAAAAAAATTACCATCAATATTTTAAAATGCAGAAACTGGAATATAAACAATGTAGAAAGATTTACACGGTTGTGGTAAAAACGTAAGGAGTAAGGAGCTGATATACTTAACGAAAAAACCCACTGAAAGAAAACACCCACACATGAAGGGGAGTGCGAAAAACCTGCGAAAATGTACTAATAGATAAAGCTAATAGGTGTAAAAAAGCAATGTAAGAAGTATATAAAAGAAAGAAAAGGGGAGCTGATATGCACAAATAAATGTGAAATAAATTATTTATAAAATTACAAATCGATAATTTAAAAAAATAAGTCATGATAATTAAAAATATGAAAAATGATCAAATGATGTTCAATAATAAATTTAATGATAATGATGGAATAATAAGAGTATATTTAACGTTTGAAAAATTTGATAAAATAAAATGAATGAAACACGTCACTCATACACTACTATAGAGAACGATACAAAAAATAACAAAGATAACATATTGGTATGGCTTTAAAAAGACACCTCCTGACGTAATGTAATAGATACCGGTATATTTGCAGCAGACTAGGCATCGGCGGAGACATAGAACATATTATAGGGCAGCGGTTCTCAGCCTGTGATACGTGTACCCTGAGGAGTACGTGCTTGGCGATTAAGGGGTACGCGAAAAAAATTGGATGGAAGCTGAAGTAATTTATTAATGGTTGCCAAAATATGAATAATAAACAATATTTTCTCATACGAGGGGTACGATGCTAGGAAATGGGCGGCCTAGGGGTACGCGAATCAATAGAGGTTGGGAATCGCTGTTCAAGGGGAGGACCCTAATTGTGTAATCCGAATGATTTTATGCTTACAACAAACGGCATTAAATTTAATTTTGTGTTTTCTCTGATTAATGACTAAAAATGTGTATGTGTATTTTTGTCAAAGTATTATTTATTTATTTATTACAATAAATGCGTTTCAATTATCATGCTCTAAGATTTCGTAAACCACGAGTGCGGGCAAATTATCATCGCCATACATGCACCCTCAGAAGCCATGCCTACCAGTACAAGGTGGCGAATCGTGGATACAGGAATTTCTGAGAGATATCAAGGTGGGGAATGAAGAGGGATGGTGCTGGTTTGGGGAAAGGGTGAGAGGGGAGGGATGAGAGGTGTCTGATAGGAGAGGCGGAGGGACAAGAGAGGAACACGAATTCCCACGAGACGTCCGCCACGGAAACCGTCGTTTCTTCCACAATATTATTGCCCCCCGTTATTCGGATTCGAGAGAGGTTTGCTCCCCTGCGCTACACGCAAACCCTAAAACCCCTCCACACTAACCCCCAAGGAGAGAGGAAGGGAGATAGTTGAAGAGAAAAATGTATAAAAAAGAGCCCCACACACTTCTCGACGTGGAAATATCCTCCCCCCGCTCCCACTGGAGCTTCCACAATGGAACGCCGCTGTGAATTCGAATCGTAGGATCGAATACTGGGTGTGGGGAGAGGGGGGTGAGCCTTAAAAGATCGCTTCACATGCCACCGATGTCTGCACCCCCTGTATCTCAGAGCTCTGGCGGGTGAGAGGGTTGCAAGTGTGTGATGCCATGTATGTGCAGTTGCAAAAGGGAGGGGGAGGATTGGTGAGGGGGGGCTTTAGCGGCTGTTGGAATGGGTGGGGGGTGCGCATTTGAGGGTGGGTTGAGGCTGTAGTGAGGGGAGGGAAAGGAATGGGGAAGGAACCAGTGGGACCACCCCCTTTGTCGGAAACAGGTACAATAGAGCGCGGAAGTGATCTTCGAAGCGGTGGCCCCCTTACGGCGTAGAGGCAGACAAGGGGAGGGAGGAGCACCCCCCTTGTACCTGTCGACGCTACGGTTCCCCCCCCCCCCTGTGGTCGTCATCTAATATGGTGGGCGGGATCTAGGTCTGCGCTCGGTCATTGTCAGCATATTCGTCGAATTCCGCGCTCCGTTTCCTAGCGACGGGGAAAAGTGAAAATCGCCGATTTTCTGGTAAGTGTTTCATAAAATGGGCTTCCCACTCACCCTATTGGGTACCTCAAGATGAGTGTGGGAGATAGTATCCACAGTCGCGAGAACGGAACTCTATACTATCTCTCAGCCTTCAGCAAAGATCAGCCACTGGTTCAAAAGGTTGGGGGAAAAGAGCGCATGTAGCATTGAGGAGCACACTTCCATTCCTTTTAGAACCTACGATTTTCTACTGACTGCTGCCAGCCAGATGATCGACCCATTTGTTAAGAGGTTCTTATAAGCTCCATATTGATTCCATTCCCAGGTCTTTCCATTCCATTCTCATATCATCAGCAAAATGGCAACCCACTCTGCCTCCACAGTGGCTCAACTTTATTGGAACTTTTTTAAATCGCTTAAACATTGATATGGGGATTGTTTTCACAAGCTCCCAATTTTTGCTCCCTCCCTCAAGACCTACATACGTGAAAAAATTGGATAGCTCCACGTTGCACACAAAATATATGCCACGCGGTGAGTAAGAAGATGTGGGATCTTTGGAGTTACTCGCACATTTACCCTCCAACGGAGATAATACACCACATGAATATGCGAGGACACCGAGTAAATATTAATAATAAAATATTCTAACAGCTGATTGGTAGGTTTGTGGACAGACTTTAACCTTACCCCCCAATGTTTGTGATATCTTCTCACTTTCCTGCGCATTACTTACTCATCATCAGTTCTCTCTATAGTTCTTCAATCCCACTGTCTCTCATTTTGCTGACTAGAATTCCTATTGAGAGGCTGGTGAAGAGCTTGATATGGAGTGTGGCGTTGTATGGGGCAGAAACGTGGAGCTTGAGAAAGGAAGACGAAAATAGGCTGAAGACTTTCGAGATGTGGGTGTGGAGGAGGATGCAGAAGGTGTGTTGGACGGAAAGGAAGACAAATGAGGAAGTGCTCAACATGGTGGGCGAGGAGAGGAAACTTATAGATGAGATTAGGGGAATGCAGAGTAGGTGGCTGGAAGGGGTAATGAGGGGCGATGATTTGCTGAAGGCCGTGATAGAGGGTAGGATGTTGGGTAAATGGGGAAGGGGAAGGAAAAGAATAGGTTTTATGGACGGGATGAAGAAAGGCAGGGCTTATGCTGAGATGAAGAAAGAAATACTGAGGTAGAAAGGGCAGGGCACGTGTAAGAGTTCGTTGGGTATTCTCTGACTTTCATTTTAACCTACCTCTAACCGGTAGAGTACTGTAGTGAATGAATGAATACAAGTAATGTCTTGAATTTTATCTAATATACCATTTGCTTTTCGCATTTACTTGCCTTCCAGACCCGTATTTAGAGGTGGATATATATTTTACTACTACTGAATAAATTTAAAAATTGAAATATTTTCTTTATTATAACAACCTTGGTGCTTTATTTTTATTAGTTTTTTTACTTTGAGCATTTCCAACAGTGCTTAGTATAATTCACATTTATGGCCTAAATGTGTTCCATATGTGTCCTATAACAGTCCGCAGCGGACACTTGCAGGACGTCCACAGGCAGTTGTTTTTACTGACGTTCGGACATGCAGTGGATGTCCTACAGACGCCCACCGGAATAAATGCGGACAGCCTACTAAGAGGGAGGAAATTAAAATGACGTCACTACATGCTTCTTACCCGAATGAAGAACGGAAATTCTGCGCAATAAATGACATCCGTGCATGAAAATCGGCAAGTGCACTAAGAATCGCCATAGGTGTTTTATTTTACAACTGAAACCAATGATTATGGCTACCCTGTATTCCGAAGGCGCAGTCCGGGTAATGTAGGATTCATAGGTCAAATAAACATGGCAGCGGCTCGCTTCACAAAATTCCTTCAACCACTGCTATAATGTTTCAATTCTTTTTTCCCTCCCCCCAACTGCTCCCCCACTTGAACTGAAATCGGTGGAATTATCTTTTATTTGGTTGTATAAAGCTTTTCAAACTCCTGGCATCAATGTCTTTCACTAAACTCCCTTCCCCTCTTCCCCCTCCATTCCCTTTCTTGCCTACCCCTCCCTCCTTTTTTCCCCCCTCTTTCTCATCCAATCTCTTCCCCGCCTGGCCTAGCCTGCCTTCCCCTGCCTGCCCCTCCTCTCCTTTCTTCTCTCCTTACCCACATCTGCATCCAGTACTCTTTCCAGTTCAGTAGAAGACAGCAGAACCCTGTCGAAAATTAAACCGTTCGTGTGTTTCTTTTGTTTGTGTCACTATGTTTTTTACTTGTCACGCCTGTGACTCCTTATTGGATATATTTTCACCACGTGTGAATTTCTGTTAGGTTCATAAAGGGCGCCATGGAGGGGCGCTCGTTTCTTATGTAGTTGGCCTGTCTGTCACTACGTGGCGTATCCCTGTTCCGGACAAGGTATACCCCTAATTCCCCATACCTCATAAATTCTTTCTTTTCTTTCTTCTGGAAGATGGGACATTAGGTCATTCTGTGTACCGGAAATGTACTCACACTGACCGCTACCTACATGCCACATAGCACCACCACCCTCAACAAAAAGCCTCAGTCCTGAGAACGCTGTATCATCGAGCTTTTACGATATCTGACGCCGATTCCATTTGCCTTACCTGGGTGAGACAGTGAGTATAGAATATTGTGACATGTCCTTAAGGTCTTCAGAGACGACCCGAAATAAGCCAGCAAATTTTGAGCTTTGAGCGACCTGTATGAAACACTTTTGTGGATGGTCACCTTTACTCCTAATATCCCCCCTCCTAAGTCTCTCAAACAAAATATTTCTCGGCCTACACCTTCTTACACCACTAAGTCGTCTGTGGTATTATTTGTCTATCGTCCATCCTCTAGACTGGCAACGAAGCACACACTTCAGATTTGTCCAATACAATAACGTTCGCCTACCGTGATAGCCTAACAGTCCAATGGTTGCGAGCTCCTTACCTTTATGGTTGCAGTTTTTCTTCTATAGTATAAACTAATTAGTTTCGAAGTTGTTTCAACGCAAAAGCTTATTTGGGGAAGTTTTACTGCAGCTTTGAAACTGCCTAACCATAGCGCAAATATGCAAAATAAAAGAATAACATTTTTTTCTAAACCTTAAATAAATGTACCACTTTATTAAAGCGTTATCATGCTATCGTTGCCAGAATAAAATGTCAAGATTAAGGCAAATTCACCGTAATTCTTTGCGCAGGAATGGGGTTTTTGTCATCTTTATATATATAAAAGTCAATGTATGTATGTATGTATGTATGTATGTATGTATGTTCCACATCTCCTCCTAAACCACACGACCGATTTTGATGAAATTTGGAACACATGTTTGTTACTGGTAGACAACAAACACTGTACGATTCAATTAACCAAAACCCTATTTTTTCAGGGTTAAGGGTGTGATCCTTACTAATATGTATAAAAATGTAATGGTGTATGTCTGTCTGTTGCTCCATCACGCAAAAACTACTGAACCGATTGAGCTGAAATTTGGCATGCAGATAGAAAACATATGTGGTTGTAACATATGCTATATTAAAAATCCCTAAGGGCCCCCAAAGGCCCCCTGAAGGTCCCCCCTGGTGGTTCATGCTAAGCATTGGGTTCGGTGCAGTGGTTTCATTTATTTGTTTTTAAAATTACTTTCACTCAAGATATAGGGCTAGGATTTTTTTACCGGATGGCTGAATAAATGACGTTTCTAATTTTATCAATCGATTTCCTTCTACGCTCCGTATTTGTCTGAACTTCATGTTTTCAGCTGAAAAATCTCACCTTTTTCTCTGAAATCAACAATAACATATTTCCTTGACAACCATAGATTTGATTTTCAAAGGATATAAACACCTCTAGCATTTAAATATCACACCTTCCTGCAGGCCCATGATAGTACGTAGAAAGAAAATTCGTATAAGAAGAGCCCAGAGTCCCAAGGGCCCCATGATAAATTGCTTCGGGGGGTACTCGATAAAGTCAATGCATATTTAACAAGTATACTTTTCAACGTCTATTCTCAAAGTAGCTCTAAAAGGGGCACTGCATGTATATGAGAGAATAATTACGCAGTAAACTTTACACATAAAGGAATTAATAGAATACACACTTAATTAAATGTGCAAGAATATTTACGTGGAGCGAATATCAATGGTAATAATGCCTCTGTTGCTACAACAAACACGGCGTTGTTTATTATCATTTAATACTCAGATGTATTACACGTAGTGAAACCGTCGGCCTCTCAATGCGATTGCGAATTGTTTTTTAGACCAATTCCCACATCATAAATGTCACGAGTTATTTATATGTTTAAAAGTGTTAACTTAGGTACATTCATTCAATCATCGAGTTGCCTATTCTAGACTCTCACTTGCCGCTGTGTTTCCGTTTCTTGGACTCAAAAATATATCCATCAACATGCCTAATAGGAAAAAGAGTAACCTTTCGAAAAAATCTTCTAAAGCAAAATAAATGTTTTATTTGCGAGAAAATGAGCCCTTGAAAGAAAAACGACAAAGGTTAGACTTGGATGGTCAAAGACATGCCCACCAGTGATCTCATGAGATTCTCCTCATGGTGTTTCTCGGGTTACGCTAAGATCCGCACAAATTTCATCCTTACCCAACCTACAGACGGGTAACCAACTATAAATCTGGTTCTAATATAGAGGCATCTGTTTCGAACATTCAGTCTGCGTTAAGATGGCGGAAATTATAACGACGTCACTGCATGCTTCTTACCCGAAAGAAGAACGGAAATTCTGCGCAATCAACGACATCCGTGCATAAAAATCGACAAGTGCACTAAGAATCACCATAGATTATTTTCATTTAGCAACGGAAACCAATGATTATGGCTATTCCGAAAGCGCAGTCCCATTGATGGAGGATTCATAGGTCAAATAAACCTGGCTTCTGCTGCCATTACTCTTGACGTTGTCAACCGCTGGATTGTACCCTTCTGTCCAATCCTGATTAAGATAATCAACGCACATATCAACGTTGAATAGTGCAACTGAATTAAGTCATGGAATGCAAATATATGTATGTACACAAGGGAAGCGATAGAGCTGCTAATCACTCAGAAGACAGCTCAAGAGAACCGGAGGGACGAGGTGACCATCTATCAACCTTTGCTATTTAAGTATTAATGAGTCTGCAAGGCCGATTTTTGAGTTTCCCGTGCATGAAAGTGAACCAATAGTCACTCATCACTCCGTGCACATGGAAAAATGTCAGCGTGTCTACTAGATCGAACACAACATACAAGATAGGTTACCACGCCTACTCCTCAAATGACCACGAATACGGTTTTTCTTCGGGCTTTGTGGTTTTATTATAAAAAATAAGTTTAATGTTTTTCACACCCGTTGAATTTCAACGGGTATCTTCCGCTCGTAGCTTATAAAACTTGCCTGATACGTAGAAGCTACTTTAGTAATTTTGGAGCCTAATTCATTTCCCGTTCATCGCTGAGTCTAAAGTAGCTAAATTCGTGAAAAACACATTAACTCCACATTTTATATTTTTTAAATACATAATTTGGTATTTATTCGAACCTTGGCAGGAATTTTCAAAATATTTATTTTTTATTTCAGCAGTTATTGTGTGATCAGTTTTTTTTCAAATCTTGGAAAATCATACTTTTTATTGCCTACACGTTGTTGTTTTTTCAGTTAAAATAGCATAATGTATTTTATGCCTACATCTCCAAGTATTTTAAACATTTAACTGTTATTCATCTGAATATTTTATCTCAGAGAACAATAACCTGTTCGTTCCTGCTAGGTTGTACAGGACTACATAGTGCACGTAAATCCAGCCGTCTCTGCCCCCCCCCCACACGTGTAGCCGCTCGCAAACATCAGGCCGCCGCGTTGGATTAAATATTTAAAAGAGCAGCGGGACGATTTTTAAAGGCGAGTTGGAGAGGTAGAAGAAGGGGATAGGCTTCCATCCACCCCCTTGGGGGTGAGGCAGCAGTCCCCCCGCTCCCATCCCTTCCACGGCCAAACCACCGCCTCTCCCCCCATCCTCCACAACAAACTTCCCGCCCGCACAAATGTTTTTTCCGGGTAAAATATCGACGCCGCGCCGGTCTGAATTTGTTTTTTTCGTTCCCATACACCTCCCAGCAATCTGCCTCGAGGGTGTTCAGAAGAGTGGGGGGGGGACAGGAATCAAGCCAGCCAAGGAAAATTAGACAACGTGGGCCAGTTGTCGAAACAACTAGGGTTATGATGATTCAGTGCTGAGGTTTTCCACGGGGATGATGCAGGCAATGACGTGATGAGTCCCCCAGAGTGCCCCTAAAAGCAACCAAGGGTAATGCGGTAACGCCAAAACAATCGTCACACAAATAATCAAAAGTATAAACATTCTAACATCCATGTATCGAGGTTATTTTCCATTAATGTTTCCCTATATCTGGCCAGTTTGCGCGCATTGACATTATATTCTTGATAAATTAAAGAACTTTAAAACACCAGCATAATAGATCATTCTGTTTGATTCACTGAAAGAATATTCACAGATTCACTGAACTTAGGCTGGGAGCCGCTAGAGACTCGGAGGCTGCGCGCTAGGCTTAGATTACTTGAGCAATTAAGAATAGATATCTTTAAGAGCGACACGGAGAACATCATATTAGAACCCCACTATATTTCCAGGTCCGACAGAAACGATAAATTAAGGGAGATATTTTGCCGAACGGATAGGTATGGGAATTCGTTTTTCCCCCGAACAATAAGGGACTTTAATAAATGCTAGGCGTAATTTTATTAGAGCGTTTCCTTTTTATATGTAAACGGCTGGTGTCCTAACACCCCCCGCCACACGCCTATTGAGGCGGTTTGCGGGGTAGTATGTAGATGTAGATGAATATCAGATGCTGGATTTAAATAAATCATTGGACAACAAGTAATGCATGAATTCGAAGGAATTTGAATACTAAGACTCCATGAAGGGTTAATGAGAGAATCAAAACCACATAGCGTCTGACAGAATTGGTTATATTCAATAGAACAAGAAAATAGGCAAGGGCATGCTCTTCACCAGGCCAGGACATTCATAATAACGTCGACTCCTGAACAGGCAGTATAAAATACAACTCGCGCAAGCTCGTCGTATCGTTCCACTGCGTAAAATAGTCTCGCACAATTCCAGGATCACCAACGTATCCTTCCTCCGGTATCCCAGTATAGGCTTAATTCAATCTTGCTCCTAGCAATAGAATATGCTTCTTTCCATTCGTACTTCTATGAAATTTTATGAATGTAAATAGACATCGTGCTTAACCAAAAAGATGGGCTCTTCTCCAGGTTGCTAAAAAACAAAATGCGCCATGCAATAGCAAACTTAGCGTTCCCTAGTTTAGCATGCAACTTCTAAAAATAATTTTTAAATCTGCGACCTATTGCTTGAACTATTATTATTAATGGGAGCACTTATCGTTTCAATTACCACCATAACTATTAATACACTAATATTTTTAGGGAAAATATAATGTGTAGCATATGGTATAATAAAATGTACAATAGCTCTTCGGAAAATAGGCCCCATTATTTTTCTACACCTTGAAAGGAACACTTTCTGTAATTTAATTCTACTATTCAGTGCACAATCAAAATATACCGTGAATGACGATGAAGCCACGGTTTTAGACGGACTTTGGCGAAGGAGACGAAGATGGTAAAGGCTGTTTGGGTAAAGACGGTAAAGGATTTGAGCTGTCAATTCTTGGAAGAGTTACGCTAACGGGTACAGTGAAGACAGTTACTTGTTTTCTTCAAAATAAAAAAGCACTTTGTAAACCACGACGGCTGATAAATTAAACTACGGTATATCTTAGAGCTACTTTCATTATTGCATCAATCTTTGAAATTCTTAATATAAATACTTAACGATTTCTTTGGATCATATTCAGCATTTTTTTGTTTAGTTGTGTTTACGATTGTAAGAAGGAATTTATCATCATCTGATTGATCGGGCAGAGTCACTAAATTCTTGGTGTTGAGTTAGGACGATGAAAATGCAATATTTAGACTGTAATCACGGAAATTTCCCATGGATATTAATTTCAATGAAACCCTGTAATTATCTCGGTTTGGTATTTTTATAGATCTTGTGTAGTCGGTGATCTCAAAATTAAGGTATTAATGAGGCGTCAAAGACTAAGAATTCTTTTTCTGACGATCTAGAATTGTCCTCAGGCAATGGGGTAATTAATTTCAGCATTACTGAGTATAATACCAGATGCTGATGTTAAAAAAGTGCGGAAAGTTGACATTTAATATCTGCAAAGGCAAAGGACAATGGCGGTTTACATACTGAATCCTCTTAGTATTCTCATATTTTAATGGTCCACGTACGAATTTTTAATTAGAACAGATAATTACAATATGGACATTCCATTATTAATCTATCAATTGTAGACGGATAGCATGTAGATAATTTCATTTTATTTTTCCTATTTTCATTTTGCAGGTAACACTAGGTATCAATGTGAATGGTTGTACAATGGGTTGATGCAGAGGAGCTGGAGTAAAATGTACTATTTTTTCGTGGTTTTACTTTCCATTTAAAATTTAAAAATATGCTATGAATAACTATTTATAATTCGTAGATTTTTATATCCGGAGTATGACGATTTAGTGAGTGTTACCCTGATTTAAAAGAAAGTTAGTACACCAACATTTATTTCTAGGGCATATGGATATTATTGACGAACACAAACTGAACTCACATGAAGTAGAAAATTTACTGTTATGATAGTAAAATGTGATACGCATTGACGGCGAAAGGAAATTTTGGTTAGGTTACCTTGGCATTCTGACTGGGACACCATTTTGAAGTGCCCCCACCAATTCCGCGTTTCTCCGTCCGAGACTGTATATCTTTCTGCCCTTCCACGCCCCCCCCCCTACGCCCAATTCCAATTCCACCCCCAACCTCTCCCTCCGACGCCAACCTCCGCGGATTTTTCATTTCGAGCTTCGAGGGGTGCCTTTGTAGGAGAGCGAGAGGGCTAAACGGATCTCAGGGCGGGGCAGCACTTGAGGAAAAGGAAGGTGGGGGGGTTGCACCTTGAGAGGAGGGGGTGGGGAAAGGGGAGAGGAAACGGAATCATGAGAGGGACTATATTCGAAAAAATGACAATAAAACTGAAATCCATGGAAAGCAGTAAAATGTTTGCACCGCACGTGGGCAAGAGGGGAAAGAGAAGACAAGAGTGCAACAACATCGTATCCACAAAAATGTGTGTCGTGCGAGGGCTGTAGTGGGGTAAGATTTCCCATCTCTTGCTTCCCATGATGCAAATATTCAGCCTCTCTGCTTCCCTTACACCCTCTCGACCCGTCATACCACCCCTCCTCCCTTTACACAGAGAAAAATTTCGAACCAAGGGTGCTGCCGACCCTTAATGACAAAGAATTTTCACCACAAGAACCCAAGCGAAGCTGGAACTCTCGAAGGGGTGTTCTGGAGAAAATCTGATACCTCTAACAGTCAAACAGCCAAGACGCCATTCTAATTGTATTCACTCGGGCTATACGGTCTGGTACAGCTCTCGCGAAAACTTATGGCGTTTGGAAGCGAAGCGTTTGTGTTGCCCCCGTCTTACAAATTCCATATTTTTGAAATGCACTCATGCATGGCACAAATGCCATGTCTTCTCTTTCCCCTACGTTCCTTTTCCCTACCCCTTCCACCAAACTTTACCCCTCCACGACGTCTTCTTCTGCGCATCCGAACGCCATAAGCTTTCGCGAGAGCTGTACCTCCTAAAGCATCGTCACTTCAAGAATGCGTGTGCTTTTAATCCCTTAGTGTTTTTACGAAGAAATCAGAATAGTTAAAAGACAAATACCACGCATCCGTTCGTTTCAATCAAGTTGTCAGTATTTTTGTTTCAACCTTTCATCAGTAGTAATAAATATAAGTTCATACCATAGCAAGTTTGCTATCTCCCACCTGCAAGTAAGGCTTTCGAAAACTGATATTTTGCAAAATTATAGATTTCCATCAAGCTGTTTTGATCAAATTTGTCAACAAATATTCTATGAAGCAATTTCAGATTTTATGGAAACGGGAATTTTTATTTTTCCTTCATACTAAATTTTCGAGCAAATACAGTTCGTATCTAGCATGTTAACATACCCGATTTCATTCGAATATTCAAATAAACATTATCATTTTTAGCGATACCTAATTCGGGATAGAAAATGATAAACCAAAAGGAAGAGTGGAACTAACGCCAATAAGTACACACATAATGAATCGATGAAGTGGGTCAATGGATAAGATAAGATAAAGTTTATTTACTCTGGGACTATATAATCCCATGGAGCAATAATACATGGCATTTACATTTATTTATATTTTCGGCTGCTGATAAGATTAACAGACAACATAAAGTAATAGCTACATAATTACATGCAGAAGACATAATAATATAGGTTGGTATTACAAAAAAGGATTAAATTACATAAAATGATTAAAGGCATAACACTTACAATGCTTTGTATAAACAGTCACTAATATTACATAATTTACAAAAAATAAAACAAATAAATAAATAAGTAAATATTACATTTTATATACTAATGTTTAGAACATAAATACTCTTTCAAAGCTCTCTTGAATACATTCACTGATGTCAGTGTCTTTAAATTCTGAGGAAGAGAATTCCACAATTTACAAGATGTTACATAAAATGATTTATTATAAGTAGTTGTTCTATGGCATGGTATTATTAAGTTGGAATTATTTCTAGTCATTCGCTTTTTTTTGTCCTTATTATATACATATTGATCATATAAATACAATGGAATCTTTACATTTAATAATTTAAAAATAAATACACCCATTTGCAGCATACGTCTTTCTTCAATTTTTAGCCAATTTAACATCTCATAATATGGGCTGACATGTTCATCGCGTGAGATATCATATATATATCGTATACAACAATTCTGTAATCTTTGTAGAATGGCAGTTTGTTCTTTTGATATATTCGTGAACACCAGCGAGCAGTAATCTATATGTGGTAAAACTAAAGAGGTTACTAGCTTTTGGCGTAGCGGAAGAGGTATTAGGTGTCTGAATTGCTTGAGCTGATAAAGTGTTTTCAAAACTTTATTAGAGATACTATGAACATGTGAGTTCCAAGTCAAGGTTCTATTTATAACAACACCGAGATCGTTCACTTCATCAACATAATCAAGTTGTACTCCTTCAACAGTTATTTTAGGGAGGCAATCAAAATCAAGAGAGTTTATAAACGAAGGACTTCCTATTATTATTGGTTTCGTTTTTTGAGAGTTAAGTTTTAGGTCGTTGGCCGATGCCCATGCACATATAGCTTGAATATCCTTATTAATCAATGAAACTGTTTCCTCAATGCAATTACAATAACATTCTACATAAACTTGTAGGTCATCCGCGTAAAAATGGTACTGACAGGTGCGAATCATATTTGATAGTTCATGGACATAAATATTAAATAACAATGGCCCTAGAATGGACCCTTGAGGTACTCCGCAAGGCAATGGGGATGGATCAGAATGGCCTTCCAAACCCTTCACCGCCTGTTGGCGATCAGAGAGGTATGATTTAAACCATGCTAGGACGGAATTAGAGCACTTCAGCTTACGTAATCGTGCCAAGAGAATGTCGTGATTTACACAGTTGAAAGCTTTACTGAAGTCAAATAGAACAAGAATAACTATTTTTCTATTATCGATAGCATGACGAATATCATCAGTAATTTTTATTAGTGCGGACTGCGTGCTATGATCTTTGCGAAAACCTGATTGATAATTGTCTAACAAGTTATTGCGAGAAAGGTGCTCTATGGTGTGATTAAAGACAAATCTCTCGAGAGGTTTGGATAGGGCGCATAATATGGATATGGGGCGATAATGAGACATATCTGTTGGTCTAGAATTTTTCTGTATAGGTCTAATAAGGGCAAATTTCCATAATGTGGGAGAAGTAGAATAATTCAGTGAACAATTATAAATATTTAATATCATAGGTAATGCAAGCGGAAGAATCATTTTAATAAATTTTACACTAATGCCATCAATACCGGATGCGTTAGACTTTATCATTGATACATATTTAAGTAGTAAATCAGGGGTAAAATGAGGAAAAAATAACAACTCACTTTTAACTTCGAAATTCTCTACAATTACCGGGGCATGAATCGGGCTACTTTGTCCCTCATGTAACAAAGGATCAATATTGTCAGTAGTATTACCAGCAGTTGGGGTAGCTATGAAATACTCATTAAGTTCGTTCAACGGAAAATTAATATTAACCTGCGCTTTACGAGTATTCCCAAGTCCTAAGCGCCGAATTTCTTGCCACACTGAGCGTGAGCTGGTTTTGTCAGCAAAACACTTGACATAGTAATCTTTCTTTGCCTGAGTTTGCATCTTCTTTGCCCTATTTCTTAATTCCTTATATGTTTCCCAACATGAGACAAGTTTTGTTCTTTGAAACGCTTTACGTGTTTGATCTCGTTGAGCCATAATAGTTCTAATCTCCCCTGTAATCCACGGAGCAGGCATTCGTTTAACCTTTACATTTTTCATTGGAGCATGAAGTTCTAACAGACTAGTAACAAAAAAATTAAACAGCGTTATTTTTTCTTCAATATTATGGGTTGTAAAAAAATTTTGCCATGGTAAGGCATACCAGTCGTCTTCAAACCTTGAGAGATCGAATTGGCTGAAGTCACGGAAACTAATCAGTGGAGGCTTACATTTAGGAAATTTAAACCTATATTTAACATACACCAAATCATGCTCGGACAGAAAGTTTACAGAACACTGACCAAAATCAACAATCTTAGACACATCATCAACAATAACTAGATCCAGCAATGTGTTACTTCCAGGCAGGTTGTGTGTTGGTTGTAGTGGCATAAGGTAGAGATTATAACTATACAAAAAATTCTTTAAGTACTTACTCTCATAAGTGTGTTTCAACATATCAACATTAAAGTCACCACATAATATAACATTAACATAAGTAGAGAGGTATTTTGAAATAGCGTCTTCAAATTCTTTCATTACGTAACTGATTTTGGGTGGTCTATATAAGACACAGAGCAAAAGTTTACCTTCTGGAGCAGATATTTCAATGAAAATGTATTCAGGTTGATAATGAGCAGTATTTGACATTTCTATTATTTTAAAGTTAAGTTTCTCCTTTATGTATACACACACACCACCTCCAGCTCTACCGACACGATCGTGACGAGCGAGTTGATATCCTTGAAGCCCTACCACATCATTAGTAATGTAACTTGTTAACCACGATTCAGAGACACAGATCACATGATAATCCTTGTTTGAAAAATAGACACGAAATTCATCAATATGCGCTGGAATAGATTGAGCATTAACATGACACAGGTTTAATACATAAGACATATTATTAGGCCGGGAGTTATTAGGGGTGACATTGGAGGGCACAGGATTACAGGCCAAGTTGTGCTCACGTTCACAATTTGACTGCTGTCATTTCAGGAACTGCAAGTCCGCCTCACTTCGGATTATTAGTCTTTCTGCCCCATCCTTCTCCCTTGCAAACATCTTCCCATCCCGAATCCACAGGTACTTAAGTTTACCTACTTTTTTGTATTCCCTCGCCAAGGCATAGATTTTGCGATTAGTAGTACTAAGGCACTCGTTTACGAAAACAGTTTGGGCAGTGTCATCACTGAAATCTAGTTCCTTAGTGGTGAGGTCTCTTTTGACTCGACGAGCCTCCAGGAGCTCTCTAGCCAATTTACTGCGCGTAAAACGGACCTTTATAATAGACGGCTTAACATTGGAGGTAGTCAATGACCTAGTTTTAAGCCGATAGCATTCATCAATATCATGAGCCTCCAGTTTGACTCCAAGAGCAAGCCCTGTATTTAAAACTAGTGCTTCAACTATTTCGCCTTTTTTATAAGGAATACCATGAATTTCAATAATATTCCTCAGTGAATCTTGCTCAACTTGATTTAACTGAGCCTCAAGAAGGGCCACACGTGTCTTTAAAGCCGAGTTTTCATCAGTCACTGCATCTAATCGACCATGAATTTTTGATATTGATTCATTCATGAGAGTAAGCGCTTGCGAATGTTCATACGATGACTCTTGAAGAGAAGAGAGTGTCGTCTTGAACTCACTCAGATTGTCCTGTAGCGACTTCACACGTTTTAGAAGATCTTTCAGCATCGTTGCCATGGAATCGGATGAGCTGGGTGATAACTGCACGTCTGCCAGGTGTCTCACCGGGGTTCCGGATCTCCCAGAAACCGGGGTTTCATCCCCGCGTTTCGACCGAGCTTTAGAAGCACAAACGTCACAACACCATGATTGCTGTAAATCTTCGAGCGCCCGTAGATCATTATCCGTCAAGGAGGTGCAGGAAAGATGATAATTACCGTTGCACATATTACAAATTAATATCTTTTGCGATCGCTTAACCAATTGGTCACAGGAAATGCAACTGCTCGGCATTTTAAAGGTCTCGTAGCAGACAGAGGAAGCACAAGGTCGTTTCGAAAGCCAGAGGCCGGTAGCAGCAGACACGTCCGTTCACTACTGAGACTAGCTGGGAACTGGATGAATAAAGTCGAGAGAGAAGGGAAGGAATTCGAACTTGTCCGATTCACTCCAGCTCGGATAAGAAAATGATTGACGAGCAAACATCGAATGATTATCGAGGAGACGTAGCTCTAGAAAAAACAATTGGAAAAACGGTACACTTTATCAGAGGTAAATATCAAACTCATTGTTTACAAATACGTACACGGCATTACATTCACCAATATTCAGTCATATGTGTGGATTATGATCAATTCTTGGCAGGTTTTCACCTCAGGGCTTCACTTTGATTCCGAGACATAAGGCTCGCATTTCGACGGGGGACTTGGCACATTTTACTGATAAGAAATCATAAAGAAGCAAAAGCAAAATCGATTCTTTTCGGCTGTTACATTTTTCCCTAACCTAGGTTTGGCTTGCATGCTTTGGCTTCATTGTGGCCAGACATTGAAGTCTATTGTCTAGCTGGAGGATGGTTTAATTTCCTGAGTGGCTGATTTAGGGTACCAATGAAACTTTGCTAACAAGTAAATCTTTACTCTGGTCATAAATTAGCTTGTGTTTTTCACCTTTGAATACGAAATAGCGGTTACGCGCGCTTTGAGGCAATTCGCTCCCCCATCCAACAATATACCTAGACGTTTTCGGACGTTTGTTTTCATCATTTACCTGTATTTTGGGAGAACCAAGATGAATTTACATGTCGCGTGCAGGTAAATACCTTTATTTTTTTTAAAATATAATAAGAGTTTTTATTAAAATATGTCAGAAGAGTTGCAAATGACAAACGAAAATTTGTAACCCGAAGTGTTTTATATTCCCAAATTTCAATTCAAATATTTCTCCCAGGAAAAAGGATTTCCTTTTGGTTCTTTTTTATTCCAAGGGCCATCAAATACGGATGTATTTATTCGGCAATACCTTATGATTTTTTTCTGAGTGAATTATTACGAGTACAGCTGCAAGCATTGTACCGAATCATCTACATTTCACCATAATAATAATCAATATCAGTCTTTTAACTTCATGCTTGCCATTATTATGGTGAGATGACATCCTCAGTACACTACGTGGAAGACCATTGGATCGAATATTGCCACTTTTCTAAAAATGTTATCAGATTCTCGTAAGTACACATGCACAGAAAATAGTCGCAGTGAGAGATTAGCACCTGGAGCGGGGAGGATCATTCAAAGTTCAAGCCATGAAGTTCAACTGATTATTAAAAGGTGCGGGGAGGGGTGAAAGAAGGAAATATCCAATGCAGGGGATGGTCTTGAATAGCTATGCGGAACACTTGAGTAATGTAAATTATTTCAGTAATTTTGACGCAGTTTTACTCCTCTAAATTCATACAGAGGCATAGAAATATTTCTTCAACCAATTTGTAATTGTTAATAGCCCAGTTAATATTTGTAATGATGTTGTTGTTGCCACACAACCCTCTCTCTTAAACCTAAGTGCGACCCTCAGATAAGCATGCCTAACCTTCACTCATATTGGATATTTACTTTTTTCAACCTCCCTTTCACTTGCACACAATCATCTTGACTTTACCTAGACTGAAGGCTGCAGCCGCAACTGTTTCGGTCAGACAACTGTTTCAAATAACTGTTGCAAAGAACAGGTTAGTTTCGTGATCGTGCTGCAGCCGCGACGTTCCGTTCTGTACTGTGCAGCGGAAACTAATAGCTGAAGCTGAATGTTTCGTCTTCCAATCTGTCCCGGTTGCACTACACGTGTGGCTGCGTTGCGGTTATAAACTACAATTTTATGGATTTGAGTCTGTTGTAGGTAGGGTTACCATACATCCTCATATATGCGGACATGCGCCGGCCCCGGTGGCGGTGGGGTAAATTCCTCTCCTGCCAAGCCGAAGGTCACGGGTTCGAGTCCCGCCTGGGTAGGTTTTTCCCATCCAGGGCATGGGTGGTTGTGATTGTCCGTTATTAATTGTTAATACACCCGATGTAAAGGCCAAATGAGTGGCTGTTTTCCGGGGAATTGTCAAATAAATAAATAAATGTCTGTATTTTCGACTTTTAATGTAGCGTCCACGTACATTTTTACGATTTCTGCTAATGTACGCATTTTTTTATTTTTGGGAAGTAAGATCTTTTGGTTTTGGTTTTCATATCGTATCATCAACTAGTGATATACATTTTTATATCGAATATTGAATTACATCGATAGCGATTGCTAGGGTACTGTCGATTTAGGGCTATAGCCGGCGATATACGGCAATCGCCACGCTGCGGGGCTTTCGATTTCGCTGAATCCAGGGGCTGGCATCAATTATGGCGCTTCGTGGTGTGCTATTTTCTCTGTACAAAAACTTTAACGAATTATTGATAGATAGCACTACTGGTCTACTATGGAATGGAAATAATTCATGTTTGGCTACCAGATCGCTCTGTGACACGAAGCAGTGGTTGGGGCGACGGCAGCTGGGGGCGGGGGAGAGGGGTGGGTCGTGGAATATAGCCATTTGACAGTATATAATTGGACGAATAATGTTTCATCTGGCAGTTCTAAGTGCGTGTTGATAAATCCCGTTGAGGGTGTCTGCATTTAAGGGTTTCAAAGTATGGTAACCCTAGTTGTAGGCAGTTGCCGGTTTATTTAGCCAACACTTGTCCGCTCATCGTTGCAGAGAGAACTAGAATTTTCAAGTATCTTTGATGAATCCAAATGAAAATGTTACTTTTTTTAAGTGAAAAATTTCTTATTGCATAGAATATAAAACTACAAGTAATTTTATAACAGCGCCGATCGATCGATAGCCCGTTGTTTGGTGTGCTTTTAGCTGTTGTCCGCTACGGAAATATTCACGGAACTGTTTCGTTTTGAAACTGTTTCGGTTGCAAAACAGATGCAATGAAAGTGTTGGGTTATTTTAGTGCCACCAAAAGAGTATACACCATTGAGAACTCCCATGAATTTGGTAAATATTGAAACCCTGGTCGGTGATTGTGAAAATTTACGACTGTGATTTCTCTAACAACAATGGTGATTAAACATGTCCAACAAGATAATCCTGAAACTCTCTCCTAAGATCTCCATTACGGCTATAGAAAAATCTTGCTCAGACTACCTTAAAGCTGATCAAAATGGTCCAGCCGCGCTATCCCGAGGAGAGAGCGCACTTCATCGGTCATCCGAGTCACATTCAGCCGATCCATTGGAGAGCGCGCCACGATGTGTTTGACACATCCAGTTCCCCTGCCTCGGACCTCAAACAGTCGCGCGGAGAAAAATTGCGCGTCGGGCGATACTTCCTCCCCCCCTCGTCCCAATTCAACGCCACCCCCCTCTCCACGAATTCCCAGTTCACCAGCATACAGACCCACCCACCCACTTGCACAAACGCACGCAATGTGGATGGCTCGGCCGTGATTCGTATTCGAAGAGAGAGCAGCCAGAAGCCGTCCCCCATGATCCCTTTCTCCAGAACAACCGCGGTTACCACCATGAATACCACAAGTCCCTCGCGAAAGACCGTTTAGTAATAATAATAATATCGCCTTTATTCCGTGCGAATTTATGTCTACATAGTCCTGCCTTTTTACTAGTGGTGAGTCTTAAAGAACACAACAGTTACATTGCAACTGTTTTGAAAACCAAAACAGTTTCAAAACGAAACAGTTTCGCAAACATCCTGTTGCGGACAACAGCTAGAGGCACACCAAATAATAGGAGATCGATCGTTGCTGTTATAACATGGCTGGTAGTCTTTATTCTATGTAATTATAAATCTTTCACATAAATAGAGTAACATTTTAATTTGTATTCATGAGAGATAGGTACTTCACAGTTCTAATTCTACCAGCAACGATGAGCGGACATGCGTCGGCTGAATAAACCAGCAACCGCCTGCAGTATATTCTAATCCAACAAAATGTACCCTATGACCGTAATCCAGCCACACGTGCAGTGCAAGTGGAACAGAATAAAAGATGAAACAGTCAGCTTCAGCTATCAGTTGCTGCTGCACAGCACAGAGCGCAACGGCGCGGCTGTGGTACGATGACGAAACTAATCTGTTGTTTGCAACAGTTATTTGAAACAGTTATTTGAAACAGCTGTCTGACCCAAAAGGTTGCGGCTGCAGCGTTTTCGCTCCGGCAACACTTTATTCCACTGCTACTTTTTACAATTAACTCGTTAATAGGTCACGTATTACACCCATTCCCTGAGTGGAAAAAACCCACCCAGGCGGGACTCGAATCCGCGACCTTCGAGTTGGCATGCTAGGACGTTACCCCGCATCCACCGAGGCATGCTATTTTAGTGACCCAAACACATGACCACCACCCGCTCACCTCTGCACCCTATTTCCCCGATGCTGTGAAGTTTTCAAGGTTACCTAACCCTAAAAGGTTAACCGTCCTTCGATTCGACGCGGCCACCTTTATGACCGCCAAGCGGCCTCAAAAGTTCAAGTGCCATTGACCCTGCTTTTTAAGTGACCCCTTTATCTCGTACCATACCCTTTAGCCGCCATCCTACCTTCCTGATGACACGGGAGTCCCACGGCGCATTTTCACTAATGGCGGCTGACTTGAGCAAAGAAAGCCTCGTTAAATAATGGAGCACGGAGAAGCATAAAAACTTACCATGACACTGCACCTGATTAAAAGAAATCCATAACTTGTATAATAATATAGTGATAGCAATATACCGTTATGTCCTGGAAGGTATCAGAGGACATGAGAAGTGAAATAATTCAATGATGAAGAGAAACTCTAATTGAAAACATTTTAATCCATCTTTAAAACAGAACTGTCCGACTGGCCCTCTTACTGTGGAAATGTATATAAGGAGAAACGTTGTGCCGAAACAAACACCTGATGATGACGATAAATCGTTGAAACCCTGGTCGTGTTAAATATGTTTAGTGTGGTATTTTTAAAATTTCGTTCCAATTAAATATTGTGAAAATATGGAGTACCACAAAGTAACTGAAGAGAGAGTTTTATTAGCTCAATCGTAATAGTTTTCATTAGCTCGGATAGGCTTGTTTCCCATCTCACATTTGTCTTGAAATGAATAAAAATATTCATTAACAAAAAAAGAACGCCATTTTCACGGTAAAGAAGAGTTGAGACTTAAACAGAGATTTCTCAGGTCCAAGGGCATCCATTGCACTCTTCATCCAATGAGATTTGTAATGGGATTTATCATTTTCCTGTTGAATATGATATGTTTATGAACCATTTATAATCTAAATTATTTGATTAACATTACAATTTATTATGCAAAAATCTGATTATTGGTATCGTTACGTGGATAACGCCCAGTGCTTGTGGCTCGGTAGCAATAGACAGTTTAGTAATTTTGTTCCTTCGTGAAACAATTTGCATGAATCAATCAAACTCACGGTAGAGGAGGGAGAGGACACTTTTAGAGATCTCACCACACTCCTTTAAGACAATAGGCAGGACTAATCGGTATTCAGAAAACCGACTGTTGCGAACTCCATAACTCAATATGACTCCAGTTATCACCAAAGCTACAAGACGTTGGCCTTTCACGCAGTGTGCCAATGAATTTTGACGAAGAGCTAAATACCTTCCTACAAATAGCTAAAAATAATGACTATATTAGTGCTTTTAATTTTAAGGAGACATGTGAAATGAAGGTTAATCATATGAAATTAATGAGATTTTTTTGTAACAAATAAATTAAGGCTGATCATAAAAGTGGGAGGGCACAACCTGGATTAGGTGGAACAATATAATTACTAGGGTAGTTCGTAGGATAATATTAGGAGAACGGCGGTAGCAAAAGTGGCATTTAGCAATGCGAAAAAGCTAATGAGAGGGACCTTGTGTAAAGAAAAGCCTTTCAAAGAGTTTAACATGGGTGGAGTGTAACTTTGCATGATGCAACAACGTGGAATATTGAGGAAAGAAGACGAGAATGGGCTGCAGGTGTTTGAGATGCGAATGTGGAGGAGAGTGAAGAAAGTGCGATGGACAAAAGGAGTGCGACACAGGAAGTGCTTGATATAGAGGGTGAGGAGAAGACGCTTCTGGTAGATATTAGGAGGAGGCAGATTAGGTGGTTGGAACAAATGATGAATGGCGAGGGGGAGATGAATGCTGAGTAGGATGTTGAATAGGCGAAGAAGGGAAAGAACGAGAACAAGAGTTTTTGATGGGGTGCAGAGAGGTAAGACTCGTATCGAACCTAGGAGAGAAATTGTGTGAGGAGAAAGGGGCCTGAGCCCGTAAAAGGCTAGAGGATTTTTAGTATCCTTAAACTACCCGAATCGGTAGATCGACCTTATAATAATAGATCGAAAGTTTAAACAGTTCGCTATCAATAAAAAATATTTTCAGCATTATTTATTCCATGACGAAGCTTTCTTGTAAAATTTATGATGAGCCGACACGTTTGTGCTTTGCGCCCAGGGATTTGGAGCTCGAAACTGCATAATTTTCCCGCTCCGACTCCGACCACCAATTTTTAAATAGCCTAGAGTACAATGCGGGTATCTGTGCCGCACTAAAATGAAGCAAATATCATTCCTGTTAACACTTCGTGTTCTAAGGATGTATAAATTACTCAAGAGTACTTTTGATAGTGCCATAATGTTGTCCTCATCTTTGTGTGATAAGCCAAAACGTCAGTGTGAACTCCCCAACTTCTTTGTTTGCTTGTCATTTTCCAATGAGACTTTTCCAAAGCAGTTTTCCTATCGAGATCGAAACATAAATTTATTATTTCAAAAATTCTTATTCGCGTTTACTTTACACTGTATGGAGAATCGCGAGTAACCTTGAGGGTGAGCAAATGAACTTACGACTGATAGCGCTAAAATTTAGGAATGCTTAAAGCTTTGTTTCCTGATCCGGGCTCTTCTTTCAATAAATTATCTCAAATCTCTTGAGAGCATCATAATACATTCTTATCTTCTTGCAAATTAACGAATAGAGTCTGAGAATTCCAGTCTTACTATCTTACGTGTATGTATTCCGTTGTTATTTTCTTCATGATAGACTTGGCTTATTTTAGCGTAATGGCTTCGACAGCAGTCGTCTGGTAGTAGGCTCATGTTCCGCGTGATCCACTCATAACAACCATCTATTCGTGATGGATAGATTATAGCAAAGATAGCCTGAAAAACTATTGGAGGAAATTCGAGCTATTGTGAAAAAACTTGTGAGGGCCAAGTACGATTTAATTTGCAAAGAAGCAAAAAACATTGTTCCAGTGTTGGATAATGAACTCATTGGGGCTCAAAATTTCACATGATGGAGTGACTTCTTGCTTAACGCCCATTCTGTGAGCATGTTGCAGCAGTAATATGTCACTCGGTGAATTTTTAAAAGAGTAGCAAAAGTTAAAATAAAAATAAGAGAAGAAACAAGGAACTTGTGATCGATTTAAAAAGTGGATGCTGGAGAGGGAAGAAAACTATTTTAAAGTTTTAATTTATTCGCTCTAGGTGCCCAGTACCGATTTTTCTAAGCTTGCAAAGGTGAGTTTAAAGGGTGTTTCAAAATTAATTTTGAAACAGGAGACAAAAAATGTCCCAGAAATTTCAAAAGGAGATTTCAGAAGAGTAACATTCTAAGATTGAAAGTTCAAGCAGCAGTTTTGGGGAAGATAATTTTGAAAGACAGCTGGATCAGAAGAAAAGAAGGCGTAAAATAAATAGTTTTGATTCTTGAGAGAGGTAAACTTGAGCAAATTTTGAGGAGATTGGGTCAGGCAATAGAGAAACTGGAGCGAATAGTAACAAGAACCGTTTTAGAGATTGAAAATTACCCTGATCGAATCCAAGAGGCATGCAGTTTTTTCTAAAGTATTCCGGCTACAACCACTAGTGCTTAACGATCTTTGGCGCTAAAGTTCATCTTTAGTCATCTACTAACATCAATAAAAAATTATATACTGGAAGTTGCTATGCACGAATCAAGAGTCTTAACATTTTATTTAACCAACATATATTTACAAAAAATATAAGTGCTATAATTTATCATAGTGAATTGAAGTGGGTAATTTTATATTTGCAGTTAAACTTACTCCCAGTGAATTTAAACAAATATTTTTAACAGTGGTTACACATGATCTGGTGCGTACTATGAATTTTGTTTTCAGGATTGCAGTTATTTCAAAGTAACTAATGCAAGTTGATTAACATAGGGAAGAAATTTTGTATTCTTAAATTAAAACATGGTAAAATTTGTAATGTGGAAATATTTAAATAATATTATTTATTAGAATCAGAAAATTTTGACCGAAGCCGGAGCTAAGACAGGAGCCGGAGCCCACGATCTCGGCTCCAAGGCGCTGGCTACGGCCATTTCGAGGCAAATTGACTCTCAGGACCAAGAAAATGATGTCTGCGAAAGATTTTAAACCCATCGTTTTAAAATCCTTCAGCAGCTACTAAAGTTTCATTAAATACAAAGTATAATTTCGACTATAATAACAAGAGTGATGTTCACGTCCTAAGCTATTATTCATGTGCCAGAAGGTAGAGGTTAAATTTACCAATCATTACAAGTAAAATAATTGGTGTTTAATTGGCTGAAACTCATCATCAAATTTTACCCAATTACCAGTTAGAGAGCGAAAAATTTTCAATTACATATGTTTACCTAATGAATGACCTGACCTCCGACCATCTCTATCTTCTTATTTCGATAACCTTAACCAATAGTAGCGCTTGACTTTAAGTTTTCTCGGCGAATCTGATGATTGAAAAGCTCTCGGGTTTTCCCTCGGGTAAGGTTCACTATTATTTCCAACTTTTCGACAGGCGACTCGTCCATCGCCATCAGGGTTTAGTATTCCAACGATCCCTCACCCCACCACTCCCCTGAAGAAAAAACAAACCTCCTCCCATCCTACCCTTATGAGTTGAAATAAACAAGAACAAAATCGCCTTATTAATGTCCCTCGATGATGACAGTGACGCGAGGCGCTTCGTGTTGGTTGAACAAGCAGAAATGAAACGCTCTGGGCCATCGCGGAGGCGAAGCGACGTCCCTCGAGGAGAAGAAGAAGGAAGGGGAGGGATCATTAGGAGGAACCTCTCCCAATTTATTTTTTTAAATCCATATTCTACATATTAAGGGTTCCATAAAATCTACCCCTAATTAATGTATTAATTTCTGTATTATACACATTTCAATGGTCAATGTTCTTTAGTTCTTAATGAACGTTTGTGGCAATTTAAAAATTTATGACTCTCGAATCTGATTTGTTTAACATAGTCCGATTCAGTTTTTTTTCTTTCACTTCTCCATTTTGTTTCCTGAACAATGTCAGTTGAAACGTTTTTTCTATTTTATAAATCCAAAAGCTTATGTTCACATTGTAATCGAGGCTGCCTTCTCGTCAATCCTGACATATTTCACAAGGTGCCCGTCCCCAGCAGGTCTCCGCCCCTCGCCACCTTCCTGTTACACATTCGGCACATCGGCAAATACCACGTCTGCCCGCGGGAGAGGTTCCTTCGACCGCGCACCGCAACAGGGCAGCCCGAGGATCAGTCACCGCAGCGCCAGCGAACAGGAAGCGAGAGCACCATCGGAACAGAACAAGAGTCTGAAGAGCCCACAGAGTGCTGGCCGGACTAATTAACACGCCCGTGCTGAGCCTAGTACATACCCTGAATGATGGCAGTCGAGAATAAAGAACGTGCAAAATAAAAAAGTACTGACTTATTGAGTTCAGGGCAGTGTTATTTTCTGGTGATGAATCACAGAAATGGCTTTTGTTATTTTCTGACTTGAGTGCATTACTTCTCATTCCTTGAGATATGTGTAGCTCAGGTGCTAATCCTCCGCTGGGAGCGTCCATAAGTTTACTTAGTGACTCATATTTGTAAACATCGTATATAAAATCAAACAATGTATCCTGTTATCTTAAATGCACCTGAGACGACGTCCGCGAAATCACCAGAGAATCTAAAGGTCGGCGAAACCTAAAATTGAACAAAGGTTGAGAGAGCCTGCTTTA
The DNA here is from genome assembly GCA_963573305.1 of Pyrrhosoma nymphula. NCBI lineage: Eukaryota > Metazoa > Arthropoda > Insecta > Odonata > Coenagrionidae > Pyrrhosoma > Pyrrhosoma nymphula. Next base: position 147,564,116 of record OY754328.1, read on the forward strand.
GATTGCTGATTACTTTTTAAATATTCGTCTTTTGTTCATTTTTCTCTGATAATGCCTGATAATTTCGGTCATTCGTATAACAGCTCAAATGCATTATAAAGCATAAGTCTCCTTTCTTCCGACATTCTGGTATGTAAATAAAGGTTTTTCTTGCGTTCCTGTATATTGCTTGATGGATATTCCACAGTTGAATAAAATTAGAACCATTCATGTCCATTTTAAATGAATATACGGAAAATCTAAGGCTTTGTGAATGAAATTAAGTGCATCATTTGCACAAGAAGACCCTTAATACTGCGCTCACAATGTTGGAGACTACTAAAAATAGACGGCATTTTAGATTTCCATTAGACGCATAAATGTATATAATAGCTCGAATTATAGTTATAATTCCATGATTATCCAATGCAAATATTTAATATTCGGTTGCCAAACTACGCACATTAGAGATAATTTTGTGGAGTAACCACCGGTGATATTCCACTGGGAAGAAATGGAGGAAAGGCTGTTCGAAACAGAGTGTTAAGGCACTTTCATAATTCATTTTTCCGGTTAAATGTGACTGCGTGACTAGCTTTTTCAATGGTTTAGATGCATTAGAGATAAACCATTTTGATTTAACAAGCACACATACCACGGTTAAATAGTAATAAATCATCAGTTACGCAGAAAGGTACAGCACAATTTCACACCACACGAAGTCATCAATACGGGAGAAAGTATGCACTCAAATTGGTGTAAAAGTCGTCAAAATAATTATTTTAATAGAAAGATATTTTCTCCAAGTTTTTCAATATATCTGGTCGTATTTTCCGTCAATCACGATTCAGACTTCTTTCTGAGTGAATTCATCGGAGGCTAGTTATTATCCACAAAGACGCCACAAGGGCGATTGGCTGCAGCTAAAACATCAACCACCGTGAAGAAGAAAAAGAACGAGAAACAGGAGCGAGGAAAGAGGAGAGATAAGTAGCTATATTTGCTTAGAAGTAAGTATTCAATTTCAGAGAAGAAATTCAAAAGCAAGGTTCACCACTTATTTCCCGAAAAACCTGCAACACAGTTCATAGCAAATGAGCAAAAGATGTCTTCGAGGCGAATTTCCGCTCGAGTAAGAATTTTGACACTCGCATCCAAGCAAACATGCGTCGTAAAAACACATCAAGAAAGTTCATCACTTAACCTGCGTGATGATACACGCTTTCCTGCTCTCATCAGATGATTCCACCTCCAACGCCTGCCGGAACATTATCAAAATGATCTCACTTTTGTATCCCTCCTTAACCTTTCCAACACGACGGCAGTTGATCGAAAAGAATACATCTGCGAATGTTTTCGTGGAAGACAGCGGGAACTTCATTCTTCCTCTCGTCCCTCCTCCCCTTCTCACAGACCACCTCGGAGCAATATCCGGCAACATGCCCCCTCCCATCGCATCACCTCCAGGAGGGGTCGGAGGAGGGTCCGAAAAAGCGAACCAGATGATCGTTCTGAGTTCCTCTCGCCCCGTTTGCGCCGCAACGAGGCCTCTCCCTCTCCGAGGACACTTCAGCGGAAAGAAGAAAAAAAATGAAGGGAGAGAATGCGGCGAAGAGGGAAGGAATCTTTGAGGGGGAGGGATGTGCGATGGTCGTAAAAATGCCGGCGCTGGAAATACGAAAAGATGACAAGAGATTGAGCCACCGTAGAGACCAGTGAGGGAGGGAAGGGGTCATGGTGATGGTATGAGGGTATGGTTTCGCGTCGGGAGGGGGGAGTGGGGTCTCAGGGAGGGGGGAAGGGGGTTGAGAAGGGGCCTAGGATGGGAAGGAAGAACGCTCCAAACGCGCCCAATTACATTTCCTCTGGAAAGGGGGCAGCACAAACGATGTCTCCTTGACGACACTTCAATTTTCATCCTCCGTCCGCCACAAGACTATTGTTGTGGGGAGAGGGAGAAGAGAAGTGGAAGGGGGGTTCGTATGGTGCGTTCCCGGGCAACAATCCTAGATCTTCGCCCCCTCTAACTACCCCCCCCCCTCCCCCTGAATCTCCGTTTCCGGCGCCTTCGCTCTTATCACTCTGGCTGAAAAGAGGCGTAACACTAGTGCAGGGATCCTTAATGTTCAGATGACCTCGAAACTCATCTACAAGCGAAAAATTGATGCGGATCTCCTCAATAAATTTTTGTAGTGGTGACAGGAATGTTAAAACTATGACAAAATTTATGAAAAATTCAAATAAAAATGTGAACTAGCTGTTAGCAGTTGGGCAAATTCCTAAACGCCATCGAAGATAGATACGGTCACGTATGGTTAAAAAATCGACTAGTAGAGATGATTATAGCCATGAAAACAAAATTTTATCCACGCTTTACAATCACACTTTTTTGTTAGAATCCCAATCACTATCAATCATTTATTTTTGGTACTTGCTTTCCATTTAATGTGATTTAAAATTTTCAAGGAGCAATAAGATAAAGGTAATAATACGCCCGATGCATTCCGAGATTTCCTTGTTTAAGGACGCTTATGTTCAATTCAAGTATTACGCAAGATGTTTTGGGGGGAGGGGGCTTTGCAGAAAGTTGGAGATACTCGCTTATAAGGGAGAGGAAAGTAACCAAGAGAGGTGGGACGAAGGGGCCAATAGTTCCTCCGAAGGTCCTTGTAACCTCTACCCGTATATCCATGCTTGAATCACTCTCCCTGACTTCAAATTCCGTGCTGGCGAGTGCCAACAAGTTTGGTTATGCCAATTCTTCAAATTGCCTTTCAAGATCCGTTACAAACGAAAGCTATAATCAAAATAATTAAAAATTCAAACGAATTCAAAATAATATGTCAAAAAATCAATTGATAACCGTAGCTATGAATTTTTCTCATAAATATAATTTTATTTCACAAAATACCTGCGTAATTTTAATACTGCTGGACTTCGGGATATATTTTATCATGTTCTGCGGCTTGATACAGTCATGTGCCAATTCACACAGAGTTTAAAAATTTGATTCCAAATTATGATTACATAATTGTATGATCATTTTCCACCAAACTTCTTTTCACCGGCACTAATCCTGTATTCCATTTCGCCTGAGAGCAAAAAATAGAACGTTTCAACAGCAAAAGTACAGGTTTCAAAAGATGCATTTATAGCGCTCACTTACCATATATTTGAGAATAAATGTTTAACTCAGGTTGGAGGTCGATAGTGCCTCCCAAAGAATACCTTTGAAAACCACTGCAAGACAAGAATTAACCTTCATCCACACCTCTTTGCATCCCCTCAACCATGCGTGAGGGCCCGCAGAAACTACTTAAGATAGTTTCCCAATTTTATCCTGACAGGCAAATCTTTATTAAGCTTCCACTATATCTGATCTGTTATGCTAATAAACATTTGAAATATAACGCTGAAATTGATGGAACCCACTTCAACTACGTGAAAAATCGTTCCTAATATCAATTTTACAACAATGTATAATTTTCACCGCTACCTGATGAAGCATTTGCGTTGAAAACGAGTGTACCTAGTAACAATTTTGATAAAAGTATAATTTGTGAGAAGTTATCATTTACTTTACACACAGTATTAAGGCATACATTTTCCACGCCTTTTTAAACTGTGCTTGTAATTTGGATGCTTCATACTTCGCGTAGCGTTGTAGTTATAGCCATAGCATTTCCTAGAACCCTCTGCATCAAAGCTGGACCACATTACAGCGAGGATGGGGGATTCTGAGTAAGGGGGCGAGAGAGGAAGGAGGTGGAGGGGAGGAGAGGGTGAGGACATTCAGAGAAGGCTCGCAAATAAAATAATACGGGGGGGAGGGCGTGGAGAAGTCATGGCCCCCAGGGTCATCCTCAATACCACACCCACCATATTATGGGCTGGCTTTTGGCAACACCACTCCCCGCGTCCCACCCCACCGCTTCAGCACCCCCTCCACCACCGCCACCAAAGGAATATGTACCCCCGACGGCCCCTTCGGTTTTATTTCTCCGGACCGCAGAAGAGGCCAGGAGACGCCAATGGCGGCGGCCGGCTCTTCTGTGACGCCTCCTCCGCGCCAATCTTCGCCATTTAAGGGGAGTTTGGGGGGATACGGGAGGGAAAGGGGGAGCAAGGCGGGTGGTAGGGTGACCGCGACGGACGCAGCGGGTGAGAAGAATGAAGAGACAGAAAAAAGAAAAGAGGAAATCTCGGCCCCTCCTCCCTTGGCGTGAGAGAGTGAGGTGATGAAGGGAGGAGGGTTTGGTGTTCAGAAGGACCAAACAGACCTCCCCCTCACAGAAAAGCCGCCCTCTCCAATGTCCCTTTATCTCTCACAGGGTGTGGAATATCTGCAAGAGAAAGGAAAGGGGAGGTGGGGGTGGAGAGAGCTTCCCCGTCGTTTCCCGAGTCACATCGAAAATCTCAAAATGAGACTCCCAGCTTGTCCTTGGCGATGAATGCAGGGGTTGTTGGTCCGATGAAAACATCGGTTGCCTCTCGCATTAACTCCCTATTCCCATCCACATATTATCCAGCCAGAATAAATAATTGCTTCAATAATTAATCCTACATTCGGTCTGAGATTGAAGGCGCCTGATTAAATAGTACATTTATTGTATTTGTTAGATAAACGTAAAGAATGAATTACAATCATTTAGATAAAAATCTAAAAAGTGATGAATAAGTTCGCAGCGTTTTTTGGCAGTGATTAAATATTTTATTAGAAATGAATAGCAAGCAGAGTAAATCAGTAATATATTCTCCATCATTATCTATGGCTCTCTCCAACGCTTTCTTGATTCCAAGTCCGAAGAAATCTGCTGGTTTGGAGTCGGAGAAATCGTCAAGTCATGATGTTGAAGGTTGTTCGGGATTCCCACTCTTCATCTCTGCCGAAGTTTCGATTTACGTGTTGTCCATCGTCATCAGGGCATGTCGTGCAATGCAGCTGGTCCGGAATAAATTCGCTTGGCTCCAGGTCAGGTGTGGTGTGATTGGTCCGCTGAGTCCCGCCTTTCTGCTCTGACCTCTCGGATGCTTCTCACCACTGGCTTCCAGGAATTGCTGAGAGTGTCCAGCGTCACGATTCATTGTCTTGTTTGTCATTCGGATTTCGATCGCTTCTTTTGTCAGTCTTTCCCAGAACCTGTCCACGCGGCAGAGAACCTTCGTCTTTTCCCAGCAAAGGACATGGTCCCGGGAAATGCTGTGCTCGGCCACGGCGGACTTTTAAGGTTGGCCGATCCTGAAATGCCAACGGACGACATGTTCATCGAAACGTCGGCAGAGATAGTGAGTTAAACCCGGTGGGAAGCCCGAACAACCTTCAACATCACAATACGCCGGGAAAGCCTTAGATCTGTTGCCAAGCCATATTTGCAGAGAAAAAACGGGACAAACTATTGCATAAACCCAAGTACTAAATCTTACCTTTAATCTGCAATGAAAAATGCTAATTTTCAGAATGAACTGTGACGATAATGACCAAAATCAGCCCTACTTGCATTGCAGTAATACATCCTTGGAGAATCCATAGTAATGGGAAGGCCGACAGCACACATGAAATCAGTGATTGGTACATGGTAAATGCTTTCTTTCTCAAGTGAAGGTCAATAAAACGAACGAGATGACCAATAACAGTGCATGTGCTTCACCACAACACCACCATCCTCCTCATGCTTGAAAAGTACTAAACCTAAAAACCGGAGATTGTTATAAGCACATGCAAAATATGAACTTCCACAAATAGTTTTCATCTCAAATGCCGCCCAGAGGGCGTATGGCAGGGAGTATTAGGACACCAGCCATGAATAAGGGAGAAAAGGAAGGAAAAAGGAATGGGAAGTGGGAAAGGACGAGAGTGAACTGAATACCAACGGATGATCATAGTGCCTCACTCTGTTCTTGCCATAGTACTTAATTAACCGCGGAAAGAAATAATGTTTTAGGAATCAGTTCGGCAGTGTACTTCTCATATTTTTAGCCTCTATTACCTTAAAATACTGGGTGGGGTTAAAAATAATACCCTCCGATGCATTCTGAAACTCTCATGATCTGAATTTTGAAAGTAATATTAACCCGGCGTGTAGCCTCCGACTCTCCAGCGGCTTCGACCGTAGTCCTTTCATCAGCTAATGCATAGCTTCTCTGCATATACCCAGCGAGTCTCATCGACGTCTACCGCGACTGAGCAAAGAAATAGATATTGAGAACGTTCCATTCAAGATGTTGAAGTCAGCACAGATCTGAACACATCGACGCACGCAAACGACGATGAATGGAGCGATGTGCACAGGAAAAACGTTTGGTAACCAGCCGATAGGTTAGCATTTTTATAGGCTCACAATAATCACGACCGAATACTAAATAAGTAAAGGACCAATTTGTTCTCACTTCATGCGTATAAATGTAAAATTTTCACCACGGGGTACTTACACTTACCACCACTTACAACCTTGCGTTGCAAAGGCCTATCTTGACACAAGGCATACAAGGCGGCTCCCTTCAGTTCGCTGAAGAGAGGGCCACATTGAGGCCGAAATACGCGTATCCGACGCACACCCTCGTCTTTTCTTGTTTTTGTGCCGTTCATTGATGACGTTCATTTTGAGCTAGGTTCTCCCAGAAGTTGGGTCTGTTTGAGTGTGTGATTTTCTGAGTGCTTGTGAGTATGTTTGTGGACATAACCCAGTCATCCTTATCGGTGTCCCATCAGCCCTTGTGAAGCATCCCTATTTGGGTTGTGTGTGTGTCTGTGGTTGTGCCACTGGCGAGGAAGTAACATTCCCGTAAAACACCACAGGAGGGTTTTCTGGTTGAGAGGTTGTGGTTGGTCACTGCCGTGGAATTTCCCCATTTACCCACAAGCCAACATAGTTGTGTACTTTTGACGATTGGTGCCAATTTATTACGGCCATCGGAGATTTTTAAAAAAATTGTTACCACTAAACTTAAATATAAAAAACTTAAAATTATCCGTGTTTGGTGCCTTTGCTGAAAATCAATACGTAATTTAATCAGTCTTAGACCGTAATATAATCATAAATGCGATTATTGAAGCTTTTTTCTTATCAAGCGAGAATCCAGCGCATATCAACGAAGCCCCTGATATGTTTTGAAGTCAGCGATTCCTATTGTGCGCAGGGTCTAAAACGAATGGAAGTCGAGCTGTTGCTTTTCCAAGAGAGCAGGAGACTAACGCGAATGGATAGCGCCAATTACCACCCTAAGCTTCAGTTCAAAACGAGCGCGTGTTCTACAAAAGACTGCGACGGAAAAAATCAACCAAATACTCATACACACTGTACATCCCAGATTCTGTCGATAGTAATCTTCCTCGCTCTTTAGATTATTACTTTAGAGAAAACTTTTCCCGGAATACTCAGTTACTAATTACTCTATACTTTTTACATTCGATCTTCCTACCCTTCCCTTTGTACAATGGAACTATTATCGCATTCTTCGAATCTGTTGGAATGGAAACAGTAGCTTCTAAATATAAATTATACAGTTCACTCAAGTTACTTACACCCACACTTCAGCATTTCACCGGATAGATGCTGACATTTCAAAATGAATTTATAAATGTTTATGCAAAGTGAAAGAGGAGGCTTCATTTTGTCTTTATGCAAAAATCCGATGTGGTCAGATTATTAACAACAAGGAAAAGTTTTGCTTTTATTTCATTTTATCTGCATGATTTTTACTATTACGGATAAAGACAAGCTAAGTAACAAATAATTTTGAATGAGACCTCTTTTTTAGTTCTGTGAATGTTATTTACTCCACAGAGTTTTGGTTATTAAATTAAAGAGATTATCGTGGAATGTTGAAGGGAAAATACAAATATAAGTTACAATTTTTTGGCCGTAAATTTATCTCACAAGGCTTTATACTTAACCATTTTAATCCTCATTTGTTTATTTTCTGTGGGAGGACTCCCCGTTGGCCCATACCCCAATCAAACTACGCAAGTTACGCCCATGGTCAATATCTAAGATTGAATTATGGTAAAGGATTATGGATTTCTCAGGCCTATTAGGCGTCGCTAGGTTTGGTAGAACAGTCTAAATCATCTGATATAAGACTGTTCCACGAAGCCAAAATATTTGTGGTATAGATTGTAATAAAGATAAAAAACTAGGCGGCGAAGAAAGGATATGGGAAGGCAAGGATCACCGGGATCATTGACCAAAGCCGAGGACCCCCTGGAAACGAATCTGGAAATTGCTATATAGCATTCTGTTCTTTATTGAGTTATAGTGGAGTTTCTAGGGTGGAACACGAGTTTTGATGGCTCCCGCCAAGGAATTGGTGTAAATGATGATGGTGGCGTATGAACTCTCTGTGATATCGTTCCCGAGATAAGACGGCCGGGAGAGTTGTGGGATGGGTGCCCGAGATGGAGAGGATGCTGCCCTCGTAAGCGAGTCAGTCCCCCCCCACACACATTGGGGGCCATTCAAGCATTACGTAAGACGTTTTGGGGGATGAGTTTTCCTTGCGTTGTCTTACGTAGGGGAGTGAGGAGGTCCGAGACAATCTTACGTAAGGTTATAGTCACTTCTGAGATCGATCATACTTTTCATTATTGTCGGACAAGAAAAATGTCTTTGTTGGATTACCTTGCGGTACGCTTGAATTGACGCTAAATTACATAAAAATTGTCAGCCTCGGTGGCGGCGGGGTAGCGTCCTCGCCTGCTAACCCGAAGGTCGCGGGTTCGAGTCCCTGGGGAGGATTTTTCACCTCCCAGGGCATGATTGTCTGTGCTTGTCCATTGTTGTTAAGTTACAATGCCTGATGTAAAAGGCCCTTGAGGCTGTTTTCAGGATGATAATAAATAAATAAATAATTATATGATAATTTCTTTGCGATTGCATTTGCTGTGAATCTCAAAAACCGATATCGATATCCGGCTAAAAATTAATATTCCTAAATTTATCTATTTCTAGTGGAAAGTACCCGTTCAACGGGTATGAAAAACATTGAACTTATTTCAAAAGGAAACCACAAAGCCTGAAGAATAGGGTCAGCATAAGTACCGAAGAATTCCTGGAGGGACACAGTGTCCCATCAATCTTGTATACTTTCCTCTCTCTTGAGTCATGATCATTACAAGCGAGTGCTACCAAGTTTCGTGACACCATTTTTACAAATGGAAGTAAAGCAGGAATTACAGTCATATCCATTGGGTGGAAAGGAGCGGCGGTTTCTTCAATAATTTGAAGGAAAGCAAACTATCGTAATTTTACATGCAAACTTAGAAATAAACATTTTTACAAGCACCTTTTTCCTTTTTCTGCTTAATTAAGCTCACTGTAACAAAATCATCGTCGCAAAATTGAATGCTTAATGTTGATAAAAAAGTGCTCAAATTTACCTTCCCCTCAATTGTAATTAAACTGTCGGTAATAAGTTTCGAAAAAATGCCGCCGATCGCCAGGGACTGCAGGCCTACACGACTCTCAGCCAGCGCGCAACAGTACTGTATAGTTCACGGAAAAAATTTTGATTTGTCAGAGTTCGACATACACGAATTTCTTTATTTCGAGCTGTGAAAGATCCTGAAAAAAAACGATATTCGAGTGTCCAGCGTACTATTCCGCACATGAACACTTGATTTGCTCTCCTTCACCTATAATTAATTCTCCGCTAGAGGGTGCCACCAAGTTTTACTACACCTATACCTTGGGAAGAGACATCCATGATGAGCAGACAATCTCTCCAGACGTAGGTGGACTCGTAGACGCAGAGATGTCAGCACATATCAGAACATCTACACAAGCAAGAGGCCCACCAAGATGACGATCAGATGGCAGGGATTTTTTAAATTGTTGAGGGCAAATAAATATAAAACCTCTTACCAAAGCCAAGTTGTTGAATTCATATTAGTCTCACAATCAGATAAGGGGACGTATCGGGGTATCTCCTCCACAGTGTCATTGAGGACTTCGTCCCTGCACGTCGCGTGTCGAAGAATAGACCTATTTGGCACTCCCATGAAACTAGCCTTGCCCTAAAAAACAAACATAGGGCCTGGAAACTGTGGAAAAGCCAACCCAACGTTCACACCCGAGCATCTTTTGTGACCATAAGGAGACATTCTTGCTTTCTTCTTCGGCGGGACTACAAGAATTATATAAGGGAAATTACCAATGGCCTTCGGGACAACTCAAAAAGGTTTTGGTCGTTAATTAATGCTAGAAGGAAGTCCAACCGTATCCCAGTTTCAATAAAGTTGAACGATGTTAACATCGAAGGTGATTCCCGCCCCTCTGCATTTAATGACTTCTTTTCCTCTAATTTTAATCATGCAGTGCCCTCCTCGCCTTTTCCTGACCTATAACCTGTATGCCCTCATTCCCTCTCCAGTATCTCAACCGACCCGTTTGAAATTTTAAATTACCTAACCTTGCTGACTTGCTATAAATCCACGGGTTCCGACAACATTGGCTCCCTCTTTCTCAACCGCACGGCTAACTCCCTACACATACCAATTTCAATTTTGTACAACAGATTCTTTTTAACTGGCTCATTTCCATGCGTATGGAAAGAGTCAAACATTACTCCCATCCTAAAATCGGGCTTAAAAACTAAAGTCGAGAATTACCGACCCATATCCATATTGCCGGTCCTTTCCATTATTTTCGAGCGCATTATTCATGACAGACTCCTAAAGTTTACTCTACCGTACATCTCCCCCCACCAGCATGGTTTTCTCCCTGGTGGCTCATGTCTCTCCAATCTTGCCGTCCTACACCATCATATAATAAAATCTTTTGAATTGAATTCTCAGCTCGCGGTCTGCTATATTGACTTTTCCAAATCTTTTGATTCTGTCAACCACTCTCTTCTGGTTCACAAGCTAAAATCTCGCTATGGCATCCATGGCAATTTCCTTTCCATCATTGAGAACTTCCTTACTTCACGTAATCAGCGGGTATTAATTGACGGCATTTCCTCTAAATTCCTGCCTGTGTCTTCTGGGGTACCACAGGGCAGCGTTCTCGGCCCCCTACTCTTCTCTCTATATGTAGATGACATTGTCGACTCTATCATCTCCAAAGGATGCAACATATTACTATACGCAGACGACTGTAAAATCTTCAAACAAGTTGACGGTCCTTCCGACCACCTAGCCCTTCAATCTGCACTGGACATATTGAACTCGTGGAGTGCTCAGTGGCAGTTGCGCATTAACCCTACTAAGTCAGCTGTCATGACCTTTTCCTTGAGACGTAAAACCGCCGATCATTCTTACACGTTCCAAAATAGCCTTATTCCAGCAGTGAGATCCCATGGTGACCTGGGTGTCATATTTGACGATAGGCTACATTTTCAAGACCACATAAAAAGGGTTGTGGGCAAGGCGATGGCGGTGGTTGGCCTACTGTACCGTCACACAGACATTCATGATCCCCTTGCCCTCAGAACAGTATTCTTTGGTGTGCCCTCCCAATCTTAGAATACTGCTCACCAATTTGGTCAACGGCTTGCCCATCCACACTGAAACTTCTAAATCGTCCCGTCAATTTTTTCCTAGCCATTGCCCGTCATCGCATTCCCTCCCTCAAGAATTCAACCCGTGAATCCATTTCGTCCTTCCTAGGAATTCCTCTGCTCTCCCATCGCCGTTCACTATCTGACCTGAAATTCTTGCAGTATAATGAATGGACAGCTTCGTTCCTGTGACCTTCTCTCTCTTTTTCCAATTCGTGTCCCTCCTCGCCCCACGCGAAACTTCAATCTCCTACACATCCCGAAATTCCGGCTTTCTCTATCACAGCGGTCCCTGTATTAGAGAATCTCCTCCAAATTTAACATATTGTCCTCAGCGCATCCGTCCCTTGACCTTTTCTCCTCGCCCAACATATTCAAATCATTCATCAAACGGCACTTGGGTATGGAAACCAAAAATTTGATTTAATTTTGTTTTTGTGTTGATGTTTTTATTTCATTCTTCGTGTTTTTCGTTATTGTTGTTCTATGTTTATTTATTTTGTTGCATCGACCAATGTAATTAGCCATTGTGCCGTTTTTGGTTGTGAGATAAATAAATAAATGGCTCAGTTACGCTGCACAGCACACTAATAAACTAGTAGGCAATCGCAACGCTTGTATGTCGTGAGGGTCAGATGGATCACGGCGTAAGCAGCACTGACGAAGGAGGGTTTATGGTGATGGTATGGTTTATGTGCTTTTGTAAGAGCTAACTCGTCAAATGACAGGGATAAATCCTGAATGTGTACGTGATGATGTTTATCCAGCCGAATAACGACGATGAAACACGAAAATTTCCAAGAGAAAATATCGTCCCAGAACTGGAATAGCCTAACGGACCTTTGGCTTCCCTAGCAGGCCAATGTTCATACCACTCGGCGACCCAGTTTTCTCATTCCCATGTAAATTTTGGAGGATTTGAGGGAACTACATTTTGTGCCCTAGAGGTCCATAAAGGATGGAACTCGTGGTTCAATTACTGTTCCCAACAGATTATTTCTCTTGGCAATTTTCCCAAAATATGTATTCGGATGGGTTAGAGCGTAGAGTAGAACAGATAAACGCCATGGTTCCATGCCACACGTGGATGGCCGACACATTTGGCCAAGCAGTTATTAATGAAAGTGTCCGCCATTGTCAAGGCCACTCAATGGTGGTGCCGTTACAGGTATTTGAATCTCCATCTGATCACACCTGAGCTTTTATATTTCAAATCCTCAAGTCAGCCAAAACGTCCCCAAAAAGAGTTGCAAGTGCTTCTTCAAACTTTATTAATTTCACCAGTACAAATTTCAATTGTTAATACTCAAAATGACTCCATCCACAGTGTTTTTCAAAACTTTGCATTTAGAATTCCAGATTAGAAATAAGTGAGAAATTATTTGAAAAATCTATCCCCATTGTCACTGTAATTTCATCTACTGTTTCCTCCAGTAGCATTACACCAATAGCATGTATGTACAGTTCTGTTAAAAAAAATAGTACCGCCGAAAATTTTGAAGTCCCGAGTTTACGACGATGTGACGTGACCGAACCACGCCCCCCTGAGAGGGGGAGCAATAACCTCTCCAAGTGGCCCTTCCTCCCCGTTGTTGGGTGAGGTTTCTTTTCTTGTGATGTGTGAGTAAGAAGAAAAGGGAGATCTGCGAAGTTCAGACGTGCCAAGATCCCTCACACACGACAGATGCAAGCAGCCACGGAAAACAAAAGTCTATATTAGGTCTCAATCCCCATAGTTCCTTTCGTTTCTTATGAGTATTTTAATTCATACACGTATTCATTAACGTAAATTTTTTTCAAATGTTTGATGCATTTTCGCTATCTGAAAGTCTATGGGATATTGCATTCTACATTATTCTTGAAATGGTGTAATATATTCTGGATCGAAACTGGATCACTCAATTTCGCTCTGAAATAACCAATAATGTCAGGCTCGAATTTGAGCGCACAACTAGCCTAGCAAAGAATTCTAGGAAAATATTTTCTATGGGCGATATATTTTTGCACAAACAAATGTTTAATTTTAAAATGATGAGCTTTGAATTTCACATTCTTTCAGCAAATAATTTCGTGATAATTCGAGGCTCAGAAAGAAGGACGTGCAGATTGAAAAATGCACCTTTCGCACTCATAACATCTTTCTTGTGAATTCAGTCATTTTATTATCCAATGCAGAACTTAAAATATGTGTGTGTTCACTAATGACATTATACCGTATACGAATGACTTGAGATGGCTGATCTTAGATTAGTGCTTGTATCAGGTTCCAGTGGTCACCCTCTTGCTTCACTGCCATTACTGCCTTTCCCATTCACCATAGGTCAGATTTTTCTTATGCAAGATATATAGAAAAAAAAACACTCGTAGTAGCACTTTCTACAATGCGTTTTGTGGATTTTTTCCTAACTTAATTACCTAAGCAGCAAATATTTTATGGTGAAGTAATGAAAATTGAACCAATGTCCTGTAAAAAGTGCAGAATTAATTATGACATTTTGAAAGTAATAGGAGTTTTGATACCGCAAGGATTCCCAGACAAAGAAAATCTAAATGCTATTTATTTAGGATCAACCTATTGTAAGCTTATAACGCTAATTAATACAAGTAGGAAACTTATAAAAAACGAAACGAGCAAGGGGGTTGTAAACCAAAGAAATGGGCATTGAGTTTTCACGCTTTCTAGCAGCTGTGAACGAGAAATGATCTATTCCCATACTTCCACACAACCACATAATGTGCAGAAACAGCTCAATGGACCACATCTCTGCTTCTTCACACCCAGTCGAATAAGAAGCCGCTGCCCCCTTCCATTGTCACTTTTTGGCAGTTTAGGGCCTTTCCTCGAGTGAGAGTGATGGAAGGGGCTTACTTTGTTTCGGAATGATTATTGCTCTCTCAGTAAAGATTGGAAGGACCAAAGGGGTGGTGCCTCTATGCAAAGATCCTCGCTAATAGAGTTAACTCATTAACTGAGTAGATTGAAAGAGGCATTTGAGAGACTAGTAAAGTGAAATTATTGGCATCAGGTTACTATTATGGAAACAAAGAAATTTAATCCAATTTCCACCGCGAAACAATAATTGAGTACTAGATTCAGTTCATGATTGAGTGGATCGAAAGTTTTTTTCCTAGGCATTCCAATATTGGAATAAAATACCATCGATCTACTTTAATCGGAAGATATTTGAAGTGAATACCACTTCCCTTGTTTATCGAGAAAAAAATGAAAAATCAAAGAAGCGCAGTCATATAGTTCCAAGAATAGTGAAAAAACTTGATATAATATTGGATACTCTAGGGCTTTGGTTCATATGGGTTCTGCCTATTTTTGAATAAAGAGTTCACTCTTCTTGACTCATTCAGCCCTGCTCTAACCCTGCACTGAAATGTCTGTTTTGCACACTCACACTTAAGCTGCCCAGAATGTATTTAGCCACCCTCTATTTTCAGAATTTAAAGGAGAACTTTCGCTATTAGTCTCATAATGACAAGGTTTTCGTGGCTGTGGTGGTGAAATGGCAAATGTACGCAATTATGTTATTAATTCTGAAGTGATCACTAAGCTGAGGACATTTAGGCACTAAAAATGAAGAAATAGGCAGCCTAAATAGGCACTAAAAATTAAAAAAACCGATAAATCGAAGAAATTTCAAAGATAAACTTTGGCTCCAAAGAGTTGGTCGATACCAATAACAGCAGTCACTATTCTAGAAGCACCTCTAGTGGAATAACGGATTCATTAAGATGAAATTTGAAGGATCCAAGAAATGAATACATGACATCACTCACAAGTTAAAAAACTCAAAGTCAATATAGAACGGCCACATGGCCACGACTTAACCCAAGGCTCTAGTATAGTCTCCTTACACAAGACTAAAAAAAACCATACGAGCTTCGGCTTTGAAATTTTAGGCTTGGGAACCTAGTATAAATGAAAAACTTAAACTTTGTGGTTCCACAATGATAATTTTATTTGCACGACCCAGGTTTTGACGTACTATAACGTCATCTTCAGGTGGCTTTACCTTCGGCTTAACCTTTGGCTTTGGAACCAGACAGATACCCACACAACGATTTGGAACCTTGTCGAAGAAACCAAATTGTAGGCTTGGGAACCAAGAAACCCACCCGTGGCTGGTATTGCATGGCAATTGGGCGCGACCCCTACGGCGTGGTAGTGACAATGTCACCATGAACCAACGCAGTAAACTAAAAATGTCTACATAAAACAAACAGGATGACAAACAACAGAATGCATTTGGTGCCACCATAGCATCGTTCTTAACGTTGTTCATATTTTTAGGGCCGTATGTGCTCGTGATGAAAAACCAAGTCTACTTTTTTAAGAGGTTTGAAACATACTCTTTCAAATGAAAATGATTCAAAAGAGTATCCAGAAGGTCTTTCTTTTGTAAGAGCGGGATGAAAATAACCTATATTTGTTGTTTTTACAAATGTCATCCTCAAAGTTGTCCCTATTTTTAGGTCCTTATATGCCCACGATGAAAAACCAGATATACTTTTTTAGAGGGTTGAAATCAATCTCTTTATAATGAAAATGATCCAAAAGAAATTCCAGAGGGTCTTTTCTTGTAAAAGCGGGGAGAAAATACCCTATTTTTGGCGTTTTTACAAAAAGTGTCTCATTTTGACTCGATTTTTAAAATAATGGAAATCACTAGGAAGATGAAATATTATATTCATAAACCATGTATTGATATGTTATCATACTCAAAGTTTCACGTGGATTATACCTTTACTTCCTGAAATATAAAAAGCCAAATTTTAATTTTTTTCGATCTGCAATTTTTCGGGCCAGTTTCGCCCTGAATTTTATAGGAGGTCGCTTTTATGGTTATTTTTATTATGTTGTTTAATAGAGCTCAAAACTTTGTACAATATAGCCAATTTTTGTTTCTCTTATCAAAATATCTCCTGAGATACTATGCCTCAAAGTTACCGAAATCTCATAATCATACTGAAGAAGGCTGCGGCACGGGGCCAAACAAATTACTATCCATCAGCAAGTATACCATTGGCGAATGTAAAACTTTACAAATGCTTATTGGGGATACGTATGAATGTCCATACAAAATTTCATTGAAATCAGTGATGGTCGAGCGGCGACCACCAGACCACTTGGCATGGATTGACCTTTAAGTGGATGAAAAAGACGTTCGAACCCAAGTAGCAAAAGAATGTTGAAAAATGATTTTAAAATGATTTGAAATCATTTTAAAATCAAAATATCATAAGATGGCTGAAATCATGAGTTTTTCAAGATTTTAAAATAATTTTAAAATAATGTATGATATTAAAGTTTTGTATCCTGTCATCTCATTTTGTTGACAACATATACATGCATATGTAGGAAGTACTGAGACATTTATTTGCGTGAAAAGTCTTTTTTAAACATTTCACGTTAAAATAATGAGAATGTTATTTCAAAATCATTTCAAAATAATTTTAAAATTATTTTAAAATATTTTGAAAATTATTTGAAAATATTTTGAAAATGATTTTAAAATATTTTTAAAATTATTTTAAACAAATTTAAAATTATTTTGAAATAATTTTAAAAACCTCTTATAATTATATGAATATATATATTATATGAATATATTTCATGAAATATATTCTTGTAACATATTAATATGTTTAGCCTGTGGTTCATTCTTCGACCGAAAATTAGGCATAAATGGGAAGCTTTGAAACGAATCGGAGAGACTTGGGTTCTGCCAGTAAATACTTATCATTGATAGCTTTTTGTAATTAATTTCCGCTGTACACTAAATTACTGTTATGCTTTTATTGGTACATTAATCAGTTTTCTCATTTCCACATTTGTAACATTGATTATACATGCATATTCACGTTCGTAACATTTCCGCAAGTAAGTTATGTCTTCATTAAAATGTAAAAAACGTGTGGCAATTGGAAAAAATATTGTTTATTCTCATTAATATTGTTTTTATATTCATTGTATGTGGCAACATAGGTTTCAATTAATTAATACCTGAAAACTGTTATCGTGATTGAATGGTACGTTTCCTCAAACTATCACGGCATTGACATTTTAAAGTTAGTTCTCGCGAACACATTTACGCACGGGAATGGCCGTATATATACAGCTTTCTTGAATTTCGTTTTTCGGTTGAGTAGGTTTTGACGTAGGTAGTTATGTAGACAATCCGTAGGTAGGTATGAGCAGGAGCGATCTTGATTGCTAGATTGAAATTAATGCTATACGGTCCGGAGATAGGTAGGAAAAGTCACCTTTTTTTTGCAGTTTGAAGCAATCGTGACAAGCTTGCGTAGCACTCCTGACACCGGTTTCAGCGCATCCGACATTCAAAAAAGGGGAGTTTAGGAGTCCTAGACGTGCTGCGCAGTAGAATGTTCGCAGTGGCTGCAGCGCTACTGCGCAGCACATCAAATGCGCATCTCCAGCATTTTGTGTTTACTAGGTAGCTTCTTAAAGAGTTAAACTTATTTAAAACTTATGTTAAAATCATTTTAAAATGATGAAAAAAAGATTTTAAAAGCATAAAAAGAGAGAGCTAATATGTTTTCAAAATAATTTTAAAATGTTTTTAAAATAATTTTTTCATAAGATATTGCTACTTGGGAACTGATCAGGGAACATCGATGTATCGGAGGCGCACATTATTTCTGTCACATACCTCACGTACTTCAATAATTTTATATGCAGAGTATAATGCAGTATTTAGCCATGTTCCCCATAATATCAATACTGGCTGTGAAGGCAGGTCAACTTCAGGCATACTGCCTGAAGTTGATCTGCCT
The DNA here is from genome assembly GCA_963573305.1 of Pyrrhosoma nymphula. Lineage (NCBI taxonomy): Eukaryota > Metazoa > Arthropoda > Insecta > Odonata > Coenagrionidae > Pyrrhosoma > Pyrrhosoma nymphula. The sequence continues at coordinate 147,582,398 of OY754328.1, forward strand.
TTACGCTCAGCAATACTGAGTGGTACCTTCAAAAACAAGTTTTTGGCAATTGGAATCATCGCATGTACGCATCACGTAAAATTACCATAGTTGTTTTTCTACTCTTTATTTAATAATACTTTGGGTGATTTTTCTTTATGCATGTTTAATGACATTATTTCAACCTTGATAGATTAAAAAAGGAATTGAAATAACAGACAAGCTTCGGCACTAAAGAGAAGTTTGGCGACGTTGAAAAGAATATTGCTTTTTTAGCCCCTTAAATAGGCGATATCAGCAGAAAAGGCATAAACAGGTAAAATAGGCATTTTAGGTAGTAACAAATCGCTTTAATTTCGCCATAAATGATCGTAAATGAACTTATAACTTCAAAAAATTGGTTTCCTGAGTAAAAGAAAAAATAGGCATTTTAGGCAATGTCCTCAGCTTAGTGATCACTATCACTTTTAATGCAGTATAAAATGTAGATAATTTTATACTGCATTTATTAATGACATAGATCAAAAGTACTCTTATGTTAACCTTAGTTTCTAACAATGAAGGCTGCAGAGCACAGCCAGCTTGCCTCTGCGAAGAGCCATCACCAGGTGGATGTATACATAAGAGAGCCCATTAGATATTCAATACCATTTCATAGAAGCATCCAACCCAATATGTATTCACAAATTTCTTGTCTCAGTTCTTCCATATCACATACATACTTGATATCCTCAACCACACCACTGGAGCAATGGCCGAGTCAGCACCTGGAACAACCATTCTTTCCCCAATATTTCCTAACATTCATTTTCGATAATATCCCACAGTTAAGAAGATTAACATTCATAATTATACGACAATGTAGAGCAAAATCTTTATATTTCCGCTTTACAAAGGCAAAAGGTGCACACTCAACTAAAAAGAACATGTCTTTGGCTCAATATATGTATCAATCATGATTGTAATTTCTACTCCATTCAACGTGAAAGTTCTTTTTGAATGGTTTTTCCCCAGCCTTTTTGGGAGAAATACACAGCCATGAGGTTGGGGAATCGAGGAAAGATCGAGGGACAACTGGCTTCCCACCTCCATGATCATTCCAAACAACGCCCTCCTCTTCTTGACAAGGAATGTGCCACTTTCCATCCACTTTCTGCACGGTAGGGGAGAAATCCATGGGTAGCTGAAAGAACAAGATGCATGATAAGCAACAGAGGTCACTGCTGTCAATAGGCAGTGTGTGCTTGCTGGGCCAAGGCAAGAGAAGGCAATGTTCAGCCAAATAAGATTATGATAACAGACTATTGGTGAATACACAATCTTGATGCCTTGGTGTGGATACAAATGGAAATAGTAAGTGGAGTAGGAAGGAACACAAATGAGAAAGTGTTAGATATGGTAGGAAAGAAAAGGAAACTGATGGGAGATATTAGGAGAAGGCAGCAACAGGGTTGGATCCAGCCAGGGGGTGTGGGGGGAGGGCACCCCCCTTCAGGCTCAAGAAAAATAAAAATATTTTGAAAGCTAACATACAAGGCTAATGTCACGCATTTCTTTAATCCATAAGTTGCATTGATGGCCAAGAGCAATGCAATCCATCGGTAGTTTAAAAAACTAACATTTAAGAGTGCATCGTACCATTACTTGTTAAGCACAGTAGACTAATTATCTTAAACTCTTATGTGCGCAGAAAACAGTGAGTTCTATACATACACAATACACACTACAATAAGATTTTTGGGCGATAGTCAATGCTGCAACCACTTCCGCGAATGCTACCGGCACAAACTTATGAGGTGGCGGTTAGGATGAGTCAAAGGGAAGGGCAGGCAAAAGAGTGGAGTGGAGGGCCTCATGTAACATACAAACATTTGAAGCATTGCAGGCAGCATGTAAAACAGTTTTAGTACAAGGTAAAAACACATAATGCAGGCAACGGCGGGGAAGACGGGACAACAGAGTGTATGGCAGCAAACCTCAAAGGGTTGTCTCCATCTCACTCCAAAGAGGAACTAGAGGCTAAATATGAAAGACTTTGTACAGTAGGGGTGATCGTCAAAAACTTTTTTTCGAATTTTGAGGGGCTAGGGGTCAGAAAAGTTTTGTATGGGGCTCAACATAATGCAGGAATTTTTTCAGAATTTTTGTCGAACGTCCTGAGGTTCCGCCAAGTGGTTAAAATTTAACAATTTTAGGCAATTTTGGAAAAATTTGAAATTAGCGAAATAACGTGCCCGTCTCTATTTTTTGTAAGAAACACTTACATAATGTCAGAAGGTAAGTGAAAAGGGGCATGCAAGTAGTTAAAACCCCTAGAAACACTAAAACAAAATTATTCATATAATTTAGGATATGCAACCCGGCAAGCACACCATGATGGCCTGGTTGGGCGGGACGTGATCGTTGGCCGCGGGATTGCCATTACTAGTTTTGAGCAGTGTGCAACGCCTACGTGGGGAAAAGGGAGATAACATTAATTGATTTACTGCTATATAGCTATACTTTGCGGCATTTTGAGATACATATTGTACATCTTGCGTATGAAACACATCGTAATTTTTTGTAGTTTAATACATTTTTCTCCAATGGAGTTCAACGGAACTTTGTCATTTTCTAGTAAACACTGTGGCAGTGAAAATATAGCATCATAATGTTTCGGGAAAATATCCTGTACTATTCAAAATTACAAAGTGTTTTATTTTTACAATGTTCTTCCCTAATAGTCTGGATCACGCAATCGTGCGCGGAAAGAGGGGAGCATTCTCTTACTTTCTTCTATAAGCTTAAGTTCTAGAGGTAGTGACGGGCAAGGGCCTAGCCACGTTGAAACACCGGTTCCCATCAGAACACCGAAGTTAAGTTAAGTTGGGCCCGGATGGTGGTAGGATGGGTGACCCTCCTCCATACCTCGACCAGGCGTGGGTGGAGAGATGATACTCCCTCCAGACCTATACCGGGAGGCCAGAGGGAGACCCAGACCGGGCCGGTTGGAGGGAGGACATCCTCCATACCTGGTACTGGGGTGAGGCAGGGGGAGTCAAATCTTCCATACCTCTACCAAGGTGCTTTTGTCCCGTCTGCAAGTGGCAGACAGGCAAGGGGTTGGCACAATGGACCAAGAAAGGTCTAAGTGCCCGGGCTCCTGACGAAGGCCCCCCCAACAACTATCTAATCTAATCTAGAGGTAGTGTTTTCTCATGAAGAAATGAATTCAAAGAGGAAGAGGACAAGAGGGTATTTGAGGTGTCCAATTTTTTGTCCACCAAGGACATCTCATCGCGGCAGCTTCCTACCATTGAGGATGTCATCAGGTTTTACAACAGCATTCGGTATACCAAGAAATCAGAAATGAACGGTAAGTATCCTCCAATATCTAATATTTTAAAGCGAGTAACTGAAAAAATACTGATGATATGGCAAGCTGCAATTATCCTAACTGTAAGCAAAGGGAGAGTTATAAATCTGATAAAAGTCCACCATTCCACATTAAAGAAAATCTTAAAATAACATGGTCCTAATAGATCCACCATATTCGAAAAGAAGAAAAATGAGGTGCTAAACGCTTTTTAAAAACTTTTTGATATATGTTCTTGTAAATGTAAAAACAGAGAATATTGTGACTGCCCTCTTCAACGTAAAGTTCCTGACAAGAATGGATGTTCCTCTCTGATCAGCGTGGAGATCGTCTTATGGTAATTTCTACCTTGGACACGAAAACTACTGCCACTTTAAATAAACGTTTGTCGAGGAGAGAGATGGAGGACCGTCATGCTTTGGCGAGTTCGGCACAAGAGGAAGTGAGTAAATTTCGACGGCAAGATAACGAAATTGAATCGAGTGAGAATGATTCCGAGAAAAATCATGAAACTAAAGAAGATGATCAGTCAGACAATGCTTTTGAGTATCGACCATCAACCTCACAAAGAAAAGGGCTTAAGCGCAATCCAACAAAACTAACTGCGCTTGCAAGGGCATGCGACAGATTTGGAGTTCCATCAGCTACAGGAGCAGCATTAGCAACGGCAGTATTAGAAGATTTTGATATTGTGAACAAGGAGGACTCATCCCAAGTCATAGACCGTATGAAACTTAAAAGACAAGAGACTACAATCAAGACTAGGAGTAGAAAAATCAGAACATAGTGGACCCGCAGTGGGGATATACTTTTATGGAAGAAAGGATCAGACAGTAATTCAAAATAAGAAGGGGAGAAATATTACAGAAGTATCTACCATTTTAGAAGAACACGTTGTGATTATAAGCGAGCCTGACTCGAAATACATCACTCACGTGACTCCTGTTTCCGGTAGAGCTAGAGATATTTCAAGATCAATCATGCAATGCATGGGAGAGCATCCTGCAATACTCGCAAATATTTGGGCAGTCGACTGCGATGGCACTGTTGTAAATACAGGAAAAAATTGTGGAATCATTAGGATTCTGGAAGAGCATTAAAATAAGCCATTGCAGTGGTGCATTTGTCTTCTCCATAAAAATGAACTCTCACTCCGACACCTTATTGCTCATTTAGATGGAGTTACGGCTGGACCCAACAGCTACACTAGCCCCATTGGGAAGCAGATCCAAAACTGTGAAGATTTACCTTTTGTTGTCTTTGAAACCATCCCAGCTTGTCACCCTGATGTATATATTGCTGACATAAATAGTGATCAGGCGTACCTAATAGATGTGTCAAGAGCAGTTGCGTCTGGAAAATGCCCGATGGGTTTAGCTGAGCGATCACCGGCCACGCCAGATGGGTTACAACAGCCGCTAGAATTTTACGTTTGTGGTTGTCAACGGAGAATTCTTCAGAGGAACTGCTAATATTGGTCACTTATATACAGAAAGTATACATTAAGATGAGGTTCATGATTAAATGGAAACCTTACTGCGTTGATGGAGCTCGACACATGTTCGACTTGGTGCACTCCACAAGGTATTTAAGAGAAGACCTGCTGAAAGTTGTCGATCCAGTTATACAACATGGTGCTTTCTGGTGTCATCCTGAAAACATGCTCATCTGTATGATGACGGATGAAAGTAAGAGAGCAAGCCGTAAAAAAATACTTCAAGCTAGATATACAAAAAACGAAAACAATCTAGTGAGAAAATTTGAAGTGCCCGAATTACAATGGAAAGCAAAGACGTATCATCATTTGATAGCTTGGAAAAGCATTGTTGTGACTCAGCCTCCACTTCTAAAGAGTTTGACTGAGGAAGACATCATAAAATTGGCAACTAACGTAATAAGATCGGAATTGCCCAAATTCCTACAAGTTCCTGTCCACACTCTAAGTGTTGAGAGACATGTTCGTCTCGTGAAGGATGCGTCTGCAGCAGTGTATGGGAGACACTAGAGAGATATGTTCATCAAAACTATCATTGCGGAGAGAGCGCATGTGCCTGAATTCCGCCATAAAAGTCAGTACAAGGTCCACGATTCAAACTAAATGCTAAAAGTGCCCATTTTGGTTGGGAGGTTGGGTTGGGCACGGGTGGAACTCGATGCATAGCCACCTCCTCGTGGTGAGTTATGGGTTGTTACTGGAACGGTAGCAAGCGAAGAGCTACGCAGACATTAAAAGCGATATCCACTTTGCGTATGCCGGGTTGCCTATCCTCAATTATATTAATACTTTTTTTTAGTGTTTCTAGGGGTTTTAACTACTTCCAAACCCCTTTTCACTTACCTTCTGACAATATCTAAGTGTTTCTTACAAAAAAATTAGGCGGGGCACGTTCTTTCGCTAATTTCAAATTTTACCAAAATGACCTAAAATTGTTAAACTTTAACCGCTTGGCGGAACCTCAGGACGTTCGACAAAAATTCTGAAAAAATTCCTGCATTATATTGAGTCCCATACACAACTTCTCTGATCCCAAGCCCCTCAAAATTCGAAAAAAAGTTTTTGGCGATCACCCCTACTTTTCCTACCTACAGTCCTCACTACTTTTTCCAAATCGAGTTTCTCTTATCATGAAACAATTTTCAAAGTCAGAGCTAACAGAGGTTCACTGCTACGTGGGGAATGATACATGAAACCCAGGTAGGAAAAAAAAGGTTTACAGCGGACTAAACAAAGGGTTTAATAGTTACAACTTTGCACACATTTCCGTTAAGTAATGCATCATTTCATTCCGTTTCTTGTTTCGTTCATCATTCTATATATAATGTGTGTCACTTAGGTGATACCTCAGTCTAGAGATGGGCAAAATTTCGCAGTAATCGATTAATCATATCATATGATAATCGTGTCGGGAAAATCGATTCAATACAAAATTTGGGGAGGCATTATCGATTATTTGAAGAATCGGAAAATAATCATATGATTTTCTGTTCTGATGTGAAGTTCTGTAGCTTCTGTAAAAAGCAGAAGACTTATACGATTCATGTGAAGCGTGTGAAGTATAGTCAAGGATGAGCACCACTTTGTGCATGCCTGACAGGTAGCATAATCGATTATTCCAATCGGTATCGGTAAAAAATCAAACAATTTTTCTGTGGAAATATCTGTGACGAGCACAGAATAATCATATACTTCATGTGGAGGATCGTTGGGAATGCGCAACGGTAAGTGATGTGCCCCAACTTTTCATGTTGAAACAAATGAAAATATTTGGTGAAAATATCTCTGGTGACAATATTTCACGGTGTCATATGATAGTGGTGAAATCATTAGATTCAGTGATATTTAATAACATTTGCTCTCTGACTGAAGCAAACAAGACTGGGAAGTGATCCAGGGAGAGGGAGTTATAAATAAGGAGTCGATTATAGTGTATTTGTGTTAAATAATCTAATTGGAAGGAGAAGAATAACCAGTGACTATTAGTAGATATTGAAAATGTTTTGTAGAGGAGAGAGATAGAGACAGAATGAGAATTCAGTGAAAAATATGTCTCCATACGTAATACTTGTTTTAGTTCTGATTCAGACTCAGCTTGCTGCAAAAGTTACAACTTTACATCGCTCAGTGTTGATGATACTTGAGTTATAAATATGTTTATTATTTCAACAATAATAGTAACTAGAGTCAATCATTAACGTTAATTGTTCTTGTATTTTTTGGAAAATAAGTTTACTGTGGCAAAGTATTTTTTTTTTTAAAGTTTTGGCATAATATTTATACGCTATTACAATATCTGTAAATTTCCACTTGTAGTATTCTCTCTGTATTCCTGGGTACACTATTTTTTCCAGTTTTTCCACAGAGGAGTAGCTTTCAAACTAATGTGTCTTTAATATGAGTAGTTTTATCCTAATCAAGGGTTAGAGCTTCGTTTTGAAACACTGAGGTAAAAAAGACTTCAACAGTTGAAGCTTCTACAGTTTGCATATTTATATTATTAGTTTTATCTTAATTGCCTGAAATATGGTTTGAAGTTCATTATAAAACTATTATTATGCCACATTTTATTAGTATTATCCTTGCAATGAAGCTGTCTGCAATTAAGAGTCGTAAACTTTACCTCGCCTTTCGTAAAACCACCATGCATTTGAGTCATATTTTTTATCTGCCACATTTCCACTCATCTCTTTCATATTTCGCAGTCTTGTCATCACAGTTCAAACAGAAAATTCAATAAATAGCTTTTGCCATGGGCTAATTGAATCTTTTTTGTTTAAACAATTCATTAACAGTTGTAAAAAAAATCATCAAAGTTCTACAGCCGATTCTTTTTCACTCGGTAAATTTTCAAATTAGTCCAATCCCGCCGATTTTTTTCTGACAGTCATAATTGAGATTGAATAATTGATTCAACGATTAAATCATCGACCTATAATTGATCTAATAATTGAAAGAATTGGAAGCAAATGATCGATTATGATGAAGAATTGATTATTTTCTCCCATCCCTACCTCAGTCATCAGACCACCAGAGACTGCAGACCTCAGATATTCCACTTGTATAGAAAATAACTATTTCATGGACATTTTCTGCATGTTTTTGGCCAAATTGTCCAAAAAAATTTCAAATACCGAATAATATCACCACAGAAAATAAAAAAAATTTCTGCATTAATTGCTGCAGACATCACTGCAGAATATAAATACAGAAAAATAGCACAAAATGGCTGCAGAATTTTATGTAGAAAATTGTGCAGAAAAACATGCAAAAAATATGCATATGATTCTGCTGATTATTAACATAAGTGATAATTATAAAAATTAATGTTTCCTCCCTTCAGAAAGAAAAAAAAGGTCAATTAAAAAGCTGAGCCAAGGAATTCAACTTGACTATCAACCTTTTCCCTTTCCTTTGGACTACAACCTTGTCGTGGTTGAAGGGCTTGTGTGCTCCGATTACCCCTAGAGCTGAACTGGCAGGAGCAATGCTCTTGGTATGGTCACCCATGTCAGATTGGTCGAAGGTTAGGAGATAGACGAATGGTAGTCCGTGCAGCGTCTGTACCTCAATGAGGTGGCCTCTGAAGTGAAGGTGTCACGTAAAAAACACTATTGAGTAAGGCCATAGAATACTATCTCAATTAAAACAAAAACCTTGAAATTAAGGACAGTTCTTAAATGATAATGAATCCTGGCAACTAAGGTCTCGTGCCCGATAGCGGTGGGAGCAAGGCCCCTGCGGTCATCATCACATGAAATCCTTGCTCAGAAAATACAGCAGCAGAGGAAAAGAAGATAAAGAAACGGAACGAAACAATCAGAATAGGCACGTGGAATGTTAGTACTATGCTGAGGGCAGGGAAGTAAGAGAATATAAAGCAAGAAATGGAGAGGGTGGGTGTAGACATCATGGGTCTGGGTGAAGTAAGATGGAAGGATGACGGGGACTACTGGAGTGATTGCTATAGAGAGAAGAGGGAATGAAAGTCAGCGCAGGGTTGCATTGTAATGAATAGGAAACTTGGTAGAAAAGTGTGTATGCAGAACAGGTGAGAGATAAGATAATAGTCGTGGAACTAAAGGCAGATCCAACGAATTTAGTTATAATCCAGGTTTATATGCTGACCTCTAATCTTAAAGAGGAGGATGTAGATGGTATATACGATCAGCTAGAGGAAATAATTGGTAGGATACCTGGGAGTAACCACTTGGTAAAAATGGGGGATTGGAACGCGGTGATGGGTGAAGGAAGAGATGGGCGGGAGGTGGGCGATTACGGGCTAGGAAGGAGAAACGACCACGGCGAGAAAGCTGCAGAATTTTGCCATAGAAATAACCTAGTGATTACAAATACATGGTTCAGGCATCATCCTCGACGTAGGTACACTTGGAAGAAGCCGGGAGACACAGATACGTTCCAGATAGATTACATAATGGTTTATCACAGATACAGGAATAGTGTTAAAAACTCGCATACTTATCCAGGAGATGATGCAGACACAAACCACAACTTATTAGTCATGAAATGTCCGGTAAAACTGAAAAAGATAAGAATGGGTAGGAGGGTACGGAAGTGGAATACAGAGGCATTAACTGGGGTAGTGAAGAAGAAGTATCAAGAGAAGGTGGATGAGATAATGGGTGAGGGTCATGGAGTTAGATCAGTGGATGCTGAATGGGGAAGTTTGAAAAATGGAATTATAGAAGCGGTGAAAGCAACGGTAGGCATAGTGATTGCAACTAAAATTAGAAAACAGTGGATCATGAAGGAGATGATAAGGGAGATGCAGGAGATAAGGAAATGGAAGAGCGTAAACTCAGAGCAAGGTAGGAGAAAATACCAAGAATTAAATAACAGGCTTAGAAGAGAAACAAAGAAAGCAAGAGAGACGTGGTGGAGAGGACAGATCAACTCATTAGAGAAATACCAAAAATAAGGTAGAGCAGATGCAATATATAGAAAAGTAAAGGAACTGACAGGTGGTAATAAGGGAAGAGGAATTACCACGATAACAAACGAGACAGGAAAGTTAATCGTAGAACCGAAAGAGATCCAGGAGAGCAGGAAGGAGTATGTTGAAGAGCTGTATGGTAAAGAAATAAGGCCCAATAGGTTAGATATAGAAAGGGAAGACGACACTGACAGAGATGGCATCGGACCAGGTATCCTAGATAGCGAAATCAAAAGAGCACTACAAGACATGAAAAAGAATAAAGTGGTGGGAAACTGCAGAGTTTTTAAAGAGCATGGGGAAGAACAGAAGAGGAAAACTTTTTGCACTTATTTGTAGGATTTATGAGGATGGAGTGTGGCCGGAAGACTTCACGAAAACTGTACTAATTACTATACCAAAGAAGAGCAAGGCATAAACGTGCAAAGACTATAGGACAATAAGCTTAATATCCCTCACCGCCAAAGTAGTTCTGAAAATTATAAATAGAAGGCTAGAGAAGAAGGCAAATGAATACCTGGGTGATGACCTGTTTGGGTTTAGGAGAGGGAGGGGAACGCGAGTCACTAGAGGGGTGATGAGGATGCTAATAGAAAGAAGCCTAGAGTATAAGCAGGATGTTTTTGCATGCTTCGTAGATTTCGAGAAGGCGTTTGATCTGGTGGACTGGACGAAACTAATGGAAGTGTTGAAGAAATTAGGGGTCGATTGGAGGGACAGGGGTCTGATTTGGAATTTGTACATTAACCAGACGGCGCAGGTTAGGGTAGCCGATGGAGAATCTGGATGGGCCACGATAGGATGAGGAGTGCTTCAGGGGTGCCCACTATCACCATTGCTTTTAGCGTGTATTCAGGAGAAATGGTAAGGGAGGCATGGGGGAGGAGGAGGTAGAATTAAAGGTAGGAGGGGAGCTGATAAAATCAGTGAGATTTGCAGATGACCAAGCATTGGTTAGTCAGTCGGCCAAGGGGTTACAGTCAATGGTGAATGCATTAGAGGTGCAGTGCGAAAAGTATGGGATGAAGATCAATCACAAGAAAACGAAAGTAATGAGATTTTCTAGAAGTAAGAAGGCGGGGCTGAATATAAGGGTGGGAGGGCAGAAGATAGAGCAGGTTGAGCAGTTTACGTATCTGGGTAGTATTTTGGAGGAGAATGGGTTTAGTAGTAGGGACATCAGATGCAGAATTGCCCTTGCTAAAGAAGCATTTTCGAAGAGAAGGGAATTGATGAGGGGGTTCTGAGAAGAGACCTAAAGAAAAGGCTGGTGAAAACTTTAATATGGAGCGTGGCGTTGTATGGGTCGGAAACTTGGTCATTACGAATGGAGGATGTGCGTAGACTTGAGGCGTTTGAGATGTTGGGCTAGAGAAGGATGGAGAGGGTGAGCTGGGAGGTAAGGAAGACGAACGAGGAGGTATTGGATTTGGTTGGAGAGGAGAGGAAGCTTGTGGCGGAGGTTTGGAGAAGGCAGAAGAGATGGGTGGAGGAGATTTTGAGAGGAGAGGGCATGTTGAAGAGTGATAGAGGGGAGAACACAGGGGAAGTGTGGAAGAGGAAGGAAGAGGATAGGAATTCTGGGCGAAATAAGAGGAAGTTGAAGATATGAAGATTTGAACAGGGATCTAATGGCAGGACATCCTTAGGAGGGAAAGTGACACAATGTCTATGAAATTGGGATGCAGAATGGGGACTGTCCAAAACCTACCAAGCAGCTGGTAGAATACTTGAATGAATCAACCTTTTCTAAATTTTCCAGGGAAGAATTCACAGTTCCCATTTTGTTGGTGGGTATTCTGGCACGTCTTCAAAACTTATACCTTGCACCTTTAGAACTTTCACCCTTCAAGAAAAACCTAGATCTGCCCCTGGGCAGCAAAAATACCTATGAGGAGGATCCGAAGACTAGGACCCTAAGACATAACCGTGAACAAAAGAAGGTGATAGAGGGGTGAATGTAAATAGATAGAGGGGGAAATAGATAGTTTTATGGAGGAAACATATAAAAGTAAACCCTCTCTGCTCCAGGAAATCATAGGCAGTTCACTGTTCATGGAACATCCATTTGTTTGGCAAAATTCCTAAGATGATGAAAGACTATTGCTTTGAGTTTTTGCCATTGATAGCTTTCCTTTCACATCAGCGCACTGAACAGCACACACGAATGATGTTGAATGGAACCATGTGCACCAGCGAAACACTTGGTTACCTGCCAGGAGGTAGCATTCTGTGACTGTGCACAAGTCACGGATGCATGTTTTCTGTATAGTAATGGAATTCTTTGAAAATAAATCTTTGAATACGTAACCTTTTCACAGTGGAGTAAAATGCATTCGGCCACCCTCCACCCTTGAATGATTTTAATGAATTCCTAAAGATAATTTTTCTGTCCCCAAATACAACGTCCTACAACCTATGAATCAGGGAGTCATCAATCCTCCAAGGCTTATTTCTTAGGCAGTACATTTGCTCATGCTATTGCAGATACAGATGGGGAGGGTGGAATGACACTCAGGGAGTTTTGGAAGTGCTACAATGTGTATCACACAGTAAAAAACATAGCATCATCCTGGGAAGAAGTAACAGGCAAAACTACGAATGGTGTTTTGAAAAAAACTTTGCCCCGATCTTGTACATTTCGAGGGATTTATGACAAAATAAGTACATATGTGAAGTCATCGATCGAGTTGTTGAGCTTGCACATGTTCTCGACCCTGTTAGATTCGCACGAGGAGTGGGCACACGAAGATCTGATTGAGTAGGGTGCACATAGGGCAGAAGTAGGGGATGAAGATGAATAGGAGCTCTGAAAAGGATGCGTGTGGACAACAAAAATACTTTCTGGCCAAAGGATTGTTGGAGGTCTTCGAGCATATTAATTCAGCAGTGGAAAAACTTGAAGAGGGCACTTCAAGATGCCATGTCTTGCTACGAAGAAATTTATCGTGAAAAAAAGAAGGCTTCTGTACAAACCTCTCTGCACAGCTTCTTCACGAAATTTGACTCCACATCACCATCAACCTCATCAGCAGCTGATGCCAAAGTTGACGTTAATGTGGTGTTTGACATCACAGTGAGAGAGGGAAAATGAGTCTGCGTGCATGAAAGATTGTGTGTGTGTACGTGTGACTGTAGGTATTAATATGGACATATCAGTGACCGACGAGCATTTTGTGTATAATTTGCTCGTAATCCTTTACCCTACTCTTACGAGTATAAACTGTGACAGTGAAACCACCAAATCCATCAATCAACTCAACAAAAAAGGCAGAAGATATAATGATTAAAGGGCAGTAAATTTCGCATTATATGGCTCCTGTGATTTCAGAATTACATAATAAATCAATATTAGTCTTCAGTTTAGTAAAGTAGCACTAAGATACCATATTTTTGTGAATCCGTGCAATCGGTGAATTTGCTGGAATGATATTACACATTTTGATTAGCAATTCATGAGATGCAACTTTCAGGCAATATTCACACTTATTTAGGCAAATAAATTAAGAATACACATATGAGTTCATAGGGAGGAAGAGGTGGAAGAGGTGTACGAGCAAGTAGAAGAAATAATTAGAGAAGTGCCGGGGAAGAAAAACCTGATAGTGATGGGTGACTGGAATGCAGTGGTGGCAGAAGGGAGCGACGGATTAGAAGTAGGAGGGTTTGGGCTAGGAAGAAGAAATGATCGCGGTGAAAAGGCAGTTGAATTTTGTAGTAGAAATAAATTAGTAGTGACAAACACTTGGTTTAAACATCACCCCAGGCATAGGTACACATGGAAAATGCCGGGTGATACTGGGAGATACCAAATGGATTATATAATGGTGAGGCAGAGATTTAGGAACAGTGTAAAAAACTCTCGTAGCTATCCAGGGGCGGATGCGGACTCGGATCATAACTTGGTGATGATGAAGTGTGAAGTAAGATTCAAAAGGCTTTGTAAAGGTAGGAAGATAAAGAGGTGGGACCTTGAAGCATTGAAAGGGTTGAAAAGGAGGGAATACCAAGAGCTGGTAGAAAAGAACATAGGTGAAGAGAAGCGGATGGGAACCATAGAGAAGAGATGGGAGGTTATAAAAACAGGCATCGCAGGAGCGGCAGAGAAAACAATAGGAACGGTGGAAAAGAAGAGGGTTAAGAAGCAGTGGGTTACAGAAGAAATGATGAAGAAAATAGAGGAGAGAAGGATATGGAAAAACGTGAACACCGACGTAGGGAAGAGGAAGTACAAGGAATTGAATAATAAACTCAGGCGAGTGACGAATCGGGCAAAAGAAAACTGGAGGAAGGGACAATGCGAGGAAATGGAAAAGATGCAGGAGGAGGGGGAAATGGGCGCTTTGTACGCCAAGGTGAAAATGTTATCGGGTGGTAAGAGAGGTCAAACGATACCAAAGGTTAAGGACAAAACAGGGAAGATATTAATCGAACAGGAAGACATCCAAGAAAGATGGAGAGAACACGTAGAGGAGCTATATGACAGCAAGAATAGACCCCTTAGCCTAGATCTAGAGGATGAAGGAACAATAGATAAGGATAGCCTCGGACCAGAGTTACTTGAGAGTGAAATAGAGAGGGCATTAAGAGAGATGAAGGGTAGAAAAGCTGTGGGAACCGATAACCTACCTTCGGAGCAACTGAAGAATCTAGGTTGTAAGGGGAGAAAATCGTTTTTAGAACTTATTCGCAGGATCTACGAGGAAGGAGTACGGCCAGAGGATTTCGTGAAAACAGTATTAATACCTATCCCGAAGAAGAAGAAAGCGTCAGAATGCGAGGAGTATAGAACAATCAGTTTAATTTTGCATGCAGCAAAAGTGTTGCTTAGAATACTAAATAGAAGGTTGGAGAGCAGAGCAAAGTGCTATTTAGGCGATGACCAATTTGGGTTTAGGAAGGGGAGGAGAACCAGAGATGCGATTGCGGTAATGAGGACACTTATAGATAGAAACATAGAGCATAATCAGGATGTTTTCGCTTGCTTTGTAGATTTTGAAAAGGCGTTTGACAGAGTAAACTGGGAGAAACAGATGCAGATACTGGGGAAAATAGGAATAGATTGGCGTGGTAGGAGACTCATCCGAAACTTATGTATGGGGCAGAGGGCTCAGGTAAGGGTAGCTGATGGTGAATCAGGGTGGGCAGTTATAGGTCGCAGGGTACGGCAAGGGTGCCCGTTGTCGCCTTTACTTTTTAACATCTATGCTGAGGAAATGGTAAGAGAGGCTTGGGATGAGCTAGATGTGGGAATGATAGTAGGAGGCCAGTGGATAAAGTCGGTTAGATTCGCAGACGACCAGGCGTTGGTCAGTCAGTCATCGAAAGGACTGCAAACTTTAGTGGATGGACTGGAAAAGCAGTGTGAGAAATACGGAATGAAGATAAATAATAGGAAAACAAAAGTAATCAGACTCTCTAGGACAAAGAAAGCGAAGCTTGTGATAAGAGTTGGAAGTCACAAACTGGAGCAAGTATAACAATTTAATTACTTGGGTAGTACGCTAGAAGAAAGAGGACATAGTAGCAAAGACATTAGGAGGAGAATAGCGCTAGTGAAGGAAGCGTTCAATGATAGAAGGGAGCTGATGACGGGGACCTTAAGTAAGGAGGTAAAAAAGAGGCTAGTGAAGAGCTTGATATGGAGTGTGGCGTTGTATGGGGCAGAAACGTGGACCTTGAGAAAGGAAGACGAAAATAGGATGAAGGATTTTGAGATGTGGGTGTGGAGGAGGATGGAGAAGGTGCGTTGGACGGAAAGGAAGACAAATGAGGAAGTGCTTGACATGGTGGGCGATGAGAGGAAACTTATAGATGAGATTAGGGGAAGACAGGGTAGGTGGCTAGAAGGGGAAATGAGGGACGATGGTTTGCTGAAGGCCGTGATAGAGGGTAGGATGTTGGGTAAGCGGGAAAGGGGAAGGAAGAGAATAGGTTTTATGGACGGGATGAAGAAACGTAGGACTTATGCTGAGATGAAGAAAGAAATACTAGAGCGAGAAAGGGCACGGCACGTGTAAGAGTTCGTTGGATATTCTCTGTCTTTCATCACAACCTACCTCTAACCGGTAGATTACTGTAATGAATATGAGTTCATGAATTTCACAATGAACTGAACGAAATTTTGCCGAGAATTTACCTCGCATTTCTCTGTGTCGATCGAAATATCTGGAGCACAGACATATTGTCCATGCAAAAAATCAAGATACCCAAGTTTGAGATATTATATCTCACTAACCAATAAACCGATTGGAACACAGTAAACTGCTTTTCAAAGATAATTTATATGTCCGTCCAATTGCTTTATTTTGTGATGTTTTAGTAGTTAAAATATTTTTTATGTGAGCTTGTATGAAAAAAGGCACGCTTTTTGGTGGTACAAAAACAGTAGCACCACTTCATACATTAATAACTTAGAAACTTACCGCTGTATTCACATGGTATTTGATGTAGGTAAACACAAGACTATTAAGAGAAAGAATATCGAAGTAGAATATTGTATAAATATAAATAATATCGGATATAGTTTACTGTTTTTGAATATGCTATTTTCGTTATTTGAAGGCTTACGAGATATTTTAAAGTATCGTTGGCAGCGGATGAAAGCCCATTTGGCGAATATATGAACAAAACCATTTGTGTATTACCCTTCAAATTTATTTCAATTTTTATTTTGCTTTCATTTTTCCTGTGTTGCTTGTCGAGCCAGTGGAGTGGCGACAGGGGAAGGAGGGAGCATGTTGTCACTTCCTCACGGGCCGCAACCATGGTCATTTAAATAGAAATTTCTCAAGGAATATGGAAGCTTATTATCGTAGTGTACGTCACACTGTCCTGCGCAATGATATGTTCATCAGATTGATATATGGTGTGTATTATGGATTGGCTACTCCGTAACATTTCCTATCAGCTTTTTTCATGTGGGCTTTGGACAATAAGTTCCACGTCAGTTCTTACTTCCTTCACGATTCTCTCTAATATACTCTTTGGTTTTCTGAAATACATATTGACTTGCATGATTAATCAGCTCTGCCTTGGTTAAATTTTCAACAGCTGATGTATCCATTGAAATTTCCACGTCTCTTTTCTTCAACCATACATTTATTTCAGCTTTTCTCCATGCCATTGAAGGATTCTTTGTTTCGGGATCAATCATGGTGTGGTATATGGAGCCTGATCAATGACCACAGCAGATTTTGGTGGAAGCAGTGGCAAAATAAAAAATCTGGAATGGAGCAAACCAACTTATCTTTTAAACTCTCCAGTGTTGGATACATACTCTTAAAATAAAACTCATGGACTGTTTTCCTTACTAACCCCAAAGTGAAGTCGTCCATGTATATGTTTTGGTTATCCTAACTTCACTTTTTTCTCTGGTATGGGGTTATTCACAAAACTATTTTCTTTATCACTCCCCTTATCCCTGGATGCAATCCTTTTCACGGATACCCAACTATGTAATTCCCAAGTAATCAGCAACTGTTTGGTAGACGGGAAACCGACTGTCTCCCTTCTTCTTGCCTTCACACCGGAAGAAGCAAATTGCAATAAAAACAATATGGACTCGGCTTCGGAAAAATGGGTTCTCGGACACATTGTGCACCTCTTGGGGGTCTCTTTTCCTAATACTATTCATCAGTTTATCGCCTCTCCAGGAAATGAGTAAGTGGGGATAGACCTCGCGAGAATTCATGACTCATATGTGGTAACATGGCAACACTGTAACTTTATCCTTCATCTCCCAGGCATCAGCGCTGGGTGAAGCTAACTCGGAGCGTTAAAATGAAGGATAAATAAAAATCGAAAAAAAATAGATGGGTAATACACGAACGGTTTTGTTCATATATTCGCCATATGGACTTTCATTCGCTGCCAACGATACTTTAAAATATCTTGCAAGCCTTCAAATAACGAAAATAGCATATTCAAAAACAGTAAACTACATCCGATAATATTTATATTTTACAACATTCTACATCGATATTCTTTCTCTTAATAGTCTAGTTTACTTATATCAAATATCTTGTGAATACAGCGGTAAGTTTCTAAGTTATTAACGCATGAAGTGATGCTACCGTTTTTGTACCAGCAATAAGCGTGCCTTTTTTCATATAAGCTCACATAAAAATATTTAAACAGGACTAAAAAATCACAAAATAAAGCAATTGGATGGTCATATAAATTACCTTTGATATGCAGTTTACTGTGTTGCAATAGGTTAATTGGTTAATGAGATATAACATCTCAAACTTGGGTATCTCGACTTTTTGCATGGACAGTAGATTTGGAGTAATTTTCGACTAGCATAAATTTCGACTAACGCATCTCTTACATAACTCGGAGACTGCCTGTAGTGCAAAATGGGGGAATTGTTATTCTTGTTCCTGTGGGGAATTGGATGGGACCAAACAAAAGTAATGTAATTTCAGGGAAAGCATAAAATCAGGGAGCACGAAATCAAAGTTTCACTGCATGTACATACATTAAAAAACCTCTACCTTACGAACTCCCACTAAACAAATAACTCCGATGAACGAACAAATGCTATTGGTCCTGCCAAATTCCTATTTAAATGCATTGGTAAACACCTCTAATGAACGAACTCCTGCTTTACGAAAACTCCCAATAACAAAATGAAAGATTAGCCATGTCTTGTAATATTTACCTCTTCATAGCGTATTTTCAAAAGAAAAAGGTTAATTTTGAACATTTTACGAGGTTTTGGCCATTTTTGCAGTTTTGAAAGTGAAAAGGACCAATCAGAGACTTCGTATAAACAAGCCAATCAGAAAGCTCTTTCTTGTTTGTTTATTCAGTTAATCACATTTCTGATAATTTGCATCAGTGATTTGAGTGATTTGTTAGCGGCGTGGTTAGTGATTTGGTTGCCGTTCTCGAGTTTTACTGCAGTTCATTATCGTGAGTCTATAATTTCAATCTTTGCGAGTGAAACCTGGTTGCTCTCGAGTGTTACTGCGGTTCATTTTTGTGAGATTGGGATGCAGAATTTGGACTGTCCAAGAACCTACCCATCAGCTGGTAGAATACTTGAATGAATAATTTCAATCTTTGAGAGTGAAACCTGGTTTTGCCTAAAGTGGCAATCATTACCTCTGGTAATTTATCTACTTTGCAAGGTAAGTTCGTAATTTATTCCCCAAGCTTTCGCAGAAATTGATATCCATGCTTGATTTATAAAATGTCAAATGTTGACTTTCGTATCGCGGGCTCGAACATTTCTTTAGAATATTTGAAACACACCTAATGCAATGAAACTCCGCTCATTAGTCATTTACGTTGTGTGCATTCCCATATCATTTTTATTACTGTAGTAACATTATTTTTTGGGAATTCGAACGTCTTAAATGTGAGAAATGCTTTTTTTTGCTCGCCGCCATCTTTAAAAAAATTCTCGAAAAAATGTGTAAGCTGGCAGAACGAAAGCTAACATATATCGTGCTGTATTTACGAAGCAGTTATTGAGTTAGAGTTCTTGAAAGTGGCGGCATAAGAAACTACTATCGCCAACTCTAGCATAATTGTGATGCAATGGGTAGGAAGTTAACGCTGGTTTACAATTGGCATCAACGCGTACTTCACCCTTGAGCTGAATACACATGTTCTTACCCACTGCTACAATTATCACAGCAATTAAGAGCTGATAATACTCATACTCATCCATGTTATTACTCTTTTGTAGATAGTAAACAAATCAACAAATGTTGGCACTCGGCTGCATGTAAACATCTGCATCCAAGCAAAGATGATTGATGGCGACCAAAGGTTACCAATGTACATTCCAGTTGACGGCGATTGTAACAGGATGGTGTCAACGCAGAAACGATTAACGGTTCAAGTTTGACGTTCACGCCAATCATAAACCTGCCTTAAGAACTCACAGTAAATGGTACAGTGGAACCTGGTTAGGACGTTCCTCCTTAGCTCGTTTTCCTCCTTATCACGTTGATTTATCACGGTCCCGTAATCATAGGGACAAAATACGGGTAAAATTATTTGGTTACCACATTCTAAATACTGGCGCTTCCCTGGTTATTACGTTCAATAACTTGCCGTTGAGCAACCTGATGACCATTTTTTTAGTATTATTTAGTCATGTAAACAACCAAAACTCACGAGTTAATATACTAAATATTAACCCTTAGAATTTTCATGTTTATCCTTATGCATTCCTATTTCCGTGGCGTGACGTCAAACAATATGCGGCCGATTAGCAGGAGTTCTTGAGTGGGCAGTCACTCATATTGTACGTTTTGTGATCGTTAAGGACAGGAAAGCATACGAGTTGTGAAGCAGATTACAACTGCAGAAAAAATTTAAATTCTGGGAGAAGTAGACAGAAATCCATGCATCAAGCGAGTAGAATTGGCACGAAGGTTAAACATTCCTGCATCTACTTTAAACACGATTGTCAGTAATCGCGATAAAATCCAAAATGGTCATTGTGACAAAAAACGAAAGCGTATTCGTGAAGGGAAATATACAGAATAAGAATCCATTCTCCTTAAATGGTGCAAACAAGCAAGTTCAAACGTTTGATAGTTTGAATGGTTTGATCAAATGTTTGATCAAAGTTTGATGGTTCCATCATCAGAGAAAAGGCATCGCATTTGGCTGTAAAAATGGGCATTGAAAATTTCCATGCCTCCAATGGTTGGATCGATGGATTCAAAAACAGACATGGATTAGTTCATAGGTGTGTGCACGGTGAGGCAACCAGTGTTAATCTTGATGTGGTTGAAACTTGGAAGAAAACGACCCTGCCCAAGTTGTTTGACGATCCCCGATGCTATTTAAAATGCCGATGAGACTGGTTTATTTTTTAACTTATTACCAGATCAAACGTATGCATTTTTAGGGGAAAAATGTCATGGAGGAAAATTAAGCAAGGAGAGACTAACATTTCTGTTGTGCTGCAATGAGAGTGGAACTGACAAGCTAATGCCGCTTGTGATAGGGAAATCAAAACACCCGAGGTGTTTCAAGAACATTAAAACCTTTCTGCGTGGGTTAGATGCCAAACTGGGAGGAAATAACAGATAAATTTTACTTTTTGTCGACCACTGTGCTGCTCATCCCGTTGATACAAGCTACCTTAGAAACATCCAGGTTGAATTCTTCTCAGAAAACACAACGAGTCACCTTCAGAAAAAGCCGAATTTGGTGCCAAAAGATAAGTAAAAAAAGTTTTCAATCAAATATAATCCCCACCACAATGGAGGAACAGATCTATAGGCACCACGTTAAAAGCATTTTCCAGTATCAGAGAAAGCAGGAAAACTATTGGAAGACCTGGACTTAAAACCTGCCCTCTACAATAACCACAGCCTTACAATTTAGACTCCAAAAACAAAAGATATGATCATGAGCAGCGGTAAGAGTGTACTATCTGCATCTGAGATCAAATCCCACATTTTCTTTAAAAAATGCAGAAGTATCATTGAATGCAAAGAAGAGCCACAAGAGTTAACAATTGAGCTACATATTTCTTTCTCAGTTAAATAATGAAATATATATCCAAGATATATAAACAATTGAACGTTCTACGGCCGTTAAATTAATGAAAGAAAATGAATTCCCCAAGGCCGTACTCTTTGATGGGCGATGTTGCTTTTTTGTCCGGTTTGGTTAACTAACCTATCAACTTCCTATTCATCCCTCCTCTCCCTCCCCGTTATTCGCCCATCAAAGAGTACGGCCTTGGGGAATTCATTTTCTTTCATATATCCAAGACATCAAGTTTCAAACATGCTAAAAACTATACTCTGCACACAATAATCACAGCTGATAGCTACGTGATTTTGGATGTCACTATACATATGATGTTGAAGCAAACACATGTTTACCTTAATATTAACCCTGTTGTTTTTCATAACACCAAGAAGCCTCATTTGATGGGACATCTGCCACCGCCGAAAGACACCAGCAAGACTAGGCTCGGCACACTTCAGTCGATATGCATGGCCACGCATCAAATCCCTTGAAAGGAAGCATGTCCCTGGTCCACTGCTCATAGCTGCATACAGCAAAAATGGGTCATCCTGTGAACTGATAGTACCAACTAAAATTTAATGAGGCCGGCATAAAACACTACATTTCTCCAAAGAGATGATGAATTATTATGCAAAGGCAAAGTTATTTTATAAATAATATGATAATGCATTCACCATTTCCATTAATAAAATTAATATCACTTCAACCAGCTGAAAATATACATTTAGAACTCTAAATTTTAAATTCACTGTCTCATAGATGCTAGTGACATGCAATTAGGAGAGTTCAGTCATTAAATCAGGGTCCGCAATGGAACCCATATCACTAAAACGGTCCGTTTCTGCTATGTATAATGATGAGTTCAAGCAAAGGGTTCCGCTCCAAGCAGGATTGATGGGTTCTGCTCTGAGT
Source organism: Pyrrhosoma nymphula (assembly GCA_963573305.1). Classification (NCBI taxonomy): domain Eukaryota; kingdom Metazoa; phylum Arthropoda; class Insecta; order Odonata; family Coenagrionidae; genus Pyrrhosoma; species Pyrrhosoma nymphula. The sequence goes on from OY754328.1 coordinate 147,604,604, forward strand.
CAAACCCATTAGTGAAAATGAGGATGATTAGGATTTGGGATTCGGATTCGATCAAATTTTGGATACCCCCATCACTAATTAATAATAAAACTATAATGAATATTTTGAAATAATTTATTTTCTCATGAAAGATATCCTTGAATTGTATTAAAATTGATTCTTGAAATCCTTGAAAAGTACTTGAAATTGAAATACAATTTTTTGTAGATACCCTGGCATAGAAAACTGGCTCTCTTTTTACAATTACCTCCATACTGCTCTATTCTTTCCAAATCCTATCAGCCATGTTTGAATCACTGTCAAGTCAAATGATTTTTTCACGACGAATTTCACCGTCTTTGGTGCACATTTTTAAGCTGGTGATAAACAAAAAAGAAGGCATAGTAAAGAAGTTTAACTGCCTTGAGGCTTCACTTGTTTATTATGTTTTCGTACTTGTGTCACCCAAGTTTGAAGGATAATATCTCAAAAACCATCATGTCATTTTCTGGCAAATTAACTTAAAGCTTGATATTTCCTGCATTGATTGGTGAGAAAATATTTGTAAATATTGTTTTTTCTATAATCTTTATTAAATTGACATCAGAAAAGTGGCGCATTTTTAGAGCTCCTTAACAGATTTGTGGTGTTTGGTGCTTCATTACAACAAAATGAAGAAAGTGGTAAACATTTCTTTCCCGCACTTTGTAGCTAAGGTCTTTTTGAGTACTCTAATGAAATTACATGCCATTGGCTAAATTCGTTTTGCTATTATTAAACACATTTTGGAACCGCATTTTTTCATGAATAGTTCCCAAGCAAAAACCTCAAAGTGCACCTTTTTTCTGTCTTCACTTTAAAACTATAGATCAGTGAAAGCCATTTTACTGAGATTAACAAGATTTTTATAATTTTCAGTATTTATTCGGGGTAAAAGGGCTCTAGGAAAGCTTAATTATTTCTAGAAGAGAAATATTCTTTTCACACAAAGCGATGCAAAATAAAGAAAGTTTCATTTTGATATATGTACTCGTGTTTATAATTACTTTAGCTGCCTTGAAGGTATCAACTCTCAAACTCGGATGATACTATCCAGACAAGGACAGTAAATAATTCGTTTAGTCAATGATATTTGCACAGAAAGAAATACCTACTACTTCTAAACTTCATAATAAAATCTTCCCTCAGAATAAACTTGACAATGGCAGGCTTATGTCACAGAAGTTAATTACTATTGCATTCATGATTAAGTAAAATACTTAGTACTTTTCTACAAAATTCAGAACTACTTGAAGCCCCAACAGGTCAACGTAAAAAACCTAGCATCATTAAAATTAACATTGAAGCCTGTATGAGTGAATTGAAAAGCGTGTAAAAATCAAATATTAATAATAGGCTGAGTTAGCCTTCAAATAGAAATATTAATTAGCATTTTTATTGAAAAAATTGAACATCATATTGTTGTTGTTCAGGCAGAATTCACTAAGTCAAAAATCTTACTTCTAAGTTATAGCGGTTTTAATGTTTCAAACAACTTCTAAAATCAGTTTTGCATTATTATTTAATATTAACATGTTTTTGGTGTTTTTGCTACAAACATGTTAATATTAAATAATAATGCAAAACTGATTTTAGGAGTTGTTTGAAACATTAAAACCGCTATAACTCATAAGTAAGATTTTTGACTTAGTGAATTCTGCCTGAATGATGACGATATGTAATTAACAGGACTTTTTTAAAGCTCTCATGTGTTTAAAAAGGAGCAATATTTCCTCATTTTGAAAATAAGCAAGCTATATATGATCATTGTAGTGAGGCATATTGAGGCTTTTGTTATTCGGCAATTCAATCTCTAAGGGATGACCTTGACTGGGAGAATGATATCAATTCTGCTGGTTTGGCATAAGGAGAAGGAAGATCTTCAGAAGTGGATGACAAGCATGCCATGACAGCGGTGCGCACGTAAATTGTTATTCGTGGAAAAGTTACTGACTGATCCATCTGTCATCTATGGATTACTATAAGCTACTTCTGAATCATACTTGGCCTATTTCTGTCATAATTCATTGCTTAATTCTGTGTACATAACTTTTAGTAAGCTCACAACGTCACTTTCTATGGACACGTTTCTACAGGTGTCGTTAAGGTAATTGCGATATAGAGATGATGGCATGAGACCAAAAGAAAGTTGCCTAAATGCCGATGCCAAGAAGTAAGCAGAGGTATAATGAGAGTTGAATAATTTCTATTTCACGTTTTCTTCCCATTGCTTGAAAATGCGGTTAAATATTAACCCTTAACCAATGACATGCATTTTTTGTCACAATACCAGTGACGTGCGGTCTGGGAGACCGCAATATAATACATATTGATAAAATGTTGCTACGACATTTTTATTGCATAATTTAATTTTTATACCTCTCAGCACTTTGTCTTCAAATCATATTTAATTTTATAAGTCACCAATATAAACCAATATTTCATTATAAATTATTATTTGAAACAAGGTAAAATAATTTAAAGAAAAAACACGAATTTACTAATATCGCCTTTAATTATTAATATTTAGCAAAGTTGAAAATAAGGCCTAATATATTTAAGTAGGAATGCTGAATATAAATACACGATTGAAATTATTTCAATAATTATTTTTTTCGATGAAATCTGCAACTGATCAAAATTACATTTTTTTCATAAAATCTCTCACACCTCCAAATTGACACATCCTTACAATTATTATTGTGCACTGCTTTTTGCATTGGAAACTTAAGAAAGAGGCGTTTCCTTTTTTGTACGAAGGGCACAGTATACATGTACGCATCTCCAGCCTTTCAAGCTCTTTCGCCTCTTCCAACGGTAAGTGGAGAACCTGCCCAATACTTACTCGTACTAGTCTTGGGAGTCTAGGATTGGACATTCTCCATCTCAAGTGGGGTCTTACTAGGTCTGCAGCCATCGATTTGATAAAATAAATCTTGTCATACCTTTTTTGTCTTTCGTAGACTGCTGAAGTACAAAAGGGTTAACAAAGGAAATATCTAATATCATGAATAACACTGCAATTGGCCACATCCTTGTTCCTTGGCCACATCCTTCAGATGGATGAATACTTACAACACATTTTATCAAAATGTATCAACGCCACCCTTAGTCATGTTATAAAATGCAATTATTTCTGGTTTTCCTGACTCAATGCAGTCACTCACGCTGTGGTGCAATGAGGAAACCAAACAAACAGCCTTATTTCTCTTCAGAACGAGGGAAACTAGAGTCATGTTGGCCGAGAATCCGCACAGTGAAGAGCACACTATAAGCCCTTTGGATGGCCCAAAATCACTAGGTATTTCCGGTATTCTCCCTTTTTTTCTAACTGTGACAACGTACGTCAGTTCTTTTGCTTTTAACGTTTCTACCAGCTTAATAGATGTGAACCAATTATTCGCTGTTATGTTTCTATGAGATCCCATGTTTGGCTCAGAGAGGCGAAGATCTGATGGAGTTGGTTTCGATGACTTTTGGTATTCCTCTGACAGACCTATCCTATAAGTATCTTTTCCACCGTACAAATATACATCATAGAGATAACCGTTTGCGGTGTCATTCAAGCACATTATGTCCAAACCATACTTGACCAGCTTGCTGGGGATATACATTTTGAAGCGGTATGGACCCCTGAAGGAAATTAACATTTCATCAATACAAGTTGTGGTGCCCAATGAATAGCAGCGGTGGGAGTTTTTTTATTAGATAATGTAATAAATCAGAAATCGGAGCTACCGGGTAAGTTTTGCATCGGGAGATTCCGTACGTATGGTTATCAAAACGGAGACTCATGATAAATAGAGAAAACCATTGTCCAGACATTACTGATCAGAAAATTTCCCTGCCAGTGCAATTTGTGGCAAAAATATTGGATGTCTTCATTATTTTATTTGAAAACCACAGAATAAGCAAAAGGACCAAGCAAGGCTTTCAATTCTATCAAATCTAAATTATGAAGCTCAGGCCTGCTGTCCCTTTTATAATTTAAATTTTTTAAATTTTCCTTTTCTTTGCAATAAGTTTGGCCTTTGCTTGGGGAAATCTTCTTTCACTATATCTCTTCCTACATCATCTGTACTATCTCCTTCACTAACATCAGCATTCGTATTGTGATCACTTCTGATAATATTAAACTCATAGCTTTGGTGGACTGAATAAAAAGACTTGACGAGAGGTCAATTTTCCAAAGAAAGGCACAAACATGAAGCATGGGCGCCCACCATTTCGGGATTCAAACATGGGCGTAGCCAGGGAATTTGGCTGGGGGGGCCATGGGACCTCCCACCCTCCGGGGGGTCCCCCCACTGCAAGAGGGGGTGTTTTTTCCCCGGAAATGTGTGAACGGGACCAAAAGGACCGCGCCACCGTAATGTGGCTCGTCAGCAGGCGCACGGTTGCCAGCACTGTGTGAAGCGTGGCCGCCACAATTTCGATTTGTCAAATTTTTCTGGGGGGCCACGAGCTTTCTGGGGGGGGGGGGCGGGCCCCCCCTAGCTACACCCATGGATTCAAAGGGTTCCGTTATTCTTCCAACATACACAAACTGCGAATTGCTTGCCAAGGATTCAGTCACAATTCAGATTAAGACACAATAACAAAAATAAACGGCTGTTTTATTATAATTGTTAACCCTTTCCGCGCGGCATGACGTGAATTCACGTCCCGTCTACCCTACCTGCTGGCGGCATGACGTGAATTCACGCCCAGCACTCTGCTCCGTATATAACGGTACCACAGCACCTCAGCCATCCCGAAGAGCTCGAGTGGGCTCTCAGTCATCAGTGAGACTCCACTCTTCGCTTGGGGAAGGTCAGTTTTTCTTGCTCCGGTGTATCTTGAGAGTTTCTTCGTTTACTCTTGGAGGTGCGTAAGTGCTAATTTTTTCGTGTGGTATTTTACATTCTTTTGTAATTATACGTAATCTGATATTTTTTTCTAGCCTTAATGCGCTTATGTTTTTTATATACAGGTAACCAACAGAATATTTGCAGTATTCGGATTCATATGAAGTTTTTTTATAATTTTATCGAGGTAAACTTAATTTTTTTTTCCGAACTTTTTCGTTATATTAACGTTGCTTCTTGAATATTTTTGTTTTAGATTTATCGAATTAGGTTTTACTACTCTTTAATGGAATGTGCATCTTATGAGCCGTTAAAATCATCCAGGTTATGATTTTTATCAGTAATTACATCCTACAGGTGAACTTCAATCAGCCGAAAAGTCTGCATTTTCGCTGTTGTTGCGAATTCTGACACCGGAATTTAACCATTTTTTCAATTTCCTTCTTTTGTTGTCACTTTTGGTGAGTAAACCAGTTGTTCATGAAGTTATTTTTATTTTATTTTGTTTCAAGAACATGTTTACTAATAAAATATAACAATTTCATTTTTCAGTCTTTATCAATCATTGCAAAAATTTTTATTTCCTGTTATAACGGTCTACGAGTATTTCCTGTTTTGGTGAGTATTCACATTTTTATTTTGTTGTATATTTAGTTTTGAACGCACGACTTTTTGCAGTTATTCCGTCTGTCAGTGAACCATAACAAATACATGTAGCATTGTTCAGTATACCTTTTAAATTCGTTACTATTGCCAATATTAGTGAATAATGCCAAGGGTGGTGAATATTACTTAGTCGTTTAGTTATGCCGTTGTTTGTAATCAATATAATGCCGGAAAGCATGCGTAAGAATAAAAAACTGCTGCACGTACTCACTGAACATTTTTATATTTTTAACCTAGCTTCTCAAGGATTCTAATTCGCGTAGTGTTAGGCCAAGTAAACGTTTATCCTATTAATTATATACTTTGTTTCTGCGACCCGCATAGTTGGAATATTTGAGAAAAATATCTATCTACCTAAGTGTAAGTTCCCGTCAAACATGCAGCCTCTGAGAGAGGGTGTTTTTCGAGGTTGGGGACTGGTAAACAACAGGGTTAGGTCTTTGACATTCCCCTTATTTCAGAGAAAATATTCCGTTAGTTTTTTTGTCTGGTCTCTTCCCGGGGTGCCTTGACGCACGACCGAGTCGGGCTCTGCTGGTGAAAGTTTCGCAGATGCGGGGAGGGTTTATTGCACCCCGGAAAGGATTAGGGATGAGTGGGTAGAGCAAAAAGAGAGAACAAGACGGCGTGAGAGAGGAGGGATTTTCCTAGAGGGGTGGTTTGTTGTTTGAAGGATAGTTCGATGTTGCGCAGGTCAGCTTTGGAATTCCCTCGGTGAACAATTTGAGACACATGTTAGTGTATGGTGATGAATCGCTATTTTTTCCTAATTTGTAAAGTCTGAAATATAATAATCAGTGTCAAATTTGAAATATTTCAATCAATAGAATTTTAAAAATATATTTCTTTCTTATGATTTAGAATAAAAAGTTCTCGAGTTGTGTAGTTTTTAGTTTGATACCACATTTGCCTGAAGTTTCGGCTAATAAGAAAAAAAGGAACATTCCTTTTTTTCTTATGCCCCAAACAATAGATAAATGTCAGATTACGCATTCATGAACCCATAGTTCTGCCCATAAAATGAAGATATTTTCCTGAATTATGTGATATTGGGTCACTTTAGATTAACTTTTTTTAATGTAACAGAAGAACACAACGCGCTTGTCACCTTCGATGAACTTTTAAAAACGTGGCGAATAAAAGAGTCAAAAGCGTAATTCACATCAGAACGTAACTAGGTATATGCACTAATATTCTAATATTACTGAACAATTGACTTGTTAACACTAAAATATTTACCCTTTATACTATTTAGTTTCTTTCTTACGCATGATTTTATATTGATGTAAAGCTTTATAAATTAAATTAAATTATGAAGAAATAATTTAAATGTAGTTGATCAGTATAATATATTGAAATAAATTAACAATAATACTAATTGTTGATTTTATTTTCTATAAATAACCAAAGAACAAAAGACTCATACATATTAGCCGCGGAAGTGGGGTAGAGTTAGAGAGAAGTTGGAAACCTTGCAGGTAAGATAACCTCATGATTGTATTATTGAATGATAATATACCTGATGTTTTCAGGTTTTTATTATTTGTCTCTAATTTTATTTCATTATATAGAATGGTAAAAACACGAGGAGGAAAGAAAAGGGGAGTGGCAGCGGAAGAAACAACTTCGAGGGAGAGCCCTCAACCCTCAACATCCAGAGACAGTCCCCTGCCCTTGTCTACTCCAGAGCCTCTGGATGTTTCGATAAATCCACCCCCACCAAAGTCTCGGAGGCCTGAGGATTCTCGACCTTACTGTGACAGAAACGAATAGATTTGCCGACGAGCTAAAGGCGCAGAATGTAGCCCCTAAGGCGAGGATTGTTAAATGGAAGCCGTTGAACAAGGAGGAATTCCTTGTTTTCCTTGGCATCTTGTTTCATATGGGAACCATTCCCTTGAGCAGGATAGCCGATTTTTGGAGCACGGACTTTCTCTTTAACTTTCCTTGTTTTCGGGGCTGCATGAGCCGTGACAGGTTCTCGGGTATTTTGCAATGTTTACACTTTGCAAAAAACCCGGAACCCGGTCAGCCTCAGCCAACTGATCGACTCTATAAAATACGCCCCCTTATTGACCTCTTCCATGACACCATGACCAATGCTGTGATCCCAACGCAAAAACTCTGTATTGATGAGTCTATGCTCCTCTGGAGGGGACGATTAGTTTTCCGAATGTTTTTGAAGGGGAAAAAACATAAATACGGTATAAAATTGTATATGCTTACAGAACCCTCTGGTTTAGTTCTCAGATTTATCGTGTACACTGGCTCTAGTGACGCTGACGTAGGAGGCCGAGACCACGTTGACACTGTTGTAAATAAACTAATGGAGGGTCAGCTTGATGCTGGCCACTCATTGTTTATGGACAATTACTACAACAGCGTCAATTTGGTCCACCAACTACTAGAGCGGAAGACCTTTTGTACCGGAACTCTGAGAACTAACCGGAAGGGTAATCCTCCCCACATTGTTTCAAAAAAATTAAAGAAGGGGGAAGTTGTGAATGCCTTCACTGAAGACGGTGTCTGCGTCTTGAAGTGGAAAGACAGAAGAGAGGTACTGATGATCAGTTCACAGTATGGTGGTGAAATGGTTGATGTCCACCGTCGAAGGGGAGGGGAGCCTATACCCAAACCTGAGGCAATTGCTAGATACAACGAGGCAATGGGTGGCATCGATCATACTGATCAGATGATGTCATATTATCCAATTGAGCGAAAAACGCTCAAATAGTATAAGAAGTTGGGCATTCACATTTTCCACCTTCTTCTCCTCAACAGCTACTATCTCTACAAAAAATCTCACCCCAAATCCTCTCTATACGACTTTCGGCTTTCGGTCATAAAATCTCTTCTTTCCCCAGCCATTTCTCGCCCTTCCCCTTCAGTCCCTTCCAGAAGCATAGGCCTGTCAAAGCATTTCCCTCAACCCCTCCCAACAGATGACAAAGCCAAAAGGAAGAGAACAATGCAAAGAAGGTGCCGAGAATGCCAGAAGATGGGGATACGTAAAGACACTACGTATTTTTGCCCTGCATGCGAGGGACACCCTCTCCTCTGTATTCAACCTTGCTTCGTCAACTTTCATAGGAACATCCGAGCATAAGTGTATATAAAAATGTATATGTATAAAAAAGCAAAATCTAAGGAAATAAGTCAGTAAATTTAGGATGTTTTAAGTTAATTGGATAAATATATCAAATGTTTTAATATTTTGCCTTTTTTAAATAATTATTTTGAATTTTTATGTATGCATACGTGTGTCGTGATGTAAATATTATATGTTACTTTGTAAATAATGATTTATATTTTATGCAATTGCAATAAATACTCGAAAATCAAATTAGTAAATGAATAATTTTTTCAAAAAAATTTCATAAATATATATCGTGAAATTCTCAAAAACATTGAAAAATGTAGTCAAACGTTGTGTTGTAATGGATTTTCATAACTATATCCCATTCCAAAATCATCTCATTGAAAGCATACAAAACGTCTATTTAGAACATCGGCATAAGGTCCACCCGGCAGGCAGAAAAATTTGCTCAAAATATTGCAAATAAATGTAGTACTGAAATATTATTAGATAGATACATAATGAGCTAAAAGGGTAGAAAATAATAAGCTCGCACTTACATTACAAACATGATAAGTTTTGAAGTATTTTCTTGTACTTTCAGTGGAGAGGAATAAATAAAAAAAATTAGAGCGTAAAAAAGATTTCAGGGGCAGTGATACTACCGAGCATTACACACAACAGGCTCTATTGTACGGCTGACGACGTGAATTCACGTCACTTTAAAAAAATTTTTTTTAATTACTTTTTTTAAAAGATTTTTTAAAATGAATAAAGGATATATGTTTTTCACAAACTAGTAAGAAATCCAAAAAACTGCATTCAGTCAGAAGGAAGACATATCAAATAATGGCTCAGCGTTGAAAGGGTTAATGAACTATAACACGCTTCACATTTATAGAACAGGGAGCGTGATATTTTCTAAAAAGTAGGATTTTTTATTTTGTGAGCACCCTCCGCATCGAATAGAGTGACCATTCTATCTTACTGAACGTATTTTCAAAAAAATAATAACAAAATTATCCACATTGCTTGACAAACAAATGTCACAAAAAAACAATTGTTTATTTTTAAACTTGTACAATCACTTAAGTTTGTTTTTTTGACTACTTTCGGAATCATATCAACCAACTTAACGTCTAATGATTTTCCAATTTAGTGACGTGAGGTCTCACAGACTGCTCATCAATTTCAGTTACCATTTTACAGAAATACAGAATAAATATATAAAATTCTAAGAATGCTACATCCTCATTAGACAAAAATAAGAAGGTAACAAGAATGACAGACGTTTTGAAAATATGTAAAATTTTAAAAACACAGCGGTCTCTCAGACCGCCCGTCACCAGTTAAGGATTAAGTCGCTGAGATTGGCTCGCAGTTAGACCATGAGTACGAAGGCGAGGTACATCTTGCGTTTTCATGCAATGGTATTCAATGTGTTGACAATGTACAACACCTTATTCATTCATTCATTACAGTAATCTACTGGTTAGAGGTAGGTTGTGATGAAAGTCAGAGAATATATAGAATATAGAGAGTCAGAGAGCGGACCTGTGGAGTGAAACAGGGGTGCTGGGGTGGGACCAAGGCCTGGCAGTGGGTGGAGCTAAAGTGAAGCCGTCATCGCCGCCATCTTACCTCAGCAATTTGCGTATATCTGCACTGACGGCTACGGTCAAGAATTCATGAAAATCATTTTTAAAGTAGTTCAGTAAAACAAAGTTCCGTGTATACAATTCTACGTCACTAGGCTCTCCAACCATATAATTTTTATTTTAATACTGGAATGGCTAAGGGGTATTTTTTACATGGAATTTTATTCCATCTTTAACCCAAGTTGTAGAAAAGGAAGATTAAAGACGACAAGAAAACTTTTCAAAGCAACTATTTATTTCACCACGAAACCAACAAAATTTCCGACACCATCGTAAATTCGATAACAACATGTATAATGTCATCCTTAAGAATTTACAATGAGTGGCAACTAAAGATTTTTGAAAATAGCCAATCTGTTGTATTTTGATCTGTGCTCAGACTTACGGTTATTAATTGTCGATTCAGGCCCAATTCCTCCAAAAGAAAGGTCTACAATGAGATTCACAAATCAGTACTGCGCTTTGTTTACGATTCGTTTAGTTATGTAAGATGGCCACGTGCGCAAGGGGTAGGCTTCAACGCATCCCTGCGGCGAGAGTGGACACTGCCAATCTAGTATATCTGTGGGTGGGACGGTTCGTGAGCCCAAATTGGCCATTTTCAGAAGTGAGAAATGCATTTCTGTGAGTTGGAAAAGCATAAATCGCATTTTTTGCATGAACAATAAAAGGGAAGAGGGCATTTCAGAGATTGCAGGAAGGTTCAAATAGCAGATTTTTACAATAATGCCAAAAATGGAAAGATGCATTAAAGGAATAATTCTGGGTGTAGTGCTTTAGTAGTGAGGTGATATCATTGAAAGGTATGATATGGATTGTGCATTTTCACAGTGAAAATGAAGTTAATTTAAAACGTGCACGATGATTAAGTGTTTTTTTAAAGAATATAATCCCTCAGGTGGGATGGTGAATAAGAGGTCATTTGTTGGAGGCTAAAATGAATTTCTGCGTGTTCTTTTAAGAATAAAATTCATGTTGCAGGTTGGAAGTAGAAAGGGGCATTAGTTGAAGGCAAAAATGTAATTCTGCATATTCTTTTAAGAATAAAATTATTTCGTGGGTTGGTGATTTTCGGAAGGCATTAGTAGAAGGCTAAAATGTAATTCTGCGTAATCTTTTAAGAATGAAATCCCTTTTTTGGGTTTGTGATTATACATAGGTGGGCATTTGTTGGAGGCTAATCAAATAGTATTGTTGACGATGTTTTCTCGGGTAGTGTGGAAGGGAGAAATTAACTGTGAATCATTGGAAGTTAATTGGGTAAACATTTCAAAGGATCCAGTTTCGAAGGAGATTTTTTTCCAGAAACATGGTAATTTCAGGTAAAATATCATGATGGAAATTGAAAGTGTAATGAATGCGCATTATGGAAATATAAGCCACATACCGGTGGGATGCATACTTATTGAGATAATAACGTTAGAAATTGCCAAAAATAGCTAAATTTTTGTGAGATTTTGACGCCATATTGTGGTGTTTTCGCAAGTCCCAGTAGAGAGATATGGAGTAATTTCACGTCTTAAATATGCCCTTTCCCCACCCCAACAAGGTTGTGGGCCTATGGAGTGAAACAGGGGTACTAGGGTGGGACGGTACACGGCCTCAAAATGGTCATTTTCAAACACTGAAAGGCATTTCTCATATTTGAGGCAAGGCAAAACGCAGTTCTGAGAAGTGGTGAATATCGAAAATGACATTATTCAGCGGTGAAAAAGGGGGAAAAGAGAGAAAATGCACATAAGAAGGTTAAAGAAATAGCAATATCTTAAAACAATGCCGGTAGTGGATTGGTGATTGGAGGGGAGTGTAGTTGTAGTGTCTTCACTGTTGAAGCGTACATTTTGAAGGGAAAAATCCACCGAGTGGGTTGGTGATTGGAGTGGGGTGTAGTTTTAGTGCCATCAAAGTTTTAGCGTATTTTTAATAGGAAAAAATCCCCTGAGTGCTTTGGTGATTGAAGGTGGGAATAGTTGTAGTGTGGTGAATGTTGTAGTGCATTTTTTAGAAAAGAAAATCCCCCGAGTGGATTGGTGACTGGAGGGTGGTGTAGTTCTAGTGTACAGAATGTTTTAGCTTATATTTTTAGAAAAAAAAGACCCCCGAGTGGATTGGTGATTGGAGGGTGGTGTAGTTGCAGTGTGGTAAATGTTGTAGCATATTTATAAAAAAAATCCCCCGAGTGGATTGGTGATTAGAGGGAGGTGTAGTTGTATTGTGGTAAATGTTGTAGAGTATTTTTTTAGAAAAAAAAATCCCCCAAGTGGATTGGTGATTAGAGGGTGGTGTAGTTGTAGCGTGGTGAATTTTGTAGCGTATTTTTTTAGAAAAAAAATCCCCCGAGCAGATTGGTGATTAGAGGGTGGTCTAGTTGTAGTGTGCAGAATGTTGTAACATATTATTTTGGAAAAAAAAATCTGCCGAGCAGATTGGTGATTAGAGGATGGTCTAGTTGTAGTGTTGTGAGTGTTGTAGTGTATTATTTTAGAAAAATCCCCCGAGCGAATTGGTGATTAGAGGGTGGTGTAATTGTAGTGTGGTGAGTGTTGTAGCATATATTTTTTGAAGAAAAATCCCCCGAGTGGATTGGTGATTAGAGGGTGGTGCAGTTGTAGTGTGGTGAAAGTTGTAGCGTATTTTTTTAGAAAAAGAAATCCCCCAAGCGGATTGGTGATTGGAGGGTGGTGTTGTTGCAAAAAGTCGTGCAAATGATGCCATTAGCTTGCCATAAAGAGTACCGTTGGTGCGAAGAAGGCGTGCAAGGGAAATTTTAAGAAAAAAAGTACGTAGAAAAGTGTGAAATGGTAGGGGAAGGGTTTGTGTGTAAGGCATGGTAAAGCGTGGATATTTGAATTCGAAGGCGGGAAAAGTCATGTGAGAGGAGTGTGAAGCAAAGATGAGTAACTGCTCGACCACTGCACCATCTCGGGGGATTACGAGGAAAACGTGATATTTCGCAAGATGGCGTTGCTGCACTTCACATGTAAAAGTGAATAGTTTTGGGAAGGTAAAGGGTTAATGGAGATAGTAAAAGGTAGGTATCAATGCGCAGATCTAGCATAAAAACATATGTGAAATACGCATCAATTGTCCCGAAGAAAGCAAGTGAAATCGAGGAATCCCCCGACTGGACGCTTCAAAATTACTACCGTTAATTGTTTTAAAGTCACCCAATTTTCATTCTCCAATAAGAGTTGAATGTCTGTTGGCGTAAATCATTTCTTGACTTGCCTGTGTCAAGTGTGGTCGCCATGATTTGCGAATCCTCTGACAAAGTTCTTTTCAGAGCTCACAAATTAACATCAAATTGATTGCATTTGCTTTAAAAAGGTGTTCCCTCTCTTCAATAAATCATGAAATGGATTACCAAGTACGAGAATTGTGTTTCCTGCCTGATAAGGAAGTGTAAATCCTCCATTTGAAGTGAAATGTGCAGTGTGAAGTGCGGTGGAATGAATGGAATTGCATTGAAGTATATGGTTTTTGCAGAGTGATTTTGAGTAGAAGGCGGGAAGTTAGTGTGGGAGAGAGGTGTATATAGCGAAGAGGAGCAACTGCTTGATCGCTGCATAACCTACAGTGGAAAAGGTGAAACGGCATTTTTTCCCAACATGGTAGAGGATAAAACACACTTCTCAGGTTTGAAAGTTAGCCATTCCTGAAGTAGTTGATGCATTGTTATTTTGAAAGTATTTTACAAATGCGCAAGGTTTGCATTATAGGTGTGTGAGGTGTATTTGGTGTTGATACGTCTGGTAAGAGTGGGTGAAAATCGCGTTTACGCTGGCGAGACGAAAGCCCACCTTTACCATCTGATGCATTTATGTCATGTTTGCAGTGTCAGAAAATTATTGAACTTCAATTAGATTGTAAGCAGTACAAAATGGGCTTGTGAATAGTCGTAAACAGCTGAACATCCTACAAAATATTGTTAATTAAGTGGAAAAATGTATACATACTTTGCAGAAGTCTAAATTTTAATGCACAAACGTATGTGCTCTTAGTTATGAAGTCATTCACAGGGCTTACGTAGCTATAATGAGTTCAAATTCAGCAAATGTGAGATACAAAATTTAAGTAAAGTATGAAATAAGTTTGGGTGTTTATCAACCAAAGAAAGAACTTGCTACACTGCCGATTTTTATTTTACGAGAGAAAACAAAAGGAAGGCGAGCCTTTTGACCTATTTTACAACAAAGTGCATAGGTTATGCTGGGATTGTGAATTTTCGAACTCAGATGAATTGTTGAGAGACAAGTCAGTTTTTGGGTAATCTGATAATGAAATAAAAGATGTTATGATAAAGAATGGCTCCATAAATCTACAAGACACAGTGATGAATTTTAGACTTGCAGAAGTCACGAGGAGACAGGCAAAAGAAGTCATGGCTGACGGCAACAGCAGGGTTGATCAGGCAGCCTTCAAATTTGATCCAAGACAGTATACAGAGCGACCAGCTGCTCCAGCTAGTCAAACCAACAATATCAAGTGCACATGGTGCAACTATCTTCACCTAAAAAAATCAAAGTGTGCGCCCTGCTCAGCGAAAGGTCTGTGCAAAATTTGGCTAAATAAATCACTTTCCCAAGGTATGTAGAACACATCCTAGTAAACTTGTACAAGCTGTTTATTAAAAAGATGATACATGGACTGTAACACAAAATTGGAGGAGTATTATTGTAAATCAGTTGATGTTACTCATAGAGTTCATTCTGTGGCATGGATTGAAAATTTGTTGCTAGGCAATGTTATTATATCGTTTAAACTATCGCTCTGATGTGATTATCATTCCTAATATTATATTCGTAAAAATGTCAAAGGAGGGTTGATATCGAATGATGTAAATGTTAACTTGGAAGCTTATAATGAGTCACAGATAAAGGTGTTAGGGCATGTCTATTTGAAGTTAGAAGTAAGAGAAAATAGTTTTCGTGAAAAATATATGGCGACAGAACAAAATACCCAGCCTACATTAGGTTTAGAAACCTGTATTAAACTTGGTAACCTACAAAAGAACGTGATCAAAAATTTATCTGTGCTAGAATCAAAAGAAGGTATTGTGGGACTGTACAAAGATATTTTCATTGGCATTGGGTTATTTCCCCAAAATTATTCTTTAAAGTTGATTAATGGTGCAGTACCAGTGTCCAGACCCCCTCATAGAGTGCCAATCAAAATTAAGGATAAACTGAAAACTGAATTGGACAGGTTATGTAAATTGCAAATAATTTCTAAAATAGAAAAAAACAACTGAGTGGGTTATTAACTAAGTTATTGTTGAGAAGCCAGATGGTTCCTTAAGATTATGCCTGGCCCCTAAGGAGCTAAATAAGTCAATTGCTAAGGAATATTATGCCATTCCAGCGTTAAGTGAATTAACTGCAAAATTGGGTGAATCTAAGTATTTTTCAGTTTTAGTCCTAAAAGATTCCTTTTGTCATACTGTGTTGGATAAACAGAGTAGCCAATATTGTACATTTTCAACAATTTTTGGGTGTTAATCCTATAAAAGATTACCTTTTGGACTATCAGTTTCAGCAGAAGTCTTTCAAAGACACAACACACAATATTTTGGTGAGATTGAATGAGTAATCATCTATGATGATGATATATACTGATGCATGCAGTCTATAGAAAAACACCAATAAATATTGCATAAAAGCCTCCAGTGGGCAAGGCAGTACAATATAAAATGTAATGTAAAGAAATTTCAATACATATCAGTTGAATAATGTTAAGTACCTAGGACATGTTTTTACAGAGGGTATAGTTCTGGCAGATGCAGATAAGGGCAGTCCATGAGTACGATGTTCCAAAGAAACCCTTCCATGGATGAATTGGATAAGTAAAGCCTTCAAAGGTTTTTAGGTAAGGTTAATTATTTGACAAATTTTATGCTCCAAATGGCAGACACTTCTCCACCATTATGAGAGTTACTAAAAGAATGTCAAGTTTCAATGGATTGAGAGCATTCATGGCAAATGTTTTACCAAATTAAAAGCAATGCTAACAATAGCTCCAGTACTTGAACATTTTGATCCAGAACAAGATATTATTCATACTGACAGTAGCAGGGATGGAATTGGCTAAGTACCACATATTGCAACAGGGCCGACCATTATGCTATGCAAATAAAAGTTTAAACTCATCTGAGGTAAATCATGGGCAGATTGAAAAAGAATTTTTAGCAATTCTATTTTCCTATCAAAAATTTCATTATTATATTTATGGTAAGAAAACGGTAGTACAGTCGGATCACCAGACTTTGGTTTCTTTAATGAAAAAGGAGATTCTTAGAACACAATCTACCAGATTGCAAAGAATTAAACTAAAACTTTCAAAATATGTTTTAGACGTCCAGTGTGTCCCAGGCTCTAAAATATTGACTGCTAATGCTATTAGCCGAGCCTCATCTAAAGGTGATAAGACAGTGGAAAAAAGTTTCCATAATTATGTTGTGCATTCTATAAATATGTCTGATGAAATGAAAGAAAAATTTAAGAAAGAGACACAATGATTTCGTGTTAAAAGAATTAGCTGCAATGAACCAAAATGGCCGGCCCAAATCAATAACAAAAGTTCCAGATAAGATTAAATTTTGTAACAAATTTAAAGATAACATCCATGTAGAAAATGGCCTAGTAATTCCTAAAGACAAAAAAATTATTAGAATGTTGCACGAGCCTCATTTTGGCAGGGTAAAAACAAAATCTCGGGCCAAATCCTTATTTTATTGGCCCAGGCTTAATGAATGCATTGAAAACTTTATAAAAACTGCAAGGAATCAATGATAAAAAAGCACCACCCAAGTCACAATTTGAGATGGTAGCTACTGATATTTTGGAGCTCGGCAATGATTCTTATTTAGTACTACGTGATTATTATTCCAAATGGATCGAGTTAGTTTAGTTGAAATCAAAGGACTTTGAAATCTTAATTCAGACTCTGAAAACAATTTTTTCTCAGCATGGGACACCTTGTGAACTCAGAACAGATATGCCTTTTGATTCATTTAAGTTTATTCAATTTGCAAAAGACTGGGGATTTAAAATTGTCACTTCCAGTCCTTATTACCCAAAAAGCAATGGTCATACTGAATGAGCAGTTGGGATATGAAAGAAAATATCAAATAAATGTAAAGAGGAGGGTGTAGACAAAGAAACAGTCCTGTTAGAATATCGACATACTCCAGTTTTAGGAACACAGTAAGGTCCTGCACAATTGCTGTTCAGTAGAATGACTCGATTGACGCTCCCTATAAATCAGGAATTATTAAAACCTAAGATTATAACAGACTTCACCCAAACTCAGATGAAGAGAGAAGCCAGTGCAATAAAATATACCTATGTACTATGATTTAAATGCAAAATTTGGACATTGCAATTTCAAGGAAGGAGAAAACATTGTGTATTTGGAAGACAATGAGTGGAAACCTGCAAAAGTAGTAAAAATATGTAAGTTTCCTCGTTCTTATATAATAAGAGATAAACAAAAGAGACTTAAGAGACAAAACACTGTTCACTTCAAATCTTCCTTTAAGAAGACTGGACCGTTGGAACTGCCGGTAATTATTTAGTGCCATGCTAGAACATTAGGCCATCCAGAACTACAGAACTATTCAGAAGCCACAGTATTTGAAATACTATGTTCACTGAACAGAGATAGATGATGTAACTATCCAAGGCTGTCTGACAGAAATGCTTAAAAGTTTCATTGCATTAAAATGAATGTATGCATTGAGAATGTGAACAACTTTTACTCCTAACATTGTAAAAAAAGGAAGATGTAGTATTGTTAATTGTTTATTATTTGGTTGCGTCGTCTTGAACGCGGTAAAAACAGACGCGACATGAGAGAAGGTTTGAAATGTATTCAGTGTAATATCTAGTGATGGAGTTAAAGAATCTTGGAAAATTCAAACAAGTTGTAGCTTGAACTAGCAGTGTTATATGAGTGTGGACAACACTACATTATTAATGTGAGATTAAAAACTTAAAAAGCTTCAAGTTCGATTAAAAACTCAAAAAGAACCGGTAGGTGCTTTGCAATGGGTTCTGAGCAATGGGTCAACAAAGGGCACCACTCCTTCATGGGTTCTGAGCAATGGGCCAGGAAACAGTTCTGCTCCTCAATGGATTCTGAGCAATGGGTCCACAAAGGGTTCCAAAATCCTCTATGGGTTCTGACAAAAGAGTTCCACTCCTAGTAACTATACCCTCTAGGGACCACTCTAAACAAATCGGTTCGGTTCCGTTACCATACCTGCTTCAAAGCATGGAGACCTGAGGTAAACCACCAACTGTCAATAACAACAAGTAATCAATTGATAGGTTGGGGCATTTCTTTTTTTTTTACAAATTTTAATACTTAGAGTATAAATTAAGGTTAAATAATAAACTCTGGCAGGTAGCCAATCAGGCGAAGGAAAACTGGTGGAAAGGACAATGCAAAGAAATGGAAAAGCCACAAGAAGCGGGCGAAGTGGGTGTGCTATACCCTAAAGTGAAAATGTTATTGGTGGTAAGAGAAGGGCAAACGATACCAAAGGTTAAGGACATAATAGGGAAGATATTAATCGAGCAGGAAGATGTCCAGGATAGGTGGAGAGAATTCATGGAGGAGCTATGTGACAGCAATAATAGACCAGTGAACCTAGATATAGAGATTGAAATAACAATAGATAAGGATAACCTCGGACGGGAGATACTTGACAGCAAAATAGAGAGGGCATCACGAGAGATGAAGGCAAGAAAAGCCATGGAAGTGGATAACATACCTTTCAATTTACTAAAGAATTTAGGTAATACGGGAATTGTTTAACTAATTAATCACATTTAAATCTGAGGGAAAACCTAAAGCTACTTATGGGTTCATAGATTTACAAGAAAATGTAAAAATGGATGATTTATACGTATGTACTGGTAATGAAAAGGAACTGCGATTCATAATTTGATGAAAGCAGGATTTGGATTCAAGATTCATAAAAAAAAGGATTCGGATTCAAGATTCAATACATTTTGGATTTGAACCATTACTAATGATAATGTAGCTTTAACCTAGTCCCATAAGATGCAGGCTGATTTTAGAATGCATTTTTTGTAAGCAAAATAGTGAATCTTATGGGCTGGGAAATATGCTATTCTGAATTTTCCTACTATAAGCATGGCTGAATTAGACATACAGCATGGAATCATTTATATTCAACGAATTAGACATTTATCGCATGGAAAAATGAATAGGTACTGCATTAGCTAAAATATTGTGCACTTTTTTCTTTCATAAGTACTTGTCCAAGTCACCTTCGCACGATATTTGAGTACTTGTAACTTAAAAACAGAAGTGTTTATTGCTCCAATCAAGATGCATTTCAGTGCACCTTTCTGATATTGCTCCCTTCTAAAAGTACTACATATGCAGGATGCCAATTAGCAAGTGACAGCTAGTGCCACCACAGAAGGTCAACTTATAAGAGCAAAAAACAGGTAGGATAGGAAGGCTTCAAAACAGTTGACGAGTTCTAAATTGACTACGAAATAGCCTCAGCACATATTACCTTTAAGATGTCACCAGCAAATTCACATAACTGAAAATTCCAAAGAAAAATCATTTACCTCCACCGGGACTTGAACCCGGATCCCTTGATTTCACACCCAATGCTTTATCCAGCTAAGCTACCGAGGCATCCTTCTCTGCAGTGGATTTTTGTGGGGTTTAAAGAAGCCAGATGTTCACCACTGCCAGAAATATAATGCCACAGAGCAGTTAAGTTGGGCACTCAGCACCACCATACATAAAGCCAAACTTAAACAGCCGAGTTGTTCACTTTTGACAAATTTGAAGGATACCATGAATAAGTTACAACATTACCTCTACAGAACCACCACAGATACATATTATGTACTGCAAAAACTGATGAGCTTGCCTTGGATACAAAGCACCAAAAGACATGAAAGAAGATGCCTATCACAACCATGAGGCACTCACTAGCATGATTACTACAGAGAAGATTCCTCATCTCAATATGCTATTTTTTTAAACAAATTTAATGGAAAATAACTCTGGCAGGACTAATCTAAAAGGCAACAGTTTTTTCCACTCAAACTAGAGGATTACTTAAGCAATTACATTAGTGTAGACCTTACTGAAAATGCTTGGAATGATGGTTATTAAGTCCAGCACTGAAATCATTCCCTATTACAGAATACATAATTATAATAACTTAGTTAACACCACAAATTATTTATTATCAAGACCCAGATTTCAGCATTTGGTGTAATCGTCAGATGAAAATACGTTTTAGGGTACAGTATGTATACAAAATCATGGTAAGGGAGGGGAAAGGATCGAACAAGGAAGGGGGTAAGAGTTTGGCAAGGGTAGGGGGGGAAAGAAGGAGGGGGCTGAGGGGAGGGAAGGGTAGGGAGGGGGGGGGGGGTACTGTAACTTAAAACGTATTTTCGACTGAAGATGACACCGTGTTGAAATCCGGGTCGTGATAATAAATAATTAGTGGAGTTAGTAACTAAGTTATTTTTATTCTTCCGTAATGGATAACTTCCACAAAATCAAGCCTACAACCATTTCATTCCCTATTCTTCACGTCATTTATTTTTTGAAAAAGCCTTTGATCATTTAACACTAGGAGGATGGGAGCTTTGCATTACCTAGCAGGAAGGTCAGATGTCATTTTGACTAATAAAGTCTCTGGCATCGAATATCTACTTTTTTCACCTGGTACTTTATTTTTTGCACAAAAGACAGGCAGAAGGCATTATCGACACATCATTAGCAATAAAAATTATTTTTACTAATTAAATGTTAATAATTAAAATTAGCCTTAGCCTAGATCTAGAGGATGAAGGAACAATAGATAA
Organism: Pyrrhosoma nymphula; assembly: GCA_963573305.1. Taxonomy (NCBI): domain Eukaryota; kingdom Metazoa; phylum Arthropoda; class Insecta; order Odonata; family Coenagrionidae; genus Pyrrhosoma; species Pyrrhosoma nymphula. The sequence goes on from OY754328.1 coordinate 147,625,740, forward strand.
GGATAACCTCGGACCAGAGTTACTTGACATCGAAAATGAGAGGGCATTAAGAGAAATGAAGGGTAGAAAATCCGTGGGAACCGATAACCTACCTTCAGAGCTACTGAAGAATCTAAGTAGTAAGGGGAGAAAATCGTTTTTCGAACTTATTCGCAGGATCTACGAGGATGGAGTATGGCCAGAGGATTTCGTGAAAACAGTATTAATACCTATCCCAAAGAAGAAGAAAACGTCAGAATGCGAGGAATATAGAACAATAAGTTTAATTACGCACGCAGCAAAAGTGTTGCTTAGAATACTAAATAGAAGGTTGGAGAGCAGAGCAAAGTGCTATTTAGGCGATGACCAATTTGGGTTTAGGAAGGGGAGGGCATTCAGAGACGCGATTGCAGTAATGAGGACACTTATAGATAGAAACATAGAGCATAATCAGGATGTTTTCGCTTGTTTTGTAGATTTCGAAAAGGCATTTGACAGAGTAAACTGGGAGAAACTAATGCAGATACTGGGGAAAATAGGAATAGATTGACGTGATAAGAGACTCATCCGAAACTCATATATGGGGCAGAGGGCTCAGGTAAGGGTAGCTGACGGTGAATCAGGGTGGGCAGTTATAGGTCGCGGGGTACGGCAAGGGTGCCCGTTGTCGCCTTTAATTTTTAACATCTATGCTGAGGAAATGAGTAAGAGAGGCATGGGATGAGCTAGATGTGGGAATGAAAGCAGGAGGCCAGTGGATAAAGTCTGTTAGATTCGCAGACGACCAGGCGTTGGTCAGTCAGTCATCAAAAGGACTGCAAACTTTAGTAAATGCACTGGAAAAGCAGTGTGAGAAATACGGAATGAAGATAAATAATTTGAAAACAAAAGTAATGAGATTCTCTAGGGCAAAGAAAGCAAAGCTGGTGATAAGAGTAGGAAGTCACAAACTGGAGCAAGTAGAACAATTCAATTACTTGGGTAGTGCGCTAGAAGAAAGAGGACATAGTAGCAAAGACATTAGGAGGAGAATAGCTCTAGCAAAGGAAGCGTTCAATAATAGAAGGGAGCTGATGACGGGGACCTTAAGTAAGGATGTAAAAAAGAGGCTAGTGAAGAGCTTGATATGGAGTGTGGCTTTGAATGGGGCAGAAATGTTGACCTTGAGAAAGGAAGACGAAAATAGGCTGAAGGCTTTTGAGATGTGGGTGTGGAGGAGGATGGAGAAGGTGCGTTGGATGGAAAGGAAGACAAATGAGGAAGTGCTTGACATGGTGGGCGAGGAGAGGAAACTTATAGATGAGATTAAGGGAAGACAGGGTAGGTGGCTGGAAGGGGTAATGAGGGACGATGGTTTGCTGAAGGCCGTGATAGAGGCTAGGATGTAGGGTAAGCGGGGAAAGGGAAGGAAGAGAATAGGTTTTATGGACGGGATGAGGAAAGGTAAGACTTATGCTGAGATGAAGAAAGATATACTAGAGGTAGAAAGGGCACGGCACGTGTAAGAGTTCGTTGGATATTCTCTGACTTTCATCACAACCTACCTCTAACCGGTAGATTACTGTAATGAATGAATGAAATTAAAATTATTTCAATTGATCCTCTTCAGCAGTGCTCACCTTTGGCTATTCTCATGCATAACAGTTTGAAAATAAAGACTCCTGGCTGAAAATTGTGCATATATGTATTTAGATATACGTATATCCTTTTATTTGATTATTTATTAATTTTTCAAAAGCTTTTTCAAATAAAAAATACACAAATTTCTCCAGCTGAAGAAGGGCTTACATGCCCGAAACGTCAGTCTTTTCTTTTTACTTTTCCTTCCCCACCCCCTGTGTTTTTTATTTTTGTGGGCCAATTGGCGAACCTTTTGTTGTGTTTATATATTTAAACAAATTTAGTTTTAAAAACACAGGCACCTGGAAATAAATAGAAGGAGAATCACAAACAATTTTTACCAGACGTCATGCCACCATCATCATCATCAACAATAGACTAACTAGAGATCTATCTGTGACCTGGGGGGGTGGAGGCAGAAAAGGAGAAGGGAGGGGACTGGTGGGGAGCAAGAGTGAGAGGTGGCAATTGGTCAGTGGGCCAAATTTAGCCCGGGCGATTCAATTGCTCTTAAAATCCAAATGAATGCCATGTCATAAAATTTCTCTAGTGGAATTATACAAAGAATTTATTCCTTTTCCAGATAGTAATTGGAGACTGGAATGTAGTGGTGGGGTAAGAGAGGGATGGATATCAAGTGGGAGGGTATGAGCTAGGAAATGAGAAATGACAGCAAGAAGAAGGCTGTTGAATTTTGTAGGAGAAATAATTAAGCAATAACAAACACTTGTAAATGATAAGTATGACTTAGTTTTTCCACCTAGATTTATTACAATTTAAAATCTTCTTGTTGCAATAAATCCATGTGGAAAAACTAAGTTATACATATCATCTACAATGCTAAGCAAATTCCACGAAGCCATGCCCCAGACAATGGAACAAACACTTTGTTTAAACATCTCTTAAGTTTTAGATACACACTGAAAATGTCAGGGGGTACAGGGAGACATAAAATTGATTACATCGCATTGAGACAGAGGTATAGGATGTGCGTCAAAACCTCACAAAACTATCTGGGGGCAGATGCAAACTCAGATCATAATCAAGTTATGATGAAATACAATTTTTAGATTGAAAAGGCTTTGTAAAAGTAGGAGGATGAAGAGTTGGAATATGGAAGCATTGAAAAGGACAAAAAGGAGGGAATACCAGAAACTAGTGAAAAGGAGCATAGGTGAATCAAAGCAATTGGGAACAATCAAAGAAAATTGGGTGAGTATGAAAACAGGCTTAACAAGAGCGGCAGAGAAAACAAAGGATCAATGAAAACAAGAAGAATAAAGAAGCAATGGGTCACAAAAGGAATGATTAGGAAAGTGGAGAGGAGAAATCATGGAAAAACTTCAACACTGAACTAGGAAGGTGGAGGTATAATGAAGTAAATAGTAAACTTCGGAAGGTGACCAAGCGTGCGAAGAAAAACTGGTGGAAAGGGAAATAAGAAAAAATGGAAAAGCTACAGAAAGAGGGAGAAGCAGATGCACTATATGCAAAAGTGAAAATGTTATTGGGAGGTAATAAGAGGGCAAACAAGGCCAAATGTTAAGAATTAAACAGGTATTACATATGTAAATCGAACAGGAATATATTCAAGATAGGTGGAGAGAATACATATGTATAATGATGAGAGAACAATAGATAATGTAGTCACTACGCCGGGCAATCCTTGAATAAATTATACTCTGCTCTCAAAAAATGTACAACTATCCAGTCAGAACCGCGGATTCCTGTCTTAAATGTATTGAGCAGTGTGCAAGCCACAAGAACACATGTTCAGGAAAAGAGATTCTTCTTCACCATTTTCTGCCTTGAAGCATGTTTCTAAATCCTTAACAAATTTCAAAATAATGTTTGGGTCTTCTACTGAGATTTGTAAAAGATGTTGGAGGTTTGGTTTTGATTAATGAAGACAGAGACAAGATCAGATGCCTTAGCATGGCCCAAAAACACAGAAATTAAATACTGAGATAGTCCCTCCACAACCTAATTGCAGTTGCTTGTAGGAAAACCCCTCGGCGTCTCTTACCAGCGATCACCACAGAGCGATTGTCACTGAGCAATAATTGCTACAGTCACTCCTGGGAAAATGTGTTTACAAATAGCGTGGCTTGCTGTGCCGGGCCACAGCTCACTGCTCTGAGGACAGATACAGTTCCCCTTCCCCTGCTATTCGACACTCGGCACACTGAAGTATAGGATTCGTAGTGCAGTCAAACGAGTCACATGCCTAATCGGTGTCAAACGTGGGTAATTTTTATCCTGACCAACAAAAAAAATTCCGACTTCCAGAGCAATTTTTCAGTTCCCTGACTTTCAAGATGTGGACCAACCCTGCCATTTCAACCCGATTACTTCAGTCATTGAGGATAAAAAAAACCACAGGTGATCAATTATTATACCAAGCCAAGAAAGGTATGCATGAGAATATTTTATTAATTTTTCCTTATTGGTGTTTTAATTCCTTAATAATGGGTTTATATTTAGGCTTAGTGAATTTCAAAGTAATCTAATAAACGTTGAATGAAAAAAACAGTATCATAAGTCGTCTTTTGAACAACTGGTTGCTCATGCAGATATTTAATTTTATAATATGTTCTGTTTTCCTTTATGACTTTTAGAATGGCCGAGCACCACTTTGTCACCGAGAAGGAACTGTTGGAAGAGCTTGAGCGTGCAGAAGATGAGGAACTTGATGATGAAGAATATATGTCCGAAGAAGATGATGACGAGGATTATGAAGAGAAAGGTGATCACAACTCTGATTCTGAAATTTACACATCTGATGAAGATGATGGTCATCTCACTGGTGAGAATCATTCATTTTGGACAAGCAAAAATAAAACTAAATGGAGTACTTTCCCATTTATTAGAAGGGGATGTACTAGAAAAGAAAATATAGCAACTCATCTTCCGGTAGTATGGCCATATGCGAAATGTGTCAATACCGAACTATCAGCATTTTGCCTCTTTTTTTGTGGGGAAGTATTAGAGATAATAGTGAAAATCACAAATATTTATATTGATTCGGTTGGGGTACTATTCAAGAGATCGTGAAGCTAAACACACATGTGAAAATGAATTATTGACTCTCATAGGCCTTTTTCTTTCGGGCATACATAAAGCTTCCCATGTCAACTATAGGGAACTATGGAGCAAAGATGGCCGTTGTACTTTTTCCCTTACTATGAGTCACCGGAGGTTCTTACTTCTGCTACGGTGCCTTCAGTCTGATGAACTCAGCACTCAAGTGGAAAGGAAGAAAAGCAACAAGTTAGCCGCCATAAGAGAGTTCATTGCAGTAATTGGCAACCAATTAGAACAGGCCTTTACTCCCTTGGAATATGTCGCTATTTATGAGCAACTCATACCATTTCATGGTCGAAGTTCCTTTAGAAAGTATGTACTTACTATTATCCTTTTCAAATATCTTTGCGACTGAGATGCATGCTTAAGTTTTTGGGGGGTGAGGGAAGAGAAAGCCTCCCGGCACGTGACTTCGCAAAAACCAACTATAATGCAGTAGGAGAAGCCTAGCCTCTCCGAAATTCAGTCGCTCCCAGTCCTCCATTGTGTAAACTTCGTGAATCGGCTAGCTGTGTTGCCAAACCTCCGTTGCCTTCGTTTGCTTGGTGTGCCGTGGTGAACTTCCTTCTCCTTTTATCCTTTTCATGAGGATAAATAGTGAGACGGAAGGTGACACCAGTGAAATGAGTGAAGGAGGAGTGCCATTGGCCATTCCTCTGGAGATTGATTGAAAATTTAACTCAATGATTAATTTTACTTTTTGACGATAAAATTCATTAATTCATAAATAAAATAAAAACGAAAAACTTGGTTAACATGCTTGTAATTTATCATCAATTTCAAGTGTTAATATGTATGATATTCACACCCGGGATTTAAAAATTTGTTCAGTTTTGGTAATGAAGAGTTAGGCAGAAGACCCCTTTGCACTCCCCCACCCGATTCTGTCCTCGTGTGTCCGATTAGGTTTTTCCCTTGGGGGATAAGCTGGGTGACTCACGCACTGATTTTTTAGCAATTATATTTTTTCTTAACCTTCATTTGGCCTAATTTTAAATGTACCAACCATTTTGTTTATAATTTCCGGATTGATTTGAGACCAAACAGAAAAATATTTTATCGTATTTTAGCGAAAGAGCATGGCATAAACTTAGGGAGAAAAATCTTCGTGCGATCATGACAATGGTCAGAAAGCAACGAAATAACATGGCGTTTGGACTAATTTTAATCAGCTGATTTCAAAGAAACTGAGATTAATGTTTGTTTGTTATTATCATTCATCATATAAAAGTTACTTTTGTTTTCAAAAGTCCACTGCTGAGTTATTAACCAAGCACTTCCACATGACCCATTCCTTCAAAGACCCTTGAGACTGGTCCCTGTGGGGAGAAGAAGTCCCTGTGGGGAGGGAAAGGGATGAAAAGGAGTACATAATCCCCCTGACCACGGCACCAGCCTGGAACTCTTCTGCTCCTCCAACTGGGCCACGTGGTGAACCCTTCGTGTCTGTCACAAACAATGCCTATGATAGGCAACCTTTCGTTTCCATAAATTCTAAGTTGTGTACATGGCAACGTCGAGTCCGAGTTTTCTCTCTCTTTCCCCACTTCACCTCCCTGGTTCCAGAGGCCCCACCTTCCTGCTGCGAAGCCCCTCGAACCATTCCGAGCCCGCACTAAGGGTCAGTCGCAAAGATATTTGAAAAGGATAATAAATAAGCAAAAATATTTTTGGCATCAAAGTCTTTGCTATGGTGGATTCTAGGACTTTTTATCTGCAGCGATATGAAATTTATGTTGGTAAGCAGCCGGTGGACCATTCAAGTAGTCCGATTCTCCTCATGATATAGTCAACTGTTTAATTCATCCTATTGCAGGGAGTGGAAGAAGAATCACCACTGACAATTTCTATACCAGCATATCAATACCTTTTGCAAAAACATTAACGCTTGTGGGGACGATGCGTAAAAAAAGTGGATATTCAGATAGATTTTCTTCCATCCAGAAACACCCATGTACACTTCCCTATTTGGGTTTAATTCTGAAGTTTCCATGGTGTTGTACGTTCCTGCAAAATCAAGGGCTTTAATCCCTTTAATCAAGATTTCATTATAAAAGATCAAATTTACAGTATTTTCCCCAAATTTGAAAACCATAAGCTTGGGCTCAATCAGAAAAATAACTGCTGCTCCATTGCTTTAGAATGACAGCACTCAAGTAATGAAGTACTGTTTTTTGTGCAAAAAATCTTAATCGAGTTACAATTAGGTAAAGAAGAAATATTTTTTTCATGCAATTTGCATTCTTTGATTGTCCTGTGATAAAAATTTCACTATCTGGCTGATTAGTCAATGAACTATGAGTTTCTACAGTATACACAGTACTTGGAAAGCAGAACCTTAAAAGTGACATATTTATGAGAAATTTTCCATAACATTGACCCCAGTATCTTGGAAACTATGGGGCTTAGGGATGAAAATTTTTGCATGGATTAAGAATTTGCTTGCAGCAGGTAGTGATAAAAGTTTCATGGTAATCTGAGCCATTGGGAGTCATGGGCTAGGTGATTTGCCATGGAATGACCCTTCTATTTTTTGTCTGTGGCTAGAAAAACCTTTTAAAATAAAAAATTAATATTTTAAATAAAAATCCCACTATTTTTCTTTCTCAGTATCACAGAGTACATGTTTGGGCTCAATAAAAAAAATCGATGCGATAATTCCTTAGCCTCTGAGTGATAATGCCCATTGAAGGAAGTAATGTTTTGGTGCCGAAAAACTTCATTAATTAATAATTAATGCACTTATAGTGGCTCACAGAGCAAGTAAAATGAAATGAAATATGTTTCAGAGGAATCTAGGCACTTCAATTGACATGTGATAAAAATTTGACTGCGATAGACTAATTAGTCCATGATCTATGAATTGTTTCCTTAATCACTTACTTAAGTGGAACCTTGGAGGTGACCTTAATGAGCAATTTTCCAAAACTTTGACTCCCTATATCTTGGAAACTATGACACCTAGATAGGAAAAACTTTGTATGGCTTATTAACTTGATGATATCAGCAAGTGAAAACATTTAAATGAAATTGTCATGAAAATCTGAGACAGTGGGTGACATCTTGAAAGTTTTTTGGGTGATTTGACATGGAATTACCCTTTCTTAGATATTTCTTTTACACTCATCATGTCTGTTGACACGATGTATGTCATTGTAGCCAATTTTAAAGACCTTTGAATTCTCCTCGCAACTCTGCATAATATTTCAAAGGACACGATCATTCAGACTGGAGTGTGTGGGAGGTGCCCTCTCCACTATAACTTCAACTGTGCTAGAGTTTCCACTGAAAAACTGTAGATACAGTTTAGATGAAATGATATCATTTCATCTAAAACACCCAATGATCAATCATATTTGTAATAAAAAAAGTGCTGATGAAAGATATACGGCTTTCCTGGCATATAGCAATGTTGGGGGTTGTTCAGGTTTCCCACTGGGTCTAACTTTCCATTCCTGCCGACATTTCGATGAACGAGTCGTTCATCATCCTCAGGGCATGACGATGCCCAGCAGGGCAAGAAAAGTGGCATTTTTTTGTATATTTATTGTCTTCATTAAATTTTTTTTATGATTTTCAACGGTCTAATTCTAAGAGTATTTAGGCATTTTTTCAAATTTCAGTAATGGCAAAGAAAATGAAAAGAAAAACTGACCCAAGTAACCACTCCAGGCTCTTGTGGTAAGCATCTTTTGCTGGATTTGTTCAATACATCATCATGGAGCAGCGTTTGTTAAAATTAGACCTTTATCTTTGAATCAACTTCACATTCAAGGATGCAGCTTCCGTTTTCTTTGCCACAAATTTCATTGAGCGTTTTTTTATTCCTAATTTTAAATACTCAAAAAGCCTAATATCTTCCTTTGATTCAATATTGCATTTGCTGCATAGGATTCTCTCCTTAGAGCTGACATTACCAATATGTTAGTTCTGGTTTTGCTATTCAATTTGACTGACATCGGTCAATTCTTGCCACATAATAGTATTGGTCATTTATAGCTCAAAAAAGTGGCTCCAAGAACCCATAACTATCTGCGGGAAAATTGTTCTTAAGTGTAACAACATTTTTCAAACCAGGTCACTAAAATTTTCATTGAATTTCAAGTGGGTGAGTGATAAAAAACATTATGAGCTCAGGGAAAATCATCGGCATTCCCTCAGCTGGCGTCACACTTGTTCCCTGACTACCCAACCTTGCAACAGCTAGTGGGCGGAATGGCATGGTCGAAGGAAAAAGCAAACCAGTAAACATTCTCTTGTTTCACTTACATATTTTCTGCTAAAAACAGTTGGGAATTTTGTCTAATATATTCCATCTCCCTTCTAGGCCAGGTATTCATATGAGTCCTTCCCAATACAAGAATCTTGTGAGAAAGGTCAACAAAATGTGCAACAACACTTTGCAACTGTAAAAAATGGTACATTCATTTAAAATGTATGCATGAACTAATCAAACAAGAACAGATAATTTGCAAAAGTCTTACTATGGCAGCAGGATTACTTCGAGAGCCTCTGCCATCACCTCCAGTTGAATAAGCAACATTCAACCCATCAATCACTGTATTGTACGGTGCTTCTTTGGCAATTAACTCTTGAAAAGCTTTGACTTCTTCTGGAGATGATTTAGAAAAAACATCGGGCCCGACAAGAACTTTTTCCAGGAATGTTCTGCTAAGGACTTGAAATTCAGATTTGGATATAAATATTGGGCTCATTATACCTTTGCAAGTCTGGCATGCTCCTCTGTACCACGGCAGGAAAAAAAATCCAGAAATTAATTTAAAAAATCACACATTGCAGCATTGAGTAAATCATTAAATTAAAACACAAGCATTATAATCCGATAATCTTAAAACCATTTACATAGGTACATTACTTCAACCCACCTCTCATTTATGGCTCCATATCTACACTGCCAATTCAGTTTTTCAAATGTATGCTTCAACTTTTGACTGACCTCCTTAGATATAAAAAGTTCATGACAACTTAAAAAATTCAACAACCTTTCAGCCATTTCATTGCATTCGTTGATACTTGAATCTTTTCCCCGGGTGCAATATTCACTCAGCCAAACCATGTACACCCTGTCTAAGGGCGTTCTTTCTGCGTTTACACATTCTTCCATTAAACTCCAACCTATCTCAGTTTCCCTGTTGTTAAAGGCCGCAACTATTAGCGCACTGTATGCAGAAGCACTAGGAGTACAGGTTTCTTTGACCATTGTCATCATATCAAGTCCTTCTTTCCATTTACTAGTCACAGACAGACCGTGAATAATGTTCTCTGCTGTAGACGCATCCATTACAGGAAGCTTCTCTTTCAGATAATGATATATTTGAAGGGTTTTACTTTCATCGTCGACTTTGCCACAGGCATAACACAGCCGCATGTACCTACCCATTGTCGCTACATTTACTTCCATGTTTCTTTGTTTTAAACAACTAAGATAGCTATCAGCGAAATCCATATTCCTCAGAGAAGCACACATTCCCATGATTACCGCGTCTACATTTGAGTCATTTACAATACTGCCAATGCTCAGAACATTTTCTCTGAACTTCATGACTTCTTCTTCCGTGAAAAACTTACTTTTCTTGATCACTTCATATACAAGCTTCAGCTGAGCCGGTCTTTTTCTTGACCCTGCTTCCTCATCGGCATCAGAGGGATTTTCTCGCTCGCTATCAGATCCATCGGAATTCACTACTGTTACAGGCCGGTGACTTACACACCGGGTTCGATTATTTTTTATGACACTAGATATAGAACTCAAAATACCGTGGCGACTCATCGTATGTAGATTGCACTTCGCACAATTGCGGAAAAACATCATGAATGACCCCCGATAAACTATAGACTTCAGAGAGGAAAACATTTTTACCCAACTCTCTCAACAACTCTGGTCGAGGTAATATGAACTGATTGATTTAAGAAGTATACGGCGAAATGAGCAGTCGGCTGTCAGTAAAAATTAAGTCTCGGTTAAATTACACAACAAAAACAAACTCATTCAACCTCAATAACGCAACGAAACACAATTAAACCCATGCTTTCTTGTCTTTCAGGAATTTATATTTCTCATACAAACATCTGAAGGAGAAAGCGCGCTCGGGGTAAGCGAGGGAGGGGAGAGAAGGCAAGAGTTGGCGGGACGTAGTAGGCTATTTAAAATCCAATAAGGAATTGATGTTCAACGCTCAGTCCCCAGAGGCATTACGGGTATTGAAAGATGATCACTTAGTTTTTAACATAGCAATTAGATGCAGTGGCAGATCCACCGTTGGAGATTCAAAATTTGCTCTCGCGATTTGGATGTTGAACCAATCGAAACCTCGTCATTGTTAAGCTTTTTATTGCACCTAATATATATACGAACACATATATCTCATCATACCCGTTCGATTTGTTTCCATATTTTTCAGCTTCTTCGTTAGCCGAGGTGCCATAGTAAGAGGTTTGACTATAGTCCTTTAAACTTTATAATGTCCTTTTGAGAAACTGAATAGTGCTTTCATAATAATGTCCTTGTGTGAATGTGGCATTGTAGCATCTTGACCTAATTGTAGTACTTACCATGTAGTATAAATTATGACTGGTTTAGCTTGCAGTACAGCATTATTTGATGGAATAAGAGCGTGGTTTTAAAATCACGTAATATTTCTTTCGAATAGGAGAATCTTTGGAGAAACTATGAGAAATAACATGAGAAATAGGCGACTCAACGGCATTCTCCCAGACGTATAGATATGTACCCATCACTTACACATGGATAAATAGTGGCTAGGCTGTCATTCCAATGAAAGCCTTGGTTCATATCTTGGAGCAAAAAAAAGCCATTGACCACGGTGACCATTCTTTTTAAAAAAATTAACATTTCTCCGCTTTCTTTGCTGGCGATGAAATCACACGCACAACCTCTAATGTAAGGTATCCAGAATTCAGTTTCATTAGAGAGTAATATCCATGACAACAGTATCAAGGCAGCACTAGTCTACCCTAGTCCAATGTATTTATGCCTTTGCATTCAAACGCTGCCCGAAGTTCTCAGCAATAACTGCGAATATAATGTCCAACTCTTCTACTGCGCACAACATCGAACGCAACACGCCTCTGGAACCCGCGTTAGCAAGACATTTAATTTCTTCTATAAGCAATCCCTTCAGTAACTTTAGGATTTAAATAACAGTAGTTATTCTTTTCGAAAGAAAACCTATTCAGTTTGACACCAAGAAACTGCCATTTCAATTTGAACTGAATAATGCATACGCACATCGTGCAACTGCTTGGGGTACCGACTACAGTAGTATTTACGGATTCCGGAGATGAAAAGTCATATTTAATGAGAGCTACCTTTTCGTTTGGATGTCTCTCATACAAGTTGGTACGTATTTCTTGCAAGGTTGCAAAGAAAATTATCTTTCATTTGATAGTTATTTCGCCTCTGCCACACAGTTGTAAAACCGGCGCTTGGTATTTCTCCGATAACAACTGAATTTAATTTTTATTAGTTCTTATTTTGATCAGTGCTTAATCAGAAAGTGTTTTACCTTGTTTTTCGTCTAAAGTGCAAGATTTTCCTTGTTCAATTAAAATTTTCTTGGTTTTCCCAGCAAAATAGGGCGAGAAAACAATGTTGTATTGCTAAAATCCAAAAAAAAAACGTTTTGGATTTTAGCAGTACAACATGATTTTCCAAGAACATTTCTTAACTAAATCGTAAAACAAAATTAACCTTTGCATAAACTGATGTAAAATATTTCCATTTTCATCTTCATATATGTACTTTGGTTGCCATTGAAGCAGTGGTGGTGAACTCGATGAGTTAAGTTAACCTTTCCACATTTTCCGAGGTCTGACGTAAAAGTATCGTAGCCCGTAACAATTCCATTTTCCGTTAGAATTCCATGATGAGATGGGATGCAGGCAAATATGGTTGACGTAGCGTAGTGACCCTGGTAATTTACTTGAACACAAATGAGTGACGGGTATGTGAGAATAAAGAAAGGCGTACCCAGACAGATAATTCGTTGAATGCTCCTTCCTTTCTATTCTGGCATTACCCGTATCATATACAGGCATCACCAGATCGCGGATAGAATTGCTGGAGAGGAGTTAACAAACCTATAGTTAATGATGTTAAACAAATCACCATTTAGCATAGTAAAAATATTCAGGCAGAGTCATGAGTAAATATAAGATGTATGACAACAATCACATAAGCACGCAGGCTTAGGACTGTGACTGACACTGACCCATACCCTACTAAACATTTTCCAATTCGCCCCCCCCCCCCACACCAAGATTGCTCCCTGGATCCGCCCCTGGTTCCATTCCTTGGTCCATTTCTTTCCGGTTCTATTGCGGCAATATATTTGTCATGAATATACATAAAGATCTAAATCGTCGACACCACTGTACGCGCAGCAGAGTTGCCTAGCTTTCCGCAGACAATAGGTTGCGCTGCAATCAGCATGGTTCCGCTTCTGTGGGTAAAAAATGGCCGGTTTAAATGGGAGGCCAATTCCGGTACCTCTATTTCCCGTATCTCCATTTGAATCGCGGCCTTACCTTACTAGAACCACCTTCTCTAGAGTGGCGGCGCACAGTGGTCGGAAATCAGAAAAACCTGGCCAAAATTAAAAAATGGCTTTTTTTGAAATATGAACTTGAAAATTCGTATGATAACTCAAACACAATTCATTTATCGGGAATAGCACTTCATTTGGCATAGTTCTTACCCGTTTCTGAGATACAGAGGCTCAAACATGACCAAATTTCCAGAAAAATGCCCATCTTAAGTTTTCTCGGAAAATCTTCCGACTTAAGTTGATGGTGAAGTTTAAGGAGGATTTTTATGGAATAAACAACGATATTATCTGTTAGCATGGTATTTTTTCTTTACAATTCCTTAGTTTTAGTTCCAACAAAAGTTGATGGTGAAGTTTAAGGAGGATTTTTAAGGAATAAAAAACCATATTATCTGTTAGCATGGTATTTTTGCTTTACAATTACTTAGTTTTAAAGAATGGCTTCGACACAATCTTGCTGTGCCGTTACAGAAGGGCGGACGCTGTTTTTTCATTACAGTAATCTACCGGTTAGAGGCAGGTTGTGATGAAAGTCAGAGAATATCCAACGAACTCTTACACGTGCCCTGCCCTTTCTACCTCTAGTATTTCTTTCTTCATCTCAGCATAAGTCCTACCTTTCTTCATCCCGTCCTTAAAACCGATTCTCTTCCTTCCCCTTCCCCGCTTACCCAACATCCTACCCTCTATCACGGCCAAACCATCGTCCCTCATTACCCCTTTTAGCCACCTACCCTGTGTTCCCCTAATCTCATCTATAAATTTCCTCTCCTCGCCCACCATGTCAAGCACTTCCTCATTTGTCTTCTTTTCCGTCCAACGCACCTTCTCCATCCTCCTCCACACCCACATCTCGAAAGCCTTCAGCCTATTTTCGTCTTCCTTTCTCAAGGTCCACGTTTCTGCCCCATACAACGCCACACTCCATATCAAGCTCTTCACCAGCCTCTTTTTTACATCCTTACTTAAGGTCCCCGTCATCAGCTCCCTTCTATTATTGAACGCTTCCTTCTCCAGCGCTATTCTCCTCCTTATGTCTTTGCTACTATGTCCTGTTTCTTCTAGCGTACTACCCAAGTAATTAAATTGTTCTACTTGCTCCTGCTTGTGATTTCCTACTCTTATCACCAGCTTCGCTTTCTTTGCCCTAGAGAATCTCATTACTTTTGTTTTCAAATTATTTATCTTCATTCCGTATTTCTCACACTGCTTTTCCAGTGCATCTACTAAAGTTTGCAGTCCTTTCGATGACCGACTGACCAACGTCTGGTCGTCTGCGAATCTAACCGACTTTATCCACTGGCCTCCTACTTTCATTCCCACATCTAGCTCATCACATGCCTCTCTTACCATTTCCTCAGCATAGATGTTAAAAAGTAAAGGCGACAACGGGCACCCTTGCCGTAAGTACCCCGCGACCTATAACTGCCCACCCTGATTCACCGTCAGCTACCTACCCTTACCTGAGCCCTCTGCCCCATATATAAGTTTCAGATGAGTCTCCTATCACGCCAATCTATTCCTATTTTCCCCAGTATCTGCAACAGTTTCTCCCAGTTTACTCTGTCAAACGCCTTTTCGAAATCTACAAAACAAGCGAAAACATCCTGATTATGCTCTATATTTCTATCTATAAGTGTCCTCATTACCGCAATCACATCTCTGGTTCCCCTCCCTTTCCTAAACCCAAATTGGTCATCGCCTAAATAGCACTCTGCTCTGCTCTCCAACCTTCTATTTAGTATTCTAAGCAACACTTTTGCCGCGTGCGAAATTAAACTGATTGTTCTATACTCCTCGTATTCTGACGCTTTCTTCTTCTTCGAGATAGTTATTAATACTGTTTTCATGAAATCCTCTGGCCATACTCCTTCCTCGTAGATCCTGCGAATAAGTTCGAAAAACGATTTTCTCCCCTTACTACCTAGATTCTTCAGTAGCTCCGAAGGTAGGTTATCGGTTCCCACGGATTTTCTACCCTTCATTTCTCTTAATGCCCTCTCTATTTCGATGTCAAGTAATTCTGGTCCGAGGTTATCCGTATCTACTGTTCCTTCTTCCTCTAGATCTAGGCTAAGGGGTCTATTCTCGCTGTCATATTGCTTCTCTACGTATTCTCTCCATCTTTCTTGGATATCTTCCTGTTCGATTAATATCTTCCCTGTTTTGTCCTTAACCTTTGGTATCGTTTGACCTCTCTTACCAAAAACTTAGGGGTCATCTTCAGCCATACTTTATCTTGGAAAAACATATTTTGTATGTTTCAAATAAAGTTAATGGTGCCTTACATCAACTGAAAATTCATAAAAAATTGCTGCCTATCCATGTAAGAAAGCAACTTGTCTCCACCTTAATTTTTCCTAATTTTGATTACTGCTGTCTTGTATTTTATGATCTCACAGCAGAACTTAATACTAAGCTTCAGCGCCTAATGAATTCCTCTGTCAGATTCATTTATGACTTGCGGAAAGATGAGCATATAGCCCCATATTTTAACAAGCTCTCCTGGATGGACATAAAAACAAGAAGGAAAGTAAAATTAGCCTGTCTCATGTATTCCCTATTCAAACACGATGACTCACAGTACATAATTGACTTTTATCCCAAGAGAACCATATTCCCAAATATAGTTACTAGAGCCGACCCTAACTACCTACATGTCTCACATTATCGGTCCTCCACATTTCATAAATCATTTACCGTTGCCGCCTCTCAAACTTGGAACTACCTACATAATCAATCAAAGATTCCTCATCGCTGCCCCAATTTAAAAAGAAATTGTATTTGTACCTGATTTGCCCCCCATAAGCCGTATTTACTCATTTCAATGCTTTATAATAATGTATATTGTGGTATATTTTCCATTGTTATTTATTTCAAAATTGCTATATCAAAATATTTAATTCTGTTGATATTTAAATCATTGTGTGAACTTGCTTTTTATTCCATGTTTTCTCTTGTGTTTTGTTTCTGAGATTCATTCTAATCATATGGCATGTTGGTTTTTGTTGTTCACTTTATGGTAATACTTTTTTCTTAAATTCGTGCTTTGCGCAGCAAATTTATATGTATTTTGAGCTCAAATGTGATAAATGAAAATTGTTCAGATCGGATGTAAATCTGTGAACAATAAAACTATATTATTATTATTATTATTATTACCACCCGATAACATTTTCACCTTGGCGTACAAAGCGCCCACTTCCCCCTCCTCCTGCATCTTTTCTATTTCCGCACATTGTCCCTTCCACCAGTTTTCTTTTGCCCGATTGGTCACTCGCCTGAGTTTATTATTCAATTCCTTGTACTTCCTCTTCCCTACGTTGGTGTTCACGTTTTTCCATATCCTTCTCTCCTCCATTTTCTTTATAATTTCTTCTGTAACCCACTGCTTCTTAACCCTCTTCTTTTCCACCGTTCCTATTGTATTCTCTGCCGCTCCTGCGATGCCTGTTTTTATAACCTCCCATCTTCTCTCTATTGTTCCCATCTGCTTCTCTTCACCTATGTTCTTTTCTACCAGCTCTTGGTATTCCCTCCTTTTCAACCCTTTCAATGCTTCAAGCTGTTTAAAGATCAAAGACGCTGTTTTAAGACCAAATTTTACATTAGGTAGGAGATTCAAATGGGTTTTTGGCAAAGTCACGAAGACTTATTTAGGTTTATTTGCAGTTAACTTTAAAAAAACTTTGCGACGCCGGAAATAAATTTGATTTTTCGATCGCGCGTCGGGTCTCGGCTCCGCGCGCCCGCGCCGGGAGCTGGATTTGTCGCGACGGGGTAAGGTTATTGAAGTGGTATGGATTTTAATCAGGGCCGGATTTAGACTTGATAAGGCCCAAAGCTATTTGAGATTTGGGGCCCTTTATACGTCCAGATATTCTATGTCAGTCCGCAAAGACGCGCTAAAAAATTGGGTGAAGTGTATGGGACAGTCCCGGACGTGCGCCATTGGGACAAATAATGCTGCAGTATATTTAAGTATATATGACAATTGCTCACTCGGACAATTTTTTGGGGGCCCTAAGCTATAGCTTGTGTAGCTTATACGTAAATCCTGCACTGATTTTAACGATCAGAATTCACCGTTTTTTAAGCTGTGCTTGTGGGCACCGATTCCCAAGGAGTCTATAATGAAGACACGGGAGGATTTTCAGTCCAGGTAAGTGCACGCGTAATCGAAGTTATGTTAGTTTTCTTTGGATACGTTCGGGAACCATGCCTTATATTCAAAGCGTTCGAACCATGAAAAAGTGAGTAGTGTTCCTGATACCCATACAGAAAGACCTTCCAGAAAGACACCATCTGGGATACTTATACCTTCCCTCCTCCCGCTTCCTGAACCCCCAGGATACTACTATCGCCGCAAAAAAGGTAGAACGCTGAACTTTAAGCATTCGTGCGAAATTCCGCCGGGGCTCCAAAGAGCCGTGTAATATATCGTTTTACTCCTTGTGTATTAGACTACAAAATTCATTCATTGAAAAGTGATTAAATGTAAACGGTTAGCTCCTACGGTCGAAAGAGTGAAGAAAAACACGCGAAAAACTAGGAGAACGGCGAAACGGTCGTCTTCTTCATCTCGTCACGGCCAAAATATTTAATTGGTTCACTTCATTATTTTTTTACGAAGAGGAAGACATCTCCGTATTACAAATATTCTTTTAAAATTTTATTTTAACCCATTCTTTGATTTTTTAAATGGCCGAAAGCTAGATTTCAATTTCCGAGGTGTGGAAAAGTATATGAATATCGAAATTACGTATGCTTTATGGAAAAAATATTGCAAAACTTCTCATGTAAGGAAATTTTTATATTCTTCCCCAAACTTAAAATAAACGACAAAGAAGAAAATCGCTCCGCGGCAATGCAAATTACCATTTTGCTCAGTTGGCAATTGTTTAAGCTCCGTTCGTGGCAACAATACAATCCATAGAATCAATAAACTTCTAACACATAAACTAACAGTATTTTGCTGAATTAAAGTGCGTAATTTCTGAGACTGAATTATATATCTAATTGCGAAATATTCAATATAAATCCATTCACATAAAGTTAAAAGAATATGAAACACCTAGAGCCTTTCCCATTCCTTGTCCAATCAGCGCTGGACAGAGGTCTCACTAGAGGGGTCTTGGCAATGAGATTTGAGTCACGCGCGGCTAGGAGCTTAAACAATTGCCAACTGAGCAAAATGGTAATTTGCATTGCCGCGGAGCGATTTTCTTCTTTGTCGTTTATTTTAAGTTTGGGGAAGAATATAAAAATTTCCTTACATGAGAAGTTTTGCAATATTTTTTCCATAAAGCATACGTAATTTCGATATTCATATACTTTTCCACACCTCGGAAATTGAAATCTAGCTTTCGGCCATTTAAAAAATCAAAGAATGGGTTAAAATAAAATTTTAAAAGAATATTTGTAATACGGAGATGTCTTCCTCTTCGTAAAAAAATAATGAAGTGAACCAATTAAATATTTTGGCCGTGACGAGATGAAGAAGACGACCGTTTCGCCGTTCTCCTAGTTTTTCGCGTGTTTTTCTTCACTCTTTCGACCGTAGGAGCTAACCGTTTACATTTAATCACTTTTCAATGAATGAATTTTGTAGTCTAATACACAAGGAGTAAAACGATATATTACACGGCTCTTTGGAGCCCCGGCGGAATTTCGCACGAATGCTTAAAGTTCAGCGTTCTACCTTTTTTGCGGCGATAGTAGTGCGAAAATGGTCGTTTTATGTCATCATGGAGCCGACGAATGTTCATCACTACTACTCTTTGAATCGAATAGTTCTTTTTCGTCCACTTTTAATGTCTCCCAATTCTTTTGATATTCTCATTTTCTTCGGTGTTAAATGCGTAGAGGAGGAAAGTAAAGGATCGGATGTTAGTAATAGCCTCTTGAAAAGGTCCTTGTTGGTGGCCACCCTGAAGTGCTTCCTAGTAAATCACTCGCGGAATTTTCTAGTGTCTTTATTTCTGGCCTCCAGTGCCTCTTCCGAAAGCTCACCTAACGGAAGTATCTCATCTTTTGAAATCTCACTTCCATGCAGGAGGACCTTGCGCACCGTGGGAGGCATATAGTACCAGGGATACAGATCCGCGTATAGTTCGGCAGTCATCAGGAAATACTGAGCAAATGCAACATTGTTGAATTGTAGGCCGCTAGATATTGCTTTCAAGATAATTGAGAATCTTTTAATGAGATCATCGTTAAACCCTAGAATGCAAAATCAAAACAATTAAATTAACTACGATACAGTCGTTATTTATCTAATGAACCAACTCCACATCGAGTTTTGGAAAATGCTCGTATGACGCAATTCATGGGAAATACATTCGAACACTGCTTCCAATGCGCTGATAATGCGAAATGGAACAATACCTGTAAGACTTGCTGCCAATTTTGGATAATCGAAAAAAACATCAAGCCGTATTTCCATCATTTGTATTACCCGAGCCAGATCGGGGAACATCAACAATTAAGCCCATCTTTTCTTTTAATAATTTCTGCACCCATGCCATTTTGTTATTAAGTAGTGATTTTAAACTTACACGTGCCTGTAAGGATGTTATTGAATAATTTACTGAATATTTTTTTCAAAATAATAAATGTTTTAACTTAAATTCTAATTATTTCTCACCTGGCACTGTTTAAAATTCAGCTGATACGATATATGTAACACCATAGATTAATGAGGATGTATATTTACTCTATGGTAATATACATTTAAAAATCTTACGTGGCAGTGCAGCGTAGAAAAACCAAAAGAATATGTATGTGCATCAGCTGTACGACCTTTCATATCCCTTAAATGTAGACGACGGCCGACGATTTTCCCAGATAATGTCACCTAAAATTAAAGAGCCTAGATATGAAAAATGCCAGTGAGAAAAGTTTAATTCATTAAATAGGTTCGAGATAAATCTAACTAACCATGAGAAAACTAGAAAAAATTGAGTCTTTACCTACAGTGGCATTAATCAAACGAAGAAATACCGCAGGGAGCTCTTGAATTAGAATTCGTCCGATGCATCCACTTGTAGCCACAGTTTTTATATTGAGAGTGGCCCGAACTTCCGTCAAAGCCATATTAATGTGCGTTTCATTACATCTTTGAATACTTGAGTGGTGGATACGCAGACCAGAATTCGCGATGCAGTGTGATTCAAAAGAACTTGAAGGTTGACTTCGCACAGTCTCAGTTCTTGTTACTCCTTCAGGGTAAGCCGCCATCTTTGCTTGCACTATTCTGTTCTAGCTGGGATATAATTCGTGGCCATGGCTCAGAGCTGTACTACGGAGAGATCTATGTTGACTCTTGGTCAACTCCGAGAAAATTATCAATGACAGTGCCTCCTCAAATGTTATCTCAGTTTGGACATTTTCACTTATCCTCCATTTGGAAAGAACTCTCTTCGCCCGAATAGGTGTCGTTGTTATTATTACCCATTTGAATCTATACTTAATGTAAAATTTGGTCTTAAACCAGCGTCCGCCCTTCTGTAACGGCACAGCAAGATTGGGTCGAAGCTATTCTTTAAAACTAAGGAATTGTAAAGCAAAAATACCATTATAACAGATAATATCGTTGTTTATTCCATAAAAATCCTCCTTAAACTTCACCATCAACTTAAGTCGGGAGATTTTCCGAGAAAACTGAAGACGGGCATTTTTCTGGAAATTTGGTCATGTTTGAGCCTCTGTATCTGAAACGGGTAAGAACTATGCCAAATGAAGTGCTATTCCCGATAAATGAATCGTTTTTGAGTTTTCATGCCAAGTTTCAAGTTCATATTTCAAAAAAAGCCATTTTTGAATTTTGGCCAGGTTTTTCCGATTTCCGACCACTGTGCGGCGTAGCGCTTGCTGGTCCTGAGTTTTCGGTGCATGCGGAATGTTTGGCAACACCCACTGGGGGCAAGTTTGGGATCCATATTTATATTCATGGTATTTGTTTTTCAGGGTTTCTCCCAGGGGTTCTTTAACCTTTAATATATTGGGTATAGGACTTGGAGGACTCCCTTCAGTCACTCCACCATTTAGCCTTAGGCCAACAACAGTGTTTCATCTCCAGAGGATGTGGCGTAGCAGTAGAAAGAGTAATTCGAGGGCATATCATCTGTTCTTGATGTGTATGTAAAGTGAAATATTTCTACTGAAACAGATTCAGAATGTCTTAACAAAACAAGTGTTTCTAAATCAAAAAGAAACTAGCATGAAAGTGACCCAAGCAAGGCCCGGCTACACGGGCGACTGCCCGGGGCGCCGTGATTGTGAAAAAATATTTTTTTCTACAACGTTTAACTGGTGAATAGATTTGATAGGCAGGGAGGGGGGCGCCGGAATACTCTCTCGCCCGGGTGAAAATGTTGTTTTAAGCCGGCCCTGAACCCAAGGACAATCATCAGAAGGTGCATGTTTATCCGGGTTAAAATGAGATTTAAAAATTGTGAAATTTTTTTGTCACTCCCCGAAATTCTTGTCTTCTTTAAATAAGCTGTATAATTCTTTCCATATTTGTTATTCCTCCCGGCATTAAAATTAAATGTCTAGAAATTATAATTTCAATTATTTCATGTAAGTGTCGAAACTCTGTGTCCCTTTTGCGGAGCATTCGTCTCGAATGCACCTGGTGCCCTTTAATGTTAAATTGAAAGAGTCGACCCACACCACTCTGCCTCTGGGGATTTTGACCTTTAGTAATAATTTTTTCGTACGAACTAAGCCGGCATTGAAATCCGGGTGGGGTTGCGGAAGTTTAAGTGAGCGTCGAGGTCAGGCCTGAGACCATCAGTTTTATTGGTGTCTTTAGTCTCAGCTAGGTGAATATGCCGCCTTGACTTTGACATTACGTGATCTCCCTTTTTGGTATGGTGTTACGCAGTTATATACGCAGACTGTTGGGAATTTCCATTTATTTGGGCATCGGTCTTTTCTCTGGCCAAATTAGGGCGTGCAGTTCTCGGAGTTCTATTTCAGTGGTCTTGTGAACAATTTTGTCCTTGGGGAATGGGGAATTTCACGTGACAGAAGTTAAATTGCTGAGGGTCATTTTCGGGTTGGGTATGCAAAATATTCTTTTTAATGACGGGTGAGCAACGTCAGTAGAGGGGTGTTGCATTTATTAGCATGTTTCTTTCTATCATACTGAAAAATCTTACGCATAGGCGTTTGTGCAGTTCATGCTGTCCCTAATGTTAAAGGATTTAGCACTTTAGTTTTAGTCGTGCCCTTATCTGTTTTGCCGACGACTCTACGTAGAAAACAATTGTGGTAGGATTAGTGTAATTCATCTATGAATTTCTTTGTAAAATTGTGGACTATTTGTGTAACTAAGTTTGTCAATTCTTCGATTTTGGTCTATGGTAATTTGATTTCGTGCGTACTTCCTCTTATGGGGATTTAAGGAGTATAAGCACGATACTTGTCTTTCAGACTATATTTTTGTTCGAGGAAGTAAGGATAAATAAGCTTTTTTTAAAATAGTGGTTTAATTTTAAAAGATTTGTTTGCTCAATATTGTGATTAAGTGCCATGTCTGTATTAAATACTTCAGTTATGAGGTGTCTATGTCAATTTTGTTTATTTTGATGCAGGTATTACGAAAATTTTGAACATTTTTCATGTTTTGTTTTGTTGGATACTGTTGGTTGTGCTGCTATTGCTGCCGGAGAATCTGGAAAGGAAACTGAGTTTGATATTACGTTTGGTTGCGATTAATTGCGCCGTTTTCCTGCATTTTTCTGAAAGTGCATTGGAAATGATGTATGTGGACAGGTTGACCAAGCTGCAAACTGCAAACTGACGCTAGAAGCTGTAGGCTGCAAGCTGACGGTAGAACTAAAATTTAGAGGGATAGTGAATTCGGATGGTGAAACAGTTGCTGTTTTGAGAGGTAATCATAGCGAGTTTTTAGACAATGAAAAGGATAAGGAAGTATTTGAACCTATTCCAGTTTTTAATCTCGAACATGAGATTGTGGTTAGTGAAGCTAAAGTAAGTGAAATTTTACATTGGGTGGATGGGTATGAGAGAGAAGATAGGAACGTTCATCCGTCTAAAATAAAAACTGCCATGAATCATTGAATTCGTCGCCTTTACATGCACTTTCATAAATTGAAAGAGCCCGATAAGACAAAAGGGAATGTTTTGTTTAGATCACTGCAAGATGCGTCTGAAAAGTTTAGAAGAATTGTAATGGAGGGTCATGCTCAGATTGCGAATATAACATCGCTTACAGAGTTAGATGAATCGATTAGGTCAGTCACTGAGGATTAGTCATTGTTAGGAGAAAGGAACTTTTCGATAAATAAAGTGGCACCTTTTTATAAATGGAATGCAAATTTTGCAGCCTTAAGAAATGAAAATTTAAACCAATTTATAGAGAGAGTAGAAGAGTTAGCGGTTACTAGGTGATTAGATAAAAATAATTTAGTGCAAGGAGCCATAGACTTCTTCTCTGGAGAAGCACTGATGTGGTATCGTTTGGTTAATAGAACGATAGGTAACTGGGATTAGCTTAAAAGAGCTTTAACGACAGAATTTTTACCGATAATGAAGTCTATTTGGGAAGACATTTGAAATAGAAAACAGACTTCAGATGAGAGAGTGAGTACGTACCTCACTAGTATGTTAGAACATTTTGGCAGACTTAATAGTAGCGAATCAGAAGAATGTCAATTTAATATAATAGTTCGTAACTTGGCTCCAAATTATGTACTTCACTTGGGCGGCAGGAGGCCCAAGACAATTCAGGATCTAAGGGAGCGAGGTAAAGAATTAGAAAGAGAGAAGTTTTTTTGGGCGAAGGAATACAAGACTCCTAGGAATCAGGAAAGTTTTCCTTCAGAAAGGGATTCATCGTTTAGGCGCCCGATGGTACATGAAGTTTTGACGAACGATCAATCAGAAAATAATTCAAATCTCAAATGTTGGACTCGTTGGAACACAGGCCATAGATTTAACTCGTGTTGAAAAACCAGGCGTCTATTTTGTTATAGGTGTGGAGAGCCTGGCGTAGGCGTGAATAAATTTAAAAGATGTAGTTTGAGAAGTAATCGGAATAAAGTGGGTAACTCTCAAAGAACCTAGTAGAGGGATGAAATAAGTTCCAGGGCGCTCATTCCCCATATTTTAAGTATTCCAGAAATGAAGTATATTTAAAGTGTGGAGAAGATAACCGTGCATATTGGCCAATCTCTCTTTTTGGAATGAAAGTTTTTGCTTTAATTGATCTGCGTGCTACTCATTCATTAGTATGAAATATTAGGAGAAGACGTCAGAATCTATGATGTATAGTAAAGTTATTTAAGTCTTCCTCTCTGAAAGTAGCTGATGGAAGAAGGCATTCTGTAACGGGAATGATAGAATTTCCAGTAGAAGTCGATGGTGAAATCTTTTCTGGTGGGAATTTAATTATCACATGATTTTATTTTGGGAATATATTTTTGTTAAAAACTAGGTTTGATATTAGATATGGCTCATGGGGTGTGCCATTCTGCGGGACCAGTAGAGGTGAAGGTAGACGAAATCCTAGTGGCTAGCGAGGAGTTAAAAGAGCAATAATTTAAAGATCTTGATAGGTTTGTTTTCACGTTTAAAACTTCTTTAGGCAGAGAGGGCTTAGAGTGTGCCTCGGTCATTGAACACACTATAGATACAGTGGATGCTAAGCCAGTGAAGAAGTGATATTACTCTTATTCCCCGAACTTGAAGGAAGTATTACATAAAGGCTTAGGAGTATTATATTTAGAATTAGGAGTCGTAGAGCCCTCTAATAGTACTTGGACCTCTCCGGTGCTGTTAATTCTGAAATCAGATGGAAGCTATAGGTGGGTGGTCGATCTTAGAGAGGTTTATAAAGCGACGAAGCCTGATGCTTACCCATTACTGAAGGTTAATGAAATTCTGGATCAATTGAGGGATGTCCACTATTTATCGCCGATTGATTTGAAATCTGCATATTTTAAAATTCCGCTTGAAAAGAAAAGTAGGGAAGAGACAGCATATGTAAGTGTAAAGTGAAGTTCTTAGTGGTGAATGGAAGTGTAAGGTGAAAATCTGAGTGAGTATAGAAGTGTCAAGTGAAGTTCTGAGTGGAAAATGAAGGTGTAAAGTGAAGATCTGATTGGGGATTGGAAGTGTAAATTGAAGTTCTGAGTGGAAAATGGAAGTGTAAAGAGAAGTTCTTAGGGAGAAATGGAAGTGTAAGGTGAAGTTGTGCGTTGGAAGTGTAAGAGTAAAAATAAGTTCTGAAGGGGGACTGGAAGTGTAAAGTGGAGTTCTGAGTGGAGAAGGGGAGTGTAAAGTGATGATCTGAGTGGGACTGGAAGTGTAAGGAAAGTTCTGAGTGGGGATGGGAGGAGAAAATTCAAGTTATGAAGGGGGAATGGAAGTATAAATTATTGTTCTGAGTCGGGAATGGAAGCGTAAAGTGAAGATCTGAGTGGAGAATGGATGTGGTAATTGAAGTGCTGAGTGGGGAATGGAAGTTTAAAGTGAAGTTTAGAGTGGGGAATGGAGGAGTAAAGTGAAGTTCTGAAGGGGAAATAGAAGTGTAAATTGAAGTTTTGAGTGACGAATTGAGATGTAAAGTGAAGTTCTGAGTGAGAATGGAAGTGTTGTCATAGCTGTTATGATGTTAATTATCTCAGACTCCATTTTATGTTTTTTGATAAATTTAATTCCAAAAAATGCAAATGGATGGTTCGGAACATGCTAAGGCTGAAAGATTTTTATTAAAAAAATTGTGTTTTATCATGTTGCGTCTAAATTTAATGTTAATGATCTAGATTATTGATGGTTTTCTACAACCCAAATACACTTCATGTTGTACTGTGACATGGTATGGTAAAGAACGACATGTTAGCCTTTTGTCAAATTTAATTCTAGAATCACCATCCCATTCAACGTTGCCCTCCAATAGTTCAGAGTACTGATGGTTTTTAATTGATTTTTACAAAAAACGTACTCAAATTTACTCCTTTTCTCTTAGTAAAATCATATTATTTTTTTTATAATTCAGGTAACTATACCAAGTGAGGTAATGTTTTTTGCTATAAAATGCAAAAGAAAAACCGAATGCAGCAATTAGTATTTAGGGCTACGCTAAAAGAATATGTTATAATTTATTCCTCCGACACACGAGGTTTAAAGTTTCCGCAGCTGTCATTGGACGTTATACTTTGGCGCGTTGAGGCAACATAACTGCAACGATCAAAGGATGAGGCTGTGAAAGGTTAATAGCTCAAAGAACAAAAAATAATTGACTTAATCATAGTGTATGAGCTTAAAAAGAACTGAGGAATGGTTCTAGGAAGCTTTAGGAAGTAGTTCTAGGAAGGATAGGGCATCAGGATTTTGTAGAGTCATGAGGGGTCAAGCGATAGTTTCGGAAAAGAAGTAAAAGTGGTGTTTACGACGAAAAGTGCGGTCATTAACTTACAAGAGTTTTGAGAGCATGTGGTTTGATGTGGGCCAGAAGTTGTGTTCACGGCAACGACGGAAGATGTTGAAGAGGTTGATGATGGTGGTGGCTATGAGGGCTGGTTCTCGGGGTTAAGTGAGGTGTAAAGAATGGGGTTGTTTCAAGCGGAATATTTTTTTTAACCCGTTAACCCCTCGAAGCAAGGTTCAGGAGGTGTTTAAAGCAGCCATTTGGTGGCAGAGGAAAAGTTTACGAGTAAACTCGATACCTTACCTGAGAAACAGATGGCTCCAAGAAATTGTCATAGTGGTTTTATATCGAAAAAGTAAATTGAACGGTGGTTACCAAGAGCGCGGAAGACGAGGAAAAATGGACTTGTTACATCGCAGTTCATTTCTCTTATTTGTTCTCAAATATTGGTTTAAGTTTGACATTTTTCACGGTCTTGTCTTCTTTACAGATCAGAAAGCATTCTTCTGCATCTTTTGCTCTGTTGACATTTTGCGAATCGCCGGTTTTTTTGTTTCTTTTTTCAGGAGGCTTTTTCAGTTAAACTGGAAAAGCAATTGTTGTGCAAACTACACCTCGTTCCTAGTCATATTTGGGGTGATATGTTCTATTATTATTGTTCGCCAGACGATGAGGAAGTATGATTTTCGTGGCATGAAGTTTTGGGTAACAGCCTTATGGTTGATATAATGAATATTAAAAAAATGAAATGTTTTTAAAACAGATAATCCTCTCTCTCGGACATTCATTAATATCATGCATATGTTAAAGGGAATTTTTGTTATTAAAAAAATGAAAAGAACTTTTTCGAGCCTTGTAAAGAAATAATTTATTCGTCAATCTGCATAAAATATAGTGTGCAATCAGCCGTTTAGCGCCGATAACGGAATTTAAAAATCCTCACTTTCTACCACAAAATAAATTCCCGTAAGTCGTATTTCATCATTATATCGCGTATTCGTGCCCGACCGCAAAAGCATTCAAAACTTTTTGGACATTTTTTTGATAACTCACAATCCGGCAGTAAAACAAGTAATAATTCTGTGACACTTCGATAGCAAAGCAAACGCAAAGATAGCAAAGTTAACGCTCAACAAGGATGAAATGCAATGAAAAATGATACAACCATATTCATGCCATAACATAATATAAGGCGTATAAACTAAGATCGGCATTACTGCAAATGCGTTTTTATAGTTAGGTATTTTAAGCCACCCCGTAAAAAAAGGTTCTGACACCAATGATGATTATTAAAATTTATATCCATGTAAAGGTGTTAGCTAGATTAAAGGAATAACGCTTCAGACGGGTTTGAATCTATCTCCTCGACTAACCTTATCTTTTAGCCGTAAGAATTACTGATTAAATTTCAACTGACTGAGTTCAATTCTTCGTACTATTTATGACGCATAAAAGTTATATTTAATTAATTTAAAAGTTTTTT
Source organism: Pyrrhosoma nymphula (assembly GCA_963573305.1). Lineage (NCBI taxonomy): Eukaryota > Metazoa > Arthropoda > Insecta > Odonata > Coenagrionidae > Pyrrhosoma > Pyrrhosoma nymphula. Next base: position 147,653,896 of record OY754328.1, read on the forward strand.
TCGGTCGTTGTAAAGGGAAATGGGAGTTTTCAGTTTCATTTATGATCTATTGTTTACATCTACCAACTCGGGCAACGTTGCATGTTGAACTTGAATATCATCGTTAGGAGGGTTAAACGTTCTTTCCAGTAGCAATATTTCCTTAACCTTTTGTACGTAATAGTTATTTTAATGGAGAAAGGGTTTTTTTCTTTGTCATTTACTAACGGAAGACACAGAAATAGCAAACTTCTATTTAGAGTATTTTAATTGAAAATCTTCAATATTTTTGTTTGTACTGAAGTCAGCACATCAGGGATTGGTAAATGTGCTGAGATGATTCCTTACGTATTTGCCGAATTGATCACATTGGACATTAAATGGTTAAACATCATAATTGAATGGATTTGACGTTTTACGCTGAATGAAAAAGGTAGAAAAGCTTGTTTAAAAAAGGAACAAGTCATATTTTTTCCGATAGTAATCAGTATGAATTTAATATCAATACTTTTATAAATGCAGCCTAGCTACCCGGTTACTATCAACAGAAAAAGTTTCCTGGTTTAGCAATTATAGGACAATGTACAAGTTCTATTTGAACTATAGGAGAGAGATCCAGGCGTAGCATGGTGAAAATATTTAAAAAAATGAATGAAAGCAAATAGCAAACTGACTGCTATTTCTTTCTACTATTTAGCTTTCTTATATCTATATGATGCTCAATTGGTCAGCGTCAGAAAACTCTTGGACTCAATTCCGGCATGAAAATTGCGTTACGAAGATGGCAGGACATAACTTGATGGATTTCTCCCCGGAATAATGCAAATCAACTGAATTAGCGCAATGTAATATCGACGGTGTTGCACTTTATTCATCTCATCGCTCACAATTGTGTTTTAACACCACTCCATTTTTTATCATCATCCCCCTCCATTCCTGTCCAATGGGTTTTGTTTTGGCGGAGAGTGATCCTGGGGATAACGAGGTACGGGTGAGTGTGTCGAGGAGGAGGTCGTTGGGGAACCTTGTGCATGTGAGACAAAAGGAGGAAAGATGAAAGGAGAGAGCTGGGAGAATGTGGGAGTGGGAGCAGAGGAGAGGGAGATGAGGAGTGACGGCTCGAGGCACAGCGCGAGGAGGAGGAGGCTGTGGAGAGAGGGGGGAGGCTGAAGGGGTTTAGTGAGAGGAGAGAGTTTATTGGCCCGCTACCAAAGTTCAACCTAATTAGCCGCGTTGCCTTCTTAACCTTCTCACACTGCACACCACTCTAGGCTTCCCCTCCTCCCATTCCCAGCTCCATATTTTTCTCTTTACCAGGGATTAAATATAATACTACCCTTCACCACTTAACCCTTAATCGGTCGCTCTCGAATTTATACACATAGTAATGCGTCGGTTAATAATGCCCCGAGATCATCAAAATAGATTTCAAGGAATTTTGGTATGTAAACTTTGTGGACTAGACAACCATAATTAATGAGAAAATATTCCAAATGTCTACATATAATTTTTTATATTTTAATGATGGCCCTTGGAGTGCTAAGGTCTTCCATGTACTTCCACATTCTATCATCTACTTCTACGAGATACGTGCAAACGTCTAAGGTAGTTTCATCATCAGTTGGTTAGCATAAGAGAGCAGGATAATTATAGCAATATAAATGGAAATAAATACATACTTTGGCGTTATCAACACGGTGTTGAAGCTGGGAAAGGATCAGAATGTGAATTAGTGAAAAATACCAGTTGACGATCCCCGGGGATTTACTACGTTGGAAGATTTCTTGTTACCTATGGACCCTTCTTCAACTTCACGACAGAGTCACTCTTGAATTTAGGATTTATGTTTCGTGTAGTTGAAGGTTGGTGTGTAATAGAAGGTATTAGTTAAAGAGAAATGAGAGGGGAGGGAATGTGGTGGAAATGAGGAGCGTGTGAGGGATCTTGGGGTTTATTCTGCTTTGATGGATTCCTTGATTAAAAAATGAGAAAACTCCAAATATAAATGATCACCACTATGCATATGCCACGTAGGAGGGCATGAATGATTTTTGCTCCAATGTATTGCGATTGACCTGGTCATTTTGGGTATTTGCGTCCTTTGCAGGCATTCATAAAACTTTGATATCGCCAATCACGTAGTAAAGGCAAAGCTGTGACCATGCTTCCGTTTTTATACTATATTAATAGCTATTGATTAATCGTCCTTGAACTTATGGAGTTTCACTAAGAAAATCATGTATGTTTCGAAGCAAATGCCTCGTCGCACTAAGTGTACTACCAAATAGGGCAATGAGAGAGGAGTGGGTTCCACCGTCTTCTAAAGGGAGGAGCCTATTTTTGGAATGATTTGAGAAAAAATCCATTATTAAAGGCCAATGTGAATAACCTTTACCAGGACATCATACACGTGCATTTTATCTTCATCTACCCACTAATAAAACATGAAAAGGAATTCAGTCTGAGTAATTACTCCGCGCTGGATAGATTAATCTGGTCACAGTTTGTACCTCTCTCGCGGATTAAACTACGGATTTTATGGAATGACTTTTTAATTTAATATTTGTGTTATTTTTTATTGATTAAATGAGGATTTTGATAACATTTCTAAGAATTTCCAATTTCGGATACTATGGATTGTCGAATTTCCAATTGTGGCTTTTCACCAGGCTTCATAGAGCTATATCAGCAATATTTATGCATATGCTCATGTCTATAATAAAACGCACCCAAGTGACAACTCAAATTGCTAGGGTATGTATAGCATATGGCAGACAAAGGAATTAATACCGGCTACACGGGATGACCATGGCCACATAGACTCTTTAGAAACATAGGCCACATAGAAACGATTCGCATACAAACGCTTTTAAAAGCGAATCTAGGTGTATTGATTAGAAATTAATTTTCAAATCAATCAAAGTCAAAAATAGGCACCAAGCGCAAACAACGAACTCTTCACTTATATTTTTATTATCATATGGCGTAGGCCTGGAAATTTCCTGCAAGTTATTTCCTTGATCGCGTTTGCCAGCCTGCTGCTGCGCAGTAATATCGACTTTACACCAAGTTGTGCCATCTGGAGCAATAAGTCCATCTGTCACTGTTCCAATCTGGATCTGCATCCCCATCACCAGTATGACCTCCTCATAGTACAATGTTACGCCCTACGTACCCAGCAAACGTGCTTGGATGACGTTTGACTCTCGGGCTTAGCAGACAATTGAACGCGCCCTCTTGAAACACTTTTGTTTCCTCCACGTGGAACGCTGCGTGCTGAGCTTGCAAGCTTCTGCTGTTTACCTATGACAAAAAGTGTAACTTTTTTAGTTCAAGATGAATTTGCTAACACAGGGTTGCAAGTTTGAAACTTCGAGCGGACAAGTCAAACCAAGTAGTGGCGTACTGGACGGACGATAAGCCAGCCAGCCGGCTGTCTTGCGGCACTCCACGTAGTGTCTGAGTCCGCACTGCGCACGGCCGACACAACGTATGCGCCGGGCCACTGTCGTATTTTTGAGACCTGAATTTGTACATACTAACCTCATTTGACTTTTTATCTTGCACAAAGACAAGTACTCAGCGCACGCTTCCATCTAAATGATTTCTGCCGCTCTGAAAAAATCGCCCGCCGTTCAGTCCAGTTGAAAAGGCAGATAAAAAACAAAATAAAAAAATAATTCATTCATTCATTACAGTAATCTACCGGTTAGAGGTAGGTTGTGATGAAAGTGAGAGATTATCCAACGAACTCTTACACGTGTCGTGCCCTTTCTGCTTCTAGTATTTCTTTCTTCATCTCAGCATAAGTCCTACCTTTCTTCATCCCGTCCATAAAACCGATTCTCTTGCTTCCCCTTCCCCGCTTACCCAATATCCTACCCTCTAATATCCAAGTAAATTAACGATTAACGTTGCCCTAGCACGTTTTTTGCTTCTTTTATTTCACTTGTTGTAGACAAAAATCATTTAAATGGCTAGAACACGATTACATGTAACGTAAAAATATGTTACATGCAATCAATGGCTAACTCTGCGGTTCTAGGCAAATCCTTAATTAATTCCTAAGAAATGCGCACTTCAGATATGCAAAATCCCAAACGCAAAGATCTTCAAAAGGGATGGAAAGTCAAGTAAGGGCAATTATTTTAAAAGTAATTTATGGCTACAGCCACGGAACGAATTTAAAAAATAGCCAAAAAGGCTAGGTTCATCGTTCTGGTGTTAAAGCGCAAATTGCATGCATTACTAATTTAACTGGCTTCAGTAGCTTCGAAACTCATATGGGTGGTTCAGAAAAATAAATATTGTCTGCAAAATCATAGGGTTCTCATTTTTAAAGTAGGAAAAATATTACCAAAATCATAAATTATTTATGTTAATTGTAAAAATTTTGAGCCCAATGATTGGACGCCAGTGAGGAGTAACACATAAATTTGTCTCCCATATTCTCTTGCCTTCCGGAAATAATGCCCAATTTCATTTCAAAATATTATATCAGAAATATAGGCATGAAGATTTCAATGTAAATTGATACTTTTTCACTAAAGTTGAATAAAAGTTATTAAAAAATCTCGGTGCCCTTCGTTCGCTACTGATGGATATCAATTTTCCGTTCAGCGGAGTGGAGCCGTTACCGCAGCTCAATGTCACGTCTGGCACAGTTGATTGTGAATGTATCGAGCTCTGCACAGGATTTCGAGAGATAAAAGATCTGCTCCCACTTAATGAGTCCCGGAAAATTTTCACCGTAAAGCTCGCAGGGGTGTGCACCCTGGAAACGCAATTAAAAAAACGCGGAGTCTGTTATCTGACATTGTCTCACAGCAAATAATATTCCAATGAAATCCCACATTTGAAATGATATTCCCGTATTTAATCCTTTTATTATATTGTATCCACTTTGATGGACCTTCCTACACCTTTTTGAGAAAACCATCGAAAAAAATGTTAATTAATTACTAGAAGCAGAAAAATCTTCATTTTTCCTCAGTAATTTTCAATTTCACAGGTATTTATTTCAGTGGTTTAAATTTAGGTGTGTGGCTATTGTTCACCAGCGAAAATGCGGGCACCCAAGCCTACTAAGGCAGAGCCGTGGAAGCATGGAGCCGGCTTCGGAGAAGGTGTCCGGAGGACTGCTGTTTATTTACTCGTCCCGTGAAGGGAATTTGTATTGTGTAACATTGGAGTAATCTTTGGAACGCTGATTAAAGGTTTACGGGAAGCTACATCGTCTCTTTCTGTCAAACTCACGATGAGAAACGTCACCAATTTAACTCAATTGGACATTTTTGTGTCCAACAACATTTTTATGGCAGTTAATTTCATTCCTCAGTTTCTTTGTAAGAACCTAGCTCAGGAAGCGTAGATTCATTTTAGTGATAGTATTCCTTCCAAACGGACATCCTCTCAAATCACATCTTGCTAGCTATAATGTGTTCTTATCCCTTCTTTCTTCTCCTCCTTCCCCAGTCCCAATCTACCAACGTGTCTCCCTTTTCCTCCTCTTCATTTTCGTTTTCTTGCTTATTTCGTCCGTATTGCACTCTTCATTGCTGCTTGTTCCAAAGCTTTCCATTTCGAATAGATAGACCCTGCTACTGGTGAAATTGAAAAACAATATTTACCAAGAGTGGGTGGGAATTGAGTTGACGTCTAGGAGGTGGGGAGAGAGTAGGGGGCTGCGGAACTGATGACGAGGATGGAAGATGGGAGAAGAGGGGATCCGAGTATCGACAGTGGTCGTACATGTACATGATAGTCTGCTTCGTGCCTCGAGTCGAATCGTATCAGATAAAGGTGCCGAAGGCCTTCAGTCCACTCTCTTTTATAGTTGACATTAACACTATTACCCAGCTGTTACTCTAAATGCCAATCATTCGTAGAACATTCGTAGATCCATCAAATCCCATTTTTTATTCTCTACATTTATTCTTTATCTACACCAATTGGATCAATTATTTGTTTAGGGTACACGCAAAAGAGAGAAAAGTTTATTTTATTACAACATTGAAATTATTCAGCCGGAAGGGAAAGGAACGGGATCATTACAAGAAAGTCAGCACTTGTAGACTAATTAATAACGTTGTACCGTTAGCATCATCAAACGCGATATAGCTGTACAGCTCTTTGACATGCTAGGTGGAGTTAGTAGAGGTAAGAATACTAGAAACTCTAGTTGATTGCTTGCTCTTACTAGGCTCCTGGGTTGGGAAGACGTGTGTTTGGAAGCATGGCCGATTGGTATGGAACCGAAAAAATACAGAATGGCACCCCAAGGCTCCTGCTAAAATTTTCTTATTAAAATTTCGAGTTAATTTGTGCTGCATGACTTTTGACTGAAACGTTTAATATGATTAGAATACTAAATATATCTTTTTAAAAAATATACTTTGAATCAGGAATTTTTTCCTAGGCAATTGTATTTAATATAGCTTAACGTACTAAGCAAAAATAACACCATATATAGCACATAACCCAGTACAAAGTAGGTTTTTAATACAGCTGCCGATTCCTTGAGGAACGGAGAATTAAATACAAATCAATGTCGCATGAGGTCTGATTATGACCCCATTCATGTTTAATTTTGAACGATTTGACATTTTTTCACCATAAAAGTTGGTGAATGAAATGCTTTTAATTTTTGCTTCAATGGCAAGACAAAATGGTTAAAACGTCGTTGTTCTTCTTGAATTAAAAAGTAGGTGTCCATGAAAATATCTGCTCCTGTGAGGGAGAAGAAACTTGGGTTATAGTTGAGTAATTAAATGGTGTATTTCAATTTTCAGAGAATAAATTACTGAGTCACAACACCATGTAAAAATATAGATATATCGATAGGTCCATTCTACGTGAGGAATATCAAGGCTTTGAAATCAGATACTTAGATTGTTTGTAGGGAGGGTGTTCAACAGAAACCCAGGCACCTAGACCTTCTTGACCAATTGTGTCAAAGCAGATACATATGAATACGTTGTAGTGACTGTGTTTTCTTTCCTCAAGTTATGAAGTTTTATGCTCTCTACCGTACGTGAACTTGGAGATTATGTAGTTGGTAATAGTTTTGTAAGTATTTTATTTCGGAAGTATGCACTTCATAGTGTTGTTGGTGGTTTTATTAAATGTAATAATTTTAACTTTTTTCTACCATTGCCATGATATGAATGAAACGCTACTTGTTCTTTGTTACATTAGCCTATTTTGAATACTGTTTAAGCTACGGGTGAATAGTGATGTTTATTTTCAAAGCTTTCAGATTCTATTATGTGAAATTTTAGCATCGTGAAAAGAGAACGCTTTGTAACTCTACAGAACTTAGTTTTATGACAAACTTGGTTTCAACGTTTCCAGTTTCAGTTTTGAAACCGCGATCGCAGGCCTTATAAAGAACCGTTCGGAAAGACAGAGTGTTCTTTTTCATAATTTTGTATATATTTCTTCTGTTATGGATGCGTAGGTGTACGATATGATGAAAAGGAGTTGATCACAGACGGAAATATTCATTCCTTCCCATGTTTATACTTTCAGGGTAGCAATGAGGCAGGCCTAATTGAGGGAGATGATCATCGTTGAAATCCGCTACGACCGCTGCCAGACCTTGTCCGTGCCAGTCTTAATTTGTGCTGCAGAAAGCTGATGCTGATGATTACAGTGGATGCAAGTTTTCAGAGCCTTAAGTAACGTAAAGTGTCATGTACATAGTGTTGGAAGAAAACGAAGAAATCCCGGCAAAAATGCTAATTGTATAAATCTGAATATTCCTCTAAGTAACTTGTTTTTTTATCTCATTTTGACCGAAAATCGTGGATTAAAATGGACAGTGATATTTGAATGTTGTTATAATAATAAATAGTTTGGAGAAATTTATTGTACTCTTAATCAAAATGTGCCCAAAAGCAAGAGAAATTTTCAATCCGAAGCGTTACAGGCAAAAGAGAACGCATGAAAAAATCCTGCAGGCAAGGAAGAAAGAGCCTACTTAATTAATGAACGCTGGGGTATTAAATGGAGAATCCAAATTGGTGGCATAAATGGTACCGTGTTGTGGTAAATATTGAAAAAATAATAATAGTTCAAGACAATGAAGGCTATAATGCATTACCGTTAGAAGGTCATAATAAAATAAAAAAGCAATGAATGAACTTTCCGTGTGATGAGCTCGGTGATAACCACGTAAAATCTATAAAATAAATGTTAGTAATCGTAAATTGCAAAATAAACAAATCGGAAATAGTCTATGTTGATTTCGTGGAGGCAACAAAAACCGGGACGGATATGTATTTTTACCCGTATATCAATATAAATCTTATGAAAAATGCATAATTTTTTACAATTAATAATCTCGGCAGAATCATTAGTTTTTTCAATAACGGCCCGAAACAGGTTAGCAGCAATTGGTAGAAGTTGGCATGCATAATCTCTTTGATGAGTTATATTTAATAATACTAATATCTTCCTTAGGGTTCTCTTTGGGGATTTTCTTTTGATAATATAACAGGGGCGTGAAAGAGGTCTCCAACAATTGAGATGGATTTAAATTATGCTATATCGCATATTACACATGCATACAAATATCGTATAAAATTGTGAATCATGGTGTAATTTATAACCTTTTGCCAAAATGAGTAGCAAAAAGTGTTATACAGTTGCATGCAAACCTTACATTTTTACCTTATGATACGTTTATTTCAAAAATAATTTTATTGCGTCAGTTTTTTCTCAAGATAAGTTTTTTCAGTCTAAGTTCATGTAATTCCGAGCTCGTTGTCTTTAAAATACAAGACTATTTTTTAAATCTCAAAGTGTTTGATGAATCTTCTTGGCTTTTAGAGAAAATCGCGCCCAAATAGGCACTCACCGCAGACGGATGTTATGAACGCCGCATCCACGCTTAATCAAGGAGTTTCATCCATTAGACGATCAAAGTCATGCATCATTTATTCCGAGGATCACATCATGCTTCATTTTTCCATCAGTTATTTTATTTAGGATCAGCTTTGGCTTGAAGACAATGGCACATCATGAGTTGGCGTCAGGGACTCACAGATAGCATCGGCAGGAAATAGTATTCCCCTTGTTAAATAATTGAGCAGGGCCCTTATGGGGTTTCATACTGGGGGCAGTGTTCGAATGATAATGGGTAAATGATAGTAAATACCGAGCACGAGTCCTGTGTAATTGGAAAATGTGTAAGGACTGAAATAGGGGTGGTTCTCCACTTCACCTGAGAAGTCGGTTCGAAAAAAAATTGATAATTACATGAGTCACTTGAATATTGAATCGATTGTGGAAATGGCCGAACAGTCATTGGAAGAGCGGGATTGATCTGTATGTGCGCTCAATTTTTTCTCCTCGTTGCATGGAAATATTCGTTCGGCTGACATTTATAGTCTCCAGTCAACCCTAACGTAGTTGATAACTTTTTGATTCCAGGTAGAGTATATAATATAAAATATTTTGAAGCCCCTTATGGTTATGGCCCTTATAACGGAGGCACGAGGCAATTCGTGAGATGGAAATATTTCGATTGAATACCTGATATCTCTCCTCTCTCCCAAGAGCTTGAATATCAACTGTAATTTATATACAGCTATTTTTTTAAATAGGGCTAAACTTATATTTCAATTCACTTCATCTCTTTCTTTTGCTTAAAGTTCCAATACAGTCCCGGGAAAAGCCACTGCAGGAAGTATATCAAAAATAAAAACACAAATTGGCTTTTGATTCATCAATTATTCATATTCATTCATATGATTCAATGATTCATAAAGGGAGCTAAACAAGTCACAACCTGACGGTGTTAAATTTTGTACAGCGAAAATATAATATCAATTATACCGTTAAATCAGGGTTTGTACTTAAATTAGAAATAATACGTAGAGATATTTATTTATTTTCTAAACTTAGAATATTTTTAATTCGTCTTGAAGTTGTTTTATTTTGCGATATTGGCATTTCATAGTGAAAAATGTGAGTACTATGTGTGCTTATTTATTGAACATTTTTTTCTGCAAAACATTTATTTTGGAAACCTTAAAACGAATTCAAACGAAAGTTGGTATGTGTTTCATATAAATTATACTTTGATACACAAAGGTTGACTGATTAGCACAGCATAATTTTTTAAGGAAAACATTAGTTATGTATGTTTAAAATTGTAGTAGTAAATATTTCTTCGTCATTATTGTACGCGGATATAATTACCGATGAAAAATCCCTATACGTTGGTGTAATAAACCAATGAATAAAACGTTCGGTATACAGGTTTGCAAAAAATTGATTGACAGCATTTTACTAATAATTGCAATAAAAGGTTTGAAGGCATACAGGAATGTTAGTAAAAAGCAGCATCATGGATATAAGAAATACCTTGCAAACGAAAATAAATGAACTGTCCGTAGATTTTCGATCCTTTTTATTAGAACAAAATACAAAATCTGTAAATTTATACTTAACTTTAAACCTTAACACCAGGATAAAGTTCGACAGTCTGGCGTTATATGGTGGAACAGCATTTTAGTACTTAAATAAAACTGCAGTAATTGTACTGTCCACTTAAATTTTAATGTAAATATTACACTTCACGTGTTTCGACGTTTCTTAGGGCGTCATCATCAGGTCTACCCCGAGGTGTCCCCCCACTACCATCAGATCTACCTGCTGATGACGCCCTAAGAAACGTCGAAACACGTGTAGTGTAATATCTACATAAAAATTTAAGTGAACAGTACAATTACTGCAGTTTTATTTAACTACTTAACACCAATGATATGAGTTTACTATAAGGAGCATATCCCAAACAAATTTGTAACGAATCAACTGATTTTGTACATTGTTCAAGATTTAACATGAGAAGATTAAAAATAAATAATTTCAAACATAATTTAAATATGAACATTGCTATAAGATTTTTTGCATTTACTTTTAGAAGAAACTCATATTATTTTATTATTAATCACGAAGCCTGATTTGATCCTGGATTACAACAGGAACAAAACAGGAGTTGATCATAGTGATCAACTTCTAAGTTAGTACCCATTTGAAAGGAAGACTGTAAAATGGTGGAAAAAAACGTTCCACCTGTTTATGCTCACTGCAGTGAATAGTTGTATTCTATTCAAAAGCTTTCGTCCCAATGACAAAAAGGTAAGGCTACGTGATTGCATAAAAAAATTGCTGAAAAATTAGTAGATAAAGGTGGCGAAGAACTTATTGCTTCTAACGATACAAGTCCGACCAGAAACATACTTTCAGGTCATTACTATGCAGATAAAGTGCCTGCCACAGAAAAAAGAAAACTTCTGCACGATACTGTAGGTTGTGATCTGATAAAGGGAAAGCTAGCCACGGTAAAAGACTGCGGAAGGAATCAAGGTTTTACTGCAAAATTTGTAATGTCTGTTTATGTTTTCCTAAATGTTTTGAACTGTATAATTCAAAATAAAATTATTGTAAATAGAATGCACTATCTTTTAATTTATGTAGAGAGTCCTCAGCTTATTTAAATAAGTTTTTAGAGTAAAATAAAATTGCTGTTTGCAAAGAAAACACATTCCCTCATTCATCAAACATTTTTTTTTAAATAAGGCAATTTAAAAAATTCACAAAAAATGTAAATATTAACAAACATTTTTTTTACATTATTTAAAAAATCATAAAGTGCTCTTTTGCTTGACGCATTGTACTTATATTTTTACAAACTTTTAATATTAATTTAAAAAATGAGAAAATCATGCAAAATAGCCAGTCTGCGGCGGCATACCAAAATATTTGCCCCAGGGTCCAATGTGTTAAGGATATCTGGGGGAAGAAAAATTAATTTGCCAAAATATTGGCTGCTAATAATTTCCAGTTGTGCATGTAACCTGAGGCAAGAAAAAAACCGTAGGGCAAGGAAGGAGTATGGGTTAAGGAAAATAAGAGAACGAATTATTTATGATTGAGCTCCGTCCATAGCTATGACGTAGCCTTGAATGGTGGCTCAGTTTTGCGATCGCATATACTCCAATCCACGTACAAGATTCGCTGATTTATATGAAGTCTTAATCTTAAAGCCAGCTAATCATAGCTGAAAGCACTCACTTTATTTTTAAGGAGTCAATTTTTTTTCGACTTGTAAATATAAAACGATGTCTTCATAAAACTGAGTCAATACGGGGGTGGGCCCTGATTGCTCCAATCCCAGATTACCAAAAGAGGAAATGTACTTCTCTTCGAAGGAATTGAATGTGAGCGCTAATTTCTACCACTTTTGAATTCTGAGAGCTTGAAAACAAGGAGAGGGGGAAGGAAATATTTACTGCAGGGTGAGGAAATGAGATTCAGTTAAAAGTTGAGGTGGACAGAAAGTTGGATGTCACTTTTTTCTCGAATACCTTTAGAGATATACTAAGATAAAAAGGAGGTTTAAGAAGAGCATTAATAAAAGACCGAATAAAAATGCATGAGAGGATAATTTTTATTTGGTCATTGGTAAAGCATTGTTGTTGGTTCAGCCACTTTTTCCAATTAATTTTGTTTTTAATAAGGCCGTGAATTGTAACCGAGCGATTAAGAGAAGAATCTCCTTCCACCCAACGCTTCACGACTAAATTGACTTTATTTGTCATTAAGTTTTTTAAATGTTACAATGAACAGCCTGCAATAAAGATTTTTTTGGCATAGATTTTACAAACGTCTCGTTTGATTTTTTAATTACCTCAGTATATTCTTTTGAATTACTTCCAGTTTCAGACAATTCCTCCTTTTAATCTTTAGCTCATATGGCTATCATAAATGACGCAGTTTAGTTGATTTGTCCAGTAACGATACGCTTAACTCATGGATTACGAGGTATTATTTGACTTCATACCAAAAATATGTGAAATAGTGCTAAAGTATATGATAACTATTGGGAATTAGAACGTTTAGGATTAGAATAATATTTAAATGAATAAAAATTCATCCGAGTATTTGTATTGTGCCCAAATGTATATCAAAATTGTTGTTGCAATATAAAGTATGAAAGCAGTGATACTTAAGTGACATTGGAGTGATAAAGTGTGAATGGTACCTCACACAAAGGCGGGCTGTGATTCGTTTGACCCATTTGGTGTTTACTTTTAACATTCCTATTATAATTTTATCAGCGGTGAGCCATTCAATAATTTTATTTCCATGTTTTTGGCATAATATTCTGACCTTTGATCCAGCAGGATTACCTAACATATTTCTTCCTGCCTCAGCTGCTCATGGTAGGTTGCAAATCAGGTCGTAGGAGCTGAACTCATAGGAATTTAAGTTATTTTTATGGGCGCTAAAAACCTTGTGGTTGTCAATCTATAAAGAAGTACAGAGCTCCAGGTAGACCCATTCTAAAGGTGAATGGGTTCCTCCAGTTAAAATAGACCAAACTAAAATTATAAGTGATCATTAAATACTAAGAATACTATAAAAATATAAATTATATAAATAATACTTATAAAAAATATAAATTATGACTTTACCAAACAAAATTATTACTCTTTGATCTGATAAATGAGAAAATTCGTTTCTTCCAAATATTATTCACCACAATCTTGATTGTTCGCCAAATCACTGGTACCAACCATCACACATTTAATTTGATATATAGGTACACCAGGTAAGCCGAGAAAGGAAGCCACTTCACTTAATATCATAGATTTGTGGTTCCCAATGATGCAATAGTGTTACATCCAAATCTCATCCGAAATGACAAATCAACGGAATGAACATAAACCACATGCAATTTCTCTATCACACATTCGTGTCATAAAATTAACAAAATCTCTAAAAATAATTAACACATCCAGTAGGTATATATTTTTATATCACATTAAATGACAAATTACCATTTAGTTTGAATACTTATGGCAGTATTCATGAGGCAGTTCGACCACGGGATTCAACGGGAGGCATTTAATGGATTAGCAGTCCATCTCGCGCATTACAGCGAGATTCCAAAATGAGCACGTCACTGGGGTAAGAATGACTCTCCATGTTAAATCTGGCTCCCTGCGGAGGCCTTAGCTGTCCATATTGAACAACTTGACACCCATCATTTCCCAAATGAAAAGACACGCTTAAATGGCACAGGTAAAAAGAACCCATTCTTTCAACGCTTGGCCAAAATTACACCAAAATTGTATATGTAGTAAGGTTAGTAACATTTGATAAAACTCCGGGTGTCTTTCACCCTTCGGGTGTCTTCCAAGCTATATCGGATATTCTTTCTCGAATCGAGAGCTTGAGGGAACTTCTTCTCTAGCCGTGAAATCCATTAAAAAATCTCCGATCTTTTCTCTGGTCTCATGCCTCAATAGATATAGCCTGTTAGCTGATTCCCAGAGACTTGCTCTGAACGTATTTCTAAGGAAGGCTGGTATGCTGGTTAGGTCCACTGATAAACCGAGATAGCAGTGTGAAAGGGGGGATCTGAGTGGCGTGGCCTATACCTCCGGAAGGGCCACTGGCACATTACGCCTAGTCTAACGATTAATGCTGCTGGGTATTCAAAATAAAGGCAGCCGGTGAAGGCAATATCCATGCTGTAAAATATGCACATTACACGTTGTTAATAAAAAAACTTAGTTTTTGTTACCAATGTTTTGCATATAACTTCGGGTTTATGGATGGAACCCCATGCATTTATGGGAAAAAAGAGGCACGACGGAAATTTAGATGATGTCCGCAATGCATCACCGCGAGAGATAGAGAGAAGGCATCTACTAGGACGCCACCGGAAGACTAGGAAATTGAAGTCGCCGCCTTATTCTGGGGGTCGGGAGTAACTTGTGATATCGGCCCCTCTCTTGAAGAGAAAGCACTGCCATGGGCGCTCGGCCGTGGTAATTAAGTGTGGGGGAGATGCCTACGTGAGTTCTTCTTTATTCTTCCTCAAAGCAGTGTGTGTATGCGTGACAAACTTGCAATTGGCGACCTTCTCCGCCGAGCAAAGAAGGAGAACAAGAGAAATAAACCCTTCTAAGAGGCCAAGGGGAGGGATAAAAGGGAGAAAATGGGAAACTCTTGTGTGCTGGGAAAGTATGCGAGGAAGGCATTTTCGGGGGTTGAAAGTTCGCTGTATCCGATGGAAGGGAATGTGTTTCGCCGCTATCGTTGACATCCTGGAAGTATAGCGGGCTCATGGCTAGGGTTGGGCGTTGATTTAATGGTGGGCTCCTTCCCCGGGGCTACGGAAGGTAAGGGGTTGAAGATGTTTAAAGAGATTGAGCGAGGCCGGGTTTTGGTGGGCGGCCGAAGGCTATATGGGCAGTACGTGCTCTCTGGCAAGCGGAAAGGCTTATTACTACTCTCTTCCTCGTTCCTGCCCTGTCCCTGGATCGGAGAGCAGAGCGTAGGAGAGAGGACTCACTTGAATAATGATGGAGGAAAGAAAAAAAATAGATGGCGATGGAAGTGATTTTTTATACGATTCTCAAGGGTAAGGGTGCAAGAATGGAGGATTATGGGCTATGGAAATCGAAATTCATGAAAAAGAAGATTAACGATATTACCAGAAATGGTTAAATGCTTGTTGATGTGGGAGGGGGATAAAGGTTTGCAGAGGGAAGAAGGAAAGAGAGTGGTGGTTGCGACCGGTGCCGTCTTAGATGGTGGTGCGTCGTAGGAAATTGATAAGGGTTGTGTCAAAGAGTTATGGATGTGCATGAGATGATACGAGTCAGGATGCGTGGGGAGAGTGAACTGTGTAGGCTTTTGAGGGGGTTGGAAAAGACACCAGCAGATGCGGGGAAAGAATAAAATCGCTGCAGTGGCCCCGGAATGGAAAGATCAACGGCACAGGTAGGAGAGGATCAAGGAACGGAGATGCAAGAAAATACTGGGGAAAATGGTCACCCATCGCTGCGAATAGAATTTAAAGTGTTGTGCCAAATCAATGGAAGGGAAAACAGAAGTTTACCGCTACCACGTCTTTCCCGTCTGTTTGTTAGGATTCATTTTTTGCAGAAATACTATATGACGCTAAAAGTTGTACTTTGGTATTATGTATTTTATTTATCAAGCAGACTGGTTTCAGATAGTGGAATTCTAATCTACTATTTTCTTTTCCAACAGAAGAATGGTGTGTAGGTAAAGGGTACAGAAAAATATATAGAGAACCCTACTAGCCATGTAAATAATGTGTGCCAGTTGGCAAACATTTACCGAACTTTTACTACGTTACATGCCAAAAAGGATTAAAAAGTGCCGATTGATATAATTGAGCTGGAAACATCCTCACAGAGCACATACGAGTGCGTGATATTCAAAGTGAAAAAATCATTATCCTCGATTGGGATTTGAATCCAGATCCGCGAAAAGATAATTGAGATAGCGTTGGACGGATATATGATATTTATGCATATTTGTTTCTCTTAGGGAATTAATATTTCCAGATGACAAAGAAAATATTCTTATATATCTTCCCAAGCCGTGCCATTTACACTAAGTCTACTTGTTTCTTAATGCGTCATTTACAACTCCCCATGCTCTACCGCATGCAGCTGTACTTTTCTGAACTTGAGTACAATTTAAAAGTAAATTCATATGAAGTACCCAATACATACAGAAAATTCTTCTCTCTTTGCAAGAAAGCTTAAAAAACTATCAAGGGAGGTTTACATTGGAGGTTTACAACATTTGCATAATTCTATCAGTAGTGAACCAAGGAAGTTTCTGTTGAGAATTACCTCAACGCTCTAGCCATCACTTAAGGGAATTACATATACTGATTATATTTTATTTTTCGTTTATGCCAGTTATTGCTTCTGACTTATCTTTCACGAGTGAATTACACAAATTGGAAGATAAGTGGAGGTTTGATTGAGGTTGTTTGCTAAGCCGGGCTTGCATTCGAGTCTTGCCTCTTGTCAAACACAAATGTATGCTGTACTTTATTCTGGTATAGATTATCTGGCAAACTATGGAATCCCAATAACATTTATTCTTTATCAGATTGCATACATTTACGCGCCTGAAGGGTTGGTCAGTAAGCGATAACATCCGCCGTGAAACCAACCTCAAGGTTGGTGACAATGTGGAAAATATTCATGGTGTTTGAAGAAATTGTAGGATTAGATGAGTAGAAATGGGAGGAGAAAATTTGTCGTCGTAGCTGAATTAACTTTAGCTTTGTTTTTAGCATTAACTTTTTTTAGTCTTTGCCAAATTCTTATTGAACCAAGAAGACATTTTTTACATCAAAAATTGCGACTCTCAGTGATGTTATTGTGCCCCAAAATCCCAGCTTATAAATGAAGAAGGTTGCATATCTCATTCAAATGAAAACTGAAATATGTTAACTCGGCCAGTAGGAGAAGATTGGCTCATTTTATAATACATAATTTTAAAAGTACATTCCCGTTGACTCACTCTACTGCTTGAGAATAGGATAAATAGGTTAAAATTCGAAAAATATTACTTAAATAAGGTTTTAAACTTGTTCCTTGATCCGATGAAACCGTAATAATTTTGTCAACTCGCAAGCGGTGACTCTGCTTTTCTGCTCCATTTACTCAGAGATACGAGATTATAGCTCTTTTTTTAGAGCAATAAATTTAAAAATCGGTGAGATTAATTTAGCTTCCACTTCCTATAAAGAATTGATCGGTGCAAACGTACTAGGAAAGCTTGGGCTTTAGGGAATTTGAGTTCTGTTTATACGCTTGAGAGTAATCGAAGAAAATTTCAAATAGGTTCGGCACGTCTAGCCCTAACCCTACGTATAAAATAAACCCCCTTGAGACATGATTTACGAATATTAAAATAACAAAAATATCATTCTGGGGATTTGAAAGCTTTTAAAATCAACTTTAGAAATCATTTAAAAACGTTGATGTTCAGGTGGCGTTGGCCTGAGATAGATGGGTGAAAGGGATATGAAAACGCCAAAGGAGGGAATGGGAGCGACCGACGTTGGAATGGCGAAACGAGGATTTGGAGCTTAAAGTGTGCCTGAGGATAAAGTGGACGGCGGACACTTTGATTGACAAACGGCTTTTAGCGTGGCACTTGCGTGGCGCAACGCCCTTCAAGTCCTGGGCCAACATTTTTCGGGATGGGGTTATAACGCTATGTGCATGCTATCGTTACGGAAAAAGTAATCATATGTATAATTACACTTAATTCAAAACACTTGAGGTATGGTTAAAGAGCAATACCATTTGATTAATGTGACAATTAATGGGATTTCAGCATGCAATATTTAGATTAAAAATCATATTACAACTTTTGTAGTTTCTCATTTTATAGTGAAAGTTACCTTTTTTCCCTTCCTTTGATATACTTTCATATGTTCACAATATTGAATGAGCCTCTTGGGGTCAGCTTCAAAATTAGTTTCACAAATTGTTTAAAGAAGAACTGGTGAATGAGGTTGTTCCGATGAACTCACCTCTCCTTTCTGTAAGAGTTTCCCTTACTCCTCAATCATGGTTTCGAAACACTGAACTTGCTCCCTCAGAATAACCTTACTTCCATCTTGTCCCAATACCATCCCTTCCCCCTCCCTCTCCTTTTAACCCCCTTATTTTGTTAATGGTGTAAATGTGAAAGACAGATCGTGTCGTGGATTATTAACCTCTTAAAAATGACGAGTATTCGTTGACACCGGTATAGAAAAAATAAAAACGTGTGGAAAACTACGAAGTTTATTTCTTTCCAAATACCTCAATATCGCGCCTAATGCTGCCAAAGCGTCCTCTTCCTCTGTGAATTTTATGGAAGGCACCATGCATAATGTATCCATTTTGTGTGCGGTAAGCACACTGCCCATGAGGTAAAGCCCAACTCTTCACAAAAAGTTGTTATCTTAGGTAAATTAAAAGAGCCGTGGAACTGGCCACTCAGAGATTTAAACGGATTCACCCAGATCTGCAGGTTTTTGAATTAGAAATTGATTCTTTGGTTTCTTCCTACACTTCTAGCTAGGAATTATCTATGAGATGATATAGCGACTAATTTTCCCTTTTAAATCACCATTGAACTAAGTCGCTGGCTCAACCGCAAATTTATATTCTGCTACAAGAAACAGTTTATAGATTTTTTATAATGCAAATCATAAACCATTAAGCCAGGTAAGAACGTAACATACTTGGTTACGATTTAATTCTCGAATATTCGTGGACAAAATGTTCAAAGGGAACATTCCACTTTAGTACACTAAGTGCACTACTGCCCCAGACAGTGAATCGTTCAGTTGGAACAAAAAATCTAACATCCGCTGCCTACTCCATTACTTTGAAAAGCTTCTTCGTTATAGCTTACCAACAGTGTAGGCAGTGAAGACAATGGGTTCACTTACTTTGCCGACAGGCAGAGCATCACGTTCATTTTGTGAGCAGAGTCCTATACATAGCGGCTACTCAACAATATGTAAAGGACTGCTTTTGCATAATTCGCGGATGATGGGACCATTTAGTTTTTTTCTCAACAGGTGACAACTCCTCAGTGCTCAGTTTGCTCAGTGAATATTTCCGGGAAATGTTTTTCAACATACATTACTATTTTTAGTATCCTCAAAGATAAAATATTTGAGATCTTATTTAAACTTAATCATTTGTGAAAAAGAACAATCAGCTACATTATATAAAAAAGAACATATCGTCCTCAGTTTTGGGGGTGTCATAACGGTAGCAGAGCCTGGTTCTTTTATAAGGATCACCTCTTTATTTGAATATCACCATGTGTGTATTTTAAGAAAAAAACCTGCTTCCTTCATTAGTGCGGTGGTTCCACCAAGAAAAGAAGTGGCATATCCTCTACCATTCATCGGGCGTATAAATACGTCCAGCATTATTTTAATGAAAACCATGTATTCATGCAAAGCCTTGGCTGTCTAACGACGGCTAACTAAACCAGGGAATAACATGGGAAAGATCCTTTTGACGTTATTTCAAACTCCTAGTGGGAAAAACACTTATTTGTTCAGAGAGAATAATGTACTAAAGTCGATATCTATTGGTTGTAATGAATTCGGAAATTAGCCATATAAACTTCATTTTTTATTATATTTTCCAAAAAATGCAGCTACCTGCCCTCCAATAAGTTTCTCTCGAGTTCCTGCTACCGTCTCCCAGTACTTTCGTAACAATTACATGTGCCTACTCGAGAGGACTAAAATACCCTAGATGCAAAAATCAGATGAACACGTTATATTAATCAGGAACAGTTATTTTTAGGTATTTAGAATTTGAGTTTGAAGTATTTAGAATTTGAGTTAAATTTATTATTGTCAGGTACACATAATTACAGGAGAACATAGTGGATTAAGCAAAGGGCATTCAGTATTGGACAAGGAATTTTTAATGTGGGAATTCGAACGTTTGGAAAGCTAACGAAACAATTAAGCGTTTAGTGTATAATCTTTAGAGCATAAGGAAGAGCTTTAAAATCCACTTAAGACATTTAATTCTTGATAGCTGCTTGGTATTAGGCTTGTGGTAAATAATTATTTTTTTGGCAGAGAAAAATGGGGTGAATATACTGGATTGTATGCAGGCCCGGATATAAAATATTTGGACCCCTGCGAGTTTTTGAGTCCACTATTTCCATTATGTAAAAGGCAAAAATGACAAGGAATTGAAAGAAAAGACGGAAGAAAATATTTATATTGTCTATTTAATTTTCTTATTCTGATGGAATGCGTCTTAAATTTTTTTTGAGCGCCGCGGGACTCCTTAGGCTCCCAATCCCTGCAGGTCCGCCCTCCTACATTACGTGGTTTTGCAGTTTACATATCCGACCCCGATTGTTAGATCAACAGGTTGCTGCTTAAGACTCACGGTGAGCGTAAGTGGCTCGCTTAATTTCGTTCTTTGGTAACCACCACCCACCTTTAGGCAAACCGAATAGTCATTTCTCTACTAAGAGATACGATAACACTTCCATATTATTGCATGCAACTAAAATAGCTTCCTAGTTTATCCAAGCAGCATAAAACATCAAAGGTTCAAACAAAAGTGCAGTAAATATTAGTTTTATTGAACATTTTACGATACGTAGCCCATTTTTAAAGTTTGAAGAAGTGCGCTTGTATTCCAATAAGTTTCAAACTTTATGATAATAATTCTAATATTAGGTATAAAATTAGACCCGAGAGAATAATGGTATACGAATTTTATTCTTTATTAACTACCTTAGTCCTAGGGAACGGGAAAGGTGTGGGTAAATTGAGTAAAAAAACTTGGTAATGTCAACTCATCGATATAGTGTAACCTAGTACGAATGAAGGCAGTAATTGTAGCTTAGTTAACATATTTTTCTATTGCATATGATGTTGATAGATACGCGTTAAGCATTAGTGCATACATTAAAAAGCGATCAATTTATTTAAAGCATTTTGGTAAGAAATGTGAACACTATTAAATCTTTTTGATTTTGAGAAACTTATTTATGCTACCCTATTACCGCCATGAGTCTTTTCTTAGAAAATGTTTTTTTTCTAAATTTGAGTTTTGTTAATCTGTTATGGCTATGATGAGTAAATGCATAGTACCTGAATCACGAAACTCACCTCCAATGGTGGCTATTTGCATCAAAAGAAACGGTGCATATGCACGGGATAAGAAAATCGCTGAATTCATGATGAATGATTCCCGCTGAACATTTTGCTTTGTATTGAACCCGGAAAGACTAGTTTTTTATGTGAAAATGTTACAGTGGCTGCAGCCATGGAGAGAGGCGTGTTGTAATATCACAACTGCCAGTAGTGTCATTAAAACCAACGCTCCATCAGATCTTGATTCATTTTCATGATTCTACTCGAATGACTCCACGGTTGAACCACCTCCGTTCATTTGCGAGATAGCCACTCGACCTGCATGTGAGAGCAGCATCCACAACGAAAACACTTGGATTCAGCAATTACAGTTCGAATGTATCTTCATCGCTCTACTCTGCCATTACCTTTTGATAAATTTTCGTTCAAATTTTATTGAGTCATTAATTTCTTCAACCTTTTTTACAAGTAGTATTAAACTAACTCGTTTGCACTAAGGATCGAAAATTGATCTAAAATTTTGTCGAAATCTAAACTTAAGCGACGCTAAAGATAGCTGATAATAAAAAGAAGCATCTCCTCTTTAAAAATGAATTTAAATATCCGATGAAGTTAGACATCCTCTCAAAATGGGTTGATATATTATGACATTTCAGATATATTTTCTCTTCACTCATAGTTTATCATTTAGACATTGTTGCGTGGCTCAGTTCCGTCTATGCTACCTTTAGATAAGCACACAGAAAACATCACTAATTTTCCACGAGTCTATTTTAGCTATCAACTAAACTCCATCAATGGTATTCTATTGCACGCGATTTATGTAATTTGGGTTAGAGTTCATTCTCATTTTGGCGTTAAGGCTCTAGCTGCTCGTAATTACATTTACACGATAACACTTAGTTATTTAATAATTATTTATAACATACTAGCGGGAGGTACCCATTGAAACTCAACGGGTGTGAAAAATATTGAACGTATTTTATAAGAAAACCACAAAGCCTGGAGAAAAACTGTCAGCGTGGTCCTTTGAGGAGTTAGTAACCTATATTGTATGTTGTGTTCGTTGAAGTAGATACGCTGACCGATTTCCAGGTGCTCGGAGAGATGGGTGACTGTTGGTCCTCTTTCATGCATGGGAAACCCAAAAATGGGCCACACAGACTCATTACTACTTAAATAGCACCCACGTTGATAGATAGTCACCTCGTCCCTCCAGTTCTCATGAGCCGTCTTCTGAGTGAATAACAGCTTGATGGCTTCCCTTTTGTACAAAAATATATTTGCATTCAATGATTCAGTTGAGTTAGGCAATTCAACATCGATATGTGCGTTGAGTATCTTAATTATTATCGGAGAGTAGGGTACAATCCAGCGGTTAACAGCGTCAAAAGGAGCATTTACAGCTGCAGCCATATTCATTTAACCCATTGTACTATTCCCCCCCCTTATCAATTTCCTTATCACAGGGGTTCTAATAATTATTCTTTCACGCGGTCCTAAACACGCGACGTTATATACTTGTATCAGCCCGACACACAAAAGGTACCCTTCACTTTATCACTTCTTACCTTGAGAGAGATCCTTTCCTTTCGGTAGTCCTTGGCGGCAAAGGTTAATGGATTAATTCATGCACTAAAATGATACACTTGAACAGTACATATATTTATAATAACCCTTTTATTCTTTACTTATGAAACAAATTCACTTTAGTTACTCAATTAATCAATATATGTTCCCTTCTCAAATATATTCGTATTAATTTATAATGTTTGTTCTACTTCACCGGATATTGTACAAAGTGAATTTCGCCGATACTCTATGCCCCAGTATCTGTTTATCGGATTCCTGGATCCTTCCTTAACACAGGACACTGGCGTTGGTAATTGCTGTCCAAAGCTGCTTACTCCCGGCAAATTATCACTGCAAAAACTCTCGTATGACTTTCACTCGATAAACGTCTCTTGTGGCTCCCTTGTTAAGAAGAAGCAGAAGAAGAAGACTCGTTCCTTGTTTGACAATCCCTTTTATACTATCTCATCTCCTCTCCTGTATGTTCTAGAACATTCCAGGTTTTCTCCCCTTCTCTCGTATCTGATAGGCTATTCCCCTTTCATTATTATAAGTTTGTTTACGTAAACAGAAAATGGTATTGTTTAAAGTTGTTTTCATAACATAGACGGCATTGTTTTAGTTTGTTTACGTAAACAGAAAATGGTATTGTTTAAAGTTGTTTTCATAACATAGACGATATTGTTGCCTCGCGGTAGCACGTGTTCCCAAAATATACACAATGGCGTCCTTAATCGTATACTTATGCCAACACGGCCAAAATGGCGTGTTACACCATGAATCCTCCATCACCCGGACTGCACCTTCGGCATAAAGCGTAGCCATAATTATTGGTTTCGGTTGCAAAATAAAAATCTATGGTGATTCTTAGTGCACTTGTCGATTTTCATGCACGGATGTCGTTCATTGCGCAGAATTTCCGTTCTTCTTTCGGGTAAGAAGCATGTAGTGATGTCATTATAATATCCGCCATCTTAATACAGATTGAAGTTTCGGAACATATGGGTCTATAATTGAACCAGATGTATAGATGGTTACCCGTCCGTAGGTTGGGTTAGAATGAAATTTGTGCGTTTCTTAACGTAACCTGAGAAACACCACGGGGAGATGATCCGTATTCCCCTTTCATTATTATAAGTTTGTTTACGTAAACAGAAAATGGTATTGTTTAAAGTTGTTTTCATAACATAGACGGCATTGTTTTAGTTTGTTTACGTAAACAGAAAATGGTATTGTTTAAAGTTGTTTTCATAACATAGACGATATTGTTGCCTCGCGGTAGCACGTGTTCCCAAAATATACACAATGGCGTCCTTAATCGTATACTTATGCCAACACGGCCAAAATGGCGTGTTACATTAGCCCCATTAAAATAATGACTTGGAAATATAAGAAAGGAATTATTTAAAAGCCTTCAAATGTAAACTAACGCGGCCCCAACGCCTTCAAACTTTAGCCTCCCTCTAAATAATGTCTGTGCCCAAGTATATTGTGTTACAGCAGAAATCACACATGAATACATTTATATCAATAAACACAATTACAAACAGCATCTCCTCCTTTAACTCAAGACATATGATATACCATATAACAATATGGTCTCTTCCCTTTCTTCCTTGCTTGAAATAGGCAAATAACCAATGAAAATCTTATTCACGTAATTTAAAATTAAGAACATATTATATAAATCGACGTTATTAACTGATACATTGAACGTGAATATAACGTGCAAATAATAAAACTGTCCATCTTCTTCTCAACATTCATTCTCACTTTTAACCCCTTAAAAACACTGGGTTATCAAAAGGCCATAATTCACATTACACATATACACTTCACAGCACTTAAAGTTCCTTCAGGTGATACACTCTCCCTCCTTCCGGCTCAATCTACGTCCACGAGCCCATTCATACATAAGAAAACACGAATCAAATAATGGCAACATGACACTGAATATACACACATTGAGAAAAGATATCACGAAACATACATATTGTGCTAATCCACTTGCCGCCAAGTTCAACCTCTCTCTCTCTCGTTCGTAAGCTCCCCTCGCATGTCGGGCCCTGATACAATGTATATTATCGGTAAACAGTTCTCCCTTGCTAGAACGGATCAAATTATAATGTTGCGGCGCTAGCTTCCTCAGTTTAATGACTGCGTGCTATGGTCAGTTGGACTACGGTCTTCTTCTCGTGTGCTCGTGTGATGTGAGTGATACCAAGTGCTGTGCTATTGTTCCATATATGGTTTAATATTGCTGAAGTGGAAAGTGCCTCGTATTTCGTTCTTTTTTGGATTAAATACTACACACGTGGCTGGCCCTCGGAATTCTGAAATCTCATATGGACCTTCGTATAATGCCAGGAAGCCGTGATAAATCCCCCTTTGCTCCTCGGATACCGGATTGGTACGTACTAAAACCTCATCTCCTATTTTAAATTTCGTCCTCTTCCTCTTATCTTTCTTCCTTCTTCTCTCCGCCCGTTTTTCGCCTTTTTTAATGATATTTTCACGTATCCTAAATATATCATTTGCGATCTTCTCGGAGTCACTTTCTTCTAAGCTTTGTTCTCGTGGTACTTCCTCGCCATCCGTCTTCCCATACTCCTCGCTGGTTTCTATGTGCATGTTGTCATATTGTGCGTCCATGCGCATTTCCCTAAACTTACATGCGATCTCCTTTTTTCCTTCACTTAGGGTTATAATCCTGCGATCGTACTCAATCTTCGCGGATAGTTGAGCTAATGTGTCCGTCCCGATTATGAATGGTTTGATCAGCTCCGGCACCACCGTGCAGGCCATATTTGTGGTGAATCCGTCTATCTCTATACTCGGACAGATCTGCCTCCTTATAATTCCACTCCTCCTTCCGACGGCTCCAACTATCCGGATTCCTTTGACTGGTACCTCCAAAGCGTTTCGCAGTGCATTCTGATTCTCCCGATAAAACTCCTCGCTAATGCACGTTAGCTCCGATCCCGTGTCTATCAGTGCATTCACAGCCACTCCTTCCATTTGAACCCTAATCTCCGGGCATTTAATTACTTCCGGCCTATTCGCTTCTTTCTCCGTCAAGAAATCTCGAGGTGACTCAAAAACATTGCATATTGTTTCCTCCTCCGTGTGGGGTTCTATCTTCTCCTCTTGTGGTGGTGTCCGTTTTATTCTCACTTTCCGTGTCTTCGCCCGTTGCTCCTTCGGTATGTCCCAGAATCCCTCTCCGTCTTCCGGCCTCGGCATGTTGGGACCTTCGTCATGCTTTGCCGCTAATAGTTTTCCTGCTCCGGCTTCCCTGCGGCGTTGCTTTCTTCCGCCATCATGGAATTGACAGGGCGCTCTCTCATCGGTGGGCGCGCCTCCGCCATATTGTTTTGTCCTCGGCGTCGATCAGCTGGTCTCTCGCCCGGCCGTTGAGAGTATCCCTCGCCGCGAAAGTTATCGTCTCTCCGTCCGTCTCTCTGCTGGCTCGACGCTTGCCACTCTCGTGGTTGTGACCTCTTCGAGTCCCATCTGTACTGCTGGTTGTGTTGGGATGTGTCTTCCGGTGTCCTCCACGTACGGTCTCCATGGGTCCTTGGGTATTGGTCTCCCCATCTTCGGTGTCCAGTCGCCTCGGAGTTTCCGTCCTCTCGCGGTATGTTATCATAGCGGGCCAATAACGTCAAGAATTGCGGGATTGTATTTACATTATTTGAAATCATGCCGACGCTCACTTCCATGCCAAAGTGTTTCTTGAGAACAAGAATGATCATTCCGTCCTCCATTGGCGGCGTCAACTCCCTCGCTACGCTAATTTTGGCCGTCGCATATTCTACTCGCGTGAGCCCTCCGTTCTCCTTGTATCTTCCCGTGTCGAAACTCCGTTTTATCAGCATTTGACGTTCATCTCCCCAAAACTGCTCCGTGAAAATAGCTTGGAAAGCGTTCACATCTTCATACAGGTGTCGGGTCGCAGCGAACCACTCCTCTGCTCTCCCAACCATTCCTTGTCTGATGACCTGGAGCATCATCTGGTCAGGCAATCGATATATCTCTTGGTATTCGCACAGCTCGTGTTGGTATTTCATGGGTCTTGATGTATGCCTCCCGTCGAACGTTGGGACCTTTAATTGTACTATTCCCGCGGGTGCCGTTGTGACGTTAGGTCTCCTGCCTTCCGCACGCACGATGCGTTGGACTGCCTCTTCATCTAGCCCAGCTGCTTTTGTGGTGGATTGTTGTCTCAGCTCGTCCGCCATCTTCTTGAACCTTTCCTCCACGTTCTCATGCAAATTCACGTAACTCGCTTCTAACTTTCGGACCTTGAGATCGCTCGCCTCCAGCCTCGCTCCTACTCCGTTAATTTCTTTCGCGACATCTTTGCATATCTCTGCTAACGCCCCGTCTGTTTTGGCAAACCTTTCATCACAGCCATGTTCGAATGATGCAATACGTTCCTGCGTCTGTCTATGTTCTCCTGCTATTTTTGCCATTTCTTCCAAAAGCTTTCTCTCTCTTTCGTCTGCTTCTTCCCTAATTTGCCCCAACAATTCTGCATGCCTTCTCTCTTGCCTCTCAGCCATCTCCTCTAAGATCGTTCTATTTCTCTCTTGCCCTTCAGCCATCTCCTCTAAGATCGTTCTGCTTCTCTCTCGTTCTTCTTTTGCTTCTTCTGCCCTCTCTCTATCTCTTCTATCTTGTTCTTCTTTTAATTGCCTAAATAGCGCTTGCATCTCAGTTTCCACCGGTTCCTCACTATCGACCCTAAATTCATACATGCTTATATCTATTCCCTCCTTTTCTAGCGTGTGTAATAATCGCTGCTGCAATTCTGGCTTGGTTCCCCCTACTAACAAGTCCCTCTCTCGTAATAATTGCCGTAGCTCTGCCGACTTCAGCTCCGGAAATTTCTTCATGTTGGCCGCCATCTTCTTTCTTCACTCCTTCGGGATGATCCTCCTTCTCTCCGGTTCTCGTGGTCTCACCTAATGAGTAGTCAAGCTCTACACGCTGGGCGCCATTGATGTACTATTCCCCCCCCTTATCAATTTCCTTATCACAGGGGTTCTAATAATTATTCTTTCACGCGGTCCTAAACACGCGACGTTATATACTTGTATCAGCCCGACACACAAAAGGTACCCTTCACTTTATCACTTCTTACCTTGAGAGAGATCCTTTCCTTTCGGTAGTCCTTGGCGGCAAAGGTTAATGGATTAATTCATGCACTAAAATGATACACTTGAACAGTACATATATTTATAATAACCCTTTTATTCTTTACTTATGAAACAAATTCACTTTAGTTACTCAATTAATCAATATATGTTCCCTTCTCAAATATATTCGTATTAATTTATAATGTTTGTTCTACTTCACCGGATATTGTACAAAGTGAATTTCGCCGATACTCTATGCCCCAGTATCTGTTTATCGGATTCCTGGATCCTTCCTTAACACAGGACACTGGCGTTGGTAATTGCTGTCCAAAGCTGCTTACTCCCGGCAAATTATCACTGCAAAAACTCTCGTATGACTTTCACTCGATAAACGTCTCTTGTGGCTCCCTTGTTAAGAAGAAGCAGAAGAAGAAGACTCGTTCCTTGTTTGACAATCCCTTTTATACTATCTCATCTCCTCTCCTGTATGTTCTAGAACATTCCAGGTTTTCTCCCCTTCTCTCGTATCTGATAGGCTATTCCCCTTTCATTATTATAAGTTTGTTTACGTAAACAGAAAATGGTATTGTTTAAAGTTGTTTTCATAACATAGACGGCATTGTTTTAGTTTGTTTACGTAAACAGAAAATGGTATTGTTTAAAGTTGTTTTCATAACATAGACGATATTGTTGCCTCGCGGTAGCACGTGTTCCCAAAATATACACAATGGCGTCCTTAATCGTATACTTATGCCAACACGGCCAAAATGGCGTGTTACACCATGAATCCTCCATCACCCGGACTGCACCTTCGGCATAAAGCGTAGCCATAATTATTGGTTTCGGTTGCAAAATAAAAATCTATGGTGATTCTTAGTGCACTTGTCGATTTTCATGCACGGATGTCGTTCATTGCGCAGAATTTCCGTTCTTCTTTCGGGTAAGAAGCATGTAGTGATGTCATTATAATATCCGCCATCTTAATACAGATTGAAGTTTCGGAACATATGGGTCTATAATTGAACCAGATGTATAGATGGTTACCCGTCCGTAGGTTGGGTTAGAATGAAATTTGTGCGTTTCTTAACGTAACCTGAGAAACACCACGGGGAGATGATCATGAGATTGCTGTTGGGCATGTCTTTGACATAACCTTTGTCGTTTTTCTTGCAAGGGCTCATTTTCTCGCAAAGAATACATTCCTCTTGCACTGGACAATTTATTCGAATGTTCACTCTTTTTTCTTTTAGGCATGTTGATGGAAAGGTATATTTTTAAGTCCAAGGAAGGGAAACAGCGGCGATTGAGAGTCTTGAAAAGGGAACGCGATGAATGAGTGACTGAGTGAATGTAAGTTAACTGCACGTTTACACTTTTAAACATATTTAAATAACTTATAATGTTTATGATGTCGTAATTAGTCTAAAAAACTGTTCGCAATCGTAATAAGATTCAATGGGTGTAAAAAAAATTGAAAGTATTTTATAAGAAAACCACAAAGTCTGAATAATACTATTATCGTAGTCATTTGAGGAGTTCGTAACCTATTATGATATTTTGATTCGTATGATATTTTGGTTCGTATGATATTTTGTGTAGGATTTGTCTTTCCCGGCGAATGCTTAGGATGAATAGTTCTCGGGTTTCCAGCCGGGTAATGGTGTTAAACTGCACCGACGTTTCAATGGCGTAGTCTGCCATCGTCTTCAGGGTTAACCCTGAGGACGATGGCAGACTACGCCATTGAAACGCCCGCGCCGGTGCAGTTTAACACCATTACCCGGCTGGAAACCCGACAACTATTCATCCTAGTATGATATTCGTTGACGTTCCTTCGTTCGTTCGTTTGATATGGAAATCGGTCTAAAATACAGTTCGCAATCGAAATGAGAGGCAGATGCAGCACCGCCAACTTCAGTGCGCTTTCATTGTTTTTTGGTTTTATTTTTTGAAGCCGTACGATAGGTGGCTCAGAGATGTGTCGTAGGCATGCACATTGTCACTTTGTTTACTAATGGTCGCTTGATTGGGAATTTCGATTGTTGGTATAGAAGAAGATTGATTGCTCCACTGAAAATGGGTAAAAGATCTTGCATATTTCCTGGATGCTCCACAGCGTATTCCACAACCTTTAAAAAGAACAAAATTTTAGGTGTGAAGAATGAAAGCTAGTTTAAGGATAATTTAATTACTCTTTTTTACTCTTCACGTTACCGTGTAGCAAGGTATGGTCGATGATGACGATTTCCTATGTATCCATCGCAGAACTTTTATTATTTTGACAGAATTTATTTTTACTCAATTTGATTTAAATTTCTTTGATGTGATCATTGAAGGTATGTATTACCGAATTCAAGTACTCGTGAATTACGTTCATTATCCTTACCGACGCTAATGATTTTGTTTTGTAGCCGTTCTCTACATTAACATATTTCTCAACACCCATCATTTTCAAAGGATTTCCTTTCATCTGCTGAACCCCTATGATGGAAAATTTGAAACGTAGGTCTGATTACGACATCATTGCAGTCTCACGGCTGCCGTAGATCGTTGATACTCTCGAATGATCCATGGTAGGTTAACTAAGGGGTTTTCTGTTATTCAGTTCATATATCGTGCGTGGTTAACATTATTATTTGACGGAAAGAACCATTAGTTGCTTCCTAACTAGCCTAACATTGGGTTGGTAGGGATCATCTGATTCCATGTATCCAGTACGACAGTGGCACCACGGTTGACAGCTTCAAAAAAGGTATCATGCCGAAGTTAGGAGTGTGTTACCCTTCAGTATCCATGGGCAGATGGTTTCACTACGTGTAATACATCTGAATATTAAACGATAATAAACAACGCTGTGTTTGTTGTAGCATTATTACCATTACTATTTACTACACGAAAATATTCTTCCACGTTTAATTACTTTATGTGTATCGTTTACTACATAAGTGTTCTCTCATATGCATGCAGGGCCCCTATGAGAGCTACTTTGAGAATAGACATTGAAGAGTATACTTTTAGTCAATATGCATTGAATTTATCGATTACCCCCCGAAGCAATCTATCATGGGGCCCTTGGGACTCTGGGCCCTTCTTATAGAGATTTTCTTTCTACGTGCTATCATGTAGCTGCAGGAAAACGTGATATTTAAATGCTAGATGCGTAAATATCCTTTGAAAATCAAACCTCTGGTTGTCAAGGAAATATGATATTGTTGATGATGTGAGGATTGGTCTAAAAAAGTGTGCAATCTTGATGAAATTCAAAGGGTGTTAAAAAAATTTAACGTATTTCATAAGAAAACCAAAAAGCCTGAAGAAAACAGTCAGTGTAGTCATTTGAGGAGTTCGTAACCTATCGTGTACGGATTGTTCGTTGATGTTTAGATGATGTACGTTGACGTTCGTTCGTATGATGTAGGCATTGGTCTAAAAACCAATTTGCAATCGTAATGAGAGGCAGATTGTTCCACTACGTGCAATACATCTGAGTATTAAACGATAATAAACAACGCTTTGTTTGTTGTAGAAACAGAGGCATTAATACCATTACTAATTTTGCAAGTAAATATTCTTGCACATTTAATGCCTTTATGTGTATCGTTTATTACATAAGTGTTCACTCATATACATTCAGTGCCCCTATGAGAGCTACTTTGAGAATAGACATTGAAGAGTTGCCTTGTCCTTAATATACATTGAATTTATCGATTGCCCCCCGGAGCAATCTATCATGATGCCCTTGTTAGATAGATAGATTGTTATTGGGGGGGCCTTCGTCAGGAGCCCGGGCACTTAGACCTCTCTTGATCCATTGTGCCAACCCCATGCCTGTCTGCCACTTGCAGACAGGGGACAAGAGCACCACGGTATGGAGGGTGTCCTCTCTCTAACTCTCCCGGTCTTGGTATATATTCCCACCGGCCTCCCGATGGTCTGGAGGGAGTATCGCCTCTCCATCCACGCCTGGTGCAGATATGGAGGAGGGTCACCCATCCAACCACTATCCGGGCCCAACGTTGCTTAACTTCGGTGTTCTGATGGGAACCGGTGTTTCAACATGGCTAGGCCCTTGCCCTGATGCCCTTGTTACTCTGGGCCCTTCTTATACAGATTTTCTTTCTACGTGCTATCTTGGGCCTGCAGGAAAACTTAAATGCCAGAGGCGGAAATATCCTTTGAAAATCAAATCTCGGGTTTTCAAGGAAATATGCTATTGTTGATTTTAGAGAAAAATGTGAGATTTTTCAGCAAAAGACATGATTTTCAGACAATAACGAAGTCTAAAAGAAAATCGATTGAAAGAATTAGAAAAATTTATTCAGCCATCCCATAAAAAAAAATCTCAGCCCTATCTTGAGTGGAAGTACTTTTAAAGAGCAAAAAATCAAACCACTGCACCGAACCCAATGCTTAGCATGGACCACCAGGGGACACCAGGGGGGCCTGAGGGCCCTGAGGGTTTTTCAATATAGCCTATGTTACACCCAGAAACATTTTCTCACTACATACCAAATTTCAGCTCAATCGGTTCAGTAGTTTTTGCGTGATTGAACAACAGACAGACAGAAATACACCATTCAATTTGTATACATTAGTATGGTAAGATGGTATTTATATAATAATGCAACTATTTATCATAATTTACCCCCAAACTTTACCAACAAATTTACCAACTACATTTAAAATATTCAGCTGATAGAATATAAAGTTCATAAATGGCAGCGTCATTCATGAAAACAGTGCCCAAGCAGCAAACCAATCCGTGTTTATTGCCTTTTTTAAAGTTTAATCAATTTTGCCAGGCGGGAGTTATGAAAAATGACTCACCACGCGAGGAATTTATTGCGCATTATTTTCTTAGAAACATCCCCTCACCAGATCGAAGCCATTTGGTTTCTTGCCAGACAAACATCCACCAACGACGCACAAAGGAAGCATCAACTCTTCTCTCACTTTCAAGTCTCCCCCCTCAGCCCATTCATCGCTTTATGCAATCACGTCCACCACGAGCTAAACGATAAGGGGTGACAGGGCAATGGGACATCAGATGTATAACGGGATAAGGGTGGCAGCTAAGAGGAGGGGTTGTTCGAGTGCTCTTATCCGTTTCCATATTGTGCACACATCCGTTTCCATTCCCCAATCCGTCTGCTGCTGTGCGTCCAGTGCTCCTATCAACCCCATCCCAAATTCCACCCTAAACACAGGTGAGTATTACACCTCTTCCGTTCTCCCCTTCTTCCTCGCTTGTTAACCCCTTGTGGTCTCCCCAGCCCACGCCTATTTTCCTCCTTTCACTTTCTCCGGCTCTGAAAGCCATCTGCGAGGATGGGCGTTGATTTAATACCCATTTATATCAGATTACACGTCTCTTCCTACTTCCTCTCCCATATACCTTATTCCAATTCAAGCGCCTCCCCATTTCTCACTTCACCCCCCTCATCCCGACGGAGAACCACACCTTTCCTCCATTGCGTCCCCTATCACGCCAAAATCTATCCGGTCCAGATTATTATTCCGTCCACTAGCATACCCCTTTTCCTTGCCTACCCTAGTCCCACGATTCAGCACCATATAATCCCCATTAATTTCGGTTTAATTTTTAAAATGTTGTATCAGTTTAGCTGTTAATAGAGTTACGATTGCTAGTTGATGTTCTAATTCTAT
This sequence comes from Pyrrhosoma nymphula, assembly GCA_963573305.1. Lineage (NCBI taxonomy): Eukaryota > Metazoa > Arthropoda > Insecta > Odonata > Coenagrionidae > Pyrrhosoma > Pyrrhosoma nymphula. The sequence continues at coordinate 147,687,757 of OY754328.1, forward strand.
TTATTATCTCTTAGGGGGCCTTTGTGCTGTCCCTTAAACTATTTTATATGAAGTAAGTCTATCTTTAATTTTATTATCTTTTATTTTTTGTGTGAGGGATATTCATTATTTAATTTTAAGTTACATCAGGAATATATTTGATTTTATTTTTTATGTTTATTTTATTTATTGATAAGCCGGTATTTTTTCCTTCCCTTCTAACGCTTCCCCTGCCTTCCCCTCCCTTCCCTTCCCTTGCATTCAAACCAGACACAAACCAGCTGACTAGGTACACCCTCTACTTCTTAGAACCTTTCCCTTTTTCTTAAACCCCAGCGCATTACCTCCTACTTCAATGTCAACGTTCAACCCTTCTATGGTGACGGTCATGCATATACCTCCACACCTTGATAGTAGGTACCTGATGATGACGCCTTGGTGTTGAAATGCGTAGTACAACTAAATTCTAATTTCAAAATTCTAAGCGTTCGTTATAAACTTTTATTAAGTATGCAACAAGTGAGCTCTACAATCGAAGACAGTAATAAAACAATAAGTTTTGATAATCATAATAATATTATTAATTGTAGATATCAAATTTTGAAAGTAGCTCAAGAAACGAGAAACTGTTGAGTATAATAAAACTTGTAAGATTTGTATCTCGAGGATAGGTCAAAATTTTACAAACCACAAACTTTTATTAAAATAATAAAACTTTTATTTCTTCCTTAGCATGAGCGGTGGCGGTGCAGTCAAGTTGAAAGGAGTCAGGGGGTTAGCCGGCATTAGACGGCCGAAGGGGCTTAGCACCCTTAGTTTATGTGCATTTTTTCAGAATGAAATGTAAGCTATTTTTCATATTGATGACTCAGTCCCACATCCCAACATACTTCTGAAATTGAGAGTATGGCGGAAAATTGGATTTAACAATTAAGTTAATGGAAATTAAAGCTGATTAAAACAATGGTATACCGATGTGACATACCACAGACACGAAGCGCTAGGATGGAAATTAAATGGTGACACAGAGTTCACTCATAAGTATGCTCAGTTAAATCTTTTGCAAATGTGTGTCCTGCAAAAGAGAGCTCGTAAAATGGCCGTTTTTTATCACGACTTCTATCAGGTACAAAACATTTTGCAGAAAACTTTAATAATGTAATCATATATGGAAATGCTATTAAGAGTTAATCAATAGAAAAAGTGTGTTACATTTTGCTCTTAACCACCAATGTCTCCACTAAAATATGTCGTTTGGCTAATACAAGCAGTGGAGAAAAAATTAAAACTTCATTCATATCTCGGTACTTTTTGCTGTCTGTAACCCATTCATTCATTTACTAATCACAAATTCATATTAAATAATATTTCTCTCACCAAAGTTGGAGGCAAGATCCATGATGAAGTTATCATTTTATCTGTGTTCAGGAGAGCATTGCGGTTTAACCAATAATGCATATTTGGTATCTTATGATTATCTATTCCGCTTATAGATCTAATGAAGCATGATATTTTATACCGTAATGATCTGTAGTCATCAATCCAAGGATTGGTTTACTGCAGCTCTCCATTGTAGGTACACTCAACTCTGCCAACCGACTTATTCCTACATAGTTAAACAGCTCTTATTGTCCAGGTTTCACTGCCATACCAGAGATTAGCACAAATATTTGCTATAGTATCGTGCTTCCTTACTTCCAGGCTTGTGCTATCAGCTGTCAGCAGACTTCTCCTCTGGTAGAATGAATTCTTTGCTTGGGATATTCTGCTCACAATGTCTTTGTTCCTTCTTCCTTCGCTGGTGATTCTGCTTCCCAGATGACAAATTTCTTCCGCAAACCATAACCTTTTATTTTCGTAAGATTTATCTTAAAGTTGTATTTCTTCAAGGTTCTGTCCATACAATTCAGCATTCTCCACAGATCTTCCTTCATCTATGTAGGAACTGCTACGTTACCACCGAAGCGAAGGATGCTTATTTTATCTCCCAACGCCTATTTTCCTGATTTTATTTTTTCCTTAGTTTCATTTATAGCTTTTTTCAATGTATATATTGAAGACCACGGATAACGAAGCACATCCTTTTTGAACTTATTTCCTCACTACTGCTGCCTCCACATTAGCTCCGCACTAAATAGCTCCTCTCGTTCCCCTACTTTTCCTGAGATCGACATGATCTTCATCTAAGTGTCTTCTCTCTTCTATTCATAGTGAGAATTTACGAGGCACAGGCTATACATTTTCGCATCATTTGGAAACTCTTCTTTTGCGGAATAAGGATGGTAACGTTTTTTTTAAGGCCCTAACAAATTTGCTCAACTGAATAAGGGTCAAATATCAATCCTTTCAGTTTATTCAGGGTCCTCACTCATGCATACTTAAGGAACTTCAAGGAAACTCCTCGCGCCCTTCTCTCTCTTCTTTTACCGCAGAATCAAATTCTAATCTTACGATGGGGAATCCCATTTCATTTTCATGCTCAGTATCTTCTTTCTCTAGTATTCTGGTATTCAGTGCATTGCCTCTGTAAAGTTTATAAAGGTACTTCTGTTTTTATTTTCGCCTTTTCTTCAGTTTCAGTGACAAAATGATTGTCTCCAATCCAAATGATATTACCTTTGATTACACGTTCCTTAAAGAAATTTCTTACAGTTCTGTTAGCTGCTCTAATTTTTCTGAGAGAGTTTGCCTTCCAGCTTTTTACATAAATCTTTCAATCATTCATCTGTGGCCTCTCTTGCATTACAGCTGATCGTATTACATATTGTTGCATAATTCTGTTATTGTTCTGTATTCGAGTTTTTATACTTTCTTATTTCATTTAATATGTCCAAAATCTTCCAGTAGCTGCCATTACAGAACTCTCCTTCATCGGGCCATTTAATTTTGCTATTACCTAAAACATTTAGACCCGAGCATCTCATCTCCATGTTCAGGTTATTAAGTCGTCCACAGCCTCAAACCGATCTTACGCTCCAGGTACCAATCCCATAATACTGCTTATCGTTCTTGACTTATGTTCCCTCTTGATTAGTACTCACCCTGATATCCTACTTGGGGACTAGTTTACCTATGAAATAAATTACTCTTTAAAATTCTATTGCGTCTTTTATAACAAAACAGGAGAAATGAGCTGAAGAGCTGTTTCTCCTAGGGGTAATAATGTAGTACTTTGCCGTTGCCTGACATCTCGCAGTACTACAGCCATTTATGTAATAACCTCGCCTCAGCTGTAGTGTTATAAGTTTCGCTGTACTGACAATCTCCACTCATGTGCAGGAGGACTGTTTCCCCTTCCTCCAGATTCCTGGATGTCTATTAGTAAGCTCTGGCCAATCACCAAGTCACAGCTGGGCAAATTTTTCGTACCATTTTTAACACTAGAATGCCGGGTACTTTGTATCCCCCTATAATGCCGGGAGGGTGTCATTTTGACACCCATGTTCATTATAGCCGCGTTACGTTGCAGATTATTTTTTTTGAAGTTGCTTAATTGTCAACTTCATTGCAATGTTTGTTTTTGTTTCCTCAATATTTTCAAAAAAATTTTTTTTAAAGACGATCATTGAAGAAATGAATTTAATGCAAAAAGTCTACTCTCTTGTACTGCGTCTTCCATCGAGGATTACGCTGAAACGTTGAAGGACGCACGTCATTGATAAATAAGTACCTAATCATTGAATACTTTTTATGAACATTTATTGTTTACATAAAAATAGTTACATTATATGTGCATAAAACACCGTATATCAATAAGATAAGAAATTCTTGTTTTATTCTTTTAAGAAGTATTAATAATTTTTGCAACAGGTTTTCGTCTTAGAATGTGGAAGTTTGCTTTCAAAAATGCAAATTTGCAAACGATAAAATCAATTACGACTGTTAAAATACATAATTGTTTAAAAGAAAACACAATTTATTTGTCAAAAAACACGTGTCGCCGCGGTAAAAATTGGCTGGTTTCAAGGCGATTCATTCGCAAAATAAAGCGGAGAATACTTTCCTCACGAGCTACTAAATTTTCGAAAAAATTGCAAACAGCCGATATTTATTTAAATTATGTAAAACATAAACATTCATGAAGGTAATGTACTATTGTAAAATACTAATTTGACTAGTAATTATCAAACCGCATACACCTAAACCGAAAGAAGAAATGATAAAATATACCGGGTGTCAAAATGACACCCTCCGGCATTCAAGGTAAATTCGGATTTTTTAGACGAAAAAAGGGAGAGGGTAATCCCTTAACACTGTCGTATTGTTAAGCACTAAAAACGAATAAAAGCCACGAAAGATTTTTTTCTACAACAATCTTTAAAGGCCCGCTCCGCAAAAAATGTACGCGTAGGGTGTCAAAATGACACCCTTCGGCATTCTAGTGTTAAGCCACCATATCCAAGGATACAAGCTCCATACAACCTCTAGAAACCGACGACTACTACTCGTCGAGTTTGACCCACCATTCGCTACCCCTTGTGACATTATATTTTTATTCAATAAATAGGGAATAATGCTTTTTAGCGTTGCGACCTAACAGCACTTGGAAAAACTAAAATCAGTTACGGCTCTTATTTCTATTCTCTGATGATTTATCTGTCAATTCAGAGTGCAGTTTTATCCCCTTGGATATTCACAAGAACGGCACTTGCTGTAGGAGGAGCTCAAAATCAAGCCTATTTTGCAGTATTTGCATTTTCGCTTCTAATCACTTTTAATCTCTAGCGGTGAAAGATCAATGGCTGGGCTGTCGAATGGGTGATAGCCGATGAAATGTACGTGCTTCCTGTCTACTTACACTTTTCATAGCCTTATCATCTCGGCCAGGTACGCCAATAAGCAATAGAAGACGCTAACGAATTACGGTTTGGATTGGTGCAGAGTAGAGGGAGAGTCAACTTTTCCGGAATTATTGAGGTATCACACCATAACAAACGCCACTGGGAACTCTATCTGATAATCTCGAGGAATGAGCAGCAAGCGTCGCGCGTTTTGTCGTCCTTTCCCTGATGTGTCAGCCCGCGTTGATAAGAGATCCGATGGACATCACACGTCGCGAGGCGCGGAGACAGGGGTGGGCTCGGAGATGGAACATTTCCATCACACCTAGCTCACACGTTACTCCGCGTGGCGAACCTGCGATTAACAGCTCGGCTACGTCGAAACTCTTGCAATCAGCAGCGGGCGGTTATGAGGATGATAAATGGCAGGGTGAGAGTGTAACTACAGGGAGAACCCACTGTCTCCGAAAAGAGGGGATTTACGATTTGTTTATGGAAATTGAGGTTCCCGCGGAGAGGTGTGGAATATGGCGAGAGGGGTTAGCCCTCTGAGCGTTTTGATGTGAGGCGGAGTTAGGGTTTGGGGAGCCCGCCCGTGACTACGCAGCTCACAACCCCCACTTAGAGCCTGTGACGGATGCACCAACGAATCCGATTAAAATTCTCACCGCCTCTAGGCCAGATATTGCTGAAACGGCTGAAATGTAATTAACCTCCTTATTTTTAAGCGTATTTAAACCATCATTCCTCCTCCCTTTCTTCTCCTTGCCTGTGTTAATGTTCGGAATCCATGAAAAAAACTGCTAATGTGGGGCGCACTTTGTCATATTTATTTTTTGTGGCCTAATGTTTGGAATACCGCCGAGGTCGGGTGAGGGTGCGGCAGCACAGGAATTAATGTGAGGCTTCTTGAAACTTCTGGGCTTGTCTGTGTGGCGTTTAAAATATGGTAAAATGTGCTTAAGTTGATAAAGATATGTGGGCAATGCGGTAGTATATGGATGGAGGAAAAAACGAGTTCCCTGCAAAAACATCCATTGTTTATCACTCTTCTGGAAAGTCAGAATTTTAGCATGGAAAGTTGTGGTGCACATTTGGCCTTGAAATTGCCATAAGTGCCTTTAAAATACATGTTTTATACCTCAGTTGTGTACATTTCTTATAATAAAACGTGTAAATTACAAGCAATTCCTTGTAATAGTATAGTCAACAGTGATAGTTTTGCAAAAAAACTTAGATTAGGTCCATGTGTTTCTCAATTATTTTGCTTATATTATCTTCAGAGTCTGCTAATTTTATTTATAACTAGCTAAAGGTACCCGTCGAAACTCAACGGGTGTGAAATACACTGAATTTATTATATGCAAAAGCCAAAAAACCTGAAGAATACTGAGCGGCCTTCTTCTGAGTGAATGAACTTAATCGCTTCCCTTGTTTACATACATATATTTGCATTCAATGACTTATTTCAGTCAGCTAGCAAAAAAGAAACCACTGCACCGAATCCAATGATTAGCATGGACCAACAGCAGGGCTTTTATGGAGCCTTCGGGGACTCTGAGGGCTTTTTAATATAGCCTGCGAGTACAGGGCACCCGTTGAAATTCAACGGGAAAAAGAAAAAAATGAAAACTGTATCATCCCCATAATGTGTCGCGCAAATTGCAATTAATATTAAGGATATCATATACCATTCATTAGCCACCCATGGAGAGGATCTGACTACGTATAGAAAAAAGTGTTCTCTATTTGATATTAGCGACAAAATGATGCCTTCCCGCGCTATTTGTTTCGCAAATGGAACTTGAAATTACATGGCGTTAAATACGACAAAAGGTGAAGCATGGGGAAAAATAGTTTTTCAATGTTTATTATTTATGATATTTTCGACAAAAATTGTTTAAATGAAGCGAATCCTCACAGATAATTGAATAAAAATTAAATATCGGTACCTTCATGAAATCGCTATAAATGTATGGTTGTACCCCTGGTTGCCAAGGAAATTTTTATTGTTTAAAAGAGAGAAAAATCGATGAATTTAGAGCTAAAAACACAATATTTGGACAAAAAAGAAGCCTGTAAGAAAATTGAATGAAATAATTAAATACTGCATTCTTCTATGCGCTCTATGATAAATATTTCCATCCAATATCTAGAGTTCAATTAATTAAAAAAACAAAGAAAGAAACACCTGCATCGAATTCAATGCTTTTGTTATGGGAGTAAAAGTTTTTTTTAAATTTTTTATATGACAACACCCCCGAAAACACCCACTCATTGGGCCTTTACATCGGGTGTGTTAACAATTCATAACGGACATTCACAACCACCCATGCCCTGGAAAGGAAAAACCTACCCAGGCGGGACTCGAACCGGCGACCTTCGGCTTGGCAGGCGAAGACTTTACCCCGCCGTCACCGAGGTTAACATCAATGGGGTAAAAACAACCCCAAAAATTTATTTTCGCAAAAAGCATTTCATAGTGCACTCATACACCACAATGGGGATATATCCCCAAAATTTCACGTTTATATTACCAGTAGTTTGGGCTGTGCGTTGATGAGTGAATTAATCAGCCAGTCATTTAGGACATTCCCTTTTATATATGTACCAGAGGGGCCTTTGGGCGGCCTTAGAGTACCCTTAGGGCTTTTTAATATGACCTATATTACCCACGGATATATTTTCTATCTACATGCCAAATTTCAGCTCAATCGGTCCAGTAGGTTTTGCGTGATGGAGCAAAAGACAGACAGACACCATTACATTTTTATATATTAGTAAGGATTATTTATTCAACATCGTCGAACGTGATTATTACAGAACACAAATTATTTCTAGTTAAATATACTTATCTACACTACATTATATGATGTATTATTTTACGCCAATACGTGTAAGTTATGGGCACTCGGTACTCTAGAAGAAACAACATAAATCTAACCATAAGAGAAGCAAGGAGTGCTCAAATGAATTCCTGCCACTCTCAGCGTTTGGCCCAGGGGTTTATTAATGGTCATTGTAAATGCCAACTTTAGGGGAAATTTCAACCTCTGAAATTGAAACGGTAAATTATTAGGGATCATTGGGATTCGGGAAATCAATACGCTCTCTCCTCTATCTGCTGCGGTAAGAATAGTGGTCTTTATGATATTCCTCCCCAGCTCTGTGACACGTAGCATTGTACTATTGCACAATCTCGGTGCATCAAGATTACGCATGTGCAAAACTAGGACGGCAACCTTAAGCTCCAGTTTATGGGAAGGCACGCCTGTTAATTCCAAGGTTTTAAGGGATTCTACAGGGTAAGTTGTACTGTCATCACTGCTCATAGCCGTGTCTATTGATGCGTATATTTTTGATTCGCCGACTTATCCTTCCAATATATTTTTGTTGATCTTATTGACCGACTCATTTTTTGGCAATAGCTCTGCCCTCTCGCATATCCACTCTTCGTTATTTATATTGGTCTGTAAGTTTGAAAAAAACTTGCAAAATAAGTTCCTCCCTGGTCGTCACTGGATGAAACAATTCATTGATAAACTAAATTTTATCATCCACGTCTGTTTCGAGTCGACCCTCTCTAATTTTCATCACAAAACAAATAACAAAGGCCGAATTTTAAAGTTTGTCAGGGAGAAAAAACTAAATCTAATAACAATTCCAAATCGAAAAGCAATCATCAAAATCCGATTAACAAAGCAAAGAAAAAAAATAACGATAGAAAGGGATCGTGAATAATTTTTCTTGTAGTATTTGATCGGCGAAATCAAACCTAATACTTATGTTTATTAAAAAAAATCATAAAACCGCGTTTTGAAAAACTGCATTCACCGATACAGCATTTTAAGCATGCATGAGATAAGCATGAAAATATGCATTTCATTTATCGATTGCCCACCTAAGCAAGCCATCATGGGGCCCCTGGGACTCTGGGCCTTTCTGATACAGATATACTTTCAACAGCCATCCGGTAAAAAAAAATTTCAGCCCTCTATCTTGAGTGAAAGTACTTTTAAAAAGTAAAAACAATAAGCCAACTGCACCGAACCCAATGTTAGCATAGACCACCAGAGGGGACTACGGGGACCCATAGGGCTTTTCAATATAGCCGATATTACCCACAGATACATTTCCTATCTACATGTCAAATTTCAGCTCAATCGGTCTACTAGTAGGTCTAGTAGTAGTTGGTGCGATATTTCAGAGGGGAAAAATCATTCGCATTGACCGTGATTCGAACCCGGATCCCTCGATTTCGCGCCAAGTGCTTTAACCAGTTAAGCGACCGAGGCGTTCTTCTCCCTTATGTATTATTTGGTGACTTTATAGGAGCATGGTGGCCAGGACTGCTAGACATATGATGTCATTAGCAGTCCAAAGCGTGCGCTAAGCGCCACAGTCCGCGAGGATGAAGACATACGTCCTCCTATAAAGCCACCATGCTCCTATAAAGCCATAAAATAATCAACAGGGGATAGGGACGCCTCGGTAGCTTAACTGGTTAAAGCACTCGGCGCGAAGTCAAGAGATTCGGGTTCGAATCCTGGTCAAGGCGAATGATTTTTCCTCTGTGGAATATCGCTCCTATGTGCACTTGCGGGTGACTGCGTAAAGGTAATTACCGTGGCTAGTCCCGGTATCCTCAAAATTGGTCAAAGAGCGAACACCTCCTTGTGTTCTGTGTATGGCTTTATCCTCGCGGACTGTGGCGCTTAGCGCACGCTTTGGGCTGCTAATGATATCATATGTCTAGCATTCCTGACCACCATGCGTCAATAAAGTCACCAAATAATCCACAGGGGAGAAGGACGCCTCGGTAGCTTAACTCGGCACGAAATCGAGGGATCCGGGTTCGAATCCCGGTCAAGGCGAATGATTTTTCCTCTGTGGAATATCGCACTAATGTGCACTTGCGGGTGACTCCGTAAAGGTAACTACCGTGGCTTGTCCCGGTATCCTCAAAATTGGTCCTGTAGCTTTTGCGTGATTGAGTAACAAACATCCAAAAATACAAACTTTCACATTTGTAATATTATAATACTTGTAGGATTATAATATTATTTATTTTTTAATGTATATTTTTCCTCTGGTTTTGAATTTTAGGATTATTGAGTAAAATAAAAAAATCTCCTTGACTGGCTATGCATTTTAATGGAGTACATTTTATAAAATTTGAGTTTCAAATATTAATTCTATTGATATTAGTGACTGGGAAATCTTTAAGGTGTACCGACTGATAAGTTTAGGTGTCACGGTCTAACTAAAGATTAAAAACTCAAATACAAACTCTGCATCCTTGTCCAACGGTAGAATTTACTGAATTAATGTAGTCAATAAAATATTCCGTGTATCTGGCCCTCCTTGTATCATAAAGTGTGCATACAAACCAATATCCCTTTCATAAATAAAATATTTATAAATTTCACCGGGTCGAGTGAGTGACTGCTTTTTTTTTAGAAAGTAATTGTGACCATAACTTTTTTTTGAGCATACGATCAAAGTTTCCCATGTACGTTCGGCATATATTTTGAAATTTTTTTCTTATCACTCAACAGATCTACCTCGAGGAAATAGTTCTCCCCTGTGGAACTCGCGCTGAGCCTGCTAGGGTCATAGTGTGTATATTTCCATAATAGTTTCTGACGACTGAACACAATGACGATGAGAGTCTCCCTACCTTTTTCTTACTCTATTGCTAATGCTTTGCATTTGAAAGAATGAATAATGCAACAAAGGAGAAGAGAAGGGCATGTACTCACTGAGTGTCTTGAAAGTGCACCAACAGCGAGTCATTCGCTAGGAATGAGATTTCCCTGATTTCCATCGATCAGGCAAAAAATGATAGTCGCAACTTCGCAGGCGAACTTCGTCTCAGGCTCGGAGCTTTTCCCACGGAGGCGAAGCTACTCCTTGGAGGTGGGGGGACCATTGCAGAGGGCGAAAGATCGTTGGCAAAGTAAAACGGAAGCTAGTGAGAAGGAATACGCGAATTCAATCTGAGAGACAATACCTGATAGCATTTGTGTGAATAGTGGCTCTATTTGTTAATATTTAATTTTAAAGAAAATTTCCTGATAACCGTAGAATGATGTGTGTTTTAGAATTTTTTTCATGACTCCAAATTAGGTTTTAAGGATAATTGAATACCTAGATGTGCATATCACATTAAGTTTGAATTATGATCAGTTAGCTGTAATTAAATCCAGGGAGGGAAAAAACCGTAGAATCGGAATAATATACTGTTTTTTATTTGAATAATACATGTACTTATTGGCAATGGTAGTAGATTATGCGATGGCTATCAAGGGAATTATCTATTATAAATGGTGAAATAATCACCTCTCTCATTTTTGCTGATAGCACTCCGGTCATTGTAGATAATCAATAGGACCATCATGTACTCTTGAACAAAAAGAAGATAGTTCTCCTAGAGTCTAGCTTTAAAATTAATGAAAGGATAGCACAATTCCTTGTACGCGATAGAGTAAAAGTACAGAGGTTAAGACAAACTCTAAAATACCAGGAGAGAAAACAGAGACATAGATAAGTCCACCACAAATAATAGAGGAGAAAAACATGCTATATATGAAGAACGTTCGACAACAAAGGGGTATTGGTTAAAGCTAAAAACACGTTCTCGGGAAGGATATTTTCTTTTTTGAATAAGGACGAGCTTGCAAATTCGGACACAGTATCTGAAAGAACTATTATGGACCGTGGTTCACTGGTCAAAGAAGGTGGAGTAGTGTAAAAAACGACTGGAGAAGAATTTATGACTTTAGAACTTGGCGGTGGACAATACACATTAAGGTCGGTGGACGGATAATTTAATAACTGGGGACGTTTATGGAAGAATAGAAGAAGAGTTAGCCATGTATGTCTACACATGGCACCGTGAGGTTTTTCTTAGTTTCTACCTTCATTGGCGTGGATGTTAGTCTTTCAACAAAGTCCTATCGGGGTAGGAGAAGGAGAAATGGAAGAGTAAGGAGGAGTAGATGGAGTGAGGTTTAAAGAGAAGTATCTGGGATGTCGCCTGGTGTAGCTACGGCTGGTTCTTACTCGCTTGAGGACTCTTAAGGCACGAGCCACAAAGCACAAGGATACGCCATCTCGAGAAACCTGAGTTCTGCGGTGAGTGGAAGCGGTTGGGATATGACGCTTGATGGGGTGGAAATGGGAAGGAGAGAGGCGGATGGGTAGATAAAGAGGGAAGATGGGAATAGGTGGGTTAGAGCGAGAGGAGTTTATTGAACTTGGGATCAGAGCAGGAACCCCCGCCAAAAAGTTGTTGAAGGAAACGGAGGGATGAAAAACCACGAGCAATAACACTCAGGTGAACTTCCGTGCGTGAAGCTGATATTGAGTCAAACATTTATTTAATATTCTCTCCTCTTTGGGAAGCTAATTTTTATGCACGGTGAGCAAGAGCAGAATCTTCACTAGAGGGCAATGCCTCCACCCATGGTAAACGAATAAGAGGCCTTTGATTGGTAAATACTAGAGAATACGAGTTCAGAAAATTGTAAAATATAACCCCACTAAGTTCCTATTCCAGCCGTCTCTCACATTCAATTTTTTTGAAAGTCTCAAAACGAAGATGACGGCTGATGAGGGACTAAAATATTGAATGAAGTCAAGTGATCAGTAGTAAGGTGAGTACCATTTTCGCATCAGTGATAGATATATGCTCTTACTATCATGTGGATATTGAGACCTCTCGACAAATTCGTCTTGGGGAATCTCAAACATCCCCGAACCTTACTTTTGCACTAGTTATTATAACTACACGCATGTATATAGGCTATGTGCTCTACAAACTTTGCGAAACCAAGCATGATATTTGTAATTGAATGGCTCCTTGCCATACTTGTTTTTAGAATGCCTGCTGAAAATCTTTATTTCTCGCCGGAGTGGATAAAACTAGTTCGGTTTTTATTTTCCTGGCACAGGAGGTATTACCATAGCATGTTATTAGTATTATTAGTATGACTCCCGAAAGATAGCTCCGGATGAGTAAATCACCTTAGATTAATTAAATTATTACTACTTTATCCGCTAATGCATTAATAAAACATTTATTGAATGCACTTGTTGCACGGATTCCATTTTCCTCGCTCTCATTTTCTCACATTTTTCTTAGCTTCATTTCTCACCCTCCTGCTTATTTCCTGTCCTTTACATGCTCTGTAAACCCCACACCACCACCGACCACCATTTCTTTTTCAAATGTAGTTTATACAGGCTCCCTTTTTACTTACTCCATTGGGACCGCGGGCCACTGATAAGACTTGTGTTCCCAAAACATCCCTCTCTATGTTAACTCATAACGGATAAACTGATGCACTTTTTATCGTGCAATATTGCATGCAGGTATATGAAAACACTGGAGATGAAAAAGGCTATATTATAATAGCTCCAGTGCCTCACGAACCCCAAAGTGCGGCTCACTTTGGGGAGCTTGAGGCGCTGGAGCTATTATAGTATAGCCTTTGTAATCTCCAGTGCTATCATAAATCATATGCTATCATATGAAGTCATCATGAGATAAGGTGCCACAAATATTTCTTACGCTACTGGGTTAAATTATTGCGGAAGTTCTTGGAATCTTAGGCCTCAGGTGAGGGGAATGTCTAGAAGAGATCTTCATAGAAGCTACTGCCATGCTAGGAATCCCTGTGAATTGTCATGAGTTAGTTTCGATAGTGCTTGCGTGAATTTAATGTTTAAAAAAATTGGAAATTCCACGAATCGATCTTATTTCAAGTTCAAAAATTTGGAAGCTTTCTTTAATACTGAAAATACTTATTATAATAGCACAAAAACAGCTGTAACCAGTGAAAATTTATTTTTTAGCTTGAAATCTGTGTAAATATACTAGCTGCTTTTTGAAAGGGAAATATAATATACTTTGCATTAACAAGCTTCATATGAATAACTAGTATGCTGAAGTTGCATGAGATATCGAATCTGCTAGATATCGTCTTGATTTTGTGGAAGCATCTTTATTACTTCCGTTAATACCGTCATAAATTAGCTTCTGTTGTGGGTGCCAACGTGTATTATCCTGTATGGAGTGCATTAAAAAAATTCAAAATCAAAACTGGGTAAAAAATGCGGTCGTGGAACCAAGCAGTCATCTTAACTTAAATGTCAATTGAACTAGTAAAATGCTCAATTTAAGTTACAGTAGCAAAAAAACCTTCCATCCAAAATTTCTTTATCCTGTTTATCTTTTCCGCATTAGCCGAGCTACTATCTTCTCCATCAAAGTTTTGTGGCGTTGCTGATGTGCGCTCTCAGCATAGTTTTCCCCCGGCCTCTCCATCACCACCTTACTTCTACCTAATTGCTACTGCTTCTTGCACCTCAATTTCCCTTATCCCCCTTGACTATCACGCCCATGCTACTCTCAAATGCGGAAATTTCCCTGAACCGAGGATATAAATAGGATTTTTACTCACTTGGTCAACGTCCGAAAAGTTTTCAGCATCCGCGATTAGCAGGTTAAGGTAGACCTCCTGATGCAAGGGAGTAGGCGTGGGTTAAAGGGGTGAGTTTGGATGTTCGAGTGAAACATGGGGGAGCTAGAAGACTAAGTATTGACTAGGGTATGAGGGGAGTTAATTAAGGATGGAGAGAAGGAGGGATATCCACGGGTGAGGGGATGAAGGGAGGCCTTATAGCAAAACGGAAAAGATTGAGCCGGGAAATTGGGATGGAAGCGGGGTGATGATGAGGGCGAGTTGATGGGAGTGGTGGATGGATTACCGGCGGGATGAGCGAGGAAGAGGACAAGAAAACCTAGCTCTCCCTTTCTGAGGGTGAAGTAGCGCTCGGGATTGGACCTTTTTTCCACCATCTTCCAATTCATCCCTCTTATCACCTAGGAGCGATTCCAGAGTTAGCGGCCGAATATCTAAAATGAGGCAAATTGCGCCAAAAAGATGGGAATGATGTAAAAGTCTTGAATTTTACTTAATGGGATGCCACGTGTTGCCTATGAATAAGCTCACCTCATGCCACCAAACAGAATGCTTTAAAGTTCATGAAAGCGTGATTTATTTGCCTTGTAAAACTTTAAGAGAGTAGCAATGCATCGAACCGCTGAGCATGTGATTGGTGATAACGGTTGGTGACACTATTTCTTGTTTATCAAATTTAATACCTTAGTATAAAAATAATGCATTTTTGTTAGTAAAAATACATTGAATATTCACTAATATATTGTAGTTGAATAACACGACTAAGTAAAAATACATTTTCCTATGAAGTGTTCCAAATGAACAATAGTTTTTCCAAGCATGTTAAGGCAGCCCAAATTATAATTGCTAAAATATGCCCTAAATAAAACCTATTTAGACTCGAAGCAAAAAATTGACATTTTAAAGACAAAATGTTTCATTTTTACAAAACATTCTTTCTTGATATTGTTGTTTGTTTAATTCTTCTGTAACTTTTTTATTTCGGCTTCAAAGATTAAAATTTTGAATTATAATAATATCGACGTTTCATGACAATACACGTGAATGGTAAATTTATCTAAGGATTGATAATTAAAAGAGTCAAGTCCTTGAGTTGATATTTTATTTGAATGAAATATATGAAATATTTTTATTGTTACAATAAAGTCGGAGTTTTATGCCACACCTAGAATCACTGCCGTAAAACATCGAGTTACACCTTTCCGTCCCTTGTATCCGCATAATTTCAGCGCAAAATAAACGCAGATTAAATTTTTTTGTTTGATAGACTTGCGTGTTGACTCCCATTGTAAAATATGCATGCGGAAAGGCTAAAAAACAAAGGGCCACAATAATCTGACCGCAGGTGTATACGGGTGGGAGTTGATGTTTTATTGTGGACTGCTGAATCGCGGCGATATTTTTGAAAAATCAGTAAAAGAATAAAACCCGACATGAAAATTTAAATGGGAGGCGGTGATGAATGGAAAGGCTACTTGTTTGGGATGCCAACCATTTAAGCGGTCAGTTGGGGATAATGGATTGCGTATTCTTTTATTTCACAACTCGGTGTGTAGTCGCCCATGTTGGAACAGAATGCGGGCGCTGAGGGTGGGGAGAGGAGGGGTGAAGGGGATGAGGGTGGAGGCTTTGCGAGGTTTGCTGCGTAATGGGAGTAGTCAAAGAGGGAGTGATGGGGGTGAAAGGAGGGGGTTACAGGGGTGAAAGGAAGCCCCAAGTGGAATAGTGCGGGATACGTTGAGTTGGGCGGCTCACACACATTCCACCGTGTCTTGAAGGGCAGGGTTGCGGTGGTTGTTCATCGGACGTGCTACACTCCTCCACCTGACTCCGTGTCCCAAGTTACGGCTTTCCTAATTGCTTATCCAATGGGGGGAGGGAATGGTGATGTCCTGGTTCCACTGCTTCACCCCCGCAGTGACCTCTTACTCTCCGCCCATCCAATCCGCTCCCTCTCAGCACTCCCGATGGCTGAATTTATTCCTATACGACTCATTACGCCGACCGAATCTCTTTCAATTGACGGGTGGAATAGGTTGCTCGCTAGGGTTAACTCGGAGGCTCATCAATCACTCGTTCTCTTCTCGTGCAGTGTGTAGGAAACACATCATTCTAGTCTTTTGGTGAGTGAAACGAGATGATAATTGAAAATATCAAATTGTCTGCTGCAAGTACATGTTAACTCAGGTAAAGTAAGATTGAAAGTTTCCAGTGAAATGTAGGCAATTAAGTATTATGCTGTTCTGACAAAGAACGAGATATTGAGAAAATAGAAAAATAGGATATCATACCAGAGATTAATGCACAAAACTATAAGTATCAGGCGTGCTATGGTATTTTAGATGGTAATGCAATGTTACAGTCGGTTTTCCTGTGGTTTAATTTGAATAGTTTTTTTTTTAATTCTGGTTTTCATGTTCATTTTCTTCACAGTATAATTAATTATCTACATTCAGTTGTTAGTGACTAAGGATAATATTCAAGTCAGTTTAAGGAGAAAAATTACGTAGTACTCATAACGAAAACTGCAATTGGTGAGGAAAAAAAGTCCATTTCAGATGCACTTAGTGTTATTTATTGCGTGTCATTTTTATTCCACCAATGTGAAGCACACCGAATGTTCATTATATCTTCCTATGCGTATCAAATTTTGGAGAAACATTTTTTTAAACATTCTAATTAGTAAATAGTAATATGCATAAATATTAGTAAATAATACATTTAATTGCTTCCAAATAGTTGCAAAAAAGAAACATGTTTACAAATGAAGCATTTTGTTAGCCTGTAAGCCTAAGGTTCACCTGTTGTGAGGTTACCATGAGTTTAATCATGCAACAACTGTAATAATAAAGAAAATTGAAGAATGCATTCACAATGAAACTACTAAAATGTAACAAAAAAGTGTATAACTATATTTTCTATCACAAAATCAAAACTGTTTCCATTTTGCAGTTAATGTTAGACATTGTATCATTTTGGAGTTGAATTTTCGAGAAGAAATCCGATGTAATTCCTAAACGTGTTCATTTATATTCCCTGTAGATTTGAATAGTTTATTTTACCAAAAGACTTATATTCACTTAGGTGATTTCACCGATAGGGTCTAGAAAAGTAGAGAGGTCTACTAATTTACTAAAATATTATAGCGTAGAGAGCCTCATTTCCACAAATGCGTCAGAGGCTAGCGCTCATATGAAGTTCTTCACTCTAGCAACTTTTCTACGACTCATTCTATGAAAGGCACGAATATTCCCCTCTTGATTACTTTACGCGGGAATCAAAACGATTGAAAAAAAATCTTCTTTAATTGTTTTGTACAAGTTCTTACCGTTTGTGCGGAATGTACTTGACACTTCCTTGGTTTAGGGTTAAGTGTGGGTAAGTTTTTCAAGTGAACTTGAAAGGTGAAAGTTCTACGATCAACAAGACGTGATCCTAGACATTGTGAGCCGACGCACATTTTTATTCTTTACCTGATTTTCGTGAAGAGGTATACGAGGCTTTGGCGAACAACTGTTGAAAGTAAAGAGGAGGGTGTAACAGACACCTTTTGCCCACGCATAAGGATTAGTATCTCCTTTCTCTGAGCCCATTAATCATTTGAGACAAGATTTTAGGTTTCGGAGGTCAGGAGAAGGTGTCTCTTCGTAATATCGGCATTAGGGCTACGTTACTCCACCAGGGACCCTTAAGCTGCTGATTTTGAGCCTGAGAAGATTACATTTATGTCACAACAGTAAATAAATACTCTGATGCAAGGGTTTCGTTTTTTAAGGTTGCACAGACACTTTTGGTGGTGCCTAAATTTCAAGAAAAGCACTAATACATTGTTTTTTCTTTAAAAGGTTAACTGAAATGCCATAACAATTTTAACAAAAAATATGATTTTTTGCATGTGGTCTATTGGTGAGGATTTAAGGATTCAAACATTTATCTAAATTAACATTAAGATAAATGAATCATCCACTGCAGACTTGTTTTTAGAAATTTGAGGGCTAAGTCTGATTTTTTACCTGATATGAGAGAATTCAGGGTATTTTTTAGTTAAAAGTAAATACTATCGAAAGTTATATTAATTTGCTTAAGTTCTAGCAAATTATGCTACTTCAGAGTCAATTATAAAATACACAGTTAGTGAGATTAATTTAGGTTTATACTTTTGGTCATGCGGCGGACTGGGAGGCCCACGACCCTGATGAGGGCCATCTCCAAGGATCAGGAGTCCACCCACCACCTGCTTCACGAGGGTGTCATTTCCTACGGGAAAAGATACCGCGTGGAGCCCTCCCGTCCACCACGTGCCCAGCCAGCCCAATGCCGCAGGTGTCACGGTTTCGACTACCAGACACACGAGTGCAGGAGAGATCTCCGCTGCGCACGATGCGGGATGAGTCACCGTTCCGCAGAGTGCAAAGAGGAGACTCTCAAATGCGCCAACTGCGGCGGCGGTCACCACTCCGGTGACTTTCTGTGCCCTCAGCGCCCTAAGGAGCCGGCAGTTCTGGGCAAGGCAACACCGGTAATCTCTTGTCCTCCGTCTCCTTCCACAGATACGGAGGAAGCCCCGAAGGAGAAGGTCTCTAAAAAGGACCTTCTCCGTCAGCTGAGCCTGCTGCTGGCGAATCTCCACCCGGCGGAGCGGACATCTGCATCCGAGTTCCTGGACACAGCGGCACGTGAGGTCCTTGGGTATTCCGTCCAGGTGGTGCACTCTTGGAACTCATAATTCACAGCCGTGCAGAGGGCGACGGCTTGAATAACAGGCTGAGATATCACAATTAATTTGACTACGCATCTCAGGCTATAATACTTAACTGCTGGAATACGCATCTTTGTATATATTCTACCTTAACTATAAATTAATTATGTTCCTGAAATTGCCTTGACGAATACACAAGTTAACTAATATTATTGCCTGTGTAAATAATGACATTTTAACTGAAACCTAAAGATAACTTGCACTATTGTACATGCATTTTCAACTGTAAATTAAAACTTTAATTACATATCCTTCTATGGACGATATGCAAACAATTAATCAATATATTAAGATGATACCATATTGAACCTATATTAAACAACAATCCTTGATTGGCTTGGTAACATATAACTTGTACAAATTGTATATATGAAAATAATTCTCGGCTTCCTCCACAGCACAACACAGACATCATATCCGGAACCAGACAACATAACCGACATCCAAAACTACGATGAACGCATTGCACACCGGGTCCAAAATCACCAAGATCGACGATACCACGACAACACCCAAAACAACTCATGGATTACTTATCACCTACAAACGACATCATCGTAACACGGTGGTCTGCGCGAGGTTCTTCCGGTTTCCGTCGCGCCTCGGGCAAATGCCAGGCCATTAAGCCATCCCGGATGGAAAGAGTTTCTGTGTAAATAAAACTTCAAACTAATCTGCTACACGCTCCAATGTACATAATGAGAGCAATCACAATGTTACTTACTTAAGACTTACCCTGAAGAGGAGAAATCCTAAAGCGGGGGCTATTGTTGTACTGTTATAAAATATATATGTATATCTGTAAATAATTATGTGACAATAGCAATAAACACACTTTGAATTTGACCTGCATCTTCACTTCAGACCTGAAGAAGATAGCTGCAATGCTATCGAAACTACGACAATGGAAGCACGCGGAAGAAAGCCCTAAAAGCCTTCACTGCCAACTGAACGACTTCGCGGAAGCCTACGAGTTCAGATGACAGGTAAGCTTATAAAAATTGATTTAATGAACTTTCACATTTAAAAGCCGTGTACTTGTTGATAAGAATGGACATTGTATATTAAGACCAACTTTTTTGAAGACATACGACATTGATTAATCTATGGCTTTTCATGTATCTGCTCTGTTAACCGTAAGAAGTGGTGAACTAAGAAATTTATACTAGTATTTGCGATCACTATGAAATTTTTTTATTCCAACTGATGCTTTTTCCCAGAGAAATACCATGAACATTAATTCAATTTAACTGTTTATTCTTAGTGGTGCTCGTGTAAAAATGCATCTTCGGATTTTACCGTTGCCATTTATTTTTGGCAGTCATGTCACATGGAGATAATTTGCAATGGTTATAAAGAATGAGTTTTAGCGATCCTAGTTACTCAAATCCTGGGTTTCCACCCTATTACGAGACGCTTTAATGTTTTGTTTTCATAGTGTTAAAACATTCTGGAAATATTTATCTGCTAGTGCAACTTTCCTAAAGGGAGAAACCTTTTGTGCTTGTCTTTTGCATTTCGTTCCATACTTGTTGCGTATCAATTGATTCAATATAGGTAAAAGCTGAAAGAGGATAAGATAGATATAATTGTTTTGGTTGTCAGTAAGCATTTCCCTTTCTTGAGGGGTGACATGAGCTCTGTACATCAAGAAAGATAGTGAAACACCAGGTGTTAGGATTAAAATCGCCCCCTAGGTGTCGGGAAAAAGTCCTCACCGAGGGTCGCGAGTTTAGAGTCCCGCCTAAGTGGATTGTTTCACTACTCAGGACATGGGTGTTTGTGTTCGTCCATTGTTACTTGTTGAAACACCCGCTGTAAAAGGCTGGTTGAGTTGTTTTCGGCGTTGTTTTAATAAATAAAAAAGGCGTCACATTGTTGACGCAGGATGAGGGGAGTGGAAATATTGGCGCGAGGAAAAGTCCAGGGTGAGGTGAAAATGGAAGCGAGAGGACGAAAATAAAGAGGGTCGAGGACGAACAAGTGAGAGGAATAGAAGTAAATAATGGATGCAGGAGAGTGACTTTAAAAGGATAATGTATTAAGGAAAAAGTGATCGCCAATGACAGGAGGATGGCGCCGAGGGGAGTTGTGGTATAAGAGGGCAAGGAGTTCACTTGGTACGGTTCACGGGTAGAGTAGGGAAAATGTGGGAGAGGGTGAAGGGGGAGGAATTGGGGACAGCATTTCGGTAGAGTGGGGAAAGGAGAAGGGGGGGGGGGTGGGAGGAGAAGGAGGGGGTGAAGGAGTAAGAAGGAGTTGCCCACTTGGGGTTTTGGCGCTCAGTGGATGAGAATTGGGGAGAAGTTGAGTGAAGGGAAGTTAATAGCAGCCGAGCGTCACTCTCCATCTAGCGCTGAGCATTTTCACTCATTTTGTCTAGCAGCTCCCAACTTCGTATAACCGTATCACAAGTTGCCTTTTGCTCATCGTCATCATCATCATCTGTCTGTTCCTTCTCCTCCTCCCCACTAACCCATTCTTTTTCATTTGCTTACTCCCTCCTTGTCCTCCTACAGGCTTTATCTCTTTAGATTCCACTTTCGCGATCACTTAACTATCTTCACCCGTTCAGTCTCATGATTCCCAATTTTACCTGATTCTCGCATTTCCTCCTCATTCGCGGCTTTCGTGTGCATGAAGTCTATGCATGAAAGTGCAATTTTCCGATTCCAAAAAAACCCTCTGCCGTCTACACTACCGCTTTTATTTTTTCGTCTGTTCCCTTTTCCGCAAATAATGTCGTTGATTATTGGTTGGATCAACTGATTATATCCCGAAGTTTTCACGAAATATGCTTCTTTGCTTGTTTTTCCAATAAAGGTCTAAGAGGGTAGGAATTGAAAAATCACGGGTCCTTATACAGGGGCAGAAATCCAAATTAAGCCATAAAATAGAATTTTATCTTTTGATATTGTGTGAATAATGCATTTGATAGTTATCTCTTATGATAAAGTAGCCACTTGTCAAATCTATTCAACGTTTGGCAAGGTATTATCAATTGGAGATTCTGTTATCAACTTATATTGATACTTAATACACGATCAGTCCTCAGATGCTCATTTATAATACATGATCAGTCCTTCATAATACTTAAATATATCTTCCATTTTGACAGTAAATAATCTTCATGGTAGCAAAGAAAGTAGAAGTCCAGTATTTTTACATTATATTAAATGCACACGATATTTTGAACTAAAGTGAATTTTTTTGCAGTGAAATGCTTTGATTTGAAATGGAAATAGAATTGATAGCTGATTTCTGTTGTTGATGACGCCAAAGGTATTCAGTTTTATAAGTGTATCGAAGCATACAGTCAACAGTATTATTGATAAGTGGTTTTGGCAGGGTGACTTAATGGTTTTAAAATTTATGGCTTTAAAGAGAGTTCATAAAGACTGTTATCGATAGAATGTGTTGGCAAAATATAGTGTGAAGGTATCATTTACTCATAAGCACGCATGATGGAATCAATATTAATAACACTTAATTTGGTTCATTGACTGTGATTTTGTATGTGTATATTTACTTAAATTGAATATATGTGCGTCCAAATAAAGGACATTTGAAACCACACATCTCTCAATTGGAATGGCAGAAATTATTTAGTTTTTCTTAGATTAATTTCGCGTAGTAATTATATTATCGCTGGAAGTTATACATGCCACATCATTTTCGAAATCCACCAGATTTGTTAAAAAATGAATCCTAGATCTACTCTGAGATCCCTCAGTGATGTTTGAGTTCCTGCGGTATTATTCAGAAATTTCTAAATTTATTTTGCCTGATCGTGAATTTCTAGTGTCATTGCCAATTGGCCCTTTCGTTCCCTCTCAGTAATAAAGCCTCAATCCCACGCCTTTTGTCACATCTTCTTAATTCATTCAGCCATCACATGGTCTGTTCATGTTTCCTCCATTAATATCTCATCTCTATATTAACCAAGTAAAAGATTTCTTACCTTTTGGTACTTTTGATATAAACCTAAACTTTATTACATTCTACTTGACCTCAGATTCTTATTACTTCAATTTGCATTATGACTTTCTTCTTATTATAATGTGAGACATATTATATAAAGAGCGGATTTTCTGATATACCTTTTTCTGATATACCATTTATCAATCGACTGAATTGGTAATAAAGTTATACCTTGTTAATAAAGTAAGTTTAATTATTCAATTTTGAAAACTTATTCCCAGTCCATGTATTCAGTGAGCAAATCTATTAAATGTTAGGACCTACAAATCCGTGTAGATGCAGTACTCCCATTTTTGGTGGTGAAGGGAGGTTGTGAAACGTAACTTGCGATCACTCCGTTATGTCACCAAGAATATAGGTCCATTTTCATTCATGTAATTACGCAAATATAAGCATCGGAGTTCTTTGATGCAACCAATTTGCCACCAAAATGACGTTTTTAATTTTTAAACACTGTATTTTAGGCCGTGTACTGTGTCATTTTTTGCCATCTCTTATTCAACGTTCAGGATTTTGGTCGGGATAGAATGGAAGAGGGATGATGGTTATGACTACTAGGCTAGTAGGGATTGCAATCCTGGGGTTCTGTCCAATTATAATCATTATTATATATATAATATTACATTATAATCAACTTTTACTACAAATTTAATTTCCCTGCAGTGTTGTTCTATAAAAATATAAAATGTATTATAGTTATTTAAAGTTTCCATGTCTTTATCAAAGCGGCGTTTACACTCAGGAGGTGACTCCTGTCTGATAGACTTATATCGAGTTGACATTGATAATTAACTTAATTAAGCGGTGATAACACGCAGGAGTTTACTCCTAAACGAGCCCACTTGGAAGTGTACTATACCTACTCCTATATCTAGGAGTTTGCCAGTGATAGTAGCGGAGTTCAATACTTGGATGGAGTAGCCACCGTCCTAGTTCTGGTGGCAACTATCGACCTACTGTTCAGTCGGAAGAGTGGAAATTGCACATTTAAAATGGATGCCACCTCAAATACGGCGGATATGAAAAAAGATTTGCCTGCTCAAGTTGACGGTAATAAAAACAATATGCCTTTAATTAGGTACATGTGAGATGTTTGCTTTCCCAAATCGATTTTAGTTCAACTTTATGACCTGACATTGACGTATATGTGAAACTTTTACCTTCTCAAGTTGTTGAAAACCTTAAATTGAAGTGAAAACGAAATTTTTTGCTTCTCAAGTTGATATTTATATAAGTTAAGATCCTTAAATTGTGGAGCAAATGCAATTTTTTAATTCTTTAGTTGATTTCAGTGCAAGTTTAGAACCTTACCTAGAGAAGATTGCAAAACGTTTGCCAATTAGAAGTATTATGAGGCGGCGAGATACAAGTCGTACACAAGTTTTACCTAATAGTCTTATTGCGAGTTGAATAACATGCTTTGAGGTTATGATAATTGTTTGCCTATTTATTTCGAGTTCTGAAACAAACATATATGATACGAGCCTTCTCTTTAATGCAGTAAAATTATAATATTCGTGTGATTGTGCGAGATAGCCACACTCTCTGACCGCCTTGCCGGCAAATATCGGACCGGCAAATATCGGTTAGAGAGAAAGATTGGGATGGGTAGTGACCACACCTCGTAGCGGCCAACCAGCAGTGAGCATTCGTTTCTTTTGACCTCATACTCCGACAACCACTTTATCGTTGATGTGCGTGGTGAAATGTGCGCGGTGGTGCGTGGTTGAGGGAGACTTTTTTCGGCTTCCAAATAACTGCTCACCCTATGCCTTCTCCCACCGATTTTCACCCATCCTCCTTTCCCCCCATCTTCTTTCGCTATCGTTCACTCCTTTCCTCTTTCTCTTTCTCCCTCGATCTCATTCCTGCTGTTCTTACCTCCCTCTTTTAATGTCCCTTCCCTTTCCCTAATCCTTTCCAGCCTCCTCTCTCACTGTGCTACAGCTCACTCTTCGTGCGAACTTACCCCGCTCTTTTTAAGGCAATTAAAAGTTAATCTGTTTTACTCTTTTAATTGTATCTCAGTTTGCCCTCAATTTATACGTCTCCGTCATACTCTCCAAGCATTTGACGCTCTTTAATCTTCTATCCGGCAGCGACTTTAATTCTCCATTTTTCCAGGAAACAGCCCTCGATATTGCAAATCTCGTGCACCCGTATGTTACCTTGCATTGCTTCATTGCTTGGAATTGAGAAATGAAGAAACTAATAAGTTACGTATCATGATGGTTGATCGTGAGCAAAATATACATCAAGTGGAGTCTGAAGAGGAATTAAAGCAAACTATGGAGAAAGCAAAGCAAGCAATTTTGGATGAAAAGCTTAGGACAAGAGGAATTGATTGGAAGATTGGATCAATCTAACGCAAAAAAGTCTGGGAATCCTTTATAATCAACCACTATTAGTCAATGAATAAAAAATAGGCCATCAACGTATTCTACTTAGGCTCTCTAGTCTTTGATAAAACATTCGTAATGAAAATAACTACATTTTATATACCCTCAGAATGTCTTGAACTAAGTGACCTTTGTAGTGACGAATATTGTGAAAAGAACAATATTTGTTAACATGCACCTCTATCGTTCGAACTTTCAGGCCTGAATCCATTAACTTCTTTTGATAAGCGTTTGGAATGTAGCTCAAAAGGTTTCCCCTCTCATTAACTTAAATACAATTTTATAGCCCAATTGATTGTTTATTACTCTTATAATGATGAATGGCTTGTAGATAACTTGATTTTTTATAAATACGATGCGTTTCTAAGCAGGTAGCACGACAGCCTGTTCCATCCTTCTTTCTCTAGAAAAAAAATTCCGTGTCTCAAACTCTCTTCTTCCCTCATCCATTTCATTACCTCCTAATATCACTTTTCACGTCATCCTGCTCCCCTCCTCTCACTGACACCCCCCGATAACACCTTCGCACCCAATTCGATAAATCGACACTCACCCGGAACCCGTTGGCCGCGCCACTGAATATTAACTCACTGAAAAAAATACTTAGCGGGTGGAAATGAGGAACGGTGAATGCGGAAAAAACTAGAGAATGTTGAATGTGAGAAATGAAATCGAAATTAGGAGTGTTGAATGAAGGTTTCCAAGAGTCAGATAGAGGACGAGGAAGAACAGGAGAGGAGGGAACTGGCGCGTCGGCTACAACGTGACTCTATTCGTTGGTTTTGGATGTGTAAAGGCACGTGAAAATGTAGAGGGTCATGTGGTTGCGCTAGAGAATTTACAACCATGACTGGCCTCATGCTTATTGACCAAATACATTTTTAAATCGCGCGGAAAGGTTTTAGCTTGGGGCATTCCGAGGCGAGGGCGTTGTAAGAACGGAGAGAGGGGTTGGTTGGCATGAGGAGGAATGTGTAGGGAGGGAGCCAGTGGTGTAGGAAAACAATAGAGATTATTCTGGTGTTGTTCTCAACTTTAGTTGCCAGTGAACTAAAACTGAAGTAATTCAATTTTGGGGTGTCCGTCGACACGTGCGAACATTATGAATACATATTTCAGTCACTTTTTCCTTTTAGCGGTGAACTCTAATTATATCTTTCTCTTTTCCAAGCGTAATCCAATTTTTTAATTCAACACCGGAGTAGAAAGTGTTTTTCTCGTTTTGAGATAAAATTGAAACCCTGAGTTATATTTTTAGCAAATGTACTGAGTGTGTTTTTTTCAGCAAATTTATGTGTATGTCGAGTCATCTTAAAATGATAATGCGTAAACCATTTTTATTTTTAAATTAAATCTTAACTATTTGCTGTTAAAATGTTTTTCATGTAAAGCAAATAATAAGGCGTTCATATTTGTCCAAAGTCTAACTTTGGTAATATCGGGCATGATTATTGAAAAACTCAAGGTTCAGTGTCCTGGGAAAGCGTTGATTAAATTGGAACTACAGCAATCATGTTACAGAAAAAGTTTTTTTTTTACTTTTGCTTAAAAACGAAGATTTCTGTAAATGCTGGGTAACTTGCTTCGCCATTCATCGTAATTATTTTTTCGCTGTTTTCATTTACACTCCTTTTCTATAATTTCTCTTTGCATATTATATATTTAAATATTGTTTCCTGAAGAAAATTATCATTTTCTTCTTCGATTTACATACGTAAACGCTTTGAATTAGGTCTTTTACTTTTCAGATCTCTTTTTTGCTGCATGAAGTACAGATACACATGAGTGATATGATTATTATGGAATTTATACATAAAAAAATGAAAAAGGTTCTATACGTCTACATTCCTAGTCGATCGATACATAAATAGGCAATTTTTCAGGCTCAAATGAGTGTCAAAAATATTTCTCCTCCTTTATTTGATTTGCTACAATATTTGGTATGCTAGATTGAGTTAGCAGTTATTATCAAAACACCTCTATGAATATCTATTTAAAAGCAGGATGCTTCATGCTAAAGAGTAGATACTATACTTGAGATGCATAGAAGATATATAGAAGACATTGACATTGATATATAGAAGATGTTATCGTGGATTAGCTGATGCTCGTCAAGTTTGAATTTTGTCGCTAAACCTGGCAAATGCTATAGTTCCGAGTAAGAAAAACCAGGACCGGGCTTAATATCCAGTGAAGAAATCCATGTGAAAACACTACGTCAATATGAGCCAACTTATTTAAGACTCATTACAAGCCTCTAAATGTCCAAATGTGCGTATTATTTATCACGTATTTTAAAATTTAACGCCGTTCTCTCTCTCTTACTCTGTTATATGCACCGAGAGGAATTTATGCGGACATTCCGGGATAGCAAACGCAGAAATGCGCATCGCGTGCCTATTGAGGCATGCAGTGTGTTTGCGTTCCACCCACGACCACGCAAAAGCTCCCCACTGCTTTTCCACGCAGGATTTACGCAAGTCAGAGCGTGGACACATACAGTTATGATACAATGGAGATTGATGACGGAGGTTGGACGGATATTAACGTGCCTTCACATAAATATGAGTATAGACGTGGCAATGTTTGCTGAGTGAGGTGGTGACGGAAAAATGTGATTATAACATGAATGGAATGAAATACGTTGACGTTTTCATACGTTCCTTTGAATGCACCTCAAAATGGCTATGTAGGAAACGGAAATCATAGTAATTTTTTATATCCATAAAAACTTACAGTTCATAGCAAGTACATTTACAGTATAGTCATCTATCTTCCATCTTCATTTTTCATTTCAACTTTCTTTAGAATACAATTGTTGTGATAGTTAAAGCTGGACTACCAGCACCACTGAAATTATTAATTGTTTATTCTGGGCCACTGGTTTCTTTGCTGCTCTAATTTGATTCTCTGTTTTAAACTCATTTATTAATATTATTTTATCTTTTTAAACTTTTCTTCAACATCGTCTATTGATTTTTTGCTTTTCTGTTAAAACGAAGATGAGAGAATCGGTTTTATTTTTTTAAAATATCTAATTTAGTCTCTGTTCTGCTAACCAGAAAGGTTATGGAATATGTACCTGGGTTTTGGGGGGTAAGCTATGTTTTAAATTATATATTGATGGAGAAGAGCATTGAATAAAGAGTTAAATAATTTACTCATTTTTATCCACATTCCACATTAAAGAGCCGTTTGGATTGACATATTTGACGAATCCCAGGCTTTCATATGCCAATCAAATTCTGGTTACGCATAAGAGGATTATATTTAAGCTCCTTGTTGATATTATAAAATAATGCATATGAGAGGAATAGAAGGAAAGGAAACATTAATAAATGATTAAATTAATCAAACCATTTGACTGTTACTCGCTTCTTTTCACTGCAATTACAAAAACGAGCAATTGACGCTAAAATATTTTAATTTTTTTATTAAAAATGCTCTCTAAACTACTCTGCCTGGCTAGTTAAATCATAATCGATACGAAAATAAAATTTCTATGTCATAAACATTGCTGGAATCCCAAAGTTGAAATTTCATCAGCGTGGATATTATCTGCAGACTGGGTGCAGTATGTATAAGTTGATTTCCCCCTTTCTGTTTTCGAAGGATCCATTAAGAATCCACATCGTTCTTGCATTTAATGACTCATGATCCATTGTAAAGGGAAGCCGAAATCGGCAATAGAGAAATTATTGAATAAAATGATGCTTGCCTGAGGAAAAAAAATGGTTAGTGGAAGAGTTTTTGATGGGCTTTCACGGGGTTGAAGAGGGGGAAGGGATGAAATGAAGGTCCGCAGCACCTCTTTCCACTGTTAAGCACAAATCACTTCCACCCTGCCCGCCTCACCATCTCCGTCGCCACACCACTCTTCCTCCACGCCGAAACGCCTTCATACGCCTATGTTTGCCTCATCAGAGAACAAATTCGTATCGCTATTGAGTTCAACTTTCTCCCTTTTTCCTCTCTTTCCCTTCACACGTCCCCTCATACCCACTCCTGCCCCTCTTTCAGGCCACACTATCCCCCCGTAGCAATACGCTCTAGGGGGCATCAGGCATTTTCAGTTGTCGAAGCCAAAACCATTACTCCCCAAAAAGCTCCTCCGCCGCTCCCGTAAATCACGCCTTCTTTTCATCCTCCCCCCCCTGAATCCACGCTCTACTTTCCCCAGTCTGAATCTGTTGGACTTACTCTATCTTCCCCGCCCATCTTCTCTTTTTGTGCCTCACTTCTACGCCATGCTACAACTCCGATCCCGTATTAATCTTACCCCTTCGGATATTTTTCGTTTCTTTCCATCCTTTCATCCACATCATCGTTAAAAAAAGTTCCACTTCACCCTTCAAAAATTTTTCTTCACCTTCAATAAACTCACACAATCTCAAATCCTCCACCAACTTTACTTCCTGCCACCTCCCCTCTTTTCCTTTCAAAAATGTTCCTTCTTCATATTTTTTTCACGCAGGCTCACCGTTCTCCCAGACAGATGAAATCCTTTTAAAATCCACCACGCACCTTTTTCATCATCCTTCTTCTTCGCTTCAGTGGATATTTTGCGTGTTTTATTTCCTTTCCTTGCGCCTCATTAGAGAATCATTTGTTCGCCTCCCCCTTCGCTTTGTTTGCCCAGGCGCTCTTCCTGTCTCTTCACGTCAACCACTCTCGTGATCTTGTTTCGCGTCGACATTCGCTGGTTTAGAATCGGGGGCGTCAAATATGTGGCGGGCCCTGTAGGCGAAAGTTGGTAGCTTCTCAATCCTTTTGTAGACTGTATCCAACGACCAACGAAGGAGTTTGTCTTTTGATCGACGTGGTGAGGCATCTAATTTTCAAGGTTATAGCTAATATTTTTTTTATAAAAATTTACCTATTCGGTAACTGCCTTTTACACTAATTTTGAGGATACCGGGACTAGCCACGGTAGTTGCCTTTATGTAGTCACCAGCAAGTGCACATAAGTGCGATATTCCACAGAGGGAAAATCATTCGCCTTGACCGGGATTTCGCGCCGAGTGCTTTAACCAGTTAAGCTACCGAGGCGTCCTTATCCTCTGTAGATTATTTGGTGGCTTTATAGGAACATGGTGGTCAGGACTGCTAGACATATGATGTCATTAGCAGTCCAAGTCGTGCGCTAAGCGCCACAGGATAAAGCCATACATATAACACATTGAGGTGTTCGCTCTCTTTAGAATTTTTTTTAGAAGTTGAAATTTCTTTAGACTTTCGCTCTAAAAGTTTTTAAATGAATAAATGTTATTAGTTCCAGACATCGGTATTTAATCCAATCTAAATTTAATCATTATTTACTTCCTGAAGTGATACTCATTCATTTACCCGATTAATCATTAACATAACCCTTAGTACTCGCTCCGTGGCCAGTTTAAACCGCCGCCAATAGTTCTACCAATGCCCGTTTGTTTACAGCGCTGCCATCACCTCAGTCACGGTAGCCTAGCATGCGGAATTTTTGACAACAGATCCGGGCCATTGATTCCCATCTAGTATTTTATATTCATATCCATGAATTTCCACCACATTTTTCAAATCATTCTGTTCGACACGATTGAGACAAATCTCCACATCAGACAATTGACGTTTGCGTACCTGATTGTCACTAACCGACCCATCTAGTCTAACACTCAATTTGGTAAGGGTGTCGTTAATAAATTCAATAGACTTGGCAACATCAGGTATGGAAGCATACCAAGAAGTGATTTATGAATTAAGTGCGCGCTGATCTTCAAGCATTGCATGCATTTGTTCCATTAAATCTTTGAGTACAGCACTGATAGAGACACTCGAAGGTGCGCTTACGGTTGCACTAAGCCTGATAGGAGTGTCATCGGCTCATGTTGATCGGATCATCGTCTGACACTTGGTACAGTTCCAGGTCTTCTGCAGGTCTTCAAGAATCTTCAGGTCTTCTTGGGAGACTGATTGGCAGTGGATAAGCGGGTCCTCTTCTCAGGGCACCACCCCTCCCCTGGCATGCGAGCTTCCGCTCATGACCGAGGGCATGGAAGGGCTGCGGGAATACGAAGGAAAAAAGGACAGGTAAAATAGGGCATGGGAAAGGGACAATTCCGGCCCCAGAGTCATATATAGGCTAAGGGAAAAACGGAACGCGAAACATCATTTGATCACTAGCGTTTGCTACGATGAAATCTATGAAACAGAAAACATCAGAGTGGCAACCCGTCGTCCAGCCGGGTCCGCTAGATACTCAGGTACTAGATACCGCTAGATAGATCAGCCAGCACACTGGATGACAGGAGAAATGGTATAAATTCTTGCAGGTACCGCAGAAGAGACTCTGGCCGCGCTAAACAGAGAGTCCACACTTAAGGCAGTTGCTCGCCATTGCGTAATACAATAGCTGAGGAGAGCAGCAAACACGACCGTACACCTCGGCTGCTAGACTCAAAAATGGAGCAGAACCCACCAGAAACCCTCAACCCTCAACCCTCAACACATCGTTCGGTTTCGTGCTACGATAAAAGCATAAAATGTTTCGTGAGTGTGGATCTCATTATGACAAGAGGAGGCAACGCCACTGTCAATGGGCAAGAGGGGCCCTATGGGAATTAAAAGGCCAAACTGGAGCGGCATTATCTCTTTCGATTTTCTATAAGAAGTTTCTCAAAAAGTTTGCCACAGCTTCACCTTTGTTATGCAAACTAAATATGTCACGTAAACTAAAACTCCGTAACGTGATCGCGCCCCTGAACGGG
This sequence comes from Pyrrhosoma nymphula, assembly GCA_963573305.1. Taxonomy (NCBI): domain Eukaryota; kingdom Metazoa; phylum Arthropoda; class Insecta; order Odonata; family Coenagrionidae; genus Pyrrhosoma; species Pyrrhosoma nymphula. Next base: position 147,719,887 of record OY754328.1, read on the forward strand.
TATCCTAATTCACAAAATTATAACGAATTATTAATTTCAACTATTTAAGTCCATGTTTATTAGTTGTTTGTAGCACAAATATTGTTATACACACTCAGAAACTGAATTTAGAAGTATATGGGAACATATATTTAAGGTCAGCCACTTTTTTGACGGGGTCCTTTCGGTGAATGAGATACGATAAGAACCTAAGCTATGCTTTTCAAGTTTTGCGAATTCTTTGCTCAATTAACATTATCATAAGTAAACGATAATTGATTGAGTATGATCGCCGTTTAAGTGATTAGGAAAGTGGTTCCCGGATGATTTGTTTTAGAAATAGTATGATTTCTTGGTCTGTATGAACGTAAAGGACACCACCGATCAATATTCATGATTATTTGAAAACATTTTTAGAAGAGGCATCTTGTTTTATTTGCCCAGCATTCCGAGAACTTAAGTGGTTTCGTAGAGCCAAGGCAATCAAGAATATCAAATAATCCGCTAGCCAGCCATAACTTAATCCAACCACTGGCAATCTTTAAAAGGTTTCTTTTTTCATTTCAATTAAGTGGACTTTATGGAAGAGAGTAAGAGTATACATGGGAATAGTCACAGTTACCGATGAATGAATTGAAAGGATTGAGGAAAAGCTTTTACGGAGTTGAAAAATAAAACTAATCAACTCCTTGCCATGTCTCCTCTATGTTCGTTACTTTCCAGTCCTGTATATTTTCCGCCTTCAAAACTGCGCTTGGTACGGATTATTCCAATTTAAAGGTATTTTCACAATATTAGTCATCCTGTGCTGAATTTGAAGATTTAAAAAAACGTATTTTTGGCTTGGATTATTTTTTCCAGGGATAATCGAATGCAAAAAAAAATATATTAAAGTACTTGTTATTACCTATATGAGGCATTTAAGAAGGAAATGTGGAAGTGGAAGGGCTCAGAGAAACAAACTACCAGTTTCAAAAATGTGGAACAAAACTAGATAATGCATGAAAGAGAATATTTCAAGGAAGATTGGCATTAAGGATGCAGGGTATTACAATTTATATTTTTTGCTACCACTCGCACCTCACCCTTCTCCTTTCGCGCTTCAATCCCTCCCTCTCCAAGCCGACCAACCATGCTCCCAATACATTTTAGTCTCAACGAGACTTTCATTTCTCCTACTCCCCATCCACCCCACTCCATTCTTCCTTTGTCACAAAACTCGTCCCACTGCGGGCGTCGCGACACCTCCCAAAAACCCCTTTCACCATTTTATTTATTCATATATCAAATGGAGTAGCCGAAACAAAACAGGGTGCCGCGCACGGGCGTTCTTCGTATCATTTACCCTCCGCTGATGGATGGATTATTTATGGCTGATGGTGGGAGGCCTTGTTGGGGAGGGGAGGGTGGAGAAAATTGCTATCAACTACGAGAAAGTGAAGGCGTGGTATCACGTGAGGGTAGGTGTGGCGTGAAGATCGGGAAGCGGAGGATGCAATTGGATGAAGTCAATTGGATGTGGTCAATTGGATGCAGTGCTGATTTAGGACTGGTATATTTACGAAGGTCATTTCACATCAAACATTTAAGCATTGCGTAATGAAGCTTGAATTGCAATGATTCGTTTCATTAAACCAAGCAATGAGAATATTTCAGCACTCTTTAAGCTGGCTTGATTATCTAGCGAGGATGTTTCCCATTGTACGAAATAAACTGGTTTTAATTTGTTTTTTTTTATTTGGTCCGTCCATTTCTACGAATTTCCCAAAGCAGACCAACGATAAGGAAGCGATTCATTTTGAACAACTTTTGTTTGCTACGTCATTTTACTTTCTCACCCCGTTACCTTACATGGGCTTAAAACGCAAATGTGGAATTTTTCAGTGCAACCATTTTTAAATTTTACTTAAGCCACAGGGTCGGTTCAGTGGAGACACAGGACGAATTTAAGAAATAAAGTAAACTAGTAGGTTAAACTATGTTTTAATCAGCAACTTGACTTAAAACAATGATTTTTGGCATTTATGCGTAAAATAGGTTTAGAGATAGGGATTTTTTGTTGAACTTATTGGTTTTATTTCTTGTGTTATGGTCACAATTAGCAGATATTGCAAATTTTCCTCAGATTCCACGCTTTCAAGATACTCCTGAGTAAGTGCTACACCGCGCTCAGTGACATCATTTACCACATTCATTCCAGAAAAATACAAGAATGGTCTATTGTTATCATCACAAGAACCCCAATTCTCGGGTTGTTTACTCAAAACCTTAACCTGTAGCCCAAATATATTAGATAAATACGAGGTGTCGGGCCCTACAAACTCTGATTAATCATTTAACTCTAATGACTTCGGATTATGTATTTTAGAACGAGAGTCGCAAATATTTTGTCACTGCTTCAGTGAAAGGCTCAGACATAATTTTCTTGACTATTTTATTTTTGCAATCCAGAGGAACATTGGCAGCCCTAGACCACATAATTGGTGAGATTAACACCACAAGTGGTCAGAAAACGTTACGTTTGTGGCCACCTCAGAAACTTTATTACTATTAACCTCATACTTAATTAACTCCTTCATGAATAAGAGGTCATTCTTAGGAGCTAACACAGCACAGGGAGCAATAATACAATATTTCACGTAACAAAGTAAAACAAACACACATATTTACCTTCAACCAGTTTCCTCTCTTACTGCCAATTTTAAATTGCTATTTAAAGAGTAATATCTTCAAGGAGTAAATAGCTCTGGATATGAATTGAGCGTCATGTATGGCCCCGGGTTTAGAAAATGTAAATCAGAGGGTGGTCCCTAAGATACACTCAGCTGAGTTCCAGGAGCTCTCGATAATCGCCACGGGTGTGGTCCTACTGAATAGTGAACACATTCTAGGTAAGTTTCGAGCAGAAAACGAGGTACGATCTCATAACTAAAATTTGCTACGTCACGTAACTTTACCTTGAGCATTGATTGAAAATAGAGAGGGGAGAGGTGGGAGGAAAACATTAAAAATGGCATTTTAAAAGGATAAAGATATAGGTAAAAGCCATATATGTGAAGATTCATGTGAGCTCAGTTGAAGGCATTATGGGAAAATCAGGTGTTGAGGGACGGAATGATAAATGAAGATTTAAAAGGTGGTCGAGTGGCGAACAGGGAATACGTTTAGAACGAAGGGGAGGGGAGAAGGATAATGTCTACACAGAGTGAGTATGGGTAAGAGTGGATTGGAGCTGACGGGTATAAAAATTAGCATGGGTAGGGAAGGAAAGGATTTGGGAGAAAATGACGTCGAAAAGGAGAAAAGGGAAGAAAAGAGTGGGTGCAGGGAGAGCATCAGCTCCAAGGGGTAGCGAGGATAGAGGTGGAATTAGGACGAGAAAGGGAAAGAGGAAACAAAATTGGGCAGGATCGTGACGCGCATAATATCGTAAAATTTTGAGACACGTCCCATCCATTCCTCAGGTTTTTTCACGCATGCGCAGTAACTTATTTCGTTTTAGTTCCTATCATACCTCTTGAACGATCTTTCTCTGTGCAAGTCCCTCCCTTTCCTTAATACTCCTCGCTGACGCATCCGTTTCCGCCCACTTCCCTCTTCCCTCTCCCAGCCATTCCATTCAAACTGTTGTTCTTTCTCTTTTTATCGTGGCAACAATGCACCCCTCAGTGACTCTCGGTTTCAGTGCGAAATATTTCCCCGCATCTAATCTAAAATCAAGTCCCTTCGGCCCGTGACAAACGATGCCAAGTTTTATCAACGAACTTCACTCCGTATTGCTATAAAGTATATACCTACCTTTTATAAATTTGAACTTGTTTTATGTGATACCTTGAATAATTAGAAACAAACTTTATGTAAAGTTTCATTTTTATGTATAGTCTATGTATTTTATTGCTTTTGACCATAAATGTTATGAGTAACTTCGAGGTTATCTACGCATAACTTTCGTTTAAATCATATGGCTGAACACATATTCCCTGCACTACTGCTTCAGTAATTCGCATCTTTAGTCTTCTACAATCACTAATCCTTCCTCCACACATTTGAATCTATTTAGAACTACGTGCTTAAATAAATTGAGAATTTACTCTTGTATTTGTGGTCAAATTATAGATATCTGGACCACAAGCAAATTATATATTTTTTTCACCGTTAGCTGTTTCTACTTTGGCCTTGCATGAGTATTTCATTCCTCTTTCCTCGCTGGCAAAATACTTTTTCTTGATTGTAAAAATGTTATGTTATGTTTTAAATATTTGGTATGAAGAACCCTTCGGATAAAAGTAATTGTCACCCTTTCATGTTTATTTAGAATTTTAAATTTCGAAGCACATAAACAACCGGGGTTAGCTACTCTGTATGCCTTTTGAAAATCTGTTAGCTTTGGTCAACGAAATTTTTTATTCTTCTCAAATATTCTATGAAACCGACACTGAAAAGAAATTATCATTTAAAACTCATTGCATCTAATATATATATTTTCTCTTTACCTCCGTCGTCTCGACTCACGCTTAAAATTAGAATGGCATAGGCTTCTATAATTAATATCAATTACCAAAAAATGTTGCTCACCATTATATATAACTACATTGTTCTGTCTTTAAAATTTAAGGGAATGTTAAATTATATATTTAAGTAATGACATCGCTGGGCTCTTTTCCTTAGAGAGAGTGACCAAATTTGAATTGAACACTTAATGTGCGAGGCCTGCGGCCTTCTCGAGTGATTATAGGTTGCGTCTGAATTTTACTAGAGAAATACTTATGCCGCAGCGTTCTAAATTTAGAATCATTTCCTTTTTTGCTTGCGCAATTTTGAAAATTATGTTTTTAATTTTGTTTGAATGTCCGTCATACATTGAAATTAGATGGAAATTAGATGGAAATATTTTAACTTTTCTCAAAGTCATTACAATCCTTATCAGGCATTTATTAGCCATTGTAGTGAATATAACGTTTTGTTCAGGAATAAAATGAAATTTCGCACAAAAGGAAGAGGGATGCTTGGCACCAATTGTAATAATTTTCATACAAATTTGTCTATTTTTCATTAGACATGTTACGAATCAGATATTTTAAGTTTCATTTTATAATGACTCTCAAATTTGTTTAGAAACTGCTCATTCAAAGGTTAGGATAAGTGAAACTGAAATGAATAACTGCAATTTTCCGCTGCATTGCAAAAAAAACAGCAGCATTGTTTTTTTTATGAATCTTCCTCATTCATTGAAAATGGAATGCGAAACATATTTCTCCCATGTAACGCATGAATGTGAAGATTTTTCGTGGTATACGTCATCCATTCTTAATCAATATTGCTTGAAAGTCAAATGTCTTCATAAAATTTAAAACACTACTCTTTTCTAATGGTTTAAATAAGAAAAACACTAACTCACTCTCTGTGGTATGTGAACCACAGTGACTCTTAAGGTACTCTAGTACTCACTCATTCAGGAATTTACGAAGGAGTTGACCTCGCGTTAGGGCCCATCAGACACGCTTAGAGAATAAGTAATACCACTCCATCCTTACATAAGCACACAAACGAAAAAAAATATTAAAACGGTGAACCAGGTAGGATAAAGGATGAGCTAAGAAACCTGACACGTCTATTGTCTCAGTTTTACGTTCTGTTTCCACCTATTTTATTAATGTTGCCTCTAAAGATTGCAGCTTTGGGTATTCTATTCTATTCATACGCTTCCAACCGTAGATACGTTCTCACTACCTATGCTTTTGACCTCCAATTCATCTGAACGTCACCAATACTACCAGTTTCAACTTATGTTCTAATAAACTCCCTTGTCATTTACTTCCTCAATAAATGTCAACGAAATGGCGTCATACATAAATTTATCGCCACCTCCACTTACGGGAAAAATCAATTTTCTCGTTACGATTCCTTCATAAAATCCCATATTGTGAGATGTGATATCAGTTATCTTTATCCCATGAGGGCAAACTGGGAGTAGAAGCTTATGATATTCACCTTAAACTAACGAAGGATCTTTCTGAATTGGGATTTATCGAATGGTAAGAATTTTATTTGAAGGTTTACTTCGTCAGTTTTCATAAACTAAAGAAAATAAGTATTTTTCCCTTTATAAGAAATTGGCAAAAACTCATTCAGAGAATTCCTGAACCTTTCGCATAAAAGGATAATCGGTTATTTAGCTTATTAGCTTGACTAAATTGTTTTTATGAACTAGGTCTACTAAACAGAGGACATCTTTTTTGCAAAATCCCCTCCAATTCGCCCTTTGATATGCGGAATGTGAAATACTCAATAAAATACTCGACCTAAAAAATAAAAACTACATCCATTATACCAAACTGTGAACTGAAAATAAGATCAAATATTCAACAATATTTTAAAAAACAAAAGATTCTGCGCGACTATTATCAGAACTTTTCTATATAAAAATGGCTTCGTTTTAATATCAGGCAAATGTAATACTCCTTTTATTCAAGATAAAGACACTTATTTATAAAAACGGACTTCTTGATCGATGCTGAACCCTACACTAGAATCACCAAAAAACCTCTTAACAAAATGACACAAGACATTAAGACATTGCCTATCAAATTGCCGTTATCTCATCGATGGTGAGCTCAAATTCAAACTCTATTTCCCTAAACAGAAGGTTTTATGTCTTTGTAGCCTATTCAAAATAAACAAATTGATTTGTCATATATACCCTGTTTACTCCGCGATACAAGCCCTGACTAACCATTTATCCAAATGGGTTACAAAAGAGTTCTCATATATCTGCTTCCAGGATGAGGCCACTTTGAAAAACTCCATTGACTTCATTAGCTGGGTCAACAATATTAAGCACTCTCAAGAGATCTGGAATACTCGTTTCCTTTTATGTAGAATTTGTTGAATCATTTTTACCAAACGTCCCCATTATCAAAACCATTGTATTTTTAGAAGAAATACTTCAAACTCTGAACCTTCCATCCGAAAAAGGTCAATGACTGCATTCTCCTAACTGATCATTTCATGAGTAATACTTACTTCTCTCACAACGAGTAATTTCATTAACAACACTTCGGAACAACCAATGGGCAATTCCTTTTCATTATTCATAGCCAAATTATTTATGCACAATGTCAAAAGAATTTGTAAAAATAGTACAAAAAGAAAAGTATCAGGCGTGATATGATGGAATTTCAGCATAATGAAGCACAAAAAATTGCAATTGCAGTGCATCGAAACCATGGTCGTATTAAATCTTATCTGGTGGAAAATTGCCATTTGTGTGCTTCATCATTGTAAAAAATATATTCTTTCGACTTCCCTAACAAATAAAAAAAATATATTCTTTTACTTTCCTAGCACTTGGATGAGATGTGTTAATGATGATGTTTTTGCCATCTTAGAAAAAAATCCATTTTCCTTTAAAAAAATTATTAATGATTTAAATAAGCAATAATCATCGATACAATTCACTGCAGAAATTGAGAAGGACCTCGTTTCCCTTTCTAGACTATTCACCAAATTATTCTAACACAGTAACTTTCGATGTATTCAGGAAACCCACTCATACATATACTACCCCTCTGCCTTTTGACCATATACAACATGAGCTTGCTGCCTTCCACGCACTCGTATAGGTTACTCAATGAATTTACCTCTGATCAAATCCAATTAAAAAACTTAGCTAAAATTAAACACACCATTTTTTAATGGGTATTCTTATAAAGTTGTGGAAAAAATTCTAAAAGACACAGAAAGAATAAACGAGTATTCTCCTAACATACCCCAATAAGGTAAAAATATCATGAAGCTGTGGGTTTTATTAAAAAAAAATCATTTAACTTCCGTACTATCCTAGTCTCACGAAAGTTCTCCAGTCCGTCTTCAGAACCCAAAATATTACACCCATTTATTTCAGTAAGACAAAATTTAATAATCTCCTGGCCAACCCTAAACATAAAACCAATTTGATAGATAAGTCAGGAACACAAAAAATATTATTTATCGATTGTGATATTTCCTGCGTGGGACACACCCGTAAAGAAATCCACAATCGTTACCAAAAACATTTGCCTTGCTACGGAATGGGTAATTTAAAAAACTCGGAACTAGCTCCACACATGGCCAAAACCTCACACAATTTGTCACCTCACAATTTGTAACTTTAGAAACCTACCATTTACTCTACATCTACTATACATCAATAGAAAGAAAAATAGACTCATGAGCAACGACAACGGCCCAATTTTCCCTTACTTGTATTCATGACCTACGTCTCAAACCTCCTATCCTCTGCCTCCACACCCCCTGCCCCACAGACTGTCCGTTACACGACTGTCCAATGATCACGAAATTCCTCCCGTTGTATTCCTTGAGTCCTTTCAATAGCTTATCTCCCTCCATTACCCCCCTCCCTGTTCTTCTCTCAACCCCCCTTTCCTCCATCACCTAATTTCCCCCCGGATTGTATGCTTTTATTCTTCTCTAAAGAGGTCTGCAGAGCAGACAAAACACCTGGTGTCCGCTTTCTTGGCACTTCTACCCCTTTCCTACTTGATTCGCCGTTTTTATATTTTTTTCGACTATGTGCTTACATAGGGATAGAGTATTATTACCCTTAGCGTATGTGACGGAACCTGACGCGAGTTTCACTCCATCGTAAACCCCTAAATGTGTAATTGCTTTAGTGTCATTCCGGTCACATACCTGAGAGAGTGAGTGAGTGTTTTTCTCTAACGAATTTTTAGTAGGACATGATTTATTTCCTTTTAAATTTTGTTTCATATCTTCTAGATGATTGGTGGATCTCTAAAGTGAGGTCAACCCCTGAGAAAACCGATTTGTGTGCGTGCGTTGCGTCTCTCGATGGCCTCCCTGTAACATTGGTACAGTGTACCACATACTGGAGAGAGAGAGAGTGAATGATTTTCGTCGCCTTCCATACCCCATAAGGGTCACTGTGAATATCACACAAAATCAATGTTCATTATCCATGGGAATTACTTGGACCTTCCCGTGAATGATCTCAACTTTACGTTCCGTTCCCTCCCTTTTTTATTATTTGTGCCTATAAGGATTAGGGCATTGGACATTCTATTCTTTATATGCTTCCTATGTCCAATCTCATGATATTCTCTCTAAATCTATCGTATAATTTTAACTACCCTACAAGAGCAGGACCGTAAACCCAATGCTTTGCTGAAATATCAGTAATACATAACCTACTAAGCATTCATTTCAAGGAAGTTGGCGAAGACCTTTTGGATTCTATGTTCAGGGGAAATGTTTTCCATGAATTGCGGGATGATGGCTGGGGGGAGTACGGTGGCGGATAAGAGCGTGGTGGCGGGTTTGAGGGAGGAATGAAAAGGTTGTGACGAATAATAGGGATGCTTATCCACTTGTACGAAAGAGAAGAAGTCGGCCCAAAGTGCCTCAAAGTCTTCTCTTTTGGACTGCAGGCTGTTTGACACGGCAAGTAATCTTGCGCATGATCATTCGTATGATTTCGATGGTTGATGAATCAAAGTTCTGAGGACGATGGAAGTTTCAACCATTGAACCTTTGGCATCAACAAAACACCTGACTCGGCGGAAATTCCAGGAACAATTGACATTTCTCATACGCCGGGTATGTACCAGATCCTTAATTAATTTAAATGCCTCACCCATCATAAAAGAGGAAGAGAATGTTTTAAAGCACTGATTCGTATCCAAATAGACCTTCTTTTACCAATTTTGTGGCAACATCTTTGAAAGTAAGTTGGAGCATAAGAATTGAAAGGTTTGAATCCTTCCCATTCCTGGAAATACTTGAACGTTATATGCACCAGGAACCAGTCAATAACTTCGATATCTAGTTTATCTAGATTTGACACTGGACGATCAAGTAAGTGAGTGATGGAATATCATTCTTCGAGAAATGTTGCTTTCCAACAAGGATATTTCCATAGTTGAGTGTTTTCATAGAGCAATAAAGAGATTTGGAGCAATGAAAGATATCTCCTTCAATTCTCATTTATATAGTTAAGCGTAATTATTTTGATGTAGTATGATTAAAAGGAATTGATATAACTGTGAAGTTACAAAACAATTACCGGAGGTGGACCGCGTCTCATCTCTGTTAACCCCTTTAGACATATACTTTCAAATTATTTTAATGAGTAGAGTCTTCAAAAATATATTCCGTAAACTTAGTGGAAAAAATCTGGATGGAAACTGGATTATAAAAAATCTGGATTATAATGGAAAAAATCTGGGCTTTGGAAATTACACGACATCTTGATTAACTACCATGGTGGTAATGCAGTCCATTATAAAAGTTTCAAATTGCTGTTTTTATTTAAGCGGGTAAAATGGCGAGGAGAAATTTGCAACGCAGACTTTCATACTATGGGGAATCGTCGCTACGCATTGGAGCACCCATTGCTCCCAGAACAATGAAATATCGAAAAAAAAACAGATTTAGGGAATGAAAATTTCAAGTGACAGGCCCTGCATTTTTTCTGGGGCATTACGCGAGTCACGGGAATGCAAGAGCCCGGAAAAAAAATCTTCGAGCATCCACGTGCGTCGACGCTCGTACTCAGCAGCCGCGCGGCACTTAAATGTTTTACAATCCCAACGCTGTTGAACGGGTAGCGACAATAACGAGGGCGGAGCAGCGATACAAGAGAGATGGCTGTGGAGGATGAGCTGTGGTGAAGTGCAGTGGAGGAGATGGTGGCTGGCTAGATGCAGGGAAAGGGATTGCTGAGGGTGAATTGGATAGGAGTGCGAATTGAGGAGGGCGAATTGGAAATTGAATTAAGTGGGAGGCTATGTGATAGGGACGCAGACGAAGGAATGGACAACAGGATGATGGGGAGGAAGAAACAGCTATCATACGTAGATGGTATTGATTGAGGTCTGGTTGGCCTGCGTATAAACTGTAAAACAAAACGTTTGGTTATTTTTTCCCTTAAGTACCACTTGCCAAAATATACAGCATTTGAAATGGCCTATAGGGTTTCATTATGTAACTTATAGTTTCTGAATTAAAAACCCACTCGGTTTCTAACGAATTTTTAATAATTGGCAAAAATCATGAATAACAAATAATATGCAAAAATTTGTAGAAAACCCTCCTATACTTATTGAAATGTTTCTTTGATTCGAAATCAGTAGTTGGCAAATAGGAAATGAAAGCATATGCATTAAAGTATAATATGGAGCCGGTTCCAGATGATCGCACTTTAGCCGTATCGTTTTCGGTTATTTGTTTAACATGTTGATTCTGTACAGTAGCTATGTTCTTACTCGTGGGCTATGCTGAAAACCATGTTATAGTAGTATAGTAATTGCTTTAAGTGGAGAGTAAAGTATTAAGGCCGTTTTACGCGGTACATTTTTTTGTACAATCTATCGTGCAAACGCATGTTGGAAAATTGACGCACGCAGGAAATTGTGCCGAGTAAAACGGCAAATTGTGCGGGCGCTTGTGTGAATGTATGAATGAGTGAACGGAAAATAGAACCTATTCTAATTCCATTCAGACAATCTTACAATTTCAATCCGGTTTTATTCAACAGATGGGACAGATATGGCGAAAAATGTGGTGCCTGTGTTGCGATTGAAGATAAAGTTATTTATAAAAAGGATTAACACTTTCCCGTCGAATAATATGAGTAACTTTTATCCTGTGCATGTAATATTTATTGAGTACACTCTTCTCAGGCTCTCCACCAGTTAAAACTATTCAAAATTGTCGACGTTTCGAGAGACGACTCGTCTCTCATTCTCAAGACAAGAATGAATTACGTCGGCAATCATAAATAGTTTGAACCGGTGGAGAACCCGAGAAGAGTTAACTCAAAGTTACTCAAATGTTTACATCGTGATTTCGTCATGTTATTTGGTGTTCTGGTTTTTCAGTGTAATCGTGACCTTTGGGTTTGTGTCCTTTTACCCCAAAATGATGACTGGTCGCGCCTTCAAGTAGAGGTCTTGATATCCCGCGTGATATAACAATTTTATTTCTGTTGGTTCGCAAGTAACATAGAAATCGTCAAAAAAAGACATAAAAACACTGGTACAAATACAAGGGAGGGAAATTTGGTGGGACTAAAAAAACATGTCCCGTGTTCCGCTATACCACTTGATAATAACACTTATCACACACACATAGCATACACCTACGAAATGAGTATATCAAGAGTGGAGATCCGGCGAGAAACGTCAATGACTTGTCACACTAAAATGCAGAAGAGAACAAGCGAAACGATGCAAAGATCGAATATAAAGCCAGAGAGAAGAGTCCACGAGAATTTTGTCTAAACCGGGAGAGTAATAAGTAGGCAGATGGCCGAGTCGAGGCTCCGAATTTCAGGTGATTAGCTTTTCAAGGTGTCAAATACGTGAGTGAAACATGGTCATGAGTGAAACATAAACATGATATTTAAAAAAACTCGCGAATTCCGATCGATTTCTTACCTAAATTGCACGGAAAATTGTGCGTTTGCACTCATCATGTAAAGCGACATTCAGTCTGATTTAGTCGTTCGTACAATATTTTCTTGCATACTTCACTGTACATGGGTTCCACGCTAGATTATACAAATAAATGTACCGTGTAAAATTCTATGTAATTAAAAAAATTGCCAATGGGCATAGCCATTTGTATCCGAGATGCAAGGCTTAATATATATTATAACATTTAATCAATTTATAGAGTTAAATAAAATATCGGGAGTTTTCAAAATTATGGCAAAGTCAATTTTTGGGAAAAGCTTTTTCCTATAAGATCACAAAATTGTATCACGCAAACAAAGCTTGTGGATTTTAGGTTTTTTTTCGCGAAGGATAGTGGGAAGCGTGGGTGGGGTACGGCAAAGTTTGAACAGCATGGGAGAGGATTATATCTTAATGTTGACACCGTCATGATACTTTCCACGTGAGATTCCCACATCCAGAAACACTTAACAAAATGAAGAAAATATTTACACAAGCGAATGAGGATGAATAGTCAAGAGAAGATAGAGGACAGGCAATGAACATTTTTGTAGATAAAACAATGGAGCGGAAGATGGATTTTGGTGATGAAATGTGAACAGGAATAAAAAAAGATGGAAACTTGGCAGCATTGGTGAAAGTGGAACAATGGAAATAGCAATGACGATTTGAGGATGATAGGAGTGGGTATGTAATGCCTTAGGGTTAATATAAGTTAGGGGACGATGCCTGAGTTGATGTTGATCCCATTCTTTCATTTCACAGATACAGTTGATGTGAAATGAGCAAGTTGTAACTTGCGCTATGTGAGATTCATGAGGTCGAGAGATGCTTCGTTGTTGCAATGTGGAGAATTAAGGAGCGGAGTACGTGCCAAATATCCTGCGGAAATAAGAACTCCCGAGTGGTATACATAGTCTAGGTCTGTTGGTAAGGGGTTCACGAGAGGTTTTGGCAGATCCTGGGTTCATCATCTACAGCAGGAAGAGATGGGTGTATTTGGAGACCCACAAGAAATGTAATCACACTGACCAATCCTGATCAAAAGACGTCGTCGTCGTCGTGTTTAGTCTTTTTTAAATGTATTTTATTTTTGAAGAAGGTATTTATTTGTTAATAGTCAATATAGCAATGAAATTTTACCCAAGGGTAATGAAGCATAAAAGGAGTTAAAGGAATGCCGGATAGTAAAAGTGGTATTTATAAAATGTGCAAAAATTAAAGTTATAATAAGTATTATCTCGAATATTATAATTTTCTTCAATACGTATTTCACACGCTTTCTCTCACATGACACAATTATACCAATGACGCTTCATGAACGGGAAAACATTGATTTACCGAGTTGTAAATCATGTTTAATTTTTACACGTTCAAGATTTATATTTACCTTCGAGCATACGTTCTAATTTAAGTCACTTATTTTTTTCTCAAATACTATTCCTATCCTCCTAAAAAATCCTTTTTTGACTTTGAATATTTATGCATATACTATAAATTGAATTTGGATTTCCGTGAGAGGAAGCATACCTCAATGCGTATTCAACAGCAGTAGCTTCATTCCAAGAAAATTTGACAGTTGTTTCTCATTTACTTGTAATGGTGTTTAATGAAATTTTTAGTGAAGAACGTTTGATCGATGGCACGAGAAATTAATTGAATAAACTAGTAAAATAAAAGAAAAAGAAATCCCGGACGGGTCGATGTTGTCCGAATAGTAAGGTAGTGTCAGAAGCAGTAACAAAATTATGAGTCATAGTTTAAAATTACTTTAAAAGAGAAGATGCATAGAGAATGATCGAGCGAGATAGCGGATAAGCTACGAGAATATAACAAATAGGGCACTAATACGAGCGAATTCAACCTTTGAATCCATGCTCCGTTTATTTTTCAGAATTGTTTCCATACACCTCACCAATTCTTCCTTCCCTCTCCCTCCGCATAGAACCTTTCCAAAGACATTAAGATCTCGCATAACCTACTCAGCTTATCTCCCTCATCCCCCGATTTATACATTTCATTCTCATCAGTTCCTCGATTCGGTCGCGGCCCACCTCTCCTCCACAGTTGCGCTCAAGTTAAATTTTTCCGAATTGGCAGCACTACGGATATTTTTTTATTAATCGAACCGGTAATTGCGTTTGTATTTATTGGGTAACTCGTTCAGCCAGATATTCCAGCACCACAAATTGAAATCGCGGGGAATGTTAGCGATATGTATCCGTCCCACCAAAGTAGACATCATTGTACTTGCGATAGAATTGCAATTTCACTTTACTTGTTTCTTTTTTGAGAGAAACAATGGAGGCAATTGGTTGGTAAAAACCACGAGATTGAAAACCATTTACAAAGTAAAATTATGGAGCGGTATATGACTAGTGGACAATTTGATTACATGATCATTGAATGGTGCTTGGAAATATGAAGGCACTTAACTGCCTGCGTTGCGTTTTTTAAAATAAAGGTACTCGAAATAAACGTGTTGAGAGGGGCACGTTGTTTGGTGACATAATAACGCCATTTGCGTCAACCTGCTTGGATCGCTGGTTTAATTATCAGAACCTGAATCGCGCTATGTTCTTTCGGATTTTTATTCCATCCGAAAATGTTTGAGGCATGCATGTCAGCTTTAATGGCCTTCAAACTGAAAACAGAGCCAGAGTTTATCTTTGAGTACACAGGGTGATTACAAAAGAATGCGTCGGTTTCAAAGATCTGTATTTTTCAAATGGTACGAGCTACAGAGCTGCACGACCTCTTAAAATGACCGACACATTCTCTAGTTATGTTGGAAATAAAACATCACAAATGTTCAGCATGTTCTCCTTGAGTAACCCGAACAATATCAAGTCGATATTCAAATTCGTCACACAATCTGTGAAACATGTCAGCAGTTACTGTCTACACACCCAAAGTTATGCGTGCTTTCAATTCCTCGCTGTTTGTAGGAAGTAGGTACCAGCGTAAGATGTTCAATTTTTGCAGTGGATCAATGTCATATTCACGCCAAAAAGCACGTTGCACCATTGTAACACACTCACTTTTCACGTATTGCAACACACAACACGACTTTTGTAAAGCTTTTGCCATCGTGAAGCTTGAGAAAACAATAACTGAGTGATAAAAGCTCTTATTTTGGCAACTAGCGCTTCCTAACGGTAACAGAAATAACTAGAGATAATCGGTCATTTTAAGAGGTCGCGCAACTCTGTACCTCGTTATCGTTTGAAAAGTACAGATCTTTGAAACCGACGCATTCTTTTGTAATCACCCTCTATTTACCGTTTTTTTTTTACGGAAGTTAAACTTGAACAATTAATGGAATTTCCAAAAAAGTTCCATAAATTTTCACTCTATATAAAACTATGAACCGCTGTGAATAAATTATTCTTAAATCCGCCACACTCCCATCTTTTCAATGAGGGGTTTCATTGTTTATCAAAAGGTTATGGCAAAATTCTATTTTCGAGCTAAATATTTTTATCCTAGTTCGTCCAAACTATAGTTATATTCCATTCATATTTGGATCGGCCATGATTTAAAACGCAAATATTCTCCTTTGTTTGCTTTTGGAGGCGGTTGCGCTCCTGTTACTGCATGGACGTGATTATTTAATGCATTCTAAATCTTTTAACTTGAGTAGATTGAATTTTATGTTATGAAGGTTTGCTCCTGCGAAAATACAAATGAAAGTAGAATTTTAGCACTCCAAAACTATTTTTAGAAATATTGTAGCTCTGTTTCATTTAATAAAATGTTGTGAATAATAAAAAAAATTTACCCTGTATAAACATAGCAATCTCATTTTGCTCTATCAATATCAAGGTTTTGATTTTATTTACAAAATTTCAACTTGTTATTCAAAGATAAAATGGGAAATCGAATGCTCAAAAAAAGAATTCTCTTGAAATGTGAATGTTTACATGTAACGTTTTTTCAGCGTACGGTCCCTCAGAGTTTCAGGGGAATTCAAAGAACATGGGAGCAGGGGAATTTTGAACGACAAAATAGAAATTTCCACGAATTATTTTTATTTGACCAACAAAGTAAATACTGTCCAGGTCATTTTAAATTTTAATGGCCAGTAAATTTACTTAAAACACGCTAACATTTCAAAATTTTAAACAGCGCTAAAAACCTTACTGGCATAATAGAGGATATGAATTCCGGCGAGATATGGTGGAAGTTTTCAATTATGGACAAATGAAAAAACGTAGTGAACTCCACAGTTAATTTTATTAAGACGACCTAGGTTTCGACACGTTGTGTCATCTTCAGGTAACATGTACACTTCAAGCTCACTTATATACACAAAATATTACCGGCATATTGGTTGGATGGTGACGTCACAAGTCAAGGCAGTTCCATATCGCCCTTAGGTAAACATCGGGTCTACTATAAGCGTTGGTGCAGTTTTTAGAGAATCAGCGACATACCACTACGAGACGGATCTAAACGGTGGCCAATAAAGCTGGAGTCTTTAAATGGCGGGAAATATGGATCCCGTAGTTTCTGCAGAACCAAAAATTCGAAATTGTTTTTAATTTATATAATCATCTAAATTAAATTGTCTAAACAAATAGGAAAAATTAATGGCATCACAAAAAAAAGTTTACCTAGGCACGAAAATATTGGTGATTTCAGGAAAAGAACTCTCTATGTTTGCACAGAAAAAGTTGTTTACTAATACTTATTTACTTATGATTTAGTTAATTTAGAATGATTTTAAATGAATAAGTTAATGCATTTTAATTTTTCCGATTGATTCCGAATAGTTACATCGTAACCACACCTGCCAATTGACCAACATCGTAAGAGTGAAAGATTTTCGATTTGAATAATGTAGGACGATTTTAATTTACGCGATAACATCCTATTCGGCTATTCCTATGGAATGGTACATAAAATAATCATTTTCTCACCTAAAAAAACTCGAATCCCTCCATTTTCTTGCACAAATTAATTCCGCACAAATAGTTGATCAATAGGATTGTGTTTTTATATCTGCTACCACACGAACACGAAGGGCAAATTGGAATTATTACCCGAAATGACCACTGATTTCGAATCTTTCACTTTACTTAAGCACGTTATACCGATGAAAATCTCCGAAATCATGCGGAAAACATTTAAAAATTCATTTTTTAGAACTGTGAAGCGAATTTCAATGCTTAATGAAAATATGAGCCAAGGTTAACTTTCCTGAAGCCATTATATACACTTTCTCCTTTCTCCACTTCAACTGCTGCTTAACCACCATTTAATCGTCGAGGGCACCTTATATCTCCAATGCGAGAACAGAGTTGTCTGCAGCAGAC
The DNA here is from genome assembly GCA_963573305.1 of Pyrrhosoma nymphula. Lineage (NCBI taxonomy): Eukaryota > Metazoa > Arthropoda > Insecta > Odonata > Coenagrionidae > Pyrrhosoma > Pyrrhosoma nymphula. Next base: position 147,737,657 of record OY754328.1, read on the forward strand.
GAGATCTCATAGAAAATGATCTTATTTTTTGCCCCATTCATGAGAAAATTATGTCTACATTATATGCTCTATGCTGAAAAAATATCTTTGGCAAACGTTTTACAATTATTCACGTTTGGGAAAACAGCGGGATATATAATGTTCACAAAAAGTTTTCTGATGCTTCTAAAATCAAGATATTCATACAAGTTTCCTTATTTTACTAAATACATACATTATTTCAGAAGACTAAAAGAAAAGTATTACTTCTTATCAAAGACTATTGCCCAAAAAGATCATTCATACTTTCGTGAACGCATTGTAATATGTGGGACCGTATTACACTCAATACGTTTAGGAAAATTTGCCGTGCATTTGTTGATATTGAACACAACTGTTCACATTTTTTTCAGAATATCAGGGTTAATCATATGTTTTATCTTTTCCCTGAGTACTCACTTGTGCCTACCTTTTCGTACCCTGATTAACTCTATGCCTCGAGCCTGGTCTGTCAAATTGTCAAACAGTATGCGGTGCACATAAACATGAATTAACGCTGGCTCTGCGACCATTTTTTCACTCCCGTATAAAAACCCCATACTTTTACCACTCAATTTTACACTCTCATTCCTCCATGATGCTTTATTCGGCTTCAGAAATTTTTATGACGCTCATTCGTGTCTGCATGCTCGTCTCCGTTATTTAATGTGGCCCTTATTTATCGCAGAAAAGGCGGAAATGACAAAGCGTAAGGTATTGAGGATACGGGTTATAATGGGCGCGGAAGGAAGAGGACGGAATGGAGAGAAGAGGGTTGCTGGGGGTCGTAATGCGTGAGACTGGAGGCAGGGAGGAAAGCTCTGAGATTGGTGTCGAGGGTTGTGGAGTGGGGTATTGGAGGGGGCATACGAGTGAGAGAGCGGGGTGAGCGTGGATGCTGAGTGGTGACAATGGAGCTTTTTAATGAGGGGCGAGATTTTATTGGCCCTCTGCTAAAGTTCAGCCTGACGAAATCTTTTAACCCCCATGCTTCAAGAGGCACTTTGTTTTCCACGGCGCAATTCTCTACATCCACCTAACACGTTGCTGCGCCCATTACCGCTCTAGTCTCGCTCTATTTCTTTCCCAAAAATCTCTGAGGCAAGAACTTTTTAAGTATCGCGTCCATCCCATGAGTAGATTTTCTACTGTTTTTGCTCCTCTCAAATATTTTGCCATTTATTTCCAAATTTCCTCAATTGCCTCTCCACAACCCCTTCCCATGCCTTTCATCTCATCAGACGGGATCTTCCCCTCCGTCTCGCTCCATTCGTTTTCTTGCTACTTTCGCCGTTCTACACCCATGTATTTCACATCACATTTCACATCTTCTACGCAAGTTCCTCCGAATGTACCTCGAGGCCACCTTCGCTTTGATCATGTTTCTAAGGGGACTGTGTACTACAGCCAAAAACACTTCTGCAGATGTCTACGCGCTTTTTTTACTACTCTACTTTGCGACTTAAGGCGTAAGCCACTGAAAGGCGTAAGCCTCTGAAATGAAAATTAATATTTATCATAAGTGTTGTAACTTTTCGCTAATTTCTTTTTCCATTGTTATTTCAACCGTGGAAGAAACGTAAATTTGTCTAAAATCAGGTGATCGCAGTGACGCGTAAGACGCATATTTTTTATCTTTGCATATATTCTCAATGGGAATACTTCATATCCACATATGACCAGCATAGGTACTGTTGCATATTGCGTATCATAACACCGCAGTGAACATCCTCGTGAACCCATGCAACGCACTAACAAGATGTCTACAAAAAGGGGATAAATATGTGTGAAATAAAAAAGGAAATGGTGAAGAAGACTTAGAATATGTAGAGGACGAAGATAACCAAGAAAGAGGAGAAAATATATTTGTCATAGAGACGAGAAAACACATGAGCACGAACAGCGCTGCGCAGGGGATATAAAAGAGAATGCGGATTTTGAAGATTTACTGCAATATTTACATAGTGGAAACGTCAGAGGGAATAGAAATTACAAGCTTTTTTTCTGAAGGAAGGGGATTGGGAGAGGGATAAATTGCTACGGAATGGCAGGAGGAAAACTCGACTGGTTGGAAAAGTTGGGAACTATCCGACTAGAGACTGATATGCAATCTTGTGGATAAGGTTTAGGATTAAGAATAAAGCCTGCGAGAGATGTGACAGAGAATGCATTGGATGATGAAACTAAGAAGGGAGTAGATTTGAAAGGGATCGAGAAGAACGAGATTCTACGGAACGAGAAAGATCGACAAGGATTGCGCTAGGATGAGTATGAAGATGGAGAATGAAGGGATTAGAGAGGGAGACGGGGATTTTTCAAAGAGGAAAGAACAGAGGGTTGAAGAGGGGAGGGCGCATGGCGAGGAAGCGGTAGAGAGACCGAGGAGTGAAGAGCAGATGGAATTGGAGATTAGAAGGAATTAGAAAGAAAGGGAAAATGAGATGCAGATGGTGGAGGCAGTAGGATAGAAATGGCTCCTGGAAAATATTAGGTTGGTGGAGAAATATCTGCGGGTGAGGAAGATAGAGATGCTGCACAGAAGGAAGTGAAAAGAGATGAGGAAAGACACGGTCGAAAGTGGGTATGGGCAGAGTGTTATAGGGAACTAAGAGATGAATGTGAATAACAGGGAGGAAGATTTAAAAAAAAATCACTCAACGGAGGAAACGAGATTAGTTGGGAAATGGATGTGGGCAACGTGGGGGAGAGGTTATCCAGTGAATTAAATTACAACTACATCTAAATACTACCCTTCAAGCCACTACAGAGGCGTAGGGTAGGGGGTGTAAAGATATCAACCGTGAAAAGGGAGGGAATGGGTGATGAGAGGTGAGAGAAAAGAGGTGAATTAACGATGTGTCTTGTGTTAGTGTCACGGTGTTTCTGTTATAATCACTAATGGTGCGTGAAAGGAAGAAGTTTTTGTACCAATTGGTTTGGCAGTTTAATATCTTATTTTTTCCCCTCCAACAGGTCTACATATATAGCCCGGGATCAACATAATACCCTCCGTATCGTACTGAAACTCACCTGATCTGAATGTTTCAAGTGATTTAAGTGATGTGTGTTGCGTTTGAGCCTATAACGGCTCCCGATCTTTTACTTTCATAAGCTATGTAACATTTCCTGTTAACTAGTAGAAGCAATCGAAACGATCAGACCATTAAAACAACGCAGGATCTGCCACAAAAGCTGCTTCAAGTTATAGACTCTGTTATACAACGGAATGCTTAATTTTCCCATTCCGAAAATTTACATTAGGCGATGGTCATTGATGATAGAAACCACATTTGAGAGATTTGGTACAGACGAATCTTAATGGCAAGGCAAGCAACTTCTGAAGATGATCATACTACACCTTTTATGCCACCAAACCTAAACATTAAAGCTACAGACTACACCGAAATTATACAATGGGACACTTGTAATCTGACTAAACCTCCTTTGTTACGATTACTGACTAATGACTAAGTAAAACAGTATGTAAAAAAATACTTGAAGACTGTTATGGATTTAGAAAAATTTCCATGTCATACGCAAGCTATCGAAAGGTGCGTTAAGCTTGTGACAGAAGCTTCCAGTGTAGTCTGTGGGCACAGTGATAGGGATGGTTTTATCCGAGTTAGGTAATTGTCAAGATCAGCCATGCCTACCTTTTCGCCTAAATCTGAATATAAATTCGTCGTGATGGATAAAATTGAGTAACGTTTTAAACCATGGAGAAAAAAAACAGAGAAAACAAAGTAAATTTGTATATGTTTTAAACTTGTAAATATTGTAAAAAAACACACCCTGATGAATAGTGTTACTGAAGCAGGCTTATGCTCTTATTCAAATATAACACTATTATCTTATTTTAAAATCATATAGAAAGTTCGCGCGTAAGAACGCTGCAATAACTAAGCCCAATGCAGCATTAGTCACTTTTTAATGCGGCTGCGCGACCGGTTAGTATTAAAATATAAGGATTATTTTGCTGTACTTCTTTTCTAGGTACAGGAATGTAACTACAGCGTCTAAACTAGATTTTTTATAAAATAGTTATAAAATGTGAAACTTTGAAATTTTACTAAAATCGCAAATTTATCACAAACTCCATAGCGATGCGCGACCAAAATATCATACTAATGCCTGTTGCTCACGGTAATATTTTTGGTAAAATTTTTTCTAGAATCGACAACTTTTATTAAAATGAGCTTGCTAACAATAACACCGTTTTATAAAATCTAGTTTTATGAAACATTTTACGGAATAGGACAAGTTCTATTTTCATAAAACCGTTTTATGCAACAACCAATCATATAATCCGCTCACCGTGTTGATAATATAGTATCCATGGGAAGCCAAACAAGGAAAAAGTAAACAAATATGGTTGAAGCTCATGAAACGTTGAGGCAGATTTCTTTTTATTAGAAGAGTACCAAAAATCCGAGTTATGACTTACTTCAAGTGTTCGCAAAGCATTTGATAGATAGCAGATTGGTCAACATCGCGGTTTTATGAACAGCTTTACCGTGAGCAAGCAAGTATATTATACGTCCGATTCATAAATGTTGCAATACATTTTATGATAAAACCCTTTTACAGGAATTTTTTTCGTGAGCAACAAGCATAATATATACAAATTGAATGGTGTATGTCTGTATGTTGCTCAATCACGCAAAAACTACTGAACCTATTGAGCTGAAATTTGGCATGTGGAGATAAAATGTATCAGAGTGTAACACAGGCTATGCTAAGCATTGGGTTTGGTGCAGTGGTTTTCAGTTTTTGCTTAAAAAAGTACTTTTACTCAAGATAGGGGGAACGGATTTTTTTATTCGAATGGCTGAATAAATGAAGTCTTTTATTCTTTCAATCGATTTTATTTTACGCTTCGTATTTGTCTGAAAATCGTGTTTTTAGCTGAAAAATCTCACATTTTTCTCTAAAATCAACAACATAACATTTCCTTGACAACCAAAGATTTGTTTTCAAAGGATGTTCACGCCTCTAGCATTTAACTTTTTCTGCAGGCCCAAGATAGCACGTAGACAGAAAATCTGTATAAGAAGGGCCCAGGGTCCCGTGATTGATTGCTTCAGGGGGTTTTCGTTATATTGAATACAAATTTATAACAAGTATACTCTTCAATGTCTATTATCAACGTAGCTCTCATAGGGGCACTGCATGTATATGGGAGAACACTTATAAATTAAATGCTTAAAGGAATTAAACGCGCATGAATATTGGCTCTGTTGCTATAACAAACACGGCATTGTTTATTATCGTTTATTACTCAGATGTATTACACGTATTGGAACCGTCTGTCTCTCATTACGATTTCAAACTGTTTTTAGACCAATTCTCACATCATAAACGTTACGAGTTATTTATACATATATGTTTAAATGTGTTAAAGTGCAGTTAACTTCCATTCACTCAATCATCAAGTTGCCCATTCAAAACTCTTCACTCGCCGCTGTGTTTCCCCTCCTTGGACTTAAAAATATATCCATTAACATGCCTAATAGAAAAAAGATTAATCTTTTGAATAATTCTTCTAAAGCAAGAGGAATGTCTTCTTCGCGATAAAATGATTCCTTGCAAGAATATGACAGGGTAGACTTGGATTCTCCAAGGCATGCACACCAGCGATCTTATGAGCTTATCCCAGTGGTGTTTCTCGGGTTACGCTACGAACCGAACAAATTTCATCCAAACCTAACCTACGGACGGGTATCCAGCTACAAATCTAGTTCAAATATAGACCCACCTGTCTCGAAATTTCAACCTGTTTTAAGACGCCTAAAATTATAATGACGTCACTACACGCTTCTTACCCGAAATAAGAATTGAAATTCTGTTCAATGAATGACATCCGTGTATGAAAGTCGGAAAGTGCACTAATAATCACCATAGGTTTTTTATTTAGCAAACAAAACCAATGATTATGACTAACATTTATGCCGAAGGCGCAGCCCGGGTGATGGAGGATCCATAGGTCAAATAAATATGGCTGCTGCTGCAAATGCTCCTTTTGCGTTGTCAACCACTGGATTGTACCCTAATCTCCAATGCTGATTAAGATACTCAACACACATATCGACGTTGAATTGTGCAACTCAATGGAGTCATTGAATGCAAATATATGTTTTTACACACGGAAAGCGATCAAGCTGTTAATCACTCAGAAGACGGTTCAAGAGAACCGGAGGGACGAGGTTGACCATCTATCAACCTGGGTGTTAATTAAGTAGTATTTTGGTTTCCCGTGCATGAAAGTGGACCAACAGTCACTCATCTCTCCCTGCACATGGAAACCGGTCAGGGGGTCTACTACAACGAACAAAACACAAGAAGGTTTACGAACTCCTCAAAACAACACGCTGAGAGTATTCTTTAGGCTTTGTGGTTTTATTATAAAATAAGTTCAACTTTTTTAACACCCGTTGAATTTCAACGGGTACCTTCCGCTTGTAATTTATTTAATTTTAAGACATTTTTCAATACTTATAAAATCGTTTACACGATATAGGACTGTAGTCATACCACCCTTACATACTTAAAAAATATTGAAATTTATGGTTTTCATCGATTTTTATTGAACTTTAACGGCAATGTGCGACTAGAAGATATATAAATAAAAAAGTTTTTCTGTATTATTTTTTCTTGTCTATACCAATGGCAACTTTTGCGCGCATTCCGAAATAAATAATTTGTATTTTTCGAACCACCCTAGTGATGACTACTGCTCTAATAATATTTAATTTGGACCTCAGTATTTTGTAATCAGAAATAGGATAATATGGTAGGATACGCGGTGGTGAGGAAAGCAAACACATCCAGGGTATGGGGTGAGAAATGGATTCTAGAGAGATGAACTAAACCAAGAATAACTTCTCCAAATCCCATGTGTCATACACGACACAGGAAATTTCCCTACTTTCATGACTTTGGGAACAAACATGCTACCAGCGATTCACCTTTCCTCAGTTTTCACGTTTTATGATAGATGACAGGAAAGCATGGAAACTTACTGTCCTTGGTTAGGTCTAAGGAGTCTTAGTTAGGTCTATCAGAAGATCTCACGTACTACTCGAGCACATGCTCCTAGAAAAGGTTGCATCTGATGAGATGTAGAATATTTCGGTGACTTGCGTCAATATAGGTTTTAAATTAATGGAAGGGAGAATTCAATTTTTTTTGACATTTTTCAATGAATGAATGAGAGATGGATGTAGAGAGTTAACTTGGACGTCAAAATAAATACATTTCCAACCTCATTAAAAGAAATTCTGGTTGAGGCAAATAACATTTAAGGAGAAAAAACTCATTAATCAGTGTATGGACTACCACATAATTTTATTGGGTCACAAAAGCTTCCCAATTATTATTACAAGCGATATAATAGTCACATTATTCACAATTAACTTATATTGACTAGTCAAGCGCTAGTTATTGATTACTTAGTTATAAAAGGACGCTTATGGAGAACAGGTCCTCAATTAACTATGTCACAAGGGTACTCCTGCCAAAGTCTCTAAATTTTATATTTTCATCATCAGGACTACAACAGTAATATAAAAAACATATATTAGTATTGTTTTTTACTCAAATATACAAAGAAATATATAATTATACTCATAGGTGGATTCATTAGATTAAAGAATTATGAACATGGATAGAGTTCTTATTTATATTGAAATTTGTTATGGTAAATGTAATTTAATATATCTTAGTAACTTAAACATGGTCATCAATCAAACATAGAGGACAAAAGTGGAAATAGAGCATGCAAAAGAAAGGAAGGTGACGTCTTTAACCGATTTAGACGATTTTCGCTTGTGGCGGGAAGTAATATTGCAGCCGGCAAAGTAGAGAAACAAATATGTACCTAAGATTTAAAGAGGATGGAGGCAACTAGGCCGACACATCAGGGATGCTGGCGCATTTAACGTTCCGCGAGAGTTTTAATGAAGACGTCGATGTGGAGCTTGTTATTCACATAGCAGTATCTGTCATGCCCAAGGGTGAGGCACGGATTACTTAAACTCGGGTTTACTTGGCATATATGGATTACAATAAAAGTTAATTTAACAGAATGATTTTAGACCAGATAAACTTGCCAATTTATATGTTTAATATATGGCACGTACTACATATACTTTTGCATGAAATTTGTTAAAAGTAAAAATTGATCATGGTGTTTTATGCGCCATCACGCTTTTAAAATCCCGAAAAAGTATCACCTTTTGTGACGCACGGGGACGATATATTCTCCAATATTTGCTCCTGCAGGGCCAACACACGTGACTATGATATAAAATGCTGAATACTCATAGAATCTTCTCCCACGTGCTGCGCGCCCTCTAGGGACAAATGTTGTACAACATATCTTTCCCGTGCGTCACAAAAGGTGATACTTTTACTGAATTTCATATTTCATAAATGTAGAAGCATAAGGTTTTTCTTTTATATTTTTCGTTTGCTCAAATTCTGGCCTGATTCATTGCTATTTAATTTAATGACACATTTTATTTACCATTCCACCAGCTGATTGGTAGGTTCTTAGACAGTCCCCATTCTGTATCCCAACCTCATAAACATTGTCTCGCTTTCCCTCCTAAGGATGGCCCGTTATTAGATCCCTCTTCAATTCTTCATATCTTCTACCTCTTCTTATTTCGTCCAGAATTCCTATCCTCCTCCTTCCTCTTCCACGCTTCCCCAGTGTTCTCCCCTCTATCACTCATTTCAACATGCCCTCTCTTCTCAAAACCTCCTCCATCCATCTCTTCTGCCTTCTCCGAACCTCTGCCACAAGCTTCCTCTCCTCTCCGACCATATCCAATACCTCCTCGTTCGTTTTTCTCGCCACCCAGCTAACCTTCTCCATCCTTCTCCAAACCCACATCTCAAACGCCTCAAGTCTACGCACATCCTCCCTTCGCAATGACCAAGTTTCCGACCCATATAGCGTCACGCTCCATATTAAAGTTTTCACCACCCTTTTGTTTACGTCACTTCTCAGACCCCCCTTCATCAATTCCCTTCTCTTCGAAAATGCTTCATTAGCAAGCGCAATTCTGCATCTGATGTCCTTACCGCTAAACCCATTCTCCTCCAAAATACTACCCAGATACGTAAACTGCTCGACCTGCTCTATCTTCTGCCCTCCCACCCTTATATTCAGCCCCGCCTTCTTACTTCTAGAAAATCTCATTACTCTCGTTTCTTGTGATTGATCTTCATCCTATACTTTTCGCACTGCACCTCTAATGAATTCACCATTGACTGTAACCCCTTGGCAGGCTGACTAACCAATGCTTGATCATCTGCAAATCTCACTGATTTTATCAGCTCCCCTCCTACCTTTATTCCTACCTACTCCTCCCCCCATGCCTCCCTTACCATTTCTTCTGAATACACGTTAAAAAGCAACGGCGATAGTGGGCACCCTTGCCGCACTCCCGGTCCTATCGTGGCCCATCCCGATTCTCCATTGGCTACCCTAACCTGCGCAGTCTGATTCATATACAAATTTCGATTCAGACGCCTGTCCCTCCAATCGACCCCTAATTTCTTCAACATTCCCATTAATTTCGTCCATTCCACCCGATCAAATGCCTTCTCGAAATCTATGAAGCATGCAAAAACATCCTGCCCATACTCTAGGTTTCTTTCTACTAGCGTCCTCATCACCGCTATAGCGTCTCGCGTTCCCGTCCCTCTCCTAAACCCAAACTGGTCGTCACCCAGGTATTCATTTGCCTTCTTCTCTAGCCTTCTGTATAGAATCCTCAGAACTACTTTGGCCGCGTGGGATATTAAGCTTATTGTCCTATAGTGTTCGCACGCTTTTGCCTTTCTTTCTTTGGTATAGGAATTAGTGCAGTCTTCGCGAAGTCTTCCGGCCACACTCCTCATAAATCCTACGAATAAGCGCAAAAAGTTTTCCTCTTCCGTTCTTCCCCATGCTCATTAAAAACTCTGCAGGTATGAGATCTAATCCCACCGCCTTATTCCTTTTCATGTCTCGTAGAGCTCTTTTGATTTCGCTATCTAGGATACTTGGTCCGATGCCATCTCTGTCGATATCGTCTTCCCTTTCTATTTCTAAGCTATTGGGCCTTATTTCTTTACCATACAGCTCTTCAACATACTCCTTCCACCTCTCCTGGATCTCTCTCGGTTCTACGATCACCTTTCCCGTCTTGTCTTTTATCGTAGTAATTCCCCTTCCCTTATTACCACCCGTCAGTTCCTTCGTTTGGTCAGTTACCTCTTTTTGGTATTTCTCTAAGGCGTCAATCTGTTCTCTCTTGCTTTCTTTGTTTCTCTTCTAAGCCTGTTATTAAATACTCGGTATTTTCTCTTACCTAGTTCTGAGTTTACGCTCTTCCATTTCCTTCTCTCCTCCATCTCCCTGATCATCTCCTTCGTGATCCACGGTTTTCTAATTTTAGTTGCACTCACTACGCCTACCGTTGCTTTCGCCGCTTCAACAATTCCATTTTTCAAACTTCCCCATTCATCTTCCACAGATCTAACTCCATGATCCTCACCCATTATCTCATCCACCTTCTCTCGATACTTCTTCTTCATTGCCCCAGTTAATGCCTCCGTATTCCACTTTCGTACCCTCCTTCCCATTCTTATCTTTTTCAGTTTTACCCGACATTTCATAACTAATGAGTTTTTAACACTATTCTTGTATCTGTGACGAACCATTATATAATCTATCTGGAACCTATCTGCGTCTCCCGGCTTCTTCCAAGTGTACCTACGTCGAGGATGATGTATGAAACATGTATTTGTTATTACTAGGCTATTTATACGGCAAAACTCCACAGCTTTCTCGCCGCGGTCGTTTCTTCTTCTTAGCCCGTAATTGCCCACCTCCCTCCCATCTCTTCCTTCGCCCACCACCGCGTTACAATCCCCCATTACTACCAAGTGGTTACTCCCAGGTATCCTACCAATTATTTCCTCTAGCTGATCGTATACCCCATCTACCTCCTCCTCTTTATGATTAGAGGTAGGAATATAAACCTGGATTATAACTAAATTCGTTGGTTCAGCTTTTAGTTCCACGACTATTATCCTATCACTCACCTGTTCTGCATGCACTACTTTTCTACCTAGTTTCCTATTCATTACGAATGCAACCCCGCGCTGACTTTCATTCCCTCCACTATAAATTACTCTATAGTCGCCGCTCCAGTAATCCCCGTCATCCTTCCATCTTACGTCCCCCAGACCCATGATGTCTACACCCACCCTCTCTCTTGCTTTATATTCTCTAGCTTCCCCGCCATCAGCATAGTCCTAACATTCTACGTGCCTATTCTGATAGTTTCGTTCCTCTTCTTTATCTTCTTTTCCTCTGCTGCTGCTACGTCTGAGCAAGGATTTCGTGTGATGACGACCGCAGAGGGCCTTGCTCCCACCGCTGCCGGGCACGACACCCGGCCCTTTTGGCCGAGTCCCGTAGTTGCCAGGATTCATTGTCATTTGAGAACTGTCCGTAATTTAAAGGTTTTTGTTTTAATTGAGATGGTATTCCGTGGCCTATCCCAATAGTGTTTTTTACGTGACACCATCACTTCAGAGGCCGCCCCATTGGGGTCAGACACCTTTTGCAGCCGCCTCACTGAGGTACAGACGCTGCGCGGACTACCATTCGACTGCCTCCTATCCTTCGACCAATCTGTCATGGATGACCCTACCAATAGCAATACTCCCGCCAGTGCAGATCTAGGGGTCATCGGAGCACGCATGCCCTTCCACCACGACATGGTTGTACTCCAAGAGAAGGGTTTTCCAATTTTCAAAAATACTCCGCGATAATTCCAGTTGAAAACTTAAGTAGGAAGTCAGTTGATTGACACTATAGTATACTGTTTGGAAATAATCAAGAATATGTAAATATGACTAAGTTGATTGTGCATTGGAGTAAGGGTAGTCGAAGCTAAAGATTCCTTCTCACTTGATGAAGGTGAATTAATTGAGTATCGTAAATGCAACACCATCAAGGAGGATAGTTTTTATTTAGAACTAAAAATAGGTACCAAACATATAAATGGATATTTCCCCTGGAATATTCGTTGCATCATTTCCCAATTTGTCCAATATATAAATCGAGAAGCCTTTCCTAGGTAAACTTTTTTCACTACAAACCATCTTTACCATCCCTTAATCTTTGATCTTGTTATAACAGTTGCATATGCGAGATAACCAAACATAATAATGGAGTTTCATAATTATGGATATTAGGAACTGGATCGAAAGGCTTTTAGCGTTATCAAACCCTATGAATTACGCACAAATCATGAGGTAGAGTACAAAGTCGAACGCGGAAAGCTGTTGTTTGAGAGTTTGCAGTGAGTTCTCGGACGGAAATGTATTTGACACGAAAGAGTTGCCACTTCAAAGCCCTGAGGAGGCATTGCCTAAATAAGAAGCCATTCTACGGGAGGAAAGGAAATACAGGAAGCCATTAGGGTGGGTAGGGGACAAAACGCACCACCGCGGTTTACGGTAATCAAGTTGTTTATATCCCTCCGCCCGCGGGCCCAAAGGGATCTCTTTCAGTTGTCTAACTTCATCTCCTCTTCCACTTCGCATGCGCTCTAATAGCTTCTGCAATCGCGCTGCGGTCCCTTCTGGAGCCAACTAGCCATATCATCCTTACGTACTTTCATGCATTCCCGAGCTCGCCCACCGCTAAATCATATAAATATCGAAGAACATTATTTTTTACAGCCTGCTTGCCTGCCGCTCCTCGACACGCCTTCTTGCGTGGTCGGCACAATTTCTCGTATACAAATGCTTAAACATATACATTCCCCTGCTCATCTGACAACCTACCAATTACTTCATATCCGCATTGCTCTCATCTTTCCCTTCCAAGCTGTTTGATTTATCCGCTACTTATACAACTGCTCCTGATTCTGCCGTTGCTGCAAACTACATTGTTACCTGTTACTGCAAACCTTGTTATTAGAGTTGAAATGGTAACTGCGTGTGGCACAGTAGAAAAATATTTTATACTAGCGTTCTTGAGCAATGTTCATGCATCGTTCTGAATTATCTGCTCGCTTGAAAAGGGAACGTACTCTCTTTCTCGTATGCTGTCCAAGGTTTATAGTTAGATTGTAAAGCAGTTGCCTCTCGTTTCGTTGGTGAGCTTTGTGCCCGTCTTGACTGTAAGTGGATATTGCAAATGATATAAGATCCTCTTCAGTTCACGTTTAGGATTTATACTAAATCTTGTATTATTTTTTGGGCACCTATTACACATAATACATCAAGGCGAGTTGAGTTTCATTGTTTTCATGCTCTTGTTTCAAAATGTTTTTGTTTGTGCAATAAACCCTTAATTTATAGGCAAAAATGTCCCTTTTAATCAGTTATTTCACATTTTCTGGATAAAGATAGCGTCAGGACTGAAGGGGATAATACTGAAATTTCCACTCTTGAGTCGTGAACACATTGCTCTCATTTTCTTCTGCCATTACATCACAGGGTAAGGCAACAGTCGCAGGCTTCTCCGCTGAAATTGGAGAGGAATGAACGAGATCAAGGAGAATTTTCACTCCGGTACATTTAGATAAAAGACTTACATTCCTCAGCCATCAAAAAATGCTTAGTCACCTGAAGAGCTATATGCTTCGCCAAACTCAGCGCCTTAACGAAGCCATATACTCTAAGAGCTCTTTGTGAGTTCTTCATAGTCTTATATCGTGGAATTGTGCTCTTCTGTTTAGTAGGGCTTATAAAGGATGACAATTACCAGACTATTCCTTAAAATCAAAGTAATGCACATATATTAATTAAAGCTTCAGCCCATGGTCATAAAATATTCTAACTTCGTGCTTCATCCTTAAAGGAAGCATAATTCTTCTAAGCCTGGGTAATTAATAAATGTGTGTAGTGTGCAATTACTTTGAACTTTTGGAATAGTGTAGTATTTATGAGCCCTGAAAATTCCGATAAAATGACGAGTGAAGAAAATCTTCTCTATTACTCGTCATTATTAATGTCAAGGTGGCAGTAGGTCTGTATCTAGCGTCCCAAAAGTGGGATGAAGTCTTGATGCTGGCGATATACCTATGCAATACGTAAATATAGCTTGATAGATTCCCATTGACAGGGGTCTATCTTATCAGAGTCTGAGGGGAAAGATATTGGTAAGGGTAAGGAAGGTAAGGAGGTAAAGAAGTAAGATGGAGGAGAGGCAGGAGGTTGGAAGTGGAAGAGAAATTTTAAGTGAGAGCGGAGTCGGATTCAACGCCTTATGATTGGTTGAAGTGGCTAAAATGGTAATCTTGAGTCACTGAGTGCACATTTTTATAGCTTTTCAAGTAATTAAAAAAAAATTAACTATTGGACAAAATTTCATTTAAGTGCTTATGTTGATAAGGTGGAAATCACCATGCATGCAGCAAATAAAAAATGCAAGAATTATATTTTAATAGTTTACTCTTTATTTCTTACTTATCTAATTCATATTTAAAGCTATTTAACTATAATTATAAATTCATTGATAAGACTAGAAGTGAAAGTGAAGTTTAAGCGAAAACTCTATCCAAACATATTTTTCTCCTCGGAATAATACTTTCATATTTTTTAACTATAACTTTACAATAATATGAAACGTAATGTACATATTATGTAATCAGATTCTTTCGAAAAATATAAGTTCGGGTAAAACTAGCATTGATAGCCAGGAAACAAAATGGGTAACATGAAATCGTTTTCACTTTTGCCTACTAATATGGACATGTATGCAAAGTTTCACGAAAATCTGTACATTTGCAAACATCGCTCCCATCACTACAAAACGACACGTCAAGTGTTATTTGTGGGAGGGAGAAGATGGATGAGCAGAAAGAGATTGCGGAGCTTACATTGAGGTAAGGTGACTAGTAGCATGGGAGGGAGGAGGAGGAGAAGGAGGGAATAACCGTCTGGACACTAATGAAAAAGAAAACTTTGTTTCATTCCACCAATTTCTTTCACGGTAATACTAGTTTCGACGCAGCGGCGTCATCTTCAGGTACCTTTTGACGCCGCTGCGTCGAAACTATTAGTTCCGTGAAATAAATTGGTGAAATAAAACAGTGTTTTATTTTTCATTATTTAAAATGAACTTCCACAAAGTTCCGGATACCAATGAGGTAACCGTCTGGACGGTTATTTTTTTGACGGGGAGGTTGAATTCTCCTTAAAGGCCGATCATCTCTTGTGCGTAGGGTCAATTTTCCGTACTTTTTTTTAGGTGAACTGAAGCACTTTTTGGTGGATATTACTCGATGGATAATATTCATCATATGTCATCATTATTCCTTTACCAGAAATAATGCGAAATGTTTCTTGTTTTCACGTTATGTTAAATTTGTCCTATAATTTAAGTTCTAAGGCATTTAATTGACCTTCATTTAGTGATCTTTCGGGATAGTGTTCAATTAGTTCAGTGGTGACCCCCTTCCTCACATTTCACTCCCGTTGTTACTTTTAAATTTCCTCCCTACATAAAGAACCTATTTCCATTGAACAGAGTTTAAGCAGCACCATGGTATGCATGAGAGTACACCCATTTATGGAAGTTAATGTAATATATGAGTATATCGTCATTCGTCAGTGATTTGGCAGCTCATCTCAATGAATCAACTCACAACTTGTCAAGAGCTTTGAAAAATGATTTGAGTCGCGAAATAAGAGTATTCGAATCACGATTTGTGATCCGTGAATCATGATTCGTGCTCCTTAATAGCTATTCATACCCATCCCTGGATTGTTATGGTTGAGGCATATTGAGCTCTTGAGCCATTGATTATATTAACATTTTTTCATGCATCAAATTAACACGAGATATAAGGTTAAAAATAATGCTAATTTTTTCCCAATAAAATCAAATGGCAGATATTTTCATTTTTTATTATCATAAAATTTATATGTTACTCTAAATTTCTGTTCTACATGCTTCCCGCTGCAAAAAACCTATTTAAAAAGGTCTTTTTTGAAGGTCGCGTAAGTTAAGAGAACTTTCTGCTTTGAGTCGTAATGAAAATCCATCGCACGCGGCAAAAATGCACGTGTGACAGGAAGCTAGTGTACACAGGGGCACTTTAAGAGCTTGTAATTCATCTTAGAGCGTAAGATGCATTGCCTCACATTCTGCTTACCGAAATACAGTGGAGACTTTGCAACTTTGGAGCAAGGCCTGGGAGGACAGATCATGCATCGTTGGAGTTTGGAGACGATGAAGGTTTTTCGGTTGTTCCTTTGCTTTGATTCATACCCTTGGGCAACAGTTTCGCCAGTATTCTGCCAGATAGCTTCTCCAGATACTTGAAAAACCTTTATCATTGATAGCTCAAACATTTGGGGTCCTGTACTTTGAAATTCATAATATCACCAACCTCCGTAGAAATTATAACATGGGGTGAGGTTCGCATGGTGTCCATTAAAGGTTCAACCTGTAAACCTTAAATAAAAATTTATTGGAATCACCACATCATATAAATACTAAATAATTTCACAGTAATAGCCTCTGCGATACTGTAATAATAAAAATACTGCTACAGTTTTTAGTGCTACTCATGTTCTGAGATACCAATATCAACATACGTCAAGACATGATTATAATTACCTTTTTTGAATGTTTTATTTTAATTTTGAATTTTTTATAAGTTAAGGGATTCAGCTTGTCTCAAATGTTACTATGTTACTATTTATCACTTCGAAAAACTCAAAGCGCAGTCAAAAAGAAATGAATTGGAGAACTGAATGCCCCCTTTTGCATTAGTCCTACTCTGAAATTAATGTATACAAAATGTACTTTTTTTACTACCCTATACTTTCCACGATTAGCATGGTTGAGCGTGATTAAGCAACGTAAAACGGATGGTTTCATTTGATACCAAGTCCTCTTCCTTCTTCACAGCAGCTCATAGGAAAATAATGTGCAGGAATTATGCTCACATAAAAGTTCAAGCAATTTGGCAAGTAGAGGCATATTCTGTGAAAGAAGCGGGGTTTTGTTGCCTACATTTCAGTATTTTTAAGGATGGTTGGCAGTGTTGATGTGCGAGCTTAGGACCAAATTCGTCAACAAAAACATCAAATCACAAAGTGTTGATACTATAGTTTCATGAAAGTGGACTTAATTAAATGGCCTTATTTATTATACTTATTCAAAGAAAGGCAACTAATTAATCTGCTTCTTTTGAGCGTTAAATACTATGATGAAGTGGATGTACCAATAAGTCCCGCCGTACAGTATGATTTAATAAGCTCTTCAGCTATACTGCGGAAACCAATTATTCCAACTGCTCATTTTAAACAAGTTAGTGAGAGGTTTTCCTTTTTGAACTTGGAGAGCCAGAGTTCATTAAATTAAATGCTACCAGTAGCATTTATATTCTCATAATTTGCAGAGTTATTTAATGAGACATTCGTTTCCGGTCGTGAATCCAATGACAACAAGGAAAACTAAAGCTGTGGCTTTCCAATTCGTTCAAGGATTATTTTTCATAACCGGAAGGGCGTGTTGACTTTAAGTTTACCTCAAGCTTTGATCCACACCTTAGCTAATTAATGAAATACTCCTCTCTTTTCCAAGTGTTTCATGGAATTCCAACTAATATCTGAAATTGGGCAGAGAGTGATACTGTTTATTACACGATCCCTGAGGTGAGGTGAAGAGACTGTTCGCTGGTACGAAATGCGAATCAGAAGTGGGAAGTTCATTGTACGAAAAAAATGCTTGCAAATAGAAGTATGCCAGATGGTGAACGTGACAACCTAATGATGAACACCAACAATACCTTTGTGAGCTCCACAATAAATATTTATTGGTACAATCGGTTTCGTAAGTTACAGTATCTTCAGGTATACCTGAAGATGCCGTAACTGGAGATACCAATAAATATTTTTTGTGGAGATTACAAAGTTATTGTTACTGTTCATGACGCAGTGGTTCCACCGAGTAACGCTGGAAATTATTGAGTGACAAAATAATATCCAAACGTATGTTGGAAGGGTCGAAGATTACTGCCCAGTAGCTCAATGGATAAAAAGCTGGAGAGCTTTAGCATTCTCAATCTGTTGAATTACATTCATGGCTATTCTGTCACTATTGTAATTTATAAAACTTGCACTTTTACACACTTTATTTAAAACTGCAAAAGTACAAATGTTTGGTATTTACAATGGATATCTTTCACTTCCAGGATGTGGAGCCTGAACCAGTCAAATTCATTATCTTTAAGTTCATTCCTATATAATTAGGAGAAATGCTGTGGTCAAAAATTGTAGTACTAGACACAGTTTACGTTCAAAAAATTTAAATGAAACTTAAAAAAAATATTTTAATAAAAAATTCACTTCAGCTTAAATATAATGGGATAAAATCATATGCGGATGTATATTTAAGCTATCACCATGGAATGACTTAGTTGTTATGATAATATTCAAAGGAAAACATGAAATATAATGATGGCTGAGGAGTTACAAAATGAAAATTGGAGATTAATAGGCCTTGCGATAAATTTTATACACAAATCTTCTTCCCAATCTTCCATCGATGTGTTTGTACAAAAACATGGAACTTACTTAGACAGAGTTTCGGCCCTTGCATATACATTCCAGTCAAATGGCATGTGTCAACTGTTTTTGATAACTCCATGTACTAGTCAATAGAGTGCCAGTTGGTAAGGCAAAAGTGGACCTTCCTATTTTATCTCTATTAATTTATTCATATTATAATAGGAGCGAAAAACCTTGAAATTTAATAAACAGCCTTGTTATTTAATCAAGCATTCACAGAGGGTTTGGCATTAAGCTAGATATTTCAGCACTTTTCTTATACGATGTTACAAAGTGGCTTCAATGGCTACGATTAAGATCATTACCAATGTAAAAGCACAAATTACATCTTTAGATGTCCTTTTGACTTCGTACATGAATAGATCAATCAACCTTTGGGTATGGCAACACATTCCAGTTTCAACCACGTAGTGTGAACTTATTGATGAAATTACTTATCTGTATAGCCATTCAACTCCACTTTATTTACATATATCCCTGGAAAACTTAAATATATTTTCTATGAGGAACCACGGTGGCTCCTTTTCCAAAAAGTGAAGTCCACTCTTCATTTACTCCATTTGTTCCATGTCCCACGTGGAGAATCTCCCTCCGCTAGCCCCCTCTTCTCCTCACACTCCCATAGCCAGCCAACTCACCCTAGCCACACTCCCTCGCCCAAGGCCGAGCAATATCTCTACTGCCTGCCACCTGTCTCCTTCATCTGATGTTTCGTTTAATTAATTGCCCAGGGCCATTCTTAGAATGAAATTCCTGCTGTGAAATTATGAATAGTTGAAAGGACGATAAGAATTCTTTTCATATTTTGGAGGCAAGACACCGAATATGTAGGTTGTGGAGAATGTGGAGAGGTTTTTGATTGGCTTGGAGAGGAGTAAAAAATTTGATGGCGGTATGTCGGACGGATAGTAGGGTGGATGGCAGGGGCGAGAGGGTATGAAGAGTGGTAGGAGGGAAGGATTACAGCCTTTGTCTCTCGCGTGAAGGGGATGGGTGGGTGTCGAAAGAGATGCAGAGATGCGGAAGACCAGAGCAGGGGTGGATGGGATAGGAGATGAGATGGCATCCACGAATTAATTGAGTGGAGGAAAAGGAGGAAGCTGAAGAAGCCTCGAAATAGCGTAGAAGCAGTGACGATACAGTTAGCTTGCAGCGCAGTGGAGTGTAGAAAAGCCTAAAAATAAGCCTTAATTAAATCGCAATAATTTAATGAGGGTCCTTTCTTTCACATTGCTTGGCCGGTCCCCTGATATGAAGGAAGATCAAATGTGAAAGGTGGCTGTAAGGTTATAAATTCTCCTTTCCTCGTGACTCATAGAAAAATACTAATCTTCTCTCCATCTGAAATCGTGGATCCTATTTCTGCAAGGCACATGCTTAGAGAAACTCCTTTAGTAAATAAGAGTTTAAAACAATTTTGAAAGCTTCGTCATTATTGAAACTTGCTCTTTCCATGCTTTGCATATAATTTTGTGCTACACGCAAAGGATTACGAAATATTGGGGCATCCAAAAGGAATTTAAATCTCTGATGAAATGACGAAATACACTGGGCTTTTATTCAAAGTGAAATGCTGTTAGAAACCTGAGGGTATTTTAGCATTTACCTACTCATTCCCGGACATATATTGTGCTCCTTGCAAGCAAGCAAGCATCCGCTAAATATTTTCACGTAATTTATTCATTTGAATGCATAGAAATATTCATGCCATGTATTATCTCGGAAAACAATTAAAATTTAAGGAAGCTTTACGTTTTGTTGGTTTAAGATCATTTCATTGAAATTAATCCATTTTTCAATATCATTCAAACGTATTTAACTAGTAACTTTTTCAACCAGTCCATCCAATGCACTTTTACAATCTTTGTTCGATATTCTCTCGACCAGTTTCTCTTTATTGACACCCTGAACATATGACATAGGAATCATAGAATCACAGAAATAGAAGTTAGCAAGCACTTCATTGATGAAATTAATTTTTTAAAGTATTTAAGGAGAGCCTGGACAGCTCAGTATTACGGAATTCATCACTCATGATTTTCATTACACAAGTTTTGTGCCCATTAAGGATTATTTTTCCACCTAGTTGGCCAGATACTATATCCGCCAAAACGCGATATGGCCTGGGTAACAACTTTTTTCCTGTTTTATTTACACACACCAAGGATGATTTATATTCAATTAGGGGTGCTTTACTAGAGTGAGAGAGAGAGACTACTCATATAGGAGGGCAAACAAATTACTCCGGCATGGCGCTTTTCTTATTTTTTCTATTCCTACGTGGCTTGAGGCGATGGTTATTGCTCACTCCGCTCTCTTTCGCTGACAAGAACCGCCGATTCCATTATCTCATCTGCTGTTTTCATTCCCCTCGTATCGCCTCACCGGGCTACTTCCACGATATCATCCATAAAATTTAACATTGGTCTTACCCTGCCCTATTACCCCTGCTGCAAATGTCTCCATTCTCCCACGGAGCGCAGGGAGTATTTTTAGCACTTGCCTAATCTTTCTTCCGTCATCCATTCTATTCTAAAGTCCGTACTATTTTAGTGAATTTCCTTTAAAGCCTTACCCTTTCCCATAAAAAAACTACATGCACCCTTTTCTCTAGATATATTTGTTGCGGGAGAAATAATGATAAAAGCCTATTAAAAATAATGAGTATATGCTCCGGATCATGGTTGCCTTGGAGATTTTTTGTAAGGAATGATATGACAAGTATACCTTTAATTATAATAATGGCAATAAAAAATCATCCACCGGTTATGGTAGGCTTTCATGGAAGAAGGAATTCTTTTGTTGTTCATATAAGCACCTGGCAATCAATTCCTGTCACAGTCTCAAAAGATCAGCAAAACACTCTTTCTTCCTTTTTTTTCCTTATTACTTCTTGCAACCACTTACACTGCCTCCTCCTAATCCCCTCCAGCTGTGTCCCCTACACTTTCTTTATATCGAGCAATGTCCTGTATCCTTTCCGTACATGCACTTTCATTCTTCTCCTCCAATCCCAAATCTCAAATACCCGCAGCCAATTATCATCTTCTAACTCCAGAATCCACGATTGAACTCCTTACGACGCCAGGTGCTATGAATACGCCGCTCAAAATAAGAGCGATAAATTTTACTAAACCCTTTTAAAGTATTTAAAAGTCATTTAGTTGTGCGCACTCAATTTCCACTTAGCAATAAGTAATTTAAATTATTTCTTTCCATCAGAACTTATTCAGAATGTGATCAAAATTACCTTATCTCAATAACGTTCCCCATGCTTTATCCAGAATTTACAATGAATTCCGAATCTATGTCTTATCCAAAATGGTAACTATGATACATATTGGCTAATTGATGAGCATATTCTTCTCAATGCTTTAATACGGATCCATGACATTAGATCACGCGGTAACAGATCACGCGACAACAGATCACGCGACAACAGATCACGAAGACAATAGATCACGACGACAACAGATCACGACGACAACAGATCACGCGACACTAAATCACGATTAAAATGGGAAAATTACTTTGTAATATATTTTCCTTCAATATTTTGCGGTTATTTTGCCACAGATGTGTAATTGGGAGGGGGGCGCTGCGGAGTCGTTCCGAATGTAGAGAGAGATAACTTTACTGGCATACCTGATGGCAGCGCCACCAAGCGGGGAAACACACGAACTCCTTGAGACTGGAGGCACGGGTAGCCTTCAAGGCTACCTGGGGAGGAGGTTATTTGCCGGATAGTTACGTTTCTTTTTTCACGAATACCCTTTTGAAGCAACCCACCCCAATGGTGATTGTTTTGCGTAAAATTACAGCGAGTTGCCCAACCAAATAACCCTAAATGATAATAAAGTGTGTAAGTGTGATTTGTATCATGCTATTAGGAATTATAACAGTGAAATATATCTGATAAAGTGAGACCCGTGTTATTAGGTTTATTCTATCTTTCACTTATTTAACCCTTTCCCTTCTGAAGTTTAAATGCCCAAAAACGCGCTCCCTCTTAAGTCGGCCGAAACCGGCCGTCGATTTTTCTCTCTCTCCCTACTAAGTCGGCCGAAACCGCCCGTGTTGCTCTGCTCGTGGTTTGACCGGCCAAGGGCACTCTTTTGAGCTTCATAGGCATCTGTTTTATCTTATGAATGTTTATCGTTGCCTACGCAAGCATCTGCCTTTTCATTAACTCCTATCAGTTGAAACAGAGCCCCATTGTCTCAGCCACGAAACCCGAAAGAGCCCGAAATCCATTTGGGTGTTTGGGCTAGCGTTTTCTCACCAGCGAAGTGATGAGGGAATATTCTCGAGTCATCACGAAAGCCCTTTTAGAAGAGGCCTTGTCGTAGAGAGCAGATGACACACGGTTTCACGAGTGGGTTGTAAGGGACACTTTATGGGACGAAAAAAGAAGATGAAAACACCACGCCTGCCTTGGCTTGTTTAGGAGTGACTCTCATATCTACATACTGAGTTTTCTTCTTGGGTGACCACCATCACTAACTCATATGCTTCGCAATGAGATAAAGCACAGCCCTAATGAAAAAATATCTTCCCAAATGCCCCCCAGTTCTAACCATGGCTTCTTTGAGTGAGGACGCTATAGCGAGAGAAGTGGACAGAGACGATTTCCTTGGTGATACAGGGTGTTCGAGTTCTTCGGATGAAGCGGAGGAATTGCTTGAAAGTGCCAGTTTAGGTGATAGTGACATAGAAGAGGATTATACTCCCAGTGTTAGTGATGCGACAGGTGAAAGTGCACTTCCATCCAAATGGGAATATTCATTACTGTATAACGTTCCTTGTGTTTTTAATGGAGGAATGGGGCCAAAGCACGACTTGCCCATTGGGTCGAGTGAATTAGATTATTTAATGCACATGTTAAGCGGTTCAGGAAAGAATGATAGGCATTGGGTTAACGTTACCTATGAGGAAATCAGAGCGTATTTGGGTGTCATGGTATATATGGGGGTGTTTGATCTGCCTGAAAGTGAAAACTACTGGAGAAGTGAGGATATAGACTGCCCTCTGATTCGAAAATGTATGACTTACAGTAGATTTACGGACAAAACAAAATATTTTCATGTAAGTGATATCAGAAAAGAGAAAAAAGAAAGTGATGTTGGTTTTGATATCCTTCAAAAGCTGAGACCAGTACTAGATGTTTTAGATACTTTCCATGAAAACTACCAGCCTGGTCGTGATTTAGCTGTCGACGAAGCGATGGTGGCATTTAAAGGACGTCACCATATAAAACAGTACGTCAAATCAAAGCCAACAAAATGGGGTTTTAAAATTTGGGTGTTGGCGAGTCCGAGCGGTTATGTTTTAGAAGGGAATGTATATTTGGGCAAGAAAGAAAGTAGAAATAAAGAAATGCTGTTAGGAAGCCAAGTTGTGATGAATTTACTTGAAAAGCACCTTGGTAAGAACCATCACGTTTATTTCGACAGTTTTTTTTCAAGCGTTTCTCTTATGAAAGAACTTTATAAAAGTAAAACTTATTCTTGCGCTACTACTTGACCAACACGTGAAGAATGGCCAGTTGAATTCAAACATCCCAAGAGCCTTAAACTTAAACGAGGTGAAAGTAAAATTTTACAATTAGCAGAAGTGACGGTAACTTTCTGGCATGACAGACGAGACATTTGTGTTCTATCGACAAACTGCGATCCAAAAGTGAGTTTGATGATTCCCAAGAAAACGGGGATGGGTAACAAACAAATTCTGATTCCATGCCCAGAATCAATAGTAAGATATAATAGATTTATGGGTGGAGTTTATAGAGCCGATCAGAATAGGTCTTACTATGATTTCGGAAGGAAGACCAAGAAAAGGTGGAAATATATTTTCGCGTTTGTAATGAACACAGCCATTGTAAATAGTTACATACTTTATAAAGAAACAAATTTTCCTTCAACCTCGAAGCATGGGACAACACAAAAAGACTTTCGCCTAGCTCTATACAGACAGATGATAGGGAACTACTCCTCCCGCAAGATATTAGGTCGCAAAAGACATTACGTGGTGCCGTAAGTTTTCCGGTCACCCCCCACCATCTAGTGAAAATTAACGGAAGAAAAAGAGTGTGTGCTTGCTGTAGTGCCCAAAAAAGGAAGACAACTGCTGGAAGAAGTGTAGAAACCTCTTGGAAATGCCATGACTGTGATTTACCATTGTTTAAAGTTGGGTGTTTCTTCGAGTACCACAAATAGGTCTATGCTGAAATGGAGGCTACTCACGAGCATGAGCTAGAAACCTGGAGGTAGGTCTAAAAGTAGATAAAAACTATTTATTATCAAAATATTTTATGATATTACCAAAACTGTTTCACAATTTGAGGGTTAAATTTAAAAATGAAACTTACGAACACGGTTGATCTCACTTGCGAATTAATAGGTTGAAAACTGGGGATAGTGGGCATTTAAATTCGCCGAGCGGCCAGAGAACAACATATGGCCGGTTTCGGCCGAGTTAAGAGGGAGAGGGTTAAATGCAGCGTTTTTTGTATATCGTGATCTATTGTCGTCGTGATCTGTTGTCGCGTGATCTGACGTCGTCGTGATCTTCTGTCGGGGTACCCTTTAATACGTTTAAGCAAATATTTTGGTTCAACCGTTGCTTTAATATGTTAGCTATATTTAGAGTAAATATATGCTTAATTAAATGAATCCCGAATGTGATGATTATCTGGACTATTTCAAATATGTACATTTCGGCCTTCACAGCCGAATTTCAAGCTAAAGAGGTAATATTTGACCTCCCTGGCAGAAGTTGTATAGTTTGCTTCCTTAAAGTATATAATAATATTTAGTATACAAGTAATAATGAAAACCCATGCAAATTCCTCTTTTTCCCATACTTCTTTGGTGGCACATTGGGGACAGACATTTCACAATTGTTTGTAAGGAAATACATTGCATGAATTTCTGCCTGACTGGTCTAAGTAGATCTTGAAATTGACCCTTGAAAAAAGGCAAGGTTTCTTTTAGTACTATGTCACATTTTTGCGGGACTAATTTTTATTCTGCTTTTCTGTATTGTTCTGTTATTCTGCATTTATAGGTGGTATTTATACAGTTCAACAGCTAAGATGTATAGGTATCAATGCAGTCCCTCGAAAATAAAAATAGTCTGCGAAGCATAGAAAAAGGCATGAAGAGATTCGTTTTGCTACTGTTTAAAATGCTTTAATACTGGAATGACCGAGGTCGGCTGCCTACCTAATCTGATTGCGAGCAGTCAATTAACCACTTTCTCGATGTTCGCATTCTACCATTTTCCTTTGTACTTTTTCAGTTTTTCCTGATTTATTTGAAGTGTTCTGACGATTTCTTTCACACATGTATCTACTGTTTTGAGGTAAAAATGAGTACTCTACAAAAAGGTTTTTTTTTTAAAAAAAGCTTAATTTAGGCATTCAACAAATTTTTTTTTTACAATACTAAGACAGTGATTGCCACATATTTT
This sequence comes from Pyrrhosoma nymphula, assembly GCA_963573305.1. Lineage (NCBI taxonomy): Eukaryota > Metazoa > Arthropoda > Insecta > Odonata > Coenagrionidae > Pyrrhosoma > Pyrrhosoma nymphula. The sequence continues at coordinate 147,763,742 of OY754328.1, forward strand.
AAAACAAAAAATAATCATGTTATTAATGAGATAAAGTGGAATATATACATTAATATGAATAAAATAGAAGATTTGCAAATTTGAAGTAAAAGAGAAGATGACTTTATGGTGATGCACCTCAAAAGTAAGTGTAACTTTACTGCTCTCCTGCGCACTTCTTGCAAAGAATTGCATCGCTTTTATAATGACCACACATATTTTTGTAGCTCCTTGAGCAGTTATATTTCATTTTGTTCTTGTTGCCAACCAACCAACCAACCAACTTGGAATTGTTTGTTTACCTTACGAACTACAGGAATTGGCCTGAGCGATCGGATTGAGGATCAACCTTCCACATAGGGTGCGTATAATTCCTCAACAACTTTCAAGATGAAAGTTTGACAGGACATCGTGGAGTCATAAAAAAGCCTGTGAAAGGTATGTGCATCTATCATTACTAGATAAAGCATGTTATAAAAGACGTGAACGGACCAACGTCGAGTCATCGCTCGGACACTGTATTTGTGACACACCTGATCAATAGTATCTACTCCATCTTTTGTTTCGTTGTAGAATTCTACAGTCCCTGGTTTCTTTTTTTCAGATGCCACATTGATTGTAATCCCTATGTGCATACTGCAAAGGATTAAGACATTCTTGGAAGATTATCATTCGTAAGAATTCAAGGCGGGGTTGAGGGATGTGTGATCCCAGGGTAGGCGGTGGTGACCATCGCACACCAAGACCGTCATGCGTGGTGAAGAGCCACACCCTCCACAGGGTGCCCCTGGTTTTTCCAGAACATGACGGATCCAGACTTAGAAGTCAATAAAACGCCCCCATCATCACGGTACGTCCCTGTGCCAAGGATGACCCCATCCGCGGGGCGGAGGGTAAGAAGCCGTTAACATATAAAACGCCAGAGACCAGGTGAAATCCGGTTTTATTTTAGCCTTACCCATGCATACGGGGCTCTGCATGGGCGGACCTTTACTTCCCTAGCTACTCGCGGAAACCATATATAACTATTTACCTTACAAAAGCAGGACTCTGCAAAGTGCCCATCAACCTTTGGCCCCTTGGGACAAGCGAGCTTCTTTTTTCAATAGTACGGTGCTGTCAAAATTTATGTCATGCGTTGGCTCACTCCTCTGATGTTCCGCGACCGCCGACTGTCTGAGTTGTCCGTTTTTCACGGGCCTCTTATGCTCTTGGAGCCGGCATTTTAGTGCTCTTGAAGTGGCCCATGTAGGAGTTACCACAGCCACACTTGATTTGGTATATTCCAATTGGGACATTTTGGGATCTTCAATCCTATTTTTGTTCAATCTTAAAGTTCAAATATTTGTAAATGAGGTTTCTGAAATACTCTCGTCTCAGAATCGGCCGGAACATCTTTGGCATAATCTATTGGGATTGGGACATTTTGAGATATTGCTTCGCTATCAGCTGACCAGAGAGTAAGAACTCCTTGAATACATTTTTACTGAGTTTATATTTCTCATTATATCCTTGACAGATAATAAGTAACACAGTAAATTTGGCAGGGAGCTGCTAACGGCTCATTAGAGAGGGAGAGAGTCAATGGTTCCCGAGTATAAGTCCCTTCTTACGACTTAGGGAAAGCGGGGTGGATGGACGGTATGGCGTCTTCACGGGACCCAAGGAGGAAGTTGTCGATGGCCCCACGAAGAAGAAGTGGACCCAATGTGAACGGTGGGCTGGTCGTTGCAGGCTAGAGTCCCTTTGGGCTCTGGCCGAAGCTCTCTACCAGCAGGACGGCCGCCTCCTGCGCCGCATTGGTAGTGACTGGAACCGTCCTCCCGCGCGGTGACCGGCCTTTGGACGGGAGGTGGGTGCGGGAAGGTGGGGGAATCTCTCCGGGTTTGCCGTCGAGACATGGGTGTGAGAGGATACAAGAGGGATCACAGGGCAGCCATGTCCACTGTGTAGTCTCGTTAAGTAGGTGGAAGAGCGCCTTAGGGCAGAGGCGAAGTTTGATTTCCGGGACTCGGCAGCAATCGGGCGTTGACCGCGTCTCTCCCTCCACTGTCCTCCTTTTTGCCCCGAGGATGCCCCCCTTATATACTTCTAGTGCTCGGGGCATCGGTGGGGGTTAGTTCAAAATATATTAATTAGGGGTGAGTATTTATCTTATAAATTTGAAAATATTCGTTGGCTCCTTCTCGAACGTTGGATGATCCAAGGGAACAAGGAGGGAAGGAGTGGGAGATACACAAATGCTAAACTTATTTGAGGAGTGGATGACAAAGGAAGAGAAGGAAAAAGGGGGAAGAAGTGGGAAGGGTGCTTGGAGCCACGGGGGATGGTCAAGGGTCCAGTAGGGAGGGTGAGAGAGGGCGAAGAGTGAAAGTGGGAGTGCCAAAGGGGGAAAGTCCCTAGCAATGGGAGGAAGGTGGGAGGGTCTGTGGAGGGCGCACCGGGTTATGTCCTCAGCGCAGGCTCTCTTGGCAGAGAAGGTAACTAAATTCCAAGAAAGGGTATGTGGAGGGCGCACCGGGTTATGCCCTTAGCGCAGGCTCTCTTGACAGAGAAGGTAACTAAATTCCAAGAAAGGGAGTGGGGGAGGGGGGTCCAGAGTCAAGCTCTAGCGGCTTCCTCGTCGTCGGCTGTTAACTGAAAGGGGAGCGGGGGGGAAGGAGGCGATACACCTACTTCCACCTTTTCCACGTTTTCCCAAAAGAAGCTCGGACAGGGAAGAGAGGAATAGAGAGGGGAGGAAAACAATTATCAGTGCACTTTCCCAATTTCGGACTTTCTGCCTTAAAAAGGCTGAATGTAATATACATTTGATCTATTCCGGTTCACAACAGAAGTCGAACCAATCAATTTTAATATCAAACGTATTTTAACCACAACGAATTCTTTCACTCAAACTATTTTATTCGTGAAATGAAATTGTGTGCTAAATTGAGAGCACGACTTCATTTGGGTTTAAAGACGTTCATAATTTAGTGCTAACGTTAACTATGAAGTACTATCCTCGAAATTCTCTTTCAAAGCGGTTCTTAACGTGGTAAGATAAGGATAAAGGTAAAAACACCTGAAAAAGACAAGATATCAACCTGATTTTAATTTTCAAATGTTGGTTACCCTTCCACCCGAAGTCAACCACACTGAAATGTTAATCATATTAGAAAAAATTATCTTCCTCAAAACTTGGTTCAATTCATTGTCGACATATATATGTTTGGCGGCCATTTCACCTCAAATCACCAAACAATTTACTCTAATTGTCTCCGATTCAGCTGAAAATTGATAAATGAGTCGCATATTAACCCAAGCGTTATACTCAATCAGCGTTTTGTGACAATAAATGATTTGAATGATTTATGCGCTTTCAATTTCTTCAGATTGTAGCTAAAATTGCGTAGGTAAAAAAAATTATCGCTACAAGCAGGCACTCTTGCAGAAACACTCGGCGCACGAACCGGGATCGAAGAAAATCTGGAGATTCACTCACTCGCACACACACACTCACAAAAACCCACACTTAACTAACAGGAAACTTAACTAACGCGACTATATTAAGACAAGGTCTAATTTAAATATCCTACTCTAATAATAAATAAAATAAGGTACAAGTATATGACACTACACTGCAAGCAGAAAAGCTCCAAGCAAGCAGTAGCTGCAAGCGCAGGTAGTCGGAGAGGCAGAGAGGGCAGGTAGACCCGGGATTAGGGAGCGCCCGAAGGTCACGTCCGTTCCATCCGAGAGCTGGAGGGAGAAGGAATTCTTGAGGGAGCACATGGAGTACTGCAAACCAATCAAGGCCGCCTCACAACAAGTCCGCCTATTTGAAGCCGACACTTAAAAGATTGTTTTGGAAGATGAGTCCCAAGGTCACACCTTCTAGAATATTCGTTTGAGAGGAAGATATTACGAGAACTTTCGTGGAATTTCCACCGGCGGGGAAGTTAACAATAGGCATCAAATAGTATATGTAGCGACGGACGACCTTACCTGGGGGGGTTCACAATGACCAAATAATTAACGACCCTTTCGACAAGGCAGAAATCCTAAAAAAATCCTAAAAGGTCAATTTAAGCACATTGACGAGATTGCAAAATCTTGAGCTCCTAAAGTTACGCAGAGAGATGTTGTCAACAATGCTCAAATGCTTAAGGTGGCTGATCCAAAAAACCAAAGTGAACAGATTTTCTTAAAAATTTCCAAATATGTTCCTTTTTGAATATTCTATGGAATATCGAAGAAAAAACTGGGGATCATCGACATACTTTTAGCGATATCTCAGATTCTTTTAACAAGGAACCTTATCTCTCCATTCCAATTGGATAAATTACGCACTTTCTCCATTCCTACTGAATAAATTTTAACCAAAAACTGATATAATTAAGCTCTCATAAATTAAAATATATTCTGAAAAAAATATTTAATACTATCGACTGAAATTTTTCGTAAATACGATTAAAAAATATGTATGCGAGAATTTCAAATGTCGCGCGCGGCTATGTGGTGTAAAGTTGGCAAAGTGGCACACGAAAGTACGGGACATGCTAAGCAGAGACACGTGCTGCAGCGCGTCGCAGAATGGACGCTGTTGCCGGATTAAAAACGAAAGATTAAATAATTTATAGAAACATATTTTAATACTTGTTCGCATTCGAGTGACAATGCATTTTCATTAAAATACTTATTTTGAATCCTATGGCCACGGGTGTGAACTGTTTTCGGAAAATTATTTTCGCAAGAATGACTTAAGAAATAAATCAAGTCTGCATTTAAGCAAATTTTTATGGCAATGTGTAAATTTAAAGGACAATATTTCAGAATGTACCTAAGACATAAGTCATTCCTACTGAATATAGTATAACTACGACCTATTATTTATATTTTAAACGAGCATTAAAATTTAAGTAACTAAATTTCTCAATGACTAACGATTACCCGACCAGCCACTTAAAGGGTCCCGAAAAGTTATCAAGATAGCCCCAGCCCTTGGAATCATGCTCTGCTGGGAAAAATTATTTGAAGCGTTGTGTATCGATCCCGGTACCCCTCTTATGCTATGCGAGTCCTCTTTCCGTCTTTTATACGCCCTAAATATGAAGTAGAAGCTGAAAACAAAGAATTAGGATTAATTGCACACTTAAATTTAAAACACGAAGAATATGTAATACGTATGCAACATAACTGCACCCACGAAAGATTATTCGGTCATATATAACATGCAATTAAAGGAGCGAGGCTGGCTAAATTAATCTCACTCTGATTATCGGTTGGAGTAAGGCCCACAACATAAGTCATGCCGAAAATGGTAGTTGTGAAAGGGTTTAAGCACAACAATCACCTTTGCAAATCAGAAAATATATAAGGCCGTTTTACACGGTACATTTGTTTGTACAAACTCATCCGTGAACTCTTGCATGAGGCGAAATGTATCGTGTAAAGCGGCAAATTGTATGAACGCTTGTGCGAATGTCTCAATGTCTGCACGGGAAATAGAACCTGAACCTGAACCGAATTTCGATGAGACAAACGTACAATCTCACGTACATTCGTTTGTACAAAATCTTTCATCGTGTAAAGCGGCCTATAAAAGAGCACTCTTTCAACGATTGAAATAGTTCAAAGCCCACATAAATATGCAGTTTAACACAAAAGTGAGGCAACCAAAAATATTTTTTGTAAATTTAGGAATGGGATATGAACGGTTTCAATGTCCTTCACTGGAAAGCGTTTGAAATGAGCTCAATAAGGTAAACTACTTCGGATGGCTTTGAGTCAATCATTTGAACATCCGCATTAAAATGATTTCGCATTGAAACGGCGACCATAGTGAAAATCGTCTACGATGACACTGAGTTTTTTAACAGTTGAGTTCGCGAATCGATATTCAAATTATTCATCCCGGCCGTGCGCAGCGAAAAAACATATATATCTAATCTTGGCTAGAACGTATGTACAATTGTCCGAGTCTTAAAATAATTCTCACCAAGAAACACTGTCCAACGGGGAGAACAGACAAGTGTCTGAAGTTGGGATCACAGGTCCCGCTTATACATGATCAACATTTCCAACCACCACGTTCTTGCCGCGAGCACTTTAAGTGGTACTCGAGATAACGACAAAATGAACCTGACCCGCTTTGATTCTTAGATGGTGTAAAATACATAATTCAAAAGTTCCTTTAAACAATGCGGTAAGCAGTAATTAGCCAATCGGGTTTTGATTTCGTGTAGAAAGTGGACGATGACATCCGGTCCTCTAAGGGCCAAATGACAGCACTGTTATTTAGTAACTATGGGACGATTCCTTAAAATAAATAGTTAATGTGGACAATTTCACCCTTTGCAGCAATCTTTAAGGCTGTTGGATATGTAAAAGTGGGTCATTGAATGCACATTTTAATAATTAAACAATTAAAATTGAAACAACTATTGGACAATATTTAATATAAGTGTATTACTTTATGCAACAAACTCACCATACAGGCAGTAATGTAAATTATTACTACTATAAGAAATGTGCTATTTTGCCTTAATAACAAAATCTGTACAATGCATGCAATCGAATTATTACGAAATATATTTCATGCGCCAGAAGGCTAAATGTTGAAATTGCATTGGTTTGGTGGCGCAGCCTTTGGTTTGAAGGTAGAAGCGGTCATACCTTCAAACCAAAGGCTGCGCCATGGGCAGTAGATTCAGCCCTTCCTATGCCAACCTTTTCCTCGGCCGTGTCGAAGAGTCCTTCCTATCCTCACAACCCCTGAAACCCTTACTCTGGCTTCGATACATCGACGACATTTTCCTTCTCTGGCCCCATGACGTCGATTCTTTTAATTCATTTATTTCCGCTCTCAACGATTTCTCTTCTATCTCCTTCACCTCTCATTTCTCTTCTTCCCATGTCACCTTCCTTGATGTAGATATCACTCTCTCCAACCACCATTTCAACACCTCAGTCCACATCAAACCCACCAATAAGCAGCAATATCTTCACTATAACAGCTGCCATCCCTCCCATACTAAAAGATCCCTCCCCTACTCTCTTTCTAGACGAGGTTTTCGCATATGTAATAACCCCGATTCCCTTGATAAATTTCTTTCCTCTTTGCACCAATCCCTTCTCCGACGAGGATATCCTGAGACTCTTCTCAATAAACGAATTCTCAAAAAACCCTTTCCTCCTAAACCAACCCAAAATAAGGAGAATTACAACCTCTCCCTCTGTACCACCTACTTCCCAGGCGTCCATGCCCTCAAAAAAATCATTAAAAACCATTTCCCACTCCTCTCTGATAATCTCACCACCAAAAACACATTCCCAAAATGTCCCTCTCTCACCTTCAGGCGTCCCCTAACCTCTCCAGCATCCTAAAAACCACCAAACCGCTGACTAAACCCTATATTAGCTCTAAAACCCCACCCAACCCCTGCCATCGCGCGAGATGCAAAACGTGCCCTATTCTTATTACCGACCCCCTCCCCGCTAAATTCCTCTCCCACCCACTTCCTTCCGTCCCCTCTCGGTCATGCACTTCCCACAACATTGTGTACACCCTCCTTTGCAACCTTTGCGATTCCTATTACATTGGTCTCACCACTAACGCCTTAAGTGTTAGATTGACCGGCCAACGAGCCAGTTGTAAGCCGTCCTCGCCCAATGCCTCCTTCCCCGTCCCGATCCATGCTTCCTCCCACAATGTCAGTTTTGACAAATGTTTCCGAGCAGGCATATTGTCTTCCCTCCCTCCCTCTGCCTCTCCCCTTCAATTACGTACATTAGAATTGGCTTGTATCTGGCTTTATTCTGCCTATAATCCCCCCGGATTAAATCGGGCTCACTGACCCCTACCGCCCCTTCTCCTCTCCCCTTTCTCCTACTTTTATCCCCTCCCGCCCCTCCCCTTTCCTCCCTCCCACATCCCTTCCTCCTTCTCCAACCCTCTCCCGCCTCTTCCCCTCTTCTCCCCCCCTCACCCCGCTCTCCTCTTCTGACCCCCTCCCGCCCCCCCTCTTCTCCCCTTTCTTACCCTTTCTCCTCCCTCTCCCCCTACCTCATTCTGCCCCTTGTCCCATGCCTGTCCATCATTCTGTATCCTTCCTTCTGTGAGAAAGGCAACGTGCCGAAATATCAGAACGTATAGTGTGTGAGTGTTCTTCTTTTTTGTGTTTCTATATTTAATTCCGCCCCACCCGTGGCAAAGTTTATTTTTATATATATAAGCTTCTCGTAATTTTGAAGGTCACCTAAAAATTTCGTTGTTTAAAGTGGCTAATAGTTTCCACATTTTTCCTTACTTTCAATCTCTTAGGCAACGTCTCATAATGAGAAACCAATTAATCGCACTTATCTGTTGTGCAGAATTCCGGTCCTAATATTGGCGCAAAAAAGTAGAACGCTGAACTATAAGCATTCGTATGAAATTCCGCCGGAGCTCTACAGTGTCGTGTAATATATCTAATCTTTTCAGGCTTAACATAGTGGAAGTTGGTAACATCCATGATAGAACAACTTGGTTTTAATCCACACAATTTATTTCAGACGACCCGGGTTTCAGCAACTTACATTTTGTGCCATCATCAGGTCATGATCAGGTCAGGCCTGATGTGTGGCTGGCAGGTCAGGCCTGATTTTGTGCCATCATCAGGTCAGGCCTGATGATGGCACAAAATGTAAGTTGCTGAAACCCGGGTCGTCTGAAATAAATTGTGTGGATTAAAACCAAGTTCTTCTATCATGGGTGTAATATATCGTTTTACTCCTTGTTTATTTGACTAAAAAATGCATCCATTGAAAAGTGTTTAAATAAAAATGTTTAGCTTATACGGTCGAAAGAGTGAAGAAAAACACGCGAAAAACTAGAAGAACGACGAAACGGTTATCTTCTTCACCTCGTCACGGCCAACATATTTCATTGGTGCACTTAATTGATTTTTTATGGAGAGAACAACATCTCCGCATTACAAATGTTTCTTTTAAATTAAATTTTACCCATTCTTTGATTTTTAAAATGTCCGATAGCTAATTTCAATTTCCGAGATGTAGTAAAGTATAAAGGCAAATATCCAAGTTACGTATGATTTAATGAAAAAATATCGTAAAACTTTTCATGTAAGAAAATATTGATATTTTTCCTCTTACTTAAAATAAACCACGTGTGTTTAAACCACATGCAAAGTACTACATGCACACTACCATTTTCGAAAGAGTTTCACAATTACCAACATCGCAAAATGGTAGTGTGCATTGCCGCGGGGCGATTTTCTTCTTTGTGGTATATTTTAAGTAGGAGGAAGAATATAAACATTTCCTTAAAGGAAAAGTTTTACAGTAGTCTATGTAATGAGAAATCTTCACTTAAATAAAATAACAATTTCATTTGGATTCATGAAAAATAGGTACTTCACAGTTCAAATTATATTTGCAACGACGGGTGGGCATGTGTTGGCAAAATAAACCGGCAACAAATTCAAATCGAACAAATTGTAGCTAATAATCGCAACGCAGCCACACGTGTAGCGCAACTGGAACAGAATACAAGACGAAACAGTCAGCTTCAGCAATCATTTGCCGCTGCACAGCACAGAGCGCAGCAGCGCGGCTGCGGAACGATCGCGAAACTAGCCTATTGTTTGCAACAGTTATTTTAAACAGTTTCCTGTCTGAAAAATTTGCGTCTGCAGCCGTTTCGCTGCGACAACACTTTATTCCACCACTAGGTACCGCTGAGTGAACGCAACAAGGCTGGAATCGACCCCACGAACACTCACGAGTCAAAATATCAGTCAAACCAAACTTTCGAAGATTTCAATAAACGCAACATCACTTTTCTCTCATAGTAGTTCCACAGAGTATACTCTATGGTAATACTTTATGCATAAGTCGTGGTCGGTTGCATTCTTAACGGTGCATGGAAATTTAAAGTACACCGCAGTAGTAAAAAGTTAACGTCGCTCCGAAAAAGATAAATAGCGATTTTCATGTGCTTGAGGGCAACAAAGCCTATCGGGTCTCAGTTTTTACTCAAAATTATTCACTTTAGATTTCCCAAAAAAGTGTGACTTTTTTATCTCAAGTAATTTTTTTTATGCAAATCGCTGGCTGCTTAAAATTCAGGCAGTTCTTCCTTTGTGAGAACGTCTGGTATTCCGATTTCCTCGTCACCATAAATCGCACATGAAGTCTGCGTCTAAAGCCTGTTTCACACGATGCTTGATCCAGCACAAGATCTGGTACTTGATATTGAGGACGGAACACTGTATGATATAAACCGTGATAGAAGGTTTCACACGAGCATTAAACTTGTGCTTGCGATGGAGCGGTACTGTCGTCCACTGTTCCGAACTGTTAAAACAAAATGGAAAATTTCCACGAAAGAATGCGACTTTTGGTTGCACTGCAGTAGGGATTGTCGAGAAATTCACAGAACATTGATTTCACCACCAAAGAGTGCGTAACACGCACGATAAAGTGAGGCGCTGATTAAAAAAAAGTGAAGACCGCACTGCGACTGTAAAAGCTAACGTTATTGGTCGACGGCTACTAGGTCCTACTGGGAGCTAGTAGAAAACTATTACCGCATCAATTATGAAATAAAGTAGCTCAGCCAGTATGATAGCGATTATACTGGCTAGCCAGCATGTTGGTTCTATATCACACGATACTGGAAAGTTATTATACTAGCGAGTATCCTCGAATTTGTTGGATCTAGCATCGTGTGAAACGGGCTTTATTTCTAGTGAGAAATTGGCATCAGGGAAATAGGATATCTCAAAGTTGTAATATCTTACCTGCCAGCATGGTCAAACTCCATGTACATGCACCTTTTCTGGGTTACTCCTTTAATTTATTCTGTAATATTCCGGCACCGAACTTCGTTTCTCTCTCCTTCGGACATCACGGATATCAATCTGCTTGCAACGATCGATTTGAATCGAGTCCGACATTATAATAGCATGTTAAAAACATTTAACGGCCTCCAAATCTTCATTGCTTCGTATAGATGGCGCTGATGCTAGCACGACCAGCAGTTAGTTCTTTTTTGCACCGTACAGCTGGCGTTAAATCACCGCCAAATTCAAATGCCGCAGGATACCCCATGCCGCCCTCGCCTATAATTTTCCAATATTTTAAGCAATAAAGATATTTTTGTGCTTCTCACGACAGTACTTTACTTGAACAGCCTACTATATTTACGAAGAAAAGAGTTTATTTTAATTAGGTAAATACATAAATTACATTTATTTCTCCCCCGATTCGATCACCCATTACCCTCTGAAAAAGTTTAATATTGAGGAAATTGTGAGGAAAATGCAATTAAAATTAATGCAACAGACTATTTTTTATGCTAAATAATAATGTTTTTGTGCTTTACCCACCGATATTTATACTGAAAGATTATGATATATCCTAAGGGAAAAGCTTATTTCAGTTATGTAAACGAAAATGCCATTACTTAACCCGGAGTACGAGTACGGAGAATACGGAGGAATAGTACGGAGAGGAGAGTAAGCTCGAACGTTTATTGTTAAACCACGAGGAACCCTGAGAGGAGAGTACGATCTACTATAGCTAGCATTACTGAAAGTATCACGCCATTTAAAACCCCCCACGCTACGCGTCAGCAGCAGGCAGGGCAATTGCTATGACTAACTGGAAAGCGAACCAGATGGTGACAATCTGAAAGGGCTTTTAAGAACTGAAAAAGGTAGAAATCCAAGAACAGTTAAAGGATTTGGGGCTGAACCTATCGGGAATAAAACAGGAGCTCATGAAAAGATTGAGAGAGGCGTTAGAAAAAGAAGGAATAGATGTTAGCAAAAAGAAATTTCAGGTGGCCAGAGAAAAACCAGCGGAATCTGGCATAGATGCATTCATAAGGGGATTTAAAATGAAAGGCATAAAGAAATCACTTCGAAGGAAGAGAGAAGAAAAGGGAAGGAAGAGCAAAAGGGAGATAGATGAAAAGAAAAAGAAGAACACGACCGGGAGAAAGAGAGAGCATTAAAGGAATTGTTTGGAGAGATAAAATTCGAATGAAGAGAACAGCGGGAGGATATGATCTCGAATGTAAAACACAGCGTAGACGCGGCAAAGGAAGAGTGGAATGAAAATTTCACGGAATACAAGACGGATTTCGTAGAGCAAGCCAAAATCCGTTTGGAAGTATAAAAGTCCCAGAAAGAAGCGGAAGATAGCAGGAGTGAGATGACCAGTATAAGCGAACGAGTTCAACAGCTGACGGTCAAGGTCAACATGGGAGATTGCTATTTTTTAATTTCGTTTTGTAATGTTTTATACTAAATTTGTAAGAAACCATGGACAGTAGAGAAGTGACACGGTTGCAACTTCACGAAAAAATTGTAGAAAAAAAAATATTACGGCACGTGAGAAAAAAATGTTGTGATTGATTTTTTGGCTGAAAATTTTCAATTGAATGGAGATGCCAATGCGAAAGGTATTTTGACAAAGTGCCTACAAACATGCTTTTTCACTAGATATTTTGAGAAATGGAACAAGGCGCAGTGAAGGGAGAGCTACTTTAAGTTAATGATAGTAAATGGCTAGTAGAAAATGGGCCTGTTAATAGATGTACCTCCCAAAAGCAGGATGTGGCACCGCAAACGGTGGTAACACAGCTAGACGCTTCTTTTCGGACCCTAAATCATCAGCAAATATTACCGGTAAGAGAAACTAACAACTATTTAAAATTTAAAAAATCAACGTTACTGAAGTTGGGTGAGATTTTTAAGATAATTTAACATTTTTCAGGGCTCCATGAACAACTGATTTCAAGGTTTTCAAATATTTTGAAAGCAATTTCAAGCAGTCGAGCACTCAATCTCAGTGTGTTCGGAAACAGTCTAGCAACAGCGAAATTATACGTGAAGCAATACTCTTGGTATTATATGCCACCAACGGTGCAGAAGCTTCTAATTCATGGTGCAGATATATCCAAGGAAGCAATTCTGCCCATCGGGCAGCTTTCAGAAGATGCCTTGGAATCAAGGAATAAGAATATTAGGAAATTCCGGCAACAAAATACGCGGAAGATATCAAGAGAAGCGTCAAATGTAGATTTATTTCGGAGGTTGCTCACCCTTGATCTCTTGATATCTTTAATTTCATTTCAAAATAAAAAATCGAAGGAAGATTTAGATGCAGAAGTGAAAAAACTAATTGACTATGGGAATGATGAATGTGAAGATGAGAGTGATGACGAGTCATCAGAGGATGAGTGAACACTATTTATCAATATTATTTTTCCAAATATTTATTTAATTTTTTGATAAAAATATTATTAACAAATATTTGTTTAATATAAAAATTTAAATGAAAAATTATCATGGTCTCTACCTATGGTTTACTTTTATGTTGAATCCTGATCCCAGTGGTGTGACGAAAATATAGCAAAATGCAATTGATGGAACGTAGCCAATTTTAAACTAATTTTGCAATAAAAATGAATTAATATTTATTTTTTTGTGAAAATGTGATCTGCGTAACCTATGGCTAAAAATTATAGACTTTTAACCTTGATGCAAGTTCATTTTCATCGAAAAACATATTTTCAATTCCTCCCATTCCGTTGCTGTAGTCATAATTTCTTAAAATGTATTATGCATTAAAATTCTGCTTGAACAATTTTTTACAGATTTTATTTCTCCTAGCATTATGACACTCAACCATCGAATCTAAGGTTTTTTGTTGTATAATTCATTTTTAGGCAATTGATAGCACTGAATCCGTAGGATATATTGAAAAAATAATGATAAAATCACGTTTATTAGCCCAAAATACCTTATAAATGCACTTGATGTTGAACATGGACTGGAAATTATTAGAGTTATTAATTTTGGCCAGCCTTTTTCCAGTTTGGCTCGCTGTGCGACGAGAGCACAAGTGCCGGCAATAAGCATGAAGACGCCACAATTCGACGAGAGACGAGGAGAGGCCCTAGAAATACATCGATGAGTTGGAGGAATCCAGGGAAATGTATCAGATGTCCTGTACCGATATGCTAAAAATCGCCAGGCAAGAATGACGGGGAAAGCGGGAGAATAGCTCATGGCGACGGCACATTTATACGCCGCCTTTGAGACTTTCAAAACAATGTTCCAAGCACATTATTGAGGCAGGGAGCAACAAATGGAGGTGAGGAGAATGTTAGACACTGGGCGGTATAACCCGAGAGGAAATAGCAACAGAGTGGATTATGCGAAAACGAAGATAAGCGCGGCGAAGGAACTTAGGCGAACAATGTCGGACGAATAAATTATTTATCGGTTAGAACAACATTATGGGCCGGAAATTAATGCAGGAATCATATCGCATCACGTCACAACGCTTCCGGAGTTCCTGACCTTGTTAAGCCGATACGACTGTGTAGTCCAAGAGCCGAGTCGTGAAGGGAGAAATAATCCATGGCCACGGCAGCGAGAAATGAGGGGAGAACAACGAAACAGTTGAGGAAATTATCAAAGGAGAGACGATGACCAAAGGAACGATTCCCGCTTCAACAACCGACACGCCGGCAGGCAACCCCCGAACCAGCCGGACGGGGAAGGACGCGGACACATAGCTGATCCAGTAAGCACGCTGATGGTGGAGAGGCGAGGAATCAGTCAACCAGCCGGGAAACTCGCGAAGGCAAGGCGTGCATTATGTCCCAGCATGTCTGAAGACGGTAGAAGAGGGACAAAAAAATATCGAGGAGAAGACGGAAGAAGAAAAATAGACAGATACATAGCATATTCCAAACACCGAGGGAAGTTTTAGAAGAGGAAGCCGAAGACGCCGTAGGAGGAATTAAATGTCCGGAGATACGAGTAGAGATATGACAAATTCGCATGAATGCATTGATTGATTCAGGTTCAGAAATCACTTGCATGAGCGAAGCATTATATGAAGCGAACGTAAATGAATTTAAAAACATCATGGAACTACCGGTAAGAGGACTTATTATGGTAGGGGTGATAGGCAGAAAAGGTGGAAGAATAAAAGGACACATATTTACCACTCTGCGAATCGGAAAGGTTGACGTAGAAATTAGCTCTATTATAATACCGAGTCTGGTGAAGCCAATAATAATAGGCACGGACTCGCTAGCAGTCTTGGCAGCAGAAATTAATTATTAATATCCCACAGTAATCTTGGCAGTGGATAGAGACGAAGTAACTTGTCCATTTGAGGAGGCGAATGAAGAATCACAACCATGCTTCCCTCCCAGTGGCCACGAATTCTTTGTCCCACGACGCGGTCTTCAATTCTTGTTTCAAGGTGTCCATTATTGCTTCCCTCCCCCCCTCAGACTCCGCCCTCAACCTCCACACGCTTGAATGAGCGTGCATTTGGCGCCTAAACGATTGCAGCGCCCCTGGACTGAATGTATCCTGCTAACCCTCTCCCCCATCACCCCTTCTCCCCCTCCCGTTCGCTCGCCCAACAATATCCATTGTTCCTGCGGCATTCTGACCCAGTCAGTCGACATCTCCTCGTTGAGAAAGAAGCCTTTGGCTTCGAAAGCTCCGGAAAAAACTTTTCTCGTGTGAGTGTTCTTTCTAAGTGTTTTACATTATTAAGTGCGTCACAGCTAGTGCCACTGGTGTATTATATATATATATATACATATACAAGAGGGTGGCCGATAAAAATATACACACGGAAAAAAGAACACTTACAAATAAAAACTTCCGATATTTCGGTGAAGATATTCGCTCCACCTTTCTCTAGGAGAAGAGTAGAAATGAGGAAAAGGATAGTGGTTGAGGTATGGGAGGGGAAAGAGGGGGAAGACGAAGGTGTTACAAGGGGAAGGAGGGGAATGAGAGGGGAGAGGAAGGAGGGGAAAGACGAAGAGCTAGGAGAGGGCGGGCGGGGAGAGGGCGAGCGGAGGGGAGAGAGGAAAAAAGGGGAGCAAAAGGAAGAGGAGTGGAGGAAGCAGGGAGAGATGAGATGAGGGGGAGGGAGAAACTAGTGTGATTTATTGAGTCCGGGGGGCGAGAAGGTGGACCAGAATACAAGAAGATTCAAGATCTTTGAGCTGAAGGGGAGAGGAAGAGGGGGAAGGGAAGCAAGAAGACCAACTTTAAAGGTGTTATTGAAAGTGGAGTTGTGGGAGGAGACGTGAATGGCGACAGGGAGAGAAACAGAGAGGGAGGGGCAATCGTTACAGGAAGAGCGGTGCCCATTCATTCTAATATTGAGAGGAGTGGTGGATAAGCCAATATAGAAAGAAGGGCAGTATTGGCAGAGGAGGATGTAGACAATGTGAGGCGTGGTGCAGGAGGGTGAGAGGACAGAAGGGAGGGGAAAAGCGAGGAACTTGTCCGGCAAGGGCTGAGTGATGAGGATGGGGCAAGTTTTACATCGCGGGCGGTTGCAAGGGGTGGGAAGGGATTTGGTGGGTTTGAGTGATTTGGACAGGGGTTTGGTAATATTGAAAATGGCGGATAGATTGGGGGGGCGTCTGAAGCTGAGAGAGGGACATTGGGGGAATATTTTAGAAGTGGTTAGGTTGTCCGACAGGATAAAGTAGAGGTTTTTAATAATACGCCTAATAGAGTCCACACCTGGGAAGTAGGTGGTACAGAGGGAGATATTGTGTTGGGAAATGCTATTAGTAGGAGGCAGTTTGGGGGAGTGTGGTTTTTTGAGGATTTTTTATTGAGAAGTTGCTCTGGATAGCCTCTGCGAAGAAGAGATTGATGGAGGTTAGTAAGGAATTTATCAAGGGAGTCAGGGTTGTTGCAAATTCACCCGTGTTGCAAATATATTTATCACCCGAGTGATTCTCCTGGAAGTTTTATATCGTTGCGTCCTGCAATCCTTCTGTGTGTTCTTCTGTCTACGAGCTGCGTTTTCGGTTCCGGTTCTACGTTCCTGTGGTTCCTGTCTTGTGAGTCGCATCCATCTTTCTCAGTGTCCTATCCCTCCCTCACCACTGTGTTATCTTATCTCATTTCCTATCTTATCTCTTATCCCATATGCTTCTTCACGCCTTTCTCCTCTCCTAATACTTAGTCCGTCATGCCTTCCACCGATCTTGTCATGTCTTGGCTGCACACTATAAAAAAACTTTCTTTTAAATTGGCTCAATGCACGTGCCACTCCGAGTTTCTCTCCTCTTGCTTATCCCTTGGCATCTTTCCAAACGGACTTACTATCAAACTCCCCCTAACCGGCCTCCCTCCTTCTTTACGTCCGTTCTTCCACACGTACTCTTATCAGCTTTCCTTTAATTTCTGTCATACGGTCCTCTTACGTTATCAATCTCTTGTACACCAATACTATGCTGATATTCATTCCCTTATCAAAATTGTCAAGCTGTGCAGCCCGCATTTGATCTCCAGTATCCAACGTTCACTCCACTCTGCGCTTCGCGTTCTTGCCTCCAAGCGCTTAAAAGCCCAGCGTAAACTCTCTTCACTAATCCTTTCCTTTTTTTGCCGAGGCCTCTCTCTTCCCGTGCACATGGCGACATCCCCCCCTCCCCCACCTCCATTGTACTTGTCCAAACCTGACCTTGCTACGTGCTTCAACCTGGCTACCCCGCCTCCTCCTACGTCAGTGGATTTCCCAAAGCGCGTCCTTCCTAAAAGCGAATCTCCTTCCGCTGCCCCCACCCTCCCAGCTCAGTCGTCGGCTGGACTGCCGGTAGTTGAAAAAGCGGTTGTTAACCTCTCCTCTACTTCTCTTTCCCCTGAACATTTATCTCTTCTTTCCAAAGGCCTTAGTTTTTCACCTACCCCTAAAATAAACCCTGTTAAAATCCTCTCTGACGCCCTTCTTTTCTGCCGACGACTGAAATGGAAATTTTTCTGGGAAACGCGTCCCACTCCTCCGTCTCCCACCTCCCCCCCACACCGCTCTCTCCAAATTCAAACCTCCTTCTTCACATGAGCCAAAACCACTTCTTTCCAATCACCCCCTTGAAATCTTCACCAACCTTCTCCTATCAAAACTCTCTGAGCCATCTTTTTTCAACTCCCTTAAACCAAAACCCAATCTATCTCCTTCTGAAATCTCGGCCCTCAGAAAACTTACTCTAAATCCAGATATTGCCATCACTCCTTCTGACAAAGGCTCCACAGTAGTCATCCTCAACTCTTCTGACTACCTCGATGAAGCCAACCGGCAACTTTCTGACACTTCCTCATATCAGCCTTTGTCCCATGACCCTAATCCTGAATTTTTGGATGAAATAATCTCCTTTCTTCAAATCAAAGGCCCTGATGAAGGCCTGTCTAAACAAGATATCACCCTTCCTTCTCCGTCACACCCACGCACCCCAAACTTCTATATTCTACCTAAAATCCACAAACCTGACAACCCTGGCCGCCCCATTGTCTCCTCTTATAACTCACCCACCGAACGCATGTCTGCATTTGTTGACTACTACCTACAACCCATTGTCCACTCCCTGCCCTCCTATATCAAAGACACTTATCATTTTCTTGAACGCCTCCATTCTACTCCACTCCCCTCTAACTGTGATATCTTAATGGCCACTATTGATGTCACTTCCCTATACACCAACATTCCTCATTCTGTAGGACTTTCTGCCATCCGCCATTTCATCACTAAACGCCCTGCTCCTCAAATTCCCAGCTCTGAGTTCCTTCTTGATCTTTCCAATTTCATCCTAACCCACAACGCTTTCTCTTTCAATAACAAATTCTTTCTTCAAATTAAAGGATGCGCTATGGGTAGTCGCTTCAGTCCTTCCTACGCCAACCTTTTCCTTGGACTTTTTGAACAATCTTTTCTATCTTCATGCTCACTAAAACCTCTTCTCTGGCTTCGTTACATTGACGACATCTTCCTTCTATGGCCACATGGTATTCATTCTCTCAACTCTTTTATTTCCACCCTCAACGCCTCCTCTCCCCTCTCCTTTACTTCTAACATCTCTGCCTCTAACGTCGTCTTTCTAGACGTAAACGTCTCCCTCTCTGACCGCAAATTTAGCACTTCCGTGCATATCAAGCCCACCAACCAACAACAATACCTCCATTATAACAGCTGACACCCCTCCCATACTAAACGTTCCCTCCCCTACTCCCTTTCTATTCGTGGCCACCGGATTTGCAACAACCCTGACTCCCTTGATAAATTCCTTACTAACCTCCATCAATCTCTTCTTCGCAGAGGCTATCCAGAGCAACTTCTCAATAAAAAATCCTCAAAAAACCACACTCCCCCAAACTGCCTCCTACTAATAGCATTTCCCAACACAATATCTCCCTCTGTACCACCTACTTCCCAGGTGTGGACTCTATTAGGCGTATTATTAAAAACCTCTACTTTATCCTGTCGGACAACCTAACCACTTCTAGAGCTGACGAAGGACCAACTGGTTCGAAACGTTCTTTTTCTTTATCTTTTCCTATTTCTCCTACCTCCAGTAAGTTTGAATTTATATATATATATATATAATATATATATAAGTATATATATATATATATATATATATATATATATATATATATATATATATATATATATATATATATATGAAGTGCTTAAATATCATTTTATCAAGTACTTAAAATATTGGATAAGGATAGAGAGCAATGCCAATAAGAAATAAATACTTTTGTTAAAATGGTAATGTGCGTAACGTAAGTGTTATAATTTAAAGAGATGGGAGTTATTTAAATGTACTATTAATGTTAACTAACCTTAGGAAGTTTTAAAACCAGAGGAGGAAGGGTAGATAAATATGTTATAGCTGTCTCCGTGAAAGCCTTTTGTCGAAGAAGTAGTACTTTAACACGATTTGACGGTAAAGTCATTTAGCACGTAATTTCTGCCATATGCAGAGAATTACCCCTCCAAATTTGAGTCAAGCTCAACGATATTTAACTCGGTGACAAATAGGTAACCGGTATTTCAATCGTAGCAGGACGTTGCACCTTTTATCATCGACCGGCGAGTGAAATGAATATACCACCATGTAGAGAGGAGATAAGAATAATGCAGGAACTTCAAGCTCCAAGTAACTAGTATCAACACTTATTTTCATTCATATCTAATATATTTAACTTTTTTTAGGTTACGATTTTCCATGAAATTACTGCCGTGCATCTGAAAATTATCAACACCGTCATTATCCACCACCAACATCCAACTCTTACAGATATTGAAATCCAAATAAAAAAGTAATTCTACTGAACTTAACACTTATTTCTAGTTATTAGTTCATGGACCAGAATTAATCAACCCATGTTATCAAAGGGAGTGGTGTTTTCTCTTTTAAACTCATACTTTGCCCCTTATCATCTTATAATGAGAATCTCTTCCACTTTCTGAGCTTAATCTTTAAAGGCGGTGGTGTACGTGGCCTCTTTGATGTCACCATAAATTATTCATACCTGTGAACGAATGAGTCACCCACACATTTCCACTCAGAGAGTAAACCAGAGGATTTCCTTTTTCCAGACCCTCTCGTATTTAACCCTCTCACGTGGACTTCCCTAAAAACTTTGTTTCCCATTTCTGTCAATCAACCTTCTTCATCCCACCACATTAAAAGCTCGTTCTGCACTCATGACTCATGCAAATGCTTGTTCTTCATACTGCAGCGAGGATTATGTTATTAATTCCTTTGGACTCTACTCTGTTTTATGACTCAAACTGGATTAACACTTTATTACTACTTCACGGTGTCACCCACAAATGCACAGAAGTATAAACATTAGACATAAAATATAACAGGACTTGTCTGGGATTTCAGGATCCCTGGTTATCGTGCCGAAGGCTTTAACCGAAAACAGGCGCCATTTTTCCATGCAGATTTTTGTGAAATGTGGTAGGTTGCCTCGACCTCTAAGTGATTTTTCCTCTCGAGTCTTTCTTTTTTGCTCTTAGCCTTTTAAGAATTTTATACAGCTCCTGGTTGGCAGTTATTCGTGTAAAGGAACTATACAAATATGTCTTCTTTATTTCTGCAGCAGATCTATAGACATTAGTCATACTGAAGTTTTTGTTAATACGATTTCGAATATCTCTCAAATAATTATAATGCATATTTGTATAAGGTCTGATTAATTAGCTCCTGGACTGGAACATTTCGCGAAAAATGGTCGTCGGAGCATCGTGTAGTTAGCAACAGTGGTTTTATGAAACCATCATAAGTTCCTTCCTCTTTGTAAATTTCTCTAATCTCAACTCGCTGTAGAGTTATGATAGTCTTTGTTGAAGCATGTTTTCACGTTCTACGATTTTTTATTTATCCTAGCTCATGAGGGAGGAGAAAAAACAGCTTAGAGTAGAAAACTACAGGCCAGAAGCTTCGTCGGAAGGCAAATGTTGATGACACATTCCATCAGGTCATCAGTGCAAGTGACGAAACAACTATTTCGGTGGGACAAGAGACCAAAACCTAATTATCACGGAAGAAAACGATAATTTCACTTATATTCAGAAAGAAGCTCAATGGCGTACGTATTAAAATAATTTTTACTGTTTTCATATATTCCACGAAGGCTGCCTTACAAAGTCAAACAGCAATAAATCGTTTTTATTATATTGTGATTTTGAGACCGAGACTGCGTGAAAGTGTCTGACGGAAGAGGAACGTTTGCGCAATAGCGAATGTGTGTTGTAGAAATACTTATGCTTATTCCACCCTTGTCATTTGCGTGTTTTGCATTAAAATGGGTTTACAGTCCTTTTGTAACACCACTTGAATTATATATTCTCCTGATTTGACGCTCGCCATTTTTTTCTAGCTTCAACTCCCCCCTTAATAGAAGATTTGTTAGTATCGAGGGGATAAAAATTCGATGGATGAACTGAACAGTATTCCTAATAATCAGTTTTCTTAATCGTTCCGGCAGAGGGAGTGCCATTAGGATAAAAGTGTGTACAGGCAGTAATAATTTTAATGGGACAATGGTTACCAAGTTCTAATTTTTTTACAAACTAATTCAAAGTCATTCTTTCAACGTTTTAAACTGATAAACTAATTAACCAAATGTAAATAAGGTCATTTTGATTCGTGACTCGGTATCAATTAACATTTTCCTCTCTTTCAAACTGATGTGCCCATATCTTAAAAATATTTTACAAAAGACGTTATTAATATTCTTTGGAAAAAACGGTTTGAATATTGTTCTTAAAATTATTATTTAATCAAATTCCATCCTTGAAGCGTAACATCACATTGCTCATCTCATTTTCTCGAGTTATGATTCATTACAGCTTTCCCAGCAATCAGAAACTTTTTTATTTAGATTATACTCAAACCTATTTCAATATAGGTGCAAATATTGTACAGGTATAAGGTGGGACAATAACTCTTCATCACCCTGCACATCCACTCCACACTAGTGGTGGGCCATTTCGAAACGGTTAGTTCCTTTGAAACGAATCCACTGATGGAACGAGAAGGAACTAATCCGGTTGTGGAAATATTCTCGTTCCAAAGGACCGATTCGTTCCAAAGGACCGAAAGGAACAAATGGACCGAAAGGATTCGAAGAACGGAAAGTATCAAATAAAGGAAAGGATTCATAAAAACAAAGGACCGAAAGGATTCGAAGGACCGAAAGGAATCGAATTAAGAAAAGGATTCATAGAAACGTAGGGAATAAATTGGATGAAGGGAATGCAACAAAAATGATCGAAAGAAAGAGAGGACTCAACCAATTCGCAGAGATGACAGGCCAGGTACTTTGAAGACGAGGATGGAAGGACGTATGTTAATATGTTATACATCGAAAGACAAAATATTATAAGACAAACGTTGGCTTACAGAATAAATACAGTGGTTTGGGCTAAATGCTAAAACAATCCATACGCATTGGTCAATAAAGTAGTGAAGAAATGAAACATTTGGAGAGAAGTAGCAACAAATACCTAAGCTGTTATCATTGTCCTGGGATTTCCAGGGAATTCCATCGGTATTTTAGTCATAAGGTTCTATTAAACATTTTAAAAGGTTATACGATCAATTATCTTCTCATCTGGATTGAATACGTCTTTTAACAAGAGGTAATTAGATTTGAAACATGATTGGAGTAGGTGAATCTTTGGACAAATACTAGGAGGTCTATTCACTAACTCGTAGCTACGGTGCTTTCTGGCGAAAAGATGCTTCATAAGCTACTTGCTCCCATCGGTATTCTCTATCATGGAAGAAAGAGCTAGCAGAAAGCTCCGGTAGTTTACTAGGCTCCCACCCGTATTCTGTAACTGTCACGAAGCTAATTCCGTAGACCCAATAAACTACCACGGTAGCCTCACGAAGCACGGCCTCCGAATAACCTGATTAAATATTGGTAATTTTCCTATCGCTTATTTCTCTATAACTATCCAACACACGGGTATGTTTCTTACATTTCTTAAATGCGCATTACTTGCACTTTCAATAATTTGCATTTTCATTTTCACCACTTACGGGAGTTTTTCACAAAAAAGTTATTAGCTGGAGTGACTGAAATCCAGATTTACCTTCATTATCTTCAGTAGGTAGCGTGATTCTAGCTATATGGGATACTTGTGGGCCACGGTTACCGTGGTTAAGTAAGGGACACCTCTACATTTCTCTTGAAAGTGTCATCTTCGTATATTATTGAAATGATTTGAAGCAACAAGTTATTGACGAGAGCTATAAAATATATGTAAATTAACCAAAATTAGGTAAATAATGGCACAAAAATGGATAAATAGTAAAAGCATTGATGAATTCAACTCGTATTCAAATGTCGATGTTCTCAGAACCACATTGAAATATTTAATCAATCATTGCATGTTTATCCAAAGGTAAAATCTAACCAACATTTATTGGCCTAAGTTTGAAATGATTCCGGTTATAAAAAGCCTTGAACTCAACCTAGAATCATAAAAATGTTGAAGTAATTAATAGATGCATGCAAAATATTATCAGTGTGAATAAATATTTATTTCTGAAATATTTTTCAATTTACTGAAACTTTTTTTTAACACGCTATTAAAGAATAGAAGGTCTATATAGCAAACAGGTAGTTTTATAATTATAATGTTTAATATTATTAAAATTCCATGATCATTTTAAAATTTAAGACTTTTTGAAGCATAAGACACCAAATAGAATGAAAAATGCAAATTGAAGCATTATTTTACTAGTATCCATAAACTTTAGCCTTAAAAATGTAATAAGAAGAGAGCTAAAATGTTATCATTAAATGGATGCTGCTTATGTGAGAAAAAACGGGTAAAGTGAAAAAAAGCTGGAGGAAAATCATTTCCAGTTCTGCGTAAAAGTTGTTGATTCCTGGAATGGATTCACAATTTCCAGTCAACCGCGATTTATTTCATTTTTCATCATCTGCCTATGCATTTCAATACATAAAAAAGATAAAAAGGAGAATCGTGGACAATAATGGGCCATGAATATTAATTACCGTTGATCATCATTTTTTTCAAATGTTAAGTCACAGAGTACAGAGTAATAAAATTACAAGTCCTTAAATGTCACGGAAATTTCATCGTATCCATGTTTCTTTTTATAGCTTGGCATTTTCCTGGATGCAATTAAGACTTGTTGGCCTAAATTCCCGGGAAGATAAACAATTTTTTTCCTTCAATCTGGCATAGGATGCAAGTTAATTAATTACCTTGAACCCAGAATTCAAAAGTGTAGGAATATATAGCAAGTTTTTGTACTATTTCCATATTTTTGAGTCACTTGGTGTTCTGAAAAATCACTCACCTGTACCTGAATTTGAACCCACATAATCAATAAAGCAACCAAGGTGACCTTTACCACTTTAAATATGAAAGACACTTGAAATAAACATGACCTCATGACATGATCAGGGGTGGAGGGTCCTTCCAGTTAAGTTGAATGGTATTTTTCACTTTGAAATTCACAGAGTACATTCGTTTTCATCTGAATTCATTTTTCAAATAAATAATTTCATGGATATATTAAAAAGTATTATTGATATGCAGTATAAATCAATCCTTCACATCAAATAAGTAATGAGTGAATACATTTTTAGTACATTCTACAATATCATTCGGAAGTCTCATTCGGAATCACAGCCTTTGGCATTGACGAGAGCAATTTTCGAGTTTCTTTTATAGAATAAATTTCATTGTAGACCTTAAATTCCACCAATAAAATCAAATCAAGACAGAAAACGTCAAAGATAATAAGTACCATATTGTACAATAATACGAAAGTTTCAGAAATGATGTTCAAAGTCCCAACAAAGGGAAAAGGGAAATCCAGTATTAAAACGAAGAGGGATGTGGGGGGAGGAGGCAATGAGAACTTTTAGAGTTGAAGGAAAGACAAAGGAAAACGAAAACTTATTTTTAGGGACTGAATTTAGTCAGAAATTTGAAATTCACAAGTTGGGAGAAAGAAAGAGTTGGTTCGTGGGAAGATGGTAGGGGTAAAACAGTGATTTTGTTTTCAAAATTGATTTAAATGGATATTGACGCTCCATTTGCAGAAAGGGAAGAAGAGTTTCCGAGTATGCGCATCAGAAAAGAAATAGGTCTTAATTTCGGGAGCTGAGATAAGGAAAATAATCGTTATATAATGAGTCTACTGACAAATGCCGAAGCTATGTTCCGGGACCACTTTGAAGAAATTCTGAGGTTCTTACGATTTTACGTCAGGTTCACCATACCCAACCGCTTGCGGAATGAGAAGTTTGCTCTCATAATAATAATAATTGCGTATTTATTTAATAAAGTGTATTTAGGACCATTATTTCCTCTCTTACAATAAACTTGAACAATCTCAAACATCAATGCCCTGGCCTACCCAAAACCTATCCAGGCGGGACTCGAACCCGCGCCCTTCGGATTGGCAGGCTAGGACTTTACCCCGCCACCACCGAGGCCGGTACATGTCCGAGGCTTGAGATAAAATTATTGAAAACTGTCACGTCTGTTACATCCCAGGGCCTTACATAAGTGTTGATGAGCAATTATACCCTTCAAAACCCGGTGCTGGTTCCTCCAGTTCATGCCTACAAAACCTGACAAAAATATTTCGGTTGGCTGTTGACTCCAAGTACACTGTGAATGAGTTTCTTTACCTTGGCAAAGATGACATGCGTGCCAACGACCAGCGTCTGGGCGATTATGTTGTTGAGAAGTTGATGGCCCTGTATGTCAATAAGGGGCGTAACGTGACCTGCGACAACTTCTTCACGTCCCTCACATTGGTGAATAGCAGGAAGGCCAAAGTTAGGAGTCTTGTTGGAACGTTGAATACCATTAGGCGTGAAGTTCCAGCTGAAGTGAAAAACGCAAAACAGCCTCTCCATAACACTCAAATTTTGAAGCATGATTACCTGACAGTCACACTTTATCTAGGGAAAACCAAGAAAAAGGAACTTCTTTTGAGTTCACTCCACCCAGATGTTCAGGGTGTGCGCAACCTTTAGGCATTATAGTGTTATGCCCATACCACAATTTTATTATATATCTCTTTTGGCAGAAGTAAGAAAGCGTATTTTTATAGCAGGGCCACCCTGACAACTATAAAATAATACTATAGTCGTCAGTTGAAAACCGAAATATATTATATTACGGTCGGAAAGTAGAAGACGTTCGTCCAAATCACACCTAAATATCATCTATGGATCACGAAGATATTCCATACCACTTGACAAATACAGCATTCAAGCAACGCTGTGAGGGTAAACAGACGACGAAGACCTTCATTTTTCGCCAAATTGGGATTATACTCATAACGGCTGAAAATATGTTGACTTTCGCCCGTGAAGCCCACCGCATGAATTGACGCATAAAAGAAATCGGAAGGATCAAACGTCATGTTCACAGTGTGATCAACTCGTCAGATTTTCCATTTCGGAATTAATTAATTCCAGAATTCATTCTCTGGTAATTTTTGCAGTTGGAAAATATTACGTGATTTGATGAAAAAAATGATAGTGGATCGTAGTGAACTCTCCGACGTTGCTAGGCTGCAGTACCTACACAGCGCTCTTTCTGATAAAACTGCAGATCTCATTCAACTATTCCAGTAACTGGAGACTATTCCATGTTTGCTTGGCGGCCTTTGAAAAATTATTGTGAGAATACATGGATACCAACAGAACATAACCTTTTCAAACATGCTCGATATACGTTTCCCACTCCCTGGAAAATCTAAATTCGGTTCATATCACATTTCACTTTATTTTCCCGTAATGTTAAAACATAGGCTACGAGTATTTAGAGGCATTCCATTAATACAAAAGAGAGAAGGTATTCGTATGAGTATTCAGAAAAAATTACTACTATTACCGGTGTCAGAGGTCATAATTGTCATTGTAACATGAAGTCTAAGCGTGTTCCTTTCATTAGACATAAATCATATTAAATTTACAATCTCACCATTTATCATAGGATATATTAGAAGACAGTCAAGTTGTTATTATTTGAAAACGTATCGCATAATATCTCATTTAAAGAGCTCGACAGAATAAAATATTTTACTAAATTGCATTTTAGTATCATCGAAAAAAATACATTTTCAAGTAAAAATCACATATATAAATAATCAAAATTTTATCATGAAATGTTTTAGAAATGTTGGTGATACCTTCATAAGTAAATTATGAATATATCATCTCCCCAATCAAAGCTCTCCTTTTTTCATTTAAATCCGATGTCTATGCATTTTCTCTGGCTTTTTCTCTGGTTTTTCTGGTGTAGACGACCGCCTCAGAAAAAAGATCCCCGAAGATAATGTTTCATATTCCTACTGTGAAGGCACTTCTCGAATGCAGATCTTTGTAAGGATGAAGAAAGTTTGACGACCTGGATTTGAGCAAAAAATAAAATATTTCTCAATCCGCGGTCTTCGCCACCATTTAGCATCACCCTGTCATCCGAAAAACATGTGATAGCCTGTAATTCTTTTGACCTTCGTACTCAACCCGCATTTTTAGTCTAACTCTCTCTATCTTCTTTATCTTCCTCCATTATTTTACAAACTCTTTGCCTTTTCCTTCCTACAGCGTTTATCTCCAACAAAGTCTATCCCTTTCTTTCCACCCTTCCTCCCTCGCCCCAGCCAGCGCTCTGTTTTCACGTTACATCGCCCGGAACATCTTCCCACTTCAATCCTGTGAATAACCCCTGCCGATATCCATCCATCTCTCCCGCACCCACCCACCCACCCACCCACAGGCATCCACATTCCTCTCTCCAACACCATTCACCACCACCTTCTGTCGCAGCGCACCGGACACCCCTACCCACATGAAACGTTCCCATCCTCGGAACATCCGTTTTTGCTCTCCTCCTGTTGCAGCAGCCCACCAGAAAACCCTTTTCTTAAAACTCCCTCCCAGATACCTCACCGTCCATATTCTCCACCTCTTCCCAAGATTTCCCATTCTTTCCCAACAGCAGGAAGAGTGGGAATTTCACTCACGGCATATCCATTAAGCTACTACCTCTCTCTTCCCATGCATATCCTTCGGCTACCCATATCCCTGTGAATCCCTTTTCCTTATGAATACATAAGAAAACCCTCTCTCGCTTGCTTTTCTCGATCCTCGTCCATTTTTCCAACTTCCTCTTTTTCTCTCGCATAATTTTCCTTATTGTCTTATCTCTCTTTGAAAAATCTTTGCTTTCAACCATCCATTCCCCGTCTTCTGCTTCTTTCATCCTCCCTGCAAGTCAATTCTTTTTCCATTCTCTTTGTACCTTCTATTTATTTACCTAACGCTCCTCTGATTTCCTCAGGAAGATCGACCATTTCTACTGCTTCCTCTGAGGAACATAAGAGTTTTTGACCCAGATTCGTCACTTCCTCCCCTCGTTCTTAAAGTTTACATTCTTTCTTACTTACTGGGTTGTTCACAAACGCCGTTCACATATTTAGTATCTGTTTCTCTCCTCTTTGTAATTTTTAACCCATATTCAAAATATATGTTTCCTACCCGGCCTTGCGATTACCATTAAAAATAGAATTTTACATGAGGTATGCGGTGGACTGTGTCTG
This sequence comes from Pyrrhosoma nymphula, assembly GCA_963573305.1. Lineage (NCBI taxonomy): Eukaryota > Metazoa > Arthropoda > Insecta > Odonata > Coenagrionidae > Pyrrhosoma > Pyrrhosoma nymphula. The sequence goes on from OY754328.1 coordinate 147,792,684, forward strand.
TTTCCACGGAAAGCAGCAAGAATTTCAGAGGCTGGAAATATGCTCCCACTAGCTTGATGCTTCCTTCACCAAATTGAATAGTTGATCTGAAGGTATTTAATGTAACTCACTTAGTACAAGACACTAACCAAAATTTAAATTAGGGTCGATATGAATAACGCGCTAAGACCACAATGTTACACGTCATGCAATAGACCATTTGACCATATGGTACAGTCAAATCATACGCTAGATTTCAGAGTAGGACTGTACGACATCAATTGTGTGGCAGCAAAATGTTCTGAAAAAAGAGGAGTGATTAAATTTTGAACAAAGAGTGTCAATGCGTCTTTACTGCGAGCAAAAAAACAATTAAGGGGATTTCAAAGTGATGATAGATCTTAATGAAGCACTCAAAAGTGTTATTTCCACGTATCCTCAAGGAAAAAGTCATCATCATATAGTGATGCACGTTTTCAGTTAGTCAAAGATTAAGTTAAGAAAACCTAATCTCTCAAGAGGGTTACAGAGGAATTTTAATATATTTAACGAAAACATATGTTTTCAAGAATTACGGACCTACGCTGAGACAAAATAAATAAATACTAGTGGAATAAAGGGATTTCACGCATAAAATCATGGAGAATTTTGTCTGAATTTCGTTGTATCCTACCTTTAACCGGAAAATTATTGATGATGAACGATTAAAAAATTTCATTTAGAAAATGTATAACCAAACAAGCAAAAGTTTTTAAACTTTACACAGCTAAGAAGTACTTCTTTAAAAATGCATTTCTTGTTAACAACCAATAGGAGAAAGAAATGAAGAGGGAATGCAAAATAATTTATGTTATGTATTCATAATTGAAAGTGGTGAAAATAGGCGAAAAGAAAATATAAATTCGTAAGAAAGGTAAAAGTGTAAAAACTTTATACAAACTAACACGCGAAATAAAAGACTCACGAAACTCGTACGCTTTCGTCAAAGCAGCTATGAGCGAAGCGATAGTGTAACACGACTGATGACAAATTACTTGATTAATAGCCGCGTGGGACTCGGAGACTACAACTCGTTCCAACATTATATTCTGCAGAAAGACAGACAGTGAGGGCGAAATGACCTTAGCCGTCAAAGCACATTTTTTTGTTTTTATTTATTTGTTTGAAAAGTCTCCAAAACGGCACAAAGACTTATTACATCGGTCGACAAGCAAATAAATAAATAGAAATTTTAACATGATATACCCTAAATAAACAAAAACACTAATAATACCACTGGAGACACCCTCCGGGGCTGGGTATTTATTTTATTGACATGTATATCAGTTTACACGCCTCTCTTCCATCTCTTCCCCTTGGCTGTTTTACCTTCCCCTTAACCCAACCCTAGCATTTAGAACTTTTACCTCACTAAAACAAAACACAATGTTGACATTCTCCACTTAGGTAAAGCTTCCTCGGGCACATGCTTATCCGTGAGTCTCGCCATTCTCCTATGACTACCTCACCCCCTGGGTATTCCCTATTCCACACCTTCTGTCCCTCACACCCCCTATAGTACCCTCATCTTTCCGGCCCTTATTGCTATTCCGTCCACTCCATTTACTCACTGCCGTTCTAATCCCTTTCGCTCTCGTCCCAACGTTCACCCCTATTTGGTACCCTTGTATATATTTTCTCTCACCCAAACTTTTCCCCTGATTTCGGAAGCAACTCTCACAATCTGCATTAGCCAACTCTCATTCACTCAAAATCTCCCCTCACTTCAGACCTCCAATCCAACTCCTCTCTCGAAAATCATCAATTCCTTCCCTTAAATTAGAGCCCTGATGTCGCCAGTCTCATGCGACTCACCACCTACCTACTCTGTTCCAGCTCCCACCATCGAAAAGGAAACAGCATTTAACTTTTTTTTTAAGATTATTACCCCATTCTATTCGGTCTCCATCCTATCGCAATGCTCGTCACACCATCCCGTCCATACCATATCACACGTTGTTCTTCTCTCTCTCGTACACTCTACTTCTATATAAATAACAGTTTATTATTCCGTTTTCACAAGCACCTACGTGGATTCATCCTCCAGTCAGCTCATTCACCCATCAAGTTCCGAATTTCACCGCTTATGGCTTAAGCCGTCGGCACATAGGACGTTTTTCCCTGCGTTCTTTCCTTGTGTTTTACCTTGTTATCGCCTGCGCGTTTCATTGCAAGAAACGACCAAGATTAATCATAATGCAGGCGGTGCTATTTTTCTCTGAGTCAAGAAAAATGAGGTTTTATCAGAAGTAATGACAAGTGATTTGGGAAAATCAGTCTCTAGAAGGTGCTTGCATAGCTTACTTTAATCATTGATAAGATGCACGCTTAGGCTGGCATCTTACGTTTTGACCGAAAGGAAAATATTAATAAAAAGTAAATAGAAATGGTAATTTTAATATTTCGAAAAAAGTTCAAACAAAGGGGCTGACAAGCGTATAGACGTGCAGTGTAATTTCCGTGTTTATACCTTTTACTCTTGAATACCCCGTGAGGATTTGGGACCCAGCAATGGAATATTTAATTTAGCCAGATAAATGAAATACAAATAAAAGTCGCACGCTTCGTTAAAAACTGCTAGAAGCAAACAGAAAGTGTTACACGGCTGATGGAAGGACTAGAATGGAAGCCGTTAGTGACGTTAAGCATATATTACTTGAATATTTCAGGCAAGGCGAGTTTCAATACAACACGGAGGATACTACTTTGACTCCACACCATATCACCAAAAGTAATACGAGTGACAAAATAAGAGAGAGAGACACTGTCAAACTGATAGGAACAAAAGTTCCTCCATTCACGCACCATTAGTGATTAAAACAAAACTGTGTAACACTAGCATTCGTAATATCGTGAACATAGAATTCTACTCTGTCCTTGGCCTCCTCCTTTCCTCCATTACCTCCCCACTCATGGCTGGCTATCTTGCACACCCTGACACACGCCTCTGTGGCTGCTCACGGGGTAGTAAATAAATTGAACTATTTAATGATTTTACAACAAATTTTAGCTATAAAACCCAGGAATGTTTGAGTACTTAAAAAGGTTACATGCAATTCATTGAACTCCTCTTTGTGGCTTAAGGTGGTGGCACCAATCCGAAAGTTAAATTTAGATGAATTTAGAATAAGACCTTAGGAAACAGAATTTGTAGCCCATGAACGAGAAAACTAAGCCCACATTTGAGTATTGGTTGAAACTTTAGAACCTGAACGTAGTTCAGACTCGTGATTTGGAGTGCAATCATGCTGCCCAAGCCACCTTTTGGCCTAGGCTCGGGCAAAGTGTAAACCTTTAGACGCAAAAAATTTCCTACCTCTATGTAGGAGGAGAAAGTATCACCTGAAGACCATTTCACGCTTGACTTGGGTTGGAAGAAGGAATATCGCAGGAAAAAAAAGTCCAGAGTGACGCTGGCGCAGGCTTAACTCTTCTGCAAGGTCTGCAAGAGCATCATCGAGGAAAACCCGTCTCTTTATCTAACTTTCTGCAGTTCCGTTGCCATTGCAGAGCGCCTTCAAAGTCACTTTTTCAAACGAATTCAGTTATACGTCCGGTGCGCTGTAACAATCGCGTTGTTAATGGATCGCTCTCAGTAGAAGTGGATGGGGACTACTAGCTCCCTGAGAATTGAGAATGGAGAGCTTAAATGAAGCGGGGGCAACGCAATTCCCTGGTTCAACGGGTGTTCCACTCTATTAAATTGCCTCTGAGGCATTTGTCAGGACGTGAGGACGCACTCTTGTTCAATGGGAAATGTTCAAGGAAATGCCAGCTCCGAAACGAGCACTGGCAGTTCTCATTTAACCGTCATTAGAGGACCAACTTGCTGGTAAAAGAACCTTGGTTCGAAGTATACTGTAAGTAATCAGTTTATATGAGTTTATCCTCTCCTGCTAGGATTCAAAATCGGACCCTCGGGAAGTGAATCCATTAACAATATCTGACTTACCAACCTGATCGCACTTGCTTCATGGAATACTCTAACATCAATATCAATTGATTATTATGACTTAGGAGGTAAGAAGAAAACTGAAACTTACTGTGTGGGATAAAGGCCAAAAACTATAAAGGACTGGCATATGCATGAGCTAATAGTAATAGAGGATGATAAAAACATTACAGAACTAATGGCAGCACATTCCAAAAACTCATTAAACCTAATTCCATTCAGGATTTCCGTTATATTGTAAGCCTTTTTCATTTAAGAACTTTAACGTAGAACGAATTGGCATAAAAAAGGATAAGTTGTGTCTAGAGATATACTGTATGTGGAAGCACAAATTTACCAAAGCTTCACAATGCAGCGAAAGGTTAGGCGTGGCCGCTCTAATTCTTTAAAGTCCTTACGTTATATAAATAACCCAAAGCATTTCCATACATACTCTTATACATTACCAATGACTTGATTAAAGCGATTAATAGCATAAGACTCCAGCGATGAATGAAGTAAAACTCTTGAAAATGATGAAGAAAAGAAGTTTTTATCTCCTGGTTTTGTATTGAGTAGCACCTCAATCAAGCTTATGAGTAAATCAATTCATTGCAGATGCCTTACGATAACATATGTCAATTAAACATTTTGAAGAATTAGCAGCGATCAAAAATATTCATATGGTCTTTTATTTGATCCTTAATACTGTTTTCTAGCAACTTCACCTAACCAACAACAATTGATTGCCGCATATTTAAGTCAAGTGCCAAAAATCATCACACCTTTTATAATTATTAAAGGAAACTGAGTATAAAGATAGTTCTGATAAAATTTACAGGGAAAAAATGTTTTTTTCTGGCCTGGACCCCCAGTATTTCACGCATTAACGATTCTCTCAGCGGGTGATTCATATTTATGTTTCACGACCAAAAAAGTTTTTGTTCAAATGAAAACCATAGACCCAAGGTGAAAAAAATCTCTCGTAAAGTAATGGGTAAATTACGTCCCTTGCTTTCTATTTTATGCTCTGACTGTTAGGACTCTAATAGATAACATAATTACAAACTTCTTAAACGTTTAGTTCTACTGTACCAAACGATTAGGTGATAAAAATCGTGCACCTTTATAATAATGTTATGCCCCTCGACAAAATCAACCATAGAGTTTGTTGATCAATGCAAATAAAAGGAGATAAAATGTAAGCTTTAACGGTACAAAAATAATTGTCATGCAACTGGTAAATTTGAAAAAATAAAATTCTGTCACCTACTGGCTGCGATTTACGTTGATTATAAAATGCATTTTCAGGCTTGCTTTCAGCATGAAGAATTTTTTCTCCCAAAGATATATGGAAGCGCTGAAGATGTGGTAGTATCAAATATTAATGAAGATCAAATGAGTGGAGAGAATCACCAGCAAAGTAGTACAACAAAGAAAGATAAACTCTGACAAGAAGATGGGACGAATATATTTGGCGATAAAATATTCTTTTCAATACAATAATGTAAGGAGAAATTAGTGCCAAGAATTACTGATGGAGACCAAATACGCTAAAGATAAAAATAATGTACGAAGGAAGTTACTGGCAGGTCCAAGAGTGGAATGAAGGGTTGTTGAGAACCAATATTCAGGTTCATGATGGCTAATGATGATGAAATGAAAATGAACAGCGCCTATGGGCGTGAATATAACTCTCCCAAGGGCTTTTAGTGGCTTTCGCTTATTCCTCTCAAATACATATAAAACCTTTGTACTTACATTACGGGTGTAAATAGGATAGGTATCCTATGAACAGGCGTTTATATAAACAGACATTATATTAACGAGATATTACCTTTATAATGGCTACTCTGTGCAGCGATGATGGGAAGTAAAAATTTTAGACCACAAAGAGGATTACTAGAGGCATCATCGCTATATTTATGAGACCCCGGCAAAGGTTTAACGAGTGTGCACTTCTTGTTGATGCGACCTCAACTTCTTTGCCGAACTTCCGGAATTATGCCATGGCAATTATTAGCGATCGCTTATTTCTTTATCACTGAATGGGGCATTTCTTCATCTTTTGGTGTTCGGGGAGTGAAGACTTCGTTGCCAGTTCCCGTCCTGATCCCGTCCTATGACGAAGCCGTTTTATTTTTGTAAGCAAAAAAAGCATCTTCCAAATAATATGTGTGCATATAAGTAAAATTAGCCACCTGCTTTGATTACGGATTCTTTTCCAGCACCAAGCCGAGGACGTAAATTGGGTATGTTGAGATCGCAAAACTATCCCTTGCATCAGGAGCTGCATCAGAGGAGGACTCAAGTAATTCTCTGTCCTCAAGTTCCTTTTAATCCAGTAATATTTGCACATTTTTATCCGCAGGATACACTACTAACACCAATGAAGTCACAACTTGGTAAAATATAGGCAAACTCTATCTCATTTCTTTTAAATATCCACATTCTTTATAGAAAAGCTTTTTTTATTTCATTGGGTATGTGATTCTTGCAAGATAAATAAGTAAAAATATAATCCAATGTTAGAAAAGGTAGCGGTGTACTTGAAAAACATGGAGCGAATAATTATACATACACATAGGTACAATATATAAAAGTTACACGAGATAAATGTACGAGTCCTATTTCGTTTTAAATCTACTTACACTTTGGGAAAATTCAATATATGTCAAAATTCTTCAAGCATATTATCAATTGTTAACAGATAGAATGCATCTTAATTTATTTGTGCGAGCATTATTTCAATAAGCCAATGGTTCTACTTGCCCCAGTTTGTGCGCACCTACTCTTACGACCGGCTTCACTTTCTTTGTCATCTATTTCATTAAATCTCATTACTTTTGTTTCCTTACGGTTTATATTCAATAATTATTCCTCAAACTAATTTGAAAATACATCTACTATAGTCCTTTGGATAATCGACTTGCCAATGCCAGTTCGTCAGCGAATGTTAACACCTCACTCCTTAAATTTATAGTACTTCATAATTAGTATTTTTGGTTGCTATAATTTTGTAGCTGATTTTTGTTTTTTATGAGTAAGAGTTATTAATTGTTGAGAGAGCATGAAGGAGGAGAGGCGTGTCGGGGATTGAAAAGCTATAGTATAATAATTTCCTCTCGACCGTTCTGGGGAAAATAAAGCAAACTTAAAATATGTTTATCAATATCATTTAGCTCTACCAAACGACAAGGCGTTACATAATATAACCGTCTTGATCCGCTTACTTCCTACTTTTTAATACCCATTCAGCTCTTCCCATGCCTCTCATGCCATTTCCTAGTTACAAGTGTTAAAAAGATAAGGCGAAAACGGACAAAATTGTGTTACACAGCGGTCCATAACTACACACACTGATTTTTCGCCAGACTGCCTCTTTTGCCCTCTCAGGATCATAGATTAGTTTCGAATTAGCTCTCCGATTCTACCCCAGTTGGAATGTTTACCTGAATGTTTTTTCCCAATTTAAATTTTTAAACTATTATTTGAAATCAACGAAACAAGCAAAAACATCCTTATTTTGCTCCAGGTTCCTATCTATTAGTGTTCTCATCACCACATTCGCTTCCTGTATTGCCCTCCCATTCCTGAATACGAACCAGTCATCATATAAATATTAATATTCTCTAGTCTAGAGCCTTTTGTAAATAATTCTATTACTTTCACCATGTGTGCAACTAAACTTATTATTTCATAGTCTTAGAATTATAAGGATTTCTTCTTTTTGAGGATAGCGATCAAACAGTAACTCTGTAGGGTTGCTATCTTTTCCCTGAGATTTTCATACCTTAATATCTCGTAATGCCTTTTCTATTTAAGTTCGAAGGTTTCAGGTTTAATAATGTTGAATTTTCGCCTACACCCTCATAACCTAGCAACAAATGGCATTAATAAATACATTAAAAACTATTTCGTACAACGTGAAGCTATCGTCACGTATATCCATTTTGGATCCGAAGCATTGATAGCTATTCCAATATGAATTAAAATTTTAACAGAGAATTTTCATATTGTAGTCGGTACTAGATAATAATTTCTCAACTGTGGAATGTCACACCGCTTCACACCACTTGATATGCCTGGCATTATTTTGTTTCCTGTATGAATTAGTATCTCGTAGCATTCACAAATTAATAATATTAGTAATGTTAACCACTATATGTTTCTTTAGCAGGGGACTTCATATTTGCTTGTTAATTTACGCAGCACTCTCCCAGTTTCTAGTTTAACTGCGCACTGATCTACTGATTGCTTTTTGGTTATCGCCTAGTGGCCGGGGGTCACGTGCGAGGTCACGATTTGTACTGGGACGAGTGCTGCATGCCTGGTGTGGAATCACCCCGTGCCACACACCCTAGTGGTAGTTTGCACGGTACTTCGCAGATGTAGGTTGTGATTATAGATCTCGATACACTCAGACGAAAGGCCCAATTATCTTTCTGATGACGTGCATAAAAACAAAAAACTGCAATTATATCTCGCCAAACGAAAGAAAGCCCTCTTTCCTCCCAGAACGCCCAGAGCATTTTACGATCCACACCGAAAAACTGTGCAAAAATGAATCCTTCTAGCACATTTAACGCCATTGCAGTTAGAACTGGCTGATATTTAGTGTTATTTTTATGAAAACGGCCAAGCTCCAGTGCAAAATGATTAAAATGATGTTTCAACTGAAGTAATCCTTTCCAAATTGATGCAAATGCAGGCTTCAACGAGCCATGTTCAATCTCCTCATGTCCCTAGTCCCCGTATCTCCGATCCGCGCTGCGGATTCAACACGCTAAAATCACCACTCAACTCGCTGTTCCCAGCGCATCCGCCAGAGCGTCCCATATCACCCAACCCTACCTCCCTCCACTCTCCCCGGATATCTGGCATCATCGTCCGGGCTCAAGTAATCCCTTTTGACGCTCCCTTCGCCGGTCACTCATTCCCCGCGGCAAATGGCCCATTTCAGTCAATGGGGTCGCTCCTGCGGTTCTCCAAGTGATAGACTGCCGTGATTTGGCTCGCCAAATGCGTTAAACGGTGTTGCTCTCCGAACGACGCACGGTTTTCCGACTGATATCGAGGAGAGAGGAAGTGAGAGGTAACTAAAAACCGGATGAATAAATAATATTTCCCATAATTTACTTCGACTGCTACTTCAATAGCAGATTTAGAATCAATCTAATAAAAAACAAACTGGATGTTCCGACAGTATTTTTTAATGCTGGTGGAAAAAAATAATAAATATTTCATTTCGAATAAAATACACGTTTTGGAAAAATCTTTTTTAAAATTCATGTGTGAGGCTATTTGGAGCTGCTTTTAAGCATGGAAGTGCGCAAAAAATTTTGGTTGGATTTAGTATACCATATTATTTAACACTGAGGAACCTCTGAATTTCTCTGCGTTAGCATTCGTCATGGGCATTTGATGTTCCGACGTCCAATATTAATTTGTAAACTATTGATTTTAAGATACTTTCCGTAAAAAGAAAAATAATTCTGCTCACTAGACTTAGTACATAAGAAAGCAGGTATATAATAGATAGCACAGTTGCGTTTGAAAATGCATGCATAGATATTTAATTATGACCATTTAATTTGTCTTAATACTCAAAGTTAACTTTTTCTTTCTGTATTAAACACATATTCTAATATTACACTATAAAATTAATATCAGTTGAGATGAAGGAATCATATACTGCTGGAATCAGGATATTATTTTCCACTGCTAATGTTCTTCAACCTAGGCTCTTTATATTTTGCCGTCAGATCTTCCTAACATGGACGTAATGACAATAAAAAATGTCAAAGGTAAACGTTCCAATGATGTACTTAGTGACTCCTTACGTGTAAAGACGGTCTATTAATTCCTTATAATAATACCCGGTTTTACTAAAGAATATATACCTGCGTTATCATTTTTCCTCATAGGAACAGCATTTCGCTGTCACTGAGTACCTATAAAAAAATTCCAAGTACGATGCAAGAACTGTGTAATGATAACGGCGCTCTAAGAGGAAATAAAACGGATATACTTTTTTATTGTACAAGAAAGTTACTTAGATTGGTTCGAAAAGACTCAGTTTTGAAATTTAACCTCAAAACTTAAAATTTCTTGATTAAGGTATTAAATATTATTTTCAAGTTGAAATTTTAGTTATCTGTCACACTGTGCATGACTGAAAGTTCAGTGAAATTATTTCTAATAAACGACCATGTGCTGGGATGTCAATCAGCGAAGTTTTGTTATAAGCCGTTAATAAAGTCAGTTTTGCATTTTAACTTGACCTACGTAGAGGCAAAGAGTCACGGAGAAGGATTCTGCGCCGTTGACCCATGGGCAAGAAGACTTGGCGATCTTCTCCACTTCCAAACTTAGGAACCCGGCCAGTTCGTTAGTGATGGAGGACATTGTGCGATTGGCATAAAGGAAGCGGCTGCAGAAGATGAGCACTGAGAAGAAAAGTCACGATGGATGCCCGAATCGCGTGCGGTCAAACAAAAGAATGTTAAACGAAAATTTTGATTACCTAGTTCCACAGTAAAATTAAAGTGGTCAATTAGTTTGGGGTGTATAGCGTGGCCATGACCATGGAGGGATGGGTAGAAAGGAACTTTGAAGCAAGTCCTATTTAATGTGACAGTATGACCAACATGCTTTGACATCAGTAAGTATGACCACTTAAAAAAATCAATGGGGTAATTTTGGTTCCAATCGAAAGAAGTAATTCATTTTTAGGCAATGTAAAAGATTTTTTGACAGGAGTAAGATATAAAACAATAGATATCCTAATGGAAACAAAACTAGTAGTGGATTCCACAGATTTGAGTTTTGTGGAACCTACAAAGTTTTTTCTCTCAGTACAGAACCAGATAAATTCTTCAACAAGCACAACAAGTTGAGAATTTACTAAGTTGTATTGTGAATAAGAGAGACCTGTGAGAAGAAAAGAACAGCTGGCATGATTCCTTTTGTAGGCACCACTGGTAATATCTCTTCGCTCTCACCTTATCTCTCAATGTGACAGAACGGACAAGGTCCCCCAATCATATCCATGGTCTAAAAGCCCACAATCAATCATCAAAGATGGATAATGAAAATGCCGGTTAACCTTTGACTTGGATAGTTCGATAAGATTTCCAGTAATTCGCGTAATTTCGGCTTGTACATTATACATTCTAAAACTGAGTAAATTCATGCGCCTAATCCCGCGACGTCATGTCTCGTGTAAACAGGCTAAAGAGTAGTGCTAATTTCTTCCAAAAAATATGTAAAATAATAAATATATAATTAGAGTATTTTACGATAAACGATATAACGTATATCTATTTTATCTTAAGTGTCAATTTAGTAGTTTTGCAAAATCAAGCTTCTATTGAAATAAAATTAAGATTCTGCCGAAAATTCAACTTGAGAGTCTTATTTTTTATTGCTACTCGTCCGTCCTTGTCTAACGTGCAACATCAGCCATTACTTTTGAAAAACTATTTTTGGGTCGGACCTATGCAAATATTAGTAACACCGAGGTGTAACTGTGAAATAAGAAGATGGGAAAGACAGTAAAAGTTACATTAGGAGGAAAACATGCCTACAAACAGTAGAAATATTTTCATTTGTTAGGCATGTCTTTTGACCATGCTGCTGTTTACCAATTATAACCTATTGAACGGTTTTTTTTATTATAATCATTATTATATTTATATAGTTATTTATATAAGTATCACTTTCTGAGTACTATTATCTCTCTTATGTAAAAGTACGCGTGCTCGAGTTGTGGCGAAAGAAAGAATTGACGCGGCATTGGCAAATTTTCTATTCTTAACAGTATTGCAGAAAGGAATAAATATTGGATATCTTATCAATGTACTATATTATGTTTTCTTAAAATTTGAAAAAATACACTCATTACATATACTTCCGGTTATAATAAAACTGTCATTTTTTCGGCTACTTCTGTCACAGTTTTCTGAACTGCCGCAAATTGGGAGTTTTGCTTGCCATCTCCAGCGTCAGTCGATGGCGGAAAAGTATGGTAATGTGATTTATCAGATGTAAGCGATTTAACGAACCGGCTTGTTTGGCAAATGCTTCATTGCCAACCTATCATTTGTCAGCAGCAAAAGTTCAACTTTTGGTGGGTGCACACGGATAAAATGACATTGTGCACATGTATAATTGCTCAACTAAGTTTTGCGTAATTCTGCATCGCGTAGTTAAATTTCTGGCCCATCTGTTGCTCCAAATTTTCCCTTGTGTCAATCGCTGTTTTTATTAAAATATCATTTTTTCTGATTGTAGTGCTTCACAGCAACAGACTAATAGCGTTTTGGATTCTTTTTATAATTGAATGCAAAAATAGTATCATAATATCATTCAAATGCACTACTAAGAAATTTGGAGAAACTAAACCGGCGAGCAACGTACGAAGTTATTATATTGGATTTGCGTAAGTATCATAAGGCTGATTTTTATTACCAGGCATAATTATTCCATTGGTTGTGATTGACACAGTATTTTTGGCATAGTAAGTTGCACTAACATTTTTTCTTAAGAACTAGAGCTATATTGATGGGATCAACCCTTGTGTGTACGTGGCCAGATAAACTCATCCGGACTTACTATCGTACCAAATGCGTAGTAATGTCCAGATGCATATTTATAATTGACATACTTACGAATCATTTTTGGAGTAGATTTTCTTTCTTATTCTAACCGTAATGATTAATTGGTAAAGAGATGTACTGGAATTTCAAATCAACTCCATAATGTTATTTTTTTTAAGAACTGACAAAATATGAAATGCAATTTTATTGCAGAATATAATTCGTTATTTCAATGCACATCTCGATGTAACGATAAAATATATGTCATAAGTAAACCACAAGAAATATAATATTGACCACAGCCGAACTTACTTATATACCCCTGAGATAATTATATTGATGAATTTTAACCTTTTCGTGACTTTTTCAAATTTTGGTTAGCATACTAATGTGGTTTCTTAAGGAACAATGTTGAAAAGCAGAAGGGAACTTTGGGAAATCATATAAAGAATGAGTTTTGCACGGCATAGCAAACATTCATATTTAAACTTAATGTGAGTTTAAAATTGGAAAGAGGAAAGCGAAGCATCAAATGTTCGCTCGGAATATTTCAGTCCCGAGCAACGCCGCGTATATCCATTGATACAGCCATTACCATTGGTAAATGGTTTAAAAAGTATACAGATGATAAATCCTACAGGGAATTACAAAGTTATCTACTGCGTTAGGGTTGACTGGAGGCTATAGAGAGAGATTTTAAGATCACTGTCATTGAGTGCGCATACAGATTGATTACTGATCCAATCCCTACATTGACTGATCGTCCATTTCCACAATCCATTCAGTGTAATTTCGAACCGTTAAAATATCGATTTATTATTTTCGGAAGTACTCTGTAGTTGAAAACTGACACCCCGATGGCAATCCTTTCCCTTTTTTCAATTACGTCAGAATCACGTTCGGTGGGGAGTGAGGATTTCACCACTTTTATCAACCTCTTCTCCCTCGTCCCTTTCCCCTGTATCCCCCGGAAACCAATTCGTCTCCAGCCACGGCACCCCATTTGCACCCTACTCTATTATTTAGCAAAGGGTATGATTCCCCGCCGGTGACAACCACGAGTCCTTGGCACCGATCCACGTCGTATTCCTGTCATAATGCTGGAGCTGACCCGAAATAAAATAAGGAAGGAAAGAATAAAACAAAACGGAGGTCCTCGTAATAAATTATGGATGACCACTGGCTTGCGTCAGCGGTAAGTGGGCTTCATTTGTCACGTGTCCGGAAGACCCGATCGGGCGAAATCTTGACTCACGTCCACCCAATCAGCCATCCGCTCACTGCAGATCGCATCTCTACCCTTAGGACTCCGGTGCCGTAGGTATTCTTGAGCGAACAAAGCGCATGGAAGCAAGTCGGCGCTGCGTGCTTGCAATCCCACCCCAACAATGACAGTGCGCACTGCGTCCACCGTACGAGTTAAGCATGTTGTGCCCTCGCAAGCCACTATTCTCTTCCTGAATCATCTCATCTGACTCAAATAGTCTGAGATTGTGGTTTGAAATTAGACAATTACGGCTTCCTAGGCAACGGCATTCTAATGCCATGGGGGCTTAAACAATTTTTTCACAGTTTTGAATTTTATGCTAGATTTAGCAGTTGCAGATATAACATCTTTTTTTAGCAGGGAATTAAAGATATATGTTTGCTTTAAAGCTGCAGATGGTAATTGCCAATGCCAATAAAGAAAATAGAGTAAAAATCATGGATATATGCTAATTAAAAACCCGAGAAAAATATTTCATCTTCCGAAAATACATTCACACAAATAGTATTAACTCTTATTACAACACAGATCTCAGTCGATTGGTTCGTGAGTATAAGAAATAATAAATCATTTAAAAGAGTTAATTAATCAAGAGAAATCGCAAAAACATTCTTTCTTGGAAATTCATCAAAACATTCCAACCTTTTTTGATTTGCCTCACATATGTATATTTTAGAATCGTAAACAAAACGAAAAACAACTGCATATTACACTACGATCCGCCATTAGAAATTGCGGTAGGGGTGATTGTACATCAGCCATAAATATGGAAGGTTGTAAGAAAATGAAATCAGAAGAGGGATAGAAAGAGATGTTAATTTTGTGTTGTCGGTATGAATGAGTGCTACCATGTTTCATTTGGTTGTAGGCGTTAATTGTGAGCAAAAAGAAGGAATATTCAAACAGATGAGTTTAGTGACGTATTTTTATTATTTGAACGCCTCTGTTAGCAATAAAGACGCGTTGGTAGAGAGAGCGTATCAGAATAAATGTGTCCATAAGAAATTGAATACCGAAAGCCGTAATATTTATAAGCACCAGTATTTAAAAAAAGGGAGGAAACGGAACGTAAAATTGAGAAAATACACGCGAAGGTCAAATAATTAAAAGAAAAGCTTTTGTCTTAAAGGAAGAGGTATAAATTAAGAAGTCAATTATAATAAGTAATTACCGTGATAATTAACATTGATTTGTGAGATATCCACAGTGATCCTAGTGAGGCATAAAGGACGAATTCACTCCATCTTTCCAGTATGTGGTACACATATGCCATCGAGAGACGATAAGCACGAACACAATCAGGTTTTTGCAGAAGTTGACTTCACGCTATATCAATAATCTAAAATATATTTAAACAAATTTAAGGGAAATAACTCACGTCTTACTAAATACTCATTAAATATAAATACTCACTCACTCTCTCACGTATGTAAGCCTTAAATGACCCTTAACATACTCATACACTTACACATTCAGGGGTTTACGAGGGAGTTAACCTCGTGTCAGGGTCCGTCACACAGGATAAGGTAAATTACAGTCTATCCCTATGTAAACACACTCGAAGACGTATAAAAGCATAGTACCAAGTAGGATAGGGGGTGAAGTGCCAAGCAAATGACAACTAGTATTTTTCCCTTAAGCAGGCCTTTCCAGAGAAGAATAAAGGCATCAAATCAAGGGGGAAATAGGTGAGAAAGAAAGGTAGGGTTGAGGGAAGAACAGTTTGTAGGGGCAAGTGGGATTCGGTAAGCTATTGAATGGCCTCAAGGATAAAAAGTGGGGAATTCTGTGACCATTGGGCAGCCGTGTAACGGACGATAAGGGGAGGAGGAGGCGTGAAGGTTAAGTATGGGAGGGTTGAAACGTCGGTAAGGACAACAAACAAGAAGAAATTGCGTTTTTGTCACTGTTCGTGAGTCTACTTTTCCTTCTATTGATGGAGGTACTTTCGCAGGGGTAAATGGTCGGGGACATATTTCAAAAGTTTCAAATCCTGAGATAACAAAGTATGTTACGTGTTGGCAATTTATTGAGCTAGCTGGGCAATTTTTCACAATTCCCCAATCTGTAGCAAGGTAAATGTTTTATCAAACGTTTATGGATTTTTCTCCGGATATTTCCCACATAGGAAGGTCGAAATCGGGACATGATATTTCGTATATTCCTGACTATTTATGGTTTTAATTTTTATGGTTTACAAGGAGATTTTTAAATTTTATCTAACTGAAATTAGTGGGTGTCATATTTTGGTTACTGAAGACGGGCTGAAGACCTTTCGTGAGACTGGGATGGTACGTAAGTTAAATAATTTTTTTTCTTTGCTCGGGTATGAGTGTGGTGTTGTCAGTTACTTGATTATTTTTTCTGAGTTTTTTAGAATTTTTTCCACAAATTTATCAGAATATCCATTAAAAACAATAGGGTCTTTAACGTGGTCAATATCATATATTTAAAATTGAGTTTTCTCAGGGGTACATTGAGTAACCCATGGAGGTGGGCGTGGAAGACAGTATGCTTAAGTTGTCTCAGGTCAAACCTTGGTCTCTAGCGCAAGGTCAGTATGTGAGTAAACTCTGATTGTGTTTGTGATGTGCGTCTTTCGATGGTCACTGTGTACCACATACTTCAGAGGGGGAGCGCGTTTCGTCATATTTCATGCCCCACACGTGTAAGGCATAAAGTACGTGGTGAAAATCTCACAAACCGATGTGAAATACCACGAAAATGACTTATTTTAATTTAGTTCTCCATCTTTATACTTCACTTTTGACTTTCTTGACCCGAAAACTTTTCTTTTGAATAATTGACCTTTCCGTGTATTGTCTCAATTTTACATTTCATTTCCCCCCCTTTTTTATTGCTGGTGCTTCTAAAGACTACAGCCTTGGGTATTATGTTCCTTAAATACAGATGCAGTGCGATACTTAATATCTTCCATGTCAACCTTAAACTCACAAGATAGTGCAATATTTGAAATTTCTAATATTCTATTTACATTCGTTTCTTCTCTTTCTTTTCACCTTGATTTTCAGCAAAATATAGAACTCCTATATCTGGAAATCCAGGTGAAAAAGCAATATATATAAGTAAAACAAAACAAATTAATAAATTTATTATATCCCAAAGAAACTGAACAAATTCAATGCACTGATCTCTATTTCTAATATAGAAATATCACTGAAACAGTTCTGTTTGGTTCACTGGTCTTATGTTAAATTTCTTTATAAATAATTAAATGTAGGTACCTGTGAATTCCCTACAGCGCCATGCCCAAGAAAATAATGCAAACTTTCTATCGTTAGTTACGTAGAGGAGGAAATTAGCACTCCCAAATTTATAGATCTTTTTGAAGCTTTATTTATGTTGAGGGCATGACATTTTAAACTCGGTAAATCAAGCGCGTCAATTGTGCCCGAGCCAATACCCGAACCGGACAGCTTTTCGTCCGCATGCGAACGCATAGCGTATCTAACCTTTGTTGAATTTGAAAAATGTGAAAAAAATGAAGAATTATATCTTTTTGGAAAGATAAATTTGTCCTCTATCGATCATATCTGGAAATAATTATCCAATTTTGTTGCTTGATTTTGAATTAATGTTGCACACCTGTTGGTCTGATTTCGTCCAATTTTATCCACTGGTGACCATAATAACCTCAGTCACAGGCATAATAACACTCATATAAGACCTTTAAAACAAGTGGGACGTCTACATTACAGATTAATTGATAATTTACATGATGATTTTTTTATTTTTTCAATAGAATCCTGCTCCTACCCATCGTAACCGTTTCGGATTTCATGAGCATTTTCGTTTATTATTCCTGGATACCAAAAGATGACTCCTCCACTGGACGATATCTGTCCAAGGTAGACGTAGGTACTCACTATCATTACTGCTTTAACGTAAAATATCGACCCCGTATTGCTAAAGTATACACGGACAGTATGCATAGAGGGGGGAGAATGATAAAAAAGGCAGACACCACGAGGAGCACTTTATCTCGCGAACTTTCGCTTGCACGATCTCGCATGGTAGCTCTCTCACACTCTTTTCGCTCCAGTGTGACTTTTTCGCAAGAAGTTCATGTATTTTATTTGGCAATAACATTGTGATTAAGAAGTAAATAGTGCCTGGGGAAGACGGTAGCAGTCTATGACTGGCAATACCAAAGGAGAAGGCTAGAAGGAAACTCCAGCATCGGTATTCAGTAGCTGAAGTAAATTCCGTGCGTGTGTGATCATAAACGTCAAATTGTATTAAATATTATATCAAAGGTTTCATTTAGGGTTAGTTACATGAAAATGGTGGAGCCTTGGTGAAAGGTGCTTATTCTTGTAATATTGAACAGAGAGAGTGTGAATTATTTTGGGAAGGTTAAGGTAAAATAATGGATATTTTATGAAAATATTCCATTTTGAATTATTTAAAGCAAGTTATTAACTGCCGTGGATTAATACGGTATTTTTTCGTACATTACGACCCAGGGATGTTTGTTCATGACATCAGCACTGATATTTGTTGTAATTTATAAAAACTTATAGTTTACTTGAGTTATTTGGTGAATAAATTATTGTATAAAAGAGGTACCGATTATATAAGCGTATCTACCACTGAACTAGTCAGAGCAAGGCTTGAAGGTAAGGGCAAGGAGTAGGGAGAGGTTGGCCGAACGTCATATTTAGTACATTTTGGCACCACAAACGTGGGACAAGGATAGCTGAGAAATAATTAAATATTACACTGCGTTACTTATTTGTCATCGGAATTGGACGCATGAGAACGGAATCAAAACTTTCAGAAAATGTGTTAGATATTTGACTAATGCTACGTTAAGCGGATCCCTGATCGATTCCATGAGCCCTGATCTCCTGCTGTCAATATCTTTCCACTTCCCTTATGAATATTTACCCCTCACTCGCTGCACGCTTATTGTGTTCTGACAATTCTCTACTTTAGCTGTTCGTGTTTTTTTATGCAATTTGTGATCCTTCAACTTATCGGTATTCATCCCTGCCCGGATGTTGTTTTTATGAGGCTATTTGCGTTTTATTCAGTGTTTTCACGCACCTGCAAAAGTGCTTTATCGTTTGTTTTCCATACGCTGGGGGAAGGGAAAAGTAGTAAAATAACAATGAGAAATATTTCTGCCAACTTTACCGCAGCCCTCTCGGATGTCTTTAAGAGAATGATACGTCAATGGTTGCTTTTTTGTGGGCATCGACGGGCATAATATGATAAATATCTCATTTAGTGCGGCTAAGGCTCTCTACCAGCTAGCGGCGGGCGATGTTGAATTCTCGGTTTCTTGATTAGCCTCCGGCCTTCCTCTACTCTCCTCAGCATCATTGAATAATAGTGTGGGATGAGGTTCCCTAGACCGGGAATCGAGACATGGACATGTACACATGATTTCCTACCTTCTGTCACAGTATTTGTAAATAGTTCTTCACCAGCGAATTCAAGAGTGTGTAGCGGAAGGTTAATTTGCACATAAATACGCAGATATACGAAAGTTACATGGAATGCTTGAGACAACGTATCAGAGTGTTTTTTATCTTCAATGAATCAAGATTCTCCGTACGAGTGCTTTATTTTATGAACCAAAATTCAGCAAGATCTCTCAAAAAATTTCTAATATCAAGGAAATAATTTTTTAAAGGTGAATATCGTCCCATTAAGATCCATGGAATTCTGGCAAAATTTATCCATGGCTGGAAAAAAAGTCCATGGCTGGATTTCCAGGCCAAGAAATCTCTTTCCATAGGAGATTTTGTTCGCCTTTCATTTCCGTAAATTGAAGGACATTGAGAATCTCACACAATTTCATCGATTTAAATGATAAATACAGTCAAAGCAACTTTTTAATTTGGTAGCATTCATTTCAACGTTCCATTTCAACAGTCCATCATTATTGAAATAAGATAACTCTGGTGCTAATAATAAGATAACCCGTGCCATCCTCACAATTGTTTTTTACGTGACACCGGGATGTTGATTCACTTCTACTAATAATAACACAAGGGAATCGAACATACTCATCGCCTCATCAGAATAGCAGTATAGATACTTATTCTAGGTAAGGAAATTCTTCCAACGATACGATTATACTACGAATAGAAGAATAGCCCAATTGTCGAACCGCTCATGTTAATGTTGCTTCTTGTAATAATCTTCTTGGCCAAACTCGTTGCAGCGGAATAGCGTCGGAGAATGCTTGTTACGTGATAACTACCAATGCTTTTATAAGTGGAGATTTAGCTGCTAAGCACAATCATCTCAGAGGGTACTATAGATGACTCAGAGGGAACTTTGTGCTCATGTTTTTTTGGGAGTTAGACACTCATTTTTATCTCTTTCATCTATGGACTCCATCCGTTTCTTTTTCTTTTCTCCATTATGCTTTATGTTAAGTACACAAATTAAGAATAACACGCGACATAGGGCAAAAACGTGGGGAAATATAGCGATTGCAATGGATTGAGAATAAATTATCGTATCCAATTACTTAAATGCCGTCATACTGTGGAAGAGTAATCAGTTTCGCGAACCTTGGGGAATGAGGAATAGTAATTAATAAACATGTGCGGCAAAAATTAACTCTCAACTAAGGGCAAAGAAAAATTGAAGCAACTACGAGAAAATGAAGGCATGTCATATAGTTATGGACAGGGCTAAGGAGGTGCGCGCTATTGTACCAGATACTTTTTTCAGTATCAGTAGCAGCAGCTAGCTTCATTAATTAGATGTAGCTGTAAAAACAGCAGCCAAAAATGTTTTTGCAGCTTGTGGCTTGTTTCTACAGCTACTTTTGAGCTCCTTTTTCGAATCACTTGATGACATACGGGATCAAATATTGCCACAGCATAGGTTCTGGCGACCAGGAGAATATCCCTAAGTGACAAAATAACTGGTGGTCTTTCCCCCACGAGGGGTGGTGAAGAGTAGAATCGTAAACCACATGCTGTGAGCCTCCACATTTCTTGATAACGAGTGAATACCAGCGCCCAGACATGGCATCCCGGCATGCCTTGTATCTTCTCACTTTCCTCCTTACCCTTAACATCCGTACTAAAAACCAATCCTCTATCCCAACTGACTTCAGTTGTCGGTCGCCACTTCAAGTACCAAACCGAATCAATGTAAAATTACCTGATTGAATCTATCGGTGGTGTGATCTTTACCGATCATCCCTCTCCCCTCTGGCTGAAACGATAAAATTTCCTCGTTTCAGCCAGATTGGCGACCATGGTCACCAACTGATGATCAGTGCGAGTCAGAGTTCTTAAGAGGACCGGATATTTTGATAAAAATGTGTTTATAGACCATTGGCATTTACTCAATTATAATCGATTGCTGACAGATAATCACAATATTAAATAGTAATTCGTAAGAATTAACAGAGAAGGTTGTTGAGTAAAAAACAAAAGGAATCTTCATCTTTCCTTCAATTGCTTTCATTTAACCTGTCCCTATAGAAAACATGGCTGCTAAGAAAATCGAAGGACATCCCTTCTCCTCATTTGTTTTGGCCAGTATCCCTAATAACGAGTCCTTCAGGACGTCCTTGACCTATCTAACTTTGAGCGACGCACATACAACTTATTTCAATTCCATGACACCATTCCCCACTCACCGCACGCACTCATCGCATTCCTCTCCTTCACGTTCTGGCTTAAAACCCCGAGTGCTATCGTTTTATCATCATGTCTCCCCGAAATTCCTAGCTGCCCAAAGCCTAGGGACAGATGAAAATCCCTCCCGCCCGATTGAAACGTCACCGATTGCCTTTATTTGAAATTTTACCCTATCCATTACACCCACCATCTCATCCATTCTTCGTTTTTCGTCCTCCCTCCCCGCCTGCCTCCCCTTCCCGTTTAAAGTTTTAGGAATTAGGAATCCTTGAAAATCTCAAGTCAAGACATATAGCCTTATTCTCCTGCGCTTTTATGACGGCGCAGCGTAGGGGTAGGCAGTCCCAAAAAAAACTTTTTTGAAATTTCAAAAACGTTAGTCGGATTCCGATGACCCTCTGGTATACAAGAAAAGGCAAAAAAAGGTATTTGAAAAATGTTCAATAGACAGCTAGCGAGAAGGACCTAAATACCAACATCCTTAATTTATCGTATAATTTCTCGGAAACGGTCGTTTCTGGGGTGAACACGCTAAGTTATGTCCCTTTGACGCAAATTTCGTTGGTTTATGCGTATTTTTCACCGTTTATGCTTACCTGCACCACGCATCGCTCGGCCTGGCGCAGAGGGTGGCGACGCGGCCACACCGTGACGCGAGGCGACAGGAATCTGTCACCAACCCCCTCCCCCTCCTCCGGTTACTTCCTCCACGCTCACTTGCCACGCCGCTGTGGTGCCTTCTTCTCCTCGAAATTCGAATGCTGAACTCGTAAATTGGACCAAATAATGTCGAAACTTACGTAATGCAATCAATCGTAACTTTATTTTTCCTGCAGAATAAATTAGAAAACGAAGTCAGGTTTCTGTTGGGCAAGCTCGTTCTTCATTCACTGGCTTACCATTTTCCGAAACTGAGATACAACCTGCAACAAGTACTGCTTTTGTTGCTCATCGTTAGTAATTATGAGCGCTGCCGAATTCTGTGATAAGTGCAACCCCCCTACCCCCCGCTCCGCCACATCATTCACCACTTTCAGCTGTTTGATATGCAGTCGAGCAGCTTGATAGCTATCTCTCATCTCCCAATCTTTAGGGTTCTTGTTCTGAAATTTTTTAGGTAGCTCTGGTGACTGGTGCTGTTAACCAATACCGCACGTACGCTTTCCCTATAAATGCGCATAAGTGTCTCAGATATTTCTTGTGTTCCAGTGAAGATTGTGGGAATTCACTGCCAAAGATGTACATTACTCCCTCACTCAATGATTCAACCCGAAAGTTTGTTTGGATAGTTGAGGGTAGAGCTCATCTCGGACTAAGCCACAGGCGTGTGAATTTCACACATTCAGGGAGGCTAGTTCCTTTCCATGGGCCACCTCGCACTCCGAGGATTTTTTTGTTCGGAGGCGTCCAAAGACTTCACCCGGATTTGAACCCGGGACCCTTCGATCAGTATCCAAGCACTACCAACTAGGCCACCACGCTCCCTGATGAACATTAAGAGAGCGTAAATTGCATGGTTCATCCACCGAGCATCGTGGGTGGGTGGAGGGGCTCGTAAACTTGATGCCCGTTGGAGGAACTCCGCAAAGAATGATGATGGTCACATTTGGGAAATATTTGTAGTCTCCTCCAGGCTATTGTTCCTGTTTGTAAATAAAATATTTCAATTACGATGTTTGCTGCTACAGATCCAGACTCTTCGTGTGAACATTATTTCCCTGCAGCTGAAAAGAACAAATCTCGATTATGCCGTCAGATTCACATCCAATGATCCTTATTATGTATGGATCAGAAATTCCTGTGTCAAAATCCTGATGGTCAAGGGTGGACCACTTTTGAGGTTCAAATTGAAAATTCCCTCCTTGAACTACGACCTTGACGTGGTGGAAGGGCTTGTGCGTTCCAATGATCCCTAGAGCTGGACTGGCAGGAGTAAGTACATTGCTCCTGGTAGGGTCACCCATGCCAGATAGGTCGAAGGGTAGGAGCCAGACGAAAGGTAGTTCCGTGATGGTGTCACGTTAAAAATACCGTTGAGTCGCGTGAGAATACCTCTCAACTCTCACTTCCCAGAACATGAAAGTCATTCAAAGAGAATTGATTCCTGGCAACTACGGGACGCCGACCACTAGGGCGGGTGTCGTGCCCGGCAGCGTGGGAGGCAAGGCCTCCGCGGTCGTCATCACACGAAATCCTTGCACATCATCATGATCAGAAGATACAAGGGAAAGGAGGGAGAAGAAGAAGAAAAAGAGGAAGAGAGGAGGAAGACAGTGGTAAAAATAGGAACTTGGAACGTAAGGACCATGATGAGGGCCGGGAAGCTTGAAAATATTAAGCAGGAAATGGAAAAAGGAAAAATAGATGCTTTGGGTTTCTGCGAGGTGAGATGGAAGCATAGCGGGGACTATTGGAGTGATAACTACTGGGTGATCTATAGTGGGGGAGATGAGAGTCAACGGGGGCATCGGGTAGGCATGGTACTGAACACAAAGTTGGGACGGAGGGTGGTAAACATTGAACAGGTGAGCGACAGGATACTAATGTTAGAAATAAAAGCACGCCCGACGAATTTCGTACTGGTCCAGGTATACATGCCTACGAGCAACCATAGGGAGAAAGAGGTGGAAGAGGTGTACGAGCAAGTAGAAGAAATAATTAGAGAAGTTCCAGGGAAGAAAAACCTGATAGTGATGGGTGACTGGAATACAGTGGTGGGAGAAGGGAGGGACGGATTAGAAGTAGGTGGGTTTGGGCTAGGAAGAAGAAATGATCGCGGTGAAAAGGCAGTTGAATTTTGTAGAAGAAATAAATTAGTAGTGACAAACACTTGGTTTAAACATCACCCCAGGCGTAGGTACACATGGAAAATGCAGGGTGATAATGGGAGATACCAAATTGATTATATAATGGTGAGGCAGAGATTTAGGAACAGTGTCAAAAACTCTCGTAAAAATCCAGGGGTGGATGCGGACTCGGATCATAACTTGGTGATGATGAAGTGTGAAGTAAGATTTAAAAGGCTTTATAAAGGTAGGAAGATAAAGAGGTGGAACCTTGAAGCATTGAAAGGGTTGAAAAGGAGGGAATACCAAGAGCTGGTAGAAAATAACATAGGTGAAGAGAAGGGGATAAGAACCATAGAGAAGAGATAGGAGGTTATAAAAACAGGCATCGCAGGAGCGGCAGAGAAAACAATAGGAACGGTGAAAAAGAAGAGGGTTAAGAAGCAGTGGGATACAGAAGAAATGATGAAGAAAATGGAGGAGAGAAGGATAAGGAAAAACGTGAACACCGACGTAGGCAAGAGGAAGTACAAGGAATTGAATAATAAACTCAGGCGAGTGACCAATAGGGTAAAAGAAAACTGGTGGAAGGGAAAATGTGAGGAAATGGAAAAGAAGAAGGAGAAGGGGGAAGTGGGCGCTTTGTACGCCAAGGTGAATATGTTATCGGGTGGTAAGAGAGGTCAAACGATACCAAAGGTTAAGGACAAAACAGGGAAGATATTAATCGAAAAGGAAGATATCCAAGAAAGATAGAGAGAATACGTAGAGGAGCTATATGACAGCGAGAATAGACCCCTTAGCCTAGATCTAGAGGATGAATGAACAATAGATAAAGATGGCCTCGGACCAGAGTTACTTGAGAGTGAAACAGAGAGGGCATTGAGAGAGATGAAGGGTAGAAAAGCCGTGGGAACCAATAAACTACCTTCGGACATACTGAAGAATCTAGGTAGTAAGGGGAGATCGTTTTTCAAACTTATTCGCAGGATCTACGAGGAAGGATTATGGCCAGAGGATTTCGTGAAAACAGTATTAATACCTATCCCGAAGAAGAAGAAAGCGTCAGAATGCGAGGAATATAGAACAATAAGTTTAATTTCGCACGCAGCAAAAGTGTTGCTTAGAATACTAAATAGAAGGTTGGAGAGCAGAGCAAAGTGCTATTTAGGCGATGACCAATTTGGGTTTAGGAAGGGGAGGGGAACCAGAGATGCAATTGCGGTAATGAGAACACTTATAGATAGAAACATAGAGCATAATCAGGATGTTTTAGCTTGTTTTGTAGATTTCGAAAAGGCGTTCGACAGAGTAAACTGGGAGAAACTAATGCAGACACGGGGAAAAATAGGAATAGATTGGCGTGATAGGAGACTCATCCGAAACTTATGTATGGGGCAGAGGGCTCAGGTAAGGGTAGGTGACCATACGCCAAGGGTGCCCGTTGTTGCCTTTACTTTTTAACATCTATGCTGAGGAAATGTAAGAGAGGCATGGGATGAGCTAGATGTGGGAATGAAAGTAGGAGGCCAGTGGATAAAGTCGGTTTGATTAGCAGACGACAAGGTGTTAGTCAGTCGGTCATCGAAAGGACTGCAAACTTTAGTAGATGCACTGAAAAAGCAGTGTGAGAAATACGGAATGAAGATAAATTATAGGAAAACAAAAGTATTGAGATTCTGTAGGACAAAGAAAGCGAAGCTGGTGATAAGAGTAGGAAGTCACAAACTGGATCAAGTAGAACAATTTAATTACTTGGGTAGTACGCTAGAAGAAACAGGACATAGTAGCAAAGACATTAGGAGGAGAATAGCGCTAGCGAAGGAAGCGTTCAATAATAGAAGGGAGCTGATGACGGGGACCTTAAGTAAGGATGTAAAGAAGAGGCTAGTGAAGAGCTTGATATGGAGTGTGGCGTTGTATGGGGTAGAAACGTGGACCTTGAGAAAGGAAGACGAAAATAGGCTGAAGGCTTTTGAGATGTGTTGTGGGTGTGCAGGAGGATGGAGAAGGTGCGTTGGACGGAAAGGAAGACAAATGAGGAAGTACTTGACATGGTGGACGAGGAGAGGAAACTTATAGATGAGATTAGGGGAAGACAGGGTAGGTGGCTGTAAGGTGTAATGAGGGACGGTGGTTTGCTGAAGGCCGTGATAGAGTGTAGGATGTTGGGTAAGCGGGGAAGGGGAAGGACGAGAATCGGTTTTATGGACGGGATGAAGAAAGGTAGGACTTATGCTGAGATGAAGAAAGAAATACTAGTGGTAGAAAGGGCACGGCACGTGTAAGAGTTCGTTGGATATTCTCTGACTTTCATCACAACCTACCTCTAACCGGTAGATTACTGTAATGAATGAAATTGAAAATTGTCACCTCTGCAGATTTTATAACTCCTAGACAGTGTTCGAACAATGTCTTCAGCACGATTTCCACCACGTGGTGGCGACATGCCAAGTGGAGCAGCGTTCTTTTCAGTTACCGTTGAAGACAAGCTATATTTACGAATGCCAGTATTGTTGGACGAGGTATCAATAACCGCGCCCCATGTAACCAAAATTAGGTTCCACATTGAAATGAGGTTGAAGCTTCCAGGTTCCCAGTCCCAGTTGAAAGTTTGGGCACACCAAGCAGTTGGTCGCTTTGCCCTGCGAAAATAAGGAAAAACTGTCTCACGAAATAATTTTGAAGTAACCTCTTCTTCCCGTGTGAGGTCTGGCAGTATTTTTCCGTCACCTTTCCGTCACCGGTTCGTCCTTTTTGAGTTTTCTCTTATTCTGTCAGCAATCATAGTGCGCACCTGGTTACGAGCTCAATGCATCGTTGACCGACTCAATGTACAATCGTCAAGGTCCTCTCCTAACGCTCAGCTTGCCACAGTCTAGCGATGCAGCTACAAGAGGCGTCACAACACTATTTATCTTGGTGCGTGCTGGTACTCTGGGGTTGAATTCATCGTCCTCATTGTCGAGAGAAGTGTCCAATCACTATCAGAGTCGACTACAGTGGCTCCCTGTTTTTTTATTTCTTCCCGTTCCTTCTCCTCGTATTTATCGACATTGGCCCTCCGTTTATCTAAAAGCATCTCTTTCTCTGCCAGTGCCCTATCGAGAACAGAAATGTAGCCCACGTGCTCTGGAAGGGAAAAAATAAACGATTATAAATTGCCTCTTAGTTTCTTAAACGAATAATTTTTCGTTTTTCACACAAACACTTATTTCTTAAGAACTCACGTGGTAGCATTGTATGACACAAAAAAGCCTTATTCTCATCAATTTTGATTAACTTCTCCCAATTATAATGCCATAGTGAGAACACATAGTCTTGAGCGCCCGACGAGAGCGAGACACGGCACAGCAGCACGGAGAAGTGGACGAACTGCTGCCCTAAAGCAGACTGACTTCGGACATTTCCAGAAGGGCCATAGAGGAGGGGGGAACGACAGGCGCCTGTCGCACCGCGTGGCGCCACCCTTGGCGCCAGGCCGCGCGGGCCGCGAAGCCTAAACGGTGCAAGATACGCAAAAACCGACGAAATTTTCGTCCCAAGGAACATACATAAACACATAAATGATCTATGCTCTGGAATTAGCAGTAAAATACGTTTATTTGCCGACGACGCTGTCATCTATCGTGAAATTAGTGATCACTCTGACTTTGAAACTCTATCATCGGATTTAAACAACATTCATGTGTGGAGCCAAGAGTGGGGACTCGAACTTAATCTGAGCACTGAGGTACTGAGCACTGAGATCTTAATTGAGCTAAGAGGTACTATTTCGCAATCGTCCGGCCACACCATGAATATGCAGCGAGCATATGGGATCCGGTGCTGAAAGACTTAGTCCGGGAACTAAATAAAATACAAAGGAAAGCTGCGCGATTCGTCAAAAACTGCTACGGGCGTACAGACAGCGTTACACAGATGTTAAACGAATTAGGCTGGGAGCCGCTAGAGACTCGGAGGCTGCGCGCTAGGCTTAGATTGCTTGAACAATTGAGAATAGATATCTTTCAGAGCGACACGGAGAACATCATATTAGAACCCCACTATATTTCCAGGTCCGACAGAAACGATAAATTAAGAGAGATATTTTGCCGAACGGATAGGTATGGGAATTCGTTTTTCCCCCGAACAATAAGGGACTATAATAAATGCTAGGCGTAATTTCATTAGAGCGTTTCCTTTTTATATGTAAACGGCTGGTGTCCTAACACCCCCCGCCACACGTCTATTTAGGCGGCATGAGGGGTAGTATGTAGATGTAGATACCTTAGCGTGTTACCCCAGAAATGACCGTTTTCGTGAAATTATACGAAAAATTAAGGGTGTTGGTATTTAGTAGGGATGGGCGATTGTTAAAAAATAATCGATACTTTGTAAATCGAGTAATAGCAAGCAGCCGATTAATCGCGCCCGATTAATTACTTTTGCTAATCGATACATCGATTAATCGATTCGATGATGACAAAATCCAAAACATACCTTGCAAGGTTATGGTCCCTCCATAAATAGAGTAAAATAGTTTCATTTACATTTTATAAGGTTAATATTATCATAAGCAAAAATTCTAAAATTTAGGTAAACTTCCAGGAGGCGTGTCAGGGAACAGAGTTGTGAAAAATTTCTTATTTCAATTTAAATTTTGGACGATTACCAAATGTTTACGAGAGCTGAAGCTAAAAATTGCAATTTTAATAAGTGGGTACTGGTAAGGTGGCTTCTCAGATCAGATTGTATTAGACTCATCTCGGAAAAGAGTCTCTCTGACGGAACTGATGTTGTTACTCCTGGCTCTGGATATCCTTTTTAGTCATTTTCTTCTTCTTATTTCATGCCCTGCTTCCGAAGGGATAAGATGTAACTTCGTCCCTTTCTTCGCCTGCGTTGAACAACCAACTGCACAACACTGAGGCATATTGACAACCAAATATTAAAAAAATGCTACGCTGCTTCAGAAAAACACAACTACTCCAATGCTTTCTAACAATCAACTGACGCCAACAAAACACTCGCGTAGGCCAAACATGTAGGGAACCAATCAGAAGCCTCGATTGTCGCATCGCATATGTCGAGATCAAACGCTGGCCGTACTTTCCTATCAAGAGCTTCATGCTCGCCATGCTCAGTGTGACAAGATTGGGCGGTTTTCCACCATATGGGCTGATCGTAAAGCTCAGTACGCAGCACAAAGTAACGTTTTGCGGGAAGCCGCCAACAGTGTAGAAAAAATATTTCTTTGGAGCGACCTTTGTAAAAGCATTTTTGATAGCATGGAGATGATACCAATAAACACATTCTAACCGATAAAAAGAAATAAATCCTCATTGTAACCAATTTTATTATCAAAATAACAAGCGAACATAAGACAAGGCTATGCAACATCTGACATAAAGAAAACAAGCGAACATAAGACAAGCAACATCTGACACATGACACGTGAGTGCCCGGCAAAATGTGGTGCCGCGTAGTGTTTCGTGGTTACGTCATGCGCATTCTATTTTGATACCTCTACGGCGTCATTGCGCAGAGTTCAGCCACACTCAAATTTTTGAACTGAAGACAAATGTGAACCGCTCTATCCATCACAGTTCACAAGACACAATATTGCGTAATAATCGGTAATCGGTCAAATTAATTGGGTACACATAATCGATATCATCGATATCGGCTGTTGCATTAATCGATTCCAAAATTTCGATTAATTGACAAAAATAATCGATTATTCGATTAATCGATATCGTAATCGCCCAACCCTAGTATTCAGGCCCCTCTCGCTACCTGACTATTGAAAATTTTCAAAAATCTTTTTTTACCTTCCTTGTGCACCCGAGGGTCATCGGAATCCAACTGACGTGTTTGAAATTTCAAAAAAGTTGTTTTTTGTTGGGACAGCCTAGCGTAGGGGCGTAGCTTAATGAAGTTTTCAAATGGAGACTATCGATGGAAAAATTTCCGGAGAGGAAGCGAGATTATTATTTAGGCGTGAAAGTTGGTGGTTGATCCTTTAAAGGAATCGAGAAAAATGTAGAGCACGAGGTGCAAAGTACAAGCGACCGACTGTGTGAGAAGCAGAACAATGTGTTTATATTTTTTTCGAATTATATGAAATATTTAGTAATTCTCAGAGTGCTAAACAGTAAAAATAAAATGCGTGCGACGACGGCGTAATAATAAGCTTTTGAATGGAGAAAGGAATTCCTTTTTTAGATCCTTTCACTAGGCAAAATATATAATAATAATATAGCCATGCACTTAAAGTTTTAGAGGAAAACAGTGTATCCCCTAGCATTAAGTGTTCCAAGATTTATTTTCAAGGATAGAGTGTATGGAGTGCAATGTACGTGCATTTGGGATATATTATATTGAAATTCACTTGATGGAGAATATAGAAGTTTGTTCGCTAAAGTAATAGAAAGTTGCATGACATTTCTGAATATAAAGAAAAAGTAAAAATAAACAGTATTTACCGTATAATAGAGAAAAAAATTAATAATTGACTTAAAGGATACATATTTGAACATTTTCATGCCGTTTAATTGGCTTTTAGAGGAGAGTATATTGTATGCGATATGATGGTTCAGAATTGATTCTGAAGGCTGAAGTATATTGTGCGCAACGTACGATCGATACGCCATTTGAAAAAGAAAAGGCCTGGAGTGGATAGAGTACTTTTGTTAAAATATGGGAAAATTTAATTGAATTCTCAAGAGCAAAACGTTTATAATGGAACGCGCTTTTCTTTGGCTTAATTGATTAACTATTGAGCCATGAATATGTATAAAATTTATAAATATAAGAAGCAAAATTATAAAGACAGAGAATGCATGTTAAATAAAGAAGTTCATAAAAGCTAGAATTTTAAAGCTTTGGAGTGTCAAGTAATCAAGCTCCAAGTGATTTCTTACAACCGTTGATCACTTACCTAAACCTGGCTTCACGTGGATCCACTTTTCCCGTTGTACCCGGTTATTATTGAAAATCAATTTCGCTGGTCTCTAACACAAAATTACACAAACAATGTTGTAGTGGCGTTCCAATATAATTTATCGTGGATGCTTCTATCGTGGGATTTTTATAATCCCTCAGTGAAATTTCATCATGTAGCAGTTCAAGATATTTACTTAGTTAAGATAGTTATAGAGGACACGACTTACGAAAAAAATATCCAAAAACGAAATAAAGATATGTAAATATAGATGGAGATAAGATAAGCCACAGATGTACTTTCTCCGCTAATAATCCATTCCTAGGACTCATAGTATCCGCTAAAAAATAATATCCGCTTGGAAGAATATATAGTTATGTTCAATCAATTTTACTATTAAGTAACATATAACCCTTATATTAAACTTTAAAAAAAATAAATCCTATTGAATAAGTTGAGCAAAGAGTATAGAGTCACATTTGCCCGAAGGAAAAAATAAAAAGAATGATGAGTGATAATTTCAGTTGAAGAAATTACATGAATATGAAGTAGTATTAAGTTAAGGTTACAACGAAATCATTTTCACACCTCAACAGTGCTTAAAATTGCATTGCTGATAACTTAAATAACTTATACTTTTATCAAGATACGTCTTATTGAAGAGTAAGAAGCCAGTATCTGTCACCAATTTTTCCTTCAAGCACTTGAGCGAAGCTGTAGCAAAAAAAAATTAGAGACCAGATTCATGAAATAATATTATACATATGGATGATTGAGGTATATTTTTAAAAGAGCATTTTTTATTTGCAAGCAAAATGAAAATAATCAGACTAAAGAAAAATCAGCTAAAGCGATTGCTTGGGTGACTGATTACTTTTACTGATTTTTGTAAATCTTATGATGGTCTTAAGAATTAACTCACTCCGACACTCGACACACTCACTCTCGAACAAAATTCTTTTGCTGAATCGACAAACTACTCAGCTTCAGAGACATTTTACCCCATTTTAACACAATTAATCATGTTTTTCAAAAGTAAAAGGCAAACTTAAGGCCATTGGAGCGAAGGAGTTTTCCTCCGTTCTTCCAACCTTGATTTATCCGTGTCCTCCATACCATCCCCTTAATTTTTCCCGTTTGCCCTTTAATCAGAAGAAAAAACGTTCCCTTTTTCCTTTTATCACAATCAAATATTTCCCCTTCACAAATTACGTGGATTTTCTTCATCACTCCCAAGAAAAGGCCTCTACTCACCATAAAAGCAAAAGTTCACCAAATGCTTTGGTCAAACAAATTCAACAGTTTTGGGTCAACCTTGAGAAATGTAATGGTGAATAAATTTGCACTATAAACTAAAAGTTGAATGGCGAATTAAAATCCATCATACATACTGCAAAATGTTACGGCTACACCATTGACAGCATCATTCAAAAGAAACGATTATAACGTGTACCAAAACTTTTTTTATGACGGATGTGGTGACCAAAAAAAAACCTGTAAAGATTAAAGGCATGAAAGGTGAGTTTCCCCAGGTCAGGGCACACGTTTTCCGTACATGTGGAAAATAATAATATGTAAAGTTACGTATCCAGTGTCTTGCTACTACGTTCCTAGTCTCCCAGTCCAAAGTTTTACCTGCTCCTCGTCTCGACTTTGCACGACACCTTAGCAACAGCTCGCCTCATGTTCCCTCAAGCTCCGACCTTCTCTCATTCACGAGCCACCCCCCCGCTAATCGTCGGTCAAACTTTTGCCCCTGAATTCCCCTCCCGCCTTTCACTGGAGGTCCTGCCCACTGCCTCTCAAAACAAGAACGATCATTTTAAAATGAATTAGACCACCTTGAAGAGAGACGAACCCTTGTCCCTTGCGCGGCCGCCCTCTTCCTCCATCCCCAGTTCAGAAACAGTTTGTACTATTTTCTCCAACCTTCTATTCTTGTACTGCACGATTGAGGCCAGAGCGCCCTTCACACAGTGAACCTCACGTACACGCTCAGAAACCTGGGAGATAGTAGCCTTTCAGCCAGCTCAGTAAAACTCTCACCTATAAATGAGTTCAAGTATCAGCATTGAGTACATTTTAAAATATTTCAGTGCTCTGGACGTATTGTTACGTCCTTTAGCTTCTTCCTGTTAAGATTAAAAGGCGTACCGTGATGTTTTAAGGCCATTAAATAAATATAGAAAAGATGAAGGAAATCTAAATGGTTCTACTCCAGCATTATTCATATTAAAATGTTCTGGCGTTTTCACACCATGACCAAGTAATGAAGTAAATAATGACGCTGATTAATCATGTTGACTTAAATTATTCACAAAAGTATTTCAAAATATGAAAACAGCCATTTTTCTCGATAATATTTTATTAAAGTGAGAAACCTGTACTAAACGGGTTTACTTCGCAAATACGCCTATCTACTGCCCAAATGTTTTGAGTGACCAAAAAGCTGGCTTGACTAAATTTTTGGCACAGCATCCCAACAATAGTGAAAACTATATTTATTTCGTACTGTCAATCATCTAATTGTCACTGTTATAAGCAGAATTCTTCCTAATATATAGGACTATGGTTTAACTCAGCCAAAGAAAATAATCCTGCGTGCCTGTCATATAGTATCCATTGAATTCATATATTGGCGTATGTTATTTATACTGGTGCTCTAACATCAAATTTTGGGTGCTTTGAGCTTTTTAAATTTACAGATTAAGCTTCATTTTATTCGTTGGTGTTTGGTGACATGATCAAATAACCAAAACTTCAATAAAATCAATAATGGCATTATCCTACTCACGTAACCCTAACATTCTTCCTTCCTACATACATCTATTCCATTCTTCACCCTGTTCTCTTTCCGACTACCACTTTTCGCCAAAGTACCGGCTTAATGAACCCAGTTAGTATCATTTTCGCGCGTCTCCCACGCACTAACCAACTCTTAACCCCTAGTGAACACCACTCTTCGTCCCGTCCACCTTTTGACTCCACGGTCCTCTTCCCGCACCGCTCCCGCCCTCCTCCGCACCCACTCCGCCTCCACGATCATAAGAACACCCACACCCTCTCCAATAAACATGACTTCTCTCACCACACATTATTCTTCCCAATATTCCTCTCCTTCCATTCAGGGGCGGATCCAGGCACAACTTCCGGGAACGGCCTTAGCGTATGAGAGGGGTCAAGGGGTTCAATCCCCTCCCCCAATTTTGGGGGTACAGTCTAAATTGATCCTCCCGTAAATAATAATATTATAAATAATTATAAGGGATGTTCTTTTTCACTGACATCAGGGGTAGAGTCCGGCCTCCCTGCAAGTGAACACCCCCACCAAAATCTACCCCCCCCCCCCAAAGGAACCACCCAAAATATTTTCTGGTTACGACCTTGCTGCCGGGGAACATAGATAATAGAGAATATCTAGAATTAGGTGCTAAGTAGTGAATTTTAGGTCCATTAGGTGCTAATTTTTGTATACATTTCAGTTGAAATAAAAACTTTCTTTAAATTATAATATTACAAAGCGTAGCGGAATTATGTAACATAAGTATTTCGATTTATTCATAAATTAATTTTTTAACAAATATTTTGTTGCATATAATTTAAAAATACATTTTATCATAAAATATTCTTTTACTTTCTCACCCCACAAAGTATTTTTGCTTAGTAAGCTTATCTTCTCTTAAAAAGCTGCATTTCCCGTAAACTACAAAGAAATAGTTACATTTCGGTCAGTGTTACATAAATATAAAATTAAGTATTAAAAAATATTTACATCAATAACATGTAGTTAACATCAATAAATGATTATATTTAAGAAAATATTCTGTGCTTGCCAGATTTTGAGTACCTTTCAACAATTTTTTCTGGGTCTAACTCGATGTCTAGGTGATTGCTAAGCAAGGCTAAGCCAATGAGCCTATTTTCT
Source organism: Pyrrhosoma nymphula (assembly GCA_963573305.1). Lineage (NCBI taxonomy): Eukaryota > Metazoa > Arthropoda > Insecta > Odonata > Coenagrionidae > Pyrrhosoma > Pyrrhosoma nymphula. The sequence continues at coordinate 147,827,773 of OY754328.1, forward strand.
GACACTGTGGTCCTCAGCTAAGTCATAATTAGGCGCAGCGTCGTAAATGATCGTTTTGAGCTTGAATTGCTCACTGGTAGAGTGCACAGTACTCGCAGCAAAGTGTGTATAGTTGGATAAATATCTTTGTCACATGCTTCTAAAACATGTAAAGCCTTTGTTGGAGGTTTCATCCCATTTTTCTTCCTATCTTGCCACTTACTTTGCTAATGAGCCGTTTTTTCTGCCAGTTTTATTCAAATAAATTCTAGATTTTGATCAATAATTTCTTTAAATCGGCCCACTATATGGAAAAAAGCGTCTGTAAGGTCTTGTGCACTTGTATCGACTATGATCTCAGGGAGAAGCACTGGTAGTCTTAGCACATCAAGGACAACTTATGTAAATCTTGCACGGAGGTCTTGAGTTACATTGTCCAGCTATGGGATGTACACAGATAACCTGTAGTACTCTTTGGCTGATGATGTTGGATAGTTGTCACGTTTTGTTTGGTGACCAGCTTTAAGCTCAACGTCAAGTTTTTTTGTCATTGATTTAGCTTGAATGTACTGATAATTAAAATGTTTTTAATTTTCTTCCCTTTGTTTTTCTAATAACATAAGAAGACTGGAAATAAGTTCAGCTGATCTGACAAGATCAAGGGTTCCTTTCTGCAGTATTTTGCTCAGAGAAAGTGTCAAAGATGAGACGTCACTAAGACAGTACAAGCCTAAGATAAATTGAGGCTCAAATAAGGCTGTCATCAACAAGGATGCTTTTCCAGCGGTGGTCTTGTCCCTCCAATTAGAGATCTTTTCTAAACCAGAGAATATGTCGGGCAAACTAGTGATGAACTGCAACACCCCATCATGCCTCTCAGCCCATCTGGTTTCACACAGGTGAGACAGTTTTTTGCTAAGAAATTGTTGAAGAGTCGTATTTCTTTTGGGCTAAGAGAAAAAGGAAATAACCTCTTTCATTACACATACCGAATTTTCAATTACTCTTACATTCGAACATTTTTAAATGTTATTGTTCAGTTTATGGCTATAGCAAGGAGTAGTAAATTCATTGTTCGCCACTGCCTGAATTTATTTGACAGCTCCACGGTTGGCAAGCATGACACCACAGCCATCGGTACCAATCCTAATGCATTGATTGAGAGGTAAATGTAGCTCTACAAGCTTTCTTAGAACGATCTGACCCAGATTATCACCACATATAGATAGATAGTTCAGTATCACCATCCAGTCTTTCTTTGGAACCTTCATGCTCAGTATTCGTGCTGTCTTCATCTACATTCAGGTATTCTTTTTGATGATCACCTTCCATCATGTCTAAAAACGCATCTATGAATGCAATGAAGGCCTCTCTAATCTGGACCACCTCTACAAATTGCACTCACTTATCGAAGTGCAAGACTCACTTGTGCTTTGTTTGAAGAGTCGGTAGTTTAGTCAAAAATTATAGAATAAAACCCTGCCTATGATACTCTGCTGAGGATTATATCAATAATTTCTGCCTTACAACAATTTATAATTTAATTTTGTATGGTCTTGCTGACATAAGTAGACCTTGATGAAGTGGTACCCAAATGCTTTTCCAATATTTTATCACCCACATCTGCTCTACATCACAGCATTGCTATGTCATCTATTTATGACGCTCGGTTTGTTAGTACCTATTAAATTATTGGCCGCGGAAAAAAATTTTCTCTTGGTTTTGGTTGGGGGAAATTTCCCCCTTCCCCCACTGGATCCACCACTGCTTCCGTTACCAATCCAGAAATGACTTCATTGTTCACCCGCTTTCCACATGCATTCAACAATACACTTCGCCTAAATAACATCTCACAATTTCTTGTGTTATCGAGCCCGTCGAAAGTTGGTGATGTGTACATGGAGGAGACGGATGAGAGGAGAGACAGGAATTATTATCCTTGCGCTAATGTTCGTTACTTCAAGTACGTGAACTTTATTAAGCTTAGCGCAAATTAAAAGCTTCATAAAATAAGTTTTTTTATATATTCCAAAAAGACTGGATAAGTTATAACGATTTTAGTGCCATGAATCTCCCGTATGCTACAAGTCATAAGGTCCAAGGGTAATTTCACATTTTAAAAGTAGTAGTTAGGGTGTTCATTAATTACCATTACTATATAATTTAGTAATTGTTTTCTTCCATTGAAATTTTTTTATTTTTAATTGACAGAACCATTTTATTAGCCAACTTTAATCTTTGAACTTACGCTGTGCATGAGTGAAGTTGGTAATGCATTTCCTCCAAAAATGCACGAATATTTGGTTTCCAGGAATTAGGATGCGTGATTGCCTAGTCACTTTTTACAGAAGCAGTCAATACGTTCAACGTTGACTCAATACTTTTAAGTAATTAAGTTAGTTACAACATAAAAGTACAGCTATTGATCACAGTAAAAAATAAAAACAACTTGTATCTAAATTATTTGTAAGAACGTTCAAACAAAAAAGATGCATCATTTCCATCTAAAAATCATCGTCGTGGATCTTAAAAAAATGGTTGAAAACTTTCGGAATTTTCACTTATTCCTGAGAGTCATTACTAGTCTCTTTTCATTGATATTTCATTTTTAATGGATTCTCACATGATCCTGATCCTTTGGTTATGAAGTGATATTATGCGTATCGCCAGTGGACGAGAAAGAGTCCCCCAAACCTTCCATTCTGGCTCTCACTAGACTTTCCCGTCGTTCTCAACCAACATCCATTCCACCCATCCGTCGTCCCTCTCTCGTGACTCTTTAACAGCGGATACCCCACAAGCATTGGGACCAATCAATATTAATTATTGAGAAATTCACGCCCCACTAATCTTGTTGTAACATGGACAATTAAGTTGGAGAGGAAATCGCTCGTCAGTGTCGTAATCGGAGTAATTTGTGATTCGATGAGAATCCGAAAATAAAGGAAATATTGTTCTACTTCATAATTGATGCGTTTTTTTCCTTGTGATTTTTCACTCCTCCATTGTATTTACCTGTTACGCTTAGTATTCAGAAATTACTTTCGGAATTACTGGTTTCTCTCCGATATACTAAAAGCCAAATTTTAAAAGAAGATAAATCTTTTTATTTATATATTTGTTTATATTGGATATTTCATGTGAATGTGCAACTAATCCCAACGTTTTATTCACCGGCCGTCAGAGAGAAGATGAGAAAATCAATGTTAGAATCATTTTTCACGCCTAGTCGTCTCAGGATCGAAAAAGCATAAAACTGTTACCAATTTTTTGTGTGAAGAAATGCATTTAAGAATTCAGAATTGTATCCGAGGGTTGGAATTTCAAATAATAAAAATAATAAAATCCATTTCAAATAATAAAAATAATAAAATCCTTTTCTTTTACGCTTTTCTACAAGTGAGGGTGCTGTGGAAGGCTCTGGTGTACCCTCAAGGTGTTGAGAGGTTGTGTTTACTCTGCTGTATACTATACAATAAATTAAATAGAAATTTTATGGAAGAAATCACAGTAGTCAGCGCCCCTGCAAATTTTTTGTTGACTGAAACTCCAGATGTCCATCCATAGTTAAAATGTTGTGACATTTGAAATAGGGCAATCAACAAAAATTATTTGTCTTCAAACCACAAAATTCTTCAAAAGAGCCATTAGTAAGTAAGAAATTATGACTTCTTTAACACTAATACGATGTATCAAGAATAAAACAATGCATTTAATATTAAAGAAATTAATTTTATGCGAAGATACGAAATCTCAGGTCTGATATATCGCATAAACTAATATTTATTTAGAAATTGTATCTGAATTAAGGATGCAAGTAATCGAGTAAATTATCCAATTAATTGATCATTCCACTTTAATCAAAATTAATCGATTATTTTAATCAGTTATGGAATGTCCGATTATAACGGGTAATCGATTAGTTGGTACCGATTATTATCCACTTTTTTACGTGGTTTTATAAATGAATTAGTTCCTGATCATAAGCAGTTACTTTTTAAATAATAATCATAACTCTATTTAATTGATATTTTAGCCTCTTATATTCATAGGAATGTATAAAGCATATCTTATGCCTTGCTAACATCACCAGCTTGTTATATACGTCATTTGCTCATAATATGAACGCTAATAATTGCTAACAATTGAATTATTTTCTTATGCTGACTGAATTGCGCCAGGGCGCTGATTAAGAAGTCCTGTATATTTTATATAAAGTATATCTTATGCCTTGCTAACATCACCAGCTTGTTATATACGTCATTTGCTCGTAATATGAACGCTAATAATTGCTAACAATTGAATTATTTTCTTATGCTGACTGAATTGCGCCAGGGCGCTGATTAAGAAGTCCTGTATATTTTCTAATTTCTTGAAGTTTTTCTCATTATTCTCATCAAGGACTCGTAAATAATGCAATTAAAAATCATTTATTGAAAGAAACCCTTGTTCCGAAAAAAAATGATGTTGGCCAATGTCTGCTAAGCGACTCCTCCAGTGGGTTTCTAAAGGATTGTAAAGCCTTGGATGCGCTATCATTTTAATACTATACATAAATCCATGCTGGAGAACTTTGCCAAACTATTCAAAATTCGTGGACGTGAGCCCTACTCTATCATTACTCCAATAGGAAAAGTAACTAGAAAATGCAACAGACTAACGATCGAGGGCCAGACATCTTCCTGACTCTCCTTGAAATCACGATCACAACTAGCACCCTCTGGTTAACTTAGCATTATATGATGATAATGATAAATATATTTGAAGAATGTGGAGAATAACGTCCCACAAAATAAGAAATTACTACTAAAGTTATTTCCTTGGTGATAAGGAATACCTGCAGTTTCCATTTCTGAACTATTTACTAAATCACCAGGTACAAAAGATAATACTACGATAGAAAAGTTTTCAATCTCGACGAAATATTTATGAAAGAAAGCTTTATTGCTTGAATAGACTTATTGAAACGCTGAAAACCTTTTGTTATAATTATCTGACTCATAAGTGAGTTAAAATTTCAATGGGAAACATGGGAAGGATGGTGACTGACCATAAAAATAATTCTGATACCTTTCATGAGCATTTAAAATTATATTCTTCAGTGTCGCCAAACTTGCACAAGCACAGTGCGTCAATGGCACGTTAATCAATTATTTATCCTCAGATTACTTGGTCTAATTGATTAATGAACTTCCGAATACAACCAATTGCAGGTAATTGAATACTGTGTGAAAAGTTGGCATCCTAATCTGAATTTACAAACTCCCTGGCATGATTTGGCTAAAACTAATACTGAGTAGGTTACTTCCCAGAACCAATTTACCTATGTAATGCTACTTCAATGACATAATATGATCACAGGAAATTAATTGTTGCGCGACTGGAGGTATACAGCACTATTACGAAAATTGCCTTCCATTTCCTGTTAATATTACGGCAGTAAAGGGCCGAAGCGGAAAATATGCATTGACGCAGGATAGCTTAAAATTTCAACTTTTTTATTCGTTTCCGTCCTCGGGCCGGGAGCAGCAATTTTTCACTGGCCTATGTAATGGTGTCATTAAACCTAAAAGTCGGATATTTGTTTCATTTGTCTCACTTAACTGATGTACACATGATTGGTAAGCGACCAAACTGATATTACTCTCACTTTCGTGCTTATTGCACCCATTAACTCGGAATTGTTCTCCCCTGAGATAAAATCCATATTTTGAATGAACTGTCAAATAACTAAAAAAGAAAAGTTAATTTTAACTTCAGGTACACCGCATGCAAAAGATAATCCATTACAACTTTCAAAGAGGTTATAAAAAAATTAATATATTTTTTACAATTAGCTAATTAGCTATATCGTACATACTGAGGTAGGCTTATATATACTAGACATTTAGCTAAACTTTAAGTATCACGCCTATAGCTGCGTAAGTTCCTCTTAATGGCCATTGCGATAAGCGCGTCGATCATTTTTTCCAACAAATGAAGCATAATAAAGTGAAATCGAGCGTTTTTTCCTGCGCATGTATCGTGAGATGTGTTTATCATGCCCTCAACATCACGCACCTATGAACTGAAAGATAAACATAAATTCAAAAAGGGTACCCTCAAAGGCGTGTTTAAAGGCCACGTAAAAGCCGGGATGTTTTTATGTGCCAGCCCAAAATGCTTCCTCCCTCTCTATCTCTCTCTTTGAAAGAGAGCTGAAGGCCCAGAAAGAAGCACGAGGATGGGCTGGGGCGGGATGAGAGGCTAGATGCGAGGTGCACTTAACCTTACTCTATTCTCCAATCCGCGGAGTGAAATAAGAAAAAGGTTTGGTGGTTGCAAAGTGAGAAAGACGAAAAGGAGCTGATAAGTAGATGCTGCGGAGAGATTGAAGGGATCCCTTAGAGAGACAACACCAGGGGTTGGCCTTGTGTTTGATCACGTTCAGGGGTCACAGGGAAAAAGGGTAAGAGGGGGTAGAGGAAGGAAAGAGAGCGCGGGGCACTCGCTCAGTAGAGCGATCCCTGGTGGAGATTGAATGGAGATAAAGAGGGCGATAGAGGAGATAGAGGCACATGAATGGTGTTTGATCACCGTAGAGGTAAACAGGACAGGAGTGAACTCATAGATGAACGCTATTACGGGTCTGGAGGGCAAAGGCATGGAGGCAGCGCATCACTACTGATGGGGTCAATCATTATTTTTTTTCTGAGGTGAGACGTATACGGGGTTAGGGTAAGGATAGAAAAGGGAGGACCAAAAATAAAAAAAATACAGATAGGGAGTTAGTTTACCTCTCCCTTGATGATGTCACTCCACTTGAGGTTTGAGCTACATGAGCTTCAATCCGCGCCTTATAACTAATTCACGAAAGGATGCCACGCGTGATGTGAGAGAGACGGCGTTTTGGGTCCGGGTGGTTTATATGTGAGTGTGCGTGTCTATGTGCGTGTGAGGTGAGTGTAGGTTCATAACTCGTCCCCACGTACCCTATGTTACAGTTGCAGCAGGGACACGACCACGTGTGTTGGAACACGCCCGTGATCGTATACCAAAGCGGAAATTAGTGTGGGACGATCGGGTACATCAAGGCAGGGGTGTCAAAGCGACTCCGGGTGCCGCTCCACCGTGGACGGGGGTTCAAAGTCTTCGCTGATAGACTAGGAGAGGAAGGGATAGGCCGGGGCGGCCCCCAAGGGAGGGGCAGCGGGCTCCCTCTCCCTCGGATCCTTTGAACCTGAACTTAAAATTCGTGGGGACCTAGGGTGACAGCATGAGTCGGAGCCTGTTGGTAACAGGAGTTCAGGGAACGGGAAAGGAAAAAAAACGAATCTCTCCCTAGAAATCATTGGGCTGTGAATATTTTATCTCTTCGAGGGAAAATATTTTCATCAACCTAATTCGTATTGACCATGCTTATGCAGTAGAGGGATTATAACCTCCAGTTAAAAATTTTAATCGAAGGATACCGGAAAAAAATTAAATTCGATTTAGTTATGACTGAAATATAAAACGAGTAAGAAATAAATAATAACTCGTTAATTAATCAGTCTCAGCCCTGATGACGATGAGGGAGTTACTCATCGAAACGTTGGCCTTTAAAAGCCTTACCCGGTGGCAAACCCGAGAAAATTTTACTAATATTATTCGCCGGGAAAACCTAAGATCTTTTATCAAGAAATAAATAGTTTGAGTACTGCTTCGGCAAATAATCACGATTCTACTCAGCACATTTCGGATCCAGTGCATGAATGCAATTCTCAATGAAATAGCAGAGGATCGTTAGGAATGAGTTGTGGTTTATCACTCATCAAATGACTTGTTTTCTGACGATATTTTATTTGATATGAGTCATTGTATCCTAGACGCCAAGAAGTTCAAAGCTTATTTTTTCTGATAAGTATAGCACGCATAAGTACGCAGTTAATGTAAAAACCTTTTTTCCTGTTAAAATTAAAATATATATTAAATGCCTGTACTTTACTATATGATTTTTAAATTATTATCTATCCTTGAGCTAAATTGCGTTTTAAATAGTATTTATTTACCCTGAATAAGTTTAGTATCTATTATTCGCATTAAGTTATAATGATTCATTTTTACTCTCAATCTCGTCTTATATTGCATTCAACTCAGCTGTGCCTAGTTGTCTCAGTTGCTAAAATTAAAAGTTTCAAATCATTATTGAGGATAATATTTTACATAATAAAATTATAACGTGAAAATAACCATTAAAAATAACGATAATTCGGGTGGATGAGTTGCATAATAGAATGAAAATGCATATCATAAGTAACCATTATCGCGAAGGGCATCTTCTGCAAAAATTAATAGCTAAAGCGGCTTTACGCTACACAATTTAACAAGAAGAGATAAAAATCATTGATTCAGCATTAACGCTTAAATTAATGACTAAAAATATACCAAATCGTCTTCGACTGCACAATACGAATCTAATGATCGTATTTTAGTGATAGCAAAGTAAGAGGGGAAAGAAGGGTAAGGTTTCGGAGTGGAGTAACGCAGAGCATGAAAGGGGATGTGGGGTTGTTGCGCTGCGTGGGGTTGTCACGGTAGGAGCAGAGGACGAGGTTAATTGGGATATCGGGAATTTAAAATGTTGTTGCCCTCCATCCCTCAGGAGCAGATACTACGACTTCCGATATACGATACCAAAAAAAAGTCGCCAAATCCGTCCACGACAACTTTTAGATTTAATTACATTTGTTTAACGCACGCTACAATTCATGAAAAACCCATGCTTTTACTCCCTTCCCGTCCCTTCCCACAACATGTACCCATTTCCTATACACAGAGCATCAAAGAAGTTTACATAGGTTTTTCAATCGTAAAAAACTCATAATCTCTCAAAGTTCTCAAAGTGCATGCATCAATTTCGAGCACTAACAAACTATCGCTAGCTCCTGCGTTCCTTCCTCCCAAATCGAAGCATTTACATCTCTACGAATATCTACTCCATATTTACTCCCTCCATTCATATATCCGTGTAATCGTTAGCCAAGGAGTCATAACCTTGACTCAGGCTGCTATGACTGTGATCATTAACACTTTTGAAAGTTATTGAATGCCTGTTAACAAGTGTAAAATATTAGTGTTGGGAACAGACAATAGTATATGCTGGGAATTGTAGCTAAATAAGTATTTATCTCTTTTTGAATAAATTTAAACTCATTAGATAATGTTTTGCTTCGAAAAAATAATTATGGTAAAATTAGCATTTACTATGTTTGGATCGCTAACCTCATTGCGTGTTATGGCAGTCAAAATTATGGTTTCGGATTCCAAGCCTGTATTTCCGACAGAAACGTATGTTAATAGCCTAAAATAAAAGGAAAATGCATGGATATTAAAATTTTATTTCACTTAAAAAATAGAACTTAAATATATTATCTGAACTCAACGTCGTTTTTATTGACATTGAATTAGTCTCAGGATACAGGTAAGGTGAAATTCAAAGATCATATAATTATTGAACATGTCGTCCTGCTACGTTAGTTGGTCACTTTTGAGCACTGTATTGTAATAAAGGACAAGTTATCCTTAAGAGTGGCATGGAGGAGCGCAACAATTTTGGAATTATAAGCATCCGTATTTATTTACCCTTAAAAAAGCGTAGGCCGTTATCACGAAGGTATTAGCTTTTATGAATACCTTAGCATCATTTTTTTTTCGAGTTAGAATCCACACGTTATTAGTCGTAAAATTTTCTCCATAAAGTGGTTGTAAAATGAGGCTCTGAAGTATTCATGATAAGGGAAAGGCATAAAATCGGTCGTCGTAGAATAATGTGATTCACTAAAGATAATGGAATGAAAATACGCCTTGGGTAAGGATGCTATGAAAATTTCTGATATTCGTTGGAACGTGATAATGACATAAATATATTTCAAAAGTATTTTCTTGATATAATATTTACTCTTTGAAGAATGACTCTGTAAATCAAAAGATATGTATCCATTGCATCGTGATCAGCAATATTGATTACCTACAATAAGGAAACTCTCTCCACTAAAACCAAAATTATACACTGCAATACAGTAACCAAGTCAGAAAGTCTCCATGCCACTGAATTAATGATGGCAATGAGATAAGAAGAGATGTATATAAAAGAGAAGAAGGAAATTATTATTTTAAAAAAATCCTAGGACCACTAAAGATAGATATGCGCGAGTTTTGGAACATATTGAATTATGACCTCTACAAGAATGAAGAATGAAAAAAAATGTCAAAGGAGATTAGGAAAAGAAAAATTGAGCTGCTCGGTTTGATGATGATAAAAAAGCATCAAAGTTAGAATAATTACAAAAAAACAAACATGAAAAACAGCTGATAGGGGAGATGTCTTTTGTTAGCAACGTGTACCAAAACCATAAAGTAATTCACAATTTAAACTAAAAGTTACACTTGAAAAAATTTGGTCCAGTTACATACTTGGTTTTTTATTTTTAACAACCATATTCATCTACCAAAATAATGTATTCCTTAAAAATAAGCTAACATATTTTACTGCACGTACACAGTAGAAACAAAAACTTCTAAATATCTGCATAAATTAGTCAACTTTTTTAATACCAATATAACATGCACGGATGTGCCATAAGATGACATGCCTTCGAATATGCAAACCCCTAAGAATTCCTTACTAATTCATAAGTAGGAGACTAACATGTAGAACCGAATTAATTAGCAAATGCTGAATCTCACAATTCATGCATCCAGTCAAAAAGAGAGGGAGCCAGTATAAATTATTCTGTTTGGAAACGAGAGAAAATACTTGAAGATTCCACCCATTTGGAAAAATTCTTGGAATATTTATCTCGCGGATGCTGGTATAGCTTCTCACCTCACTCTGTCAGTACCTACCACCTCGAGCCCCTTTGTCAAAAGAATAAATTCCTCTCTTAGTTTCCCTTCTTGCCCACATATTTCACAATGCCTCACCATCCAGATCTCTCCCCCGTACACAAGTAAGAGGACCATATCCATAAAGTAATACAACGATTCCTACCTCCTTTGCACCGACATGCGTTCATAAATACGTGGTGCCTGTCTTCCGGAACGAATAAAAAACCCGTTGTGGTGCCTATGTTTTATCGCTTTTATTTACCCTTATTTTGCCATAATGCTATGAACCCTCCTTCCCAATTTAAAACGCCGTGTTATCCCTCACTATAAGCCCACGGATATTCTCCACCATCTTCCTCTGTCTGTTCGTACGTGGGTTGCTCTAACGTAGGTTTATGTGACTTTAGAATTTCAACGTTGCGATTTAAATTCCGTATTGTAATACTTCTGGTTCAAAGCGGATGTCATTACATTATACTGGAAATAGCATATTATCGCATGGGATCACATGCTATAACAGTATATCATGCTATATTTCACAGCAAGTCATATACCATGACACTGCAGTCGCATAACAGTGCATAAAAAATACTATCGCATTACATCTCATCCTACGTAAACTTATGTAATCGAACATTTAGTTGCGTCGCTGGTAAAATTATATGGAACCAAAATGTACTTTACAGCATGAAATTATTTGCCTTACCGCGTATATACCTCTCGATTGCAATTGAAATACCGCAATTCTCAGCCATACTGCGTATCGCAGTCATTGCATTTAGAATCGCGTAGCCAAACCTTCTTGTGCTTTCTTCTCTCATTCTTCCCGCTACTTCACTATTCTTCTCCCGAGAGAAATTCTTATCCTTGAGTCCAAGGGATGAAGAGGGGAATGTAGAGAGAGTCGGGAGGTTCTCGCTAGGAATTGGAACTTTTCCCGATGTTTGCCGGCCCGTATACTCGGATTACCCGGAATAAAATGAGACTCTGGGACATCACGCGAATGTTATTGCAGGAATAAAGGAGGAAGGGGGGAAAGGAGCGTAGGAGAGCTATTTGTCACTGAAGTACGGACAGACGCGGGATTGTTCCAGGGCAGACGGCGAACATTCAAATGTGTTGCGAAGGGAAGACGTTGAACGTGTGGAGGGTTGAGATAAATGGGGTGAATGCAAGCAGTCGTAAAGGGTAGAAAAATAAAAAGCGAATTTTGCAGGGAACACAACTCTGGAGAAATATAATCCGTGAGATAAAAGGTATTTATATTGGAAAGAATCTTCCTACCAACATAACTTTTGAATCTACGTTCTCCGCAGATCTACTGCGTAAGAAGGCCGGCCAGAATTTGCTCCTAATGGCTATGATTCGTTTGTAAAACTGTTCCAACTTTGTTGTGTTCTAGGTCTGGAACACAACAAAGTGGTCAAGTCACATAACTACAGATTGAACTGTTTGATACAGATATGAATGTGTATTTACCAGCACAATACATTGCTTTTTATTCCTGTAAAAGTGAATATTTAAAACCTAAAAAAATAGAAAGAACAGAAATAAACTAATTAGTAAAGTTACTATAAGTAAAATAATAAAGTAAAGAAATAAAATTCCATCTTTATAGCTGGAACTATTAATGTAACTGCTAGTTAAATCCTACTTAAACCAAATTACATGGGATTGAAGAATTTATTTGGGAGAGAAGTTATATTTTGCATCATCTATGAAGCCAACGACATTGGATATGTAGAGCGTATCATTGCGATTCATTGAATTCTTATAAAAATCAATGGGTACTAGATGCTCTGGAAAAGGACATGAATGCAGTTTTATCAAGATAGCCACTCTATAAACACCAAATTTTCCACTGTAGCCATATAAATTTTCTTTAGAACTTTTCTTTACAATTTACCCTTAACCCGTAGTGAGTCGCACTGAAATACACACACATACGATTGCGTCGGGTCATTATGACCCGAGGTCACCAAAATAGTTTTCAAAGACTATTGCTACGTACAATTTACTTAAATACAGAAATTTATAAGAAAAATAGTAAAATAGGACTACATATGATTTATAATTCGATCTTTTTGCGCAGTAAATTTTATTTATTTTTAATTATTTGACAACACCCCCGAAAACAGCCACTCATTGGGCCTTTTCATCAGGTGTACTAACAATTCATAACGGACAATCACAAACACCCTGGATGGGAAAAACCTACCAAGACGGGATTCGAACCCGCGACCTTCGGCTTGGCAGGCGAGGACTTTACCCCGCCGCCACCGAGGCCGGCTTAAATATATTTAATATAACGTACTTGGTTATTGGGACAGCTGAAGCCTTCTTTCTTTATATAATAAATATTTCTTTTCAATTTAAGTAGTTTCAAATTCAATTAAAAAACACTACGCAAAAAATAAAAGGAATTTTACTATTCCATTAATTACAATATATTTACTTCAAATTTTTTACCCTTTTTCTCTTGGGTAAAAAGAGACTGCAGTAGAAACTGTAGACACTATGTAGTATCGAGGGAGTAGTCTTTTCACCATTGTGCTTTTCTTTTTCCATCCAACTCTTTTCCAAGGCACCCAAGCAATATTTTACTAGCGAGTTTATTAGGATCTATTTCCTCCGAATTTATGACAAAGACGAAAGACAGAAAAGAAGATAGCGGAAGCGGAGTGCTTCCACAATAACTTACGCAAAGATACCCTGTACTACTGCCCCGCCTGCCCGGATGAGCCTGGACTATGCTTGGAGGGATGTTTCCGGGTATTTCAAAGCGTAATGTATTCTTAATAATAATAATTTTTAAGTGCAATTTGTTTTGAAATTATTTTACATGATTATATATGTATGTATGTGTATAGAAAATGTAAATACGCTGTAAATTCAAATTTGATGTATCATAAATTTAAAATATTTTCAGTGTAAGGAATTATTTATATTTTAACTTAATTTTTTTTCCTGTAATTTGCTACAATATTTGGTTCTGTTCTAAAATATTTTTATTAAAATATATTGAAACATTTTTGCCTTGCAAATCTTTGACATCAACCAAATACCTCCGACAAGATGATATTCTTATCGGAGGTATTTCGTTGATGACTCGCGTATGAGGTTGCGCCAAATCAGCCAAAAATTGTGAACAAAATGTTCATTGAAACAATAGGTAACATTTGCATTGGCATGGTAAAACTAATTATCACATTGATAACTTAGTATTTTCAGAGTTTAAGAAACAGTTATGGTGTATCTTGATTTTCCGTCAGGTTTTTGGAATTATTCTGCATCATATATGCTTTTTCTCTACAGTATTCATGAAAGGAGTGAAATCGCGAAAAATAGTACGTGTGTTGCGGAGAAGTATAATCTATTTAGCAGGATACTTACAAAAATTAAACATCAGTTTAAAAATAAAAGAGTGGCTATTTTTTGAAACAAAAGCCATTTTTTGATCCTAGTATCAAATTATATGTAAGCACTTGGTTTAAATATAAATGAAAAACGTAAAAATTTACCCAAATTTCAGTCACCCAAATTTCAGATTAATTTTTTTTTATTTACCCAAAATTTCAGTCACGGAGCTTGGTCGCTAAAATACGGTCAGCACGGAATGTTTTAAGAACATTTGATACTTGCAATATAACGTTGTATTTAGGAATCGGAAAGATCCTCATTCACTACTTTCCACAGTTTATTTGTACGATTATACGATATAATTCACAGGGATACGATTAGGTTTAAGCGATTTACAAAGTTAAATCCATACATCCTTCTGAAATGGACATTTTTGGGGAAATATAAACAGTTTATGTTTGAGAGGGAATCCCAACATCCACGGATTACTCCCCCAAAACCCTTGAATCTCCTTCCCATCAAAATTTGTTAATAACATACTCTCGGCCGGTCATCGTGGATATTGTACTCGCCCTTCATCCTTCCCAGAGTTCCCCTTGCCCATCGTTGGCAATGTATCACCCATCTGTTTTTCCTTAACCATCAAGCAGTACAAACTTCAATTTGCCCAAATCCCTTCCCGCATTCTAAAACATAGGTTTTCTATGTGAAACACATCTCTAATGTCAAATATCTCTCTCTCTCTCAATATCTCTTTTAAGGTCAAACTTTCACATACTTCTATTTGGTCATACGCGCATTGGTTTCACCGGAAAGGTGCTCAGTAGTACCCCAGAGTAATACAAAAACCTTGCTCTATGGTAATACCTTCTAGTAGATTTGAAAATAATTACGTGCGGAATTTTACGCTGCAGCTGCGAGTCTTTGTTTTTTTTTGTTAATGATTTCACATTACTACTAATTGGCTGGAATTACTCAATGAATCAACTCAATTAACTATCAATTGAACGATCAAACTCTAATGTCTTTAAAGTAAAATAAGACACCAGTGTAAATCCTATGCATATATTTAACGCAAATATTAAACAATATCTGGTTAAAAATGTATCACTTGGGAAAGTTGGTCATTTATATTAGATAGTTAAAACATTACTTATATGGCAATAACATCGAAGATTAATTACAGGTAATGACCGGCAATAGATAAGTATGTTTTTATCATTATTGGCTAAACAGCATAAGATTCGCTAAGCTACCTCCTTAATAGTACCTAACCATTTTTTAGTTATATGCATCAATAAATCTGTTCCTTCACGATAAATATTTCATATTTTGTTGCCTGTACGCATTTTTAAATGTCAAACCAGAACACTTCCACTAAATGCTAGCAGCAGAAATACATGCCTATATTTTTTCACTTATATATTGGCGAATATTTACTTACACAAGATAGGCAGGCTTTATAGGTACCCTCTTTATGCAGTCCCCCGTTCCAAATTCCTCAAACGCCTCTCCGACTCCACCTCCCCACACCAAACACTCACGCAATCCGGCTCGCACCCCTGACCCACCCTTAAGGACCTCTCCCTATCTTCCCACTCCTACCACCCCGTTCCAACTCTCTTCAACTCCTTTGGCCAGGGATGTTCACCAGCCCCTTTAGAACTCCACGGGGGGCGGCGAGTCTCTCCCTTCCATTACCACGTCCAATTATCCCTCACCTCTCGCGACCTCCCAAAAATCTTCATCCTTCCAAACCTCCTTCTCCCTCCTCCCACCCTCCTTCTCAAATGGTGCCACCAACAGCTGCCATTCCTCCTCAAACGATCAAAAACCTCATTTCACCGCTCCCCTCCTCCTCCGCCTATACTTGGGCGATATATAAGCTTACCCTTTTGCCACTCTCTTTCCTCCCTCCTACTCTGGAAGCCATGACATCCTCTCATTTTCCCGCTCTCTTCCGTTTATTCATTCTCAACTCTCTTCCTCTCCCTCCCCCTCTCCCTCCCCCTCTCCCTCCCCCTTTCCCTCCCTCTCTCCCTCCTCCTCTCCCTCCCCCTCTCCCTCCCACCCCCCTCTCCCTCCCCCCCTCCCCTTCCCCCTCCATCACCCCCTCTCCCTCCCTCTCCCTCTCACTCTCCCTCTCTGGCTAACTCACTATCCACCCTCAAGTCTCTCATTCTCCCTTTGAATCTCCCTCTTTCTCTTTGACCTCACGTCGTGTGTTTTTTCTCTTCCAAACCACTGAACTTTTCTCTTGATTTAAGGATCCACCCAGCCTTTCTGTAGTCTCATTCCTTCTCTGTCGCCTTTTCCTCAATTTCCGTGTTCGTCCAATTTCTTTATCTTCTTTTACACCATTCTGTGACAACAGGAAGCAGTTGACAGACAAAGCACATCTAAAGGTACCCTTAATTACTGCAACAAAAAAATGGTATTTTTTTATGCTTATTATCACTCACCTGGCCTTAAATAATTCTAAAGACGTAGGAAAAACTCAACCAGAACGATGCATATGCACCCACCATGTACCACAAAAAATGAACTATTTCTCCAATTAGCAGAGTTTTATGCTATCATATTTTTATAAAACATAAAAATAACTTCTATTTACAGTGAAACCGCACCAAACACCATAATTCCAAACAACTAGGCTGGTAATATTAGCTTTACGGAAAATTATAAGGCATTCCTCCAAATTCTTTGGACTATGAAACATAGGGGCTCTTATTTTTGCCTTCTGATGGGTTTAAAATGTATAGTAATGAATAAAGTATAAAAATAAATATAAAATAGGCAGGAAGAAGTACAGATTTTATATTCAGACATTTTATAATGACTGGGGTCCTGCCACACCTGATGCCACTTCAAATCATCACCCTTCAAAGAAGCACAAAGATTTGTAATGCTCAATCATGTTAGCTTATGCCCATTCGCCAGGTCTGCATACAACTTTAACCTGCTCTTTAACCCTTCTACATTCTATATCCGCAGCCTCTGCACGCCGTCATTTACTTGGTTATGTACATTTCGCAGGCTTAATTTAGGTTAGCACATAATATGATTAATATCTATATTTAGCACAACTACGATAAAAACATGCGGATACTCATAGGAGTAATTTTTTCAAAATTATATCCTCTTGCACTTACTCTAAAAACCCGTAGTTTTTCCCCACACATACCTTAACTCATTTTATTGCGTAAGTTACGTCAGCTTGTTTTGGCAATCCACGTGCAATGGTTAAGAAATATCGCACCACTCTGTTTAAAAAAAAAGGTTTCCACCAGCAATAGCACAATGTAAATACAAATATATGGTTTACTTTTTGATTATGTTTTTTGATAAAAATTGTTTACTTTTATAAGTTATGAACCATACTGCGACTGGTCAGTTGGTGCCATTCCGACCATCCATTGCCATCCGTGGTGAGAAGCTGGGTTGCCTTCGAAGCCGATGTTCGGAGCTACCCAATTGTGGTCGACCACTCCATAGGGTTTCAAGAGCAGGTAAGAGTTCCTGCTGTCCCAACCAATGGACAGGAGCCATAATTTGTTTTCATACGACTATCTTTGTATTGATTTAGTTTATTTTTATGTGGAAATACTTGATATATTAATCGTATTATAGTGTACCCCTGTAATACTGTACAAGAAACCAACGTCCAAATACTGAATATGCAGTCGTTTCCATTCTTATACCTACATTTATGCGAATGTATTTGTATTTGAGAAATTGCAAAAACTATGACACTTATTAGAAAACTGAAGGGGCTTCATTGGTTGAATTCAGAATACAAGAGGAGCAATTTAAAAAAATATTGGTTTTCAATAAAGCAAACGCTTAATTATTCTTTGCATAAATTTTTCACGGGTATTCCACCAGGTAATACCCAGGTTTACAGGCTTCATATCTGCCGACATATTGAATAACGCATCAGGGGCTTCATTATTCGTTGGTTGGAGCGCGAAAATATTCGTGTAGGTATGTAATACTGCGCATTATAAATTATGACGTCAAAGAAACAAACGCATTCTGTCCTAATGGGAGGTTTGCATTTTCGATTCAACTTCAGGGGAATTAGCTCTCCTAAGTTACAGCGGATAGTGCACGATTACTGGTGGATATTTCTCACCTTTAGAGGTTCATTAGACGGCTTCTTTTTAATTAAGGAACGATACAATCCATAGCTGCGTGCATTGAACTTCTCCTTTACAATTCTCTACTGTGGAACTAAAGACATCCCACAAATATATTTTCATGGCCTTATGGCATAAAAAAAAATATTTTCAACTCATAAAAGCATCTTGTTATGATTCCACGAGCACATTTACCGTCGCCGGGCCATACGGAGAAGATAGGGGAGGAGAAGCAAGCGGTGCAATTGATCCCCGTTTAAGGCGGTTCCACCTTAAAATGACTAAAATGTCGTTTTATTCATACCCTGTCTACTTGTAAAAAAAACTTGTCATCTATCTGATATGAACAACAATATAATAACTTTCCAAGCTATTTTATTCTATAATTGAACTTGAATTTACATTGTGTTCAATGGGGGAATGAGAGAAACACGAGGAAAAATTGTATTTTTCCATAAAATATAATTTCCATTTTCGCGGAAAACTGTTTATATGCCGGAAATAATCCAGAGAAATTGAATAAAAATAAAATATAGGCATCTTACCACCTTATTTTTTAGTTATTAGGGAATTACTGCCTTAATTGAAGTCAAAATGTGATAATTCGTAGAAAATGGCGCTGCAGACGGCTCCAATGGCTGGAAAAAAGTGCTAATTTAAAATACATTCGTGGTATAATCTGCAATTTTTCTACTTTACTTTTGGTTTTCTGTACGTAACGCATTTCATCAGCGAAAGCAGGATTTTTTGGACCTAACATAAAAAATATGGAATTTAGAATTTGTTTTGACTCACACAGTCACGGCGGAACCTCCTTAAAGTTCGCTTGAGGCAGAGACACGGAAGAGGGATTGCAACTCTTGAGGCCTTTATGTGAAACCCCTGCTCTGGCGTTTACTGCCTGGGGCACTCAGTTTTACGTCCAAAAAAGGAGCCATTTCATACTTAACTCTCCCTCTTTCCTCCCTAACCCATTCCACAATCTCTTGAGTTTGGGCTCCCCCGTCCTAAATAATGCGTACTCTCAATCACGCATCTCATCTACCTGACCGGCCGCTTATTCCTTCACGTCCAATAAGGTTCGACCGCTTCACTCCGCTGTTAGACACCTTCTCGACTACGCAACCTTTACACAAGTTGTATCTCCCGACCTATTAAATCTTCTTCTATCTCGTCAGCCAACTTATATTCATCAATGTAGCTAAAATTTCATATTTACCCACTTAATTATTTTATACTCAATCGTTTTGTATGCCACACCTATTCCACCACTCCGCGGAAGCCTTCATCAATATATTTTGTACGTTGCATAATTTATTTTACAATATTATTTTGCAATATTATTTTAGTATTCTTAACTCAACTCACTACTCTTCTGCAAACTAGAGCAATGTACCTAAGCCTTTTTAACTGAGTTCTTGAATAACCTAAGGTGGAAGTTCCCAAAAGCACAAAGAAAGCTAGTGATATTTAGTTTAAGTTTGTTCCAGAAGACCCGAGTCTACTTCAGACACTGACAAAACCATTACGCTCACATTATCCACCCTAGGATCTATAGGTTGAAGGATTTCTTTCACCCAAACGTAATTCGTGAGCGCGAGTGAGAAATAGAAAAGCTTTTACTATTAACAAGTACAGTTAGATGCACGTACCTGGAGCTAATTAATTGAATATATCAATTGAATCAAATATAATGAAGTTGGCTGCCATCATCATATAGTGTAACACGTAAATATCGCGGCTCGCGTGGCAAAACGTTGTTATAGAAGCAGAGTTATAAATATTCTAAGGTATTCATAATTTTATTTCTTTAATAGGCGTATTATAGGAACCATGAATATTGGGTGACTTGATTTTACGAATCCACTAAAACTCACTTGCAGAAATGCTTAACTTCCTGATGAAGAGTCGCATATCCTTACCTTGTCATTTATTAGTCTGGTGATTAAGTGCCACAGCCACATGGGTGATGTGATTACATAGGACCGTATCTTGCAACTTGGAAATCATATTTAATGAAGAATGTAAGTACCACAAGGAACATATGACCACAAGGACTAGTTTGCCAGCGGTCTCAATTGGGTTAATTTTTAGCAGCTTATTCTACGAAATCTTGGAGAAAATGGTTATCGAGGCCTCTTTACTGAATAAGCAAGGCGACTGTGATTCTTTCGACATAAAAGCTTAATATATGATTGGTTAACTGACATATCTAAGCAGTTACGGTTATAAATATTTTAATAATTTATTTAAAATGGCTTAGAAATCACTGTGTTCAACCTATTCCCGTATTTCACCTTTCTATGACTATTTTCACTGTAAATAAATCGAGGAGAACAATTCCATCACGCCTTAAAATGTTTACCATTCTCTACCACTAGTTTACATGATCATAACCGTTAGTCTTTATTCCTAGGGAAAGGTGATAAAAATGTGACACAAATCGCAACGCTTGGCTTAGAACTTCGGCCAAGTCGCCATCGGCGACCTCCGAGGGTACCTTGGAGAGGATTAATTTTTCACTTTTAGTTACCACGTGTCTCACCTCACCGCAGTTATTGTTTATGAAAATTCCACCATGATCACACATGTATTTTTCAACAAGTTCTTCACTTAGAGATATATACAGATTAGTTGTTGAGGCTATTTGGTAGCGTGTGTAATGTTATCCCCGACCAAGTTCCTCCTCAGCTTTAACTGAATAAAAGAGAAATGAAGTGTCAAGCAGAGCTGAGAGCATAATTCCTCTTTTCTTATTCGGGCCGGCGTTTAAGAGAAAACTCTTCTTTGTCCTTAAGGTGGCAGGTCTAAAAAACCAAAGTGAACAGGTTTTCTTAAAAATTTCCAAATACGTTCCTTTTTGGATACTTATTCTATGGATTATCGAAGAAAAAACGGGGGATCATCGACATACTTTTTGCGATATTTTAGATTCTTTTAACAATTTCAAATGTCACGCGAGAATTTCAAATGTCACGCGCGGCTATGTGGTGTAAAGTTGGCAACGTGGCACAAGAATGTACTGGACATGCTAACGGTCACGTAGCCATAACGAACAGATCTAACTTGGGCAGAATGGACGCTGTTGCCGGATTAAAAACGAAAGATTAAACCATTTATAGAAACATATTTTAGTACGAGTTCGCATTCGAGTGACAATAGATCTTCATTAAAATGCTTATTTTGAATTCTATGGCCACGGGTGTGAACTGTTTTCGGAAAATTAATTTCGCAAGAATGACTTACGAAATGAATCAAGTCTGCATTTTAGCAAATTTTCATGGCAATGTGTAAATTTAAAGGACAAAATTTCAGAATGTACCTAAGGGCCGCATCCAGAAACTGTGCTGAACCTGCAGCGGAGCCTGCTGCTGCATTCTATATCCAGAAACCCCGCTACTCCAAATCGCTCCAAATTGGTGGGGGCAGTGTTGCCACATTTATTTTGGGCTACATTGATGACGTAGACGAATGTAGTGACATTTATGTTCCCCTAGATGCGGGCATCGGGAGGAACTAAGGGCGATAATTGAATAACGAATTCTCAACGTGACTTTGTTAGTAAACAAAATGGAGACAGGCGAAGGGAGCAGGATTTCCACGGAGGAGACGAATTTAATAGTAAATTTAGTCGTCGCGAGGAAAGCTGTATTGGAGTCCAAGAAAACGGATGCGTTAGTATTTCCATGGGATTCTCCCGGTCCCTCAAGTTTCTTCTCGGAATCTGATGGCCTTCATTATGTACTAAATGCCTCAGAAAATTGGCAAAATTATCATCGAGTACCTGCCGATACATGATGACGATCTGCGCGCTCGGGAAACTCTAGACAAGTACCTAGTTACCATGCGTCTCGACTATAGTATACTGTCGATCGCCGATGATTGCCGTCTGGCCCCGGCACTACCGCCCCGGCGGTAGTGCCGGGGCCGGGTAGTTGCCGGCGCGCCGGGGCAAGCCGGCCGGTGTACCAGGCGCCAAGTTGGGTGGGAAAGCAATACCCCATCAAGTTTTGCTCACGAAGTGTCGGCACCAACTTTATAGGTGATTTTTTAAATAAAATGTTGTTAAATCTAGACGTTAATTATGAAAAGTTTGCGCTCTCATTTTTTTTAAATGTAGCTATTGCTGAATAATCCTTCGCCTCACCAACATCACTCGTCATGGTGGGTGGCAAATATACACGTACAACTGTCGATCGCATTTGTGTAGTGGGATATTCAAATATGCATTGCATTATAACGCCCAAAGATGTACGTGACATTCATTATGAGATGAATATAACGAGATATTGTCAACGGACTTAGAAGCACTATGCCATTTCCATCTATCTCTGAGACATTCCCATAAACGTTTACTCATCATTCCAGTAACAAAATTACACATTTTAGGTACGCTTACACGTTATTGTACATTGTTTTCCATGGCTTGGAACTCTCATTACTTTTACTAGCAGTAACTGAGTATGGATAGAGCTGGCTGGAAGACGGCTTTCTTGTTTTGAGTATTTTACGCAAACTGTAAATTTCACAGACACAAAGCGGTGATTTCAACTTTCTTTGGGCACTTATATAAAAATATAAATGGTTTACAAGGCAACCCACGGTCCATACCAAAGTTAATACCTATCATAACGGCAAAGCAGAAGAGGTTTCAGCATAGTTGTGTTGACAGTAGTTATTTTACGTAAAAAAGTATGTCACGAGCATCAAGGCAAGACATTAAATATGTACATAATTTGTTTTTCTTTAATTATAAATGGTTTTCAAGGCATGCCAGGACCCGTTCAGAAGTTAATAGCAATTAAAACGGTGAAGCCGAAGAGGTTTCATCACGGTATTGTTGACGGAAGTTATTAATAGTTATGTTAAGTAAAATATTAATTCATCAGCATCAAAGTCCGTTGTTGAAGCATTCATACTATATTTTTATATAATAAGAAATAATTATCATGAGCTTATAGCCCTTTAAACGTCAATAATTATTAATTATAAATGCGAGACGATAAGCAGACGAAATCCGGCGGCCATGTTACTTGTAGCGAGTAGCATGGCATGGACCTCACTAGACTTTGCAGCGGGTGATCGTAGCGGAGCTCGGCCGCTATAGCAGCTACGTCACCATCTGATGACGTATCCAGCAGTAGTGAGGTTTCTGGATACGGCCCTAAGACATAAGTCATTCCTACCGAATATAGTATAACATGGACCTAATATTTAAATTTTAAACGAACAATAAAATAAATTTTCTTTTAAGTAACTGAATTTCTCAATGACTAACGATTACCCGACCAGCCACCTTTAGGCAAAGACTGTTTTCTCAGTAGCCGAAGTACCTACGTTGATCGCCCGGCCAGCCGATGCTGCGCCCCGCGGTGTATTGCTGCCTCGTGACAGTAGAATAGGTCCGGGCGAAGGAATGCAGGGAAAGTGGAGGTGGGGGTGAAGGCAGAAGGGGAGGGGGGCCGACTAGTGATTCCAATGTCCACATCGGAGTCAAATGCCGACGGAGAGATTTTTGGTTGAGTTATTTCTCGCACGACAGAGGTGGGGGTTGTAGCTTGAGGAGGAGAAGGGCAATTAAGGCTGACCGAAAGTCGTTAGGTTTTTAGCGTGGTGTTTCAAGGTCACTTAATGTGATGTGTTTGATTGTGTAGAAGGGGTGTTACTCTAAACTAAGAGCACGAGGCATAGGACAAGACACAATTTCACATGGGGTAACTGTCGTAATATTATCACTATTTGCGCCGCACGCTGTAGCAATTAAACTTTGGGAAAACACTGAGGAAAATGATGGTGGCCACAAATGAACCATGTTCCCCGCGTTAAAGTGTGCTGGGTGGTAGCACCGCAGCAGAATGATCTGGAGAAATGAATTACCTTATGTTGCGTATTAGTAAGCCGTTTGTTGTCTTCTTAGGCGAAGTTGGTTGAGTTGTGGACATGCTGGATGTACCTAATTGTAGAACTAGTGGTTGTTGCAGTAGAAGTGGAGAGAAAGGAGGCGTCATCACCTGAAGCTTCACCCGCCGCTTCTGACTGGGTTTCCGCACGGACGGCGGGAGGATTCCCTGGCGAATACAAACCGAGTTGACGGCAAACACAAAAACACTAATAAATTGAAAACTATGGGACACCCGAGTATGGTTGTTCAAATATATGAAAGATGAAGTATTACCAAGCATAATAAAACCAAAATATTGGTCGTAAGGTGAAAACTTTCACAAAAAAAGCTCAATAAAATTCGAGAGCACAGTTGAAGCGTTTGATTGCCACGGAGTATGCATGTATGTCTGCTGACTCCACCAGAACACGTGAAAGATTCCACCGATTTTGATGTTTGACCGCTCGATAGAATCCTCACGCCACCGCATGTGTCATAGGCTTTATTTTCGGAAGTTTCTTTGCGGATCTAACCGTTTGCATGTTCATTCCACCGTAGCAGACCAACGGTTCTACCAATTTGGATTCATAATACCTCGTTGAGGAACTACATCGACTCAGAATATATGTGTCTAAATAGATGTGTAATGCTACACTAACCATCCACCGAATGCATTGATAATTTAAATGGAAGTTCAAAATTTTCTCATCGATATAAGACACACATACAGGCTGTATTTTCAGATAAATTCCAACGCCTGTTAGTACTACAACATTAGTAATATACATCCAAAGAAATTAAAAACTGCCTAAAACTAAACTTATCGCTCCGTTATGCATTTAATACAATACTGTTTAGTCTCATTTTATTTTATTGGCAGTCGTGTTATTTTACTTTTTAATTATTATTGTTTTACCCAGTGCACCCTACCCAGATAGAAATCAATAAAAAGTTTCCATTTATGAATCCAGAATTAGTAGAGTTCTTCAGTTATATTTATTTATTAAAATATAAAAAAACAGCCGCAAATGGCCTTTTAAATTGAATATAAAGCAATTAAATAAATTATATCGAAGAGGACTCACTTTTATTAATCAAATTAATATTGGGACACGTTAGCCAACAGCCTTTCACTAGTTTTCCCTCTAAGGAATCATTAGAATGCTTTTATTAAATAGCCTATTACAATTGTGGGAAAGAAGTGAAATTATTATGAAATACGGTAAAATCTCGATTATCCGTGAAGGATTATCCGGTTTGCGGATTATCAATGCTACTCTCTCCTCTCCACACCTCAAAAATATGATTTTATTCCAATTGTAAAAATAAAAATAAATGCTTAGGAACCGCGATGAATAAAATGTAAGTTTTTAAATACTTCTGCTTTCATAAAGTTTTTTTTCATTTTTATAACAACTTCAAGGAAATTGCATGCAATTCTAAACAGCATCTATGAGCTAGTCATACTGAATGCTTAATGGCTTTATTACTTCCGAAAATTGACAATGGCTTATATTTATTAAGTCTTTTTATTGCGCAGTACATAACTATGCCAAATGAATTTGACTACCATTTTTCCTTTATAAATTCTTATTTATTTTAATAAAAATATTTTGTATTTTTCATTAAAGGTTTCGCGGCTCATGGTAATCAAAACGTTTTTCGGGTGTGCCGCGTGATGATCAGGTTTAGCCTGACGTTTCGTGACCTTTACTGGTCACTTCTTCAAGAGGAAATTGATGCCCCCGTTGCCGGTGAGGGATATATGTATAAATGTCAGAAGGGTGAGTTGGAGGGGGAAGAGGGATGACGGACCCTCATCCCTCTTCTCCCTCCAACTCACCCTTCTGAGATGTATATGTATATTCACCGGAAAGGAGACAGATGTAGATGGCTATTTGAAGCTTCTTTTGGGCAGTAAATGGTTCAAATAGCGATATGAGATTCACAAAATTTAAAAAAGAAGAGCGCTTAAGTAGCCATGGCTCTTGATGCTTTTTCATTTGATTCCGAAAAAAGGGATGTAAAGAAAGTTAAATTGTCTCATGCGTATGTGTAAAAATAATGGTAATGATGCAGATTTGTGCTGGAAATACATTCAGACAAGAACATTGGTATTTCGTAAACAAAGTCCTTGACATAAATCTTTCTAAAAGTGTATCAAGGTGCTATGCCGTGGGGATGCAGCTCGTTAAAGATTTTAAGGTTTTCTGTGGCGGCCTTATTATAACCGAAGATTTGCCTACATATGATACGGACGTTAACCAGCCTATGGATAAAGGAGTGATGTCACCAGTCAAAATAGAAAATCGGGATTATATTTAAGATACTCTTTCCTGGAAGAATGAAAATTTACTGCAATATTTGAAAGGTATTGTAACTTCTTAATCTAATAAAATGAGAGGTTTCCATTCAAGGTGTTGAGGTTAGCGCTCATCGGAACACATCAGCTCACATACTTGCACACGAGCAACGTTCAATGGAACGATGTGTGCTGGCGAAATGCATTCTAACCCTCCGGTAGGCAGAATTCCGTGGGTGAACAACTGAAATGGACAAATGTTTTGTGCCTAGTTATCGTATTCCTTCAAAATCATTATTTAAAATCTAATAAAGAAATTTAGGCTCTTTATGTATTATTGACGCCTTTACGGAAAATCAACATATTTAACAACAATCACGGATGTCATTATCGACGTTCGTTTGCTGTTTAATGCACATGAACTTTGCTCCTGATCTATTTTGATGTGCCTTATCAAGTACGCTGGGTCTGTAATAAATGGAGGGCAAGTACGCTGTTGTGTAGCAAATTGTAGGTATTGTGCACTAGAGGGAATTTAAGGCACCAAAAGCGTCTCGCGCATTGGCTTCTGTGAAGTCTGCATGCCATTATCTGCTCACGGAAAAAATGTCTTCTCAATCCTGAAGAGAAATTCGGCTTTTCTAATCAGGAATTATAAAATAATTTTGATACCAAACTATAGCAAACAATTAAAGGCTTTGAAGATGTGGATTCTGAAAACCTCCGTGAATGGTAAAAGTGCGAAATATTTGAATCTAGACTTCAACATGTGAACGACAAGGATATTGTTGATGCAATGACCAAAAATGGTGAAAATAAAGGAGACAAATAATGCAGTTGTGGGAGCTTTCTTTTCGATCGAGTACGCCGCTGATAGCACAATATTAATACTTCATAACACAACGGTGCAATTGATTTCCATTCGTTTCAGACCCTGTGCACTTCTAAACTGCTCTTGGCAATATTTCGGGAGCGTAGTTGATTCGCGCTGAACAATTTTAGCACTTCAAAAGTCGCTTGATGTTATTGTGTTCAGTTAAGACGTCAAGCAACGATGATGTAGAGTTTTTAATTACTCAGCTGTAATAACTCAGCGCTTTTAATAATCCTGGTATTTTGAACAACGCTGATCACTACACTCCAAATACAAACTATTACGAACTCAATTTTATATAGGCAGATTATCTAACAATTAGGCATTGCACATCGCTTCAATCATCGTAGTTCATTTGCTTTTTCTTTATGAGTTCCAGTCTTCATCATTTATACACAAGAATGGACAGTCAAGAGTTTAGTGTAATCCCGTGTTAGGAGAAGTATACTAGTAGACTGTGTGCCGTGAAAATGGGATACCTGCTTTTGGGAATTGTTAGCCGTAAAAGTATGATGGATAGGGTTAAGAATGAGTCGGCCATGAAAGAATGTGGGTTGGATGCTGATCTGAGGAATAGACACGGTGAAAGTAGTGTGCTTTGTCGGTCTTTTCATTTCGAGAAAATGGATTAGAGTCGAATTACGAAACCGATATATGAGAGTGGAGTAATCGGTTTGATAGGACGGCGTAGGCCACGAAAGAGTCATGGGCGAACGCTGTTGAAGAGACTCTTAAGAGGAGGAATATTGGGAAGAACTGAAGGGCGAGAACGAAGTAATTTATGAGGGTTATTGAAGCAAAGGAGGCATGCATAAATTGGGCAGTATGGATGATATTATTGAAAAAGAGTCAGGAGCCTTTGCAGGCATATCACCGAAAATTAAACTTCTTTAGGTCCTAGTTCTCACTGTTAATTGGAACCATATAATACTAAACTCTCACTCGTATTTGCTGAAACCATTAGCGTAGCCAGGCAATAAAATATGCGGATATACAATGGCGCTTAATGTTCCGGCAGGTAATGTACGCGAGTGATATGGAAATCTTCTCCAAACAAAGTACGAAGGTGGCACTGTGTAGTATTACAGACCAGAGCAAAGTAACATCACGATTTTCACATGTAATAAATGTGCTGTTACCTCGTCTCTCTATCTCCGACCTGTTCTGGAATTATACCACCCAGAAAAATGATGTACACTCTCACTATTAGCGTAAAAGTTCAAAAAACATTAATATTGTGTACTTTGGCAAACATTTTCAGGTTAAAACGATCTCACCGACGAGAAAAAATATGAAGTTACATATAAATAGTAATATCCTATATGAGCTGCAACTCTTTCCTGCTCATAGGCTAATATACTTTCGCAGCAGTTGCTGTTAGTAATTATGTGGTTCGAAGGTATCGTTATGAATGCCAGCAGTACAAAAAAATGCGTTTCAAGTATTATTATAATTTCTTTAACTATGGAATGGAGTTAATTTACATTACATTTAGCACTAATTTGAAGCGAGAGTATCTTATTACCATTGAGAATAATATAAGTTTAAAACCAAAAAGATTTATTTTCCTTCTCCACTATGAGCACTCTCCAGTGCAGTACATCCTGACAACAAACCCAGAGGGTAGAGACCTCGCCTAGCAAAGCAATACCGAACCGCGTTTTCTACCTATCTGAAAAACTCAATCGATTTCTCGTCCCTCAGTCGCTGTCTTTGATTGAGTCGTTCGAATTCTTTCCCCCTTGGACGAGATGAGTCAGTGTGACCTTTCGACTCGTTCCCCTCCATTGGCTTCTCGTTACCTCCCCTCCAAATCCTCCTCAACAACCGGAGACCCCCGAGAGCCTTCACCTGCTTGCATATTTTGCCGCTATTGCCGCTCTTAGTTGGCGCGTTTCAAGACGCGTTTTAGTTAACTTTAATTTTGCGAATTAATTTATTCAGGACTCAACGCAGTTATATTCTAAATTTACATTCAATATTGAAATAATTTTCATATTTTGTTAGTGACCATTTTTGTAAAAAAACAACATACGAAGTCAATTTTAACCATTAATAGGTTTTTATAAAAAATATTTTTAAGTATAAACACTAGAAAAATATTTAAGCAGTCACCTAATCCAGAAAGATAAATTTATTTATTTCACTGGTCTGCGTTTCGAAACTTTTTTTCTGAGGTCATGGGTTTTTTTGGTGATCTTTTATATTTAGTGCATGCTGAATTCAAAAATGCAACTCACTATGCTCAGTCAGGTCACGTTTCTTTGCTACCTCAATATTTAGGTAGTAGCCTATTAGGTAAATTAGTCATTCAACCATGTGAAATTTTGAAGTCTATTGTCACAAATATGAATTATTTCCACATCATGTACATAAGATAGGATAAAACCTCGTGGAAGATTAAAACTTACAACTTGAATTAAAACCTCAATTTGATTGACTCAGTCAGCGAGAGATGTTTTATATTCCTCTCTTTCAGAGCGTATTGATTCTTTATCCTAAAGAAAACCATTGCGTAGCAACGGTGCATAACGGCGAAATATAAAATCACAAATTCGGCTAAATATAAAATTACAAATTCAAGACACACAAGTTAGGACGCCGTCTCAGCCCCCCGCGGAGACCGGAGGTCCGGCAAACGGAAACGCACGCGGCGATATGAATTGCAAGCGGGGTGGTCTGAAGCAATGAAGGCAGGTTTCACACGATCAAGGCTAACGCGTCTTTCTTGACCGTTGATGAGGATGGTGATACTTTTGTCGTCTCTGCTGATCACTGGATGTGGACCGGAATACGGCGACTGTAGGGAACGTCTTATCTTGTCATCCCGAAGAAATACGTGTCCACATGTCGATACCTCTTGAAACACAAACGGTGTCGGGGATGAATGACGCGTCGCTGGAACCGGACGGAGGCGCGACATTTGATGACGAAGCCGCACGACGAAGTTATTGTTGTCTTCTTGGCGATCAGGTTTAGCAGCTGGAACAATGAATTCTGCTGGTAGTCGTAAGGGCTCCCCATAGACAAGTTCAGCTGGGGAGGCTTTAAGGTCTTCTTTAACGGCACTGCGCAGAGCAAGAAGAACGAGAGGCAAAGCGTCCAGCCAGGTCATATGAGGGTGGCATCGGAGGGAGCTCTTCAGGTGGCGATGGAAATCCCATTGGCGCATGGGTGGTACCCACAGGTGTGACATCGTACAATACCAAATATGTTGCTCAGACACCGGAAAAGCTGGGACTCGAATTGTTTGTCCTGGTCGGTCGTGATGCAGACAGGAGAACCAAAACGCGAAATCCAGCAGCGTATTAGCGCGTCGGCGACTTCCTCTGCGCTTATGGATTGTAATGGCCAAACTTCTGGCCATCTAGTGAATCTGTCGACGGCAGTGAGGCAATATCGATAACCTATAGCACAGTTCAATGGTCCGATCAGGTCGATGTGAATATGTTGGAAACGTGCGGAAGGCGTGATGAAGGTGCCAGTCGGGGTGTGGACATGACGGGAAACTTTGTTCCGTTGGCAGTCTAAACAGGTTCGCGTCCAAGCACGGCAGTCTTGTTGAACTCGAGGCCAAACGAAGCGTTGTGACACGAGCTTGGCGGTGGTACGGGAGCCAGGGTGGCTGAGGCTATGCAGGGCGTTGAACACCAGTCGACGCATGGAGGCAGGCACGTACGGGCGTGGGCGGCCAGTGCTCGTGTCGCAGTAGAGTGTCACGTTACTGTCAGGAATCTGAACGGATTCCAAGTGGAGAGCCGATTTTCGTTCTAGTAGGTCGCCGAGCTCATTGTCGTTTTCCTGAGCTCTAGCGAGGTCAGCCAAGTTGACCGAGTAATTTACGGAGTTGGCTGCGGTCACGGAGTCAACCCGGCTAATGGCGTCGGCGACGATGTTGTTGGAGCCGCTGATATGGCGGATATCCGTGGTGAACTGCGCAATAAAGGACAGCTGATTCAGCTGAACTGGAGGCAGCTTCTCACGAGTCTGCTGGAACGCAAATGTGAGAGGCTTGTGATCGGTGAAGATGAGAAAATGTTGTGCCTCGAGTATGTGCCGGAAATTTTGAACGGCGAGGTAGATGGCGTGTAGCTCCCTGTAGTAAGCTGGCCAACCGATTTCAAGGGGAGTGAGTTTC
Organism: Pyrrhosoma nymphula; assembly: GCA_963573305.1. Lineage (NCBI taxonomy): Eukaryota > Metazoa > Arthropoda > Insecta > Odonata > Coenagrionidae > Pyrrhosoma > Pyrrhosoma nymphula. Next base: position 147,859,294 of record OY754328.1, read on the forward strand.
CTGGAGAAAAATGCCAGGGGTTGCCAAGCATTGTTGGTGAATTGCTGTAAGCACCCGCCAACCGAGTGTGCACTGGCATCCGTGAAGAGACCGAGGGTGGCAGAGGGATCCGGATGGGCCAGCATTGTAGCATCCGCGAGACTATCTTTGCATGCCTGAAACGCTAGCTCTAACTCGGGTGTCCAGGGAAAGGGTTGATTTCCTCGTAGGCCTGATCGCGCAGTGTTTAGGGTTGCTTGGTGTTCAGCGGCATGAGGTATAAAACGACGATAGAAGTTGATCATGCCGAGGAAGCGAGATATGCCTTTTACGGTTGACGGTCTGGGATATGCACGAAGGTCGGCGATGCGGTCTTGAGGAGGCTGAATGCCTTGTGAAGAGACATCGTAGCCCAGGAATGAGACCTTGTCGGCTCCAAAGGTGCTTTTGCTCACATTCACCAAAGTCCGTATTCGTCAAGTCGTTTGAATAGAAGGCGGAGGTGTTGGCAATGATCATCTTGAGTTTTTGAGAATATCGTCGATATAAGCAAAACAAAAATCGAAACCAGCCAGTACATCGTCTATGAAGCGCTGGAAGGTTTGCCCAGCATTGTGAAGGCCGAAGGACATGAAGGGGAATTCTAAAAGACCGAATGGAGTGGTTATGGCTGTCTTTTCTATGTCTGCCTTGCTGACCGGTATTTGGTTGTACGCCTTGACGAGATCGATAGTGGAGAAAATGATTGAGCCATGAAGATGGTGTCCGAAGTCGTGGATGTGGCGCACTGGGGACTTGTCGGGGATGGTCCTTGCATTGAGTGCGCGGTAATCTTCACAGGGACGCAAGCTGTCCGGTTTCTTGGGTGCCATATGGAGAGGTGATGACCAGGGCCCATCAGAGCGACGTGAAATGCCTTCTTGCAACATGGTTTCGAATACTGCTTTGGCGATGCGCAAGCGGTCGGGAGCTAAGCGACGTGGGGAACACGATACTGGTGGCCCTAGTGTAGTCCTGATGTAGTGCACTGTATTATGTTTAGCCTGGTGTTCTATTCCTCGTGGTCGAGTGAGGCTAGGAAACTCGGCTAAGATGCTGGCGAAGGCAGAACTCACGGCTGGCTGGACGACTCTAACGCTGTGGTGATCGGAAGTGCAGCGTATGCAACTTTTGGAGAGGCCAGTCGCGGAGTCAAGTAAGCGGTTGTTGGCGCAGTCCACTAGGAGCTTATAGTGAGCGAAAAAATCAGATCCAATGATCGGGACGGAGACGTCGGCAATGGTGAAAATCCAGATGTGATTGCGGCCAAGACCAAAATCTACAGTGAAACGCACGGGTCCATAGGTCTTAATACGGGAAGTATTGGCCGCTTACAGATCATAATGAGCGTCGAAGTGACGACCTGGAAGCAGCCTGCGAGGATAACAGCTTACGTTGGATCCGGTGTCAGCAAGGAATAGTTTTCTGCTGACTCTGTCTGTCGCGAAAACACGGCGATTAAACATAAATTGACAACCGACCGCCGCTAGCGTATGAAGGCAAACTGGCGAGATAGGTCGTCCAGGCGTGCGGATGTTAAATCATCAGAAGTGACAGCAGCGGCTGTGGCCGGTGTGGAAGTAGTGACGAGGGCTGCTGGCGGATTGATGGCAGCAACAGAGCTTGAGGATATAACAGGCGCAATATGAGCAGGAATTGCGGGTGATACCTCCAAAATGCTGTCAGCGATGGCGGCGAGTCGGTTTATAGTGACTGTCGGGTCAACTGCGTGTGGCTGAATGATCGCTTGGACGTGGGATGGCAGGCGCTGCATCAAAATCGTACGCAGTAGCTGGTCAGGTACGGCGCCGGACAAAGAGCGTAGGTAGCGGAGGAACTGCGATGGTGTGCGGTCTCCGAGTTCTTCTCCAGTTAAGAGTCGTCGAATGCGTTGCTGATCGGACATTGAGATGCGCCTGATGAGCTCGATCTTGAGGGTTGAGTATGGTGCATTCTCCGGCGGCGTGAGAATAAGATCTTCAATCTCCTGAGCTCCGTATTCATCAAGCTGTCCAACGACATGAAAATACCTGGACTCCTCGTTGATGATATTGTAAAGCCGGAACTGAACCTCGACTTGTGAGAACCAGAGTTGTGGGTTGTTTCTCGAAAAAGTGGGAATTTTGAGTGCAACGCGGCTGAGATGTTGCGATGGAATGCGTACTTGCTGCAGCTCGGCAATGGCGGCTTGCTGTTGATGCGAAGCTGTGCAATTTCGTTGGCAGCGCCCGGTTGTGGAAGCTGAGAGGCTGGCGGCGGATCAACGACGTGTGGTTGGGTTTGCTGTTGAACAAGATCGACGCCGCGTCTTTACTTCCGCGTCCTTCGCGTGACGACCATGATCACGTTGGGGTCACCAATTATAAGGTAGGATAAAACCTCGTGGAAGATTAAAACTTACAACTTGAATTAAAAACTCAATTTGATTGACTCAGTCAGTGAGAGATGTTTTATTGTCCTCTCTTTCAGAGAGTATTGATTCTTTATCCTAAAGAAAACCATTGCGTAGCAACGGTGCATAACGGCGATATATAAAATCACAAATTCGGCTAAATATAAAATTACAAATTCAAGACACACAAGTTAGGACGCCGTATACATACAATAAATTAATCATATTCAAATATATATATGGCAAACAAGGGTGAAAAGGTTCTTCTAGGTATCTGTGTTTTGTTTTAGACCATGAAAATGGCACTAGAGGTGCAGTCATAGCTGGCAACTCTGTAGGAGGGAGTGGTTGGGGGTGGTGTGGGGAGTGAGTTGAACTTTCTTATAGCTTTTAGCAACCTGAAGGCCAGTATTGCTTGAGCTTTCTTCGTGAAAATAACATTGTTACAAAATGAATCGAATGTGCATGAATCATCCTCACCGATTTTGCTACATTTCTTCTTGCTGGATCTGAATTCCCAATAAATACTCAGCCAATGTGATATTGAATTCTTCTTTTAATTCAGTCATAAAACTGCCTAAATCTTATTTTGCTCGTTTCGGCAAAGTCGATAACTCCCACGTCTGATTCATCTTGAGTGATGTCATTTCACTGTCAATGGCCTTTCCCCATTGAATCCTATGGGTTCTGTTTAACGCTTCTTCTACAGTTTCTGGATCAAAATTTTCGTTGACTAATGCTTCAGAAACCATAATATACTCGCTGTATGTTATTGGTTTCTTCAATGTCAAACAATTCCTCAATCTCCCAGAATTGACTGTGACTCTTCCTCTTCACTTTGGTTGTTATTCATTGAAGCCTTTTCCATATATTGTTCTTTCTCGCTGTCTCGGTCCTGTTGCTGTTCTTTGGCTTGATCATGAACTAGCTCTTGTTCAATCCTTTTTTCCTCCATCTTCGTGTCTTTAAGTGGCAGCTTCACTCTCTCCGCACACTCTGTGAACTTCTCTTGCAACTTGACATCTCTCGAAAGGATAATGTTTTTCTCTTCAGGCACGTAGACTCTTTACCTCTCTTCTCCGTCGTAACCAACAAGGTAACCCTTTACAGCTTTGAAATCAATCTTCTTTCTCTTTTGAATGGGAATGTGAGTAAAACACGTCGATCCGATGATGCGAAGGAATTTTATCCTTGAATTCTCTCCAATCCACAGCTCGTACGGACTGCAACTTTTAACTGAAGATTTAACAGTCATATTAAGTGCATAAACCGCAGTACTTACAAGTTCAGCCCACATTGCTGCTGGAAACTGAACTTCTGGATTGGAATATTTGAAAGTCCCCGCCATCTCCACTGTTGCTCGATTTTCACGTTCGCTACTACCGTTTTGTTCTGGCGTATACGGTGCTGTCATCCTCTGCGTAATCCAGTGCTCTTGAAGAATTCTCCTGATGTCTGCGTTGTTGAATTCTCTTCCGCTGTCGCTAAAAAATTCCTTGATGTTATGTCCTTGATTTTTGTATGCAAAATCATCGTTTTCAGGACTTATTTTACGTCTGACTTCTCCTTGATGATGTAGCCGTAACGATACTTAGTGTAGCTGTCATTGAAGACGACTAAATATCGTCCTTTCTGGAACGAAAAATCAAATGGACCATAAACATCACCAAACATCAACTCTCCTGGTTCTGATGTTTTCTTCCTCATCCCAAACGGTAGCCTATGAGCTTTTCCGTAGATGCAAGGCTTACATAGCTCCATGTTCATCAACACTTTGATACCCAACTCTCTCTCAAGCATCTCCTCTCTTGTCCTGATGACTCATGGTACAGCTGCATAGCCACTGCTACATTTACTCCTTGCTCATTCTCTGGAAGTATTGCTGTGATGCTCGCTTTGTAAAGTGTGCCTCCGACCGCACGACTTCCATAAATGACGGTTTAATTTTTGACTTTGAAGCAACAATTCGTTACTGTTGAGTAGAACTGGCTTTTCTAATTTTTGTCATGAGCAGCAAGGACAGAAAATAAATTTATAGAAATATCTCGAACATACCAAACGTCTTGTAGTTCCAGCTGCAGAGTTTTGTCATTAACTTTAGACAATATCCTAATTTTCCCTTTTCCAACTGCAACAAGCTTCTCCTTGCTCGCAGCCTTGATGGAAATTGGACACCTGAATTCTTGAAATTTGGTCCAATACGCAAAAGAATTCGTTACATGCTTTGTTGCTCCATTGTTAATTCACCACTCCGATGAATGTTTCTCTATTGCAAACGCTTCACTGCATTCCAAACTCAGAGCCCCAACGGTGTTGACTTCATTTCTGTATGCAACATTTGCAGCACTCTTCTTCGTTGGTTTTCCATCTGTAGTCCATTTTATGCATTCTTTCACCCAATGGCCTCTTTTCTTGGAATAATTGCATACCTCTCCTTTCCTTGAAGTTTTAGCACCCGAATTTAAGGAACTTTCCCTCTTCTACTTGTCGGGTCACCATCCGCATTCTTCCGGAAGTTCCTCTCGAACATACAAAGCTGCGCACTCCATTCGTCAAAAGTCTTCACCTCGTCCTTGGTCAGCAACATCCAACTTGATTTGAACGTCTCAAAGGTGCTCGGTAACATATATGTAAAACTTTACATATTAAAATTAAATCAGGCATCTCATTCTCACCCTTGGCTTTGAGACCCATTTTCATTTCGTTCCACAAGCTCTTCAATTTGGCAACGTGCGTGGAGACATTTTCTACTGCATTCCAATTAAAAGCAAAGACATCAATGCAAAGCTTTAACATCTGATCCTAACTTGTTGCTTCGAAGAGTAGCTTCAGCCCTTCCCAACCCTCGTAAGCGGTTTCCTTCTCCATTATCTTCTGGTACACTGAATCTGTCACAGAACTTGCGATCATGGACTTGGCGTAACTATTTTCCTTGCGAAATAAATCGCTATTCGCCTTGTGCGCCGTAATTTGTGCTTCTGAAGCTCCGTCATTTAATGCGGCTGGTTTGACTAACTTTTTATCAATGACGTCTAGAGCACCTTCGTGGTAATCAAGTAAATCACGAATTTTCCTTTTCCACAACGGCCAATCTGCTTCACCGGTGAGAGGTTTAATGTGAACTGCCAGGTCCACCTTGTCTTTATCCATCGAAATTCTCATTTGCATGCTTTCCCACTAATTATTGGGTGCGTGGACCCAATAAACTAAATCAATAAAATAAAAAATCAATAAAATCAACTCAAAGACACTGATTCATATAATAAGTGATATAATTCGAATCACAAACACATCTTATATTCGTATTTACCCTGGAAATTTTCAGTGAAAGCAAATTAGATGAGGAAATGCAACATTTTAAGTTTGAAGATCCCCCTTGGTTTGACGTGATCGTTTTACAAGAATCGTACAATATGTTTCGTATCGGTGATTGCATTGATTTCGGATGGGTGGCTATATTCGGGCCTAGCCTCTACGTTCATTTTTATTCATACTGCATAAATGGTATGTGCCAGGACCTCAGAACGAATTATGTGGCTTCTTTTGAATCAAACTTGTTTGTGTTTACCGTGTGCTTACTTCTGGCGCAGTGGAATTTGTGGCCTTAGTTGCTCAAACGTCCCACGAATTATCTTTTTTACATTTACATGGCTCTTGCTAGTGTCTTTCAGACAAATATCGCATTCCGACTTATTTGGCTTCCTTTGTTTGGTCTGCAAGCCATGATAAACAAGGAATAGGAGGGATCACACTACTTCAGATTACGTTTGACATATAATATTTGAGACGTAATAAGGTCACTTACTGAGTTTTACCCTCGAAAACCAAATAATTACGCTCCTAGAGCCCTTTGAAATTTCAATTTGAAATCCGCGGCGAAAACGTATTTCTCAGCCGACGCCATGTTGATGACGTGGAAAGTATATGATATCGCTCCTCCTTTCCCAGGGAATGCATTGCTCTGGTTCCGTTCACCAACTGTTTAAAGCGTTATAAGAATTTCAAGTGCTTAGTGTGGCCGTGATTGTTAAATATGAGTGAGAGAAAATCGTATGTGTACTGTTGTGTGCCGAGTTGTAAGTCTACGTCTCGGAAACACCCGAGAAATATTTCTTAGTGGTTCCTAACAACCCGGAACGAAGAAGGCGTTGGTTTCTAGCTGCACGAAGAAAACATATTCCATCAGAGAAGAGCAAGCATAGAATATGTGAAGACCATTTTAATGTGAGTAATAATGAAATTTTATTTAAGAAATTATTTTATTTTAGAAAGTCTCCATTCAAAAGCTATTATTGACACTGTGTTTGATCACTAATAGACGAGTAGAGGCAAAGCGTCAAGAGGTCACATAACAAACCAAAGGGGTTGCTGGAAAGAACATGCCAAAGGGATAAGTTTGTTTCGTAGACATGAAAAAGCATTTGAATGAGTGATAATTGATACAATATTTTATGTAACAGGATTTAAAATTTATTTACACATTAGAACATTTACAATGTTGGTTATTTAATTTTATCACAAGACAATTACTCATTTTTCCAGCAACTTAAAATCATTTCCCAGCTATGGCAAAGAGAGATTACAATTTTTATTAAAATTTATAACAACATATTTACATTGAATGTACAGATTGTCAATTTTTACAAATAAAATTTGAGTCCATTGAAAGAGCACTGTGTACATGTATCGAATCAATTATTACTTTTTCCCACCAATTATGGGGAAGGCATATTTTTCATAAAATTTTGAGCAGCCAACATTTTATCCATTACGTATTGGTACTGAAAATCGACCCTGTGCATTTCAAAGGCTTTATTGTTTTCAAAATTGGGATGAGCTATGCATAGGAATCCAGTTTTTTTATTTGTAAGCAGCATCCCTAACTGCTGTTGACACATAACTTCTTCGGCCACACTGCCATTGTACAGCACATAGTACTTCTTATTTTTTATTGATGTGGGACTCTTCACTTCAAAAACAGCCTCATCTGAGTGTGCATCAGGGCTTAATCCAAGCAGAGGATATTCTTTGCTCAAAAGATATCCAAAAGTGCTAATATGTGTGTTCATGTCATTTTCTACACAAGACAGCACATCGGCCTCTCTCTCCAGTCCTCTCCGCATTGCTGCAGTTGGCTCAAACTTTGCCCACAAAATTTTCTCTACAAGACTACCTTCAGGTGTCTTACATCTGGAAAGGTCATGCAGTGTACTACCAGATATTCTACCGTACTTTACATGGTACCAATCTGGTGACTTAGACTGAAAAATTGCTGCATTTTGGACTTCCTTTATCAGAAATCAGAGTATTGGTTCTTACAGTATTCAAAGAAATCAGCAAAAGAAGTCCGTCCGGTGTCAGCAAAGTTATTATATAAAACACATATTGACAACCTTTTACAAGCTGAGGGTAGTTGGTAATGATTCATTAGCTGAATAGGTGAACTTTTACATAATGCTTGGCTCAGAAAATCGTTGAAAAACTCGTTGCATTCACCTTCCGTTAATTGAACAGATTGCTGGGATGCATTAGCTTTCCTTTTATTGTAATGTTTAGCTTTGAATATAATGCTACCAACTCTGGAAAGACGCCCTTTCTTCCAATAACACTGCGTGGAAGTTACAGCAGGCTCCTCAGTTCTTCTGTGAAGCCATGCGATGAAAGCTAATGAATCCTTGTATCCTCCTAAAACAGACAAAAATAAGAAAGAGCATTACTTTCAAGAGGAAAGTGTTAAACTGTAAGTGTTAATTATCATGCAAAAAGCAAAGCGTATCATGTATATAAACAAAAACGTCAAAATAAACCGAAACATCAAAATAAACAACCTGGAATGTATTAGTCAATTTTCCTAGCTTACGAGCTTCATTAATTAATATTATAACAAAACAAATATATGCCTAAAGGTTATAATACACTCAATTACCGGCACTAGCAACGTATCCAAAACATTCGCATGATTTGACCACCGAAATGTCGTCTTCCTCGATTAAAACCGCACTCTATGCTCGGGACATACCTCCGCCTGCACCGTGCAAATATTACCGTCTCTCTTTACTTAAACACGCCCAACTGCCTTATCTCCGTAACTTTCTCGAAACGAGCTGTAATACACATAAGTTTGTTCATACCGTTCGTATTCAATGAAAATATCTTTCCATAAATGCGTACTTCTCATTTACTCACCTGGCATGTTTTTCCCCCTGCTTTCAGCAGATTTAAATACTTCATTTCGACTTAAAAATGATACAAAGTATCTGTAGAGACGGACGATAAATTCCTAGAATCGGCCGAAACAAAGTCGTCGTGTTTCTCACCCATTTTTTGATTCAGTAAATGACTTAACGTTGAGCAGCCTTCTCAAGTTCGTTCCTTCAATACTTAACTGCCTCTCCGTGGCGTCTTCATGCACTTTCCATGTCACGTTTGGAGTCAGCCAATAGAAATACGTTTCGTGGGGTGGGCGTGTTAACAGCTCCGCGGCGACTTTTAAGGTTGTATATCTCCCGTAAAAATCCCGTGTGTTTGATGCATATCTTATTCCTTCAAACAGTTCAAATTCGATTTTTAATTTTGAGTGATCCCCCCTTTTGTCATCATGGCTTGCCACAATTAGTATGTACCTTGGGTTTGGCAAAAAAGGTAGACATTATTGATGGGCTGAATGGCTACCAACACCACCAGGTTTACCATTTAGTTCTCGATTTTGCAGTATTCTTCTGTTTCTTTGGATGCTTGATGCCACAAATCAATTTGGAGCAACATGGAATTACTTAGAAAAGATTTATAAACTATTAGCAGTAGCTGTTTTCCTTCCAAATGGTCACCTTCTTGTTAGTGTCTGGTTTCTTGTGAGAATTCCAATTGTTATTTTTCAAACTTTCCCTCCATGACAACTCTAATTCTTTTCAAATGTTAATTTACATTAACATTTTGTACACTAACTTAGTACTTCAACACTAAAAAACTATATTATACAGAAAAATCATAAGAGTTAAATTAACAAAATAAATTCAGCTTTTTTAACTTATGTTCTGCTATGTATCTTACTCTCTTAATATTAATATGGTATACCTAATGCTTCTAAAAGGTTAATTCAGGAAGAATTTTTAAACAAATCACGGTTGATAGGAATGAAAAAAAGAGAAATAGATAGTGAAAGGGAAGTTTTTCAAGGGATGGCAGGGAAACGAGAGGGGATGAAATTGAAAAATATGAGGAATATCCTTTTATAAAATAGAACGTTATGGGATCTGGAAGATCTCAGTAGTGTTGAGAGGTAAAAATAATGAGTTTTCGCTCGTGAAATATTGCAACTGCCTTTTCCTAATAGTCTTAACGATGTATGAAAGCATGAGGGGAAACATTTTCGTTTGGAAATATTTTTGGGATCAATATAACCTTTATCGTTCGCTCAATGTAGTCAGTGCTTGACTTGAATTCTGATGTAAGATGGCTCTGAACCAATAATAGAATTAATTTTTCCAATTTTCCGTGTGTTTCCATCTAAATCGTCATCATAACCATCTGTCGAATAAACTAAATGAGAAATTTGAATAATTTATAATAATCATCTCTCGATGCATGAAGTCAAATTTTCATGTATTATTATTATTATTATTGCATAAATGGTTACAAGTCGACCATTTAGTCGGGTGGTAACATGTAACTAGAAAATACTCAAGAACCAAATATAAAATACGAAAATACCAAATACAAGTTATCCATTTGGTCGGGTGGTTACATAAGACACAAAATATATGAAGACCAAAATACAAAATATAAAATACTAAATACAAAAAAAAAATAGGAAGATCCCTCAAAATTCAATTTTCTTCACCCTCGTCATAAATATCCAAGTATTAGTAGGGAAGGGCTCCAAAATTTCCTCCGGTAAACCATTCCAATCTCCTATCCCCCGATGTAGGAAGGAAAATTTTAAAGTATTAGAGAGCTGCCTCGGAGGCTCAATCTTACAATTATGATCCTTCCTCGCCAGATAACTTGGTCCTTTTAACCGGTTTGATAGGTCCCTCCACGCAGGATCACCGATAAATGCCTTATAGATACATTTAATGCGTGCTTTCTTCCTCCTCGACTCTAATGATTTCCAGCCCTGCGTATTTAACATCTCCGTAACGCTTGCCTTCCTTTTAAAATTTCCCATTACAAATCTTGCTGCTAAACGCTGAACTTTTGTCAGTTTCTTGATTTCCCCATTCAGATGAGGATCCCAAACTGACGCTCCATATTCTAGGATAGGCCTAACAAACGTTTTATACGCGAATTCTTTAGTTTTCCTGCAGCTCCTTCCAAGGGTTCTCATCAAAAAATGTAATGCTCTAAAAGCTTTGATCGTAGTTCTTTCGATGTGCGGTCCCCAATGCAAATCCCTGCTTAAAATCACTCCTAGGTACTTACAACTTTTGGTTTCCGTCAGTAACTTACCCATGATGTAATATTCATTCAGTGTACCACTCCTACCTTTCCGAAATCTAATAAGTTTAGTTTTGCTTGCATTTATTACCATTTTATTCTCGTTAGACCATTTATCCAATATATTGAGGTCATTTTGTAAGATAATACAATCGTCTACTTTGTCTATTACCCTATAAATAATGCAATCATCTGCAAACATTCTAATATGACTCTTTATATTCCAACTTATATCATTTACGTAGATAATAAATATTAAAGGTCCTAGCACACTTCCTTGCGGCACCCCAGAAGTGGCAGAGAATTCATCGGAGAATATATCGCCGACTCTAACCCGTTGTGATATACCTGAAATAAAGAAATTTATCCAGTTTACGACCCTACCATCCAAGCCAAGTGAGTTAATTTTTTTCATTAGAACTTCATGATCTACCCTGTCAAAGGCTTTTGAGAAATCAATCAGAATCCCATCGATTTGCTTGCCGCTGTCTAGCCTCTCCGCCAAATCCTGATAGAGAGACGCTAATTGACTTTCACAGGAGTAACCTTTACGGAAACCATGTTGTCCTTCCCATAACCAGTTCTTTTTTCTTAAGACCTCCTTAAGGATAAGGACCAATTGATATAGTCCGCGACCAGATGTTCCATTATTTTACACACGATGCCAGTTAGACTAACTGGTCGATAGGAATCAACACTGTCACGAGGCCCTTTTTTATAGATGGGAACGATGTATGACTTTTTCCAATCATCGGGTAAATCACCATTGTTAATTATTACCGTGAATAAGTGTTTTAGAAAAGGAACCAGAACATTTCCCAGTCTTTTGATTAGTTCCCCCGGAAGACTGTCAGGGCCGCAAGACGCGTGACTTTTTATTTTGCTCAATCTATTTCTTATATCCCTGTCTTTGATTTCAAAAGGGTCAAACGAGACATCTTCCCCAACCTTTGGTGATACTACCCTTGTTTCACTATAAACTTTGGAAAAAAAATTCTTAAAAGCTGTGGCTTTTGAAAAATTGTCATTTACAATCCGATCTTCACACTTGAGAGAAATATTTTCCAGAGTATTATTCCCTTTTTTTCTCCTTCGAATATACTTATAAAGCCCACTCCAACCCTGTTCTTTTAGAGAGTTCCTCAAGAATTTATCCTTGGCCTTTAATTTTTCTGTATTTAGTTTCTTATAAGCATCTTTATAATTACTTAAGTACAGGCCACCTCGATTTCTTATCTTATGAAGCCTTCTCACTCGACGCTTTAGCCTTCTGATTTTTACGTTGTAATACTCGGGATCGGGGTTTGCTTTCAGTGTTTTGGAGGGAACGTATCGATCTGATCCTTCGATAAGTAAGCTGTTGAAGTTTTCCCATACTTTATTTACACAACTCCCTTTCCCTACCCATTGCGAGAATTTTTCTGTGAGAAAATTACTAAAGCCGACCATATCCATCCTATTATATTGCCTGCACCATTTTCCTTTTAAAACTTTCTTGGGCTTACCACTCGTGACACACAAGGAAACCGCCTTATGGTCGCTTATACCCTTAAGAACATCGGAAGAGATAAACATATCCATAGGTCTCACTAAGAACACATCTAAAAGGTTTTCCACACGGGTCGGGGCCTTAACTACCTGGGAAAATCCCCCCAGCCTAATAAGGTCGTTTACTCCCTGATGCGCCTCACCACCCGTTGCAGTTTGGGCTTCCCAGTCCACATGAGGTAGGTTGAGGTCCCCCGCGATAATCACTTGTTTTTCTCTCCCGCTCACCACATGGCCCTCATACAATTCATTCAACCGGTCAAGAATACCTAGGCCGTCATTTGGAGGTTTATAAGCCGCCGTTAATTCCAACTCCAAGTCGGTTCCTGGAAACAGAAGTACAGTGAGCATTTCAAAGGCCTCGTCGACCCTATGCAAAAGACATGGTATGCTTTCTTTTATGCCCAGAATTAACCCTCCTCCTCTGCCGACCCGATCTCTTCTGTAAACCGTAAATCCCTTCGGAAAAACCTCGTCGTTTAATATATCCTCTTTTAACCAAGATTCAGTGCCAATTATAACATCCGGTGACTGTATTTCAACTATTGTACTAAACTGAACCGATTTGGATGCAATACTTCTGCAATTTAATTGTAGTAATTTTAAATATACATTCAACGAATCCAACTTCTCAACTGAATCTCGGCTTTCCCCTTCCAAAATATATGAATTTGTACAATTAATGTAGACATTACAGTCCAAATTCCGTGTAGTAACCTTGTTTGCCTTTTTAACATCTCCGAAAATATCACCTTCAGAACCCCTTATCAGTTTCCCGTAACCAGTGCTGAATTTACCACATCACGTAATAGCCCTCCAAACTTCTTGGAACCTCTTCTGTTTAGGTGCAGTCCATCTCTACCCAGATCATATTCCTTAATCCAGCAGTTGGGATCAACAAAAAGCAGCCCTTTTTTCTGGCAGACCCACTCAATCCCTTCATTTATATAATCAATTCTATTAGGGTTGAAATTTCTTCTCCTTAAGATACCACTAACAATGATTTTTGCACTTTCAAACTTATTTCTTGCCGCGGAGCACAAGTCCCATAATAAACCCGTTATGTGATCGTCAGTTTTTGCATGCATAATATCGTTCGTACCGACATGTAATAAAACCACCTTCTCATCACGCTGATCATCCAAATTGTTGATCCTTTTTTCTAAATGCTCTATTCTAATTCCTGGCAAACAGTTCACCCAAAAGTTCTCCGGACACGTATTACCAACAAATCTCAGCAATGAGTCTCCCATGATAAGTACACTTGGCTCAGCACAATTCACTACTTCCGACTCCCTTGCTGCAGGTTCAGCACTAATTTCACCTCCACTTCCTGAATCATCAGACTCACTCTGAGGCCTCGACACAACACCGTTTTCACACGCCGATGAACTTTCGTCCTTCTCGGCAATAATTTCACTTCTTCTTCCTTTTGTGGCTGATTGTACGTATGATCTCACCTCTCCTTCAAACCTCTCACATTTTGCCTTACCTCTCGTTTTTGTTGTTGAAAAACAAGAAATTTGCCCTCGCAGTCTGTTATTCTCATCTTCTAACACTTCAATCCGTCTCCTCGCACTGGTCAACTCCGTAGTCAGCCTCGCGATATGAAGTTCTGTTCGATGGTGAGCTGTCTCTCCCTCTCGACTCCACACTTCCAGCAGTTCCACCCGTCTTTAACGCATTCTTCCAAGTTGGATCTAGAGCAGATGAAGTCAGATGAAGCAGATGTCAGTCAATGTTATACATATTTTCCATTCTAAGCGGTCCTCCCTCAATCAATTGTGAAAATTAAGACGATTTTGTATGAGGCTACAGATAAGATGGTCAGTAAATGTAATTTTGAATAGAAATCTAGAGATAATATTGCTAGTGTCATGATTTCCACTTGATTAGAAAGTCACTGCACTGTGCACTGCAAGAGAAACATTAAAAAAAATCTTTATAGAAAATTCATCTGTATGAAAATTCCGTACTAATATTTTCATCCCGACCTACATACATCAATGCTCGCCAGTGAAGATACTGCGTGTATTACTTTGTTTTCAGTTTCAGCTCAAAGTTTCATTGATTACTTTGAATTAAAATATTCAATCAACCTCTACATTTTCATACTTTTTATTTGGTAACTACATAATTCTTCAGATCTACAAATATATTTAAATAAATGAAATGCATGAAAGCGTTAAAACGTGATCTCGCCAAAGGTTTACAAAAAAGAGAGGTTAAATAAGATGTGAGATATGATTCTGTCATCATAAATTCTACATAGAAAAAACAAGCATATGTATTGAACTAAAATTTGTCTGGGATAAATTTGTCTTAATTGAGGGAACTACATGTCTAAATATTAATTTCAATTAAAATCAAGAAGCATGATTTTTATTATTCTGGTGGTGAAATTTCGTAATTTTCTTCCTTAATTAGTCAACGCATTCTATTATTATCCCATCATTTATATGCCTAGGGCTACTATATGTCATTAAAAATGAACGTACTAGCGTCTTCTTCTGAAATGACCTTAACGCGTATGTGTAATTAAATATGACAGCTTGTATTAACAAGTTGATTGACCAATAGAAATTGGAAGGTGGCATTATAATTTTCAACGTCATTCCTTTTTCGGAGTGAGCATAAACAATTTCATCAAATTTCACCTCGAATTTCAATCAAGCACTTTGTTTTAAATTAATAAACCAGAGAAAGACGGCACTTTCCCGGAAACGGCCAGAGAAAACATCGTATAATTTCATTTTTCATCTGAAAAGTTCTTATTTATTATCGTTCACCCGTTGTTGAACCAGGACATTAGACAGGACATTTAGAAATTAGACACGTCCAAAGGTCACACTTTCTAACTTAAATATTCATCTGTTTTGGCTGACCATTCAACTTCTTCATAATAAGGGAGAGTTTGATAAAAAATATGACATATTCTATGGTATTTTTTGTTAGTTTTATCGTAAGCGTACCGGAAACATAATAATTTGAGCAATGTTTGCGCATTATAGCTTCAACTGAAACGTTTCTCATTTCTTATTTACTTTTTTCCACAGATTTGTTACGTGGTTATACAATTTACGTATTATAATATCAACAATAAAGGAAATTAGTAAAACCAACGGTAAATTAACACCTTGGAGAACTTTTTTCAAAAGGTTCAAAATATAAATTCGAAATAAGATGCTCTTGCCAACGACCTGATGTACCTTATTCACTCTTTATTTTTGCAAATGCCTTTCTGTACCCAGCAAATTTATTCCCTTCCACCTCTATGTCCGATAATCCTTCCCCAGTCACCACCTTGTGGATGCCATTAAAGGTGGAACACCCAAAATCCTAAAAGCCTCGTGCAGCTTCCTCCCCTCAGGGCACTATTGCTTCACGGACTCTCCAACCATAAGATGATGAACCCTTCCTCCCCACCAAAACCTCCCTCCTCATCACCCAGCTCTATGGATAAATATACACCTAGTCAAAACTTTGTAAACCACCTGAAGATGTAATTCTGTTACAAACCGGTCACTTTATAAAATTAAAATGTCTGGATTTGCAAAGTGTTTTTCATCGTTAAATCATACGTTTATAATTATTGTTTTTTAATTTGAGATAGTGTGTGAATGTACTGATTTACTAAAGAACAATGAAACGTTTAAAAATGACTAATATTAGCTTACTTGAAAATGTCGTATTATCGAAGGTGGATTATTTGCAACTATACCGAATAAAACATGCACCCATTTGTATCTTGTCTCCATCAGAAAATTCCCATAATTGAAGTGCGTACTGGTGAACATTCATATTCTGACAAGTGACTGCAGGAATGTACTAATGCATTAATAATCGTAGTTTAATTAAATTAATAAGGGTATGGTGTAGTGCATGTTGGTGGTAAGTCACCCCCACCATATATCCTTAAGACGGCTAGCAGGGTATTATATATATGCAGATAATACCCGACGAAGATTCTAACTAGTGACAGTTTTTATGCATGTATGTACTGATTAAATTTTATTGAATCTTGGATTGATTTAATTAGACTTTCATAGCAATATAATTCACCAACGGCTGCCATATAAGTTAAACCAAAAGTTAGTGGCAGTGGCAAACTTTTATTGAATCTTGGATTGATTTAATTTGACTTGCATAGCAATATACTTCACCAACGGCTGCCATATAAGTTAAACCAAAAGTTAGTGACATGTGGAAGTTTGAACTCACTCAGTAGCACTAGCGCTTAATTAAAGGAGTTGCAATGTAATAATATTAGTTATCATTTATAATTATTGTTTACCTTCTTCGAGTTATATAAGATAATCTGGTACTAAGTTTAGCTTCGCCGTTGTTTGGACTTTTGTTGCACAATTTTATTTCAGAAATTACATATGGATGTTTTATTTGTTAAGATTGCACGGTACTATATAATTTTTTTCATGTGTATAGTACGCACGACGCATTCAACAGAATCGGCCAGGGAGGTTCAAAAATGTGGTTAACGAGGTGTTTAACGTACAGTTGGCGTCAATATTTGTCATCTTCAGTGTCAATTCGAAATTATGCTATTATAGAAGACGATGGCTATCATGTACAAGTCGAGTAAAATCCCCTCTCAGTGTGCGAGAAGATAATATAAAGTTTTACATCACAATATGAAATATAAGTATAGCTAAGTTCTACTTTACATTTTTTAGCAAATCAAGGCTTGTGATAAAACGGGAAATTTTCATTCACCTACTATCAGTCCCTATACGAATAAGCATGCATTATGGATGCCCTTATTAAGTAACTGAGAGATCAATCAACGTTCAATATTTATGTTTCCCAAGTCTCTGCTGAAAATGTTTAAAGTCTTTCAAAGTAATAAGTTGGTGGATTTTGTTCAATTTGACGATTTATTCACACAATGGTGACAAAGGCTATGTGCTAAATAAGACGAAAACCAGTTTCATATTCGGTATGGAAAAAAACACAATATGAAACCATTCATTCCAGAATAATCAGTCATGTCGCCATGCCTGTTATTACCAAGCATAGGTCCAAGATCACAACTTAAAACTTGGACTCGAATTAGCAGATTTTTTATGTTTCGTAATAGTAGGCATTATATTTATTTTCATTTAGGTATTCTATTTTTCTATTACAGTCAAGAGTTGGTTATTCTAAAATTTCTTCATTGTGTGCCACCACGGTGCACCTCAAGCTAAAAAATGACACTACATACGGCATGGAATTAAAAAGCGAAGGTTACTAACATTTACAGTTTCGCACTTAAGGCAATATGAAAAATATTTCAAGTGTTTAACCCATGACAATGTTGCAGTTAGAATCGGAATACACGATAAATTTAGGTATATCTTTGAAATGACTATAGGTTGCAATGAAGCTACTCACATTATCTTTTGACTGTGGTGCTTTCTCTATTTTGCTTCTTCTCGTTTTTCGAATTATATAAACGTGCCCTTCAAAAGCTAGGGGATCGAATATTTCATTTATTTCTGTCAATACGTCCAATCCCCCAACCAGTTCTTACCATTTATTCCGATGTTACGTCCCAATCCATCTTTTTCCACCTGTCATTTATTTCTCTTCTCGGTTATTGATGATTTAGCTCACGCTTTTAAAAATTGGTACTGGATGCCAGGAGCTTTTGACGTTTCAGCCCTACACGCCATCCCTACCCATGCTTTATGATTTTTCCATTCCATATATCAACACTATGCTCCTTGCGCTTAGCTTCTCATGCAATCAAATTCCTCTGATATTTTTACTGACCAGATCTCTTACTCTTGAACACCTCTTGCATTCCAGTAATCGTCTTTATTTCTTCTATTGCTTGGCAATTTAAATAGAACTGATAATTGAAGAGGATTTATTCCTAGAGTAGAATAGAATTCTTAATAACTAGAGGTGACCTTATTTCAGGTTGTCCTCATTGAATTTCTCTAGAAAATCATCCGTCATCTTGTTCATAGTTCATCATAGTGTTCTATCTTGTCTTCTGATTCATTGGTGTTAATTTTACTCGAAAAATACTGCTCTTTTGATAATAACAAGATTTTCGTTGAATTTCTCAAATGATTAGGTATGTTAAATGTATTTTATTTGACAATCAGGTAGGGTTTTTTCGGTGTCAATCCAAGTGTGATAAAGCCCTCGCCTACTAACCTTTTGGTCGTGGTTTGGAATCCTTCCGAGGAGGGATTTTCATCGCTAAGTAAGTAGTAACTCCCAGAGGCAGTAATTTCCCCTTGAAGGAGGAATTCATGCAAATATCAGTTACTTATTCGTTCAGAATAATTTGAGTTAGACAATGAAAGACAGTTTTTCATATGTATGCTTAAAATTTGACGCTTAAATACATTTCAGTCCAGGTTTTCCAAACTTAAAAAAATGCCTGTCAAAAGTTTATTTAACACAATTTTTTAAAAGGTGCAATGGAAGTTTTACGGCATTTTATATGATGAAGATACTATTTGGTGATGAGAGTCTGAAACATTTACACATGGGCTAACCGCATGTCTCAGAAGTTTTATGATACGTCAACACTACAAAATAATGAGCGCATACGGTACATGGAATAAGTAATTGGATTGCACTGAGTATCAAATGCGATGAATACCAACTCCTATTGACCAATTAATCTAATTTTCATTCTAAAAACACTGAAGACTCCTAACAGTCTCACCGTGAAGCATTGCCTGTAAATTTCTATTGGGTTTTTTAAGAGTAGGGTGTATTTAATTTGTAAAAAAGGATGTTAACAATTCAGTTTATGGAAATACATTTATTTGCACAAAACTAATAATCTGATTACTTTACCTAGTCTTATATACTTCTAGACTAAGTACTAACAAAATATAAAAATTGTACATGACCCATTATTTATAGCAAGGCGACATGTCACTTTGCGATGACGACAGTAGGATTCTATAACCTGCAATTGCAACGGAACAGCCAGGCATACTTAGTTACAGTCTAAAATTTATCATTTAAAGTTCTTATTCTCCCTACGTTTTCTCAACCACATATACCTAAAGTATTAACTGGTATTCATATTTTATACGTAGGATTTGATGCTTTCCCGACAAATTATTCCAGGAAAATTTTCTCCGGCTTCCGACCACGTCAGTCACTCCATCTTCACCGACATTTCGATGGAAGACATTTCCATCGAAACGTCAATGGAGATGGAGCACCTGACCAGGTCGGAAGCCCGAAAGAATTTCACCACATTTCATTTATATTCCGCGTTATTTTCATCAACTCCAGAAGTAAAAATGCAAGACACGAGAGAAGAATTAAACTCAACGAGGTAATGGTAATATGAAAGACCTCTTATAGGTAGATGGAATAATATTATTTAAATAACTAATTAAATAAGCATTGAAATAACAACATTTAAATGAGCCTTCCTTATTTCTTGCTAATGTTACCCCGTTATCTGTAACATTAGTAACGCTTAGAATTCATAATTTTCATGAATCATCCATGGATATGTTTTAATAATTTAGGTCGATTATTTAAAAGGGAAGATTTAAGTGTAAAGGTTCACGTTTGGATTGGACTTATTACGCTTAAGAAAAACTCTTAGAAAGTGCTCTACCTAGCAGATTAAAATTTTCCGTTCCTACATAAATTCCTTCTCTATTTTAGTCTGCAATATCTCTATTATAACAGTTTTTGCATTCACCGAAAAAACTAAGAACCAGTTGTGTTATCAAAGTCATCATAATCATAGTAAAGTAATTATTTACTTTCCACCCCTACTTAGCTACTCGTCACTCCGTTCAGTTTCCGCTCGAGATAGGAAAAGTCACATTTCCTTCAATAATGACGTTCAGCCAAGGAAGCTGGCTCTGTTAAAATAATTTACTTCGTAATTCCTTATCCTTGTGTACCTATCTCAATTCTATTGCATTGATGTGTTGATTCACTCACGTTTTCTTCATTTTAAGACGTAACAATCCAACGCTTAAAATTAGAAATTTAGAAAACGTAAAAGTTAAGAAAATTCGATTGAATTTTACTACAGTAAAATTCCACTTTCATTTCACCATATTATATAATGTAATTCCACCATTCCTTTCTGTGAGAAGAAAGACAAAATAATACTTCTTTCCTCTACGGCATGAAGCGCGAAGTTGTAGCAAGACAAAGTAAATGAATTTCCCCATATTATCCAAAGTAGAGCAGTTAAAAAATATATAACGGTGTGGGATTACCCCTTTTAGCAATGAATTGCCATTTACTAGTCAATATATTCCATTTGTTGTCTTCCTTCGCCAACTTCTCGTTCCCATACTACTCTCCGTCCCTTTCACTTACACTTTATCCTCGCCTTCCTGATAAATACCCCATGTGGACTTAATGCTTCTCAACCCCGGAGGGAGGGAGAGTAAGAAATGATGCGGGTTCAGGTGGAAGAGAATTAGTTAGCGTGAGAGAGAAAATGTAAATGCGGGAAACAACCGAGGCAAGGTGCTTCACACCTTGAGTAACTCTCCCCTTCCCGAAGAGATTTCTCTCTCTGCCTGCATTCCAATACTAACTCCCGCGTCCTTTCTATCCTAGACCAAAAATAGGATTCCCTGAGTATCCCATGGGAAAGATGCAATGGGTAGCCGGCTCTTTTTTACCTTATCTAAAAGGAGGTGGTGAGCACGGCAGGGTGGTCAGCAGCGAAGGAGAGGTGCGGTATCAATCGTCTACCTGGGGTATCGTGGGCCCTTACAAAGTGATTGGCAGAGGTTGTTGGATCGAGAGTAGTGAAGTAGGCGAAGGAGAAAGGTGTCTACGTGCATGCATCGGACGTTGGTCTTTAGGGAAATGGTAGACGTTGACGAGAAAAACAAATGGAAACGTTTTGTGTTGATTTATGAGCTATAGAGGCGAAGTGGGCACGCTAACACGTACAGTCCTCCCACGATTAGACCCCTTAACAAAGAGAAACCAAGACGGTTTCCTCATGCAAAAATAATTGTTAAGTGGTAAATATATTTTTTCCCCACGAGAACATAATTAACTACTATCCGGAGGAGGTGGAGAAGGGTGTACATTGGGTTAACCCTTTTTCGGACAATGACTTTTAAATTTTGTATTAATTTGCCAGACATGATCACATTTTTTCGTATTATTTGAATCTTGCTTGCGATAATTTAGTTGATGACGTTAATGTGGGAGGAGGAAAAAATTGGCGAAGAAATGATTGAAAGGCTGATATTTGTCAAACATCATATAATGCGAGTGATTACAATATTACACCCGTTTGTTGCTTCCCCTTTGACCGTATGCTTGCACATGTCACTCTTCCGTATTGGAATTTCCTCCCCATATCTATCAGATGGACCACTCCTAATCAGACAGTAGTTTACTGATAATTGGCCATATAATCAAGAGCGTTAAGTTCTCTATGAGGTGCAGAGGTTATAAATCGTTTTACCCTTGTGTCAAACCTTTGACCCGTAAATAATAATTGATGTGCAGCAAACGAATTCACGAAAGAAAACAAAGTTATTTCCATCCAGCAAAAGAAAGGATCGAACCAAGAACCAGAAAGCGAAGTGGGTACCATTATAATATTCCCATTTCAAGATTAATGATTTTCTAGGTGATGGATACGAGAAATACTGATTTCAGATTTTGGAATGGAAGAACAATGAGGAACTTTTCGATTTTTTAAAAAACATTGAGGTACAAAATTTAGGTCTGTTATGTTTAGCACAATACTGAAAACCCGAGGTCAAAGTGAAACTTAGTTTTTGAAATAAAAATTCGCAAAGTAGTCGAAATTTGAGAGCCGGGAAAAACGGCCTGAAAGGGGGAGTGTCCCAGTCTGACGTCACAACTGCTGTCGAGAGGCAGCAGCGCCAGCAGTCTTCCTCGTCCCATGATGAGCTCGGGCAATCCCAGTGGCGTGCAATAGTAATGGCGGAGTGCAAGACTGTAAATTAATTAATGGATATTCATAGAGCGAAAAACCCAGTTGTTAAATAATTCTTAGTGGAACGACTTGGAAAAAATAAACATTTTTCTAATGAAATGACGTGTCAACGGATGCAAAGAAATGCAATCTTATGCTCCCAATGGTCGGGGGAAACATCGAAATTTTCCCGTGAAGACCACATTTTACTAAATATTTCTAGAAAACGAGTAATGGAGCAAATATTTAATATATTTAAAACTTTTGGCGCTTTTATCGAGCGATGACGACTTTGCTGTGGTGAATTTGGTCAAAAACTGATTATAGATGGCTTCGTATTTTCTTTGCTGTTGTTTACCAATCTGCAATCTGGTCATCGCGAACAAAGCTATTGGTTTTACCAGGATGAGTAATGCTCGATACAAATATTGCTTGGTACCAGGTTTCCGAAATACGACCTTTATAGCTCCAAAGAAATTATTTCTTTGTCTACCGAAGGAGAAGAAAATGCGGTGCTTGTGGCTGAAGGCTATCAGAAGGAATTCCGGAGACATTTCGAGAAAAACTTTTGGATTAGTGTGTGCGGATCATTTCAATGTAAGTAAAGTACTATGCGACTCTTGCCTAATTCCAATTTAGTGATATTATTGAATAGTTCGCAATGAAAATTTAACTTTTAACTCGGTACACAAAAATGGATTTTAAGCTGAAGCATGGGTCTTAGAGTCCCAATCCGCTATAATCATCCATAAGAGCCAAATTAATTAATAGGTAGCACCAATTTTTGTTCATAAATAAGCTAAACTGAAAATAAATTTCAAATCGATGCATTTACAAAAATGATGTGGTACGAAGTCACGCGCACGGGTGCGACGTTATACACCAATGACAGTGAAATTACCGTCTTTGGTGTATAAACTGAAAATATTACTTTGTTTAGCGAACGAGAGAAATACGGAGTTATAGTTGAAAACTATGAGAAAAAATTCCGGGGAAATTTCAAGATAAACTGTGGAATTCGGTTGTGAGAATCACTTCAATTTAGGTTAAACATTACGCCGCAATTCACTAATTAAAGTTATGGGTAGTAGTATAAAATGTGGTATTAGAATTAAACCCTTAACCCGGCACAAGAATGCACGTTATCCAAAACATGGGTCTTGAGAGGATAAATCCGCATTAATCAGCCTAATGAGCAATATTAACAAATAACAATAACCCATTTGTGCTCTTAAACTAATTTAATGCACAAAAGTGAAAATAATTCATTTATTTCATTACAAGGGTTCCAGATAAATTTTGTGAGGTGAAAATACACTGAAGGTAAAACAAGAGTGAAGCCAGGCAGTGTGCCTCGGGTATTTGAATGCCAACATGGCAGAAGGAGTGGACGATTTATGGTCGTCATTGCTGTGAGAAGAGGTTATGAGGCCCAATATTTCATCAATGAGGACTACAAAACTAGTTGGTATGATTGTATCAGTACATGAGGCCGATTCTTCTCAAGCAGTACGAGACAGAAAAAAGAAGAGCTAAACTGGTTTATCTTTCCTCGAATTAACAATCAAGATAGCAGATATTATCAAATAAATTTAAAATATAAACTAAATAGGTAAATGTGATGTTATGCTGATAAAGTAAAAACCCACAACGACACAATCGATAAATTTCTTGCTTTGCCGCAGAAAATTGATATAAATGAGTTGAGTGACTAGTTAAGTTATAATACCAATAAAAATCTGTTTTCATTATCATGAGTTAATGTTAGTCAGTGGTTTGAGACATGTGAGCATAGCTTTGACATGACAGCGTAGAAATGTACACAGGACACCAATAATAGAATTGAGAAATACATTAAAGTAGTTCGCAGTTCCAATTCGCGTTACGTATAGGTAGTTACTGTAAATTTATTCCATGAAACTTAGAAATATCCTAAAACAGCCTAATACTGAAGCAGAGAAAGAACTACTGTGCATTAGCTACATCTCATATCAGCCTACAAATGCAAATTCATCCATTGCTACCCTGAAAAATTCCCAAAAACAACTTTATAATTTGCGTCACAATAGGAAATAGAGACAAACATTTCGGTGATATTAATATTGATTATGGTGAATGAATGTTATCGTTAAATTGTATTTCGATTAATCATAATTAATGATTTAAGTAAATTGTATTTATAATAATTAGTCATTTATGTATAGCTTAACTATCTTCGCATTAAGATGATTTTCGTACTTTCCTCGGCATTATAGGATCACAATAAAGTGTTACGTACAATTAATCTCCCCCTGAAAATATGCAATGTATTGTTGTTGCTTACAAACGGCTACAAATGTCACGGATTGCATATTACTATGAAAATAAACCTTTGGGCACCTTCGTTTTTGGGAATAACAATGAAATTTAACAAAAATATGCCCGGTAAAATATCAAATCAGCACGATGTCCTCTAAATAACATTGAAAAATACCACTAATGGAAAATTGTTGATATTAATCCATCAATTCTCTTAAAATACTTAATTCACAAAAAAATATTCACTAAAACTCAGTTTATTTACTGCGATATTAAGATATAGCGAGATTGATGTCTAAATGCCTACGGCAGGAAATCTTTCGATATCTCATGTCAGCGTTATCGGCTGACGTGAAGTACCGTATGTGGCATTAACCACAACATTGGAAGAATACGTACGATATCTCAGACGAAATCGTACGCTAGAACGTTGACCGAAAACAAATGACAAACATGATATCATTTCACTTATCGCTCGATAAACCACCAAGCAATCAACTAAAATAATAACGCGTATAGAAAGAGTACCATACTTAACACCCAAAGTGTCCATTTGAGGCAAGTTATTTCACTTCGTCTATACGAATTCCTCATTCAATTATCAAATTATTTAACTACTTATGTATTAGAAAATCGTATGATACAGGCTCCTGAAGATTGTCAAGAAAGCACGGGTTGCGGAATTGAAACGAACGCCAAGAAAAATATATGAGTTTTTTAATCATGGGCGGCCGCGACGGAGAAGAGCAGTTGTGACGTCAGGCCTCCTACTTCCAACAAGGCGCGCTCTAACCTCCTTTTCAAACGCCACTGAACTTTTAGCCAACTATAGTAATCTAAATATCTGTGATTCAGATAAACTGAAGGCATTTTCACGTAAGGTTTACGGCAATAATGAAATCCAGGTATATAAAATGCTGTAGCAAAAGCTGTAATGTTCCTCATTGCTCTCTCTTTGCCATTTGCCACGTCATCTTGTGCCTTGAATCAAAGCATTAGTTCTAGTTAATAAGAAACGTACCTGCGTCAAATTTTTCATGGAAAAGAATTCCGGTATTTTAGTATTTTCGATTAAGGTCATCGCAAAGAAGTTGTCATAGGCATTTATAACATTAATACCAGCGTATTCAATTGTTTTGACGTTATTCCAAACGGTACTTATCGGAATATGTTGAGATTCCTGGAGATGAACCTGCCATGTTCTCTCTTCCCTTAATTTTGAAATTGATCATGATGGCTGATCGATTATGGCCTGATGTAATCTCTAAACATAGAACTTGAATGACCCAATGTAAGTCTCTAAACGCCAATCAACCGAGCCAGTAACGTAGCCATAGGGCGAGTCCGGACCCCTTCTCCTCCCAGAAATGTTCAATTTATAATTTTAAAAGTGACAATAAAGGAGAAATAATTCATGATTTTTTAATTAATAAATAATGTTGGATACATATATTATTTATTTTTACAACTTTATAAATATTTTTTTTTATTTTAAAAAATATAAAAAGTATGGGTATTGAATTGAAGTTTACAAAGCTAAACTCTTTCAAAGTTGGTCGTTACATTGCAGTCGCAATAGTACTTTTGATTTGCAATGGATTGCCCAAACACAAATTTGGCCCTAATTTTCAACTTTTTTAACCCCCTTCGCTGATACTTAACACGGACCCACCCGGAAACGAAATCCTTGCTATGTCAAGTGAGATGTGTCTGCCGTTTTTTCAGCGTCTTCCGAGATGAGAGCAGGAGGAACGATACTCAATTATCACAAACAAAAACATATCACCGATATGGGTTCAACTACCCTCTGTTGAAAACGAATTTTTTGCCCGCATATCAGTTCCGTTGTATAAACATTAGAAAAATTTCAAAATTATGCATAAAAAAAAGTCTTTGAAATGGGATTCCCATATTCAATAAATCATCATTTATCATTTTGAACGGGTACCCTCAAAATAAACGCCAGTAAAAACATTAAATCGATAGCACTACCATAGCCACGCGCATACGCTAGCACTAGCAATGAATTATAAATCCCCTGCAACCATTAAAATATTTGTATCATTCGTTTGGAAGAGGAAAAATGAAACATCATAGCTACATTAACCTTCCCCTTCTTTATAAAAGGTAAAATTGATTTGGGCTTGAAGTGCGTACTTTTCTTTAACAAATTAGGCATTACATTAGAACCAATGATCATATCGGAATGAAACAAAATACTCTCGGTCAATTCATGGGAGCCGAAATAGCTTTGCATACAATTGCTTTTTATTGTAATACATTCACACGCACACGAGGATAAAAAAGAAAAAAAATTGGCAGGATCATCATCAGTGCGTTATCTTATATTTTCAAGGAATATCACATCAAGAGGCATAATAGTGCAAAATTTGCACTTGTATGCGCTTTTCTAAGATATACCACCTAAGGATCCACTTCTCCATCCGCCGCTTACGCCTCGTCCACCATTCCTGTGAAAACTTATACTGTTTAGTGTTAGCTCCCAATCTTACTCCCCAATCCCCTCAATTAACTTCAAATGCTCACCAATACGCTGAGCTCGGAAGCCTCTATAACAGTACCTAATCGCTGCAAAAGCCTTCCATCGACCTATAAAATTTATCTTATTTTGGTAAGCCATTTAACTTAAGTTATAAGAAATTACATACTTCATTCATCGGTATAACATTCAACTAGCATAGAACGCTTTGAAAATTATTATGGATTAAATTTTAATATTTGAGGAAGTGTAGCGTCTCTCATGAAAAAAGTTAGTTTTTATGAACATTCATCCAAAGTAGATGATTTTTTTTCTGTAAAATAATGTCTGATCCTTGTTGAAACACAAATCAATATAGCATGATCTATTTTTTCGTACTTTTAGGAAGGTGACCAACAACAGAAGAAATTTGCACCATTAAGAAAAGGTGGATAGGTTGGTAAGGGGGGATTAATTGGGAGATAAAGAGGGGTGTGAGAAACCCGGCACCGGAATCAGGCACCTTTTAACTAAAAGCGCCAAGGGGACCGTTGTTTAAAGTTCATTCCGGTGGGCTGTACTTGTTATGTCCTATTCCAACAAGAAAAACTCGTGATTCCTTTAGAATATCTCCACCACTGCCGGGATTTTAACGGGAGCCCTTCGGATAGGGAAGACGTCCGCATCCATAATCCCCGAATAACTCCCAATTTAAAAAAAACGCAAACAAGCATGTAGCTGGTGCCCACTAAAGTGGTCTTATGCATGATTTAGTGCATCAATGCAGAGCTTAATAAATTTGATATGAAAGAATGGAGGAAAATTGAAGATAAGGTGATAATAACGGGTGCAAGAAAGAAAAAGAAATAATTCATTCTTTTTTACCAAAATCCTTTCTCTTTCTTCTTCTATACACATATTAATGAGAAATGTTCAAATTAATGGCATTGTCACTAACAAAATCCTTAACAAGGATGTAGCTTGGGCTCACTCAAATGTGCCTTTCCTTCATTCAGTGTATCTCTGCCTAGATAAATGTGGAGGGATGAATAGAATGGTTTAAAAAGTGAGACTTCCTGGGAAATGGAAGGAAAAAATGTAGTGGAAGCAGGGAGTGTGGCAATTTTGAGGTATTGGAGTGATGAAGGCAAAATTAGTGCCGTTTGGTCGAAGGGCATTGGGATGAATAGAAATGAAGTGTGACTGAAAGTTGGGCGCTTTAGATGTAAAGATTGCCCCAATTAGCCAATTGCCCCGAAGCCTTGTTTGCAAAAAATATTTTCCCGCTCAAAACCCTCCGTCCCCTGTTTTCTCGTTTCGAGGAAGAAGCGAATGAAGGAGCAGGGTCAATGGCAGTGATGAGAAGTAGGAGACGAAGAACTGTAGTTTGCGCGCGGTTATAACAAGGAAATGGACATTGACATCATCTAAGTTCAACATACGATCAATTGATGAAATGGGTCTGGATGAAAGAGTGAAAGGCGGATGCACGAGGTTTTTTCCGCAACTGATCAAGGAACCATCGTGGATATGGAATTTAATTAATCCTTTTCAAATTCAACGCTTTCATGCGGTTATTGTTATGGTAAATATTAAGTTTTCTCTCCACTCTCTACTCCACCCAGTTCGTAAGTACGCAACATGAACATATTTCTGTTTGAAACAAAATACCCTGTGGTATTATGGGAAGTAGACCTCAAGAATCATACGCTTTACCGACCATAAAAAGGGGATTATGTGATGTTGTGGATAGAGTTCTGACTTCATATCCCGGTTTCATAGATTTGGATATACTTTTTTACAATGTATTCCCAATTCATCCTTGGGTTGTATGCGAAGATAACTTTAAGTGCGGTACGCTGTTCGTCGGAAGGGACATTATACCGTGGTCTCATCTTGTGGTGGTCACAGTTGACTTTAGTCACAACAACTTTAGTTAGTTAGTTTAGTACAACCATGGTCACACTTGACTTTTGTTTATGGTAATACTAATGCCGGGGTTTCTCTACACCTTCACTACATTCATTAAATTACCTGTCCCGATCAATCTAATGTTCGTATTTAGTGTCGCAAATAACCTCAATCCTTAATCACCTCCGCAAATAGCCATTCACCTAAAGATGAGACAAAATAAAGAGGTGAAATAATGAAACTTCTGTCAAGAACTACGCATGACCATGTCTATCAGAATGGATACGATGGGTAAGGTATCAGGAGACATGGGGTAATTATCGGATTCAGCAGTAAAGTGCTACACCTGGACAGAAACATCTTCCCTATAGCATAACATTGCATTTCCTCCCCGGTGGTCCATTGTTCTTCCCGGCGCAACTAAACACCCACATATACCCCCAAATCGTCCCATCCGAGACCGTGTCAGTGGCAATGACCCAATGACAGAAAAACGGCCCCATTGTATAATTTTCAGCCCGAGGTGAGTACCACGTGTTCAAAGAGGAAGGTGTAAAAGGGGCAATTTCTCGGCTGACGTTGATTTTTGTCCGCAGCGACCACCGTTTCATATGTCTCCGGTAAAAGATAATTACTAGCGTAGCAGGCAAGCATGCTTCACCCCCCCGGTACGTTCACCTCGAGCTGCGTCCAGTGGAGTAATTTTACGCTCCTCCCCAAGTCGGTGAGTGGGCATGACAGCTTCGTTGCAACTACGTGCCTGAAGGGTGGGCAAGTTGGCTAAATTGCAGAGTGATGAAAACATTCGCTCAATGCCATCGTAGATAACATACTCTGTCATGTTGGCCAGACGTGTGTGGTAAAAAAGACACCTGCTATACGAACACAGATATAAACGCACTGTGCCAGCCAGTCCGGTGTGAATTATTTTTCTTGAAAGTCCCCGGCTCATGCATACGTATACTCGATTTGGAGTGATGCTATAAATTAAGACTGTCGCAAACGATAGAATTTAGTTTTTTATCGAGGACGACAAGAATTGCATAATTGCCGGAAGAGAGGAATCATAATGCAAAAAACATGAAATATATGGAATAATTGTCGAAAGAAATTTTTTTTTCAATCTTACTATCCCTTTTCATAGAGCTGGAATAAGAAAAATTTAAGACAAAAACAGGGACAGGTGATAGGACAAATGCTAATTTTTCACAAAAAGCAACAACTTCCAAAAAAATAAGTACTGCACCAATAGAAAATCTAAACTCTGCTGTTCTTAATTTACATACATCCTATCTACATTCATAAAACCTGAAAGCAAATTACCCATGTAGTAATAAAAAACAGGAGAATTCGGAATCTCGCATTGGTGGTGCGTATGTAATGTGGTTTACAATAATTTATAATCAAAGGTATCGCCTGGAGCACAATCCTTTCCACATACGCATGCTAATGATGCGGCTTTCTTCACCTTATTTTACGGCTCATTCTATATGGAATCTAATAAGCTTTAATATTTTTATGAATATACATGAAAG
Source organism: Pyrrhosoma nymphula (assembly GCA_963573305.1). Classification (NCBI taxonomy): domain Eukaryota; kingdom Metazoa; phylum Arthropoda; class Insecta; order Odonata; family Coenagrionidae; genus Pyrrhosoma; species Pyrrhosoma nymphula. Next base: position 147,889,830 of record OY754328.1, read on the forward strand.
TAGTCTTAACACAAAACGTATGGTTTCAATATTCCAAAGATTAATTTATTTAAAAATAAAAATAAATTAAAAAGAAATGAAAAAGAATTTTGAGAATACTATATTATCAGAAAAGGAAATAAATACCTACGTTAACTGCAAGCAAAATTTCAGCATTGGCTGGTATCGATATGTATACTACAAATGGGTTAGGTATAATATCCCTTTCTTTCTGGAACATCTTGTCAAACGGTCTCTCAGTTCTCAAGGTTTATATAATTTGTTGGTTTGCCCCTACGACTCATTTGAAATACCAGATTGGAGTATTGCAGGATATAGTGAGGACGTTAAGACTTAATAAAATCGTGACTTGATTTCGTCACAAAGTTTGATTTGACCACGAACTCCTCCTGGGTCTCCGGGGTGTGTGAAGGTATTTGGTGGTTCTCCTTCACTTCTCTTCTTGTGATGGATGGTTCGCGAAAATCAGGCTCCCATTTGAGCACTGACTAACTATTGTTCCCTCGTCCTTCTGGGCCCTAAAGTCACGTCCTTCCCTGGCTAATTACAATGATAATTGATTTATCTTAAAACTTTAGCCCTCCATTCACCTCACCAGAAAGTTGTATTACGACCATGCATATGGCGATGGAATGGAACACAATTATATCGATGAAAAGAGAAAGGCCTCAATCATGAAGTGTATATCGATGAAAACTTTTCGTGCATAAATAAGGTGATGAGTAGTCCCTTGGTAAACGGACTGGATGAATATAAATGCTATGAAGCAGCGTCCATGCCGTACAATAATAATTTAGGGAGTTATGATGAAAGGGGTGTATTTACATGATAGCTATTTATTAGTCCAACTATACCTACATATATATGGAATCTGATTCGTCGTGTTCCCATGTTTAAGGCAGGTTTACAATTAATATTTAATTTGAAATTGAAGGTTAATGAGAATTGTAAGAAAACTAACAGCATAAAACGTTATATAAAATATTTAAAACATAATCCACATGCATAAATATCTAAGTTTGAGTTATCAATGAAGTAATTAAAGTTTTAATGTATTTTATTTATCTCTACAATCCGGAAAACAGCTCCATTGGCCTATTTAATCGGAAATTTCAACAACAATGGATGAACACAAACACCCATGTCCGGAGTGGTGAAAAATCCGGATTGGCAGGCAAGGACTGCATCCCCTTGTCACCGGGGAGGAAAAACTGTTTTATTACCTACTTTCAAATTATTTCAACAGATTTACATTTTACGGATAGTAAAATCTTCTAAGAGTAGTTGTTATTCATTCTTGGCTGTTCATTTCCTGATAATTCTAAATAATAAATAAATATTTGAGCAAAATATTGATGTGATTATCGATGCTGGCGTCACCATGAGTTCAAATAACATTTTATTTGTAGATTGCATTGATTCTGAACAAAGAAAACTTTAATAATGACCTAATACGGTAAAAATATATGCTAATAATTTATTTAACTAATATATATCAGGATATGAAATTAAAGTCGGATCCACACTCAGGGAATCAGGCATTAGTATAGCTATTACTAACTTAGGTCACCTAAGGCCCATGTTATAGCGGCACTCACAAAGTGATTGTTGAAGCTTATATTTCTTCGGAAGGACATCGAGAGAAGCTGTTAATACAGAACTGAAAAGCTGGCGAATTAAAATATTATCATTTTTACTCACATAAAGTAGGTATATTCAGCTTTACTAGATTGATGTATTTTCATAAATAGTATTTAACATACACTCGATATTATTGATGGCATAAGTGATCACAGAGTAATTTTTGCAGCCTTAAAACTTGAAGTAGAGTCAGCTGTAAAACCGAAACGCAATATTTATTTATTTGATAAATGCAACTTCATAAAATTTGGCGAGATGCTTAATGATTCATACACTGACTTCGTAGCTAAAACAGAGGACAAAAGCACTGATGCATCATGGAAATATTTCTTAGAAATTCTACGCCAGGGAATCAACGAATATATTCCGCGAAAATTGAAATGTGATAGTAAAGAACCTCGCTGGTATAACAATGATGTTAGGAGGGACCTTAAGAGACAGAGAAAACTGTACAACTTATTCAAAAAGTCCATTACGTTAGGTGACAAATCGAAGGAACTTGAAGCAAAAGAAAGTTACGCTGCACAACGCTCAAAAACCAAGAAATCAATGCGTACTGCATTGCGAAATTTCAAGAAAAAAGTACTTGGTGAATTACTCGAAGAAAATCCGAAATCTTTTTGGTCATATGCGAGAGAGCTTCAGGGAAAATCTTCAACCGTAGATTCGTTATTTGATAAAGATGGCAAACTTGTCACCGATAATATTGACAAAGCTAACACGTTAAATTCCCACTTCGAAAGTGTATACACTACAGACGATACTCCATGTTATTTCGACATTTCATTCACTGAGGAACCGATGAAAGAAATCACTATTCAATGTGATGGGATAACTAAACAGCTACAGTCGATCAAAAATAGTAAATCTCCGGGTCCGGAGGGAATACCCGCGCGTGTCCTCAAGGAATTAGCGCCACAGATCGCACCGTTCTTAGACATAATATTCAAGAAGTCATTGTCTGAAGGAAAGATACCAATAGACTGGAAAATTGCAAACGTTACACCGATATTCAAAAAGGGAAACAGACATGACCCAGGGAACTATCGAACAATTTCATTAACGTCTATTATAGGCAAGATACTCGAACATATCGTCGTTAGCAATATCATGACGTTCCTGGACAGTCGTAACTTCCTTCATGGCTGTCAGCACGGCTTTCGGAAAGGTAGATCATGTGAAACACAGCTCGCGCTCTTTCTTCATGACGTTCTCAAATCTGGTGAATCGAAAACACAAGTGGACGCATTATTCCTAGATTTTAAGAAAGCTTTCGACACGGTACCTCACAACAAACTTTTATACAAATTACAGTCATGCGGCCTAAACGAAACAGTAGTAAACTGGATACGCGACTTTCTGAGTGATCGTAAGCAAAAAGTAGTTCTTGACGGAATTAGCTCTGATGCAGTTAAAGTGACATCAGGTGTCCCACAAGGAAGCGTAATCGGCCCCCTTTTGTTCATTATATACATAAATGATCTATGCTCTCGAATTAGCAGTAAAATACGTTTATTTGCTGACGACGCTGTCATCTATCGCGAAATTAATGATCACTCTGACTTTGAAATTCTATCATCGGTTTTAAACAACGTTCATGTGTGGAGCCAAGAGTGGGGACTCGAACTTAATCTGAGCAAATGTGCGGCGGTACATTTCTTGCGGAGGTCGTCCAACTATCCCCGTGTATATGCTGTGGATGGCGTTAAGATAAAGGCGACAGATGAAGTTAAGTATCTGGGAGTTACGATAACCTCAAACCTATCGTTGGGAACACATATAAGAAATATTTGTGGCAGAGCTCTGAAGAAGCTAGGATTCGTCAAGCGTATTGTGGGAAGATTCTCAGATGAAAAAGTAAAAGAGAGGTGCTATTTCGCACTCGTCCGGCCACACCTTGAATATGCAGCAAGCATATGGGATCCGGTGCAGAAAGAATTAATTCGGGAACTTAATAAAATACAAAGGAAAGCTGCGCGATTCGTCAAAAACTGCTACGGGCGTACAGACAGCGTTACGCAGATGTTAAACGAATTAGGCTGGGAGCCGCTAGAGACTCGGAGGCTGCGCGCTAGGCTTAGATTACTTGAGCAATTGAGAACAGATATCTTTCAGAGCGACACGGAGAACATCATATTAGAACCCCACTATATTTCCAGGTCCGACAGAAACGATAAATTAAGAGAGATATTTTGCCGAACGGATAGGTATGGGAATTCGTTTTTCCCCCGAACAATAAGGGACTTTAATAAATGCAAGGCGTAATTTCATAGAGCGTTTCCTTTTTATATGTAAACGGCTGGTGTCCTAACACCCCCCGCCACACGCCTATTGAGGCGGCTTGCGGGGTAGTATGTAGATGTAGATGTAGATGTATCAGTTGAACATTTTGATATATTTATGGGGATAATTTGTTGAGATAAAATTACCCTGCGTAAGGCTTGCAGTAAATCAGAAACGATAACAACTAAATCGAATCATAAATAAATCACTATGCTTTTGCATAAATTCAAGGATAAAAATAAATGATGAACAAATTTGCAGTGTGATTCACTAATTAATATTAACCGAAAATAATCCAGCTGTAACTAGATTCTCATAAGGATTCAACCGGAATTGTCTTGTATCAAATGCAGTGAGCTCACATTAACAAAAAAAGGACAGTGGCCACGGAGGGTAAATTGGAATGTAGAACGGAGAAAAAATAGACGGATTCGAGATGTATTTTATAAAGCTTGGTTCGAGTATGAATACAATATGATGGGTTGGGTTTAAAAACAAATTGAGTGGAATTTTTACGAGCCATTTGGAAGAAGAGATTTGCGTAATCTACTGCTGTAGATGAAGACGGGTGTTTGATCGACGGCGAAAGAGTTAGCAGAGGGAATTTAATAGCCGGCGGATCTTTGGGGTTATTGGAGTGTTTGTCGGAGGAGGAAGGCAAGGCGCATGATCTGAAGTCTGGAAGAAAGATATTTAATGAGACAGCAAATATTATGGAGTGAGGAATTGCAAGGGTGATTGGGGAAGACAGCGGTTGTGAAGAGGGTAAGGGGTCTGGATGAAATGTGATTTTGGCTTCCAGCGCGGCTTCGAATCAGAACTAAATTTTCGATTAACATGCAAATATAAACTAGACAAGACGATCAAAGGTGTAGTCATGGGATGCCAGTGATCGAAGCATTGTGAGCTGAAGACAAGCGCAAGCCCAGATCTGGCCTTTGAGATTTGGTTTTCAATGATGGGAGAATCCAACAAAGGTTATTTACATGAAAGGAATCTCAACTCCATTGCAACCGAATTAAAAAAATGATTTGAACTCATTTTAATGAAACATAAAATCCTGGAATCGGTATTCAAGCCACCATCCGTATTTCATCTCTATTTTTGTAAATTTATAATTTCGCTTATTAGATGAAGTTTGTCTCCAAATTCTCTGAGGATGCAGAACCAAAACATTACCTTGGGGTTAGAATCTCGTATTTAAACCTAATGTCCACCTTATATTTAAATATATATTGTCACCTCCTACTCTCTCGTTCGGAGGTGCACAAAAAATGGGGGGGGGGGTAATGACGGGTGGAGAGCTGGGGTGGGGGAAGGAGAAATTCAGTGACGGGGAAATGGGGAAGGGAAGGATGCCGGCTAAGCTCGTCAGAGCATTTGGGGTGGGGTGGATTCTGGATAGGCGCGCGACCACGATCATGAGGGTGGGTGAAATACGACGCGGGTTCACGATCTCCCTTTTTTACCTTGGGCGGGACGACGTGGCGGAGGGGTAGCACGATTTGACAAGTAAATCTCAAGCACAGTATTAACACTTTTACAATTTATTCGTTTACGAAAGACACAAAAGAAACCACTGTAGATAACACTGAGGGGGAAAAGGGGGTGCTAATCCTAGAACAAGAGATATCAAACGTTATGAAAAAAAACACAGAAAATAGAAATAACTGACAAAATAATTCGCCTTTGGACGGTGGGAAAAACATGAAACTCCCTTGTTGATTCTATTGACAATTAAGACAATTTTGTTTGAGTGCAGCTTCTAATTGTCTGTACTCCTCGTATTCTCTTCATTTAGTTGCACTAACATTTATCTCAATTTACACATTCACACTCACTCAGATACGGGATAGAGAAAAGGGTGTATAAGAAAATTATATGATTAACGGGGTTTCACTCGGTATCTATTTTTGGAAATGGCGATCTGTTATAGGGTGAATGGCGGGCTCTTCTAGGTTGGGGAATGGCGATTCGTTCTATGAGGAATGGCGGGCTCTTCTATGTTGGGGAATGGTCACAGATTTGGACAGTACTTATCGGCTTTGTCGGCATAAACTCTCCTGGGCAGCTTTCCCGACGATTTCACCTCCTGCAGCTCTCCCGACCAGGATGCCGGCTCGGGATACGGAACCTCTTTCTTTGTTGGACGCTTTTTTCGTCTATTCACCTACGCCGCGGTCCCTTCCGTAGATCCTCGGGTCCAGCCTTCTCCTATTGCAGGGGATCGCCCTCTGTGCGTCATCTGCCTGTTCGCCGCTAGCCTTTTCATACGTCCTCGCCTCGCGAGAATCAGCCTCAAGAAGTCCTCTCAAGAATCAGCCGTCAGAATTTATTCGCCCAGACTCGAGGCGGCCGCCGTATTTAAGCTATGGCCCCTCCTTCGAAGAAATAGGTGGGGGGGAAATTAGGGGTGTATTTTGGGGTGGAGAACTTGCACACTTGGGGTTTGCAGGCCAACTTAACTCACGTGAGTTTTCCCACTTGATGCCACTCACTTTGGGGGGGGGGGGGGGGGAGAAGGCCACTATTGCCGGAGTCCCGTCTTCCGGATAACAGAAGGAGGATTGGGGGGAGGGGATGGATGTGGGGGGGGGGGGGAAGGATGGGAATATCACTCACACGCACATGACATCGCATTCACCCCATTAAACATCTATCTAAATTTAACACAAGCAAAAACAAACAAGAACAAAAACGATCTTTCCCGATCGCATTTCTTTGCATGTAACCGCGTCCAAACGGGACCGATTACAATATAAAGAGGAATACATTTGGATAAGAGTAACCTAAGCTCATTTTACTCCAAAAATGGGATAAATATACGCATCAAAAGGCTGTATATCAACCATTCAGTACTAACATGAACTCTGTATTAACATTTAAATGAAACATTTTAAATCAACTAGATTTAAAAAGAGTATATATGCAATTACATGCTTCAGAGATTAAAACATATTTGCCTAGGTTAGTTAGTCTTGACACCATGCAATTAGTTTAGCGTTAAATTCTGTAAAATAAATTACACTTAAAATGTAGCAATGAGTACTAGCTCAATCTTGATTATTTGGTAGTATTCTCAATGTATTTCAGCCATTATACCCCCGAGTAAATTATGATTTTACAGCTACACTTCTCCACACCTTCCTCATCAAATATAATTGCAATCATTCCAACTGCTTTCGGTTATTTTTCTGGATCCAGAGAGAAAGTTGATTATTATCTGTTAATGGTAATTTTTGTTTATTAAATCTTCTGCCATAGCATACAAATAGTACGTTTCATTATTTTTTTATTACATGCGTGAATTTTATTGAAAAATAAAAATATTTTCGTTTATTGCATGTACTTATTTCACACAAGTGCATGCCAACCAAAAATTTTTTTCATTATTATTAAAAAACAAAGGAATACATTTATCTATAAGTTTTTTTTCATTTCCTTATCACCTTAATAAGACATTTTCACACTAAATATGCAAACGTTCACACATTTTTCATTGAAGTTTATAATTATCCAGGATTTTTTAAATTGACACTTAATAGTAATAATTACAATAAATTTACAGTTTTATTTAATTGAATTCAGTTTTTTGGCTACTTTTGCTTAAAAGATTGTAATTTGAAAAGTTTCCGAATGACTTTCGCAGATATGTTGCCTGATAAAACGTTATTTAGGTTAGAATTTCTTATTGAATAATGAATATAGTTCCACAGAGAGTAATATAAGTAGATGTCACGGATATATTTCAGCAAAAGCTATTTTAAACAATTACGTGCATACATGAAATTGTGATTTCAAGTGGAGTAATTGCACAAAAACTCTTCCTTCTCCAGTGGGGAGAGACCATGCAGAAGACATTCGTGAACTAATTCAAAAGTAGTCCACCACCGATTTATCCGGAGCATACAACCATAGAACGTTCATTGAAAGTGTGAAATATTCATTTGAGACTGTTCAAAGATCGTTCATTGAATGTTCAAGTATGAACTATTCATTTGAGACTGTTCATAGATCGTTCATTTCCAGTCCATGATGTATTATTCAAAAATGCTTCTTGGTTGAACATTTAAAGAACATATTTAAACCTTTCATACAAACCTTGTCAAGTTCAAAATCTTGTTTATTCACAGTAATATTGCATTTATGTTCGTACTATGTGGCATTATGGGTTTCAATTAATTAATGCCAAATAACTGTTATCGATATGTGATGGTATTTCCTCAAGCTATCAAGGAATTACCATTTAATACTTATAGTCCTCGAAGTTACATTTATCCACGGAAATGACTAGGCATATACGACTTTCTGTACGTCGATACTTCAATATCGGGTGCTAGAAAATGCGCGTAGAGTCGTAGGGTGCCTAATAATGCGACATGGGAACAAAGACGTTAGGAAGATACAAGATAGGGTGTAATAACGTACTATTTTATAACATTAATTACACATTCATAGTGATTAATTGGAAATTATCATTTTTGTATTTGAGAGCAGAGAAGTCAGTGAAGAGGTCGAGAATCATTTCTCGAGAACTATTTTTTTTTCATTCCTTAATGGTTCATTTGTTATTAATTCAAAAACAGTTCAGCCGAAATTCATCTACGTTGGACATTCTTTGAACATTCTATGAAGTATTCCAATGAATGTTCTTTGCACTATCTGTGAGTGCCAATTGAACGTTCATTGAATGTCCTTAAATGATCTTTGAACGTTTAAATAGTCTTCACAGAACGTTCTTTGAACATCTTTTGGACAATTAATTCCCCACTGGGTCCCTATTAAAATAGTTTTATAACAGCCTCAGATAATACCTTTAAATAGAAATCCGGCTTTTAAATAGAATGTATATGCTACCGAGAGAGTATTTTATGTATTAAAAGATTTTTTTTAATTTAGAAAAACAGGAAAATATTTTAAATTTGACTTTTCTTCATTTATTTAGATCAATAGTAATTCTCAAAACTAAAATACTTAATGAAACTTATGTTTTCAGGTGATAGTTAACCGCCCTATCATAAGCTTGTAAAGCTTTTCCTCAAGGCCATAATCAGTGTTTCCTTTCTCAAAAGTGAATGGTAATATCATTAATACAGATGAATGCTAAAATGAGGTGATGTCCTAAAATTGGTCCAAGTGACGGGATAATCTGATGTAAACATGTATTTTCCTTTAATTAGATTTGGTTCTAATGTATATTTAGCAGAGTTGAAGATTATTGAATGAGAATGAGAATATAAGGACACTGTGGGACATGCAGGATGTTCACTAATGTGAGATTGAAGATATGAACGTAATACGTGGATTGTTCCTGTTGCAATTTAAAAATGTACTGGCCGCGAACACTATAACTCCCAACTACTTATACCATATCCTCTTTCAAAGTCATTAGCCGATGAGTAGCCTATAGAGAGTGTTAAGTACCTCAGAAATGACGGTGTATCGAAAAAACAATTTTGACACGGAAAACTTACCTAATTGCATGCTCGTGACTCTTAGGACTATATTATGATCAATTCGTCCCCCAAAACGAATTCTTGGGAAAGAAAAAATAGGAATCCGACGTATTTCCTCCTTTAACGTTCAGATTCGATTGGAAGATTCAGCAAAATCTTCTTTTTTGATTGACCTCCGCACAATGTAAATAATCTTGTGGTAGATAATGGTCGAGACACAGAAAATGAAGCCTGTTAATGTTATTTAAATTTTACTTTAATATAGACTTCATAGAAAATGCTACAAAGATATTAAACACGTATGATGTGAAATAAGTTACAATTACGCCTTAAAAATTAATAAAAATACTTTTAAATTTATAAAAAAGTTAAAGTTCAAAGTTATAAGCCGTCCTTGAAAATAAATTTAAGCTAGTAAAATTAAAACTTGGCTGTTATGCGCACATTAGCCAATATAACTGATTTATTTTAACTCATTTGGAGCAAACGTACTCATGACAAGAAAAAGATATATGCCATCCAGTTTGAATTAGAAGTGTTTTAAATATCACATTAGAATTTGTTCAGGCACATGTAACTACCATATCGGATCCATTGCTCCATATCGTCCCAATAGCCCACTTCCAAAGGCTGCAAACTCTTGTAGGCTATTTGATCTTTCATAGTGCGTTTAACAAATTAACGCGAAATTTTCTTTTCTCTTTTGAAAGATTAAGTAGCGAGCGGCCGAGAAATTCTGAAAATCCTGATTCTAGTGCATCGCATCTTAACAAGCATTCAATTTTTAGTGTATCTAAAATTAATGCATACGCATTTAATGCCATACTCTGCTCATTGTGCCTTGGCTGTTACCAGGAAAGAAAGATGATAATTTTTTTTATAAATACCAATGGAAAGTTTGGACATGAGGCTGAATCTAACCTTACATTATTTCGATAAGCGATGTTTATATTTAGCGCTGATCATAACACTTTGACCCTTGTCAGAGATTCTGCGAGATAGACTGCTTAATCATTCTTTGGTGATGCATTAACATATTGAACCTGAGGAGGCTATGGATAATAAACTGGCAAAACCCCTATGATGGCATAAAACTCATTTTTGAAAGACGTTATAATTGTCTCATTGTAGCAAAAGGATATGAAAAAGTAAAAGCGGGAATCTTTGAACTACGAAATGGCAGAGAAACTTATAGCCTCAAATACATAAAAGTGGGCATCCCAGCTCTAATCAAAATGAACCGAGCGAAGTACACGAATATGAGAAAATATGAAAAGGAAAAAAATCGGGCTGCAATGCAATGTATAAAAATGTAACTTTCACATGCGTTTGAGTCAACAAAATGGGCCATCCAAAATAGAAATAAGGGCCATCAGACGCTTCGTTGTTGAAGGAGATAGTGAACAATGAAATGCAAGCGCTTGCGAGAATTGGAAGAGGTTTGGGGAGTGTTGATGGCAAGCTGTAATAGAATTAAATGAGTTTTAGAGGGATGGAAAGTTGGGAGCTGTTATCGCTCTGTACGTTTGAATAGTGTTGAGAGGTTTCCCGTGTATTGCTTCCAAAAATCTTGCCTCCCTACGGGCGAGCTGCCAAAATATCCCTGCCTAAATCGCCTGCATCCCGGCAGTGACAGGAGCTTGGAGTAAGGAAGCCTGAGGAACAGAGGTGGAGTGGGCTTCAAGAGGGTGTCGCTCTGCGTGTGGAACGGGTAACGGATATTTTGGGCAAAGGGAGGAGTGAGTGGGTGTCTGGAAATAATCGAGAAGTTTTGACTTCTCCATTCATTGCCGTCCTAAAATGGAGAACGAATTCTCATGGCTTGCAGAAGAAAAGACGGAAATGACCTATTTCCGCGGAGGAATACCAATTTCCCGAAGTGTTTTCTTTCAAATAAGTTTCGGAATATAGACAGATTCTCATGAGAAGAGACAAACAGATTCAAGAACTGGGCATGGTATTATTGGACTGTTGCAAAAAAAAGAAAATCGAAACATATAAATGGAGATTTGGGAAAAGAATCACAGCAGGGGCGAGATTAAAAAAAGTGAAAATAAGTAAGAGGAAAATTTCCAATTGGGACCACAGTAGAAAAGTGCACATAAGAGTGTGGAAGGGTAAACAATCGAGGGACATATTTATTTGTAAATATGTTGAAAACGTCATAAATATACCGCATTCAATTTCCGTTCCTCTCTCTTTTTGAGTCCTTAGGAAAGATAACCTCAAAGACAGAACGACTTAACAATATTTTAGTTTCAGCTAATGTGACCACTGCCAAAACATCTTATATTGGATGGGAGTATTTTTATAATGGAATAAGGTTCGTACATTGCACGAAATTACCCTTCTTTTAGCATAGGGATAGAGGCTTTAGATATTATTCCTTTGCTAAGTGCTGACATAAAATCTTTCTTTTTTCATCGGCACGTGTTTAGACTATGAAATTGATAAGTGCTGCTTACAAACGATTCAGATCAAGTAGTGACAGCGTTTTTTATAAGAAGACTCTATTATAACGTGTTTAATAACTAAAAATAATTAATGATTAAAACTTTTTTAATAAAATATTGAATGAATTTATGAGATTGAGAAAGAATTTATGTCAGCACTTAGCAAAAGAATAATATCTAAAGCCTCTATCCCTATGCTAAAAGAAGGGTAATTTCGTGCAATGTACGAACCATATTCCATTATAAAAATGCTCCCATCCAATATAAGATGTTTTGGCAGTGGTCACATTAGCAGAAACTAAAATATTGTTAAGCAGTTCCGTCTTTGAGGTTATCTTTCCTAAGGACTCAAAAAGAGAGGGGAACGGAAATTGAATGCGGCATATTTATGAAGTTTTCAACATATTTACAAATAAATATGTCCCTCGATTGTTCACTCTTCCTCACTCTTATGTGCACTTTTCCACTGTGGACCCAATTGGAAATTTTCCTCTTACTTACTTCCACTTTTTTAATCTCGCCCCTACTGTGATTCTTTTCCCAAATCTCCATTTATATGATTCGATTTTCTTTTTTTTGCAACAGTCCAATAACATGCCCAGTTCTTGAATCTGTTTGTCTCTTCTCATGAGAATATGTCTATATTCCGAACCTTATTTGAAAGAAAACATTTCGGGAAATTGGTATTTCTCCGCGGAAATAGGACATTTCCGTCATTCCTACTACAAGCCATGAGAGTTTGTTCTCCATTTTAGGACGGCAATGAATGGAGAAGTCAAAACTTCTCGATTATTTCCAGACACCCACTCACTCCTCCCTTTGCCCAAAATATCCGTTACCCGTTCCACACGCAGAGCGACACCCACTTGAAGACCACTCCACCTCCGTGCCTCCGGCTTCCTTACTCCATGCTCCTGCCACTGCCAGGATGCAGGCGATTTAGGCAGGGTTATTTTGGCAGCTCGCCTGTAGGGAGGCGAGATTTTTGGAAGTAATACACGGGAAACCTCTCAACAATATTCAAACGTACACAGCGATAACAGAGCTCCCAACTTTCCATCCCTCTAAAACTTATTTAATCCTATTACAGCTTGCCATGAAAACTCCCCGAACCTCTTCCATTTCTCGCAAGCGCTTGTGTGGCCACTGCTGTCTTTCGGGCAGACTATACTGAAATCCATTGCCTTTTCTGTACTCCTGTCGATTGTTCATCGGTGCTCCTGTCTTGCGTTGATTCTCGCGCTGATTCTGCCAGTTCCTCCCAGGTTCAGGTCTCACCTCTCGAGTCGGCTCCTGTACGACGTGGTTGTAACGTTCAAGTAGTGGCAAGAATTGCGGCAAAGTCGTTATGTGCTTTGATATGATTGCCGTATTGACCTCCAGTCCAAAATGGTTTTCGACCCTGTAGATGATTTCTCCATCTTCCATCGCGGGTCGCAGTTCCCTTGCCGCACTTATCCACGCAGTCGCGTATTCCACTCGGCTCGTGTTCCCTCTCTGATTGTATTGGCCGGAATCAAGCATTCTCCTCACCTCCATTTGATGTGTCCTACCCCAATATTGCGCCAGAAACAGCTGTTTGAAACCTTCCATGTCCGTATGCAAGTGCAACGTAGCTGTCATCCATTCGCCTGTTTGTCCCGTCATTCCGTCTCATGATTTTCAGCATATCCCGTACCGTCAGCTGTTATACTCCCATATTCTCCTCTAACTCGCTTGTGTAGCGCATTGGCCATGACCCTTTTCACCCATCGAAGTGTGGTATTTTCAGCGTGACCGCTGGTACCTGTGCTACTGCCAGACCTCCTGCACATTGTGACCTCATCTCCTCCGCCTCCCTCTGTGCGATCTCCAATATCCGTCTCTCTAATTGTGCCTCTTCCGTGAATGCTTTTGCTGACATCTGATTTATTTTACCGTGGCTTTCTTGGATCCTTTCTACAACGTTTTATATTTCTCTTCTAATGCCTTCTGCAAGGTTCTCGAATTCTCTCCTTGTCTCTTCTCGCAACTCCTCAATTTCTGCGCGAACTTCATTCTGTCCCTTCTCAATGCTTTCCTTGCAAACAATGAACTTTTCATTCCGCTCATCCTGTATCCACGCTTTCCTTTACTTGTGCAACCAGCCTCCTTTATATAACTCCCAACTTCTCTGCTTGCGCGGATAACATCGCTCTGACTAATGCTTCCTGCCTCTTTTCTTCCCGTTCTTTCTTCAATTTCTCCTTCTCCGCCTGTTCCTCTTTGAATTCTTTCAGCCATGTTACTATGTTAAACTCAGCTGCCGCTACGTCCACCACTCTAAATTGATAGGAATCAATGTCTATTCTCTTTTCCTCGAATAAGGACCGTAATCTTGCAAATAATTCCCCTTTTACTCCTACGGTACTCAAACCCAGCTGTTTAACCTCTTCTTGTACCTCCACCTTCTTCAACTCGCCCAAACATTTAAACACTGTTGCCATCTTATCCAAACAAGCCATCTTAAAGTTTTATGATACTTGTTTTTATCTTTTAATTTTCAATCGTATTTCGTTCAGATCTTTGGAATTAATGATATGATGATTTCACTTATCGTGAGATTTGTATTGTCCGGCGTAAGCTCTCCTATTTCACGTAGGTAGTACTTCTTTACCTGGTCCCTCCGGAAATGCTCCTATAACATTCTGTCGGCTACTCTCCTTTTCTTGTTCACTCCCGGCACTGTGTGTTTTATTATTTCAGCCTTCTTCACCTTACTTTTCTCCGGTTTTATTCTATTATCTATCTTTGCATACACCTTCTCATTTGTCCTCCTTTTACAATAACCCTTTCGCTTATTTATTTATCTCGTTCCTTAGTTTCGTTTTCCCTCAATATTTATTTATCTCCCTTTCCTTGGTTTCATTATTAATGGTAATTTTCTATATTGATTTATTATTCTACTAAATATTATCTATTTCCGGGCCCCGGGATCGGTGTTTTGTTACAAGGTATAGAGCTTATTTTTGCGGTTTCCTTCAAAACATTACAAACTTATGCACGACGCTACAGTGACTGATAGTTGCGTAAAAGGTCATTTTAACGGATATGGTACATTGCCATAGATTGTTATTTCAATAAATAATCACATTCTGGTTTTAATGAAAAATGGATATTTACTAACATGAAGTTACAATTCTTTTAAATTCTATAACTCCTTATTAAACATTTTGTAACCATATCTGTTTTGCCTTATTGATAGCTATTTTACTTAGGGGTAGCTTTGAAGCAATATAATTGCAAGATAAATAGAGAAAGCTAGTGCATATGTATCTGCGGTGTTGGTTGGTTGACGTATGTATGGCTTCCGGGTTCTCATCGCGTTCGTTAGCTTGTTTGGACAACAGTTTTCATGCATATTCCAGAGTCAGAGGGTGTTGCAACCTATCTGACTCAGTTGTACGCATTTTTGAGGTGATCTAATAAAAATATCCAATTATCCAAAACATCAATGACAGTCTTGGAACTTCGTCCAACTCAGAATCGGATTAAGCTATATTAGCCACAGAAATTACAATGTACCTATGTGGGCTGATGACGAATTAACCTAGTCAGAAAACTGTTGAATGAATCTGATAACAGAAACTCGAGAAGTATCTTTTTCTCTGAGCATGGAAACGATATTTGTAGAACGGTTCACATCACTTGAGAACCGTAACGTGAATCGTATTGCAGGCAATAACTTTGCCATTTGTATCTAAATGATCGGTATCAAAACAATGCGGTTCTGATCGACAGCAGATGAAGACTAATCGAGCTTCGACCTAGAGGCATACGATTTTTCAATTGCATCCTAACAGAGCCGATCAATTTGCCGACCCAGCACTCCATCCCACACAACCCTATTCTCAATTTTCCGCCCATGCGTAATTTCCCAAGCACTCTAGCCCCCTACATCCTTGGGAACGAATGAGTTTCCTCGTTTGCACGGACCCATCTTCCTTCTCAAATTCCCCTTACCTCAGCTTCCTTTTTCCACAGGGCAACCAGACTATTCTCTGCCATACATCCCTCCCGCATCCTGTCACCGCACGTGGTTATCCCTGCCCCGGCAACTTCTTTCCGTGAGTGCCGAGTACCAACGAGTGACTCTCCAAAATAACCTATTTGTTTCTACTCCATTCTCTCATTAATGTTCCTCATCCCTTTCTTCTTACAGAATATACATATGCGATTCCATTAATTTCAAGGAAGAATGATAATTAGTATTCATGGTCAAGCATGCCTAGGGGTGTAACCTACGTGATGCCGTATCCGCTTACGTTCATTAAACACAATTATTTCGGGTTTAGGACTTGGACAGAGCTTTAAACTTCTAACTTCGAGATGTTTTTGAGAGATTAGGTTGCTATTATTAAGTAAATAACTCCTTTAATCGTTGAATTATCCACTTAAAATTTCTGAATCCTAAGGAACCTTTCCACGTAAATCACTATTTGTCCATCGACTGATAAAAATTAGTTTATCATTATCAATATTTAAATATGCAGATTTGGCTAAAGACTATCCCCATTTACGATGGACACGACGAGTTGCCGAAAGTGCCTATGAAACTTCACCAGGAAATTGGATGTTTTATATCATTATTATTGAATTTTGTGTTCTAAGTTGTACGTATTATGATGTTATGCTGTGCTCTTAAAACTCCGCGAGAGAAAAAACGAGTATTTATACGTATCAAACCTATAATTTGCCTTCCATAGTTTTCCCTGGATGGTGGAATGTCATAATCCAGGGAGAGAGACTAACAAAACCCGTCGATGTCAGAATTAAACTTAGGTCCCCTACACTTCATGGTTGAGGCCTTTACTTTGTAGAAATCCATATTAAAAGAAAAGCAAAGCAAAGTATTTCTATTTCTTTCTTTTAGGT
The DNA here is from genome assembly GCA_963573305.1 of Pyrrhosoma nymphula. Taxonomy (NCBI): domain Eukaryota; kingdom Metazoa; phylum Arthropoda; class Insecta; order Odonata; family Coenagrionidae; genus Pyrrhosoma; species Pyrrhosoma nymphula. The sequence goes on from OY754328.1 coordinate 147,906,556, forward strand.
CCCCTATATATATCTAGACGTCCCTGCTTTTTGCATGCTTCATTTCATCGTTCGTATACATGTTTAATTTGAAAATGCATGCCCCTATAACTTTAATCAATTCAATAACCAACAATTAACCAGGTCATATGTTTAAAGCAATTTGTTTCCATAATTATAAAAATAATGACTCCTTGTAACTTATTTAACGTATTTTTTATTTAAGCATAGTAAAAGTAACAAGAAAGTTAAGAAAAATATTGACTATTATCTTCTTTCACGTAGTAGTTATGCGATAAATTGCACAATGATTAACCCTTGTGTGTATACCTGGGTACCCAAAACGCCAAAAATCGAAAAACATCAATGTTCTAGCACGTACTTTGCCTTAGGCCTTGGGATCCTCGCGATTTTATCTTTTGACAAAGCAACAAGGAAAATAACGGCGTAAAAATATAAAAATTATATGTTTGGTAACTATTTTATAAAGTAACCTTCCTAGGCACGACCGGGTACCCGGGTACCTATAGATACCCTCTTCATTTTTTAATCTTAAAATTGTTACTATTAAATATAATCTTTATTTAAAAACATTTACAATTCAAAATTAATGTATACATAAATTTAACAATTTGAGTCAAACAAATTTGTAATAAATAAATAAAGTAACAATTTTTGATTTTGTTTCTCTTGTATTAAAATTTGTGCAGCGTATATTTAGTGATAACTTTCAAACGTCCGCTGTTTACGAAATAAATTTTTTATTCATTGGAACATTCGCAACTGAATATTGCTTATTACATAATGGGCTAAATGCTTTTGTGACACAATGTTCATTGCAAATAGTATTATTACAAGATTTTCTTGTCTTTCTACGTAATCTGTTAGGCTGCTCTATGCACACCTCACAAATTCCAACCACAGTTTTTCTACCAGTGCTATCTCTTGGAGTGGAAGTACTTGACATCTCAACATTCTGCACACTTCTGCCATCGACACCTTCAATGGCATTTTCTGTTTAAAAAGTCCTCATTACTTGCTAATTTTTAACACGATCTTCAATCAATGGCTTTGCTAAATCCTCACTCAATTTCCGCAAGAAAAGTCGACGTTGATCTGTTCTTTTTAGTATCGTATTATTATTTTAGTGATATATGATGTAAGCTGCAAAGGCAGCAATTTCTAGTATATTATAAAATATCGCAAATGGCCATCTAGAAGTGCGCTGTTGAGTAGTACAGAGGCCGAGATTTTGGTCCATTGCATCGACACCAACCTTGTATTTTTTTATTATTTCAATTAATATATATGCAATATAACTGAGAATAAGCAAGATATATTCCAATTCCCTCTACAAGTGCATGCGCATCATCAATCCTACTACGCTCCCCCTTACCACTCCAGCGGGTTCGTCGAGCTTCCAGACTGGTTGTGAGTGCCGGAAACTGGCTGCCTGTCGCAAATTTGAAAAGATGGTTCCCGTTACCAGCCGCATAGCCACTGTAACCGTGGGCGACCAGTTGTGCTGGTACTGATTACAGAGCTCGGATAGTTACAGTGACCAATAGATAACTAAGGTGACCAACTGCAATTGTTTCATCAACTAACGAACCACGTTACCACCAATTTTACAGGTTACCGGAAACAACCGTTTTTTTCTGCGTGCAACCTTGCAGCCATACGGGCATTTTCCAATTGCTTTGTGCAGCAGTATAAAGCCTTATACTCTGTTGATCAGAATATTACAATAGACGTGATGCTACCCACATTTCGTGGGAGTTATAGCTTCCGGCAAAATATACATTATAAGTCATCTCGGTATGGAAAAAAAAATTCACCATGGAAGTTTCCAGAATGCATTACCTAAATTATACTGAAATATACGCTGCCTAATTAATATTGACATGGACGCAGCCAGTTAGGCCTTACTGTAAAAGTATGTCTCCTGCTGATGTAGTTTCACGACTATCGGAATCAATTTACGGAACTGGAAGAAAAATCGTAAACAACTTTATTATTTATTTCCTTAAATGTAACATGTCCATTTTCTTCCCTCCAGCGTATCTAATGTAAATCACCCATACATTTACCACGCAGGTCCCAATAAAAAAAATCCTCTTCATTGAGCATCTTAAACATGTGTAATTGGCACTCAACTGATCGGAGAGGTAAACACACTTTTTGCAAAATTATAATGAATCACATATAACGGTGTCATTTTTTGCACAGCAGTTCTTGTCTTGGATGTAGACGGAGCTAAATCAGCGGTGTGGGAGGGATCCGAGAAAATCATCATCACTGGTCTTGCCACTTTATAACTTGCACACTTTTTGTTTGTACACACACCTCTCCACAAATTTTCTGAAATTACTTCTTTTGGATTTCCTTGTCTATTTTTTAACTATGTTCCACTGAAATAGATTATTTCGCCAACAACTCCTCACAATGAGAAACACTGGAGTAAAGATGTTCGACACATACGTCCTACCCTCATTCACAAAATCCGTAGTCAGCTCTAAAACGGCGGCGATGAAGTCGGCGGTAAGGGGCGCGAACTGCTCTAAGTTGCATGTGGTTGCCCATGTTGGGACCGATGATGCTGTGAATATGGGGTCAGAGGAGATTTTATGCTCTCTTAAGGACCTATGCTCCAAGTTCGCCGTATTTTCGGAGGATCTGGCACCAATTTGAGGCTTACTATATGAAGCTTGGTACCTAGGACGGTTCGGGGTTCGATGGTATGGATTCAAGTGGAAGGCATAAACCAGAGAATCAGTGAAGGCTGTAGGAGCGAGGGTGCGGAGTTCTTGGACCTAAGGTCGGTGCTTGATTAGTGTCGGGTGCCTATAAATTGCTCAGGTGTCCACTTTACGTACGAGGTATCGCAGGAGGTAGCGCGCAGGATACTTCAGCACATTCGTAGTGTTTAACATAGACGGTAGACTACATGTCAGGTCAATTAGTGGAGTCAAAGGTTATGTGTTGCCATTTAGTAATTTAGCAAAGAGTGCTCCGAGTATAGGGCCCGAAAACAGATTAATTGAAGACAGCAATCTTGAAATGTCCCTGAAACGCATAAACAATTATCAGGAAGCTATAGTCGTTGCAGTAGTTAACTGCCGTAGTTTAAAAAATAAGATTCCAGAATTTCACCACCTTATTCATAGCACGGAGTGTAATGTCATTATTGGCACTGAAAGTTGGCTGACTGACGATATTTCTGGAAGTGAAATTTTTCATAAATTATTCAACGTTTACAGAAAAGATATGTCAAACCGAACCGGAGGCGCAGTATTTATAGCTGTAAAAAAACCATTGTCAGCCAAGCGGAAATCGTCCCAGATACCAGCCTAGAATCTGTATGGTGCTCTATTAGATGCCCTTAATCAAAAACACTCTTCCTTGAACTACGACCTTGACGTGGTGGAAGGGCTTGTGCGTTCCAATGACCCCTAGAGCTGGACTGGCAGGAGTAAGTACTTTGCTCCTGGTAGGGTCACCCATACCAGATAGGTCGAAGGGTAGGAAACCAGACGAAAGGTAGTTCCGTGTAGGGATTGGAAAATCGATTTCGATTTTAATCGAACATCGATTATCACACTCCGATTTTCGATTTAATCGAAGTCGACTTTTTGTTTTGAAAAACCGATCAAAATCGATTCTAGCCGATCGATTTTCGATTTTTAGCTTGCTAGCTAAAGCTAGCGTTTGAATTTTGCCAATGGAGCTGCGCCAGTTCGTAAACAGCCCTCCAGTTGACCGCAAGTCCAACTCTTATCCAAAACAAGCTTGGTAGGAGATTGAGGGAGAATATCCCCACGTATACAAACCAGCCAGCAGGATTTTATCTAAAGTTGCCTCTACCGTGAGTGTGAGCGACTATTTTCTCACGCCGGGTTAATTGCAACTCAGGTGCGAAATCGATTATTCGGAGAACATTTAAATATGTTAGTTTTCTTAAGGTCCATCCCTGAGGAACACTGGTTCCACGGCTTTGCAAACAAGAAATAAATAAAATTCAGTTTTTCATTTTGTGGTATGCCCACTTTTCAATATAATTCTTATTGCTACTAAACTATATGTAATTTGATTGTTATATTACCTATGTGTTTATAAGTATCTGTTATGGATTATTACTTTCCTGTATATCTTATTAATATCTTTAAATATTATATACTGTATAAATAAATTTAACTGTATTCGGTTCTTATCCCTAGTGCTTCCAGTAACCCATATTTTGCATTTTGTTACAACAGCACATCCGTATTTCAGCAGACAATTACTTTAATATCTATGATAAATATCGATTTCAATTTTTCGATAATTTTAGGCAAAAAATCGAATTTTTAGAAAATCGATTTTTAAAACCAAAATCGAAAGCCGATTAATCGAAAATCGATTCTGGATATAAATTTCCAATCCCTAGTTCCGTGATGGTGTCACGTTAAAAATATCGTTGAGTCGCGTGGGAATACCTCTCAACTATCACTTCCCAGAACATGAAAGTCATTCAAAGAGATCTGATTCCTGGCAACTACGGGACGCCGCCCACTAGGGCGGGTGTCGTGCCCGGCAGCGGGGGAGGCAAGGCCTCCGCGGTCGTCATCACACGAAATCCTTGCACAGAATCATCATCAGAAGATACAAGGGAAAGGAGGGAGAAGAAGAAGAAAAAGAGGAAGAGGAGGCGGAAAACAGTGGTAAAAATAGGAACTTGGAACGTAAGGACCATGATGAGGGCCGGGAAGCTTGAAAATATTAAGCAGGAAATGGAAAAAGGAAAAATAGATGCTTTGGGATTGTGCGAGGTGAGATGGAAGGATAGCGGGGACTATTGGAGTGATAACTACAGGGTGATCTATAGTGGGGGAGATGAGAGTCAACGGGGGTAGGCATGGTACTGAACACAAAGTTGGGACTGAGGGCGGTAAACATTGAACAGGTGAGCGACAGGATACTAGTGGTAGAAATAAAAGCACGCCCGACGAATTTCGTACTGGTCCAGGTATACATGCCTACGAGCAACCATAGGGAGGAAGAGGTGGAAGAGGTGTACGAGCAAGTAGAAGAAATAATTAGAGAAGTGGTGGGGAAGAAAAACCTGATAGTGATGGGTGACTGGAATGCAGTGGTGGGAGAAGGGAGGGACGGATTAGAAGTAGGAGGGTTTGGGCTAGGAAGAAGAAATGATCGCGGTGAAAAGGCAATTGAATTTTGTAGAAGAAATAAATTAGTAGTGACAAACACTTGGTTTAAACATCACCCCAGGCGTAGGTACACATGGAAAATGCCGGGTGATACTGGGAGATACCAAATTGATTATATAATGGTGAAGCAGAGATATAGGAACAGTGTGAAAAACTCTCGTAGCTATCCAGGGGCGGATGCGGACTCGGATCATAACTTGGTGATGATGAAGAGTAAACGTAGGAAGATAAAGAGGTGGAACCTTGAAGCATTGAAAGGGTTGAAAAGGAGGGAATACCAAGAAGAGGGTTAAGAAGCAGTGGGTTACAGAAGAAATGATAAAGAAAATGGAGGAGAGAAGGATATGGAAAAACGTGAACACCGACGTTGGGAAGAGGAAGTACAAGGAATTGAATAATAAACTCAGGCGAGTGACCAATTGGGCAAAAGAAAACTGGTGGAAGGGACAATGTGAGGAAATGGAAAAGATGCAGGAGGAATGGGAAGTGGGCGCTTTGTACGCCAAGGTGAAAATGTTATCGGGTGTTAAGAGAGGTCAAACGATACCAAAGGTTAAGGACAAATCAGGGAAGATATTAATCGAACAGGAAGATATCCAAGAAAGATGGAGAGAATACGTAGGATACGTATTTGCAGGATCTACGAGGAAGGAGTATGGCCAGAAGATTTCGTGAAAACAGTATTAATTCCTATCCCGAAGAAGAAGAAAGCGTCAGAATGCGAGGAGTATAGAACACTCAGTTTAATTTCGCACGCAGCAAAAGTGTTGCTTAGAATACTAAATAGAAGGTTGGAGAGCAGAGCAAAGTGCTATTTAGGCGATGACCAATTTGGATTTAGGAAGGGAAGGGGAACCAGAGATGCGATTGCGGTAATGAGGACACTTATAGATAGAAACATAGATCATAATCAGGATGTTTTTGCTTGTTTTGTAGATTTCGAAAAGGCGTTTGACAGAGTAAACTGGGATAAACTAATGCAGATACTGGGGAAAATAGGATTAGATTGGCGTGATAGGAGAGTCATCCGAAACTTATATATGGGGCAGAGGGCTCAGGTAAGGGTAGCTGACGGTGAATCAGGGTGGGCAGTTATAGGTCGCGGGGTACGGCAAGGGTGCCCGTTGTCGCCTTTACTTTTTAACATCTATGCTGAGGAAATGGTAAGAGAGGCATGGGATGAGCTAGATGTGGGGATGAAAGTATGAGGCCAGTGGATAAAGTTGGTTAGATTCGCAGACGACCAGGCGTTGGTCAGTTGGTCATCGAAGGGACTGCAAACTTTAGTAGATGCACTAGAAAAGCTGTGTGAGAAATAGGGAATGAAGATAAATAATAGGAAAACAAAAGTAATGAGATTCTCTAGGACAAAGAAAGCGAAGCTGGTGATAAGAGTAGGAAGTCACAAACTGGAGCAGGTAGAACAATTTAATTACTTGGGTAGTACGCTAGAAGAAACAGGACATAGTAGCAAATACATTAGGAGGAGAATAGCGCTAGCAAAGGAAGCGTTCAATAATAGAAGGGAGCTGATGACGGGGACCTTAAGTAAGGATGTAAAAAAGAGGCTAGTGAAGAGCTTGATATGGAGTGTGGCGTTGTATGGGGCAGAAACGTGGACCTTGAGAAAGGAAGACGAAAACCCTGGCGAAAATATAGCGTGAAGGGGGCGTCAATGAAGCACATATCGGAGAGTGAAGGAAGAGCTGACCAAGCCACAAGGGAGGGTGAACGGAGAGTCTGGGGAGAGTAAAGTGGAACACCGGAGAGTAAACGAAGCGTCGTATTGGAGTGTTAACGGAGCGTAGACGGGGTAGAAGTCTACTCCTGCCTCTATTTACATCTTAAAATATGCCTAAAAATAGTTTTCATTGAAGTAACAATGAAAATAACACAATATATAAAAATTAAAACAATAAAAACTTAGGAAAACAGAGTAAACAAATGCAGGGCATCGATCTCGTAACCTTTCCACTCACAGTCGCTCACCTTAACCACTGGGCTATCACCTCTGTAAAAGATTAGAGTGTTTCACAGGTTGTAACTCTTATTACATACCGTGACTTGTTTTTTTCAGATTTTTAGATGCTTGGAGTTCACGAGCTTTTGCTTTTCAATGACCAGTTAATATAATTTCCTATGAATAACTGGGGATAATGTTGAGGAATAGTTCCTCTATGTTTCTTATAGTTGCATTTTCCTTGTTAATGTCGATGTTGTTCTTCATTTTACTTTTCGTGATTATTATTCCTCATGACCTTGCTCATCCTCCAAGCATTTTATTCCACATCTGGAGAGATGCGAATGGAATGAGTGGAATATGAACAATATATGTCATCATGTCATCACCACTCTATAATTATGCATAGGTATGCCATTAATTCAAATTGATTACCGCGACTATGCCTGGTGTACGACTGCCTTGATTATGTTAGATGATTAACAAGTTAGGTGCTAAATACATAGCTATGGTGGGTAATATTTTATTTTCTATGTGTAATTGCAAGTAAGCAGACGTCCATGTCAAACATGCAATGAACCTTAATGAATCTTCATTTGAATAAATGAAGTATACGCATTTGGTAGATCATGCACATGTTTTTAAATACGATGTAGACATAATAACGCATTTCCTAGGGGAAATGTACGAACTGGCTAGCTACCAAAAAATTAGTTACACCGTATGTTAATATTCAATTCCTATCTAATATTACGAAGCGATCATTACCGTAGGTATGTTATTTAAGTTTAAGTTGTCCGTCAACGAAGGTACATCATGATATTAACTAAAAGTATTGCATATTATTGGGACGTTTGAACAACCAGCTTTTATTTACACAAGCCTATTTTTAGAGAAAAAATTGCAACTTTTTCGTAGTAGTAGCGGTGAAATCGAAGAGTAAACAAAATCATCAGACAACTCTTAGTTTCCTTCCCCGGAAGCGTTTTAGAAGTGTTGACGGGGAGACGAAAAACGAAGCGTCAAAGAAACCATGAAGCACTCTCCGTTCGCTCTTGCGGAAGAGTTCGGGAAACGTGTTTGGAGACAAAAATCTAGGAGAGTTACCGGGGAGTAAAGGAAGCTCCTCCAAGAGTATAGAACTCCCCGTTGACGCTACCTCTACGCTAGGGCAAGCGTTCGATTTTTGCCAGGGAATAGGCTGAAGGCTTTTGAGATGTGGGTGTGGAGGAGGATGGAGAAGGTGCGTTGGACGGAAAGGAAGACAACTGAGGATGTGCTTGACATGATGGGCAAGGAGAGGAAACTTATAGATGAGATTAGGGAAAGACAGGGCAGGTGGCTGGAAGCGGTAATGAGGGACGATGGTTTGCTGAAGGCGGTGATAGAGGGTAGGATGTTAGGTAAGCGGGGAAGGGGAAGGAAGAGAATCGGTTTTATGGACGGGATGAAGAAAGGTAGGACTTATGCTGAGATGAAGAAAGAAATACTAGAGGTAGAAAGGGCACGGCACGTTTAAGAGTTCGTTGGATATTCTCTGACTTTCATCATAACCTACCTCTAACCGGTAGATTACTGTAATGAATGAATGAATCAAAAACAATATTAGGGTGCGCATACTACAGGCCACCTAACACCGACGCACAGTGGTCCGGATCCGAAAAAAGGCGGACAAAAGTCATTTTTTCGACTTTCTTGAAACTCACTTTAAATATGCAGTTCTTGTAGCAAACTGTTCGGGGTATCCTACCGCACACTTAGTTTTGCATATAACGCTTTTTTTAGTTCATAAATTGCTTCAAAGTAGAGCTAATTTTAGCTAAACCGCGCTCTTTTAATTTTTTCGAAAAATACACATTTTTAACATTTTTTTTTGCTCTATTTCGTATTAAAAATTAGTAAAATCACTGTGGATTATAGTTATATAGACACTTTACCATGATAAAAACTAGGTTTTAATCTTGTAGTCATTGTGATGATCGCTGAAGGAGTTCTTCAAGAAAAACCATTTTTTCTCGCAAATTTCGCATAAACGTTGGATTATAAAAAGAGTGACACCGAGTGACACGGATATTCTTACAGTGGCAAGAGTGGGTTATATTAGAAAGACATTAGTAAAGGATTTAGCTGCAAATATTTGCAAATAAGTGAATGACAACGACTTATATGAGACTCTGCCGCGGACGTAAACGTCGGAACTAGACTCGCGAGCTTCGTCACAGAGGAGACACATTGTAAAATACGTCTTTTCCAATGTTTTATTGATAAGGATTTTAAAAACGAAGAAGTTTACTAAGAGTATGATTCCCATGGAATTTTGTTAATCGTTGGAAGTATATAAGACTGGTTGTATGCACTGCTGCTGGGAAAACCCACCTCTGGCTGTCCCTTTCCTCAAAGCCTAAGTGACAGGAGACCCGTTACCCGCACACGTGCCGGACCCAAGGGTAGTGACTAGTGGGTAAGGTCCTTAGTCGGGATATTTGACTATCCCTACTTAGCGCACCACCCAACTTGTGTTTATTGCCTCAAGGCGGTTTCTTTGACCTGCAAGTGAAGTTGCACGTGTTAACACTTGTGGTATTTACCCTCCAGGTGCATCTTTCCAGATGGGTTTTATTGGAGGGCTGCCGCTGGTATGCATTTTCGCACACAATGAAGGCATTGCATATTTATCTTTATGCGATCCAAAAACCCTCAGGTTATCCTCGGGGGTAGACCCAGGTTCTTGGGAGGTGGCGGTAACTCCTCTTCTTAACCTCCTCAATGCTTCAGTCGAAATATTTTGTTGCTCTTCAGTTGCTCCTTTTCTATCGATGTGTACACATGACAGTTCTTAGTCGTTGGGTCCTCGGCTGGCAATAGTTACCGTGATGTGAAGTGATCTCTGAAGTAAATTTTAGTGTTGTGATAATTCGGAATAGTGTTGTGATTTAATGATTTTTTTGTTCCTGGCCGCCACAGCGATAAGGATAATTAATCAGGTACGTTATTTCTCTTTTATTTCCGTTTTTGAAGTTGATCTAATACGAGGTACCACACTAAAGTTTACATTGTTTTTGCTACCGCTCAAACTCCTAACTTTATAGAATAGAGAATATTTTTCAGCATTTAACGAACCAATGATTCTAATTTTTAACTCACATCTATGTCGTTAACTTTTACACGGAAGCAACTGCACGATAAAATGCAGGAGAAAAAAGGAAAGTCAATGGACGACCGGAAAAGTAATTTGACGGGATTTCTTGAGGATTGCCTACATTTACACGGAGATGAGCACGCAAAAAATGACCTCAAAAATGTTTTGAAAGAAAATTTTTTTGTTGGTTACGAGAAAAGATGGTGAGCTTGCTCTCGAACGAACTCTTTTTTTGTACAGAGGTGTGCGACTTGGTTGGATCAAATCGTTGATTTCCCTGATTTTGTGTATCGTAACCTTCCAAGCACCTCAGGTTCGTATTTTCCCTGTGTTTTCATTGTGAGATGACATCTCTTGGGCTATTGTCTAAGTAATAAGCCTTTTTTATCAGGTATATCTCAGAAAAGAAAGGCTAGGCCAAAGAAACAATTTTCGGATGTCACTATCCGGTCAAAAAGAAGGAAAACTACATCCCTTAGAGAAAGTACTTCCCCTGCAGAACTGTCTTTTGCTACAGCCATGAAGCTTAGAGAGAAAGGACATGGTGCAGAAGCGTCTCTAGTTAAAGAGGCTACGATGACCACCCCTACACGGGCCAAACGAATATTAAAAAAGTGGAAGAGAAGCCCCTCTCTACTATGTCCTCTGATGACGGTTTAGCATTAGTCGTCAATTCAAATCTGACAAATAAACAGTATTTGCAGATAAGAAACGCAGCAAGATATCATGGCCATGATTTGTATCCATCATATCATTCTATTTTGAATGCCAAAAAGACTACTTATCCGGATGGTATTGAAATCGCAGAGAAGAAATGTGAAGTTAAACTGCAATCCTTGTTGCACTACACTTGCTCGAGGCTATTACAATTTTTTCCGATATTTTCAGGTAGTTATTTAAATATGTTTTAGTTAATATATATAATTTTTTAAATTTGTTTATGAATTTTACCCTTATTTATATCAGGTGAATACTCTTTCATTTGTAAATGGGGATTTGATGGCAGTTCCGGTCATTCCCCATACAAGCAAAAGTGGGAAGAAAGTGATACGGATGATCATAGCCTTTTTGTAACATCACTAGTTCCCCTACGACTGACTAGAAAGACTGTGGGGGGAGAAATTTCCATAGCTTGGAAGAACAAGCATCCTTCTTCTGCTCGGTTCTGCAGGCCCATAAGGCTTCAATGGGCCCACGAGTCCACAGAAAAATCAAGAGAAGAAGAGGATTATGTAAATTTACAAATCTCCACCTTACAACCATATCATCAGGGATTCTTCAACAATGACTTCACCATGCTGTTGACAATGGTTGATGGAAAAGTTAGTTAAACATTAGGGCTGTGGTATAATTTTTACGAACTTTTACGGCTTGTTACATTTATATGTATTTTTCAGGTCTGTTCAGCATTAACGAAATCATCAGCAATGGTATGCCATATTTTCCGAGCAAAAATATCGGAAATGAATAATCTTATTGAGATTGGGAAAAAACGAGCTGATCCAAATACATATCGTTTTGGGTTGTCAAGTTTACATTGCTATATTAGATTTTTTGAATGTATTTTACATATAGCATATCGTTTACCCTTTAAAAGATGGAGGGTAAGTTTAAGTCATATAATTTTTAAAAAATAAAAGGCGAATAGGTGGCAGATTGGCCCTGTATCATTTTTATTATTTTTTTGATCGTATTTCCAGGTACAAGATAAAAAGGAAAAGATAATGCTAATGGAAAGAAAGAAGGTACTTCAGGAGAAATTTAAAAGTAAAATGGGTTTATTAATTGATGTACCAAAGCCAAAATATGGCACATCGAATGATGGCAACACAGCTAGGCGCTTTTTCAAAAGTGCCCGCCTATCAGCTGAAATTACTGGTAAGGATCCATTTATTTTACAAAATTCTTCTTTTACTTCAACACTTTTCACATGAAATAACGTAGAACATTGATTTTCAGGGGTAGAAGAAGAACTTGTCATGAAATTTTCAAATATCTTGAGAGCTTTGTCATGCGGCCTTTTAATTGATCCCTTAAAATTTAAAGAATATTGTATGGACACGGCAAAATGTTATGTTAAACATTATGAGTGGTTTTTCATGCCACTCACAGTACATAAAGTTCTGCCGCATGGTGCAGATGTGATTGAGTCAGCTCTTATTCCAATTGGAGAGCTTTCGGAGGAGGCCCAGGAATCGCGGAATAGGGATATAAGAAATTATCGTGAGCATCACGCAAGAAAAATTTCAAGATTCCACACGAATGAGGACGTTTTCCGTAGACTGATCCTGACCTCTGATCCATTCCTCAGTACATTAGGTGCTGAATTAAATAAATACCGTGGCCTAAAAGATCTGCCTAAAGAGGTCCGTGAGCTCTTGCAAGTATATCCTGACTCAGCGACTGAATACGAGGAAGAGGAGTGGAATTCAGGAGAATCAGATTTGGAATTATAAACATTGTAAATTTAATAAGATACTTTGTATTTTTTCATTAAAATAAATGAGTTAATTTGTACGTAAAACCGTTTTCATATTTATTTATTAATTACTTAGTTTTTAGTTTCAGCGGCACTACCTCTGCTAGCTGATAATCGCAATCAGTTTAACGTTAGAATCATTTCCCCCAACTGCCTTACATTTACCCATTTTTTTAAAAGTATTTATTAATTTAAATGTCTAGTAGTCATATTATACAAATACTTTATATATATTTGCATATTTAATAATGACAGGCGTTTTCTATGAAGTATCCTCATTATCGGTTAATTTAGCATTAAAATTCTCAATATCATCTTAAATAATTATTTTTTGTTAAAATTAACAGCAGAAATGAACTAAGCGCGTCTTAAAACATATAAATGACAATTTTCAAAGTAATCCGAAAAATTTTTTTATTTTTGTCCCTCTTTTTCGCGATCCTGACCACTGTGCGACGTCACCTCAATTTTAGAACTCGAAACACAAATAAAGAACATCACATCCAAGAACACCGAAAGAAATTTAATCAGAGGTGGAGATTTCAATACGCCCTCTATAGATTGGAGGACCTACAGTTACATATCAGGGGGAAGAGACAGAGATATATGTGAGTCCCTGCTGTACACGTTATCACCAAATGCCCTACATCAGATAGCAACGACGCGTAACAGAGGGGACACATTATTGATTTATTGGCAACAAATACACCAAAACAAGTAATTAGGGTAAACACTGTTGAGGGCAATAGTGACCATAGAGTAGAGTCCGCAAAGTTCTCTTTGAATACAATTAAATATTTAAAAAAAGAAGAAAGTATATCTTTAAAAAAGTCGATTTCAATGCGTTCAAGAGTCATCTAAAAATATTTCTTCCCGACTTTCAAGAATCAAGCGTAAAGTTAGAAACGGAGGGCAGTGGGAAAGTTTTTCTTTTGTTAGTACATTCCGGGATCAGAAAATATATTCCATGTAAAGTAAAAAATGAGGGCAACGAACCAAGATGGTACAATGCAGAAGTGAGAAAATCGTTAAGACGTCAGAGAGTATGCCACGCCAAAATGAAAAAAACTCAGTAGAGATTTGTCCTCCGGTGATCAAAATTTAATAATTCAAAAATACGAATTGTCTATAGCCACTACAAAGGAAGCATTTCGGAATGAATTCATGGATTTTAAAAGAAGAACATTAGTAGAATAGTTATAGGAGAGCCCTAAAGCATTTTAGTCATATGTAAGGGAAGTCCAAGGTAATAGATAAACAGTATACGACTACGAAACGAAAAGGGCGAATTATTAACAAGCAGTTCGGGCAAAGCCAACTTATTAAATTCCTACATTCAAAGTGTGTTCACTAAGTCATCACAGATTACACCCGTAAAGGTAAACGAACACTTCCAGCAAATGATGCCGCCTATCGATATTTACACTCAATGAATAGAAAACTTGTTAAACCATTAAGGCCAAATAAATCCTCAGGTCCTGTAGAAATTCTTCCCCGCGTGTGTAGAGTGTTAGCTCGTGAAATAGCACCCTATTTGCAGAATATATATTAGGAAACCCATCAGAGGACACAAAGTACTCACGGACAGGAAATTTGCAAATATCACTCCCATATTCAAAAGCGGTGATAAGGTACAGCCATCGAACTACAGACCGATATCTCTCACATCTATCTCTTGAAAAGTCCTTAAACATATAATTGTAAGTTCAGTTATGAGACTCCTCAATATGCAGAATTTGATAACAAAAACGCCACACGGATTCAGAAAGGGAAGATCATGCGAAACTCAATTAGCACATTTTTCCCACGATATTTTAGACTCAGGTGAAAGTTATGTTTATGTACGTCGGTTTCAGATGATGAAATTTTTCTTGATTTTCAAAAGGCATTTGATAAAGTTTCCCACAGTAAGCTACTCATGAAATTAAAATCCTACGGTTTATGCGATGACATAATTTCCTGGATGAGAGAATTCTTAAGCAATCACGTGCAAAGGGTTGTATCAGATGACGCTATCTCTAACGAAGTAAAGGTCACACCGGGTGTCCCACAGGGAAGTGTCATAGGCCTACTTCTGTTCCTTTTGTACGTAAACGACATCGGTGAAACAGCTGACAGTAAGCTTAGATTATTTGCAGACGACGCAGTGGTGTATAGAGACATTCGTAGCCTTAATGATAAGCAAGCGCTAACTAAGGACCTCGAGGCAATACAGGAGTGGTGAGATGCGTAGCAGCTTGAATAAAACCTAAACAATAGCGTTGTTATGAATTTTTGGAAACGGAAAAACGCTCCTTGTAACAGCTATTGCATAAACAACAGCAAATTAGAGACTGTTGAATCGGTTAAATACCTCTGAGTTAAACTGACTAATGATCTCTCGTGGAGTAAACATATTCGATAAATTACCGGTCAAGCTAATCGTAAATTGGGATATGTTAAAAGAGTACTTGGCAAGTGTGACGATAAAGTTAAGGAAATCAGCTACTTCTCCCTCGTTAGACCCCACTTGGAATATGCTGCCACTATTTGGGATCCTTATGAGATAGACTTGGAAAGTGAGATAGAACGCGTGCAGCGAAGATTGGCAAGATATATTAAAGGCCGTTATGATAATCTTGTTAGTGTTACTGACCTTTTGCAACAACAGGGATGGGAAACGCTTTCAGACCGTTGATTAAAATTTAGACTCAATCTATTATGTAAGTTCCAAACCGGTCTAATCTCTGACAACGTTGATAATATTTTACGAAATCCGACATACTACGGTAGATCAGATCATGAGAATAAAATTAGGGAACTAGACTGCAGAACTGACAGATTTAAGATGTCATTTTTCCTACGAACGATAAGGGACCATAACAGCATTGTCAATTAGACTTTTATCTAGGTTTGTCGTTAGGTAGTGTAGTTAGTGAGATAGAACGCGTGCAGAGAAATTATAAGACAGAGTTAAATTTTAGTTGAGACAAAATTGCTTCATCGTACACAAGAAAAGAGGAATAATAAAAAATCTTGGTGAAATACAAAACCTACAGTGGATTAGTTTAAAATGTTGGTTATGTGGGATGTAGCACAAAACCTCTTAGAGAAAGTATTGATATTCTAGCTCTACATTAATCTCAAATTGATTAGTAGTAGTACTACTTATACTTGAATCCTTATCTGTTACCTAGCACTAACAGCACGCCGTGCATGTTTTCTACGTAAGTCTTGAGTCTCTGTCCATTTTTGTAGTTGCAAAATACATATATATTAACGGTCCCTCTCCATTGTGATAATATCTGTAGTATATTGCATGCTTGTGAGGCTTCGCCTCGTGACAAGCATTAACGATTTATGCTAATGCATAATTAGTCGTAGTTACACTAACTTTAGAGTATAGTGTAATGCATGTTGGTGAATACTCACCCCCTGCCACACACCACTGAGGTGGCTTGCAGGGTATTTTGTTGATGTAGATGTAGATGAAAACTACTTCTTCGAGCATGACCTTTGTGGTCACTTCCGGGATTTGTGACCTGCCTCGTCAAAGTAGCATTGACTCATTTATAACAATGTTTCCCCATGGGTAACTATTGATTAAAAACACCTGCATATAACATTAAGCAATGGTTTTAGCTTAGCCAACCTGATTTCTGTTGTAGAAACCTTGCTTTTAATATGTTAGCATATTAGAATCATTTCCAAGCGGTCGCGTTGCATTATCATTCCGATGAAGTGGAGAATTCGAACAATACAGTCTCCTTGTTGGCAAGTGGTTTATTCCCATTCCCATGAGAACTGAGATTAAAATTTTAATTAATGTCATGCCAAACATATCCATAAGACAGAGTAAAATTTTAGTTGAGACAAAATTGCTTCATCGTACACAAGAAAAGAGGAATAATAAAAAATCTTGGTGAAATACAAAACCTACAGTGGATTAGTTTAAAATGTTGGTTATGTGGGATGTAGCACAAAACCTCTTAGAGAAAGTATTGATATTCTAGCTCTACATTAATCTCAAATTAAATGTTTATACGTGATCGAAATTTACATATCATTAAGGATTATTGCACTTCCCTGAAACCTAATTTAAAATATTAAAAAAAATAAATTTGGGAGGAATAGAAAACCCTGTCCGTTATATTTCAGAATCCTCGGATTATGCGTAAGAAATGCAACACTGAAAATAAGAAACCCTATTATGTAAACTGTTTAAATATCTTCTTCAAACTCATCAGAAACAACTGATGTACCAATTTAATTCACCATGACATGGCAAAATTTATTTCAAAATATAGTGACTAAAAGAAAAGCGGCGTATGGAATAAACGGGAGAGGAGCTAAAAACTAACGTGTGAATGTGAAAACAAAGTAAGAAGATAGTTAATTTTTCCATTGTAAATATCACATATTTCAGCTAAATCGAGATTATGTTAGCATTTGCATGAAATTATGATTCTGTATTGACACTCAAAATACATGAGCACTTAGTTCACTGAATGAACACCCCTTGAGATGATATCTTATAAAGTATTACTTTTAAGCAATCATTTTGAAATGCAGGTTACTTCGCGCCGAGTGCAGTTTCGGTAACTGCATTATTCGTTTACCTCTATTAAGTCAATTATTTCCCGATCCTCGCGCTATCCATGAGCAGTTCACCACTATTACCTCAGGTCCAGAGTCAAAATTTCCCCTGGTTCTTCCGCCTCGAACTCACTCGCACACTAAGCAGCGAATCAACACTTCCCCCTTTCCACTCCACAACAGCTTCCACCCTCCCACTTGAACCTCCAGCACTTCCTGTTGTTCCCGAGTTGCTGGAGCCTTTTGCCTCTCCCAGGTACAGGCCCCGTCCCATGTAACAGGCGTCGAATTAGCCAATTCCGGAGCATCCCAGTACTTGTAATGGCTCCCTTTACCAACCCATACGAACCTCCATCGTCGGATTTCTCCCTGACCGCGACCTTATCCCATCCTCTAACTTATTCAAATTGCCACCGTAGAACATTTCTCCCTACTCCCTTATCAGCACAATAGCATGTTCAATTCTCTCCATTCCTGTCCTCATCATCCTTTTGCTTCACTCCTATCCTTTGCCTCCATTGTGGTATTACACCCCTTGGTTCGACCCCCACCGTACACGAGTCACGCGGCCCGCCCATTAGACGTCTAATCGCATGGCACTTATTCCGACCGTGGCCCAGGGCTGGTTGACTCGATGGACTCTGTAGTCGATCACCGATCTCTCGCCTTACCACTCCTATCACCCTCCAATCTCACTCCTCTCACCTTCACTCCTTATACGCCATACCACCTGACTTAAAAAATGTCCTCTGGAGAAACTAAAAGCAATATTATAAAGGAAAATGGCGAACAGTTAAACAGGAACCAGGTTAGAGGGACTCTCCCGTAATACAGTGTGCTTATGAATCAATTCATTGATGCGTTTACCTAATTAAACTGAGGGATAATGCTGCATTTTCCAAAGGTCATGCCATATATATCGATATATTTTTCCTATTTTTTATTCTAGTATGCCATGGCATTTATTTATTACGGAAATAAAAGTCTTATTACAGGCCCCAAAACATAAGAACCATGAATTTTTGTAGAAAAAAACACCATGTTTGATTGTTCACTGTTGAATTTTAGTAAAAATGATAATTACTTTATTCCCAAGTCTAAAAAAATGCAGTATGAACAACAAAAGGGGAAGTAGCTTCATTCAGCATGTTATTTGAACTCAGAAAATAAACCCTTTCTCGTGGAAAGTGAATGCAAATTCATTAAGTACGTTTCCAGGTGGAAAATGACAGGCAGCATATGAAATTTTTTAATGAAAATTATCCGACAGCTTAAGAGATTCTTCAGCCAAGGCCACGTACAATGTAAGATCATGATGAATGATAGGTAACCTGAGCTGCGTTCGTCCGTTGCTTACGCGTAACAATATTGCTTTGGAACTGTACAAAATGAAGTAAATACACAGAATTAGCCTCTGACTAGTTCCAACTGGAAGTGCCCTTCTACTTACTT
This sequence comes from Pyrrhosoma nymphula, assembly GCA_963573305.1. NCBI lineage: Eukaryota > Metazoa > Arthropoda > Insecta > Odonata > Coenagrionidae > Pyrrhosoma > Pyrrhosoma nymphula. Next base: position 147,925,347 of record OY754328.1, read on the forward strand.
TGACAAACTTGTTTCTCTATCCAAGCAGATCAAAGTGGCTGATAAACATATTTAGTCACCTAATTTACGTAGATGTGGGAAATGTAGTTTAACTGCATGACCTTTGCTAAAACAACACGAAATGTTGTGAACAACAGCAGATGAGCTTTTTTTGTTACCGTTAACTTATCCATTGACTTCAAAGAATTACTATTCGAGTAGAAGAATCTTGCTTCACTCATCGTGTTCCACTCCACATAAGGTAACGGGACATTTACTATTGACTTTTTGTGAAACGATGCTAAGGGATTTTAATCAATGGTGATTACAAATGAGTGAACATTTCTAGTTTGTAAAGAGCACTGACGAAAAAAGCAACAAAAAATTTTTGGACATTAGTGACGTATAGTGACATGAATTACGCAAACGTTCCTTCATATAGACTTCATCAGAAATAAGAATGCATACAGTAAAACCTTTTGTGACCCAAATGCATATTTTAGTTTAATGTTGAAGGTAAAGGGGTTCCTCCGTCGAGTTCTTTGGAAGAAATTTGAAGACCTAATGTCCTAATCAGGATTTTCTATATCTGGGTTACATCCTTCTCCTTCCAAATGTATCAATGTTAAGGTGGGCGTTAGACTTAGTATGAACGCCGATGGCTCTCATTACTTTGAATTCAACAAACTGTAATCATCATATAACATTTACCAGAGGAAACATACACACAAGATAAAATGCTATAGAGTGATGAAGTTTATTTTTTTAAGCGATAATATTAAAAGACCATAATATCTCATGTAGATAATTTAAAAATATGGCCCTACGCCGCATAAAAACATATGTGGAGGTTTTTAATACTATTATTATTACCTTCTTTTCCTAAAAGTTAAACGGAAATGGGTACTTAAACCATGCAATTTCGTGAAATAAATAAGGAATGGGAATTATCAGGTGAAATATAAAATACATATACAAAGCAAAAAATTGCCCAGGTTGTGACATGATTTACTCAATGGTTCCTTTATTTAATTTTAAAGTTTTCTAGTTTTCGAGGGTAATAGGATGATCAAGAACGAGTTGTAAATTATGTGTGAGAGATCACTTTATTATGCAGAAACTCATTTCCCGCAATGAACTCTTATCAATTCAATGCAGAAAATTCCTCTCTACGGAAGACTCAATGTGTATAACGCCGTAAATTGATTGCTTTGGGATATAAGTTGTGAAGATAAAAATTAAAATGCAGTAAATTATTCTATTATTCATTCATCGAATGGCAAATTGTAATTTTTACGATAAAATAGTAATATTTTACTATGAAACCAAGATGCCAGGACATCCAGAATAAAAAGACGCTGACCGCTGCATGGTGCATAAAAGTTTTTTATGCAACTCAGTTAACGTTCAATATTTTTCCCACGTTCAGAAAAAACCCTCTGCTTACCATTCTGACAATAATAGAAAATAAAATTCAACATAAGGTCGTTAGTTGTCTCACCTAATTCTATCATTTCCAAGGAGATAGTATCACTCCATTTTTTTGGCAGAAATGGCAGGCAAATTGATTCTGCCACCATTTGTCATGGCAATACATGTTTATAATCTTTCTTCTTATAGATGAAAAATCCCTAAACTTACAGAAGACAACTTATTAGACCATTTGTAGGCAATAATGTTACTGACATTAACATTTCTCTGCCCATTGAAAGATTTTAAATATTTAAATTTTGTCAATTTTCACTATGTTTGTATCAATTCAATATTTTATGAAATAAAAGTCAAGTGGGATTTGTGTGACTAAATGTTTTTGTCTGTTTAAGGACTCCAATTGATTTTTTAAAATTTCATCGCAATTGTCACTGAATGATATAAAACCCAACAGTATTTAAATGGATTTATAATAGAATATCAAACAGAAATTGTAATTTCAAATGTTGTTTGGCTGAAAGGACAATATTGGAAATTATGACACTTTATGATATATTTTTTTCATACCAACCATTTCCATTAGATTTAAACCACAGTTTGACTAGAAAACGATTGAAAAACGTAATAATTATTTATATTTTTTAAGAAACGTAAAACACAAAAGAAAAATTATTATTGACAATGTTACATACTATATTAGGTACAAAATATGAATTTAGTTATACTGTGAGTTATACCGATGCATTACGCATTATATTTCCTGAATTAGTTTAAAATGAACTTCATGCACTAAACAGTGAAGTTTGGAAGCAGCAAATTTAGCTAATTTATGATGAAAGAATCACGACTGATCTCTTAAGTAAATTGATATGTGCCACTTAAACTATTTGCCTCACTGTGTCATAATAAGATCAGTGAATCCAATGAATGTTACGATTGATACAAAAATTTAAAAGACTAAGTAAGTGATTTGAAGTACTATTAAAGTCAACTGAGCCGAATTGCTTATTTCCCCATGCTACAATTCTCATTTTCTAAGTTCACTACATCACTTAGAGTGAGAGGTCAGCTGCTTGGTGGCATAAAGAAGGGAGGCAATCGATAAAAAAAAACTGTAGAGACACGAATTGGAGGTGCGGGATGCGAAACTTGGTGCTGCAGGGTATTCTTCCATGACAGGGTCAACGCTGTGCGGAGGGGTCGACGTACCTTGCTTAGGTGGGCATGAGTGGTACCAGTGAGGTGGGTGGGAGGGATAGACGGGAGAGATATATGGGTGAAGGAAGACATTGCGTGGGGGGAGGAACGTGTCTCGCAAACAGGATGTATCTCGACCGGGAGAACTTCAATCCATTCAACCGAAAACAAATTTTGCAGCAACACTAGCTCAAGGGATATCTCCCAGCGTAGGTAGTTTTCCTAAAAAAGGAAAGTGGGTTTACATATATATCTCCAACGATTTTCCAGCGTACTGAGAAAGGTAAAGCTTCTCCACCGTGATCTCTTGCGAGCCCTGCCAAGTCCTCTTGAAGACAGTAAATTGAAACATATTTCTAGGATTGAGCTTTTTCTATTAATTTCTTTGTGGAACAGAACGATTGAATCTAAGTAAGAAGCCAGAGAAAAATATGAAGCAACGCAATTTTCACGCTAGTATCCTGAGAAATAAATAAAGCCCCCACCTTTAGTGCAATAAAGTAACTTGAGTCTCTCCGATCACATCTTATATCCTTAAGTAGATAGCTCGGCACAGTAAGCAGATCTGGCCGTTGGTCTACCACCACCGATACCACTGTGCATCTGTTTACAACCATGTTAAGCGGATATTTCTGTACTATTGTAAACTATCTATTCCGACTTTTCCAGAAATTCTATGGCTAACAACAAATAATAATTATTCAGTCAGGGTATATATAATCACAATTATATATAGTGTATGTGGACTTAACAAATACACTAATATCCACTTCTTATGGAATTTTTATATGTTGGAAAGCAATCCCCCAGTTTAAATATAGCAAAAAATGTCCAGTTCTCACCCTCAGAACCAGTAATGTACATGAATAATAGGAAAGTTCTAGCAATGTACTAGGTAAAATTTATACCCATTGTAATTTAAGAAGATCTTTTCTGTGGATTTAATGTTTTTACTCTCAGAGGTATCAGCTTTCTGATTAGTATCATAGTGTAGTAATACAATATTTACCATACCTAAGTAATAATATCGTATTTAAACCATTGTAATGAAATATATGAAAATGAATTTTTAAGCATTTTTTCAAACTACGCTGTTTTTTTCCTTTCTCTTGGGAAATGACCTGAGCTCTTCCGACGTTATATATTTCTCTGACGTTAACATAATGAATTGGTTCTGGAGGTATATCATTGCTTTATATGCTTTTATCAATGAAAAATTAGACCTCGTCAAATAAAGCGGTATTTTGGATTTTATTTGTTCTATTTGAGAAAAATCAAAACAGAAAATCAAGTCGAGCATAACTTCCCAATGACCGAATAAATTGAAAACGGAGATCCACCCTTATATCAGTTAAATTATCAGTTGCAATAAATGTCTCACTCCGTTCGTTTTTGGTTATGAATAGTTCTTGATAAGAATGAATTATTTTACATAATGTTCAAGTGTTCATCTTTCTTGCTTTTCCAGATTCGTCTGTTCCACAGGTAAAGTGTTATATCATAAAAATCCGTGTAAACCTCGGATTCGTGCAAAGTGATTAAAATATATTATTCGTCTATTCCACCAGGTTAATACGTCTATCGCTACCAACGTTTCAGCGAACAAGTCAGCCCCGAAGATGATGGAAAATTCGCTCATTGAAAATTTTGCAGCGAAGGAAGAATTAACCCGGAGGAATACCTGAATAACCTATGTCAATTGCATTCGCCGGGAAAGCATCAGGTCTTAATTCAAGCAAAGTGGTTTTTCCGTTTAAGTTTAGCCTTGCGTACACTCATTCGAGTCTCAAGCAGCCTCCCAGCATCAATCAACTTCAAAGTTGCCCACACTCAGTAATAAAGAAAAAAGGATATCCATTTGCAAAAAAATATTAACGTCTGTGAAATAGGGAACAAATTTCACTTTTTTTAACCGTTTTGCATAGTTTTCAAGTGTCTAGATATTCACAAAATCAGAGTATGCGTCAATGCCTGAAATTCAGCATGCAACAAAATATGATATGAAATATTTTTTTAAAGGTTTTCTCAGTGATGAGTATTTCCGCTATCAATCCATTTTGGGTTTTCTGCCGGGTAGAGAAAAATTTGTTGTCACCTGACGACGTTCTCAGTAGGCAGAACGAAACGAGTTTTATCATCTGCTTTTCATATCTCTGTTCCCTTCTTCATTAGCCGTCTTTAAAAGTTTAACAATAATTGCCTTAGTCATCACTCTAATGTTGACCTGTGTATGGACTCCTTCCAAGCTCGGGTGAGAAAATGCGCAAATCAGCATGACATAAGTATTCCTGATGGCATATTAATAAAAGGATGTATATTTCACCAAATCCGCCAGATAAAAAACCAAGCATTTTACAGTTTTCAAACTTCCACTCTTGAATAAATTAATAAAATTGTGAAAGTACCCGAGACTCTCTTAGTAAAAACTGACTATGCTGGAAGCGATATGAACTCCGCGCCGTTTAGTCTATCCCTAATACTTTTACCACCTACGCTTTTTTTAAGTACCATATTCCCTCTGCTTTTAGCCTACACTAATGTTTATCCTGCCTTGCAGTTTAGTCGGGAGGGAAACCTTTTTGGACGTTACGATTATGGCCTTCATAGAAAGCGGGCATCCAAATGTGCAAACCTTATTTTGTATGAACCAATTAATTAATTTACAAAACTCCAGTTATGTATGCCCACATGAATAAATAGCGGCTGTCGAAAACTAAGAAGATTTAATAGGTTCAAGAAAAATATGGACTCGTAAATGACATGGTTGCTATGAGCGGAGTGGAGCTGTGCAAAATTATTGGAGAGGAGCGAATGGGTGACAGGCAAGGGAAGTGCATGAGAGTAAATTGGGGAAATCGAACTCAAAAGAGATGGTTGAAAGGAATGAGGGGACAGAGAGGGGGAGCACATGCTATGAATTGGCTCGTTTATGGTGCATTAAAAGTTGGCGCCTCTAGCAGTAAACTCGTGGATGTGCCGAGGGTGTGCAAATAAGCCTAAGCCGAGTAACGATCCCTATTGCGTGTCCGGCAAGAAAATATTCAACGGAGGTGAGTTCCGCAAAGTGCGTCTCCCCCAACCTCACACCTCCACCACCGTCGTCTCACCGCCTGTGAAACATGCAAGTTGAATCCTATCAAAACACGTTTATGAGTCTATAACATGGTATTTTCGCAGAAACATGTCGTCCCGACCTGATTGCGAAGCAAAATATGATTTTCAAGGGGGACAGGTCTTTTTATCTGCTATCAAAGTTAGGAGAGCAGAACCGAATATGATTAGTGCTGGGGAAAAGGTTTTGACGGATAAAATGAAATTGAATTGATGATGTTACAATTCACCACCTTAATTATAAACAACTCCGAGAATAGCGTAGTGACCTCTTTTACGCTAGTGCTATATAATTTAATAGTATTAAAAAAATACGATCCGTGAAAATTTATTTGTAATAGGAATGGAGTGCATGTACATTTGTGGCACGTTGAGCCATGGAATCACATGCGGTGAAGACCAAAAAGAATGTGAAGAATATTTTAAATCCAATGCCATAAATCTGGGGTTGGCAAACATTTTTTGTAAAGGGCTAAAGAGATAGTATTTTACTTTCCGTGGGCCAAGAGGTACAACCTATATTTCTTTAGATAGGCCTACTTAATTAACAAGCAAAAAACTAGTTTTTACATTTTAATTACTGCTCTGCTGCTCAAATAGGCACTGCTAAAACTTTTAACCGTTTTATTTTTAACCCTTGTTTTTTATAATACTAACACTATCATCGTTCCTCGCATATAACTTATTTAAGCCGTCACCTTTGCTATTCTCAGCCACTTGTATATTGTCTTTCTATATCCTGGTAAGACCTATCTTTACCTGGACTGCTGCTTCTCTTTTCTTTTGCATTGGAATCAGCGGCGTCTTCATATCGTTGCGATGCACAGGATTAACATCAACCCGAACATGTCCACGTTTGCTTACTAGCTTTAATACCATTAATAATAGTAATTATAATATCTTCATGGGCTGTTCTTTGCCCCTGGAGCTATTGATTCCGTCGTAGAGAATGATAAATACACAATCTGGTGGAATTACTCCTTCTCCACCACCAGGCATTTGGAGGCGACCAAGCCTGGTATCGTTCTCCTCGACCACCTCACATGCTCCATGCTCAAGATCGAGCTTTCGAGCTGAAACTAACATGGATGCAAATTGATGCGATGAAATATAGATACATGCATTTTACCTAATTAGGTTATTTCAGAATTATTTTGAATAAACAAATGTAAGTATTCGATTAAATTCACAAATATTAAAAAATATACAGCTTAAATAGGACGAAAAGAGGTGATACTTAAGGGAACAAAATATTCACACCCAATGGAATTAGAACTATTCAGGATAATTTGTTTCCAAAATTAGTCATGGGTCGCTTCAGAAAAGGAAACATTCGTATTAACTTGCCATTGAAAATTTATCAGAAAATTGAGGACCATATTATTATGACAATTTTTTCCACCGAAAATCATGTTTCTTTTTTCTTTAGTTCTTTTGCGTCAAAATGGGAGAAATATGAAGACCGATGCTGTTAAATAGTTTACGCAAATGTAACATGCCGTTTTCTAACTGCTATCATCGCTGTTCAAAACGTAAGTCTCGAAATTTATTCCTTGAAGCCACGTTACTTTGTCTACGGTAGATATTTTTAAATACGACGCTAATTATCGAATGTATTTCATGCCTCACTAAACAAGATTAGTAGGCATCTCACGATCACACATACACTCAAACTGACACAAACCTAAAAACATCAACCTCAAAGGTTAAAACATTATGCCAGTGATGATCATTCATGGCTCTAGCTTCATGAATACTAATCCAGCTGTATGATCAGAATGGTGGTGGAAATGGGAGCGGAGGACGTGGTAAAATAAGGGAACAGGAACAGAGCAAGTTAGAAGAAAGCTTTCACGCTAGCAATCCACTATTTTAACCCTCCAGCGGGCGCGCTGTGGCACAAAGTGCAACATTGTGCCGTTTCGTTGTCATGTTAACAATAGTGGAAGGTCAGTGTGCTGAACGCACCAATTATTCCTTTTTTGTAACAGTATAAAGATTTCTGCAAGAAATTGTAGCGCAAGGCTTCCCGAATTTCTTAATAAAACGTATTAGTACCTGATGTGGTCGTCTTTGTTGCACTCTGTGCAACGCGGGCCTGGTGATGAAATTCGATCCAATAGTGAAACTAATTGATCAACATTGTTACTTTCTGTACAATGTAGTGTGATGTGAGTAGGTAGGAACGTAAGAATTTTCATTATTCCTCTTCTGAATATGGTTGAGCTTACATCTAAACGTATAGTGATTAGAAGCAGCTGTATGTGGAGAGAAAAACCCTCGGAAATTGACCTATGGTATTCTCTCCAACGCGATCCCTATGATGTGAGTATAATTTTAGGAATAATTTCCATTGCATATTTTTTGTCCTTTTATTTTATGGCTTTATCTCTACCAGCTGACACTAAATATTCATGTGAAGTTATCGAAATGAAGACATACAAATAGAAGAAGTGAGCGAGAAAGCAAGTAAGAAATGCGGAAAGTGCGTGTTGTGTGGCCGTGCAAAGAACATATCAACGACAATCAAACGTGGGAAGTGCAATGACTTTCCTTGCCAAAAGCACTGTAAAACAGTAACTACGTGCAAACAGTGTACATAAATGGCATAATAAAAATCTTAAGAGATACAATCTTTCTAATGCTCTAATTGAGTTTTAGGAAATACGTTAAAATAAAAAAATTATAGCAAATGTTTTGAATGGTAAAAGTGTTTGTAAAAAATATGTATTGTATGCATTAACTATGTAAAATATTATTAATAAAACAAGAAAAGGAATGTACCCTTCCTTATTCCAGTTTTTGTTACTAATATCAGCAGAAAACCAAGTGTTGCACTGAGTGCCACGCGCGCCCACTAGTGTCAGAGAATATTGCGCGCCCGCTGGAGGGTTAAATAAACTTATACTTATGCTTTTTCTGAATATGTTGTACAACGTTCTGGTTTCGGGGTAGTATGTCAGATTTTTAATACTGTGGACCTAAGTTCGGTTCTCTCGTGGTTCAATTTTTTTCAAGGTTGTTTTGCGTTTTTATTTATTTCCCTGTTTGAAATATCTTTGCTGGCCTTCTTCTGAGCCATTGTTATCAATTCTTAGATTATTCTCGGAAGTTAAAGTTTTCTTTTTTAACAACTTTTAACTTCCGCCCTTTATCCTAGAGTTCATTTAAGTAGGTATACAAACTAATGTAATAGATACATACTTTCCCCTTATAATTTGATATGTTAATAGGGCAATTTTAGTAATCTCTTTTGAGTAATTGATATTATTCCATTTTTCTCTACTATATTGAAATATAAAGTTTTTCTATTGCAGATTTACTTCATGCATTCAATGCGGTCAAAGTGGTACTGGTTGTGATACATCAGATGGCATTCCTGAAGTCAAAAAACCAATTCAGTGTTTTGAACAGTAGATATATCAAAAAAGAGTTATTTCATGAAATTACTGAATTTTCAAACAGAATTTTGCTTTTGTTATACATATAAATGCGTTTCTGAATGATGCAAGGGCATAGCAATTTTATAAATCACATCCACATTAAAAAACATGGCATATCATTCAATTAAAGGAGTATAGAATTAATAGCTATATAATTCTTTGCATGAAAGTTTATTCGGGGATTACGTATTACGGATTTTTTTCTGCCGGGCTAACGCAAACGAAAGTGGGCAATGTAATAGGTTCATACACTTCTCAATCCGCGGACGAAGAAGTGAGGACGAGGAACTCAGAGAAGACAGCCGATTGAATAACAACAACACTTCGTTTACAACACTAAGGATCAACCAACGAGGAACTTGAAAAAAATATTCCCCTCCCATCCCAAAACCATGAAATAGGCAATGATAAACACACTGAATAATTTCAAAAAGCGTTAAAACTAACCGTTAAGAAATTCATAAACAAATTGAATCCACCTTAACCCACAAGGAAAGAAAGGTATTTTCCAAATCACTGTCTCCCACTCCCTTTAATGGAATTATATTTATTTATTTATTTTCAATAACCACCGAAAACAGCACTCATTGGCCTTTATAACGGGGTATTAACAATATTAACAATGTACGAGCACACACAACCATGCCCTGGGTAGTGAAAAATCCTCCCCAGGCGGGATTCGAACCCGCGAGGGTTAGCAGGCGAGGACGTTACCCCACCGCCACCGAGGCCGGCAAAAAAATTTTCGTTTATTTCTTAATGCAATGGGTCGTCTGATGACCAATTAACATGTAGGTATAGTTGGAGTCAAAAGGACATGAAAACAGAACGATCAGGATCACGGTATTCTGATGGAGACTTATGATGAAGAGATGGAGAGAATGTTAACTGGATCGGGAATGAACCTCGGGATTTGAATGTTGGCCAAGTTCACGGGATGAAGAGTGAGGTTCTTTCAAAGGGTTAGGAATTTTGACCGGTCACATCCTCTGTTGAGCTCTTCTCTATACAGCGGATACGCCTCGCTATCATTCCCGGTCCTCCACTTTATTCACTTGAGACAGCTCAACGCTTCCTATCTACCTAGACTATCCCCCAGAATGACTTCCACGAGAGACACCTCGTGTGTGTCTCGCCTCGTTCTAAGCTTGCCTTCCTACTCTATTGCTTTTATCCCTTCCCAGGTCAAGGACAAGGGTACAGTACTAGGGACAAAGGTCTCACTGGCGTTCATTCTGTTTTTTCTAAAGCCCCATGTAAATAGCTCAGGTTCATCCTCTGACTTTCTCACATTATCCCCATTGTCCATAATATGGTGGCGTGACATAAACTGTTCATGTATGCCATTGCGTTGTAAGCAGTGCATTTTCGTTACAGCATTTTTTATAGCATAATGTAATTGGCCATTACTTCCAATTTTTACGATAAGTTTCAAATATCAAATCACCCACAGCAGTATTTCAATCTTTTATGTCGTAAATCTCAATGACTGATGCAAATTACGTCATGACTGAATCCCATAATATGATGAAAGTGCGTCTTGCCACGTTCAGAAATTGCTTCATCATGCATAAGGATAGCAAATCCCTACATTATTCTTACTGTCATTGTCGAATAATAATAGCCATTATGCATTCATAAAATTACATGTCATGAGACGAAGCATTGGTATTATGTTGGAATTGTTTTGCAAAATGACATGAAATCATATTTTTAGATTAAAATTATCAGAGATGGAGAAACGATCTGTCTAATGATTTAATGAAAGAAATAATTACTAAAGGTTTACAGTAAATCATGAAATACCAACGTAGCTAATCAGTTGGAAAATATGGGTAACGGTGAAAATTGCCTGTCGTCAAATAAAATACACCCGGATGCTTATGATACATGATGATAACTGCTAAAGTGGGCGTTTCAATATTCATAATTAACCAAGAGAATGTACCAGACAGATAGCGTAGGCTAATTGGTTGACAATTATAACTAATAAAAAAATTGAGTTATGTTTTGGTTATGAATGGATAATTAGAGAAAATAGATTAATCATTAATTGGAATTACTTAAATTACTTTGAGCGGTTAGGTTGGGTAAATGTGATTACGCCAGTCGTAACTCATTTAACACCATTACTTGAGGTTGATCTTTAGTTTGTATATGGTGGAAGAAATTACTTGATAATAAATAATGCCACAGTGACACATAATGCGGCTCTTAAGAAATTGTTTCGACATACCCAACTGATCATTTTATGTTTTTAGATATATATATGTTATGATATTAATTATTATGAAGATTCGGGGATCAGAAAATAATATAATTGTCTGATCCCCAAATGTATGATCGAAAGAAAAGCTTTCCAACTACCCTCCGTGCCTAAATTTACGCTTGATTCTTGGAAGTCGGGAAGACCATTTTTTAGATGACTCTTGAACGCATTGAAATCGACTTTTTTAAATATAGAACTTTCTTCCTTGTTTAAAACATTTAATTATATTCAAAGAGAACTTTGCGGTCACTACTCTATGGTCACTATTGCCCTCAACAGTGTTTACCCTAATTACTTGTTGCAGTGTATTTGTTGCCAATAAATAAAGAATGTGTCCCTTCTATTACGCATCGTAGCTATCTGGTGTAGGGCATTTGATGAGAACGTGTACAGCATGGACTCACATTTATAATTGTCTCTTCCCCCTGATATGTAACTGTACGTCCTCCAATCTATAGAGGGTGTATTGAAATCTCCATCTATAATTAAATTTCTTTCGGTATTCATGGATGTGATGTTCTTTATTTGTGTTTCGAGTTCTAACATTGAGGTGACGTCGGTGTTATGTGGCCTCTAGCATGCGCACCCGAATATTGTTTTTGATTAAGGGCATCTAATAGAGCACCATACAGATTCTAGGCTGGTATCTGGGACGATTTCCGCCTGGCTGACAATTGTTTTTTTACAGCTATAAATACTGCGCCTCCGGTTGGACATATCTTTTCTGTAAACGTTGAATGATTTAGGAAAAATTTCACTTCCAGAAATATCGTCAGTCAGCCAACTTTCAGTGCCAATAATGACATTACACTCCGTGCTATGAATAAGGTGGTGAAATTCTGGAATCTTATTTTTTAAACTACGGCAGTTAACTACTGCAACGACTATAGCTTCCTGATAATTGTTTTTGCGTTTCAGGGACATTTCAAGATTGCTGATTTCAATTCAACTATTCTTGAGCCCTATACTCGGAGTACTCTTAGCTAAATGACTAACTGGCAACACATAATCATTGACCCCACTAATTGATCTGCCCTGTAGCCTACCGTCTATGTTAAACTCGACGAGTATGCTCAAGTACCCTGAGCGCTACCTCCTGCGATGCGTCGTACGTATAGTGGACACCCGAGGCACCCGACACGAATCCAGAACCGGCCTGAGATTCAAGAGCTCCACTCCCTCGCTCCCACAGACTTCACTGAGTTTCTGGTTTATGCCTTCCACATATTATGCTTACCAAAGTACCAAGGATCAATTGTGGAAAATCATTAATACCGTGTATAGGAAAATTCTTTATACCCAACGACCATGATACTGTAGTTAGAAGCACTATAACTTTGATGAAATATACGATATTACATAATAAACTCGTATCACGGCTCTTTGGCCGGGAACACTCACCGTGAGATAAACCTGAGGTTAAAACATTTCTCACGGTGTAGTGGATTACGAATTTTCCATACTATGGACCCGCATTGGCGAAGCATCACCTACGGACGGATGTTTATCCTCGCTTACGTCACAAAACGTAAAGATAATACCAAACATCCACGCTCGGGATAAACAGGCGAGTTTGGTCGCTTTCAGCACAGGTTAGGGGAATGACAATAGATTCCCATGCCTCCCCGATCTCGTACGCCACCTTGAAATCTAAATCTATCCTGGTGCGCTCCCCCACCCACCCGTGAGCTCAATGTTTTTCCCCTTCTTCACCCAAAATCCAATCCCCTACCTTGCTCAAACATAGTTGTCCTCACCCCCCTCTTCCCAAACACTCAATCACACCACTTCTCTCGCAAATTCCTACTAGTTGCTTCTCCTCCCCTCCACTAATGAAATTTCGCAATCCTCCCGATGTGGCACCAAGAGGCGTTCCCCTTTGCCTCTTCCGAGAATTTGATTTAGATTTATCTTTTTCGACTTCCGCTTCGCCTCTTCACTTGTAGGGAGTGTCTTGACAGCATGGTTTTCGCAAATTCCATGGCGAAGACGAAGCTCTTTTGTGATTTTGTTTACCCTCCGCGAGAATTTTTAAATCGCTAACTGGTAGGAAGTTGCGAGAATGATACTGAAATTATCAGAATATTTCATGATACAGAAGAGAATAACATGGCGATATACGACTAATTATTTCACTCTTATCATGGTCTGATGGCTAAATTAAGATTTTTGGCTCCGGACTTTGGTTGAACCTGGATCAATCACTTCTTAAGGAGAAATTATTAAAATATTACTCACAATATTACATGGGTTAACATGAAAATGTATGATTGTTTGATTTGAAAAATGAAGTAAGGTTGTACTTTTGCTTACGATATCGCACGCCAAGGTTCGTGAGATTCCAATATTATAATATGAAAAGTATTTATCGAAGATTATCTTATCTCGGGGGTGAGAAAGTAAGATACTACATACTGCAATCCTAGGATTCTAATGATTGGTAACATAAAGTGGTTTCAATTTGGTGGTATTTGACTTAGAACTTTGAACATGAATTGGCAGGAATCACGCAAATTCATTTCAATTCGTATATTTGCATTAAAAAGTTTTCTTACTTTTCATGGTTTTTCTTTCAGCTTTTCTGTTCAAACGTTCAATTATGTGTTATTGGAACGTGAATTTAAGACATTTTTTATTTTTATACAGCACTATGTTTTACACTCGGTAATTTCCTAATTTAGCTTCATTTTTCTATTTAGATTACCTGTTCTTACTGTACACATTCCCATGCTTGGGGCCTACGAAATATTTCATTATTTTCCGTCAGTCCACCAAAACACTCGACATTTATCTCCCATTCGGTGTTTTTAAGATATTACTTCTCAATTCATCTTTTTCCACCTGTCATTTCTTTCCCCTTCTACTTTATTTATGGTTCAAGCTCACACTACGAAAAATATTGGATGCCAAGTATTTTGATTTCTCCCCCTCATACGTTACCCTCCGTTTGTTTTTGTGACTCTGCTATTCCCTAAACGACTGAAATAATTTTTTTTAAGAGAACATTCATTACCAGCCATCAAACCCATGTTTTGGTGGGTAAAGTAAAATAAAACAAGTTGTGGCTTGCCGAAACGCTTGTTCACACAAGACATGCATTTTTTTGTGAATGAATGCATGAAAAATTGTTTCTTCAAAATTGCCAAGCGTGAAACCAAGAATGCGTGAACACATATCCACAAAGAAGTATTTCTCAATGAATTAATATAAATATTTGTTCTCGCAAGAACACACGAAATTACATGAGCGACTCTCGAGCAACTTGTGAGCATATAGCATTGACTAATAAAATATAGTATCATCGACTCGTGGAGGCAACATTTTATGCTTGTATAAGATAACACGTTTGCAACAAGAAATATTCACCAAGAATAGAGAGTGATAGTATTTTAATGATATCTTTAAGAGTGGATTTTGAATTTTGCTGGAATTATAAAATTACTCAAGGTTTTCGCTTTCAGCATTAATCCTATGGTAAGAAACCACCAATTCCACCAAATAAAGGTCAACCGTATATTTTGAATTTAAATAAAATAAAAAAGGCATTGAACGTTCTATCTCCAAGACTATTGAAACATATAGTCACTAAAGAAATAACAGTTTCATAATGCAAAAGGGCAATAGATTTTTCAGTTAATAATGACAACGCCAAAATGAGATCGTTTTCTTCAGTTCTTTAATTTTTGATACACAAATTGAAATATTATTATTCTCTTAAATGGTATTAATAATAAATTATAAAAATAATTATACTAGAGTGACGTATTTTTCCCTTGAATTTCATTCACCCTATGTCCACTTAGAATGTTGTTCGCATTTTTTCTAAATAACTATTTCAAAAACTGATTAATAAGTCCATAGGCACACGATTTGCATTTCGTGGGAAACGAGATGCATTGTGTTAAATGTACAAAATCATAAATTTGCATGATTCGTTCGGATAAGTAATGACCAGGAAGGCAAAGAGGTCGTTGTTGATGTCTTGGAGGAAAATGTTCCCAATTTCTATGTTACTCAGGCAAAGTTTCTTAAAATGTTTCAGTCGAAAGATTTTGAGGCCTCCAGGTTCACAGGTTAGCAGGTTTTTGGGTTCTGTCCGCGTTGGTATCGTTCTTGATGGTGGTGATTCACCTAATATGCTGTAGGTGTCCTCAGACAAGGCTGAAATGGAGATTGCTTTGAAAACGTCACCTTCAAGAATGATGCCAACGCGGACGGAACCCGAAAACCTGCCAAACTGTGATCCCGTAAAAATATTTTTTTCATTTCATTTAATGTCTGAATTTGAATCCAAGCGATAGTAATATTTTCATAAATAACCTCTTTTTCTTAACTTATTGAGTTTTGGTCAATATAAAACACAAATCGACGTCAGTGAAAGTAGAGGCAGCCATCACACATGCAAAATGTCATTATTTAGCTTTAAAAAATATACTAACTAATGTAAATATTTCTACATTCACGAACCTACTAAAAATAAATGTTTTGACCAAAATCAATAAGTTAAAATAAGAGTGTACATAATACATACATACATACATAATAAGTGGTCAATATAAACATTAAGTAATATTTTCAGTACGTATACACTGGAATCTTCATTTTTTAGAGTGCAATACTTCCTACATTCACTTATGATGACTGCAAAACTAGTTTTTCGTGTTTCCTCAGATGTAATGATAAATTTCTTATACAGATTACTGTAATGGAGGTTTTGAGTCATGAAAAAACGGTCGCTTGCAAAAGTATCGTACATATAGTAGTCTATCCCTGTCTTCCAATGGCAACCGTTCCCTATGATTCGATTATCGTTTTTTTTACTTATAGCAGAGCGAATAACGTTGCTAATATCTTTATTTTGTTTTATTTGCTGAACCAAACAGATTACTATTCGTAACAAAAGTACGCATTAATTCAGCTACATTCATATAGGAAACATTTTTTTTAGCAGGTTCGTGAATGTAGAAATATTTACATAAGTTCGTATGTTTTTTTAAATCTGAATAATGACATTTTGCATGTGTGATGGCTGCCTCTACTTTCACTGACGTCAATTTGTGTTCTCGTTGAAGAAAATATGGAAATTCTTTATGGAAAAATTCTTGTGCGAGAATTAAGATGAATCACTAGCGAACGCCAATTAATTTGGTCTACATGTGCAAATACCATGGTTATTTGAATTTTGCTTTTTAAAAGCGTGAAATTTAACGAATAAAAGTGAAAATATTAGAAAGCCATACACACTTGCTGAAATGGGAATGCATTAAAATTGTGGCAACAGAAGTAATGCTGAAAGATTAACATATGTTAGTACAAGCCAACCAACAAAAATGGTCAATGTGTACATTTAGGATTTATGTGAACATGTTTTTACAATCCCAAACGTGAACATAATGTTGAATGCATGTAACTCTCACTTAAGAGGCCTTGATACCCATAACAACCATAGTAAATTATACTTTGAGTGTTGTACATTAAGTCGTCTTGCTCATAACCTTGAATATTAGGTTTTCTCAATTTTTCGTATAATATTCGTCTTAGTTTATTCGGGTATTCTACCAAGTCTATTCCTTCATTGCTGCCAACGCTTCAATGAACGAGTCATTCATCATCTATTCAGAATGCGTGCAAGCGGTCACTCAATTCTGGTAGTAATCAACGCGAAATTAATTAGTTTTAAATTAAAAATATAAAACATGCCCATCATTAGTTTGGATTAATAATAATGACTAAAAGGAAGTGCCTATGCCTCTTTTTTATCACCGTATCTAATGCTGCCCTTTGTCATTTTATTCCTTATGTAATGTCGTTATGAATTTTCCTTTTAAATAACCTATACTAAAAATTACGACTCAGGTTGATGTATCCACTTTTAAATCGCTATTTACCCAAGAAAAAGTGTAATGCTGAACTATGTACAGGTTTATTCAGTTATAAATTATACCAAGCGCCAATTAAAAATGCTTATTCTTCAGCTAGTAACAAATAACAAATGTTGTTTTATATACTTAATGTTGCTTTTTATATTGTTAGTTTTTTATTACTTTTTGATTGATAGTTTTCATAATTATCTATGGTTCACAAAGTTAATCTATTTTCATAGTTTACCGTGAATAAGTACTTCATTAAAATAGCTTCATTAGTTGATTATTCAAGATTGTGAAACGCTCTGAAATTACTGTTACGCTCAACGATGGGGAAAGAAATAAGCCCCTTAGGTAATACCAAAGTTAAGACAAAGTCGTCAGGTTAACTTAAATAGTTTTTGTATTTTAAGAAGATTTGGATGAAGACTTTAAAAAAGGACTTTAAAGAGGCAAAGCTAATTTATAACTGAGTGTCAGAAAGGAAATAAGGTCAGGTTTACCCTATTCACTCCATTATTGGTCATTGAATTTTCACGGGAGCTAATTAGTAAACATCATGCATGAGAGCTGTCAGGCTAACGACGATGTACGAGGTGAATCTCAAATAGGGGGTAAAAGGATCGTGACCATTTGGCGATTTCCCAAGAATTAGAGGTACAAGGGTAAACATATAGGCTGGCAAGATCTAATATTCTGTAACAGCTTCTATCTTACTACCTGTGCTCAGAACAAATAATGATGCCTTAGCATTAGCGGTGATATAATGGAGAATTATTTTTATATACTTATTGGAAGCCTTTTTAGCATAATATTTTTAATAAATGACGCAGGCATGTAGCACATGCCTTTGTGTAAGACACCCTGCTTTTTACAATGAAAATTGGAAAATATATTTCAGTCCATTATACAGTAAGTCCTCAATTTACGTCGTACTTACCTCTGATTCGATGTTACGTCAATGCTAGCAAGACGCCCGGTAAAATAAAAAAAAAAATTAAATCTAATTCAATAATATATAAATAAACAAAAAAATACTTCTCGAGTTTCATGATCACCTCTTCAGTAGCGTAAAAACCATTAAATAATATCGTTCTTTTATTTATATAGTTCAATTTTGCCACTAGGTACACATGGAAAATGCCGGATGAAAAATATAGATACATCTACATACTACCCCGCAAGCCGCCTCAATAAGCGTGTGGCGGGAGTTGTTAGGACACCAGCCGTTTACATATAAAAAGGTAACGCTCTAATTAAATTACGTCTAGCATTTATTAAAGTCCCTTATTGTTCGGGGGAAAAACGAAATCCCATACCTATCCGTTCGGCAAAATATCTCTCTTAATTTATCGTTTCTGTTGGACCTGGAAATATTGTGGGATTCTAATATGATGTTCTCCGTGTTGCTCTTAAAGATATCTATTCTCAATTGTTCAAGCAATTTAAGTCTAGCACGCAGCCTCCGAGTCTCTTGCGGCTCCCAGCCTAATTCGCTTAACATCTGTGTAAAGCTGTCTGTACACCCGTAGCAGTTTTTGACGAATCGTGCAGCATTCCTTTGTATTTTATTAAGTTCCCGGATTAAGTCTTTCTGCACCGGATCCCATATACTCGCTGCATATTAAAGGTGTGGCCGGACGAGTGCGAAATAGCACCTCTCTTTTACTTTTTCATCCGAAAATCTTCCAACCCAAATCAACCAAACCCAACCCAACCAAACCCAACCCAACCCAACCAAACCAAACCAAACCAAACCAAACCAAACCAAACCAAACCAAACCCAACCAAACCCAACCCAACCAAACCAAACCAAACCAAACCCAACCCAACCCTACCAAACTAAACCCAACCCAACCAAACCAAACCAAACCAAACCAAACCCAACCCAACCAAACCCAACCCAACGCCGCATTTTCTATGCTGACACTAAAATCCTTAATTTTCATCCTAGAGAGTCAATCAAAAGACGCTCGTAAACGTATTGAGACAAGGGATTCGATGGCGATGCGAAAAGGTTACAAAATTGCAAAGTTTATAAACTTTATAATTGTACTGCACGGGGTCACTTTCTACCTGCCGGGAAGGCCGACCCTCGTGCGTCCCCAACCTCGAGAGAGGATCCGGATTAGCTCGAAAGCGAGCGAGGGCCTTCCTAATGAGGGTGTTGTGGAGACTACATGGGTCCATCCGCCATGCAGTCCCCCTGAAATCGACACTACCCATTTATTCTGTTAAATCCAAGCCATGATTTTGTGTATCTTGACGCATTCTATGCAGAATATCTTCGGCCAATAAGTCTTTGTATTTGTTTCTCCCACATTTGCACTGGATGTGACGGAACACATGTTGATAAAATAATTTTGAGCAGCGTACGTATTTGAAATGGATTATAAGTGTTGGATGAATCTTTAATTGACTTGTCTCAAATATCGTCGTTATCCAGCAAATGAAGTGCCTCGTACGCACTCCGATACGCATTATCTACCATTCCATCCACTGTTCGTAAATGTTTAAATGATGCTGGACCACGAACAGTAATCAAAAGCAACCGTGTATAAAAGAATTCATCGTTGTTTGGATTTACAGTGTATATTCTTCCTTAAGCATTTGTTGAAAATATTCCAGGTTGTTCAACTACTGCTGTGCCTCTCTTCCTTCTTTCAAAATTCTTTTTTGTTGCATTCCAAGTGTAAAGAGTGGGAATGTCTGAATACATCAAAGTTATTGCAAATCATCTCTTTGACATAATAGAAAAAACGCAGTTAATGTTGGGTTCGGTGGATTTCTTTCTCTGTCCTGTATGTAAAATAATGCCACGTAGATGGACAGCAAGATGAACGACAGTTGGATCCCTCTCATGGATTGGAAACCCTGAAATACGCCAAACAGTTTCATTGCTGCCGATTATAGATTGAGAGATTGCATATAAATTACTTCTTTTTGAAACTCTAACTCTCACAGCTATATCGCTGCCTTTGTTGACGTATTTAAAAATGTATTTTATGTATTTCACTGAATTGCAATACTCAACGTAGATATGTGATTTGAAAGTTTACGATTAAATTACGTAAATAAATTAAATAAAGTTTACGACTACGGTGGTTATGGAACAACCCAACCATTATCGATTTTAATGGCATTTCCTCTCACTTTCAAAGTCATTGCTATTCCATTGTCTTACATACTTCTTCGATATATTGGGTAACCATCATTGCCAGTAATTGAGTCTTTTAACAACTCTCGTGTGGTGTCCGGCATGCTTTGCGATGCCTCTTTTTCTTTCTAAGTAAACACACATATACAAATCAGAAACATAGACATATACAAAATAAATGAAAGAAAATGATTTCTTGTCCATTAAATTAAATTTGAAAAAATAAATTCCACTGCTTTGGGATATATAATATTTTTGGCCTTACCGCCCTCTGCAAAAACAATTAAATATTTCGCAAGTCCCACTCTTGAGCATGCAACGTATAATTGACCATGTGAAAAGCATGGATTTTCCAGTTTTAATAGACACAATTGAAGCGATTGACCTTGTTTAAGAAGGTAAACTGAACGGGGAAATCTAGTAGTTTGACTACAACTATCAAATTAGTCACGGGCCTTTAAATACTGCAGGCGTGAATATCCATTCACGAAATCGCTATTAAATGGATATTCACGCCTGGTTGCCAAGGAAATTTATATTGTTGAAAAGGAAGAAAAATTTATAAATTTTTATATAAAAACACAATACTTGGACAAAAATAAATCGTTTAAGAAAATTGAATGAAAGAATGAAATACTGCATTCTTTTATGCGTTCTATGATAAAAAATTCCATCCAATATCTTGAGTGCAAGTAATTTTAAAAAGAAATCAAAGAAATACCCGCACAGAATTTAATGCTTTTCTTATGGGAGTAAATTTGAACAATATTGGGGTAAAAAAACTAAAACTGCAATTTTTATAATTTATAAACCTGTTTGGGCGCGCGCACAACAACTCATCAAAGTTTCAAGTCAATCGACCGACTACTTTTCGAGTTTTGTGGTCACTAACATACGCAAGATGAATTTTTATGTATTTGAAGATTAAAAGTAGAATAAGCGTTCAATGTCCTTGTTAGGAAGAAGAAGAATCGATTGGCAGTCATACGTAGTCGTAAGTAGAAGGTACTCGTGGAAGCCACGGTGGAAGGTAAAATAAATAAAAGAAAAGTGTGAATTTTTTAAAACATAGTGTGCACTTGCGTTTTTTAATTAAAGATAAATGCAGTTTCGATATAAAAAAAGCAAAAAATAAAAATTGAAAAAAAAACAATGAATAAAAAGGATATGAATGCTTTAGTTTGAGGTATGTGACCGTGGGAGAATTAGTATCGCCATAGACCAGGTGGTCCAAGCCTACGTATATCCTGAGAGGTACGAATGGACGGTTAAGGAATAAACAAAAAATATTAATGGTGGAGTTAGTTTCAAAATAACAGTGAGATGTTTATAATTAAAATTTTTAATATGTATGGGAATCTTTGGAAATGGGAGTTACAAATGGATGCCGAAGGAGTACACATATCGAAAATGGTTGGGAACCGGTGCTGAAGAAAAAATAATGCAGAAATTCATCCCAAATGGGTAACTGACAGTAGAATAAAAACGAGGGGCTCAGGGACATTAAAGGGCTGGGGGCTGGCTGTGTTTTATGATGGATGGAAGAGCTTTACGCTTAAGGTGAGGGTTTGAGGAGAGCGATGCTGGAAGGGAAACTGGCCGCAGCGTCTGGCAAATGTTACGCCGGAAAGATTCTACCTTTTGGGTAGTACCCAATCCTACAAGGTACTCGTCCCTAGTTTATGGGGTCACGTTGAGACAGGTAAATGATCCAAGTTTTAGTACTAAAACAAGGGAATGGGAATATAGGATAGTATCTCTCATTCCGTTGAGGCTGTTTGAATAAGAGCTCCGAAGAGTCTCTCTATGGGGTATGTCCTCCAAAAAGAGCCATAAAAATCTCTACATCCAAAAAAAATGAACAATGATTTTTTCGTAACACGTGTTTTTGGAGGAAAAAAATGTGTTATCCTAATTCAAATATCACGCATGGAGTACATATCTTACTTTAAAGAGCAGAGAGGCCACACATGACCTCATCTTGTAACAATGTTTAAGATTATCTGTGAAGTTAAGAGTATGAACGAATATCACTTATGCCCACTGAAGAAGTGCGCATAGTATAAGATAAAGTAAGATTTTACATTTTTGAATCATACGCATTTAATAAGAAATATTTCTCTAACAGATCTCGTTAAATATGCATTAAAATGAGAAAGGCGCTTAAAGATGAACCCTAATGACTGCATCTATATATAAGCATAACAAATGGTCACTCCTAACAATTTTCATCGATGTGAATTTCTAATGTTAGAACTGTGTTATTTGCAACAAAACCTTTCGTATTAAAACGCTAATATCATTGGAATATTCACTACAGTAATATGGTGACAACTAAAAAGAGCACCCATAAATGGATTAAAATAACTGGTCTGGTAAAAAACTTCGTGCAGTGTAGGGTGATATCAATATATCCGATCAGAATCACATTCTATACAGAATGGGATCGATGTAGTGGTTAAAATTAGCCATTCGTCTTTCAGAAGCACAAGCATTAAAAGTAATATTAGTTATCGAGCAAGACTTAGTAGGAGGAGGAGGTCATACTCAGTATATCATATCCTTTTATTAAACAAATGTTTAGGTTTTGATGTGTATATTGTAACGGTCCCCAGTCCGCCCGGATTAATTTTGGACCGGAAAAAGATTCACAATGAAAATCCTCACGACCTCTCCCGCAAGAGACCCGCGGGGCAAACCTGCGTCACCTTGAATATAAGAAAGGCCCCTGAAAAAGGCCAGTTCCCGATCCCGTTCAATAAGACAAAGAAAATGTTTTCGAAGAACATGCTTCATCTATATCAGTGCATTATTAGTCTGAAAGTACAATATAAGCCTGAATCTATACTTGGAGTCAGCTTATTGAGCTGGATTTTATTTTCTGCTTAAAAACATTTTGTAGAGTAGTGCGGAGTAGGAGTAGAAAAATATGTTTTGGTACAGGAGGCACTTGTGATGAATTTCTCTTGCACCTTTTATTATTGCAGGACGCGTTCTCAAAAGCTTATATTTCTGCTTTCTGTTGGCTGACTAATGTGTTTAAATCTTTTTTTTGTGTGCTTTCATCTACTGGTGTAAACTATTTTCTCTTTATTTTCTTCGAACTATTTCAAATTCTAAAAGCTTTCCATTCCATGGGAAAAAAGATGAATGAAAACCACAAACAAAATTCTAATTTAGCTGAGATATTTGGGTTTAATTGAACCATACAACATTGGATTGAATTTTTGCATGCATCAGAAATCATGGAATTATTTTAACGAGTATATGTGCATCTGATGGTAATAGAACGCCATGTACAGGTGAAATAAATTGCCACAGCAATGATTGCAGGAGAGAAATGAATGCTGTGAAGGAGGCTTCAATGGCGTAAAAGCAGTAGCATTGCAACAGAATTATCAGAAAAAAATGCTAAAAAATGGAATACTCCTTTGTATGGAATGTAATGGAATACTCGCTGTCAAGCAATCTAGGGTTAGTCCATTTTAACACAAGAGTAATTAATAGGAGTGAATTAATTTTATTTATAGAATAATCCATTTATCATAATCACTCCATGATCAAGATCAATTTATCTGAACTAGAACTGAACTGAACAAGATCATTTGATCACTCACATCGTTTGAAGTCTCTTCATTTCATTCATGTGATAATCTCGCAAATGATGCAAGCCTACTCACATACGGTATATCGTCAAATGGTGGCTACTTCGACAAGTGATGGTGGACAAATGGTTTTGACAGTTTTCATGTAAATAACACAAAGATATCAGATTAATTGAGCTATAGTTCTGATTTTTGTGAATGCAAAAGTTTTATGGTAGGCACAAAATTATGAATGATTTTTCGCTTTCAACTAAAAAAAGATACCAATAAATACATGGTTATTCGTACTCTAGCAAGAAAATTGTGACATATATGAAAATGTGTCATTTTCGAAAACACCAGTTTGAAAATTGTTTTTCACACCAAATGTTCACTATTGAACAAATATTGAACAATTTCTAGGCCTTTATTTGCAAAC
Organism: Pyrrhosoma nymphula; assembly: GCA_963573305.1. Classification (NCBI taxonomy): domain Eukaryota; kingdom Metazoa; phylum Arthropoda; class Insecta; order Odonata; family Coenagrionidae; genus Pyrrhosoma; species Pyrrhosoma nymphula. The sequence goes on from OY754328.1 coordinate 147,949,821, forward strand.
ATTTGAGGCATCTCAGTGTTGTAGTTATATTTGAAAAAAATGATTGTACAGCATATGGTCTATTTATAAATTAAGTATACTTTACTTGTTTAAATATCAATTTTAAAATAGAATGATTGTTCTTAAACGAACACAATCCAAATTTTTTACAATAAATTTCATTATTATTTTATTATACTGTCAAATTTTCCAAACCACGTGACTGAACTGAAACCACACTCTGTAGCAGCAACCATGTGAACATATGAAACCTCACGAGCTTGCTCATTACGGTGAAATCACAGAATAACTCACCTAAAGTCGTGCTACCAAAATCAAGGCTCCCTATAATTTTCTATTTATATAGGTAGAGCATAATTAATGTGCAGAGTGTCACTACCTATTTGTTACCACATGTGCAGCTGCTGAAAACCAGCTCACCTCTATTAAAAACCTGAGTATCCAGCCGACTCACAATATGAATAATAATATCGAACTATGCCGTTACTGGTAACAAATGTTACCCATTACTTGTGAATCTTCGGTAATCCATATAGACATGGTGAAATGACAGCCGATGGCAATAGTCTCATATGGTCTTCGTTTGGCATCGATGATCATTTCATTATCTCTTCAGTGAGTCTTTTAATTGTCCAAGTGAGTCCTTCTCGATTTCATTGTAAGTGTTGCCTACACTTAGCAGGGTATAGATCTTATTGTTACATTCCTCCTTGCGTACTATGATTGTGGCATTACCCCCTGGTAATATGAGGAGCTCCTTTGAGTTTCAAAGGTCACTCATAGCTCTTCGTTCAGCCAACGTGGTATTGATATTGGGTGGCTTAGCTTCTCGCAGGATTCTCACGACGTATTCCCTGATCTTGTCTGCTTGACTCTTCGGTATCTTCCAAATAGCAGCCTCCACTCCTATGATAATGTGCTCCATTGGTATCTTGTTGATGGCAATCGCAAAATTGAACCCCTTGCAAAGGACTGACGAGGCAGCTTTGCTCAGGGGAGAGTCGGTCAAATTTACTACTGTGCGGACCTTATCAGGGCCATCAAAATTTGGATGCTGGTTGACTGAAGGGTATGCAAAGCTGACTGGTTTGTTATTTTGTCTATGGGTTCCCATTCTTCCTTCTCCAATGTGTCTACTCAGCTCCAAATGTAAATTATAATACAGTTCATCTGACACTCGATGGATTTAGTATGGAGCGTTATGGACCCGCTCACGAAGTAGCGAGAGGCTGGCTGTGCAAAATATTCCCTGGGCTCCACTGGTCCGGATATGGGCTCTATAATGGGTGGGTAGTAAAACATCACTGGTCAGGTAACACCTCGGTATGAGGGAAACATCAAACAAAAGAAATTCGATTGGGCCAGTCTCTCACTTACACTAAATCGTAATCCACTGAGGAAAAAGGATAAACATGCATCGTAAAGCATCGCATTTTTCAGGTGTAACTTTACAAGGACGTAAAATGTTTCGGTGGAAGCATCAAATTGACGAAAATATTTAATCAACCTTATGTGTTTACTGTTGTTGACTTGAGTGAAAATTTAAGCTCAAATTGTTTATTATTGAAGTTATACTTCTTTGCGCCTGTTGGAGACTTTTGGGATGGGATGTTGGGAAATTTTCAGGGAAGGGTTCAAATTTGGTGTCAAGTCAGGAAAAAATCGAAAATCCCAATATTTTTCATTGGTTTCGAGTCCAGATAGGATTTTGTTTTTTAATGGGTTTAAATGGGAAAAACGAATAATTTACGTGTAGAGTAATTTTCATTTATTCATTAAAATATGAAATAATTTAGATACAAGTTTAATTCTTTGACTGAAATGAGGCCAAAAGATCAATGCATTTACTTCTTGCAACCGATGTTTCTCTATCGATTGATAAATTGAAATATTTGAAGTTTAAACGCAAAATTAATGCAAATTTCGATCTTTTTTCATTTTCGTTGCTAAGCAATTTTTTCATTGTTCCCGAGACTTCCAGTACCTTATACGCGTGCTATAAAGATTAAACTTAAAGGAATATAACATTCTCCGTGCGTATTTCAATCGCTTTTAACGATATTATGCCTTAGAAATATACTTTTTACAATGTTTTATAATTATATACATAAACTGTTTCGTAGCTTTGAAACTCCTCCATTTGCTCATGCCTACGAAATCCGTTGGGATCGCTCCAAATTCCTCCATTTTGCTTCTGAAACACTCTTTACACCTTATTCCGGGTTTCCCTCTCTCTGTTTTTCCAGGAAACATTAATCCTTGCACCTACTTTCTGAAATGTACCTCGAAACTCCATTCTACAAGTCAAAACCATGTAAAATGAAATTTTCTATGATGCATTATCTCTTGGATTTTGAAATTATGAATTCAAGTACTACGCCATGTGTTTAATATGTAAATTATAATAATTGAGATCAGCAAAAATAAAATGAAATGTGAAAATCCATAGCATTTACTTAGCTCATATTGATTGAATTTCATACTGTCAAATAACTGTAATCATGTTTAATTACAAATATTTACTTCAAAATTGCTCAATGGCATGAAAATAAAAGGAAAAATATAGCAATTACTAAGAACAACAAAGTACATATGTCATGGGACCATTCGTTTTATGCTATTATCTCATTATTATATTCTTAGGTCAAAAATTGACCCAGCTAAAATAATTTCCAAAAGAAGTAAGACCTTATTGCATTCGTTTTTAATGATTTACAATGTACTATCATACACTTTTCCCCTTTTGCTTGCAAACTGCAAGCACCCATTTACTCGTTTTGTACGTTCGAACTTTGAAAAGAAGTTTTGTTTAAAATAACAATATATCGAAGAGAAATATATTGAATAATAGAGAAAAAATGTCTTTTATTTCATTTATATATCCTGTCTGCCTGTGTGTGTGAGCGGGTGTGTGCGACTGGCCAAATAAGTATAACTTCCACCGTCTGGTCCGACGCAGACCACGTTTTTTCAAGGAATGTATCTATAATGAAATAAATACCTAACTGATACATCCTATATCGTTTGGGTATACCTCCAAAATAAATATGCTTGATTTAATTCAGTTTAAGAAATGCTCTTCCATGCCTAAGATTTACAAAATCAGAAAGGGAATTGGAAGCAGGTCATAATGTTTGTCATAAAGAGTTTTGAGCATAAATATGGATGTCATGTTGAATTTATTACTTGAAGTCACCATCTATCTTACCGAACAGGTTATAACATTCAACACAGCTGAACACTTGTGGTCATTAGCCTACCTGAGTACTTATTATTTGCAAAATGATTGGTGATTTTCTATTTTCATTGAAAAAAAACATGAATAAGATACAAAACCTGAACGGTTAATGTCCTTGGCATATCTAGGTTCACATTGTAGTCCAGGCGAATGACAATTTCAATGTAAATGTCACAATTTCAATGAATGTCTTAGGTACTGAGGTAGAGTTATGTGTAACATAATATGAAATACGTTTGTCGTTTTTACGCCTCCATTATCAGTGCGATAATTTAAATTGGAAAATCGGCGTAAAAGTCGATGCGGTACATTGCATATCCTTCAAGGTAAACCACCCAACAAACATTATTGTATTGGAAATGTCGAGCCTTTGAGGGGCTCATATTGTGACAGGCCGTGCGTGGAAGGGATTTGAAAGAGAAGGAGACAAGATGGCAGGCGGACCACAATTAAAGTAAATACCGTAATGGACTGCGAATTTAGAATCTATTAGCGTTCAGTTTTCCAATTTTCCATTTTGTCAATGACAATTTGTCGAATGTCGAAGTCCGGGAGCAGTGAGGTTTAGTCCATGCCTGGTACCCAACGGCCGCAGGTTCAAATACAACGCGAGTTGGATACTTCACCATCCAGAACGCAGTTGTATGTGTTCGTCATTTGTTACCTTTTGTATTATCTGACGCAAAGGGTATTCTTGAATGATTTGTAGAAAGTTCATATAGAAATACAGCTTTAGGATTAGCCTCACATGCAGTTATATTTTGATGGCGTGAGTTAATCGTATTTTAACACAAGGGTAAATATTATTTATGCAAATGTTTCAACATGTTTTCATCAGGCCATTTTCATAACTATAATAGAAAGATCTTCATCGGGAATAGTTTTAAGAGAGTGGTAGGCACCTGATAGCCAAAAAATTACAAATTACCCCAATTCGCCGTTTTATGGTACAAATCTTTTGTTGAGTGGAAACTAAAATTTCCAAACAGGAGAATTAAACTGCCTTGTGAGTGCATAAATTGTGATATCTTGATTACTATTAAGGCGGCCGCAACAAAAATTCGTTGCTGGGAATAGGATGCCGATACGGAGAAACAAGAGCTTGTTGTGGTTGTGGACGAAGAGAGAGTGTATGGGGGAAAGGCAGAGGGAAATGAGTATGAAAATGTGTTGAAAAATGAGTTTGGAAGAGGAACGAGTGAGATAAATTAGCTCCGGGAACCAGTGAGAACCCAAAGGCTGGTTGGGATTGATGAGGAAGACCAATGATGGATATTCTTTTATCACAGGCCTCCAATTAACTCCTCTCCTTTTGATTGAGAGCAGAATGGAAATGGGGAAGGGAAGATTAATGAAGGGAGGGATCGAATGGAGTCTTGCGGGTGACAGAGCGATAAAATAGTCCACGGGATAAAAAATTAATTGGAGAAGCTGGGCAACGCAACGTACGACTGCGGAATTCAAACGACTGCGGCGATATGACAGACTTTCATCGGCCGTCCGTCCTAAAGGAGATGAGGTAAGTGGCAGGCAGATAAGTAAAGACTGGGAAAGAAAATGCAAAGAAATTAGCTACACATGGAAAGGGGTAGGGTATTATTGATATATATTTGTAAGGTTGAAATTATACCGCCGAATATGTTCTCGTTGATTGAAGAAGAGTAAGAGAGTAATTTTAAATAAGCATCACCGGATCAATACCTCATCCACATACTGTGGTTGTTGAATATGCATGTTGTTGCAAGTTGTTGCATACGAAAATATTATATTCCATGGTAAATAACTTCGGTGAAATGAATTACAATGGCATAGAACGAACTCAATTAGAGCCCTAGTGTACAAGAAGTGGCGCATTTTCAGTATCCGCTTGAGATGACAAAATCGGGAGGGGGGTGGGGTGGAAGGGAGATGAAAGTGCAAAGAGGAGAGCGTGTTCAGGTTTGAAAGTGGGGCATAGAAATTGTTGGTAAGCGTGTTTTATTTTTTCGGGATCATTGTATGGGTCATTTAGGATTTCATAAGAAACTACCGAAAAGTGAAGAAAAATGAATGAATATTTTGCATGTTTAGTATTTGAATTATAAAAGCTCAGTTATTGCCGTTGTATTTACCATAAATCCTTCTTGAATTATTTTTGCAGTCTAGTCGATTATTTTCAGCAATTTTGTAAAACAATGAGCTCAAATGACATGCCCTCCAATGAAATTTCCTTGAACGAAATAGAGGTCTACTGCAAAGGTTTTTTGTTAAATAAATGCAAATTCAAGTACTATCACAAACCCATGTCCAACTACTGTGGCTTTTGTAAAATTGCAATAGCAAATGTAATCATGAAGGTTTTCACGTTTCGGTGTACCTACCTCTATTCCAAACTACTTTACTGAAGATTTTATGATATCGTCTCAAACGTAGAAGTGTGAAATTTTCTTAGTCTCCTTCGAGAGAGGAGAAAAAAGAAGTTAAATCAGGATTCTGAAACCCATGGGCTGAAAAATAAGAAAAAGGTTGAGGGTGGGAACTTGAAGATGCGTGAAGAATGATAATGTGAAGCAAACAAGGGCGTGCATGGAATTAGAACTACGGGAAAGAGCGAGAAGATTGAGAGTCGGACTGATGGAGCATTCTGATGGGCCAGAGTGGGTAGTGGGGAAGGAATGACAGAAGAATGAAGAATGGAAACAGTTTTACCGCGAGAGAAGGGTGCTGGAACAGGGAGTCAAAAGTGGGGACAAAATGGTTTTACCCACGATTTGAGGCAAAATTACGTCAGATAACACAGAAGCTGGATAAGATTTATCGAGAGAATAGAAAACAGTTAGAAAAATTACAATCCAAAAATATTATAGTATAAACTATTGCCATGGAATATATTAATTTATCTCATTATGATTTAGCATAAGCAATAACTGATATTTAACCCAGAATTAGATGCTCCCGTCTTCGGAACGTCATTAGTCGCGCTGGGTCTGACAGATCCATGCTATATATTCTTAGTATCTGGCAATGAGTTCATGAAAATATTTCATCGCTTAATCTTTAAGAAATGTTCCTAATGATATTTTTTCTCAACATATTTAAATTGGATGCAAGAGTAATTTCCGAGTAGAATTTCTATTCCCATGAAAAAAATATACCACAGTTAGTCACGCTCGGTCTCGCAGACCCATGTTGAAGCTGCCAAGGAAAGAAGCATACACTACAATGTATTCCCTCAACTGAACTCATTGCAATTTGTGCAGGAAATGAAGAGCAGTGCGGATAGAGATGTCTTTGAGACATCAAGAAAAATCTCAACCGCTCAGAAGTTATTAAACTTAGAAGAGCGTGTGTAAGAACTAAGAGAACTATATATGACAAACCGAGGGTTAATGCTGAGTAAATATGGTTGACATATTAGGATTAGATAATGAACAATCGTAAATTATAAGCACTGTGGGAGGACTGGAAATTTATTTTCAAAAAGAGGTAAATGAAATCACGTAACCGAATATTAAGTTTAGTAACAACAACTATGGCACGGTGCCAAGGTCTGCGTAGAGATCGGTGTGACTAAAATATGACGTATTTTGGATAAATTTCAAATATCACTATCTCATGCAATGTAGATCATTAAGAACCTCAACAAAGTTCACTGATGGTATTTATGCTTCTAAAAGTCTTAGAGAACACGCTGTATTTCGAATGGCATTAAGTACAAAAATTGTATTTATCGATCATGGGTAATATGTGTGTCAAATATGTGTTTAGCGTAAAAATTAAATACGCCAGATAAATACGCCAGCATAATTTTTTCCCGCATTATATTTTCTAGCAATCTTCGGCGGTATTTTATTCTGCACATATACCCAGACACCCTGGGTCATATCTGAAGTACCTGGTTGGGTCTCCTTTCTTAAAACCGTAGCTTCACTTAATGTGCTAGTAACCGATGTAAAATTTACAAAGAAAATATAAATATATTAATATGTAAATATTAATTTATATAGCAATGCATTACTCTTAAATGTATCTAAAGTACTATTATCTGGTGGAGAAAATGAATGTACCCATTTTTTTGCGCAATAATGCATCAGCATACAGATAGGAGGGAATAAACAGCAAATTCCTCTCTTAATGAAGAGCCGTTTTTAATGTGACATCACGCTATTCTTGATCATCATCAGCAAAATATGAATTTTCGGTACAGTTTATTAGATAGGCACCAATTTTATGCAATTATACCATAGAATGTGAAAAATCAATCCCACATTAAAGTCACAGCACGCCTTGCCTGAATGGATGTAGCCTGGTATTTCCCCCCTATGATACGAATGACGCCAACATAAATTTGGTTCGGCAGTCTTATATTTTTTAGCGGTATAGGTACGCTGTTCTGAATTAGAATTATCTAAATCTCGATTTAAATAAAAGAATTTCCTGGGGAAGTTTTAAGAAGCAATATCATCCAATTAGAGCCAAAGGTAGGTGGTCGGAGGAAAACCTGTGGGATGTAATGTGCCAATGGAATAACTGCATTCCGATCTCAGTATCACCAGAGTTATATGCACCTTTATCTCAGTATACGATAAAAAGAAGGGACAGAGCCTTGCACCACATGAGCGTATTTCCAGGCGTCACATATCATAAAAGGAGGAGGGGTCATCTGGGAGAACCATGAGGAGGGGTCTTCAGGAAAAATCGATCAAAAAATGTTCACCACTCATTCGCGTAGATACCCAGGAAACAAATAAAACGTGTACATGAAGTTCTTGCCACAAAAATTTCTCTCTGTGTGTTCTTATTAGCAGCACCTGTTCAAATTTCACCATAACCATCTCGTGAAACATATTGACCTCTTCGCTCGTAAAAATATGTGAGTGCCAATATTTTACGTGCGATCACTCCATTAAGAACTCAACGTGCATGTCAAGGTGTATTACCCCTTAGGGTGTCGTTTGACAGTTTATCTGGTTATACTGTGCTTGATGACTCATTCGGAAGAAAAAGAAAATAGCGCATAATTTAGGGAAATATTTTGAGGGTAATATAGAAAACAAGTCATTCGCGTTGGTGACTACAAACAAAAAGGTATATCATTTAAATTCTTGAATAGAGCCATAAACTGGTCATCTATTTGAACTGAATTATGAATAGATGTTAATAAATATGTGTCAAGAACATAATTATGAGATTATCTGAACACGAAAATTAGTCGTGAGATGTAGCGGGCATTCGCTAACGCAACAGAAATGGTATCTAAAAGAAGAAAATCCCGCTATCAAAAAACTATTCAGTATTGTGAACAACAATAGTTTAGCCAAGTTAGCATCATACATTCGCTATTTCATTTACTAATAAAAAAACATATTTGCAGTTCAATCTCACTAACATTAGTTTGCAAGATGCTCCATCCATTTGATTTTCATTAAACAGCAATTCAAATGAATGTCAATACAGAAGATACAGGCTTTCGTTAAATCGTTACATCTTACAATGGCAGAATAAATTCATCACAAATTGATGCCACCACGATAAGCCGAATTTAAAATGTCCTTGTCACTTTCTTTGATATCTTTCAAAGCAATTTCGTCACCATATCAGCTACAGCTACAAATGTAAATGGGAGTAATGGAATAATTTCAAAAATAATCCGTGGTGAAATGGACACAAATGACAGAGATAAGAAAAGAAATTACGTGTTGGCATCTAAATAATTGAGTCGTTATACGAGTTGGATGGGAGTTTTAAGGTAAAAAGTAAGTAACCGTTCGTAAAGCGATCGATTTCCAGCCCAAGAAAGAATAGAAGATACGCGAGAGCAACCAACGCTCAACACGGAGTCACATAAGACAAGACAGGAAGGGAGGCTATAGAGTGGGAAGGGAAGTTGGAGTAGAAGAGACAGGGAGGTGTCCTACATAAACTCTAGACATATATCAGTCCTGAAATGGATGCTGCACCAAGGTTATAAGTCGGAAGGGACATCTACCATATATACATGAGAGATCCTTCGCACAACTGCATCCTCTCCTTCCCAAAAATGAAAATCAATAGATGCAGTACTATGGCGAGAAAGAGGGCAAGGGCCTAGCCACGTTGAAACACCGGTTCCCATCAGAACACCGAAGTTAAGCAACGTTGGGCCCGGACGGTGGTTGGATGGGTGTCCCTCCTCCGTGCCTCAACCAGGCGTGGATGGAGAGATGATACTCCCTCCATACCTATACCGGCAGGCCTGAGAGGCCAGGCCAGGCCATACCGGGCCGGTTGGAGGGAGGACATCCTCTATACCTGGTACTGGGGTGAGGCGGGGCAATCCTCCATACCTCTACCGAGATGCTCTTGTCCCCTGTCTGCAAGTGGCAGACAGGCATGGGGTTGGCACAATGGACCAAGAAAGGTCTAAGTGCCCGGGCTCCTGACGAAGGCCCCCCCAACAACAATCTAATCTATGGCGAGAAAGCCCTTATGTGGGATAAAGATCTCCAGAGAATTTGCGGAACGTCTGTGTAAATAGACCATCCCGGCTAACTCGAAACTTATTCGAAAAAATATTACTTGACGGAAAGATTGTGTCCGCTACAGTTCCTGTTAGACACACGTTGATAATAGCCAAGGAAATTTTACTTGATCCTACGTTTTGAGAATGGGAGAGCTTACAAGCATTTTGGCTGCCTACACGAATCAAAACGATTTTAATTTAATGGCAAATATTGTCATCAGGAAGATAAACCAGACATTGGATCACCATTATCAGCATTATCACTGGACATATTAATAGAACACCTTGGAAAAAAAGTGTTTAATGAGATTTTAGCTCTTTGAAAAATTGTTTTTACTGGTTAGATATGTGTACGACGTTTTATGCTTTATGACATGTATCTACCGGCAAGTCACCATGTTTTTAGATTTTATAAACTTGGTACACCGAAGTTACAATTTTACAATTGACTGATTAATATGGGCATTTTAACTTTTTAGACCTCAGTCTCTCTACTTCCCAAAAAAATAAACGTATGTTTGCGGTAAACCGATAGCTCACGTATGCAGATCATGTCATATCTTTGGAATCATGCAATTAAGGGTAACAAAAACTGAGAACATTCAACCATTTCATTCATCGGGCATACTTATTTCGGCATTATAAAAGAATTTTGAAAAGAGATAGTTGAGATTTAGATTTTGAGAAAAGATATATTCGCTACAAGACAGATTGCGATGGTAAATGGCTATGAAGCCCAATTAGTTGACCAGATTCTAAAAAGGATATCCCAGAGGATACCCTAGGAGGGCACTGCCCAAATCCAAAGGCGCGACGAAAGAAAACAAAAATGGAATACGCTACCTTACATGGGTAAATAGCCAAAGCGTTTCCCAGGCAATTTAGAGTATGTTTTTATTGAAGTTACCATACACTGTTCAGGTTAAATGACCTTTTTAACATCGTTAAAGACTCGCTGGCCACTATGAATAAGTCACGAGTACATAAAATAAGTAAAACAAAAAAACTTTGTTTAGTCCACGAAACATTTTTAAATGAATTAGGCGAACAAGATTTCAACTTTGACAAAAGTCATTATAGTGTAGTTTGTGCAAATTGCCGGTAGTTTGTTAGGTAGATTGTGCAAGTGCATAGGTACACTCAATTTGATAAAAAAGGGTGAACGACAAGAATAACAGAGAAGAAAAGGTGAATGAATTGGTGAAAAAAGGAGGTAACTTGCACGGACTGCGTAGATAATGACTGTGTCATTCAACACCTTGATCATAATATTCAATAAAAACTTTTACGTGGGCTATACAAAGTAATGAAGAACCACCATGTAACGCCTGAGAATATTAAGTGTATGAAAAAAGTTTTGACTTAGTTTAGAAGTTTAATTTAGAATAAAAAACCTTAAACGCGGGTCAAACCGGAAGAAATTTCAAAATTCGTGAAGTTAACAGAAAAAGTTCCATTCCAATTATCCCCAGATCATATAAAAAAAACACCTAATTGACAAACCTCATTGATAAACCTCATCCATCGGACTTTTAAGTAAATACACTAAAATTCCAACATAAAGATCGTCACCCGAATGCGTTGGAGCAAGTGGAATTATCATTATCCCAAATTCCATTTCCACATATTTACATAGCAAATTTATAGCTATATTGTTTAGAAAAATTCTGCCTTCAAAAAAAGGTGTTTAGGCAGAAAACAACAAAGAAAGCGTTAGGTAAAAATGTTTTTGAATTAGGAAACAAAATATTTATAGGAAAAATTTTCTCTAGTTGTTTGACGGGAAAAAAAGTCATAAATAGTCGTATAACAGACGCCTAATGAATATAATGAAAGTACTACGCTCTTCAAATAGCATCTTTACTTTTATGTTCACATTTTCCTGGGATTTAAATAAGTCGTACTATAGGAGCATACTTTAGGCTCATTAGTCATACATTAAATGAGGAAAAGACGGTAACTTTAACGGTTTAATTCGTGAGTTTATTTTTTTCTTCATTTGAATTTAACAATTATAACAATATATAAATATTATATTTAACATTTGTCATTTAAAAAAACATTGCCTATTGCTACAAAATTTGTACAATGGTAGAAAAGTGGGGACAAAACGACTTTATGAATCTCATAAAACAGTAATATTAGAACATGAATAACGACAATAAGAACAATAATATATTCCTTAAAGTAACACATATTTAACTAGTGTTTTCATAAGCGTTAGAAGATGATAAAACAACATACTACTAAATTAAAAGGAGTAATATAAAAGTTAACTGCTTCGCAAATTTATAATCCGTTAATCCGTTTATCCGTTATAATAGTTTATAAACTTCATTTGTTATCAATACATGTTATCGCCAAAGGTTGCTGTAGTGTCGATTTGGGGCTTGAAAAGTGCCCTTCAGAAGAGGGTAGGAGGGCTAAGCACCTACGCACCTGTCCCCTACGCACTTCAGCCCTTCACTTTGGACACGACTTGAGACTGACTAAATGTCTCTTGTTGCTTCATCTCACGGCAATACATGCACTTATGGTCCATAACAACATAATAGTTTTCAACATGATGGGACCATGTTATCTTCCGTTCCATATAATTCACTTCCTGACCCGAGGTAAAGAAAAAAATATCTGCTCATTTCGACCATGAATCATTCATAATACGATGCGAAGGTATAACGCTTCCTGCATATAATATTCCCACTAGCGTTAAAATATCTTCTTTGAATTTGAATTTCATACTTCAACTTCTCACAGCTCATTAAACCCCCTCTAGACACCTCACCACCCTTACGACCTCCCAATCTCACCACGCATCACCATTATCCTCTCCAGTCTTGCCGTGAACAATATCCCTTCTCCGTTCCATCCCGCGCCAATCGGGTGATCCATCACCCGAAATCTTCTCTCCCGCCCCTTTTCTCGGCCATCTTTCTCATTCTTCCGTCCCCCGATTCTAATTCCTCTTCCACAGTCCATTATGCTGAAAATTTCCACACATTTCACCCCGAACACCGCTTTTAAAAGCCTCTACCCTCGCTCCACCCGTTTGTTCCCCTCTCGTCATAACCTCCCTCGCATTATTGCCCCCGATTCCTTTGCCCTAATCCACAAATTAGTCTTTCTAGTTCTCAACGAACATTCGGGGAAAAGAGGATTTTAGCCCGACTTGATACGCTACCGTAATACAACGAGGGTGAACCCAACGTTAAAAAAATCTTTACCATTGCATTACAATTTCCAACGTGAACTTGAGGACCCTCGTGGTCAGCAATTGCAAATCCCATTCGTTATCGTACTCTTTATGACAGCTTCTTGTTGAGTGCTTAATCATTCACCAGCCACCTAATCTCTCCTTCCAAGTGTATCTTATAATCTGTAAATTGTTGTAAATTTTCCGTCATACTTTTATTAAGCACAACGGAATTTCCCTGGAAAATATAATAGCCTTGGAATGGTTACGAGTCAATTTAAATTACATTTAATAATTGAAGAGAATGTATGCTGCTGTATGCTACGGAACTAATTTGCCAAATTATGACATTTTGTCAGCTGGAATGTTTAAAATAATCAAATATTGATGGGTGTTATTGAAATAAAGAATAATGACTGAGATGTGTCATATGGTAGTAAATGAAAGTAAAGGTAAATGAGAAATAAAAGAATGAATGGTTCCAAAAATAGAGCTCACAAGTAGTTCAGGAACCTTTTTTAGGAAACGAAATGGACACATTCTCATTCTTATATCAACTCTAGTATTCATGCAACTTCTACACAAAGATAAGTTGTTAAATATTGCCGAACGGTCATTAGAGGGTATTTAAGTTATGGCTAATATTAGCACGTTAATATTCGATGCATTTTGCTGAAGAGTTTGGTAATCCTTATTGAACTTAATTAATGTAGTAACTCATGGTGGAAGTGAAGTAAAGGCTTCGAGAAATTGAATAGCTGTAGCTATATCCAGCAAGTAACTTATTTACGAAATAGAGTAAATACTCATAATTTTTTCTTGCTTACCATTTTAGTGAAATTAAAGCTCTTTCCACTTTTACAAACGACTTTCGCGCTCACTTCTACGGACTCTTTCACATTTAGACTCTGGTCTAAAATTTATATTTTTAGTTAAATTTTAGTTAAGTTTATAGTTTTATATTAAAATAGTGTGGTCTAAAATGTATAGTTTATTTTACCTCTAGTTTTATAGTTTTTTGGTCAAGTTGCTCTCGTTTTATTCAAAGTTGGCGCTCTTTACAATCCGAGCCTGAACGTTGAATAATCTTTTAATTAAAAATATCCCTTGTCTCTGTCTTAAAAGTGACCTTAATTTTTTTGCAACCTCCGTGACACCATCACAGATTGTTCTGAACTCCTTTAAATTTTAAATTTCTGAGTACCGTCTCGGCCTACCCGTACCCACTTTCTAACCTATTTCCCAGTTCCCAGATTAGCGTTACCCAAATCTTCACATTTTTTTGCCTCCTCTCTTTGTTTAGTTTACCACAGGACAATGTAGATCTATTTTCTCTATCCCAAGCCGCATTTATAAACCTGGCTGTCTCTCATTTCTGTGAAAATAATTAGCATATCCTCTTTATAAATTTGTCCGATATTTTGTTAGTATCGTTCCTGTGATGTTTGTATGCAGTCATCTCTTATTTTATGCTCAGTGATTTGGGTAACTACGTATTGGAAACGCTGCTGCAAGTGGCCATCGTCAAAAAATAACAAATATAAAAACTCGCCTCAACCTTCTCACCAATTTAATTTCTCCTTCGTCAACCATTCTTCCCTTTTCCCTTCCCTTATCACCCCGTGTTCCATTAATTACCGCTGCATTTTACATTAACTTGCCACTCTCCCCACCTACTGTCACCACCAAATTGAGGAGACGATTCCTTCATCTTAACCCGGTCAGCCCACTCTCATCTCTCAACGCACGCCGTCCTCCATTGCTTGTGACTCGACTTTACACCATCCGGGCTATTCCTTTCTGTTTTTTCTCCTCGTCATTAATCTCCCTTCTGCATTTATAATTAGATACCTACCAGCCCTGGGATGCCTTTTTCGACCGCGCAATTTTACACCACCTTAACTGCGCCACATTCTTCCTCATCACCTTACGATACGCTCCGCAAATCCTCCTTTTGCCAAAAAGCGATGCGGTGCGGCTATATGTTTATATTAACTTTGTCAATTTTGTCCACTTTTTGACCAACACATACCACCACTTATTCAAGTTCATTTAATTTAAATACGAGTACTATTAATAATTCCCATTAGTTCCCAACCGTACGTAAGATACCGAATTTTTGGAAGGGTATGTATGTTTCAAACAAACTCTTATATTCTCACTAAACACATTTTTAGATATTCTAGGGGAAATATTCATTGAAAGATTGTGCACAAGGTATTTAACTTATTGTATTTATTAAGATTTGTACGTTGACAGAGCTAATCCTGGCTGCTCCTCATATAATTAAACTGAAACATCTACCTATTTTTTGATTGGGCTAAAAAAGGTATATTTAGTCCGATTCTTATTCAAATATCGATTGCATTGACCTGATGAGTGTCCAATAATCTAGAGCATAATGATTTATACCCCAAATCACCCATATGCATGACAACATAAGGAGTACAAAGCCAAGAAAAGTTACACAAAATAATTAAATGTGCCGTAACTAAAGAGCATGATATGATTATTTTTTAATGTTGACTGTCAGCTGGACTGTTCGTGCGGTGATGCTTTCCATAACTATACTTTGAAACTATCCATATGACTTTCACCTTCTTTAGACAGTAAAAAAAGTAGTACTATCCTGCGCCAACAGGTAAAATAGAGTGCGGTAATGTGACTGCTCTAGTAATGGACTATGTTTCGACAGAACATTATTACTCAGCGTTCTGCCAAAACTTAAGTGTGATAGTGAAGAGAATCTCACATTGTTTCCCTGCCTTGAAAATGCCTTTTTAGTTGCGTCTTTGTGTACAGCCAACTAAATATTCTTTGATGTACCATAAGTTAATGCTTTGCATAAACGCAGGTTCATCTTATAGGGTTAAAAAAAACACTCGTTCAGAGTAATCATTTGACAATAAAATGAGTTTACAGAGACAAAATCTGCGTGTATCATTTTCTAATAAAAAATTGATGACAACTATCGACGCGTGGGTAATTGCTATTTATAAATTACTACACAAAGGATATAATCATTCGAATACCTTAGAAAAACAACTTTCTTCTTTCTACTTGAAAAGAAACTAAACACTTAAGTCTTCATGCAATTATCTTTCCTCATTTTATTTTAAATTCATAAATGTTCTAAGATAAAGCATTAAAAAAGTTACGGGGAAAGAATAAATTCTGAAGGTAATGCAAAATGTGCGAGTATATAATAAATATGACTGCAATTGTTTAAAAGTGATTTTAGCATTAAAGGATCCATTTTAAAGTGAATTTTGTTTGTATTATTATCTTTTGTAGCCCAGTGCTCTAGTTAAAATGCTTGTTCACTCATGCGCACAAGTGTTTAAGGAATAGTGAGTAAAATCACGCGAGTATACGCACAATATTTGAAAAATTATCTTTTGTCATTACACGCATCGAGAGAATTAACAGAACGAGCAGAGCAAAAAATAGTTCCCTGTGATCGTTTATGAGGAATATTGGAAAATGATAAAGAAAATGCCTCATTACAAAGGGAAAACTGAAATTTAGATATATATGACTAAGAATAAAGTTGTAAACTAATAACAATTTCGCTGGAAATTGAGGAAGTAAATTTAAGCTGTTTGATCAGGGTTTCAAAAAATCGTAGTTTAAAATATTAAAAATATGTATAAAAATTTCTTGCACTAAAAATATATCGGGAATTTATTTTAAAAAACTGCAGTTTTTACGCCGCAATGTATCGATGTATGTTTTCCTCTTCATTTTTAAAAACGGATCTATCGTGAGTACCGCAAAGGTGACGTCGCTCTCAAGACCAAATATGCAACGTGATATTCAAACTAAGTCCCCAAAGCCTCTTCTAAATTTAATTACAAACTTATTATTTTAAATATTACCCCTGAGAATCATATTTTTCAGTATTTGTCATTATTCATTTTTCCAAATTGCTTTCTTTCCACAATCCCGAAAAGAGCTCTACTGGCCTTTAACATCGGGTGTTTCAACAAGTAACAACGGGCAAACGTAAACACCCATGTCCTGAGTGGTGAATAATCCACTCAGACGAACCAGCGACCCTTGGATTAGCGAGCGTGGACTTTACCCCATCGTCAGTGGGGCCGACGTGGAAATGCCTACCTGAGTATTTGCCAATGAAAAAAGTATTGCATAAAAGCTAATCGTTAATCGAGCGGGAAAGGACGGAGGCGTGGTGCATTGAAGGGATCGGATGATGTTGCGGTTTATTGGAATTTTTAACGTGTAACCGAAGACATTTTACGAAAGGGAGGTACAAAAGCAGACATGAGGTGTATATAACCACTCAATCACCCCCACTTGGCTCCGCCGAAATCCTCCTAGCCGAAAACCACTGCTTTCTCCGATGACCATGAAAAAAGCAGCATGAGAATCGTGAGCAGATAAGAAGCATGTTGAAATTTAACTGTACGGTTAAAACATACCACTTATTTGCTGTAGAGCGAGATGATAGAAAGAAAAAGATGAATGGAGAGCTGTAGGAGAAAATCAATGGGGATAATCTCATTGCAGGGTCTCCATTGGGGGGGGGGGGGCTGGGAGGGATTATTATGACGAAGTATGGAAGAGGAAAGTGGGGAAAAAATAAGAAGCAATAGATTTTTCACTATGTAAACGTTTTGCATTCAAAGCAAAGGGAAAAAGTCGTTGTTGGGGAAAGAAGTACTCCTTTCAAAAATAAAGACAGTTGGAAGTTCAAGCGTGGAAGCGGGATAATGACCATGGAGTCAGTATGAGATACGGTTCCATCGTAACAACGTCTGAGAACAAAATCCGCTCACATCTCATCCTCTTTTCCGCTAAGGAAACTTATAAATTGAAGAGTAATCATAAAGCCCTAATACTGAGTTTAACAATTGGAGAATGTTTTATATAATTTATTATACCAACGGAAGAAATAAAAGACTCAACTTATATAAAACATAATATTGCACTATATAGGAATAATTATCCTTGAATTAAATTTATTATTATTCAGTCAAAAAGAAAACCCTGATGGCTGGCATAGACAGAAAACTTGACGGGGTACTTTACTAACATTGCACCAACATCGCGCTATGGTGCAATGGATTTTTATAACAAATGAAACGTTGCCATAAATCCAATCAATCATCATTTTTAATGCCATTCGGAATATTATACTTGAAATTATGCACATACTTTATGTAAAATTCGACGGTCTATACATTTCAACACATATTGGTATTTTTCGGATTAGATAAGCATTTGGCTTCAATGCATAGCAATAATGCCGTATGCAATGGTAGGTTATGTAATGATTTTCTAAATGAATATTTTAATGGTTTTCTACACACTATCCCCTACACTCTTCAGTTAATTCCTCTATATAACCTATTCATATCATAATTTATGCACATTCTACGATAAAAGTCGAGCGTGTTACTGCCTTGCATGGTTTCTTTCACTAGCATAATCAACTTGCGACCATTGCAGAGAGGGAACTGGAGCCGAATTAGGACTGAAATTGAAATAAAAAAAGGAAATTAAGGATTTCATTTTTTTTAACCTTTCACCAAAACATGACCCGGGCAGTTAATGAAACAAGAGCAATTTCCACAAGTATGACATTTAATGCACGACCGGTTTCGCTTTTTACAGCATCTTCAGGTACATATATCAAGTGTGCTCAAGCTTATATAGGGATGCGGGAAGGGGGGGTGGTAAGACAGGGTAACGGAAGAAGGGGAGGGTAAAGGAGAAGGAGAGAAGGGTGGATAGTCATAGGTGCCTGAGGGTTGGGAATACCGGGGTAGGAGTCGGGGGGAGGTGGGTGACGAATTACACAAGCACATGAATATTCACAACAAACCAATACAAAAACTAAATTGGCATCATATGAGTTATCTGCTCTTTTCAAAGTTGGTCGAAGGACCCCTGGCTCGTCTTCCTGTACTGGGCTCTGTTCCCTCCCTGATGATTGCTCGACCGGGAAACCCTCGCCCTGGATGTCCTGTGGTGTCATCATATTAGCCAGTTTCAATTCTATGATTCACAGACTTATAAATATACCTATGCCTGATATCAATTATAGAAAGGAACTTTGGACAATTAAGAAGATTGCAGTGAATAACGGATACAGTGCTGAGATGATTAACTCTCTTCTCTCCAAGAAACGGAAGAAGCTTGCGATAGGCTTGAGTATTTCCCTCCTACCAGCAGACATCAATAATGGACGAAAGTGGTGTAAACTTCCGTTTTATCACAAGTTATCACATAAAATAGTGAACCTCATTCCCAAAGACAAATACAAGGTCGCCTTCTACACACCGAAATCTCTCACCAAACTTCTGTGCAAGAACAAGGACGCAATTGAAGAAACAAGGAAGAGTGGGGTGTACGAGTTGTTTTGTGAATGTGGAGCGAGTTACGTAGGCCAGACTGGTCGCGACTTCGCTACCAGGATGAAAGAACATAGAAAGTGCACAGAAACGGGTAACGAAACATCCATGGTAGCCAAACATTTGATTGATTCGGGGTATGATTGCAGGTTTGAACCTAAAATACTCCACATAGCCAGCAAGGGGAAAAAACTAGATGCCCTGGAGCAAGTGGAAACTAACATGAGAAGAAGGAAAAACAAACCCCTCCTTAACGAACTACTCTACAATAGCAGTTCACCCCTCCTATCCATCGACTATTCCTAGCATCCCTTCCCCCCACCCCCTTCCTCCCCCTTCCCATCCCTCTCTTTTCCACCAGGGACGCGGAATTTTGCCCGATCCTCCTCAACGGCTGACACCACAGGACATCCAGGGCGAGGGTTTCCCGGTCGAGCAATCATCAGGGAGGGAACAGAGCCCAGTACAGGAAGACGAGCCAGGGGTCCTTCGACCAACTTTGAAAAGAGCAGATAACTCATATGATGCCAATTTAGTTTTTGTATTGGTTTGTTGTGAATATTCATGTGCTTGTGTAATTCGTCACCCACCTCCCCCCGACTCCTACCCCGGTATTCCCAACCCTCAGGCACCTATGACTATCCACCCTTCTCTCCTTCTCCTTTACCCTCCCCTTCTTCCGTTACCCTGTCTTACCACCCCCCCTTCCCGCATCCCTATATAAGCTTGAGCACACTTGATATATGTACCCTGGTAAAAATCGAACGCTTGCCCTAGCGTAGAGGCAGCGTCAACGGGGAGTTTTACACTCTTGGAGGATCTTCCTTTACTCCCCGATAACTCTCCGAGATTTTTGACTCCAAACACGTTTCCCGAACTCTTCCGCAAGAGCGAACGGAGAGTGCCTTAAGGTTTCTTGACGCTTCGTTTTTCGTCTCCCTGTCAACACTTCTAAAACGCTTCCGGGGAAGGAAACGAAGAGTTGTCTGATGATTTTGTTTACTCTTCGATTTCACTGCTTCTACTACGAAAAAGTCGTAATTTTGACTCTAAGAATAGGCTTGTGTAAATAAAAGCTGGTTGTTCAAACGTCCCAATAATATGCAACACTTTTAGTTAATATCATGATGTATACCTTCGTTGACGGACAATTTAAACTTAAATAACATACCTACGGTAATGATCACTTCGTAATATTAGATAGTAATTGAATATTAAAATACGGTGTAACTAATTTATTGGTAGCTAGCCAGTTCGTACATTTCCCCTCGGAAATGCGTTATTATAATAACGCATATATGTCTACATCGGATTTAAAAAAATGTGCATGATGTACCGACTGCGTATACTTCATATGAAGATTCATTAAGGTTGATTGCATGTTTGCCATGGACGTTTGCTTACGTGCAATTACACATAGAAAATAAAAAATTACCTACCATAGCTATGTATTTTGCACCTAACTTGTTAATCATCTAACATAATCAAGGCAGTCGTACGCCAGGCATAGTCGCGGTAATCAATTTGAATTAATGGCATACCTATGCATAATTATAGAGTGGTGATGACATGATGACATATATTGATCATCTTCCACCCATTTATACTCTTCACTTCTCTCCAGATGTGGAATAAAATGCTTAGAGGATGAGCAAGGTCATGAGGAATAATAATCATGAAAAGTAAAATGTAGAACAACATCGACAGTAACAAGGAAAATGCAACTATAAGAAACATAGAGGAACTATTCTTCAACATTATCCCCAATTATTCATAGGAAATTATATTAACTGGTAATTGAAAAGCAAAAACTCGTGAACTCCAAGCATCTAAAAACCTTTAAAAAAACAAGTCACGGTATTTAATGAAAAGTAGACCCTGTGAAACGCTCTGTGCATACACAGCGGTGATAGCCTAGTGGTTAAGGTGAGCGACTGTGAGTGGAGAGGTTACGAGATCGATGCCATGATATGGTACAATTTTTTACTCTGTTTTCCTAAGTTTTTATTGTTTTAATTTTTATTTATCGTGTTCTTTTCATCGTTACTTCAATGAAAACTGTTTTTAGGCAATTTTTTAAATGTAAATAGAGGCGGTAGCAGACTTGTACCCCGTCTACGTTCCGTTAACACTCCAAGACGACGCTTCGTTTACTCTCAGGTGTTCCACTTTACGCTCCCCAGACTCTCCGTTCACCCTCCCTTGTGGCTTGGTCAGCTCTTCCTTCACTCTCCGATAGGAGCTTCATTGACGCCCCCTTCACGCTATATTTTCACCAGGGTACCTGAAGATGCTGTAAAAAGCGAAACCGGTCGTGCATTAAATGTCATACTTGTGGAAATTGCTCTTGTTTCATTAACTGCAGTGATGTTCCGGTTCCACTCCATCACGCCTGAAACCTCAGATTTTGTACATGACCCGGGCTTAGACGATAACTGAAATTTACCTGAAAATGACGATTTCGTTGAACCCGGGTCGTTTTTTAATATTTTTTAAAATGGAATCACAAGTTAACTGTTATTTATCCCAATGAAACGATTTTATTATGGTACACTTAAAAATACCAATTGTGTTAAGTTGATCATAAAATCGAGAACGGTTCGGAAGAATGGAATCAGATCATGAGAAAATGGAGAATAATTTTGAATTTGAGATTTCGACAAAATTAAAAACAACAATTATTCCGATAACTCTAGGATAAAAGAAGAAACAGAAGCGTTAGAAAGATCTAGGGTCAGCGTGAAGAGAAGAAAACACATGGGAGGCGACGCACACTCTCCAATCCCGAGGCAGTATGTGTATCAGATAATGCTGTTTTTCCTCACGCTACATTTGCGATGTAATTGGGGTTTGGTCGTCACAGATACAGTATGAAGGGAGAGGGATATGGCGATTGGGATGCTAGAGATGGGCGGAGGGAAGGAGGCAAATTAAATAAGTCAAGACATATGAGATGGGTGAAGGGTAAAAATGAGAAATGGTCAGCAGCTGATTGGTGGAGTAATTCCTGGGGTGAATTGGAGCGATGGAGAGTGACGGAGGAAGGGAGAAGAAAAGGCAGAAAGTTGCACCACTTTCGAGTTTCACGCGAGGGTTGAATCAAAAGGGTAGCAGCCTCTCTTGCCATCTGCCGTTAGATGTGAAATTCCCTGGACATCCGATGAGAAGCACATTAACGGATGAAGGACGACGAGAATTTTCCCGAATGGAAAAAAAAATTAGTAGCGCCTGGTAGGGCTTCGGGGAGCGGTTGGGTAAGGCTTAAAAGGAGAAGGTGGAAGGGCGATGGAACGGGACATCTCATATCCTCGGGGATCTCTCTCATAGTGGGGAATACAATGGGGATCCTGGAGATATTGTTACTCTGTCCGTATTCGTAGTGGCCCAATTTCTCAAGCTCTCTGCATGGGATAGAATTATCATGTCGTCTTCTCGGAGATGTAGCCTTGACGCTGATTACATATCCATTTTAAAATGTTCTCCACTCTATGTTTCCCATGCTCCGCTTTTCTTATCCTGGTTATCTTGCACTCAGAACATCCTTTACTATCATTCTATCCTCGTATATAACTTTTCCTTCAAACTACATAACCTCTTCCTGTCTGCTTCCATTCGCTCCATTGAATTACATTAAAGACCTCTGAGAATAAATTCCTTCCCGGATCCAATTTCTAAATTTCCTCTTCATTCAATTTATTTTGTTTCATTTAAGAAACCTGCATATCTTCTTCCTCTCGCTGGACCAGATAAAATATCTTAAATGGTTTTTGTTTATTTCTGGAGAAGTTTCCGCCAATCTGCCATGACTATAAAAAGCAGAAAATAAAGAAAATAAATAATATAATCGTTTATATTGTTTTCGTATTAACTTCCTTTAATGGCATTTTATTTTTGTCCATGTATCCATAATATGGTGAAAAGAATTGGTAGCTTTGCATAGCGTTTGGCTAAGGTTGGAAATTTAAATTGGAGCGAGGCAGCTCGACCCATAACGATAAAATTCCAAAATAAACAACTGAGTAACTTTACTTTACGTGCGTCTAAAATAAGAAAGTTAAGCTCTGTTTCTGAGAAAAAACGTACTGACTAACGCTTAATAACACCTTTAATTGAATATATCATTGAATAGATCCATACAAGATCAAAATAAATCGCGAGCAATGGTGAACGTTTGTAAAATAATCTAAATTAGAAATCTATTGCAGAAATGACTTATTTTATTGCGGATATTTTTGTAAATACGGCAAATTATTATTATAACACACTACCTTAGTTATATTAGAGGGAGTAAGCTTTTTACTATGCAGTCGCCTGGATCCTTCACGCGAGTAATGGAATGAAGTTGTATCCACGAGTATAAAAACTTTTCTGCAATTCTGAGTTGCAAGGCCGTAAGGTGGACTTTGGGATGAGGATGAAGCAGAACTGCATTGATTAGGGAAAAGGGGGGGAAGGACGTGAGGAGAGTGAAGGGGATGGGAGGGCCGTCATACCCTTCGCTATTCGTTTTTATTTGACCGTGAGAATGACAAAGGTCGATGTTCCTCTTCATTGATCGAAATATTTAGGACAAAAACATATATTGCCACCCTAGGAAATATATAAAATAGTTTACCTAGGAGTTGTCGAAGAGGTACTTTAGGAATATAAGCCCTCAGACCATGTTACAATATTCATTATGTAGATTAAATTTAAATTTAAATTTGAAGACCATGTTTAGAATTGAATTGGAGCTGATTTTCTTGGATTGAATACGAATAATTCAGCCAGAATCGTAGTATATACTCTGTTATATCTAAAACCTTTTCAAAATAAATTCATCTATTATGAACTAAAGGTAATTGGAAAGAAATATATTTTAGCCATTTTACTTCATAATTCCCAGTAACTTGAAAGGCGCGTAATTTTCCAAAATATTTTCATGTTATGCGACGCAAAAATGTGTTATTTATTATATCAATACATATTTACTAATAGAAGGCGCCTAGCTGGCTATTCATGAGAATTTTTCAATGCAACTAAAATTCATCTGCAATACTGTTCTAGAAATACTAATAGTTGCTCATATCAGCATCTACTTTTCCTTCCATTCATGGTAAAAGATATCGTTTAATGAGTCTGAATTTCCTCCATGCATGTGCAATAGAATAAAGAATATTTCACAAATAAAATGGGATTAGATTATAAAAGATAAGGAATTTAACATTTTTTTCTTGTAAATACTTGGTATTTAAGACAAATGGGTTCTTAAAATAATTCCTACTAAACGCAGTTGGGGTCAATATTTTTTCTATGCTGATCAATAAATAAAATAACATTTCTATACCACTATTATGCAATATTTTCATCGAAATAGTAGCATGTGGGCATAAAGGCTCAAGATATTTGCTCCATGGTTACTAGATAATTCTACTTTCTGAAAAGGTAAATATAGCAATGCAAATTACGGGTGGTATTACTAACTTAATCTTGGAATATGAAACATCGTGCTCTAATCAGTCTAGCCAATTGTTATAGCAAAATATTTTAAATCGTTCAAGGTCAAAAACAAAGTGATTAACTTCATCAAAGTAACCAAGGCTCGAAAATTTCTTGAATAATCTTTATCAAACAATTTGTAAGGAATGTAGAAAAGCTAGGAATGTAAAAACTCGGTTAACATTTTGCCCATTCTTCACCAGCAACTGTATCATTCACTTACGCTTTCCCCTTCACGAATCTTTTACATCCTGACTTCTGACTACAAAAACTATTAAAAAAGAGAGTATTACCTCCTGAACCTAGCTTACTTGAGACTAATTTGCACCACATCTTTTGAGTAATTGCCTTCATCATGCACTTATCTTCTAGTTTCATATGGGAGAAGACGAGTGGAGATTTACACGCACAGGGTTGAGTTATTTTCGCCACCGTTTCTTTGGGGTTTTCAAAGCGAAAGGGTAAACATGCCGTTATAAATGAAGCCTTAGTTAAAATAATGCGATTAAGTTATTGAAATTGCCAATGTTGAGAGAAATGAGATTACAAAGAGAGAGAGAGCAGGGGAGGAAGAGAGAGATGAGGGCGGGTCAGGGATAGGAGTGCGCGGGGGAAAGTAGAAATACGGGAGATGGCGAGCCCCTAATAAAAGGTCCATAGGTGTTGGGAAATAAACTTCTAAATTGGGACTGAGAAGGGCGTGGAAGGGGGTGTGGAGGGTGAAGCGAGAAGATACTCAAGCCAGGGTACTGTGAATGGAAAAGGAGGAGTTGGCAGGGCTAACGAATGTAGAATGGAAAGAGATAAGATAATATTTAATGAGGCTGATTGGGGTACATGAGAGAGGAAAAAAGGAGTTTGGAGAACGTCGTGAGCAAACGAAGAGATGATAGCCAGGAATGGAAGAAGTTCGTTGCAGGAGGGTTGGGATATTACAAAGAAATTCGGTGAAAATAACATGGCAATCAATCCCCGCTCTTCCCTGGACAGACCCTCGTTGGACGGCACTCAGACGAGTTGTTTACATATATTTTCAACACCCATCGAGTGAATTGTAAAAATCTGGGAAATTTATGAGAAAAAAGTAGCACGCAAACTTTTTGTCTTTTCTTGAGTCATTATTCTTAGCCTTTATCCGACGTTGAAATCAGCTCGGTTCAAGTAGGTTTTTAAGAAACAATTGGAGGAGAGAGGGTGATGGAAAGGGATTAGTGTAAAGGAGAAAATGTGTGGAAGCGGCAAAGGATAAAGAGAAATAAATACACCTAGTCGCTCATCTAAGGAATAGATGCGTCATAAATGAGAAACACGGGAGATATGCGAGGAGTAGGATGCATAGGAGAGGGCATTCCAAGGGAAAGACAAAATAATGAAGTTGGACGAAAGGAGGCTAAAGAAAGGCAAATATGGACAAAAGAGAGAGGGAACGGGAGAGTGAGAAATTAAGTCATTAAATTGAATGTCTTGAGCGGAAGAAAGGGACTAGGGCTTGGGGAAGGGAGCAAAATTGTTAATAGTAAGAAGAGGAGACTTGTAGTGGTGATAGGGCAGGTGGAGAGCCGTATGAGATTAGATTTCATGCCATCAAAATAGGAAAGGTGAAAGAGGTTAATTAAAAATAAATCGGGGACATATAAGAACTTAAAATAGAGCGTTCTAGAAAATTGGGCTGAAGAACTGGGAGTAAATTTTCTCAGGAAAGAGGAAAAATCTCTCTCTTTCTTGGCCGTGCTATCGACCGAATTTCTTTTAGATAAAGGTGAAATAATCACTTTAAGAAGATGGCGTGGTGGAAGAGGGTGCTGATCGGTTGAAGAATGATCTATTCTGCTTTAAATTAACTTCACGTCACCATTTCATCATGTATTTAATTCCCACATTCCTTCTGCCTCGCATGGCGTGGGATAGGGTGCGAATTGGTTTAAAAAGGATCGTTTCTGCTTTAAATTACCTGCACGTCACCATTCCATCTACATTTTTAGACTTGTAGTGGTGAAAGGCTAGGTGGAGAGGTGTATGTGATTGGCTTTCATGGCAGCAAAATAGGAAAGATGAAAGAGGTTAATTAATAAACTCGGGGACATATAAGAACTTAAAAGAGCGTCCGAGGAAATGGGGCTGAAGAACCGGGAGTAAATTTTCACAGGAAAGAGGAAACATCTCTCTCACACTCACTTTCTTCGACCGAATCGCTCTCGACCGAATTTCTGGTAGATAAAGGTCAAACATTCACCATAAGAAGGTGGCGTGGTGGGAGAGGTCGAGGATCGGTTGAAGAATTATCTATTCTGCTTTAAATTAACCCCACGTCTCCATTTCATCTTGTTTTCAACTCCCACACTCCTTCTGCCTCGCGTAGGTGGGACAGGGTACGGTTCAAAAAGGATCTATTCTGTTTTTAATTAACTCAACGTCACCATTCCGTCTTGTTTTCAACTCCCACACTCCTCCTACCTCTCTCGCCACACATATCCCCCACCCGTCACTTTACTTAAACAAATCCCATCGCAAAATATTTTTCCGTCATTACCACCTCCATGCTTTAAACAACACCTAGTAAATAAAAACATTGTGGTAGAACGGAGGATTATTGCAATAATGCACCTATTCATTTTGACAACTTAAAATACATAAACAGAACCAGAGCATCTTACTTAATGCCTCCTAACTGATGTTAATATGATACGGTTTATCTTGAAAATTATGAAGCACATGGAATTCAATAGGACTAATTAAATACATATATTTTTTAGATGGAGAAAGAAACGTGGTCAGAGAAGAAAGACGAGGGTATAAGACAATGCATTATAATGATAAATCTGGAAAAAATGATGTAAAAGCTGATTGTATTCGGGTTTAGATTACCATCCTATGAATTTATCATATATTAATTATTCTCCCATTCTATTATAGATAGTTTCAATGTGCTACACATGCTAAAAGTGTAGACTATGCCTACGCATAGGAACACAAAAACTGACACACGAATTTTTGCGCTGCGTGCTACCTTATCAGTTTACGCAATGGAGTTAATCATAATGAAGTCACAACTGCAAATAAAAGGAGTTGAATGGTAATATATATAGATTTATTCTTGAACCATTATTAATATTACCACTAAATTACAATTCGTTTGTAATTCCGTGAGCCTTTTATGTAATAGGGGAATTTATTTTAATACACATGAAATGATTCAGTAATTTTTTATGCATTTTTTTATGGATAATGAAAGTGAACGTATCATATCATAGATTTTATTAACCCAAGTCCTCCAAAAACATAATTTATCCGGACTGTAATCTGGAAACCGATTCTATACTTGACAATGAAACAGCGTCAAACCTTCAAAATGTTTTAATATCTCTCAGAGGCTGAATAATTCCGTAGCAGACTCATCCGTAAACCTCATAACTTATGGAGCAGTCATCAATATTTTCATCATTCTAGGACCATTAACCTGATCCTTGTTTGCGGAAAACGAAAAGGTTGGAGATAGAAATAGAATAAGAATCAAGGAAACATTTCCATCAATACTTTTTTCCCTTAAATGCTGAAGTAATTTTACTGCAGAAATCACTTATTTGATTTGGTTTGTGCCCAATT
Organism: Pyrrhosoma nymphula; assembly: GCA_963573305.1. Taxonomy (NCBI): domain Eukaryota; kingdom Metazoa; phylum Arthropoda; class Insecta; order Odonata; family Coenagrionidae; genus Pyrrhosoma; species Pyrrhosoma nymphula. The sequence goes on from OY754328.1 coordinate 147,978,191, forward strand.
TGAGTCCAGGAATGATCGCTTGTTGAAAAGTGTTTTGCTGGCTTAGACATTTTTTCTCTCCAAATTAAAAATAGGATGCTGGCAATTATTTCACGTTCCTGGCCAATCAGAACAAACATATAAATTAAAGTTTATATTACAACAGTCATAGCAAAAATAATGCTAAATACAAGGATAGTCAAGTTAATTTAAATTGTAGATGATGGGCTTACGGGAGCATAGGTACTTCTGGGTGGTTGATTTTGAATATGAGGATGAGATGTTCGGCATATCATTATGTACAAAGCTATCAGTTTTAATTTGATTACTCTCGATCTGTTTTAAAGCGTTATTTAATCAAAATATCATTTCGATTTTAAAGCCCGGTGGAGTTGCCGAAGGATATTTTCAAGTACTGCTATTCTTCGTGTAGTAGTATGCTGTAGTGTATACCTCAACAATTATTAATTTAATGTTATTGTTAGAAGAATATTTCTTTTGAATACATTGGTAAAAAACCTAAATATATAATTTTTATTCGCGCAATTGAAACTTATTAAAAGAGTGTAAAGAAAAATTTTATCTTTCCAGAATACTTGTTTTGGACAAAAATATATCTCGAAAGTTTATTTTGAGAAATACGGTATGAGACATGCGCATACACATCATTGTTTTGTATCTCATCGTCACAAAGTCTACGGTGCAAGCATTTATTTATGATGGAGAACAACAATGAAATATTAATGTTTTAATTACTGTGAGTGAAGTCTCGAGTAGCCCCAGAGAAACACTACCGTTCCCAAATCTGAAGAGGAGGCAATTTAACTCCAACCATCTCCCTCCTTTGTCTTCAAATCCTATTGATACTTCAGTCCTCGCTTCCGTTCACCATTCTGTCAGCGATTCATTAACGAGTTTGCTGGAAACTTTGTGTCTCCTCCGACTGTCATAATGGAAACAGATCCAGAAGATCAGACATCACTTTTGGACGAGGTAGCACAAGAGGTGACTTGATGACTTGAATATTCGGCGAAAGCGGACCTACGGGCAGCCCTCAGTAATTGTTGTAAGGGGGCTTTGTTTTGCTAAGGGAAGACAGCGCTATTATAGACTTCCCCTTCCAACCAGTCAGTGAGCTAGAGTTGCATTACCGAGACTCAATCTGAGGCCGACGACGGGACCACGGGATTTTTGACTTTGATGAAAGGTGTTAATAAATTTGAAAAGAAACATTATAATTGTTACCAATAAGGGACAATTGCATTCAAAATACGATGTTAGTTGCGATATTTCACAAAGGAAAAATAATTTACTATGACCGGGACTCGAATCGGGGACCGGATCCCTAGATTTCGCACCAAGTGCTTTTCCCGGTTAAGCTACCGAGCTGTCATTTGGAATAAAAAAGTTAAACTTTGTTTTTTACACGTCAGATTTTAATTTTCACGACCATGGTTTCGATGGTTAACGTAATCATCAGGTAAAATTGTTATAACGTTAACCGTCGAAACCATGGTCGTGAAAATTAAAATTTAATGTGGCAAAAAACAAATTTTTACCTTTTTACTCTCAATTAATAGCATGTTCCATGAAGTTACGCCAGAAACCACCACTTTTAACAAACTGTCCTTATTCCCTGTGGATTTTTATAGAGCTTTATAGGAACAAGTTTTTCAGGACTGCTGAAAATATGATGCAACAGAAGCAGTCCAAAGCGTGCGCTTAGCAAGCGTGCGCTTAGCAAGCGTGCGCTTGGGAATGTACTCATCGTTCAATTAGTAATACGAGGTCTAGCTTAGCGGACTCTAGTAACCACTGGAAGGTCCTCTCCTCTCTCATCAATCATTACTCTAGCGGTAGGCGTCAGTCGTAAGGTAAGGAAAGCGCAGCAAAGACCAGACGAATAGAGCTACACGCTGTGAGTCAGCACTACACTCCTTGCACCTCTACTCTTCTCAGCAAAAGGACTTCGTTCCAGATGATTGTGACCGTGGTATATTTACTGGGCTGGCTCTATTGGAAGCATTCGGGAGTTCTTCTCGCCATAATTTGTCCACTCAAACATATTTTTCCACTCATGCTTTCGACTCAGACTCTGACTTTTAACCCTATAATCTATAGAGATAGACGCTTGAGTCTGAATGACACCCCTTTAACCTACACAGCCCTGCTGTCATCAAGAGGCTGAAGGAGCAGTAAATATGAAAAAATGCAGCATAACTCTCGCCAACCGTTCTTAACCCTACGTGATCATCTTTTCGAGCCAAAATGAAGATCGTCCCACACACTGCCTTGAAAAAATAAGAAATTAGCGAAGGGAATGATAAGGAAGTTTTACAGTAAGCATATAGAAAGAAGTCACAATATTATCGTCCAAGTACCAAATATTCTCACGCTAACCCATCCTAGTTGGATCGAAAATACTTTCATGGTAACTAGAAAATATTAAGGTGAAATAAATGAAGGAAGGGAAAGAAAAAATTCAAAATAGCAATTGGATATCTTAATAATAGAATATCATACTATTATATAAAAATATGATCGTTCGTGTGTGTGTGTGTTTGTGTGTTACTCAGATACACAAAGCTCACGGAACCGAATGAGATTAAATTATGCACGAATACAGATATTATACTAGGTTCAAATATCGGCTTATTTTTGTTTTAAAGTAAATCAGCATTTCAAGATTATGGCAATTTCCAAATTTTTCGAATAAAAGGGCTTATTGATGCAATGTAAACATTTATTTTTACGTGGAATATTGATTTTGCTAGTAGAGCTGACTTTTGGGGCTTAATTTGGACTTTTAAAAGGTCTCTTTTGGAAACATTGAATTAATTAATATTTTTACTCCAATAATTATTTTAATATTTTCAGTACAAAACTAATATTTCTACTAGAAGAAAGAGTAATCATTCTCAAACATCTGCTAAGGTGAGGATGTATGACTAATGTTTTGCGTCTTTAATGTTAAAAAATGTACATATGTTATGTTTCTTTATTTAAAATAACATTAGAACATGGTCTCTATTGGTAAGGGAAAAAATCATTCCTTTCCTTTTTTTATTCACATAACGCTACATAAGAGGATGCTATATGAAACATCTAATAGTTGATATACCTCTGATTAAAGCTTCTTATCCCATGTGAAAGATAATTAGGCATGTTTTAGCCATGCCAAAAATTAGTTCGCAAGTAGTCATCGAAAATATGTTAAATTTGAACTTCGAGATCAAGAGTTTTTTTATTGAAAGAAGCTCGCATAAAAAATGAATGAGAGGGTACAACAAGGATTTGATGTCACACTCATCTGAATAAGTACTGAATTGTTTTTATCAATAAAATTTCCCAAGTGCGCTGGAAGGTGAAAAGGTCATGTGAATGAAAAACGAGTTTGAGAAAATCAAAAGATGAGACTCTTATGGAGGATCGAAAATCGTTTTCCTCTAGTCTAGGGAGTCAAGTTACGTTTTTAATTAACATGCTAATAGAGTACGCGTTAGAAGTTAATAATCGAAGATTTTTGATGATTAGGGGAACCAAAACTGGGGCAAGTCTCAACAAGTGGGGCGAGGACATACAGAGCAAAGGAATAAATGCCAGACAGCCGGAGGAAGGATAAGAGCCTAGGAAATATCTTGCCTGAGTATCAATTGCGCCCTGTCCTCACCCACGAGAGATATACTATAGGCGTTCCCATGAGACATTGGAGATACGTCTTATAATACACGAACTCAAATGTTTTATGGAAATATCTTGCCAGAGTATCAATTGCGCCCTGTCCTCAACCATAAGAGATTTAGAAAAGCGTTCCCATGAGACATTGGAGATATATCTTATAGTACACGAACTCAAATGTTTTCTCGAACCCGTGGAGTGAATGAATTTTTTTAAATATCAAATTTATGTCAGTATGGTAAAATATTCTTGAAAAGTAAAATACATCAGTTATAATAAAAAATAGCTCTATAAAACAAGTCTTGTATTCATTAATGCAGCACCGTCAGAATTAACTTTTATTAGCATCATATTTTGTTATGGCATTTTCATATCATCTGTAATTGCAGTGAGTTCCAGTTGCCTCAAGGATATTGGTCCTCTTTCCTTCTTTTTTCAGATAAAAAGGCCATGGGTTACCTTTGACAAACTGATACAGGGGTAATGAGACAAGGAAAAACCATGTAAGTAATTTATAAAAGGGAATGAAACCTAAATGCCGTAAAACACATGGCTGTTTCACTTCAATTCATTTAAATACAAAAGAAGGAAACATCTAAAATAAGGAGGGATTTTTATTGACAGTGAACATAGTTATTGGTTGTACGGATTTAATGGTGAAAAATGTATGTTTCTCCAGTCAGAGAAAGTGAAAAATAAATTTTCTCCTTCTTTGAAAAATATTGACATTTCTTGAAAGGTTATCGTAAACGTGTGTTGGCAGTTAGTATTTATAATTGTTTGCCTGCAGGCAGGCTGTTTCAACCCTTAATTTCTATATAAAGGAATGAACTGTTTTACGTTTGTTTTGTGACCGGCATTTCACCTTGTATTGATGATCATTCCTTGGTAGGGAATTCAGGTTTCCCACCTCCTATCATACCTTCCTCCCCATGCTTTTCTTCCCCTTTGTATGTAGAAAAATCAACAAAGCTCACTTATTTTCTACTATTTTGTAATGTCTCCAATTCCTGTATTTTCAGCATTTCTGTTACACTCTTCGTCCTAACATGTTTCCCCAAGAAATTCCCGGCCACCTTTTCTTGTGCATTCTCAAAGCATTAACGGTGCCCTTCTTCATTTGGATCCCAAAAATGACGCATATTCCAAAATTGGTCGTATCAGAATCTTATACTACTTTACATTAGTGGCTTTACTGCTTCCCTTTAGGCTTCTCATCACCAAATTAAATATTTAAATATTTTTCTCGCAATGCTTCCCACTTTCGGCCCAAATCCTTATTTAAACTTCTTAACTTTTTTGCACAAGATAACATTGGGAATAGAGTTTATGAGAAATTGTAGCCTCGCTAAGCTGTTTATTTTATTTATAAAAGTATTTAGTATAAATTATCTAGGATTTATATCCCTTCCATTATTTATAACCTATTATGCCATTCAATCTACATTATTAAGGACTAAATGATCATTTTCCTTCTCAATTTTCCTGTAGATAATGCATTTATCTTCAAAAAGCCTTCATTGAGAATAAATATTATCTGAAAGATCATTAATGCACACTTAAAAAACAGACAAAGAACTCTTTCTTGCAGAACACTTGCAGTTACCTTAGTCTTTTTGGAAAAGACTTTTCTCACTTTTACTTTTTGAGTCCTATTCTTTAAAAAGTCCATTACACTCGCAGACACATCCACAAGGTCACACTCTACAGTCTCTTTTCAGTGGTGATTTACTCACCTTTCACGCAAGCCGAACACGTTCTATTTTGCTAAAAGCTTTTGAAAAATAACTATTACTGCATCCACTTCTATTCCGGCATCAACAGAGTCAACAATCCCTTGGCAGATCTCTAAAAGTTGCGTTTAGCCTATCCTATAGCCTAGTAAGTTATTGAATAACTCTGAATTGAATTTTTCCGCTCTCACAAATCACATAAGATAATCGGCAATTATCTTCTATACTATCTTACAGGTCACTGACGTGAAGCTTACCGTTTTTTTTATTGTCTCCTTATACCTTATCTCCGACTTTGAAGGCTGAAGTTCCATTCGCGGGAGTATTCCCCTTCTTCCAGACATAGGGTAGGAAACTGATGTCCATGCTAATATAGAATTAATAATTAATGTAATTTCTCAGCCATGCGTTTGCTATTGAATATTTTTTTCTCTACTTTTTGTCTTAGAGGGCGTAATCCCGTATCCATGGTATTTATTTTATTAATCATCCATGTAAATACACTTGCACACCAATTACCTTTTAGTTATCATCTTTGATTTGAGTTTCATCCCTTTTTATAAACTGTTGGCTTCAATTTCCTCCACCTTAAGTATTAATAGATTGATTGCCGTTATCCTTTAAAATAATGTTTTGCAAAAGTGCTTCCATTTCATTTTTTCAATTCGCTAATAAATGCTGAAAACAACATTTTATAATTGTTGAGTGACTTCAAACATGCACTGCATTCAATATGATTGGATCTTATCTTTTAAATGACCTGATTACGCTGTTGTAAAACTCAGGGTCAAATATTTTTGCATACATTTTTTCGGAGCCAAGGTATGTAGTCTTTCTTCCAATATTTTCTTAAAAGCCTCCCACAGTTCCTTTACGTAATAACCACTTTCTGTACATCCCGAGTGCCTATCGCTTAAAATTGTTTGAAAAATGATACTACATTCGCGTTTGTTGCCATAATATTTATTATTATTTAGTCCCATTGAACAGAATTATTTCCCAGTAAAGTTGCAATAGCACACACCGCTGAATGGTACCTTATTTCCGAAAAAATGTCCACATTCCCTATCCAATTGTTTGGTCTCAACATAGTGTTATTTAGTAAGAAGCAGTATTTAACATATTTACCGTTATAATTCTCAAAAAGGAAATAGTACATTCTATATCCTTTGCCATATTGTTAAACGGCTACTGGCTTCACCAATGGAATACTGGGCAACGTTTTTAATTTCCTTTACGATTGCCTGGGCTGGCAAATATTTGCTCTGTTGGTCTTCCAGGCTATTAATTCCGAAGTTAACGCTTGATTGCATTATGTGGCTCACGGTAGGATAACATTCAAGTTAGTAAGGATCATTTTTGAATTGAGGGTTATCTTAATTGCTCCAGAGGCAGTTCACTCTGGCGTGAATTTTATTTGCCTATCAAAGAAGAAATATTTTCAATTTGCAAATATTGTGAGAACAGCTTTTGGATTAAATTATTTGTCAATACAACTGTATTTCAAAAATAAGAAAAATCATATTTATATACCTTATGTATCGAAACTTACTACTGGGGAGTGGGTACCTTTGGAGAATACCTACTATACTAATGACTAGAATAAGGCTTGTCGTGCACCAATTCGTGATATAAAACATTTCGAGACAAGAGTAAAATAATTTCTAAACATTTTATGATGAAATGTAGACTATTACATTTAAAAATAAATTAAATGAAAAATGGAAGAGGTGAGTTACAAAAGTAAAAAGACCAATTTAGCTTCAAAATAAGTTTACATTCAACGTTTATGAAAAATGATTTGGGGTTATGGACGAATGCAAATCTCAAGAGGATGGTGTAAATGTGCTGATCGCACGCTTTGTTCGATTTCCTTCAAATATCTGAGTGGGATAGAGGGATGGACCCACGTAGGAGTTGGTTTTTTGAGAACCTAAAGCAGTCGGAAGCAAAATCGGTAAGCTCATCTTCATTCTTAATCATGGGTCAAGGAATCTTGTGATTATAAATACTTTTTTAAACTCAGCAGATGAAACCACTTGATGGTTTCATAATGTTTTGGGAGAAATGTATTTTTGCAAACATTTAACACTCAATTTAGATGATTACTGAAGTATACACAATGAGGCATATTACATAAAATTCCTTTTGGAAGGTATTTTTCATTGCAATATATCACCGAGTGCATATCAAACTATCCAAAAACTCATAGTAAATAAATATATATATATACACAAACTTAGAAGTGGAACACAAAATATCCTAATAGTTTATGATGCACTTTAGTCAGAAATTTTAAGAAGAAGCTAACCTAACAATTGTTATTATACATTTATTTTTGCTTTTAAATATTTCAGATTGTTCCATATGTCATTACAGGTAATGTATGTGCAAAATGGTGAGGATCACGGGCAAATCTGCTTACTCTCAAGATAGTCTTTGAGTGAAATAAAATGAGAGGGTTGGATGTTTTTGGTACATGTGAAACCAACTGAAAGGGGGAAGATATTGTTGATACCAATGATGATGGATTGTTATTTTGGTCAGGAGTTGACGGCAGTCAAGATACATGCCTGCTCTTAAATGACAAAGTAAAGGATAATATCCGCTATTAAGGTAGGAAAATGGGAAATTCGGAGTAAATAGATGAAGAAAGTATTAAAAATGGAAGTAGACGCTAAAGAACATGTTCCAGGGAAGGATGTTATTAAATCAGTGACGAAGAAGTAAGAAAAGGCTGTGGATGGATAAAGAGAGGGAACATGCATGCCAAGTGTAAGTGAAGAGGTGGAAGGACCCTGAGGATATTTGAAGATCAATATAGTAAGAATAGAATATTTAATAGAGATAATCTACATTCCAAATGCCTTGCTTAATTTGAATTATTCTCCAAAAGAAACAAACAAATTTATTTATTTGGGAAATTATCAGTGCTAACTTATCCGCTTTCCAGTAATTCAATAGCAAAGTTTTATAATTTCCGTGAGGAAACTTCTTCCAAAATTAATGCCGCTTCATCCCCTCGACTCTTTCGTGACTGAAAGTATTCATCCACTGAATTATTAACAAAATAGAGCTAAGAGAGTGGGGAGAATAATATAGCTGAGCGGTCAGACTTTCTTTCTCCTCTTTTACTTCACATTTGTTTGTTACCATTTGTTTCCAATACGTTGGCGGAAGAGGAGCAAAAAGAGGTGGAGAGAAAGAAAACAAGACGGTGAGTGAGCAATCTTGGTGGTAGGTGAGCATCTTCATATCATCTTCTCCTTCACTCTGACCTTTATAACGCTTGAATTTTTTTTCCATCTCCTTTCTCGACGTGCTCGTTTCTAAACCCTCGGAAATGAGGGGTACACACCTCCGCGGGACGTTTCATCCCTTCTTCCATTCTCCACCTCTCCTCCTGCAACTCTACCCCTCGGATGAGAGCTTCGTGGAAAGGATTGTTTAGGGAGAAAGCGAAGGGAATAAAAAGTACAGAGAAGACCAATTGCTATGAGGCTCACTTCCAACCCCTCCATTCTACCTTCTTCACTCCCATTCCCCCACCCATACCTTCCTCCCCGCACCCTCCCTTTATCTTTCCCGCAATTCATCTCTCCATCTGTAACTTCGCCTGGCTTCTCTGTTTGCTCCCCCTCTCTCTCCGCGCAAGGGGATTCCCTCAATTCTCGTCCCCTTAAGCCTTTGGAGTTGCCAGACGCATTTCTATTTGACACCTTCTCCCCTCTCTTCCCCCGGTCCCCACTCCTCCCTTCTTCACCCCCCTCCCCCTCTTTCCCCGGTCCCCACTCCTCCCTTCTTCACCCCCCCTCTCCCTCCATTTCCTCCTCTCCTCGTTTGATTTATTCTGCTCAGCTTTTTTCGCACTCTGTCTCACTGCCCTCCGTTAATTGTTTGTATCACTCGCCATCTCGGAAGGGAGCCTGATCTTTTACTAACAGTGACTTTAAACTATCATAGACAGCAAGGAGCCCTTAATAATTCTATGAATTAACGTACTGGATGATAGACTTTTTCTAACTCTGATATTTTTCAATGTACATTAAAAATGGAGTTTTTTCAAAGAACCGCTGATTTAAACGATAATAAAAGTACTAACATATTATCAATTAATTTACAACTCTTCCAATTTAAACTATAACAAACTTGTAAAATAAATGCACTATAAGCTGCAATTGACAAAGAAAATAAATAGTATCCAAAACTGCTAACACAAGGATTGCTTTTATTTCTTAAAATTATCATGAAAACTCTTAGGAAACACTAAAGCAAAATATCCCCATCCATATATATTGGGAATCTATCAGATTAACTAAGAAATTCGCTATGCTCCTAACACAGGCCAAAGTCATAAACACTGAAAATAAGAATTGAAATATGCAAATAATCATTGTCTATTAAACTATTTGTCGCGTAAAATCATTGTAGCAATGGTTGGAGGTTAGCGATTCTTTATTTTTAACGCTGCATCAACAAGTGTAAATAAATTTTTTGCATACAGAGCTAGGTATTTATATTTATACAATCGAAATAATAATGCTGCCTAACAGCAACCTTTAAATATATCAAGGGCGCTATATCAAATTCACCCATATCCCAAAGCTCATTATGCCATGACCCAATTATTATGTTCCCTCCTCCACCCCCTTCCTTCACCGCTAGCGCAAGCCAATGGGGTTGGAAACATGCGAAGTGATCAAAGCCGTGATTACCTCAACGGCCATCTACTCCCTTTTCAAAGGGACCTACATATGCTGACAACCTTAATCTAGGAAGGACTAGACTGTCATTTGATGCTGCTCCTGCATAAGGGCTCGGTGATGTCCAGCGGGAGACGCCGTAATTTAACGCATGGCGAAGTATTAAAGGGCGCTCCGACTGCCTTGCACGGACGTCAAAGCGGGCGACTGGATTTTCTTCACGGATAACCTGATGCGTTCACATTTTCGCCACCCAAATGGATGCTAACTCAGATGTCTTACCTCCAGCGTTAGTTCCTTTTCCATTCCCTCCGACATTACCGCCCCGATATTTCACAGATTAGAGACTGACTCAAGCAAATGAGTCAAGGACTCTAACCCTGCACGTTTGTGGGCTCTAGAAGGTGCGGTATGCTCGAGTAAAACAGTATACATGGGAACCCGCACATGGTAGCAAGCCAAATTTTCTTTTATAAAAAATAACGATATTAAAAGATTAAGCTCTAGAGATGGTTTAACCTCGTCTCCTAGATATACTGGTAAAATACAGTTAAAGAATATGACCGGCTTAATAGCAAGGAATATGTTCTGGCACGTTTCCTTAAAGCGTCGACGGGCTCTCATTTCTTCACACTTGCTATAAAGCCTCCCTCCCTCCTTCTCTCTATATCATCAGGCTCCATTATAATCTTTTTGCTCAGCATGAATTCATGTTTATCCAAGCGTTTACCTAAGCATTAGCTAATTACAAAGTATAATAATAAACAAAGTATAATCATAGAGTAAGTAAATTTAGAGTGGCAACGAGATAGAGAGATTAGGATATAATTATTTTAAATGATGTTATGGCCTAGAGATGGAAGAGTTGTATCGAAGTAGCAGTATAAGCTGGAACAATCGAGCTCGGCTTCAACTTCGGCACACGGACACTTAATTCAGTGTCACTTCATTGAAATAGTGTTCTAATGATACTGTCAGTATCAGTATATTTACATAGCAACGTATGTTAATCCCGTCAAGCCGTAGCACCGCGGCTTCGTAGCCGTAGCGCGGAGGCTACGATCAAGCCGTCTGTGTAAATAGTTGAATTTTAATTACTTACTCTATGGTATAATATACCACCTATGGAATCTATTTTTAGCACTTTTATATTTACTTGTTTTAAATCTAAATCATGAAGTTAATATAGAGCTCTCTTTTAGATATTTATCTATCACATAGTGGACATCAATATGGGCTCTTAAGTTTGGTGTTTTGAAGAATTCATCCACGTTATGCAATGAATACAGAAAAATTGTAAACTCCCTAGTTATATCCCATGAATACCATAAATCAAACTATTTTGAGATGAGAAGTATCGGAATCCAAAATGGCATAATTTAAGTTTCTGAAACCGTTCTTTCATGTCAAGCAAATATGCAAAAGAGTCAGATTTATCACTCTAGTGTACAATGTATGATTAAATGTGGTGCTAAAATTCTAGGTTTTGCACGTTAAAAGTGAGCCTTATGAAATTAAAATCTTATGAGAATAGTCAAATCATGGGAGGTAAATTTATCGGAGAAACACTATTTGGAAAAGATCTTTGGCCTTAGGACGATGGCTTTATAGCTGTAAAAACTGTATAAAACTATATACGCAGACGAAAACCCGGAACTACTGAAATTATCAAATCAGCGCCGCGTATACCTACAAACTAATAACATAAAAAACAACCCGCATGTGAAGAGATTTTAGAAAAATTTGATCTAAATGACGGTGGAGTAAAACTTTCTTGCTATCATGAAGACGTAGCTCATAATATCGACCTGGTGGATTATTTATAATGCAGCGAAAATTGTCTTTGCTCGTCTTGAAAAATTGTTAGCAGTCTTTAATGTACCGAGGGCTACCTTAAAGACTGCTGGTCAAGAGTTTACTAGGTTAAAGATCCCCTTACAACCAATTTAGTTTAGATTTATGTCCAATCTCGATTGTAATATAAAAAAGTGGAAATAATCATATTCAAAATTGATGGATGATATTATTGAATTGATATGATAGCAAAGTATATCATAATTTAAAATGTTTTTTTTAGTGAAAGATACACAATATGAGTTTTTTGGAGGGCTAAATAAATTTTATTTGGTACATTAAAGATTTATCGCATAAAGTGGTTGTATTGAGGTGAATGTGAATTATATTTGAGGTAATTATATGTAGAAATAGGGAAGGCCATTTACCAGAAATCAGAGAAAAAATTAAATTATGCACAGGGAATAATGAATGGAGCAAGTGGCAGTACATAAATGGAGCGAAAAACTTGTTTCATTACGGCATGCGGTCACGGTCAACTATTAGTTTATGCAATGATTTTACTTACAAATAGTGTCTGCACTCTCAATAGATGTTAAATCAAAATTGAATTCCTTAAGTTTTACTGGGCCTTTACAGCTTTTATGCAAAATTCTACGGTTAATAATATATTCTCTATGATAAAGACTCCGTAGTTTGTTCCGAGTTTCCTTTACACACGAACTAAGTTAAAAATAACGGTAGACCTCCATTTAAAATTTGTAAATGTATAACTAATCATAAGGAATGTATATACTTATAAGCCACAATTTCCAGAGTACATAGAAACTTTTACTTTCACTACTCCTCCTTCTAAACAAGAAATTAACCAAGGAAATATGATGTTAGTGGTGTTCGCATTGCAACGAAGGTTCGAGATTAAATCTCCCGCAGGCTGAGAGTGGGTCAGGTGTACACAAGAAGTGGTTTTACGCCTTGAATGCTTGCAGAGCCGTTTTAAAACGTTGTTCGTTCTCTTCCGTAGAAAGATTTACGCCGTTTCAAATAGACTTTCGTTCATTTGCGCAGAATAATTTACGCCGTGTTAACTTAGCGTTTGTAGCGAAAGGGTTAATGTTGAATAGAATGTGGTAAGGAACAAATGAAATCCTTGAAAAAGATCGATTCTTCAATGAATAACGGAGTTCTAAGATTATTTGGAGTAAGTTGACTAGAGGAGACTGAGAAAAACGAATTACAAAGGGCAACTTCATTGGCAAAATTATAACTTAAGGCACATGAGGTAAGACTAAAAAGGCCCAAGATATAAATGAAAAAGAAAATTATTCATCCAGAAAACCAATACAGAAAGGGAAATCCCGCAGAACAGCTGCTTGAGTTGCGTTGGGAAGATGTTGACTAGATGAAGGTTGCAAAAGATATTATGGACGAGGTTGAACATTCATCGAATACAAAGAACAACGAATGAGTTACATAAGGTGCTCAAATCTCTTAATGTAAATCTCTAAATATATATTAAATTTCAAAAATGCAAATTAAAACATTATTTTAAAAATGTTAAGTAATTGTAAGAAATATTTTACTTCAAAACGACCGCATTTTTACATCAGATCCAAAAACCGATACTCACGAATGCAACTACTTCAAGAAGCACTATTTATAACTTGAGTGCAGATAACCTTTAGCTTTTCACCTTTATTTGGAAGAAAAGTTGATAGTTTCAGTGTTTGCCAATTGAAATATTAGGACCTCAACACAATGTCATTATAAAATAATTTTAATTGTATTTATTGAAATGAAACTCAAACTGTGAACGTTTTCTACAATACTTAACCCGAAGTATTTTCTTTTTACTTAAGCCCTAGTTATGAAACTTCACAATAAATAAGTAATCTATCAATACGTAAAATAAAAAGATCTAAATCATGAAGAAATAAATTATTATCATTTGCCATTAAGGTTACAGCGAAAAAAGTGTAAATATAACGGCCGAACAGTTAAGGGATGAAATTGACTATAACACAAATGTAAACGATACAACAAATCACCATTGAGATATACGTATTGGCGCTTTCATGTATCAAGCTAGATGACATTCCCTCGTTTAAATTAATAATATCGCTACTTCCTCTTTGGATTGAATACTTTCATATACATAAAACTTTCAATACAAAAATATCAAATTTTCGAGAAGTGCGTTTTGATAAGTGATGAGGGCACGTTGTCGCAGTGGTTGATTATAAGCGTGGTGACTCGCTCTGATAATTATCAGAGCGAGTCACCGCGATCACAAAAATGTTTGCAATTCTTACCCCAATAGTATGACTTCAATTGACCGACATGAGATCCGCTTTGATGCATTGCGCATTGTGGTATCGGGTACTTTATCTGCCCACGGGATATATTTCACGGAGTGATCGTTCCCAAATAATTCATTCTGCGTTTGAGACCGATAACGAGGAAATAATAACAAAACCATGTTTGGCACAAACTTACAACGTACACTGGAAAAACATGGCCACTGAAATGCATGCTGAAATCGCGAAATAATAATGCTAAAGGGAATTATGAATCAGGAATTCCTTCGGGTGCCAACCAAAACTCTCAAACTCTAATTGATATTATTAATTTATTTTACCATGTGGATAAACGTACAAATTTTAAATAGGCCATGGAATGGGAAATCAAAACGCAAACTATTACGTAACAATGGTTAAAAATTATATGTTTAAGTATTGGTCACGAAAGTCACTGGTTTTTCCAAAAAGCTCTATAAATCATCACCAATTGCTTAATTTTGCCTGATAATCTAGAAACAGGATCTGTGGCAACACTCTTTAAACTTCAAGTGAATAATGTTTCTTTTCGAGAATCTTCTAATACGGAGATTGTAGTCCAAGGCCATCAAAAGAACTATGAAGAAGGTCCTTTGAAGGCCTTGAAAGATAAAAGAAATATTCCTACCTTTCTAGAGGTGATGAGCGTACCATAAAAGAAACACGAAATAAACTGAAAAACAAATATAAAAGTGGTTTCGAACTAGACGCAGCTCAATATAAAGGTGTTTGTTAATTTAGTGCATATTTTACTAATTTTACAATATAAACTTCTGAGATTATTTTGAAATATTGTAAACTCTCCTGAATTATTTATGGATGAAAAAAATGAAGATCGCATGGTTGCGAAAGAATGAAGAATAATGGCCAATTTTCAATTAGTTAAGGTTCGTAAAAGTTTTCTATTTAGAGTAGAAAAAACAAAGTCTGATCAGTAGATAGATATAAATATATTACCTTAATTACTTAATCATTATTTAATACGATTTAATCGGAATGACACTACCATCAATTCCGACAGTTTTTATACCAGATTTATCTAATAGAATTATTTTAGACTTAAATAAACGAAAAAGAAATATAATTCTCTTCACTATCGTTCCACTATACCAGTATGGGCATTTATCTTCAAAGGCTTTGTAATAAATGGGAAAATCATTAGTTTTTTTCCATACTTTACTGATGGTGGGTATTATTTCAACGATGGTTCGCACGAAAATGAGGACGCTCTCAAGGGTTCAAAAGTAGAACTACGCAGTACTTTTTTGCTTGAAAAAGTGTGAGGAATGGTGAAGAATCCATTTCATATCACGAAAAATCTAAGAAAACTTCAATACGCCTCAAGAAAACATAATAATACAACTTTCGAGGTGATAAAAAGGTAAGGAAACAAGTTCAAATCGTGGTACGAGAAAAGTTCACTTTCATGGAAAGGTTGGCATAAATAACTGATAAAAGCCCTGAGGAACAATAAGAGAGGAAGAAAGGATAAGTGTGGTGAGTGGAGGACTTGGAGTGGACAGAGGAAAAAGAAACATAGTGAGACGAATAGTAAATTGGAATGAGGTAGAAGAGGAAGGGATTGAAGACTCTAAGAAGGGTTACCTATAAGGGACTAGATAGAGAGTGAGGTTGAGGAAAGACCAAAGAACTACGAACTAAGGCCACAGTACTTATTAAGGTGGGTAGGGGTTTTTGTGTGCAGGGGGCGACAATTGGTTTGTGAAACCAGTATGGGGCACAGAAAGCAGGACCCTACATGAGAAACGTGTTCCCACATTTAACACGGCCGTGGTGGGCACAATAACAGAATACGACGGTGTCCTCATACCTGCAGTTCCACTGCTCCCTGAGCACGGGTTCTCTTTAGCTCACCCGCCGTAAAACATCCATACAATGCATAACATATGGCATTTTGTCCGACATTTCACCTGTGTTACAGTACTTCGCATTACCACGTCCCTACTGTCCGCAATACACGTCCTGGTACGCTTATGGCGCAGTAGCGTGAGAACTTCCAAAGGAAGCACTTTCAAGTTCCCAGCATTGAAACTGACCCTCTCCCATGCTAGACGGCCGACTACCGCCGCGCCGCACCCAAACTGGGGTGAGTGTTTCTCGGCATGAGTCAATGGTAGGCGTGAATCCACTTCATGGGCTGAGGCATTCGACGGATATCTTTAATCCAAATTTCGTACTTACTTCCTCCGGGACCATATTCTGCGAAATTTAAACACACACCTTTGAAATTACACTAGCCCAGAAGTTTAGTACATTCATTTCCCCTCCTAAAGCGACGGCGTTCTTTTTCCGTAAAAGGCAAATGAAAGTAATTTTTTTGACTTTTTCGAAATAATCTTATAGTAATAATTATGTATTGGGTAAGGTCGCGGTGTCATAATAACACACGTTTTTCATTTGGGAGCGCCACGGCGTCGGCAAAGGCTAGGTTCGCCAGGCACACATGAATACAGTTCTTTTAGAGTACAAAAAGTTATAATTGAAAGTGAATTTGTGCGTATTAAAAATCCATAAATATACGTTATTTGTGACAGAGTAAAGTATGCATGTCCGAATATACGCCAAAAGTATCCATGTTGGAGGGAATATGATTTAAAAGCTACATTTTTGTTGTCGCCAGGAGATAGAAATAAGGGTTTGGCTATGGACATGAAAGGTAGGTTTAATCTCCAGTACAGATTAAGATCAATGTAATAACATAATTGAAAGATGAAGTTTTATTTTCGCTACGGTTTCATATTTTATCCCAGCGTGGTTATTTCGCAGAGCATATTGTGTAAAACCTGAACAAATTTTCATATTAAGAAGTAGAAATTAATTTACACGGGATGTTGCCTGAATAATTATTAATATTGTAAAAACACAAATTTTGTCACCAATTCTGGAGACGAAATCGTTTGAGTATAATATGTTTAATACTTGAATGATGAATGAATGAGGGTCTTTAATAAGGGACAGGTGCGGCTTAACTGTCCGTTAGCCTCTTGGAACTAGGAAATTATTTTAACAAGAAGCTATTCCCGTTAACAATAATAAGAATACTAATGATGCGAAAATTTCATTTTTTTGAATGGACTCAGATTTTTCCGGTGAATATGACACATTTTTTAAAGATTTTTCCACCAGGTAACATTTATATATTCGTTTATTGTGCCTATAAGAAACCAAAGATGAACAAACTATCAAAGCGCTAGGACTAATGTAATGGTAAGTATTACTGGAAGATGTCATCTGCGTGGCAGAACTAATAAAAAAACATAATATTCGAGAAATAAGACAATTTTATTTCGGTTTACATTGCCATAAAATTTCACAAGTTGAGTTGAGCAAGAAACTGTCTACTTCAAAAGCCATAAATCTTCATATCAAATCTGCTTATCGATTTGGAAAAAGTTGAAGCCTAGTCGGATCACCATTCTTTTTTGCCGTAATCCCAACCTCTTCTCTTCTCCGTTGACCGATCATTCTCTAACCCTCGAGGGCACCGCAGAAAATAACACCCCCTGCTCACATGAGGGAATACCCCTGAGGCGATTAGGTGACGGGATGACCGCTCAGACCTCTGGTAGCCATTGGAACCCATCCTATCAGCAGTAACCCAAATAACCCTCTCTGATTTTCTCTTTCTCAGCAGTCTTGCCAGAGAACGATCCTCTCCCCTCGTGATCCATCAAACTCCTTCATTCGTGTTCAAACATCAGGTTTAACCCCCCATTTTAGCTCTCGCTTTACCTCCTAGTAATAATAAAACTCATTTCAGGGGTTCATTACTCTGAGATTCCTCTTCTAATAACAGTAGCTGACATAAGTGCAAGTGTGTGTAGTATTTTTGCAGGGCAAAGGCTTACTTAACCCGTAACCACAGACACCCTTTTTTGTAACGTCGCATGCGGTCTCACAGACCGCTTGTCTTTATTTCTTAATATTTCGTAATGCATTTGATTCATGTACAAAACATTTTCGTTTAAATTAGGTGCACCTTCGTCATTATGCTAAATTTAAATGATACATGATATGAAATAGTGATGTTAAGATTTTTATAAATACGTTGTGCAGCTTACCGAACATTGACTTACATGCGTATCAATTTGAATATAGAATCACAATTACAGACGAGATGTATTAAATATATTTATGTTTAAACAAATATGCATGTCCGATAAATTAAATGACAGCAGAAATGTGTAATAATGCTGTCTGTATTAGCAACATTAGGGCCTCCCAATTTAACAATTTTTAAATGAAATATTCATAATAAAATGGTATTGTCACAGACGTCTTGGCTATATTGTGCAATATTTCGTCGTGTGTACACATATGTGAGAAGGTAACGTGTAATATTTATTTAATTTAGGGCCTTTTTCGACTAAAAACCGTTTAATAATATATAATTTGAAATGAAAATGCTATTAATATTTTAAGATAGCCTGGCATTTATCCTGACTTGAACGTAGATAATTCTTGTCATTTTTTAAAATATACAAGAAAGTAATTGAAATTGTTGGTGTTTATATTAAAATTATGCAAACGATGAAGTCCAATAAATAAATAAATAAATTAATTTAATATAAATCTCACCAACAAAAGTATTTTCCCATAAAAAACCTTCTTTTTGAAGTACGAACATACAATTTTCTAAAATACCAAGCAGATGGCTCTGCTGCAAAAATACCATTGGTAGGACATCTTCCATTTCTTTTTTTGTGGATAAAGGAATGATTTACTAGGCTCTTGCCTGTTTGGATACACTCTGGCAGGGCTCATGATTGGTAGCATAAGGTTATGCATAATTATAAATACGATTAGTTTATTATTATCTTAAATAATTATAATAAACGGAGAAGAATAATATGATAGCCTTTCTCGATGTCCTTATCCACCGGAAGGAAAATGGCAAACTTGGGGACAGCGTTTGCCGTAAACCGACGCATACGGATCCCTACCTGAACGGCCTAAGTCATCATCACCCCTCTCAGCGTGGCGCGGTACTCTCCACACTAATACATCGAGCAAAGGCGATTTCCGACGACGAAAATCTTCCTATGGAATTAGATCACCTCAGAAAAACCTTCCGACAGAATGGATACGGTGAGCGGCAAATTTCCTTGGCTTTCAAGAGGCCCTCTAATATTTCAAGGATTTCGGATTTAGAGGATGAACACACAAAACCGAGCCGTTTTACCATATGTTTCCACGATATCTGAAAAAATGTCGAGGGTTCTGAAGAGGTTTAATATCGACACCATTCACAGACCAATGGCCAATTTAAGGGATCTTCTCGTGAGAGAGAAGGACCCAGTCGGTCTCATGACTCCGGGGGTCTATAAAATACCCTGTGAATGTGGCGAGGTCTATGTGGGAGATAGGACTCGACTGAAGGAACACCGAAGACATTTTCGATTCGGACAGCCGGAGAAATCAGCGGTGGTTGAACATAGCCTCAGTCTGAACCATCGCATTAAATGGGACGATACGAAGGTTCTCTGGCGCTCAGAAAAATTTTTGGGGTCGCTTGACAAAGGAAGCAATAGAGATAAAAATGGAGAGGAAGAACATAAACCGGGATTCGGGCTATACCATCAGCAGCTCGTGGAATAGGATCCTAAAAAGAATACAGGTTGACAGAGCAAGGCCAACGGTCAACGGCCAAATTTCAACGGCCCTCTGGCTCAACAATCGGGGCTCGATCAATCCCCCACCTAATACTAGGCTCTCGATACTAAACCTAATACTATTTGCAATTTGCACGACACATCACGGGGATTCTTTTTGCCTTATGACACACGTATATTTTTTCTTCTTCTCGTAGGATTTCAATGGGCCCACCATACTATCTACATATATAAACGTTAAAGTAGGTTTAAAAAAAACAATGGAACGCTATTCAGTGATGAGGAGGAAATTGATGATATCAATTTAAAAATAATATAAAATATAAATCAATTTCAAAACTTCTTTAACGTATCTCAGAATGTGAGCTCAACAATCGGGGCTCGATCAAGAGCAACCTTGGGAGCAAATAATATAAAATAATAAGGAATGGAACCCCTGAGTGGAAACCTATGCTTTGTCATAGAAGTCACAACAATTGTACAAATATGGGGTTCAAACACGCCGTTAAAATTTATGTTTGTAGTTGTTTTTATATATCCCCGGTTATTTGCCACGGTGATTTTGGCTAAACCTAAACTTCAAATAGGCGTTTTAAAAGAGTTACTAATGTTGGTATGACGAACAGAAGGACTGACTTCCATAGCACTTCTATATAATTATGTATATAAAACGGTAACATATATAACATATATAATAATATAATGTCCTAACTGACTGACTCATTCACTCGTCCAAACATTCACGCACAATCCAAACTCCTGATGATAAAAACATGAATTTTTTTTGGGTATATCTCCATTGTAGTGTGTAGGTGCAGTAAGAAATGAAATTTGCAATTTTGGGGTTGTTTCTACCCCATTATTGTTAAAAATATTGGGTGGAATTTTTTTATCTTAGAACGCAAAAAAGAATGCAGTATTTATTTCTTTCAATCAATTTTCTTATACGCTTCCTTTTTTGTCTAAGTATTGCGTTTTTAACTCTAAATTCATCAATTTTTCTTCTTTATCAACAATCGAAATTTCCTTGGCAATCAGGCGTGAATATCCATTTTATAGCGATTTCATGAGTGGCCATTCACGCCTGCAGCATTTAAAGGCCAGGTTCAGTGACTATTTTCATAGTTGTAGTTAGAAGGCGCTTCTTTTTTTGCCTTTTTTAAATTTATTGGACTATTGACATAAGGCTAAAACTTTCACGGTCTGATGGCTTAAAAAATGTGGGTTTTAATAATTGCATATCATTTTCCTATTCGCTCCACTTTTGTCTGAGGTTCGTGCTTTTTGCTCTAAAATAATCCACATTTTTCACTTCTTTAACGATATCCGTTTTTTTAATGTCCTTGGCAAATGTAGCATGGGATTGTAATAGGTAGGGACATATATATGTGGTCTTAATGTTTATGTGATCAATATGAGTGCCGTGCGTGTGACCAATATGAGTGCAATATAATTGCAGTGAGATTTTAGTGGGTGTATGTTTAACCTCATCCTCTCCATGAGTGGTTAATCAATTGTTTATGGTAAACCTAATACTATTTGCAATTTGCACGACACATCACGGGGATTCTTTTTGCCTTATGACACACGTATATTTTTTCTTCTTCCCGTAGGATTTCAATGGGCACACTATACTATCTACATATATAAACGTTAAAGTAGGTTTTAAGGAAACAATGGAACGCTGTTCAGTGATGAGGAGGAAATTGATGATATCAATTTAAAAATAATATAAATATATATCAATTTCAAAACTTCATTAACTTATCTCAGAATGTGAGCTACATAAATATCTATCATTCTTCTTTTAACTGATTCAAACAATCAAAAGAGCAAAAACATACCATTCCTTGCCTCATACTCCTCCTTTTGTGACCTGGATTCCGGGTGAGCAAGTCAACGTCTCACTGTGGGCTGAAATCGAAAAAAGCCGGTCAAAAATCTTATATTCCATATTTTTATAGATGCAACGGCTAAATCCTCCCAACTATTTTTGTTTAGCCTTCTAAACATGAATTTTATTATAATTTGGCAAAAATTGATCCGGGGCCTTTTTTATACAAATTAGTGGAGACTGAAAAAATCCAAAATTCGAGTAGGCGTACGGCTGCAGTATAGCGGGAATATTTTATTTTAATAAATGGTTTTTAATCAAAATGTAAGTCGTTTCAAATAAATTTTAATTTTTTAACACAATGTTTCATATTTAATACATTAAATGATATTTTATAAACAATATTAAAAGAAAATAAATTAAAACTAGGCTTCAAGGTCAGTGTTGGTACTGTCGTTAAAAACACAAGAAATAACTCCAGAAACATTTTAAGTATTGAAACAGATAATATAAATAATAAAAAATAAAATTATTTATTACAAATGATAAAATCCGAAAAAATAATTCATTTTCTCACTAAAAGTTTTCATCAGATTCCAAATCATCACTGTAATCATCCGAAGTTGGCTCCTCTATCACAAGCAAATCTCGTGTTTCTATCCAAACATATCTTTTTACATTTTTTGCAATAAAAATTCCAGATATTAGAGGATCCAAGTTACGATGAGCCTTTGAAAAAGGTCCTCCATTTCAGCAAAACGGGAAAAATTTCTCGTATGGTGTGCTTGGTTCCTTCTAATATATTTATGCCGAGATTCCAAAGCTTCCTCTGACAGCTTTTCTGACAGAAGTTCTGCTGCCTTTGCAATTGATGTTCCATGAAATAGCATCTTGTGCACCGTGGGCGGCATGAAATACAATGAATACTACACACATATAGGGAAGCGGTATTTGAGCAGTAATCGATGAAAGTACCGTAATTTATTTCAAGCCCAGAAGAGAGAGCTTTCAAAATTGTGGCAAACCTTGCAATAAGTTCCTCGTTAATAGCTAGTGCGGAAAATAATCATAATTATCCTTATGTAATTACCACAAATATTCTGTGTATGAATGCTAAATTTATCGAATTTATAAAAAAATATACATATTTTAAGTTATAACTGGTTAACATGCCGGTAATTTATGATGCTAGCTTGGAATTAGAAGAAAAAATTTTGGCAGTATTCCCATCATTAGTTGTCCCATGACCAGGCTTTGGACGTCAATTAAAAGCTACATTTTTGTTTTAAACGAATCTTATTACTTACGAAAAATTATCAACAAAATCAAAATTTTCCCCATAGCTGATTTCATAAATACACATTTTTGTTGGTATGGTTGAAAAATACGTATCTCACATTAAAACGCAACAGCAGCAAATTTCTTCCGTCAGTTCTCACAAAAAAAAGAGAAAATAAATTTTCGACCATTTTTTATGAACTTCAAAGGCGTGTGCTGGTCTAAAAAAAGCACTAATAAAACATTCTTACTCTATTTTATGCAATATATCGCGTATTCAGAAAATATCACAGTTCATTGCGAATTAAAAAGTTAAAAAAATCATTTTTGGCCTGCTTTTTTCGATTTCAGCCCACAGTGCGTCTGGATTTCACCTAGTTTGTGCTATTATTTCACTGATGCATAATATTATTTAATTTCCATTTTTCATTAAAATGTTTGTTTTTCTTGTTTTTATGATAACTTAAATTCCAGTGTTTAATAAATCCAAATGAGCAGCACTGTAATAAGTTGGAGAGCCCATGTAAGTTATGTTTCTAAGGGTGGGTCTAGACTAGGTATTTGATCCAACCTGACACTTCTGTAAGAGCTTGGGTGGGAATATTACCCTGGTGAAATCTTTTTTAAATATTGAGTAGGGACAGATTAGTTTCTGTTTTTACTAGCGAAAATACACCTCTGTAAGCAAATTTCCTGTCCTTTTATAAGTTCTGCAAGCAAACTTGCAGAGCCATTCACACTTGAATATCATTTGCTGCGAGCAACTTTCGCATTTAAACTTGTCAGTGTAAACACATTATAAGCCATACCATTTCTCAAATTTAACCAATATTTTTTCGCAAGAGCGTCATAAATCCTTTTCTAATTATATTCATGAATTAAGATTTCATCTTTATCAAGCGTAAACAGGATATCATGACCTAAACAAATTATTTAATTTAGCATTTATACGACATGTATCTTAAAAATATCGCATTTTTTTCCGCAACCGAGCTATCGTGTGCACATTCCAACAATGGAAATTTGAAAGTAATGCCTATGAGTTATACAAAAAATTGTAATTTACCATTTAAAGGCAGAAGAAATATAGACAATTTCTCCGGAAATACTGGAATAGAAAAAACATATTAATACTTCATCCTAGTGGGTTAATGCAAAGAAAAAAAATGTGCCCCACCAGCAAAAAAACTGCCAGGTAAAATGTGAAGGCTATTTATTTCTTAACTCACTGTAATTAGCAGGAGTGCTACGATTTCCGCATGAAATAAGAGTTAACCATTGATTTATATGTAGCACCAATTATCATGCAGCGCTAATTTGAAAACATGAGGCCACCTCGGTGATCGAGATTTGAAATTGGCTCTGCGTTAGGCTGACGATAGCAAGCACATTTCATTTATCAGGCGAGTGAAAAGCTACATGCAATATGCACGGAATAACATTCTCTTCGATCAGGTGATCGTCTGGTGTAAATTGGAACGGGTAAAATAAATAGGTTCGAGCATTGAGCCTTGATTATTTCATCGTGAAGGTGTTAGTGAGAGTGCGAGTAGTGGAGAGTGGACCGAGAATACTAATTGAGAACAGGCAGGGGAATTGAGTGAAATGGTCGGTGGGTAAAGGTGACGCTTACGCGGAGAGATATGGGGAGGCTGGTACATGCAAATATAAATGTGACTATCTTGCTAAGAAACGTATTTGGAAAGGAGGACCACCGAAGCGGAGAATAAAAGTTTCTAACAAATCTTATAACTGCTGGCGAAGAAAACGTCTCGTGTTTTTAACATTATCTTTTGCGTAGAGTATACGTAGATAGTTCTTAGAATAACGATTTTTCCAAGCGTATGCTAAAGCGGGTTTTTTGCTGAATATTCACTAGAATAAATAAAATTATTTCAGATCAATAGTATTCTCAAGGTTGAATTTTGAGGATTATGAATGCTGAGAAGAAAAGAATAATGCAAGAATATATATATATATATATATATAGCAGAATATGAGGTATCACAGTCGTTGCATGTATTCACGAGCGTCCGATAAAAATGATTCGTTTCTTCTGGGTTGAAGAAAATATGCATTTTATTTAAACAAGGTTTTTTTAAGCGAAGGCCTTGCCCCTTATGGTCTAATTCCTTTCAAGTTGCTTTATAACAAATGCTTAACTGCCACACATAAAATGGCATTCATACTGGAGCCAGCCAGTACATTCTGTATTAGCACTGCAATCTTCTATCATGGGGCTAAAGCGAATCAATTTAACCAATATCTTCCATCAGGAGGAAAATTATGTTTTACACATGTATCCAGCCACTTATTATTTCGAAAAATTCAATTTCCAATTTGGACAAATTATTTATTTCAGTGAGGTAGGATACCTTAGATGATAAACGCATGCTATTTTGAAATTTTGAATTTGAGCGATGCCTGGACAAATCGCTTACAGGATTTTTTCGTACTTATGGATAAACAGCCGTGTGAACGGTCATCACTGATAAGTCAGGAAGAAGAGTGAAATGGAGAGAAATTCATACTGGAGCCATCCAGTACATTCTACTTTAGCACTGCAATCTTCTATCATTGGGCTAAAGCGAATCAATTTAAGCAATATCTTCCTTCAGGGGGATAATTATGTTTTACTTATGTATCCAGCCACTTCAACCATTTAACAACCTAATGCTGTGACCTCTTTGTCACCACGCATTTTAAGTTTCCCAAATTCCAATTTAACAATAGATATTTTTTTGAAAAACACAATTCATAATTTGGAAAAACATTTTATTTCAGAGATGCAGGATACCTTAGATTATATAAGCATTCTGTTGAAATTTGAGTTGGAGCGATGCCTGCACAAATCGCTCTCAAGGAGTTTTCGTACTCCTGGAAAAACAGCGCTGTGAACGGTCATCTCTTTCAGCTATCGAATCACCCGAAATGATTCGATAGCTCACCCCTCCGCTCCTCTGCTTCCCTCATTAATTTCACCAACATGACACCACCCCCTCAACCCCTCCCATACGCCTGGCCACATTATTTCCTAAGAATTCCTATTTCCTATTTCGTAAGAATTTTTCGTAACACTCACCAGCACCGGGCAACAATAATATGGTCCCTCAAGCCGGAATTTTTCCTGCCCAATTTATCCAAACAGTTTCTGCAACTTAGTGTTTTCGAGCTTTTCCTTTTAAATTTGCTGCAACTGGAGCGTCAAAATGAGCAACGGTGTATTGATAGAAGAACTTATAGTATCGGTAAAGGAATAACTACCTTACAATGTATTAATAAAAGTTATGTAGATATATATTGGTACGATCATACGACACGGAATTTTCGGAAAGATTCTCGAAAATGTGCGTGACGGATCATCAAATTTATTTTCCGGAATATTCATGTATTTTCGAGAACAATGGCAACGAAGGAAAATAAACGGAGTATGGATTATTTAGGTTAGGATTACTAGTGTCATACCACTCAAGGTATATTCGCAAAAATAATTGAGTGAACATAAATTTCCGAAAATAAATATATCTATTTTTAGTATTAAATTATTTTTCTTGCAAAAGTGTGATAAGTGACCCATAAACGTTACAACTGGGTTCAGGTGTGGGGTATGACTTATTTCTGCTATGTTCAATCCAGAAATGGCTTCCTGACAATTTATTAAGCCTTTTAAAATTATAGATTTGAAGCCCGAGATAGAAGAACGAGATGTCAAAATCAACTTCTTATTTGATATCCCATTGCTACCCAAATGTCCATTTGAAACCGAGCATGAGTTGCGATTTACAATAAATGAGATGCATTGAATTTTTTTCTGTCTATTCACGATCCCCGCATAGATCTTAGGAAATGTGGTCTCACCATATTTATCAGCTCGTTTGCGAAACGCACTATGCGACCTCTGGTGGAATAAAAATGTCACAAAAGCGGAGAAAAGTGCATATTTCATAACCACGATAGAAATAGCATAATCAAGTAATTGCAAAATAGTA
Organism: Pyrrhosoma nymphula; assembly: GCA_963573305.1. Taxonomy (NCBI): domain Eukaryota; kingdom Metazoa; phylum Arthropoda; class Insecta; order Odonata; family Coenagrionidae; genus Pyrrhosoma; species Pyrrhosoma nymphula. The sequence goes on from OY754328.1 coordinate 148,005,148, forward strand.
AAAATAAAATGAAGGGAAGCGTATATCAAAGGTTGAATATTTACTTCCCAGGGCATTTGACAAACTTGATGCTAATGAAGAACTCATTTCAATCAACCAATGAAAGTATTTTTTTTTAAATAAATTTCTTACATTCTTAGAAGACTCGTTTCCTTCATCTTAAGAAGAAAATTCATTGTGAAAATATGATTGAACCAATAGGCAAAATGGCATAAGTCTAGTCAAAATACTGCCTTTCCAAAGAAAAATCCGTTCACATATGAACTTATGATTTAACAAATTTAAGCAATATTTTCGTAAGAGCGTCATATATACCTATTCAAATTGTACTCATGAATTAAAGATTTCATCTTTATCAAGCATTAACAGGATATCATGACCTAAACAAATGATTTCTTTAACATTAATACGAAATGTAGCTTAAAATTTAATTTAATAAAATATCTTTATAATACCACGTTTTTAAAACGGACTTAAAAGTATAAAATATTTTTCCCTGGACCCTTCTAAATTTTCGAGGGTGAACGTTGAGTGGCTACGGAGATATTTGTAAGAATTGAAGAGAAAAACGTGGGGCGCAGGCAATCCATGATAATCAGGAAGGAGTAAATGGACCAGATGTCGTTGAGCAAATTCCCACAATTACTACCATTTGCAATGCACTGAAATTGGTTGTTAATTCATCCGGATTATCTACTTCTAATATCTACTGCCAGCGCCCCACGTTTTTCTCTTAAAGTCTTAAAAATATGTCCATAGCCACAAAAAATTCACCCTCAAAAATTTAGAAGAGCCCGGGGAAAATTATTTTATACTTTTTAATTCCGTTTTAAAAATGTGGGCTATTAATATTTTTTAAATTTAGTTAACTATTTTCCGATTTTTAGTCTTATGCCCGGGTGAACGTTTCCAATCGATTTCATACATCTTGATTAGACTCTGACAGGGGCACAAAGGAAATTCCCGATGTATTTCAAATTCTGTTCAGCTGACAGTGTGTGGAATTGAAATAATTAATTAATTAATTCTTATAACATGTAGCTAACACTGCATTGTCATCCACTTCTGAGCTATATAGTTAAAATTACAAGCCTCTACTAGCACATCAGGAAATGTAAATTAATTATTTGTTAATTAATTTATCAGTTTATTGTTATCATAGATAACTAAAATTGCATTGTCATCCACATCTGAGCTATGGTTAAAATTTCAAGTCTTTAGCTAATCGGGAAGTTAGTTTAAAATCAGTTGCAATATTCCACCTGGACAGACAGACATGACGGAAACCGAACTTATAAAAACGTGGTAAAATATCGATTTTTTTCCGCTAACGAGTTATCGTGTGCTCATTCCAACAATGGAAATTGGAATTCAATGCCTATGAGGCATACTAAAAATCTAATTTACCATTTAACAAGCAGAAGGAATATAGACAATTTCTCCGGAAATACTGGAATAAAAAAAAACATATGTATACTTCACCCTGGTGGGTTAATGCAAGGAAAATAAAAATGTGCCCCACCGGCAAAAAACTATGAAGCAAAATGTGAAGGATATTTATTTCTTAAAGCACTGTAATTAGCAGGAGTGCTACAATCGCCACATGATTTAAAATTTGCCCATTGTTTATATGTAGCACCAACTATCATGCAGCGCTAATTTGAAAACATGAGGATTAGGGTGAGTCGAAAAAAATTATTTATTTTTTTTCGGAACGCTTTAGTGCGGAAAAGTTTTGTATTGTAGTAAGAAGAAAAACGGAATTGGTTATTATATTCCGTTCGCGCATCGTACTTAAAAGTTTTTAAAAATTGCAAAAATCACGATATTTTAATAATTTTTAGTTTAAACTTTTAAATTAAACACGCATTAGTTTTTTATGGTTGTTTTATTGTTTGAATATCCTAAATAAATTAAACTCTGATCAATAGTGTAATATTTTCCGTTCGCGCAACGTCTTAGAAAAAACAGAAATTTACCAATATTTGACAATTTTGCTAGAAGAAAATGAACCAGACCTCACTTGAAATAGATGGTACTGGTTTGAACTGGATTGAGCCGTGGCGTGATCCTACCCTACTCTGTCGTACCCCTCCCTGCCTACCAACTCTGGCGTCTAGTAGATGCCGTTGTACACGCTTTGGTGCTGTGTTTGACGTATGTGCTGTGAGTTTGTGCTGGGCATTGTGCATTACTTTGCATTGTATGTGTTATTTTATGTTTATTCTAACAACATAAGGTAATGATGAATGAGTCACAAGCTATACTCACTAGGAGTGTGATTGCCGTATTTAGACCTAGAGTTTTATTGCCCTATATTTGGTGAACCACGAAGTTTCCCCCAAAATTAACGGCCAACTTTTGAATGTGTCCTTAGATGCTGTTTTGAAGAGAGATACAATTTGTCATTCGTGAAAAACAAAATAAAATAGTTTCTCTAATGTAGCCTCTACAGTAGCGAAACAAATCAAATGTTTGTATGATAAAGCATCCACTCCTTCGTTGCCTCACTGCCGAATTGTACAGCTTATTAAAGTTTATCACGATTCCTATATTAAGATAAGGATGTCCCTCCCGCCTTGATTATGGCGTGTCTAAGTGTGATACAGATAAGCCTTTATTTATAGCTAGGTGATGAAGACTTTAAACTGAACTATAGATCAGTTTTGGACGTCGCTGCTTGTATAAGCTGCTTATGCACGATGACGGTGAACTGTACATACATGCCAAAAAACACCATATGCATGTCAATGTGCAATTCTTATTAAATGTTTATGTGAAAAAATAAATAAAATTCCTGTATTTGAGTTGAGGTTCATGTTTCTTCAAAGGAAGTATAATTTGGGGAAATCGGATCTATTGACAATACAGTGACAAATAAGTTAAATGTGAAGGCCGAGCGGAAAGCTAGCGATCTTCAGTGAGCACTGAGCAGCAAAGAAGTTCCTAAAATTGTAGAGTACTCGGACATTGATGAGCACAAACACAGTTCAACTGATGATACGGAGTATGAGGAATATGAAACCAAACCAAGTACATCGAGTAAAAACCCCCAATGGCAGATGAGAATTCAACTTAGCGCTACAACGCTAAACAGTGATCGGTTCGGACTTTCTGACCGGGCAACATCTGTCATAGAGTGAAGTGTTCTGCGAGACGTTGGGATGATGTCCGACACAGATTCTTCCTATGTGGTTAATAAGTGTAAAGTAAGAAGAGAAAAGAGTCGTGTTAGGACGGATTTGAAAAGGAAATCCACACCTCCTGAGGAAAGTTGGGGTCTTTTCTTTGACGGACGAAAAGATGATACTTTGTTCGTCGAAAAATGGAATGCCAAGCATTTCGCAGGAATGTGCAAGAAGAAAACTATTTTCTTCTCCAGGAACCTGGATCAACTTATATTAGACATGTATCTCCTTCCTCGAGTTCATCAAATGATATAACTCAAAGCATTATTTCTCGTTTGTCTGAACTAAAAATATCACTAGAAAAACTAGAATTACTATGGTGCGAAGGCACTATAACCAATACTGGATGGAAAAACGGTGTCATCCATCGACTAGAAAATTATGAAGGACGCCCGCTACAGTGGAGCATTTGCCTTCTGCATTTTAATGAGCTTCCTTTTCGCCACATTTTCCAACATATTGACGGTAAAACTGCAAGACTTAAATATTTTAGTGGGCCAATCGGGCAGCAGCGCACTTGCTGTGAAAACTCCCTGTAGTAGATTATGAACCCATAGCTTGTCCGATTCCTGATATTGACAGGAATATGTTGAGCAAAGACCAACAGTATCTGTTGAACATTTCAAATGCAATAACCTTGGGACACTACCCAGAGGACTAGGCAAATCGAGACCCTGGTCCTTTGTCCCATTCCAGATGGCTAACTTCGGCCAACCAAGTCCTTAGGTTGTATACAAGTTCATCAGATCCATCCGGAAACTTGAATGAAATAGTTGGCTTCATCTTAAAATCATACATCCTGTGTGGTGTTCGATAAAAAAGAGCAACTATTTTACTGACGGACCAAAACATGTCTTTCAAGCAATCTATACATCACGGTATTTATCCGATGTATTACTTGAAGTTGTCGATCCAGTAATACAACGAAATGCATTCTTTGCGCATCCAGAGAATGTTTTATTTGCAATGCTTGTGGATGAAAGAGAACATATTCGGAAACTTGGTTACAGAAGGATCTTAAAAGCAAGACAAACTGTCCCAAAGAAGAAGACTGTCAGAAATTTCGTACCATCAAAAATAAACTTTCAAGCATCCGAATAGACTGAAATTATTAATTGGAATTCTTGTGTGGTGTATCCTCCCCCAGTTCTTTTTTAAAACATTTTTAGAACGATGCGCGAACGGAAGATGTTAACCGATTTTAATTTTTAATGCCGTTTTTCGTCTTATTCAAGTACAAAACCTTTCCGCGCTAAAGCGTTCCGAATAAATATAATAGTTTTTTTCGACCCACCCTAATGAGGATACCTCGGTGATCGAGATTTGAAATTGGCTCAGCATTAGGCTGACGATAGCAAGCACATTTCATTTATCAGGCGAGTGAAAAGCTACATGCAATATGCACGGAATAACATTCTCTTCGATCAGGTGATCGTCTGGTGTAAATTGGAACGGGTAAAATAAATAGGTTCGAGCATTGAGCCTTGATTATTTCATCGTGAAGGTGTTAGTGAGAGTGCGAGTAGTGGAGAGTGGACCGAGAATACTAATTGAGAACAGGCAGGGGAATTGAGTGAAATGGTCGGTGGGTAAAGGTGACGCTTACGCGGAGAGATATGGGGAGGCTGGTACATGCAAATATAAATGTGACTATCTTGCTAAGAAACGTATTTGGAAAGGAGGACCACCGAAGCGGAGAATAAAAGTTTCTAACAAATCTTATAACTGCTGGCGAAGAAAACGTCTCGTGTTTTTAACATTATCTTTTGCGTAGAGTATACGTAGATAGTTCTTAGAATAACGATTTTTCCAAGCGTATGCTAAAGCGGGTTTTTTGCTGAATATTCACTAGAATAAATAAAATTATTTCAGATCAATAGTATTCTCAAGGTTGAATTTTGAGGATTATGAATGCTGAGAAGAAAAGAATAATGCAAGAAATATATATATATATATATAGCGGAATATGAGGTATCACAGTCGTTGCAAGTATTCACGAGCGTCCGATAAAAATGATTCGTTTCTTCTGGGTTGAAGAAAATATGCATTTTATTTAAACAAGGTTTTTTAAGCGAAGGCCTTGCCCCTTATGGTCTAAATCCTTTCAAGTTGCTTTATAACAAATGCTTAACTGCCACACATAAAATGGCATTCATACTGGAGCCAGCCAGTACATTCTGTATTAGCACTGCAATCTTCTATCATGGGGCTAAAGCGAATCAATTTAACCAATATCTTCCATCAGGAGGAAAATTATGTTTTACACATGTATCCAGCCACTTATTATTTCGAAAAATTCAATTTCCAATTTGGACAAATTATTTATTTCAGTGAGGTAGGATACCTTAGATGATAAACGCATGCTATTTTGAAATTTTGAATTTGAGCGATGCCTGGACAAATCGCTGACAGGATTTTTTCGTACTTATGGATAAACAGCCGTGTGAACGGTCATCACTGATAAGTCAGGAAGAAGAGTGAAATGGAGAGAAGAGCGGAGATAGCCACTTAATACTCAGGCCACAGCCCTTTCCCATACCTCAATTTCATCATTAACCTCCAACGACTCTCTACTCCTCTTAAACTAGTACTTTCCCTCATTCCTTCCATGTATCTCTATCCAGCCCCTCATCCTACACTCTCCGATACCCAATACCCATTTCCTGTTTCCCGCTATAATCTCACCCCTATTTTCATTTCCGTCAGGGATATCATTTCTCCTTTGCCAAACTACGCGGCGTCGTGCTTGAAATTTCATTCCCCAAAGACCCTTCATTTTGGCCGAATCATCCGAAATGATTCAATAGCTCACCCCTCCTCTCCTCTGCTTCCCTCATTAATTCCAACAACTTGACACCACCCCCTTAACCCATCCTATACGCCTGGTTATATTCTTTCGAAAGAATTCATTCACTCCCCAGCACTAGGCAACAAGAATATGGTCCCTCAAGCCGGAATTTTCCCTGCCCAATTTATCCACACAGTTTCCGTATCTTAGTGTATTCGTGCCTTTCCTTTTAAATTTGCTGCAACTGGAGCGTCCAAATGAACAACGGTGTATCGATGGAAGAACTTATAGTATCGGTAGAGGAATAACTACCTTACAATATATTAATAAAAGTTATGTAGAAATATATTGATACGATCATACGACACGGAATGTTCGGAAAGATCCTCCAAAATGTGCGTGACGGATCATCAAATTTATTTTCCGGAATATTCATGTATTTTCGAGAACCTTGGCAACGAAGGAAAATAAACGGAGGATGGATTATTTAGGTTAGGATTACTATTGTCATACCACTCTAGGTATATAAGCAAAAATAATTGGATGAATATCAATTCCCGAAAAAGATATACCTATACCTAATTAGTGTTATTGCAAAAGTGTGATAAGTGACCCAACAACGTTACAACTGGGTTCAGGTGTGGGGTTTGACATATTTATGCTGTGTTCAACCCAGAAATGGCTTCCAGACTATTTAAATTAAGCGTTTTAAAAGTGATAGATTTGAAGCCCGATATAGAAGAACGAGATGTCGAAATCTACGAGACAAAAGCTGCACTTTAAATGAAACTTCAGATGACGCACAGTTTAGTCAATTAAAGTATTATGGCAAAAAGTTTATGTTTCGGTTACTTTTAGTGGGTGGTTAGATAGATATTCCAGCTACAGAGAAATGAATTTGACCGGTAGAGGTTACAGGCGTGAATCTGCTTCTTGACATTGAAATTATAAACATATTTATTTTACTTTAAAGATCTGGTCATGTTAAAATTGCGAATTGAATTTTTTTGCAAGTATCCCTTTCCAGTACAAAACTAGCGTCTCAGATATAAAAAACCTTCATTTATTTTTATTTTGAAAACGAGACCTGGGTCTCGTACCAGACTTGAGACCGAGACGAGACGCAAAACGAGATAGGAGTTTGGAAAATGAGACTGAGACAAGAATGATCATAGTCTCGTCTCGTTTCGTCTCGTGGCAACACTTGTAAGTAAGGGTGAATACGTCAGTGCGAACATTTGTGAATAATTCAGTAATGAAAAGACTTGTCGATATTTCCCAAGTGGCACTGTCGTAAATGCTGGAGCAAAAGGCCCAATTCGTCTCGAAGTTACAATGTGGTGATTGTACTTTTGTGTACTAAATGTTTTTTTTTAATGAAATGAATTTTAACAACGCATCAGTGACCTTGAAAAAGGGAACATAAGTGACTTGGTGCAATCCTCTTTCAACCGTTTTCGCGGAGAGACGGACGCAATAAGCACACAAATAAACGCTGTAAAGCTGAGGACACTTACTGAAGCTCTTCAACTTAAAGAAAATTTACATCGAGAGAGAAAATGTCCTCGCAACTTAGAAGTACCCGCTTGAAAGAACAAGTCTCGTAAAATACGAAATAGAAACCGACAAAACCCAACCAATTCCTCTACGTCCACGATGTCTCCCTATAAGTGTACCTGAAGAAGCCTAGAAGATCATCCAAGACATACACGATCAAGTTGCCATCAAGCCGTTATGTAGTTGTTAGATATTCTTGGTTTTGAAACAGGATGGTTGGACCAGGTTCTGCGTGGATAACTGGCAGGGGAATAGCACCACCATCCAAAACAACTGCCTTCCCCCCAGAAAAGACGGCATTATTGACACAGTAGCTTTGCTCGCGTCGCTGGTCCTTTTGCAATTTTCTGCACCTTTTTGTTCCTTTGGCGATCGCATCGCAAAATGTGTAAGTAACGACCGCGTTCACGTCGCAAGTTCAGGAGCAAAAGGTGCAACTTGAACTTGTACCTTTTGCTCCTGCTTCGGAGGGGGAGCAAAAGTGGCAGAAGTAATAACAGAGAGAATTGGGAAAAAAATAGACGAAGACTGGATAAAATCTGCTGTTCGAGCGTAATGTTCCATCATTAAATGCCTGAGTAATGGATACATTCCAACTTCATTATTCACTTCCTCAATTGTTTTTGCTTGATGAATATATCCATTTTTACCTGTCTGGCATAGCAATAACAATCGTTATTTTATTATTTGATGAAATAAAGAAATACCTCTAGTTGTAGTTGCATGCTTTATAATGCGAGACCTTCATAACTATGGCTTCTCAATTGAAAGGTTTACCACTTTTAAATGAGGAAAACAACCTGATTGTGAATGAAAATGGAATGGTTTCATTTCTCCTAGAAGGTATTTTCATTTTTAATAAATATTAAGTTTATAATTTTAATTTATCCCCTATTCGTTGCTGTGGCTCCGGTATTTATTTTCGCTAGAATTGCGTACATATATTGCACAATTAAATATTAAAATTATATTTCACTTCATAAATGCAAGAACATATGCTAAGTAAAATAAATAATTTATACAGTCCATGTAAATTTTTTTATTGCATAATAATGAACACGTTAAACTTTTTTACTGTATAGCAATGAATTAATTCATTTAAAAACATATTTGGGGACTATACCAAGTTCTTCCTATTGTAATACTTAATTACGAAATATTTTTTACTGAATATCTTTCTTGAAGGCTAATGAATTTATAAAATATTACTTTTAGCTAACTGTGTAAACGTTTATAAAAAAACATGGTATAGTCCTCGAAAAACTTTATTATGCAACATAATGAATGTATTCAGAAAAAATTTAGTCGACTACACAAAGATTTTCTTTTGCTAAGTAATGGGGTACCACCTAAATAAGAAGCGCATGTGAAAATTAAGTTTATTAAAGTACATATAACGAACTTCTAATATGAAATGCTCATTCAACTATGCATCTATTTTCACCTGCTACATGGTTCAACCACTGTCAAAATATTGGCCAAGGACATTGACCTTAGCAAAAAATTTGTAAATGCTGATTTGGGAGATCACCGTGTAAAATTAATCCTCCTACAAGAACCAGCTACTGAAACATCTATTGAGGTCTCCAGGACCAATCTGGACCAATTTTCATGAGATTACTCTGCAACAAAGCTATTTTTTTAATCCTATTCAATACACAAGGGCGGAAAAAAATCAGTAATACTCAAAATAATTTACGAATCAATAGCAATGAGCAAAGGAATGCGTAACTTGCAGGATACGGGAAAGATCATTTCCCATTGCGTTCGCGACTGTGAAACCACAGGAATATTACCACCGATTATCAATCTCGGGTTATCTGCCCTACTACATTCATATATACGTGACGTAAACCTTTTAAAGAGAAACATCTGATCATCCTAGGTCTCTGTTGTTGATAAACTATGGCTGATTATAAATTTCCTGCAACATATCCGTCCGAGCAATCAAGCTTCTGCAACATACTGGAGCAAAATAAATCGTCCGCCATGTTTTTAGGAGCAAAGAGCGTTTGCGTCGACTGCCTTGAACCTCTTTGACGTCAGCTGTTCTCTCATGCTCCCTCGGTTACAGAAGTCACAGAGGGAACAAGCGACGCGAACAAAGCTAGTGTCTGAATTCCCAATTATTTCGAGTTTGGACTTCAAAAGTGGATATTGAAAAGCCGAGATGGAGCCAGAGGATCGAGAGAAAACGGTCTTCTCAATTGGATCAGGCCTTTGGCGTTTTTCGGCGATGCCGATTGGCCCGTGCAACGCAACGGAAACATTCGAAAGACTAATGTAATTTGTGTTACACGGACTGTCTTGTAAAACCTGCGTGGTCTACCTCGGTGACATAAATGGGAATACTTTTGTTGACCATCAGAAAAATCGGGAGGAGATCTTCAAAATGCTATTCTAAAGCTGAACCCTTGGAAATGTCAACTCTTCCAAGAAGAATTATTTTGCCCAAATCGTCTAGAAATATGGCGTCTTGGTGGATTCCAATAAAACGCGGGCAGTGGAAGAATGGCCAACCAAGAAGGCGCTGCACGAACTTTAAAGTTTCCTGGGGCTGTGCACCTACTATCGAGGCTTCTTACCTGTGTTTCCAACATAGTCAAACGTAGACTCATCTGACCTAAGAACTCTTTCTCGAGAGCAATTTCATTAGGCGAGATATTTTTAGACACTGATGAAATTATAGTAGAGGAACACTTATAGGTTTTATTTGAAATAAGAAGATGGTGACCAAAAAATCATCAGATAATACACAGAAACTGGAGGAGAGAATATTTACCATCAATAATAGGCAAGATAACTGATGTTGATAAGAGCATAGTGGATCTGTTTGGAAAAATGACTTGGGATATGGGTCTGCAAAAAATAAAAATCTTGAAAAACTGATAATGTTGAAAAAATAATCCAAAAATATTAACAATTGCTTAAACATACCTTTTAGTTTTGCTAAATCAAAGGTGAACTACAATTTAGAGCTGATTGATTAAGCAATTTGGTGGACTACTTGATAACTATCATGACAGAAGACATTTTTGTATTAATTGTTTTATGCATCAACAAGTTACAGATTTTAACTAAATTATGTCTAACAAGCATAAAGTACATAAACATTTGCTAAATATTTCTCATAAATACATGATATTAGTCTAGGAATGAATAAAATATGCGCTTAAATGCAATCAAAGTTCCAAACTTATTTGCTTTGGAATCAATATGGGCCCAGCATCATTTGTCCATTTTGAAGAGAATCTCATTTCTTGAGACTCCGACTTCACGTTCACATTCCGTTTGAATTCCCTATTTCCCCTATTCATTAGCATTTAGCTTGAGACCTCGCAAAGCATGAAAATATTTATGTATCGGGAAGGATGATGGTGGTGTTGTTTAAGTTTTTCCACATGCACAGGTTTACCTTGTGGAAAAATGCCAACACCGACCTAAGCAAGAGGAAGTACAAGGAGTTAAATAATAAACTCTGACGAGTGACCAATAGGGCAAAGGAAACCTGGTGGAAGGGACAAAGCGAGGAAATGGAAAAGCTGCAGGATGAGGGGGAAATGGGTACTTTATGCGCCAAATTGAAAATGTTATTGGGTGGCAAGAGAGGGCAAACGATACCAAAGGTTAAGGACAAAACAAGGAAGATGTTAATCGATCAGGAAGATATCCAGAAAGGTGGAGACAATACGTATAGGAGCTATATGACAGCGAAAATAGACCGGTGAACCTAGATATATAGGATGAAGGAACAATTAATAAGGATAACCTCGGACCGGAGTTACTTGACAGCGAAATAGAGAGGGCATTAAAAGAGATGAAGGGTAAAAAAGCCGTGGGAACCGATAACCTACCTTCGGAGCTACTGAAGAATCTAGGTGGTAAGAGGAGACGATCATTTTTCGAACTTATTCGTCAGATCTACGAAGAAGGAGTATGGCCAGAGGATTTCGTGAAAACAGTATCAATACCTCTCAATCATTTTCTTAATAAAAAATTAAAATACGAAACATCTCCTACGGTTGGTTATGACACCCATATTTTTGGAAAGATATATTTTCCACACACTACTTAAGTGATAACCATCGTCCCTATTAATATTTTAAGGACGTTTAGCTATTTAAACTGCCTCTCAAATCAGTCGTGGATAATAAGAAGCTGTTTATCTATTACTTTGGCTTCATTCAGGAGGATTTTGTGCCCTGATCCCAGCATAAAATGATCAGCGACAGCCGAGGTCTGCCACTCACATGCCTTAAGCGTTCTTTTATGGTCTTTATATCTTGTTTCAATTTTTCGTTTTGTTTTTCCAACATAGTTATAACTACACGTGCATAGAATGTCATACATCCCTTATGTTTGGATAGGAGGAACATCATCTATGGCGGATGAAAGAGCGCCTTTAATTTTCTTCATTGTGCCAAACATGGTCTCAATGTTGGCTTTTCTCAATATGCTAGCAATACAGTCAGTTGTTCCGGATATATAAGAAATAATTGCCAGTTATCTAACGAGAGAACACGCGATTATTCAAAATATACTACATATAATTTCTTTGAGTAATTCAGGAGAGAGAATTGTGTAAAACTATCCCTTTCTCTCAGCAGAGCTCGGCTAGCATGCTTGAAAATATTCTTGCCTTTTGGAGTTTGATGTGGTGCTTTATCTTCACACAACCGGGAAGAGTATCCCAGTCTCGGCATCATTGTAGAAAGGCGAGAGAAAACAGATGATTTACTTTCTTCTTTCTAAGGTTTTCCAGCTTCCTTATTTTCTTGTAAATATCCTCCCCATAGAGGTTACTAATTTTTGTTTTAAGGTTTGCGCAGCGATAACATATACAACTCTCAATTATTTTCGGGATAACTGCTGCGTGGAGAACGTTTTGCCTCAACGTTTCATTCCTCATGCTAGGAGCGTCGTCAGGAGAGAAACTGACTCCTGTTTGTCTCCTGACGACGTTACCAGCATGAGGAATGAAAAGTTGAGCCAAAACGTTCTCCTCGCAGCAGTTAACCCGAAAATTATTGAGAGTAGTATATATTACCGCTGCGAAAACCTTAGTAAACAAAAATTAGTATCAATACCTAACCCGAAGAAGAAGAAAGCGTCATTATGCAAGAACAAATATTTTAATGTCACACGCGGCAAAGGTTTTGCTTGGAATATTAAATAGATGGTTAGAGAGTGGAGCAAAGTACTATTTAGGCAATGATCAGTTTGGGTTCAGGAAGTAGAGGACAACTCGAGACGCTATTGCAGTAATGAGGGCACTTATAGAGAGAAACATAAGAGTTTAATCAGGGTTTTTTTTGCTTGCTTTGTGGATTTTGAAAAGGCGTTTGACAGATTAAACAGTGAGAAAGTAATGCAGATACTGGGGAATATAGGAATAGATTGGCGTGATAGAAGACTAATCCGAAACTTAAATATGAGTCAGAGGGCTCTGGTGAGGGTAGCTGAGAGTGAATAAGGGTGTGCAGTTATAGGTCGCGGGTTACGGCAAGGGTGCCCGTTGTCGCATTTGCTTTTTAATATCTATGCGGAAGAAATGGTAAGAGAGTCATCGGAAGAGGTAGATATGGGAATGAAAGTAGGAAGCCAGCGGATAAAGTCAGCAGTTAGATTCACGGACGACCAGGCGTTGCTTAGCAGATCATCGAAAGGATTGCAAGCTAAATAAACTGCATTGTAAAAGCAGTGCGAGAAAAACGGAATGAAGATTTATCGTACGAAAACAAAAGTAATGAGATTCTCAAGGGCAAGGAAAGCGAGGCTGGTCATAAATGTAAATGTTTTATGGACGGGATGAAGAAACGTAGGACACGCTGAGATGAAGAAAGACATACTATGGGTAGATAGGGATCTGTACGTGTAAGAGTATGTTGGATTTTCACTGACTTTCTTCATAACCTACCTTTAACCGGTAGATTAATCATGTGAAAGATTTAGGTACCTATTTACAATTGTAATGTTTTCAGGAATAGTATTTACGAAATAAAAAGGAGAGCCAATCTGGCGTTCGATTCATTTTTAGTGGTTTACCTATTAAGTGACGTGTACGACAAGATTTTATATTCTTTCAACCACCACTTACATTTCATTTACCTCCACGTGGCGTTATCACTCAAGAAATTTGACGGAATATGCATTCATTAAACGGTTGTTATTTAAAAACATTTTTAGGGTTTCCACAGGTCTCCGCTACTCTACTTGGTTGGTGCATCCCCTCTCTTCCCAAAATCTTTAGATGCTCATCCAGCTTCCTCCATTCCCTTCGTTAGCAAGCGCCCCCATTCTCCTATCCCATTCACCTTTGAGCGGCCTACCTCGTCACTTCATTCTTTTCGACGTCCATCCATCCCCTTCACCCCGAGAGACAGATTGGCTGTCCCCCACCCCTAAATCACCCCCAACTCCCCTGCCTTCTATCTCCCGATCCCAACCACGTAGTTTCATCCCATGTTTTCCCTCCCCGCACTCCATATTCAGAAAATTTTCCCCGGAATATGAGCCGAATTCTTATCTTTCTTACAATTTTTCATAATTTTGCCGGCAAAATTTCATTCAAAGAGTGGCCCTGGGCAATTAATTCAATGGAACATCACATGCGGGAGACAGGCAGTGGGCAAAAGATACTGCCCGGGGAAGGAGGGTGGTGAAGGAGGGTGGAGGGGTGGGGGGTGAGATTGAGATGGATGGTTGTGGGATCGCGAGGAAAAGAGATGGGTTGGCGGAGGGATACGATTGGCCCAGGAGAAAAAAATGGAACGGATGCAGATTCCGTTTCGACGCCCAAACAAGCAACCGCCATAATTCCCAAGGAAAACAAAGTGGTGGTTTCCCATAGATAGTTATAAACATAAGTAAGTCAATTTAAATCTAAAAAATGACGGAGTTATAGCCTTAACATTTATTAACACGAAAATGGCATTAATAATTTCACTATACACAGTGAAACCTGGACTTTGTAGGAAAAACATATTTCAGGGGGTTCTTTTTGTGGATGAAACAATAGAATGTGATATGATATGAGTTGATTTTACATTTTCTCTAAGATTCGTACAAAAAATAAACCTCCATGATGACAAGATAAATAAAACTAGTTTAAACGTAAAATAATATTTAAAAGTCAAACTATTCATGAATCCCCGATTTAAATTTATTTTTCATGTTCTTTTTTGATACCACTTTTATTATTATTAGGTCAAACTTTTCCGTAGCATCTGGCACTATGCTGGTTGCATTAGTAGATTATTTAAAAAAACATGCAATCTTCATCAGAATTCAAGGAAATCACAAGTCATGAAACCGAAGTCCATGTGGGACCAATATTTTCCGTTTGTTATATCGTTGAAAGACGGAAATAATGAAAAACAAATCCTATTTTCTAAATTATTGCTCGGTTCATATATTTCAAACTTGATGATTCTTAAGTTACATTTTTTAATTCTTCTCTTCCCTCTCTAAGAAAGTTACTTTGTTTAGTCTTCCCCTCGCAATAGGCTGAAAAACATTCACATATGAATTCCTGCCACCACATTTAAGCTGAAAAAATTTGCTGTCAAAGAAATTACCAAATGCGAAGCAATACCACCTGGTGATGAATTCCTCATTTCAAAGACACAATCATCAGGTTCCGATGAGCGTTTGATGCGAATGAGGGGAACAACTAAAACCCATCCCCGAAGAAGGTATGTCGAGGAACCAGTTAGAGTACAGACGAGGTAGAGTTATAATAATAATGCCATATAATCACGTGGAATAAACTTTGTTCTATTGGCTGAATATCTTCCCTAATATTTCAGGCTACTTGAATGAGCTATGGGCAGAATTTAGAAGCGGTGTCCAAAACAAAGTAATGGATTTTTGCACTTAAGGTAAAATTAATATGGAAAGATTTAAATTACATGCAATCAGCAAAGCTTAGGATATACGGCTTTTTATTCCTTATTTCTGACACGTAATTATGACAGCGTGGACAATCATGTAAATTCAATTTGTTAAAGTCTGTATAACTTGAAGTCATCGGTTACGAGATCGTTTTTCACAGGACAACATTGTTCCATTTGTTGTTAAAAACATGACTTAAGAAGTTTTTGGTGTCAAATTTTCGCCATATATTTTTAAACATAAGTTCATCTGCCATTGGTTTGTCTCGCGGAGGAAGGAATTCGATAGATAAGTGATAAAAACCAGGCATATGTGGAGTTATTTTCGTAAGTTTACATCAAATGGTCGTTGCAGGGGAAAATTTTTTTTCTCTCTTAAATGGAAAAACACCCTCTCAAAATTTTTACATAACATTCATAATATTACAAGGTACCATATTTGAAAAAATTATAAAAATTAAATGTGAACAACTTCAAAAGTTAAAACATTTAATTGTTTAACATTAAATTATTTAAATAAATTATCATTTTATCGCTACTTTTACGGCAATTTGAGATTATTCAAAACATTTCAATTGTAAATGAGCTATCAAGTACTTTCTTACCTAGATTCTTACCCGTGATATATGTTAACAAACATTTCGTGACATCGAAAACAGCCATTTTGTAAAATGTCCGTTATTCATCTGTTTTTTCGATTTTCGCAAGACGCTTGAAAATGTCTTATTTGGTGAGGTAAACAATTTAACCAATTTTCATCAAAATCTGAGAGGTCAAGGGTCAACTCCTGTCCGAAGTGGCGTGGAATGACCCCATTTTTGATTAAGTCTTTCAGTTCTATGTAGCCCCTAACATTTATTTATATTGAAAATACCTAAAAATATTAATCTTCAATCCGTGTAAGACATTATCAGAAAAGGTATATGATAATCCAGAACAGTACGTGTAGAGGTTAGCATTTTAGGCGATGACAGAATGACATGAAGCATAGAAAGTCGTGAGGAGTTGCACTGAGTTTCAAAAACGTTGGTTAACTATGCCAAATGCCACGGAACGAATAACTACTGACTCTAAAGGCTACTAGCCCTCAACGCCTGAACCTTAATTAAACTGAACGTCCAGCATCGAACAAAAAATACCAGTTTACCGATGTTGGAATAAGTTCCATGGTTTTACGTTATTAGTAAAAAATAAAAATTCCACAAATTGTTTCAAAGAGAAATTTAGTCCAGCACTGAGAGGTGTGAGCTATACAATTGTCTAGAGCAGTATGGTCAGCTAAAAAAGTAGTAAAATTGTAGAAAATATTTTACTTTAATAATTGATCATCATTTCAAATTCACATTGTAAAACCTTTTTAACTGACGTTTTATACGTCGCGTTTATCATGTCGCGTCATCCTCAAGCACAGAAGAGAGTGGGCCCAAAAAGAATGAGCAGGCCAACCACCATCGCTCTTACAACAAGTCCTCTCAGCCTTTCGCTTAAGACTCTCGTTATACGCCATTCCTTGATATTTTGTCCAATTTACCTCACACATGTTACTCCACCTTCGGCGTTGCTTGAAAAAAGTCTCACTCACCTCTCCTATCCGTCCCCCTTGTTCCCTTAGGCTTTGTCATCCGTTACCCCAGCGTTCCTTCTTTCGGAGCGAAAGCTGCGACCCGCACAAGGAGAGGAAAGGGTATGGAATGGAAGGAGTGAGAGCAGAGTAGATACTTTATAGCTATGCATACTCCCGTTTTCTACTTCCTCCACCTCCATGCTTCACTACCAGCCCCACCGACGACCTCGGACGACGCCCCTCAAACCAACCCCTCAACCACCACACAGTGTGGTGGTTTCTTCTGTCTCCTCCGTGGGCAAGTCGATCGGTGCCTGCCTCAGACGATGTGGTACCAAAAAACGTGCCCAGAATATTAATGTAAAGGGATGGCAGAATTTAAGATGGTGTTTTTTTTTCGAAGAGATGAAGAAGACATGGAAGGAAAAGGTGGATGACGATAAGATGAGAAGGAAAGGAATGAGGAAGAAAAGAGAAACGCGAGATGCGGAGATAATAGAAGGAGAAAAGTAGAACGGGGTGAGGAAAGAAAAGGAAGGCTTTTCAAGGGCTCAGGGCAATATGAACTAAAAGACGACCCATGGAGGAAGGAATTTTGTGGCTGGGATATCTATGAGTTTAGAATTTACACCGTTCCAAGCAAGGAATCTCTTGAAATAGTAATTCATGAGACACATTTTACGCTTTGATAGAAAAATCAATGCCAAGTATATTCACAAAATATGTGCTTCCCTGCACTACTGTATTAAACTGTAATTACATTTTGTAATGATAAATAACATATTTTTCGTTGCATCATGAAAGCATAGTTTTACGTAAACAGGGAGGTAAGTTACATTTTATAGCCATATCTAAGTTTAGCTATTAAATTATCTTCGTATTCATTGATTTAAATGTTAAAAGGTTGGCTTGACATTTATGCATATAAAGTTAAATTATTTCTCAATACTTACTGCGGTAATAAAACTTAACTTAACTAAACCGGCTCATTTTGCAAGAGATTTTTCCAGTGCTGATGCCCCGTGGAAATGTCAGCTTATACGAGCTCTTGAACTTGGCTGCGTGTCGCAGAGCAAAGATGAGGCGATTAGTAAAATATTTTGGAATGCCTGAACGCTTTCATCCGCTAAATCAGGAAGCAAGGAAACTGATTTGAATAAGAATATTTGTCAATTTGAAGTTAATGGATGAGAGAAGGAGAATTTCTAGAGAACGAGTGAGAGAACGGAAAAGGAGTAGGAGGAGGAAGGTGTGGGCGGAAAAGGAGGAGGTAAAGAGCTCGGAGGTGAAAAATGTCACACGCCAGGGCGAATGAATGGGATTCGAAGGCACTCGACCGGCTGTTTGCCTTGGGAGGAAATTCAAGTAAAGGGCGTACCTTCGCATTCCCCCTCAAGCAGCTAAAAGCACTTCTTAAAACCTAGAAAAAGGTGCCAAGGTAAGATTCTGATGGAATGTGGAAAGGATGCGGCTGAGGAAAATGTGGACGCAGAACAAGGAGGAGGAAGTATGCAGAGGAAGCCTGTGTTTCTAAGGTAGCATATATTTGTCGTTGAAAATCACTAGAACAAAGTTTGAAGGTATAAGTTTGAGAAAAAAGTCGAAATAGAGCAAATTAACGTGTTCCTGAAAACGTTACTGTGCGCGTTCATCAAAATAGAATTTGTAAATATAATACTTGGTACATTTGTGCAGTTATTTCCCCTTATTAGGTACGAAGGAGCTCATGGCTTATTGAGTATTAGGGCTGCTTTATTTGATTTCCATCGACTCCTTCGTTGATTGACGACAAGTTGCAACCCCAAGGGAGAGCATCCAAGATTTCTTAAACATTCATAATGATCACACAAAAATAATTATATGGTTTGATGAGTAAAACGTATGTACCATCAAATGTATTTGGTATGGTGGACGAGGATCTAGCTCTTTGAATAATATTAAATTCATATAAATAAATGAACTAGACCAGCATAAAAAATTCAGTTTTGCAGAAAGCAACGGGAGTGGAATAAAACAAGCAAAACGATTGTGGTAAAAACTCAAGAACTGAATGCTATTTAATAAAATAATAGAATCATAAGTGAGTTAATTCCTTGACCCAATTCATTGATAGTACTTTTTGAGTATATTTTTGGATAGGCCTTATTACATAACACAGCGCATTATGTTCCACCCCTCAGCCACGACTTCTTATAAGATTGCACGAATATTCGTAGCTAACAAAATAATTAACACTACCTATTGTATCCTATCGATGAAAATTTATCAGGGTATATTTCCTTAATCCTACAACAGTACCTATATAAAAATACTACGCTTAGGACCTACGGTTCACTACATGGGCTTACTTTCGTGAAACGAGATTCGTGCATACAATTTTTTTAGAGTTCAGAAATGAAGCCGGACCTTGGTCGTAAGCAGTACCATTACAGTACGGTTTATTTTCAAAGCACTACGGCGATATGCAATATTTTTTGTAGCGGAAACGGAGCTATAGTACTTGGAGATGACTCAAAGGTAAACGTCCCAACAATGGTCATATTTTGTGGGTTAAGATGATATATTTCAGGGATTAGCCAAACGGCCCCTCCTCATTTGAAAACGTTCCAATATAAGCAAGTTGTTTTTAATGTAGTCCAAAGATAGCACTCACGAACGTTCGCTACAGGAATTTTTATGGAGACGAATAAAAATATTGATTCACTACTAGGATTTATTTTCATGAGCTACGTGAAATTATTTTTCGGGTTTTTCAGATCATCATTCTCTAGTTCGTAAACGGTGCCAAATGAGTAGAGCTATTTTGCATAGTCATTTAGCGTTTTTTAACAATAATTCGCAAAGTAATTTTCTCGTATACAAATGAAGGGTTACCTTTGCCGCAGCGTTTTTCTTCCATTGGCTTGGCTAAATATTTCTGAGGTTAACAAAACAGTCGGCCATGACCGGTCACCGGTTCCAAAGGACAATGTTTCCTTTAAAAGTCCTTAGACAAATTTTATAGGCCAGTCTAATATGATAGAAGCGATAACTTGCCTATAAATATCTATATTTCCATAACTGAGTTGTTTCACGTTACATTGTCTTCTAGTATCGCCACTAACATCCTATATGGTTTCCGACTTTGACGTTGGGCTGCTATCATATTTCTGACTCGATATAAATTAAAATATCCATTGGTCAAACATATAAGGAAAGCATTAGCCAAATTTTAAATCAAGGAGCAAATGCAGTGATTGCGCCATTCTTAATATTTAATTCTTTTCATCACTTTACATCACTGTTTTAGAACAGAGTTTATTTGAAATCAACACGCATATCGTAGCACTGAGCAAGAGCATCACGTAGTTGTAGTTGATTTATCGAAACTGCAGGATTCTGAGTTGTCGGAATATGATCACTATTCTTGATGCTTCGAGGAGAGAGTTAAAACGCGCCTTTCCATCACAGTTTCATGTGAGGGGACTAGAGATTGGCAGCAACTTCGCTTCGCAAAAATGATTTCGTCCAGTGGATCTCTCTAGTCTTCATGCAGAGCGGAACACTGTGGCAAGACGAGTTTAGAACTTTCCTCACGCATCTTCAAAAAAATCGATTTTCGCCTTTTTTAGGAAGGGAAGACCCTTGTGGCTGTGATAACAAATCACGCATACTAAAGGAAAAGGAGGCAAAAACAATTTGCTTCTTCGCGGACGAGGTAGGATGAACTAAATCACCCGGTTAGACAGCAAGGGACGGACAAGAATAAGAACAAGGGAGGTCATAATTCAATCTCCTTTGCAGAATTTTTTAGCGTAATGGGCAAACAATAAGACCCATAAAGAGCGTCTCACCTTCGAAGGGAGTCTTTGTTCTAATTTACCCAGCGGGCTCTTTTTTGTAACGAGAATCGAACCTCGTCTGCTTCATATTGACTAAGGCTCCCTTCGTTGGGCGAAGGTATACAGGGGGATACCTACGTATACGTAGTACTCCTTTTTTTCTCATCAACCGAAAAGTAAATATGCTTTACATGAATTCATCTCGCATTTTCATTCGTATTATCTTAAATAAAAATGTAATGGTCCTTTAATTTCATTTTCCGGAAAAGCATTAGAACTGAGCAATATTCAATGAAATAGCATTCAAACAACGCTTTATCTGAGTGTTTGTCGATGAATAAATGAAACCAATACCACTTTTATTTCAATTAAGCGACCCGGGTTTCAGTGAATAATCACCATCATCAGGCATTAATTGAGATTTCAATTAATGCCTGTTGATGGTGTTTATTCACTTAAACCCGGTTGCTTAATTTAAACAAAAGTGGTATTAGTAACAGTTAATCATCGACAAACACTACAATGGAATACCACAAAGTTAATGATAAACTAATAGATTTATCTGAGCTTTCTTTGGTGAACTTTGACCGGAATCGTGCTGTCAATGAATACCGCATTCATCTAAATCATCATATGCCAGTTTTTGCCTTTGCTAATGAGATTTCTGACCGTCCTGTGTGTTTTCTACTCACAACAGTTTTCAGGTATGTTATTGTGAAGTTAAGCGATGATTACGTTAATGCTATGGAACCGTATTTAAACAGTACTATATTAGGCATGATTAGTAAAGTAAAATGCGATCCAGCCACCAGCTCTAGATAGATGGTGATGACAGTTTAAAAATGTCTTTAAATGTCCCTTTAAAACTCAGCCTTACACGAAATTCTCGCTCCTAAAACAAGTAGTCCATTTTCAGTAATCAAGTATATCAAAAAGTGCGTTTAATGAGAAGAGGTTAACGGAGTCACTACTTCAGCCGTAGTGCAATTGGTACATTGCATTTGTTTAGTGAAATACGTGACGATACGGTCCATCGCCTTGAAGGGTTAGGTCTGTTTTTCCATTCTCGATGCATGACAACGTTTTCCCTTGGCAATTTTCAACATTCTCATGATGAAAAAATAAGCTAATAAAAGATGGAATTACAGGGATCCTACAATATCTAATATTTCGTACTCACTATTTTCGAGTCCCTGGTCTGCCATATAGTTAAATATACATGTCAGATGAAGATAACTAAGAAACATCAAACTCGCGCAATGGACTTAAGCATGAGATTGACCTCCATAACAATAAGCATCGATTCAATCAGTAACATTCTTTTTCCAGCCCTTGATTTTTTTCCTTGTATCACCAAAACACATCGATTAATCCAATATATTGATGTCAGTGTTTCATCCCTGCCCAGGATAAAATGCAGTGAGAGGAATTCAGCTGGTTTTATGGAACGGAGTAAGTGAGATCTTATTTCACCCACCGTCCACCTTCGATGCCCGGTGTCTCATCATAATCAGCTCCGAATATAGCATGCTCTACTTTCCTTTCACTCGAATCTCTTCCTTATCAGCAAGTTCACAATTTTATTCTAAAATGAGATCGAATGACTTTTTAACTGAGCATTAAAATACGACCAGTTTCATAAATAGAAGGGGGACTAGGAACGCAATAGAAGGGGTGAAAACATCGTGTTTATTTTGTCAAGAAATGCAATTAGGTGGAGGTGATATCTTGCACTATTTTTGTTGTTGTTTTGTTTTAATGGCACTCCCTACAACCAATTAATATTTGAGTGAACAGTCAATAAATGGCTCCCGTCAAGTCAACATGTCTTGTCGACGTTATTGATTCTAAGTCAAGTCAAACAATCTAAGTCGCGTACATTCAGTCTGTATCAATGCGATCCAAATTATATAACACACATCTATATTGCATTGATATTTTGGAATAGATAGAGCATTTTTTTATTTTGCAAACCTTGGATTGCGAGTAATCGTACTGGAATCTCATAAATTCCTGCTGGATCCTCCGGAACGAATTTATGTACTAATTATTTTCACATTTGTCCCAATCTAGCCTGATTTACAGTTTAAAAAAATCCGTTTCCACCGATTGAAGACCGGATTGACTCATTGACTGCGACTAAAAATGTGGATGATGTGCGGAAATCTCCGTTACATACAACCAAATGGATATACGAAATACCACTAATTTGGAGCATGCAATATAACATTGCGATAATATCTATAAGGTTCTTAAAAACCGTCAAGCAAAAAGTGTTTAAGGTTTTCCCGGCAAATTATATACGTGAAGGTTTCTTGGGTTTCACACCGGGTAAGATTATTTAAATTGATCAACGTTTCGATGGCTGATTCAGCCATCGTCATCATGATAATGAGTTTATCGAGGATGCTGGCGGTTACATATAGCCGCAGATGCCCCATTTTTGTGGGAGCCGTTGCGAGTTCTTTGAATTTCGCCTATTACTGAAATTGATACAGATGGAGAAAAATAACATCAATAGAGACAACGGCTTCAACTTAAGTAGGACTTGGCGCCCAGTGATTGACGAAATTTAAAGAACTCGTAACGGCTCCCACAACAATGGGGCATCTGCGGCTATATATAACCACCAGCATCCTCGCTCAAACTCATTATCCTGATGACGATGGCTGAGTCAACCATCGAAACGTTGATCAATTTAAATAATCTTACCCGGTGTGAAACCCGAAAAACCTTCACTGTCAAATATGTTGTGCGGAAAATGTGTTTGATGGTAATCCGGCTTGAAAATGCACTGAAGGGGACAATGGTAAAATAATTGACGAAAGAAACGGTTGTGAACAGCTGCTCATGCTGTCAAAAAGTGGTGAATTTGACATTTTTACTAACCGATTACGCTGCTAAGGATATATCCATCCTCCCAATTAAATGTTTTTGGCCTTTTGGCTATTTCTATGGCCTCACGTACGGATGGATATATCCTTAGCAGGGTTTGGAAAGGGTTCTTGGCTCCACCAAAACCCAACGGCTATCGTCTTCGGAAAAATATTCAAATCGGCCCAACAATGGTGCAACGGACATCGATGCTATATAAGAGCGAACTAAAGCCGGTAAACGCTCATTCTCCTGATAACGCTTCCAGTAAGAGAAGCGAAACGTTGAGATTTTCATAGTGAACAAAACGCAGCATTACCCCACAGCATCATCCTACATAGATAAGAAAAGCTGCAAAAGCTTTCAAACCAGAATATTGATTCTCTCTTTTAGCAATTATGTCAAAAAAATGGATTTAAGTTCTCACACAAAAGTGTGTGAAAACTTACATTCAATAAATCTGACTCGCTAAGTGGTATTTTAAGACGCCTATTCATCGTTCTTATTACCGTAGTATAGTCGCTAGCTCGTTCCCCGTCCCTTTAAGTATGAATGACCATTTTACGTTATAACCGGTTCGTGTAACCTGCCAGGAGGAATCTATTTCTAATGTATCTTATGAAATTTTAAACTTACTTCTTAAAAACCATCCCAAGGCCTTTTTTTCCCAAGATTTGTGGCACCAATTCCCATATTTCCCCTTTGGTAGCACCTTTATTTTTTTGAAAAAGTTCTGCAAGCTTCACATAAAAGCTACAAACTCTTTACGTTTCCCTTCGAACCTGAGCCCCCATCTGCCTTTCCTAAACTGTGCTCGCGGTGTGCTTTTGACAAACTTTTCCCATGCCCAAGTTCCGAACCAACATTGTTAGCGCTGCCTATTTTATTAAATCTAGAGGATTTATCGACTATTTTCTGCTTACGAGTCTCTCGAAAATGGCGTCTTAATTCCTTCTTGAATTAATTTAATGCATTCCAACCCTAACCAATTTCCTCCACTAAATCAAGAGCCTTTTCTTTAGTTAAGCCCATAATGCAAGGTGCCCCCGTAGGAAATTCTCCTTTTTTAGCCATCTCCGCGTCCTAAGAATCCTACACCAAGAAGGATTTTAGGAAAGGTCTTCTTGCTCTATAGATTCACCAATGGCTTTTTATTGCGTTAAAGTATGGATCGAGACATAGAAAACGACAAGTGACGGAGTAATGACAAATTTAACTAAACCTTACAGCTATCGAAAGTTTTGAAAACTCTGCTACCAATTTGAAAGGAATCCGTGAATAAACAAGTCACTTTTTTCATGGAACACTTCAATTTAAAAATTCCCTCAGAAGAAAAAGACATAAAAAAGTATTAAGGAAAGATACATAAAGAGAGGCCCCCTGCGTATAAACGGGTATGAGCGAAGTAATTACACGCAATTGATATTAAACACAAGGTGTCTGGCGGCCGTCTGAGAGTAAACTTTGTCCCTAAGTTCACTAGGAGAGTTCCTTCCGGCGATGAGCAGCAAAAGTCCTCTCTCCCCCAGCGGAAACAGAGAAAATGGTTCGGACTTTCAAGAGTGCCGTACTGTGGGACACACGACACAATCTAATACTCGTTGCAATCTCTTTTCTTAACTCATTCAATTGACAATGAAATACATTGAAAAAAATACAAAGAGTGTACGAATTACGAGGATATAGGGACTAGCTACAGTATTTACCATTACAGAGTCACCCGCAAGTGCACATAAGTACGATATTTCACAGAGGAAAAATTATTCACCTTGGCCGGGATCCGGATTCGAATCCCGGTCAAGGAAAATGACTTTTCCTTTGTGGAATATCTCACAAAAGTATTCCTCATATAATAGGCATTTCATTGATTTATCGCATTTTGATCAATGACTCGGCATTTAATAGAACAAGTGCAGATAGATAATGGAATCCATATTCCCCAATGCAATTGATTTGGTGTTTTTAGATATGATATACAGTGATGATTAATTTCCGGTAAATTCTCTTAACATTATGTATGAAGCCTGATAGTCTGCAATTATACTTCATGAATACGCAGCAAGAGCTGCGTATTTCATTCCCTATGTTAATAAATCAACCACTAAAAAATACGTGAAGTTTAAAATTATCACATGATATTTTATCAAACATGTAAACTTTTCAATGGATGAAAAAATGTAAATATTGAGGTGTGAAGATAGATTTCTAAGAAAAGTATTTAAGACCATTATCAAGTGCGACATTGTAAATGTAGCTATTCAATGATGTTTGTGTTTTAAGTAGTTTGTGTTGAATGAAGACGGGGTTTTTATTTCTTATACCTACATTATGTTATTATTGCTATTATATTCTGAAATAAGAACGCTTTTTCCAATTAATGAATTTATAGCTATTATAGCTATACAATTTAAATCTATACACTCCATTTCTTAGTTTGTGCTATTTCAGATGTAATTGGATCCAATAAAAGAAACGATGGATATTTCGTGCATATCACATAAATTCGTGTTTGATGCTCCCCTTTTCCAAGTTTAATTAAATTATCAATATCCGACAACTGGCTCTGAGAAGTGATGCGCTGTCACTCCTGCAGCATTTACTTTTGCTTTCAAAAACCTATTAATAGATTACCATTGGATTTGCTTACATTAATTACCTGAATGCTGTCATAATGGACAAGCCCTTGTAATTAGGTCAATTATGAAATCAGTACCAACACTATTCATAATCAGTCAATAAAAAAACATTTTATTGCAATTTAATTACTATTGATGTTAAATTTTGTAAGTTGATTCATGTTTTTTCAGGTTGTCATAAATTAATAGTCATATCTTTCCGTCCCCACAACAGTCCCAAGTTAAGAGTCCTTGTATCCTGTGGGCATTATCAATAGACTTTGCAGTATTTTCTCCATAATTTTATTGCCTGATTTAGAACTGAGAATGTATCAGTAATCTACCATAATAAGGCAAATGTATTTCCGTGGAATGAGCTCATAAATTTAATTATGTGAATTTTAAAATGCAGAATTTTGTATTTATTGGAACAAATATTTGGAAAGGGATTTGGACAAATATTTTTAATTTTTCATTTCTTTTTACAACCTGAAACTGGGTGATTAGTAACATGTCCAGAACCTTATGAAACTTCATTTTACCCCTTTACAAAACTTGTGTTAGGCAGTGTTATTAATGTGGGATTGATATGGCAAAAATACGATTTCCTGTTTCTTGAGAGGATCAGTTACTCCTTGGTGGTATTTAATTTTCTTTCATTGCTAAAATCCTATGAGTAACACTCAGAGAGAGTGAAAAATGTCTTGCTGCCATAAAATATTGTTGGTTTTACTTGATACATATGACTGTATACATCTTAATTTGTCATTTTTTGGTGAATGTAATAGTATTTTAGCCTCTCTTTTGTATCTATGTGGCAAAGAATTGGTATTTTTGAATGCTGCTACTAATACGTTCACAGTTTTACTAAACCATTCACATTTGATGAACTGATTTATATCGTTTGAGTTTTTTCATGAAATATAAGGTAACCTTTTTTAGCTTAAAGCATCAGAAAAGGAAAATTCTACTGAAGAAAGGTGTAAGCATTGATCCTGCATGTGGTACAGCCATGGAATGACGGTTGTGACAGCCTAGTGAAATATACAATTTGGTGAATGGCAGTCTATTATTTAACCTAGAAGGTTTGAAATGAGTTTCACTTTTGAAATTAGCCATTGATAGTTGATAACCGACATGATTATTTTTCTAGGTTTAGCTTTTAAGAAGTCCTCAGGCTGTGCATGGTGTTCATTAATAAGGTGGTTTACTAAAACATTAAAGCCTCATAATAATTTAAACCTAATATAAACTATTAAATCATAAATAATACATGCTGACAGAAATAGTGAAATTCACATCAAAATGTTTGTGCTTTCTGAAGTCTGCAAATTATTTTATTTGAATTAAATCCCGATTAAATTCGAAAAACTTCAATTAGTACATTCATCTTAATGCAGCAAACCTGAACTGATATTTATTCTTAACAGTGGCACTTAAAATATACGAGTTATTTTTCCGAGTGGAAAGTGGAGAATTGTATATTTTATTCTGCTAACAAAGAAACGTTACATAGGTACCCTTCTCTCATCAATTTCCATAGATTCAAGCGTAAGCTCCAACACGGAGTTAACTGCTGCATTGGTCGTAATCATAAAAATATATGGAAACGTGTTCTACATGGGTCTTTGTTGCTCTGCAACACAATGATGTCAAAATATTTCTGAGAAACCACCAACATCTGTTTTGAAATGGCTTGTTGGTTGCAATACCCCCTTACCTATTCTTGAAGTTTAGAGAGGAAATTGAAATCCCATCTAAAGCGGCAACTAACCTAGTATGACCAACGCTCTGATGTCCTTTAATTAGCGTGAAGCTCGTAGGTGAAGGTTACATCAGATACGGTGGAGATGTGGGAATATGCTATCCTCAAGACCACAACTGCTATTCGAGTCACGTATTTAATCCAAGAATAATATTGAAAATTAACCTGACGAATGAAACAGTCATGATACGGCTATTTGACCTTTAATTTCATGGCGCATAATTTCAGTACCGTCTACTCTTGTCATCAATTACAGATCTCGTACTCTGTCTGGTATTAGAATAAATGAGTTGGTGAGCCCCGCTGTACTATATATTTACGAATTTGTTCCACCACAAGTCTTTGGTGATGGTGTCTCTCTATTTTCTTTACTCTCCTTCTCTCATTTCATCCGATGTGTGCTCTTGTATGCCTTTTCATCGCCCGCACAACCGCTAATTAATCTCGGTCAGAAGTCTTAAATTTCATCCGACGCGTGGGATGGCAGTGGAGTGGATCTAACTCTGTGATGCATCCCACGCTTCCACAAACGTACTCCAGTTCGCGCTATTCAGACTCATTCGGAAACGACCAGCTCTTACACTAAATGTAAAGAGACACGCACACATTTTAAATTCAACCTATCATTACCCTCCTTTCTACCTTCATCACCCATTTCCTGCCCCACAATTCCCTTTCCCGCTGAGTGGCTGTCGACAACTGAATCCACATTCACCTTTTTCTTTGATCTTGCGGTCACAAGTGCACCCACAGTTCCTCTCTTCCGTTTCATCCTTTTACTAACCACTGCCCACAAACCTCTCCATCCCTTAACTGTCCGGGCCCTTTTGCCTCTCGTGTAACCCCCACCACCAATTCTCCACCTCCGCCGCCTCGAATCCAACAAGACCCCTTCTAGACCTCATCTACATCTAGCTTCCGCAAACTAATTTGCCTTCTATTTGCCAAGCAAACAGTTGTGGTCTGGGAAGAATGTAAAAATGTTTCCTCGTTGTATTTCTCCTCCGCATAGTTCTGTCGGCCGTTTCCACGCTTGATAATTTCGCGAAGTACTTGTTTTTTGTTGCCCGAACCGATATAATCTCCTTTTCCCGAGGGTGTACGCATCGGCTAACATATTTTTTAATTCGATGAGAGTCAATACGGTTGATCTTGATAAAAGATCAGTTTGAATTTGAGATTGAGAATGCCAGTCAATCAAACGAATATTTTTCCAACAAAAAATAAAATCATGAAGAGGTCATTTTCTGATGAAGAAGTAAATATCTCAGTAAGCATTCGCAATTAAACGTTACCTCTGATATTGTGGTAATGTTTTCTCTGGTATTTTTCCCAAGACTCCTTTGAGTCAAGGCTAAGGATATTATAATTTAGGGGACAAAAGCTCGTATATGGTTCATAATTTTGTCCATTAATGAAAAATAACTGCAAAATAAAAAAAAAACTTATTTAGCTCACTTCCGGTGTATTTCTTACTAATATTATTTAAAATCAGCTCCATTAATCAGCAATTCAATCGGTAACCAATTCAATATTCATAATTTTTTGAGATAATGAGAAGTTAAATGTAAATAAATGGGGATATTTGTGAAAAATAGTTGAATACAACAAATAAAGTTGTGTAGATAGAACTTCTATATGTACATTATAGTCTCTTCTCATATTAATTTAGAAACTTTCATTACTAACATGTTATCTTCGAATGGCAATATTATTTCTATGGTCAATTGTCACCTTTATAATCACATAATACAATTTTTCTTAAAATAATTATATTCCGTCGCATTTATTTGTATGTTTATTCTCAAAGCAGGGGCTTCGACCGTCGAAAAAGGGTTCCCATCGCCGCGCGGCCAGGCATCCTTGGCAATTCCAAAGATAATGACACGGGTTTTGCCGGCCCTGCAGACAGAGAAGGTGAAGGACTAGGCCAAACATGGAGATTTATTGCTCTCCCCGCCCCCGCTCCCCCTCTGGAAAGGGTTTTCCCTGCCACCAGATGGAAGGGGGAGGAGGCACTTAGCTTGGCGCGTCAGTGATCGCTCAACTCTCGCCGTGTGCTCATCACTCCACTTGTAAACTTACAATTAAACAAAAAAACCGATCTGGTGTAATTATTAAAAAGCATGAATTAGTCGACTCAGAGTAAGTTCCGGTTCAACGGGGTCTCCAGCGCCGACGAAACAACCGCGAGATTTACGACCTCGACGGTACGCGCGGAAAAACAAAAAACTATCGACCCCGTTTCCACATTATTTATCAGAGCATAAAAATACAATAAAAACTATTTACTGTGAAGCTATGGCCCAATGTCAAGAAAAACATGCGTCGCAATGTATTTAAAGGCAATATATATGCTTGGTTCTATGATTTTCGCGGTGTTCATCGCTGGGTCTTCTCACCATTTCTCGGGTTTTAATCACGTGGGTTGAGATTGGTTGGCAACAGTTCATTGGTATGCCAACCAGCATCTTCGGGTTGAAGGTAGGATAACTTTGTTGCAACTTTATACAGGGTATCCCGAAAAACTCGGAGAACTCTCTTCCAAGCACTATGGACAGAGTATGCGTCTTCTCCCGTCCTGGATATTGATTGGATTGGATGGATGGTAAATTTAGATTAGTAGATTTCTCACGGCTGATCTGCTTTGGCTTCGATTTGTTTATTTTGACTGCTAAACCTGATAATTCCAGATATTGTCCCTCTTACGCCTACTTTAGCCTTTTTATACGCTTAGAATTTTGAGTTTTGGTATGTAAACCACAGGGGGGCGCCTCACGCTGAGGGGTTGTACACTCCCCTGCTCTTTTCATGCCCGAAAATGCTATGGAATATTTCACTGATCCCCTAGCCACTGCGTCTTGTAACTGAATTACAGGGGAACATCGACTAGGGGAATATGAAGTAACTAGAGTTCACCGTCATCCAATCGACTGGCACAAGGAAGACGTAAACAATCTTCAAGTCATCCCGCCCATTTCTGATGACCAAGGAAGCAATCTAAAAGTGACATCGCACATTGACGAGGACTTCATGGAGATTTCTCCACAGAAGTGGAGGAAGAAATGGAATCCAGTCCAGCGTCTGACGTCAAAGACTCCTGACCTCCGATGCTGCCACCACCTCCACCGCCTTTGCAACGGAGCCTTAGTCCGCTCAGAGGAAGAGAGGTCGACCACCCCTGGAGTTCCATAACATAGAGGTCATCCAGGAATTCTGACTACTTGTGCAAAATACCATTAGACTCTGAAATTGGGACGTTCGAAAAAAAAGATTTGACATCGAAGATGACAATAATGTCCTGGTCACTGATACCTCATGTAAAGTCGGCACTTTTAACTTTTAAGAATAACGAAAAATTCATTTCACAGTACTGATGAAGGACTTCTGAGAATAATCCAAGAATAAAATTTATTAAGATAAATTATAAAATAATAATTAATCATCTGAACCTATATCTGTTATTGGTGGTAAAGTATAGGTCCCATAAAAATCAATTTAAACATTTTATTATAGAGAACATTAAAAAAGTACTACACCATACATTTTATTCCTGCATTTTATTTTTACTGAGTTCTAACTATATTGTAGCTAGTACAAAGACACTGATCCAAATTCAATCCCAAGAAGTTATCGCTAAAATCAAGACGAGATTCAAAAGCAAAACGCACGCTCTTACACGTATGTGCGAAAAGGAGACTATTCTATACAAGGAGTCTAAATAGTATATCAGTAATATCTCATTCAATTCTCATGGTATTGAACTCACTTATCAGGAAACCCTAATTTGCCACAGAAATATCCTTACCGATACAGCAATGCCAAAGGAATTCAGGTAGCGGGTGAAATTCAATTTCAGGATCAGTATTTTAAGAAAAGATGAGTGAAAATTCTTGCCCCATTAGCAAATAATTTTTTCAATGGAGGTAAAAATATGTTTACATCAAATCCAATACCGTTCTCTGAAATTTAAAAGAAAACATGAAAATGAAATTGTACGAAGAAAAACTTCCATTACTAGATACAAATATGTTCTTATCTTCTGAAATATGTTCCAGCCTCAATCTTATCACATATTATACTAGAAGAGTTAAGTGAATCCTTAATTGAATAAGTTGAATAGGATTACAAGTAGACGAAATATATCTGAAGTATTTCTGCTACATCTTCACAAGAAACGTAAATTGCTTGGAATTAAATGTATCAAATAAATATCTAACGGTCCCAGTACAAACGTCATGTTAAAACCGCCCTAGAAAATAAACAACTCTGAACTATATAAATTAATTTTGTAGCGTGCCAGTCCGTCATTCTGTATACATTTTGTTTATTTATCTCTCAAGTCTTGAGCTAGAGAAATGAGGTTTGGTGCATTAAATGTGGATTCTCTGTCTGCATGATTTGGTAGCAGTTATGGATTTTTAGCTGTTGGTGGTGCAAAGAAAAATACAAAAAAGCGTGGTTTTTGAGAGTTTAAATTTAGTTAGATTAAGTTTTAAGTTAAGGGACTTAAGTTTTTCGGGACTCCTGAGTTCACTTTTTCAGAGCGAGTCTATCTTTCTCGGGACTCCCGGGTTCACTTAAATAGGTTACAATGCAATTGGTGTTTTGGGGAAGAAAAATTATTCTGAATGTTTTTTCATTTTAGGGAAACAAATACACTCATTTAGCAACATTTCCCACTGCTTCCACCTGAGTAGCGCAAAAAAGGAAAAACACCAAGTTCACCTCAAGAGCACACCAGGCAGGGACTGCCTTCAAAGCAGGCAGCAGGTCTGCTAATAAAGTAATTATAGAGAGAACACACGGGGCTGTGATAAGTCACCAATTGAGCACCATCAGCTTCTATATTGTTATCTCTGTAGTATTATTTATTATATGACTTCGGGAAAAGGCGTATCTGAATGAAGACATCTCATCCACCCAATGTGAAAATCAATTTCTAAATTAAAGCTACCAAATCAAATTTCGCATATGCATATGGTCGTCAAATGAGGGTTATGCAGAAAATTACTTTGAGGCGTTTTGAATATACCTCATCCACAAAAATTCTTCCATGAAAACTCTGCGGGAAAAAAAATCCCGCTCCAAACAAAATATTGCCGTCAAAAGATAATGGAACACCAACATTATTTAAAATCAATGAATTCGACACGGTCAGAACAATCACTGCCGATAAGTATCTCGAAGTTGCACTGTTTTCTCTGATCTGAATGGGTACACGCGTAGTAAATAAAGAAAAGGCTATCATTGAACTCACAAGAATTAATTAATTTGGAATCAACGCAACCTTTCTGTCCAACACAACACTGGCTACTCTCAGAAACGGAAGATGCTTGAAAGAGTTAGAATCATTCTAATGCAGTGTTGGCAGCCGGTGATTGGCTGAATTGGATGACTTCACGTATTTGTAGTGGCGATTTGTCTCTGGCCGTGCCGGGTGAAATCAGTGTTCTAATCTCCCGCAAATGTTCCTATCGATGTCCTGCGCAGCATGGAGGGAGGTAGAGGTGGAGGGAATGAAGGGAAAGAACAGAAGGGTAGAGAGGAAAGTAAAGAGAGAGAGAGTGAGGCAGGGAAACCAATCTACTTCGCGGATTAAGACAAGAGGCACACACACGGAATGCAAGTGGTTAAAATGAGTCTTTGCTATGACGTGAGACTAGTCAAAATGGGATGGCAGGTAATGGTGAGTCCTCCCAATTTTTTAATATATTATTTCTGCAGCAATTATAAAGTTTTCCTAACCCTCGATACTAAAATACATTCCTCCCCGTTTCGCAGGATTTCGAAAGTTTCTTAACCCATGTTCTAAAATTGTCCATGGCGCAGTTCCAGTACCTTTTGCTGGAGCTATACTACGCATTGAAGTTTTCTTGACTAGAAATCCAAGTAGTGACCAGGGTTTAGTTAAACTTTTACAAAGCTGGGGTAAATTCCTCGCCTGCTAATCCGAGGGTCGCAAGTTCGAGTCCCTCCTGGTTCGATTTTTCATTCACGACATGAGTTTCAACATATTATGTCATCTTTAGGTCTAAAGGGGAGGTCTACACATGATGAGGACATAAACTGTTGAAAACCGTGACGTGATAAAATACTTACAGAGAAATTTGCATATTTTGTTCCTTTCCATCATAAGGAAATTTCACATAGTTACCCCTGACAATGTACGATCTTCTATTCTTGTTTATAGTTACATTTTGTGGAAAAAATAAGTTTTTTATTTAATGCAAGGGGTTTATTCAGTTATATAATCAACCTAATACATACTTTAGTCCATCTAATTGATGTAAAGCACAGTACTTATATTAAAATACTAGTTTAGTTATTTTAAACTTTTTATACTATTGCAATAATATACGGCCCTACTATTAAAAAGTCACTGTCGTAATATGTATCCTTATGACATTTTAAGTATGTTGTACTATAACTGGTGAGGATTTTATTTAATTAAGCGTTATTACAATAGCTTAGTGCAGTAATATGCACTAAGCTATTGCTACTGCATTGAATGCCAGTATACCAACGTTCTCAATGAATGTGTTAAATGTATTTCTGAACTTTTAATCAGAGCGATAAAAAAAACCATTTGACTCCCCTTGTACATTTCTGTCCCATTAGGATTACATCCACCACCACTGAAAATTAGTGGTGGAACGGTACATGAGCAATGATAGGTCCCGGGGCGTATAAAAACCTTAGCACTCATTATGAGGAGAGAAAACCAGATTACTAATCTATTGATTCGTATTCCCTGCGCGCACGGCCCAGAAAGCCTTAATTGGAGATGATTTCGATTGTAATCCCAAATTAATTGAAACGTTAA
Source organism: Pyrrhosoma nymphula (assembly GCA_963573305.1). Lineage (NCBI taxonomy): Eukaryota > Metazoa > Arthropoda > Insecta > Odonata > Coenagrionidae > Pyrrhosoma > Pyrrhosoma nymphula. The sequence continues at coordinate 148,040,038 of OY754328.1, forward strand.
ACCACACCAATTTGGCCATAAGCACCAGTAGACGAATTAAATTACTGGAACATAAACAAAAAGGGATGTTTCCGCCCCGCATCATGTACCTTGCCCGGGAGGCCTAATTTTTATGCAAAAACAAATAACTGATATTGGAACTACGTGGAAAATAAATCCCTTAGGGAGAAATTCAACGTGTATGTAACTATTTGCATGTGTGACTATGAAGAGAAAGAAGAAAATAACTTCCTACGACTTCAATTGAAACTTTTACGTTTTTTTATCCTCGTTGAGCAGCCCGTGACTGGCGCGAAATATTTCTAGCAAGTTTTGTCAATCAAAAAGTATATTGCAGTGTAAAATTGTGGCAAAAGACGGATACCAAATGATTCTACCATAATATCCCGTCTGGTCTTAAATAAATTATTAATAAGTTTATTTATTATGATTTTAAAATAACGCAAAAAAATAAAAAATAGCCTTCGTTGCCTTTATGCGTAGCAATCGCTTAGAAAATGTATATTTTTTGCCATTGCCTACTCATATTTGATCTAATTTCAACCAGGTTGACATTGGGCAAGTAAATAAAATCTTACTAGGAGTTTTATTTTGCCAATTTAAATCAATGTGCTTCGAATATGCTTGAATTTGGTTTTATTGAAGTTTTCCCTTAGACACTGCAGAACATTGCAATACGAGATAATACTTTCCATTAACAAAAAGGAAATAGAATTAACCTGGGGTATCAGCCTTGTAAGTTGATAACTTATCTATGAATATTTTTGCGCTACTATTCGAGAAGAAAAGTGGGCACTGAAGAATAGTTTAAGCAGTGCTAGGGAATACTTCACTTGCAGTAAAGTTTCAACGGCCATGCTCCGCCTATGATAAATACTATTTTTAAGGTAATTAATTGGTTAGGGTACGTTGAAATAGAGGTGATTAAATATTCTCTGAATTTTAACATGGAGCCATATCGACATATGCAAATATTTTCTTCGTCTCAGCATACGTCCTACCGTTCTTCATTCCGTATATAAAACCTATTTATCCTTCGATGTAAAGAATAAAATTCCAAACTGATGAACAAGTGACTACTGTTGAAGAAAAATAAATAATATGGAATAGCTTAAACGCTGTCCAATATCCTTGACGCTAGAGTTGCTGCAGATAATGTAGTAAGATTGAGAAGGCCAAGACTTTCGAATACTGAAACCAAGTAGGCATGCAAAGCATCAAATAAAAATCTAGAATGCCTTTGTTAGCATGAGTAAAATGATATATTATTGACTTGAGTAGACATAGCAGATTTTCAATTTGGAGGCAATACTGGCAAAGCTGTTATGCAGTACAAAACTACATCTACCTAAATTCAATTGTACCGGGCGATATATGATGGAACTCCTTCAGGATTGTTCAAAAAGGAAATACAATGGCAGGTCCACAGGTATTTTATTGGCAATAGCCAATAAAATTCCTGTGGAACCTGCTATTGCCTTTCCTTTTGGTACATCTATTTATTTCTTGTGAAAATCTTCTGGGCAAAAATGGAAGCAGCACGACCATTTTCCACAATTGTACTTACTACATAGTCTTGTGACTGCTAACCTGAAACCAACGTCATTCCTTGATAAAATATAATAGATTTAAACGTGACAACATTTACTACCTCCAAATTGAATTGGGAAAAAATTAAAAAATGACGTTGGGAAAATAACGCAAATATTCATCGTTACTCATTTGCACTGAATGATAAATTCCTCTTCAAAATAATATAGTTTGCATCATGCTTGTGGAGATCCAGTGTTCAAATCATTAAGTCCATTTATAAACCTTATCAGCCAAAAACTTTCCCAAAAATCAAAACTCCGCGGTCATGCGCTAAAATGTGGAATGCTACTCTAGTTTTCCCATTTTTAGGAATTTAACTATGCTTACCCTGCCAAATTATTCCCAATCGGAGCTGTTGTTTCCTTAATTCCCAAAATATACCCATGCCTTAGAGTTGGGAATCGATTTTGATATGTGTCCATGATTACGTTCGGAATAATGTAAACGGGAACTGAAAGGTGAGAGATTAACTGATGGGAACGGAATGAACTTGAAATGAAGAGTACTCGCTATTTGAATGAGGTGCATAGGGCCATCACCCTTGCTAAAACATGCTGATGCCCAATTATTAACGATCGATCAATGTTTCCACATTCCCCAGGACATGGATCCACAACATACCCGAAGATACATCTCCCGTTTCTCTTTCCTTTAAAAGCGGCGTCCGCTGCTTCTAAGAGCTCTCCGTCGCAGGCACGTTGATAACTCACCTCTTGTCATGCCCTTCCACTAACTTGTCTCTAGCATGCCTACAGTCCCCTTCTATCTCCCCCTCTAAATTTCTCTTGTTCCCATATTCATTGCTTGGACTTCCCAATCCTCCATCTAAGAAATGCTCAATCCCTCGTATTCCGAAGTTCGCAGTGTCATCTCACATGCAGCACTTAATACCTATATTATGGCTTCATTGGGCAAGCACTACATTGTTGAAAGGAATCAGTCTCTCTTTTATTTGAACAACGTTATCTAATGATCATTACCAAGAGGAATGTAGGATATGTACTGAAGGCAGATGCTGAGGAATGGGAATGAAAGGATTCAAATGAGAAAAACGACAAAGCTTTCTAAGCAAGTAGGAGATGGTGGATGAGGAGTAAAGATCCACTATTCCTATGGAAATAAAAGTACTAATGTAAGTATCAGTTCCTCTTATTTTTTTATTCCAGTATCCTTTTAACAAAATGTTGTGTAACTTCATAGATTATGAAAAATAATCCGCTAATAACTGAAAATAAAAAAAATAATCCACCGATCTGTTTATGTCTTAGAAAATCAAACAAAGTAAAAGTTAAATACGAAAGGAAAGTTTTTATATTCTTTTGCACATTTTGAGTCGTGAAAAATACCATTGCCTCCCCATTGAGACAGGTCCAAACAAATAAGGTATGATTTACATTACTATTTTAACTGGAAAATAAAATAAAAAGAGAAAAGAATGGTGGGAAAAAACTTCTAAAAGGTAATATTGAAGTGGTGGTTGGAAGCAGAAAAAATAGGCAACAACTATAAAAGTACCTGTTTTTTCGTTCAGAGCGAAGACCACAGCTCCGGTTACAAGCAGTAATGATTGTTAGTATCTTGATCTCCTATATACGTTGCGTGCGTCTTCTCTCCGACAATTCGTCACATATTAATATTTTGAGACTATATTTTGATGGTAATCGGGAAATTTGGGTACATGAAAAGCCTTGTGTCTAAACAATGGAATAGCTGGTTTACCACAGTGAAAACATACTCTATGAAAAATATTTTCTGTATTCAAAGTGATGACTGGCTCAAATGGGTTTAGCTCAAAAAGTGTTAAAAACAAAGTAAGTAAACTGATGAATATGAAGAAATTTTCCTGTGCCTCAAGTAGTCTCATAGATAAGTCGGGATACAGAAGTTGTCACTGCTGAAATTTTCCATGATATATTTATGGGTCCTACGGCCAAATATGAGTAAAAAGACCACGATAGGCAGTCTTCACTCCGCCTCCCCCGGAGATACCAAACCGACTTATCCAAATTTATCTAATACTATAAGTAATTTATGAAAAGGTTGAGTTTTTTAATGATAAGTACTTTAATATCTACTTCCTTTGAGTTTGATGCGTTTCCTAACTTCTTTCAGCGAACTATATTTTTACATCTGCTTGCTATCTCAAATAACCTTGAACCTTACATGAATTCACACATAAATGCTTGTGTCCTTGAAATAAAGGGACCGGCTATTTGAACTCCGGCCCAGCGTTGCTTCTCAGAAAGTGCGATTTCTATTCAATATACTACATGTAGCAAATAATTTCCCTCGAGATGGGTTCCAGTTTACCCAGGTAGGATGCCTTCATTTATAACCCCCCCCCCCATCAATTAAGAGGGGTCACTTTTAATTCCTGCGGTCAAACCACATAAAAGAGACACATCCCGTTCGTCTCCCCAAACACCACCACTCTCACTCCTCTGCCTCCGCAGGTATCCCCTTCCCTCTCCAACCCTTTTAATTAATTTTACTCGGGCAGGTAATGGTTCTTCACCCCCTAATCTGATTATTTGCTTGCTCCCCTGTTCTCGCTCTCACTGTCTCTCTGTTTGTCTCCCTCTCAACAAATCTAAAAACCATAACCTTCCGCACTTCGTACTTTAGTTTCCCCGGAGGAGACTTAATTGTCATGTCTTTTCATAACGTGTCCATGCCATCTTAAATGGATTTCATGGACTTTTTTGACAGAACTATAATTTAATTCGACATATGTATACAAATATAAACTCCATAGTCTCAGGCGTTACTTGATGGAATTTGCTTAGAATTGTGAATGAAAAGCAGTAACTTTGTAATTTCACATGTATTTATTAGAAACGACCTAGGTTTCGAGGTTGCACGTCATCATCCGGTCTGATCCACATCTCTGATCTGGTGAACTCTGATTTCAGGTCTAAACAGCTCTGATCAGGTCTGATCCAGCACACCTGATGATGACGTGCAACGTCGAATCCTAGGTCGCTTCTAATAAATTCATGTGGAATAACAAAGTTACTGCTTCTTATTCACAATGTATAACTATATAGGACTATCTTGTTTAACTTTCTCTCAATCTTTCATTCATAATTGTTTTATCCCTTCTCGATTTTCCATGCATCGACCTTAACATCTTCATCCCTACTACTTTCATTTTCCTTTCTTAGGACTCTTCCACGGACCAGGTTTCCGAGCCATTTATCAACGTAGATCTTACCAAAGTGTACACTTTTCTCTTGACTCGTTCACTCACTCTACCGCCGCACCAAATTCCTGAGAACTGTTTCCATTTCCTCCAGCCTGATTGTATGCAGAGTTGTATTCATTTGTCCCGGCTGCTATCTGCCGATATGTACAAGCCAAGGTACTTCAACATCTGCACTTTAACTTTCTTCATTTTTTGTTTAAGCCCCAAATAAATTAACAGAGGAAACGAACGCCACTATGAACTAATAGGATAGTGACAAGAAACTTGATTTGCGTCTACGGGGATATTTTCTGTCACTCTGAATTTCTCACATTCGTGTTCTCCTCAGCGAGTAATGCATGCATTTATGTTGATAAAGAATTAAAAATGCCGGTATTCGTCACGTTTCTTGCGTTTTGCCTGGAATATAGCTGTATTTTTGTTATGTTTGTATTTTATAATTTTTGTACCGGTTCTCAACTCGGGTTGTGGCTAAGCGAATCTAACATTTGAATTTGTGTATCGGATCAGGTTTACTTAATTTATAACCACTATTTTTAATCTTTGCAATCCGCTTAAACTTTTTTCCGCAACTACTGGTCAATCCAACTCCTTATATTTATTATATTATTTACCAAAAAACTCCTCAATTTAAAATAAATTACACCATTAAATCTTTTAAAAATGCTACACACGCGTATGCAAGTAAGACCTGCACTCAGCGATAGCATTTGCAAGGCACACAAGGACGAGAGAGTGTTCATTGTCGGTAGGCCGTGGAAGGGGGAGGAGTGAAGGCGTTTCTCGCTCCAAGGACGCCCAGAAATTTTTATCCAGAATTTTAATTAGTTAAAAGAAAGCCTTAAAACTCGCGGAAGCCTAGGTCAAATAAAATTGTCGTCTCTTTCGGCGAGGCTTTCCATATTCAGTGATATTCTTAAGAGATTAGCAGTAAATACCATATGGAAAGGACAGAATATTATTGACGACACAATTCCAAATGTTTTAGAAAATAAAGGCGACTAATAAAGGCTACTATGATTAAGTACCTCTCATGCGCTTTCTTGGCTAAAAAATGTTAAAATAGTTTTTACACATGTCATCACAGTTTTTGACCAAAATAAAATCCATTGATAAAGGCTGGCTATTTTGAGGGTTTGGTCAAGAACAAGGGCAATGGTACCTACTTGTTCTTGACTAAAGCCATAAAAACAAGCCTTCATGAAAAATGTTTCGTTAAGTTTAATGATTTTTCCGTAATCATTTTGATCGCCACTGCATTTTAAATATTTTAACTAAAAAAGAGTAAAAATGCCTCTGCTGCATGCTGACATAGAATAAATATCCATATGTCGTGAAATCCTTTAAAGTTATTACTTCAATGGGAGCCAAAATACGTTCGTTGCTCGTTTGAATCTTGAATTAAAAGTAATTCGTTTTTAAATCAATTGTAGATTGATTACAGTAGATTATTTTAGTAAATAGTAGAGTAGTTGACAACTTTCTTAAGAATTTTAACTATCCATTACTCAGAATAGACATGCATTTCTGAAGAACAATTTTATACCTCCCTTTTAATTTCTTAATCATTATTTACCTAAATGGCGATAACATCTGTCTTCTAAGGCCAAAATATTTTTAGGACCAAGTGTAAATGCTGTATTAATTATGTCAGTAAAAATGTCATGATTTAGTCTCCCTCCCGAAGCTCCTGCATTATTGTGATTTTGAACGGCTTCAATTTCAGCATCCTCAATATTCGTAGCAAGGTCGACCTGAGGGTGCTCAATGAAAGCGCACGGCGGTGGATGGAACGCGATGGAGATGCCAAGACTAAAGCCACTACTGCCAAGTGATTATATGAGTGATTATATCCAAAAGTTTGAACCCGTTTTCATTATTAATAATTAATATTTTATTTAAATATATGATGTATGGCATTTAATAAATTGCGTGACAACGAGGAGTTAGCTGGGATTTCATTAACAAGGACCTTATTGAGCACCAACTAGACCCCACAAGGAAATAAAGCTTCAATGTTTAGGAGTTAAATATGGGTTCAAAGCTTATACCTTTTTATAAGTCACTTGCATATTATAATGGCATAACTATTAAAACGACAGAAACGAGTGTATTTCAATTGAGAGGACGCGAAAAGATACAAAACCACATTTAAGCAGTGTGGAAATGTTTACTGTCGGACCGATTTCGCTGATGGTCTGATCCGTCTCAGTGAACATTTTATGCCTAAATATTTCAATGCTTCAATATCCGCTACCCGGGAATCTCATCGTGCAGTCTTTTAGAAGGCTTCCGCCGCATCGGGGGAACTACAAAATGCTAAAGAGAAAGGTTGGGCGAAATGGGGTGTGGGGAGATTGGGTGGGATGGTGCATGGATAATGCAGGGATGCAATCCATCTGGTGTGAGTGGGCCAAGATTGGCGGGGGTCGACGAATAAGGTGGATAACTGAAGGCCAAGTGAATGAGTGTGCTTGCAGCGAAGGCGGTAAATCCTGGCTTCTTCCCGCACATCCTTTCTACTGCGACCCCGTCTAATCAGCACCAAGTAGATCAAGGAAAATGATAGTGCACTTCGCTAAATTTCCTGGTAGAGCGGATTGGAATTTTTTAATAGTAAGTGACTGCAGAAGTTCAAAAAACCTATCCATTCATTATTTGTAGAGACATCTGCGTATCCTTATCTGCATATTTTACCATTCGATGTTAAACGATGTCACCAATTATGTCCGGAATATATAAAGTAATCATGAGGAGATGTTGATAATTCATATAGGATATAGAGAAACACTCACATATTTTTACTCAGCCTCATTTGTAATAGATTTATGTAATGAATTTGAGTGTACATAATGAAACGTTTCTAAGGCTTTATAAAATTACTAAAACATTTTAATAAAAATCAGGAATAAAATAAATACAAACAGTTGATTTTGGGTCATAACAAATACTTATTGACTACGTTATGAGAAATCGGTATTTATCAATGGGCATTTCAACTAAATACGTCGTAAATGCTTTGATAGTTGTCTCTCACAAAGTAATACAATGAGCAAACTGGCCACCCTAATGAGCTAAACTTGTATTAAAAACTGGGTTACTGGATGAGGTCACTAAGTTTGAGATTTGGGTATGTGGTATTGTCTATAGGTCTAGGGATTAGCTAAAGGTATAACCACGATGAGGTTAAATTTAAACAATACATAGGAAATACTTCTGTGTATTGGCATGCGTAGATAAGCATAGCCATCACAAAAAGGTGAAAGTTATCCACAGTCTGACTTATAAAATGGGATACACTTAAAGAACCGACTTTCAACCGTACCGAGGAAAACTAAAACCATGTCTTGGTGGGCTTATCTTTTATCAGAGTAAATTCAAGACTCACCATTACATAAACCATTATAGCCATCTATTATGTAAAAATCTTAACGGCGATAGAATTTGGAGAACTTCTTCCTCCGAGGTTTTATTTATTTTCAAAGTTACAGAAGAATATGGATCGCGAACGCTGCAATTTTATTTTTATCAGTTTCCCGGGGAGCGCTGATCAATAATCCCTCAGCCGCATATTACAGAGCTACGTTTATGAGATCCATGCTCACTGAGTGATATAATAATTTCCTCCAGTGGCCCCTTATTCACCTTAACTAAATCTAGCTCGGCAAAACAATTCCTTTGGTCGTGGATGATGTCTGCCCCTTGGACCCGGCGACGCGGTCGAGACACTCCCATAAATATTGGTTTTCAGTACCAATCTGGCTCCGCCATATTTTAAGCTTCAAAATGGACTACGTGTTGGGAGGTCATGGAGTAAGGAGTAGTGTCCCTTGGGGAGCAGAGATATGCAGGGCGGGGATGAAAGTGATGCGAGAAAGGTATTCTGCCTTAAGTAAGGAGGAGGGGACGGTCGAGAGGGATGAAATTCAGAGGATCTTGGGACGGAGTGAAAGGGAGTCGAATAGTTAGGAGGTGGAGGGATTTTACTGCTAAAAACAAGTGGCCAAACATTTTGGCAATAAAATCCTGGTTCGAACTTGGCAACAAGAATTTTATAGCGAAGTGAAGGAAATTATTAAATTTCATCGAAGAAAGTGGATGAAATAATTTCGCATTCGCCTTGGTATCAACAATAAAAAATATATTTTTTCTAACATTTGAAGTTTAAAAAATTTTAATTGGACTACAATAATAAAGTTTCTTCAAGGGGCCTCCGTCGATCCAAGGGTTCTAAGTGTCCTTCGTTGGTGAGCCTGGGTTTCCAGGAAAGGGACGGCTATGTTTTGATTCGAAGTCAAACTCTCACTAAGAGGGCAGACCCCAATAATTAGCTTTAACCGAAAATTGTTCTTTCAAACGTAAAATTATCTGATTAAATGAGTTTGAATACAGCAGAGGCACTAAAAAATCGATAAAGTGTAATTACCAGATCGACAAGAGCACTAATGTGATTACTTAAAATGTTTGGACTAAAGGGTCATGGGTCATAAATTCTTACTCATCTTTTACATGTGCAGTTATATTAAACCTTTATGATGGTACATTGTTTATTCATGGATCTGTTACAGCTGCACTGGAGATCACCTATCAGGAAGAATATTACCACCGAGATCTATTATCGCCAGAACGTAGATTTTCCGTCGAAATCAGGGCAGCAGGTTGGCGATGCAAGATTACTGACGTCGTGAGAGAGAACGCTAATCCATATACGATGGAATAATCCGCATGGCAAAGCGCTGTTGAGGCTGGTCCATGTTTGTACTCATCCACCGATAGCACGCCAATTGACACCATTCGATTAATGACCACTCAAACAAAGATTACGGTAAATATTATCTGCTTGGATTGATCACAGTTTGACCACTAGAGCAACATGTGATTGCCTAATAAGTTATTGATTCTGCAATCGTGATTCTCAGACGGTTTTACCGTAAATTATTTAAAAAAACTTCCGGCGTGTACTGCTATTAGACGTAACTGTTAGAATTTATTCAAATATGATTATTTAACTACCCAATAAGATTAATCTCCCTTATGTAATTATGTAGAAATCAATTTAAGTTTAGGCTTCCATTAAAATACAGCAGTCTCGACCTTACTCAGCAACGATAGAATTAGAATTTACCAGTACACCACTTGAATCTGCCGCAATGATAAAAAAAATGGAAGAATTATGCGCAGTGGGATAGTTTTTAACACTTATTTACCATCGAAAAATTCGTGACCATAATACTACCACACAATAGAACCCATGGTTAGTAATACATTAACACATTTTTAACATAAAACATAGCATTTCACACAAGAACAATGATAGATGGAGCCCTAACATTCTCTGCCAGAAGTAAATTTGGAGGATCTCAGATGCAGCGTAAATGCATACGTGACATGGATTTATCAGCTGTGTTTCTACTGCAAATCAAATGTAGACAGCTGATCAACGAAAAAAATCAGATCATCACTATTCTCTACCACTATTTTTCAGAGGAAAACTAATCTAAGGATTCGAGGGGTGCTTCAAATCTAAAAGAAGGCAATTGACATCTAGCATAGGCCTGGTTTCATACACATTGCCAGAGACCTCGAGGGGTGAATACGAGGAAAGAGGGTTGGGGCGAGGTTTAGTAGGCAATAAATTATAATGGATCAGCCGAGCTTTGCTTTGAGGGTGATTATAACATATTTTTCTTTAGCCTAAATTACGTTGTAATTGAAACTTTATTACTGTTAGAGGCTTCGAAGCCTCCACTCCTATCATTTGCCAAATTTTAGCAAGATATTTGATTATTTGAGTAAAAGTTCATATAAATTAGCTTTCTAATAAACGTATATTCTACGAGCATCCCGGGACCCATGGGATATATTAAGAACATTATGTATTCAGTACAAAGTAAATTTAAGGTCTTTGTCTAAGCTGTATGCTGGTGCAAGGAAAGTGTGCAGTAGGGCAACGTAAAAGTTATTCGACCGTGTACTATCGGACAATGATTTTTCATCCGATGATGACTGAGGAAAAATTTTCTTAGTATCTCACAGCTTGCTAAAATAGTACGTAAGATATTATCTAGCCACAAACCTAATAATTTAGAAAATTTAAATAGCATAGTAACTTTCTCCACCATAAACTCAGCATGCATAGGAAATATTGCGTTGGCCCCAACTGAATGAGCAGACCAAGAACGAACTAGATCGTGGGGAATACTTGAGCCGTTCGAAAACAGTGTTTGTTTATGAGTGCTTAAGTGGAGCTTTTTCACACGCAACTTACTTTTCGTTTGGAAACCCAAGTTTCGCTTTCCAAGCAATGAGACGTCTCACGGCAACACTGAATCAGTCCTGAACCACCGACGAACTCGGAGCAAGAATACGGTCAAATGGAGCTAGCGTAGTAACACCGCTGGGTGCAGATAATCCAAGTGGTAAGAGCGAGCACCGGCACCCTCCGGCAACTACGCTTCTCATTCCTAAAGAAGAAATTAGCACTCGGAGTATACCAACAATAAGTTTTAAAAAGCTTTAAGCCGCACTAATCTAAATTTATTCTAGGGAAAATATGTAAGGTCCATACCCACAAGGGAATCAAAATCCACAGCTATCATGTTGCTAGGCTAACAATTTAATTACAACTGACCAACTTACAACAACTCAGTTCAATTCACAATTCCAGGTTGACACGGCGTAACCTTTCAGTTAACTTGATTTTAAGGGAGAGTTAACATTTTGTTTAGTACCTACAGCAGATTATCGGTTTGAAGACATGAGCATTATCAACTGTATGTAATCAACAAATGTTGTAATCAAACATGAAACTTACCTTTGAGTTGTGGACTACATTTGAGAAACAAGGAGTGAACGCGAAAAACAATTAACGCCGAGTGTTAACAGTGGGAAATTTTCTTGGAACAGCGGCGAGTAAGCACAGCGTAAACGGACTACAACGTCGCGGAATGAAAGCTGGTCGAGAACTGAATGTGAACAAACGACGTAATCCCCTACACACTGCTCCTATGCCACACCGTAGGCAGAGCGCCCTCTGAGTAAGCGCGACGGCGGCGCAGTGGAAGTTAGATGCCACCGAGGCGGGTAGATGGCGTCTTTAGAAAAATTTAACTGTGTTGGAATCCAGCAAGGCTCACTAAGTGGGAGTACCGGCCGCGGCGGTACTCCTTCTATCTACCGCACGGGCCGGACGCCTCCGAAATTCTAGTCTGCTAGAATTTTCGCCTGCGCCGCTTGCTCTCCTCCAGTACACTTGTAGCTCAGTGCACGCGAATATCTTGTTCCTAGTGCCGGTAATTAAAATGCGTGACGACCTAGAGTTAAATATATATTTAGTTCAAGACATTAAACGTTATTCTAGCTTTTACAACCATACCCATAAATGACTACGCAAGAAGACTCAACAAAGATAGAAGAGACAGGTGACTTTTTATGTGTTTTAAGGTGGGACGACATATTTGTGTGTTTAATTTGCGTGTTTAGGTTCAATGAAGGATCAACGTTAAAAAAATGTAAAGTAATATAGTGAACGACTGAACTATTTTTATATATTTAGATTACGTTTTAAGATGGAGTTTAAGTTAGCTGAAGAAAGTAACTTCGAAAACTCTGATGGGTAAAATGCTCTCCAATGATCAGGTAAACACCCTTTTTATTCCTGATTTTAGTATGTCGCATTTTCGACATGATCGTTAAATTCTAAGAAAAATATATCATGAGATGGTTTTTGTATGAAGCTCAGCCCCCTAACGCACCATGGTAAGACCATTATTTTTCTATTTTGTGTAGGTTCAATCTTGGTTGGTCACCGGCATGCCGAGTGGAACTCGCGTTGTTTGGTTATATGAGAGCCTATATATTCTTTCATTGAAGAAAATTTCAATAAATCCGTAGTGTATGAATCACTTGATGTAAATTCACTACGGTTAATTTTCGTCAGTTGAAAGTAAAAGCTAATGTAAACTGACGCTTTGGATAAAAGGGTTTATGATTTCATTTCCTGAATTTAACGTGTGAACTAGATAAGTATTGAAACCTATTTTAAGTTTTAGAACCAGAACAGTTGGTCAGCATAAAAGAGCATACATATAGAGTGACTTAAGACACAACATTAGATATCTTGCCGGTTAACCAAAACAATTTATCTGTTAGGACGTATTTTTCTAAGAATGTATGAACATATAAAATATTTCCGTTAGTTAGTAACGTTAAGTATTTGAAATAATTGGTAGTACCTTCTAATTAGTTAACACCTTCTGGAGCTTTGACCCGGCAATTTACCGCCGTGTTTTGTATTTGAAGAATAGGTGGTTAATTGCAAGTTAATTTTATGACAACTACAAGTTTCTGGTTTCATCTGTAGACGGTATTAAATCGATATGGATAAAGATTTAATTCTTAAGAAGATTAAAATGCACGGCCACCAGCCACGCGCTTTTCTTACCGGTATGGATGCACTGAATACCGTCGTACATGGCGTCCCCGTTGGTGAAATACGTTTCTCAGGTTAAGAATATCGAGTCCTTCAGTCCTTCCTTCATGCTCCGAGGACGACGTAGCGATTGACTTTATAAGCGGTGGGTTCATACGGGCGTTGCCCCTCTGCCCGCCGCGCCAGCGCTGCGCCGCCGCTCCACCGCCACCGCGCCTATTCCACAATGCTGAAGTCACCTATTCAGTGGGCGCCCTGTCTAAGTGGATGCTTTTCATAAGTGGCAAAAGTCAGCTAACAGACTTTTGCCACTACGTGGTGCTTTCGATTCAATGGAATAGCCGACTGTCGCCTGCATGCATTGGCTGTCTTCTCCGAGGAAATCCGAACAAGTGCAGCATGTATAAATTCGTATGAGTTCAAATTAATTTATTACAGCTCTTCAATACGAGAGAAGTACTGCAACTGTGCGGAAAGCCACTCTTTGATGTTTCATTTCATTATTTCCTTGGAAAATGCCGACTGCTGCCGTCTACAGCCGGTTATCGCAACACAAAAATTAAAACCACCCTATGGTGGGCCCTCGTTGATTCCTCCAAAAAGTGAAGAAAACATATTTCGAGTTGAGTAATGAGTATGAGTGAGTTATGAGTATAAAATGAAAGAAAAATAATGCTCAGCGTGGATATTAAGTTCCGGGAAACAGTTCAAAATACGTATATCGTATTTTTGGACAAGAAAATCCTAGGTATCACGTTCAACGGAACGTTATACCAAAGGCGGGTATTGTTTTCGCGAAATTTAATGCCATGTCAGCCACTTATCCTCCCCTCCATCGGCTGCGGCGACGGAGGGGAGGGGAGCGTTAGGGGGTCGGATGTCGTGGTGTTGTGAGAAAAAGCTCGCAATGGTTGTGTATTTGTTTGGGGCGTGAAGAAACCAAGTTACTCTCAACCACCTCCCGAATCAAATTGTTATAAGGTTGGATGATGGGCTGCCAAAGATTAGACAGTCCATGGCGAAGCACGATAGGAGTGCGTGACTCGTTATCAGTCGACCGGCCGAGCTCACCGGGTGAGAATGTCACTGCTAGACTTCCACGACGGAAAGTGAGCTAAAGCTAGAGGACCTTTTCTTGCCCTTGATGGATGGGGAGAAGATAAAATAGAAAAGGTAATTTGCGCCGTTGAAAAGAGGTGAGTAAGGCAGCGTATGCTTGCACGACTGAGTAATCGTAAGAAGGAACTCCGTGTTGCCATAAACTTTCTCTTGCCGAAAGGAACAAGGGTCCCGTAATTTTATCCTAATGTAACGGACGGACTAACGCACTTGAGGAATACTCCACATAGCACTTGTTAGTGGTAGTGATCCCATTGAAAAAAATAGTCACAGACGACAATACTGGAACAGACGAGCGACCTCGGGATGGGCACATGTATTTATTTACACGTCCAATCCTCCTGAGGGCCTCGGGTTCGAATCCAAGTGATTTACATAATTATCCCAATTAATGTTATTTTCTACTACCCATTCATGGGAAGATTCGCTTAAGTATATACCAGAACTACTACTCAAACCAACAACTATATTGGAATAAAAATCATATCGATATCCAAAGATATTTTTAAGGATTAATTTCATTCCCGAAATATAAGGTATTTATGAACCTAAAAAATAAGTAAATTGAATAGGTACATCTTATTTTATTTACTTTTTTAAATGAAAATTGTATATAGTCTCGTTTATATTTAAAAGAAAAAATTTATTACGTATTCGACATTGTATTCAACAATCTAAAATTATTTCCGCCTTTAGACCACAAAGTTTACCTTTCTAAACAGAAAAAGATGTTTTCATATTAAATTGGACATTTATTTTCAGTATACCAACGATATTCATCATTCTCTTTAGATTGTATTGAATTAAAAAGCTGAAAATTTTAAGGCAGACGGTAGGTAACATATTTTTATAGAAATTATTTTTAAAACATCACATCCTGTTCACTCAATTTTGTTCAGGTCAACATTATTCACTTGCTTGCTGCGCTGGTACCTCCTCAAAGAGGTTCAACTTTACTACCGCCTAGAGTGGCAAACCGAATGCACTGTGGCGTCGCGGTCTTTCAGTAAGTATATGCAATTTGAATGGGTAATGGATGATACTATCATAATGGCCGCTAAAAGTGGTGCAAGTGGCTCTTCACTGAGCGACTTTGTACTGTGGTCATCGCCAATTACGTTCACTCTTCCTTTCCTTACTAAATGCCTGGTTAGTTTGACTCGCTGTGTGAGAACTAAGAATATGCATGTATCAGTTTACCAAACCATAACGATTAGGT
This sequence comes from Pyrrhosoma nymphula, assembly GCA_963573305.1. NCBI lineage: Eukaryota > Metazoa > Arthropoda > Insecta > Odonata > Coenagrionidae > Pyrrhosoma > Pyrrhosoma nymphula. The sequence continues at coordinate 148,055,605 of OY754328.1, forward strand.
ATAGTGGAAATCTATTTCCTCTTGTAATAACCCTCTTTTGTGACAGAGAATTTACAAGTTGTATGGGCTTTCAAGTAGTTTATTTGCATGGCGAGATTCTTTAGTGACTCATGTTCACACAATCACGCACACTCACAGATTCCCTCCATACTCTTGGATTCCTCACTACCAACTGTGATATCCCGTTTGCGGAGATCCCTACGCACTTTGGCTACATCCTCGTACCCACGACTAGAAGATACCATTACCCAATCCTATGTTTCCCCCTCTTCCCGGTACTCCCCGGCGCAAAGCAGTGCTAATTAGAACGCCACCTTGGAATTGGACCAACACCCGCCGCCTTCCCGCTTCCTCAGCTCTCAAAATGACCTGCGACTTTGCATTTACCTTTCTTAAAATTTTCACAAGACATGGAGACTGGGAGTACAAGACAGGAAATACAGGGCGGATTAGTGGATAGACCAGTCACTAAAGATGAGAATAGATATGGAACAGTACAGTACGATTGCACGGGAGTGTATTGAAGCCATGAAAATGTGAAAATGGCCAAATGGAAATGATCATTTAAGCAAATAACTTATATATTTTCACAAGATATAAGGACCATCATCAGATACATTGGATATTATTTTTGTGCCTGATGGTTGTTTCGTGATTCTATTTGTGCGTAGAAAGCACGAAAACATAGAATTAAATTAAAATAAATATACAATTGTTATGAAAAATATTATATCTTTCCACAGAAAAGGGCTTGACACCTTGTACTTCATCAAGTTTACAGTTAAAGAACAAAATTTTAGTATTGGTAAGAAATTTCTTGTGTTAACTACGAAGAGAAATTTCCTGAATGAAATAAAATAAAATTGAAAACATTTTCATTAAAATTGACATTATGTGAAATCAACAGTCAAATCTCTCCCAATAGCACGAGCCATAATCCCTTTGGAATTTAATATTTGTAGCCCTGGTTTCAATAAAAAAATTTGACGCTCTTCTGGTGCCGTCCCTGTGTTTAATTAATCGGAGATGTATCTCCGAATAAAAATCCCACCTTAATGATGGGTATTCATGTTATGGAAGAGTACATATTGGATATGCATAGCAGATGATTTGAAAATTATGGTAGACGAAACAGCGGTAGAAAAAAAGAGAATTACGCTAATTTACAGATTCATAAGAAAAGAAAGAAAATAATTATGATAGTCGTACTTTTTATTCCACAGTTCATAGATTATAATAATAGCTCTTTGAAAATGTATCAATGGAGAATGTTTCCGGTGATCACTCAGGTAAATGCATAATACTAAAATGGAAGATGAATTCACCAGCGCAGCCATTTGAAAATGTGCACTATAATTTTTAATATACCCAGCAATACTTATTATGTTAGACAATAAAAACTTGATTCGGTTATTTACAACATTTTAAGCATTTCATAGTGCAAGTACTAAATTATGAAACAATAGCTACCGCAGGGTCCTTGTAAATACCAGTATATTTTTTAGTATAGTGTATGTTACGTAAACTGATATGAAATGTGGTAAAGAGCATTTAAAATGGGATGGAATGAGGAAAATAAAACCTATCGAATGGCTTCCAAATTGATACATACGACCTCCTACGAGGTTGCACAATTTACAGCCAACAAATGAAGGCATGTTCATTCAGTGCATGTCAAAATATAAGATATTTATTTATTTTGGCAGTGGAAGCACAATATAGATTCAGATATTCAAGGAAGACTATTGAAACGTCGCATCGGCTCCCTTTGTTCGCATATCCATCCGTGAGCCCTGATGGGTAGAGGAAACTGAAGGATTATGTTATCAAGAGGTTGATTCGTAGAGAAGCACTTACCTTGAAAATTAATGGGCAGAACAATTTTGATTGCTGGAAAAGGTGCCGAACGTTGCCATTCAGTAAATGAAGATTAAACTAGGCCGTCTGATTTTTCTCTTTCATTTTAATATAAATTTTCAGATCAAAATTTCAAAACTATATTTTGCAACAAGACCAACTCCAGCGAAAGAACAAATAGTATATAGTAGTCGTCTTCCACATAAATTAACACCGATACATTTCAAAGTAAAATTGTGAGATCCTCCGTCGGGAAATTAACAATCTTTAATTAATTTGAAAGCAAACCACCATAGTAACCTCATCATCCGAAATAATATTGGTTGTATGAGAAATATATGGGCTTTAAATTATTCGATACACTTGTTACTGAGCTTACCTTAAGATAATTAAAGTGTTCGCGCAGTGTTATCATCTCCATAGGATATCCAGGCACTCAAGTTAATACCCTTCTTGTCCTGATGGCTAACATTAAGTAATATTCTTAAGAGTTATTAAAGTTATCATTATGTAAAATGGCTGTTTATATCAAAACATCAAATATCACTCACTCCGTAGAAATAAGTAGTTATGTATTCACTTATGCACGATTCTGGTGGTTTTGTGAAGATCCAGAGTCAATCTAAAATCATTCTGTCCAATATATGCCTATTATTATAATCCACAGAAAGTAATCATATGGTTAATTACCTGTTTCCCGTAAGTTTGTCTAGTAATGGAGATAATAGAAAAGTATAAACAAGGGTATCAAAACTACTCAATACTTGTTTGGACTTTCAAAAATATGCTTTCTCTGAACGAAGCGTCTCCAGTTAAGCATTTCAACACTCGCTCATGCAGTCTCACTGAGCGGATGAGGATTGATTTCCAGAGATTCCCACTGCACGAGGAGATTGAACTTTTAAATGAATGATAGTCACCACTTGAGCATTCTAAAAAAATGGTTGACCCACGAGCGGAAGAGGAGAAGAAAAAACATCAGGAGGAGGGGAAACAACAGTATAGGAGTGATTGCAGCTCACTATCTGTAGACCACCGGAGAGTGAATAAATCAAATTTGATATTCTCCTGGATATTCACGGCCCCTTATCATATGACACATGTCCCTTCTCACATTTTATCAGTAATTCACACACTTTTCATCGAGCTGTCCTAATAAATGACTTCCAATTTGTCGGAGTCAGCGCTGGGAGGAACGACATCTCCTTGGTATTTTCGCTCATGATGTTCCAATTTGTCAGGCCATATAATCCATATCACTCGGTTCACCCTGAAAATATGAAAAAAGTAGATGTTAAAAATTTGAGAGATGGCTGAATTGATTCCAAAACATCAACACAGAGGCATACATTGTATCAAATAGATAATATAAATGTTCCGATAAATTAATGAAATATGATTAGGACCGAAAGTGATGATTGAAATAGTTCATTCAGCCTCGAAGTTAATAAACGCAGTTGAAAATTTAAGTATAAACGCCCTTAAATTGTAACATGTAACTGCCAACGCCACAAAATTCTTTACAATTGTGCTCCCAATTTGTGGAATCCAACTTAAATTCCAGTCGATTTGATAATGGGACTGTATAATATGTTGTAAAATTATCAAATCACAACTCTAGTGCTTGAACACTATAAGTAAGGTTCATTCTTTTACTCTCATCAGAGTTTCAAATATATGACTACAACTATAATGAAAACGAGGAACAACGATAAATATGCCACTATAGGAAAAGTAATCCCCATATTTTATTAGAAACAGATAAAGCATGGACTAAAAATGGGCCCATTGATGCCCCAACAATCAAGGGAAATAAAAAGACATCAGAGGGTAATCCAACGAAGATCTTTAAATCTATGGACACAAAAACTGTTTGCTTAAGCCATTTACTCCCTATTGAGATCAACCTTAAACCAAAAGTGAGCTTTGGTGAGCTTTAAATTCAATAAAAAATAATTGATTAAACCGCAAGGATAGCAATTTTAATCTGATTCCCTTAAAGGATCAAACCTGTCCAATTTGGAGAATACAAGCTTAAACAACTATATTACAATTGCTGACATTGTGATTTTGAAAAACGTAATTGAGGATAATCTGAAAAGCTTATAAATATTGATTCACGAATGACGCTAAGCCTTCAATTTAGGTCTATCCATAATAATATTAGATCATTTCAAACAAATTTAATTCAATTTGAATCCTGAACCAATTACTCGGAATTACTCCAGGTCTGATATTAGGCCAGAATTGATTTGTTTTAATTACTTACCAGCATCATTCTTGATGACAACATGAAGAGGCGTTAATTATAAATATATTTCCAATATATTATTGAAAAATATCACACAAGTTTTAAAACATCATATCTTATTTCATGCAATTAAATATAGACAACAATGTTTCAATGTAGCATGTTGAGACTTGTCTAAAATATACCGTGAATGCTGTGGTTTCACTTCCTTGAAAAAATATCTGACACATCTAGAAAAGTCCTATGGACTAAATTAAAATGAATTGCTATTTACGATTTTCAACCTCAAATTATCATCACTCAATAAATGCCTCTTAATGATATTGCGAAGAATCGAGCTATAAAAATTGACTTTATCTAAATTCACATAATTCGTACTTACCTATAAGTTCAATTATTTCAACGACGCGGCGTTATGAATTTAAAAAAAATATAGCATGCCCCTTTTTTAAAATAATATTTTTCTTCAGTTTAAAGAATAGTAAACATGCGTGCTATTCCAATATCATTGTGCTGCTTACCAGAAATCCATGCCATTAGGTCGATACTCATACTTGTAGTTCACTATGAGCAATGAGCTTCCATTGTTGACAGAACTTTGAAATGAAAACAAAGGCATGATTAAGTTTTAAAAATTCTTCTACATTCTGTTTCAATGTCAAACATAAAAAGTCTTCCCCACGAATATATATGTAAGCATGAAATCAATTATAAATGCGCTTGTAGTTATATTTAGCTTCACGGAACTACTTCCTATGATGCTCTGTCGACTGTAAACTCCTTATGGCCAAAGCAGCATCAAATTTATTCATAATATTAATATTATCACAATAATTTATGCATTGCAAGTGTCACATCACAGGTAATATAAAATAGAACTTTATATGCTTGCAAAGAATTTTATCGCAAAACTCAATACATAATATCTTGATACCACGACAGTTGTTTTGGCCAGCTAAACTATTTTCTTCTAAACATAAATGATTACCCGTTGGCACTGAATTCCATTCCGATCAGTGAACAATCTAACGACAAAAATCGTTTTCAAATGAAGTCTTGGTAATATTTTAAAGCTTAGAAAGAATGAATTTATAGGGAGATGTAATTTACGGTGGAGATAACATAGGCGGAATAAAACAACATAACAGGCACGCAGATGCGCTTAGCCTCCGTTCCTTCATGGATACATCTCCAACAAAAAACGATTACGAGATTAATAATATTCTCTCTGCCGCAAATTTTTGAAGTAAATTATTTGGCATAAAACTAGCTAAATTGGTTATTTAAATGGGGAAGATGGGGTAGGTAGTTTGGTAGAGGAAGCTTCATTTGAGGAATGGCAAAATTGTGGAGAGAGAACCAGCGAAAGTGGAAATTCTTTGCGAAAGGCGCTGATGGGTCCACGGATTAACGTACCACCCGCATTCAATTTTTCAGAGTGAGTTCCAGTTCAAATTAAAATGCTCTCCACATGGCATTGTATTAGGTAACGAGGTATCAGTACATAAAATCCATCACTGTTTGGATTATATCCCTGACCCATAGATTAAGGTACCTATACCTACTCTGCTGCAAAATCTCAATCCCTTAAAACAGCCTGATCAATCTGCTATATCTAATATCATCATCTGTTCAAGTTCAACATTTATCAACAATTTCAGTCCATAAAAAAGATTGACCTGTAATCATTTCAATGCCCAAAATGGGTGAGAAGGATGGGTGAGTTGGTAAAAGAAGATTTTTTGAGGGATGGAAGGAAGGGTGTGAAAGTGAAGTGGAAGGAAGTGAAAGCCGGTGCTGGCATTAGCACGCACCACAGTTTAACGTATCATCCGACTAGCGGAGCTCTATGTTTTAAGTACCCTCTACAAAGACCCAAGTAGGGATCGGAATTTCAATGAAAACATACTGGCTTTTTTCAGGTTTCGAATCCGGGCCCTCTGATTGATAAGCCAGTACTCTAGCCACAATCAAAATCCCATTCCCAACCAATTGTTTACCGCAATACAATTAGTCACATTGATAGTTTACCGCAATAGAATTAACGGCATAATAAGATATTCCCGTCTGTTGGCACGAGTGATCATTCGTTCATTACCTATAACAATGGCCATCGTGACGAGAGATGCCGCGAGCATCCTGTTCCCTATAGAACCCTCGCTGGACGAGGAAGCGGTGGAGGACGACGAGGCGGATGCGGGTGCGGCCCCGGGTGCGGCATCAGCGGCGGGTCCCGATGAGGACTCCCGGGTGCCGAGCACGGAAGCCAGCCGCGGCCGCTCCTCCTCGATGACCAGCTCGGCGCTCGCGTTGTACGCGGAGAGCAGCGTGGCCTGGCAGCGCAGCGTCAGACGCCCGCGCCGGAACGTCCCGCTGCCCGCCTCCACCTCCAGCCCCAGCGTCGTCGTCGTCGCGTTGCCCTCGTCCCGACGCAAGGGGTAGCGGCGGACGTGGTGGCCGCGGACCTGGATGGAGGACGGACGGTGGAGGGACAAGGGAATGGTGAAATCATTCGTGAGAACCTCAAAGTGTATTATCCTGCCAATTGATCGGTAGGTCTTTAAGCAACCAGTATGTTAACATCAACATAACGCTCAACTGCACTAGGCGAGATGTGGTGGGACAACATATAAGATCGTATCATATACCTATCAGTTTGTACCTGAATATGACGACTAGGCGTTCAAACGCGTTGTAAATAAGGGAGCTGTATAACTTGTACTTTTTATCGGCCTGAGATAATGGTTTATTAACAGGAAAATACACTTCATAAGATTTATTCACCATATTCAATAATTCCTCAAGTAAACGTTCAATTATTTTCCGATTGTCCAATTTTTTCCAATATGCTAAGTTTAGTTCCCAAAAACTTCTACCAGAATAGCTACAAGAAGTTTGGGTAGCGGCCTAATAATGAATTAGAGGCAACACGCCTGGCTTAGATTATTGAAAAGTTTAGATCAGGCAAATGTTTCAATATGACACAAAGGATATGATTGAAATACAGCTCTAAAAATGATAACAATCTCTAAAAATGATAAATGCCACCTGATCTTTAAATGAGAAATTATCTCTAAACATGATAAAAGCGACAAAATAAGAGATATACTATCGAACTGATACTTGACACGCACCATCATTGACAACCTCATAATAATGGAAGGCATTAAGACATTTTAGTCTAATCTCTTTTGTGATTGTTTTCCTTATTCCCTCCACTTTAATGGCTGGTGTTCTGACACCTCGGTCTTACGCCCGGGAGTGCCCCTGCGGTGGTTTGCAGGCTAGTATTAAGATGTAGATGAACCTTGTCTCCATGCTACTTCTTAAGAGTATCTCGCATCAATTATTTCCTCTTAGTAATCTCTGCTTAAGCTTGAGCTACTTCTCTCCTAATTTCTTTGCCACTTAAAATATTTTACTTTAAAATGCTACCTAGTTATCATCATTTAAAATATATACTCCGATTTTCTAGTAGGCAACTAAAATCCCTCCATATCTAGGCCATAATTTAACTGTCCCACTATGGCCATTGAGTTCCTCTTACACTTTATACTAAATGCCCTCATCATGCCTTTTGGGGTCATATACTTTATCTTCCACTTCCGTGCTCAACTGAGAATTTCCAGTAGAGCACACTCTTAAAAACCCCGTTTTTCTCAACCCTGTATCCATATGATCTGCGTTCTCTGAAACATCGCCATTAATTTCCATCCTCCCGTACCAATTTCTACTTCTTGTCGTTTGTCTTACTCGGTACTCAGCTTTCTCCTGCTTTTCTTATTCACACTCGCAGAGTTAGCTAATCGGATAATTTGATGTTTCTTAAAATTATCTAATCACGAAGCGTTTCCAGGAATATCATTGAATGCTCCAGTTCCATCATCATTATCCTCACCGTGCTTTCAATGCTTATTGTAGGGAAAGATATCATGGTTCATGCTCTGCTCTAAGGACTTTTCTAATATGTGAGTAAGCTAGAAGCCATTACAGAGGCATAGCGTACTCAAACGATTTCTCAAGATGACGGGAAGCTATATGGAAAACGAACTTTTTGATAATGACTACTGATGGTCGTGTAAAATCCATCACCGAATAAGTTTATATATGCAACACCGTTTCAAGTGTTTACTCGTCCTAGGCTCTATCCTTTACTTTCTATATGGCATTGAAACTTGATGTCCTCATACGGTCCTTCCCATTTTGGCTCCATTCCTTTTTTAAAATCTTGCTTAGTTCACAAAGTAGAGAAAAAAGACAGAAGGAGGCCAGTAGCTGGAACTTTCTAATGAAATACTGGATTTTGCTGTTTTAGGACCAGGAATATCGATTGGCTAAAGTAAGGGGGAAATGTCTATGTAAAAGCATAGAGGATGAATGGGAGAAAGGGTATAAAGGATTATGGTGAATGAGACGGGCTTAAGAGAATTTAAGCGATGACGATGAGGCTGGGATAAAGGAAAGAAATGTGGAAGGAGTAGAAATAGGGAACAAGGGGATCATACCGTAAAATATTTTATGATCCTATCCATGTTTACGATTTCGCCATTCCACCTTTTATGTCAGAGTTTACCCGAGAAGTTGCTCGACATTTCACAACTGGCGGAATGCTGTGTGAGCATTGGGGCAGAGTTCGTGGATCTTCGGCCGGTGCTTAGATCGTGCCGGGCTCCCCTCAACTCGTCTGGGGTGCATTATTCCAACGAGGCGTCTGAACGGGTGGCTCGTAGGACTTTTGAGCACTGTAGATATTTTTTAGACTAGAGGGTAGGTCATCTAGTGGGATTTGTAAAGATTTAACCGAACGTAGCCTCCGAGGAAGTCCGCATTGCGAAAATGTTCACATCCAAGTAAACTTAGAAGGACTAAAGCCGGAAAATAGCGACAATATTCCCAAAACGCGTACTCCAGCGAAAGAAATTATATCAAATGTAATAAGCACTTCCAGTGAAATTCGCCCACCTAATACCCATAAGCGTGGAAAAGAACCAACCGACACTCAATCTACAAAATATGACATTAACTTTGTAGTAGTTAATTGCCGTAGCGTTAAAAACAAGCGCGCTGAAATCGAGCATATATTTCAGGACGCAGACGTGGTCATATGAACGGAGAGCTGGCTTACAGAGGATATAAGTGACAGCGAAGTTTTTCCTCCAGGATATAAAATCTACAGATGCGATCGAAGCGATAGGACAGGAGGCGGAGTTTTTATAGCAGTTAAATCACATTTACACAGCACCGCCCATGAAATAACTGATAATGAAATAGAAAGCGTATGGTGTACAATTAAACAACGAAACAAAAGGAGTATACATGTTTGCTCTTTTTATAGACCTCCAAACTCCGAAGCTGATATTATTTACCAATTAGAAAATCAAATATCCGCATTTACTTTGAGAGACAGTAAAAGTGTAATAATTATTGGGGGAGATTTTAATCTGCCATCATTAAATTGGGATTCTTACACTGTAAAGCCAAATTCAAGGAATAGGGAAATAAGCGAGATCTTACTCAACACACTTACTAAGCACTCACTCGCCCAAGTAGTTGACAAGCCTACGAGAGGAAATAAAATATTAGACCTTTTTGCAGTAAGCCATCCTAGGTTGATAAAACAACTCGATATTATTGATGGCATAAGTGATCACAGAGAAATTTTTGCAGCCTTAAAACTTGAAGTAGAGTCAGCTGTAAAACCGAAACGCAATATTTATTTATTTGATAAATGCAACTTCATAAAATTTGGCGAGATGCTTAATGATTCGTACACTGACTTCGTAGCTAAAACAGAGGACAAAAGCACTGATGCATCATGGAAATATTTCTTAGAAATTCTACGCCAGGGAATCAACGAATATATTCCGCGAAAATTGAAATGTGATAGTAAAGAACCTCGCTGGTATAACAATGATGTTAGGAAGGACCTTAAGAGACAGAGAAAACTGTACAACTTATTCAAAAAGTCCATTACGTTAGGTGACAAATCGAAGGAACTTGAAGCAAAAGAAAGTTACGCTGCACAACGCTCAAAAACCAAGAAATCAATGCGTACTGCATTGCGAAATTTCAAGAAAAAAGTACTTGGTGAATTACTCGAAGAAAATCCGAAATCCTTTTGGTCATATGCGAGAGAGCTTCAGGGAAAATCTTCAACCGTAGATTCGTTATTTGATAAAGATGGCAAACTTGTCACCGATAATATTGACAAAGCTAACACGTTAAATTCCCACTTCGAAAGTGTATACACTACAGACGATACTCCATGTTATTTCGACATTTCATTCACTGAGGAACCGATGAAAGAAATCACTATTCAATGTGATGGGATAACTAAACAGCTACAGTCGATCAAAAATAATAAATCTCCGGGTCCGGAGGGAATACCCGCGCGTGTCCTCAAGGAATTAGCGCCACAGATCGCACCGTTCTTAGACATAATATTCAAGAAGTCATTGTCTGAAGGAAAGATACCAATAGACTGGAAAATTGCAAACGTTACACCGATATTCAAAAAGGGAAACAGACATGACCCAGGGAACTATCGACCAATTTCATTAACGTCTATTATAGGCAAGATACTCGAACATATCGTCGTTAGCAATATCATGACGTTCCTGGACAGTCGTAACTTCCTCCACGGCTGTCAGCACGGCTTCCAGAAAGGTAGATCATGTGAAACACAGCTCGCGCTCTTTTTTCATGACGTTCTCAAATCTAGTGAAACGAAAATACAAGTGGACGCATTGTTTCTAGATTTTAAGAAAGCTTTCGACACGGTACCTCACAACAAACTTTTATACAAATTACAGTCATGCGGCCTAAACGAAACAGTAGTAAACTGGATACGCGACTTTCTGAGTGATCGTAAGCAAAAAGTAGTTCTTGACGGAATTAGCTCTGATGCAGTTAAAGTGACATCAGGTGTCCCACAAGGAAGCGTAATCTTTGTTCATTATATACATAAATGACCTATGCTCTCGAATTAGCAGTTAAATACGTTTATTTGCTGATGACGCTGTCATCTATCGCGAAATTAATGATCACTCTGACTTTGAAATTCTATCATCGGATTTAAACAACGTTCATGTGTGGAGACAAGAGTGGGGACTCTTAATCTGAGCAAATGTGCGGCGGTACATTTCTTGCGGAGGTCGTCCAACTATCCCCGTGTATATGCTGCGGATGGCGTTAAGATAAAGGCGACAGATGAAGTTAAGTATCTGGGAGTTACGATAACCTCAAACCTATCGTGGGGAACACATATAAGAAATATTTGTGGCAGAGCTCTGAAGAAGCTAGGATTCGTCAAGCGTATTGTGGGAAGATTCTCAGATGAAAAAGTAAAAGAGAGGTGCTATTTCGCACTCGTCCGGCCACACCTTGAATATGCAGCAAGCATATGGGATCCGGTGCAGAAAGAATTAATTCGGGAACTTAATAAAATACAAAGGAAAGCTGCGCGATTCGTCAAAAACTGTTACGGGCGTACAGACAGCGTTACGCAGATGTTAAACGAATTAGGCTGGGAGCCGCTAGAGACTAGGAGGCTGCGCGCTAGGCTTAGATTACTTGAGCAATTGAGAATAGATATCTTTCAGAGCGACACGGAGAACATCATATTAGAACCCCACTATATTTCCAGGTCCGACAGAAACGATAAATTAAGAGAGATATTTTGCCGAACGGATAGGTATGGGAATTCGTTTTTCCCCCGAACAATAAGGGACTTTAATAAATGCAAGGCGTAATTTCATAGAGCGTTTCCTTTTCATATGTAAACGGCTGGTGTCCTAACACCCCCCGCCACACGCCTATTGAGGCGGCTTGCGGGGTAGTATGTAGATGTAGATGAATGCTGAAATGACGCCGTCAAACAACTCATGAGAAAGAAGACTGCGTTTACATTTGAATCTCTTCGAACGGGAAAAATTTACACACACATACTTCATGAAAAATGTATACGTCTAAATAAATTTTGTTTTAACCCAATAGTATGATCAGATAAATCTGTGTTTTCTGAAATATTTTCCACGCAGGTTGCTCAGCAAACGGGAATGGGCCAATTTTTAGTGTGATATTGGGCGTTACGTGTCTGTCAGCCATGCTTAGAATCTCATTAAATAGGCCTTAGTTTCACTAAAAAGATAATACTTTCAGCGGCCTTTGACATAATAGACCAATATTTATGTCATCCAGCCCTACCCTGTTGGTTAAATTGTTAGCCTCTTCAGCCCTTTAGTTTGCTCCGCCATCGTGACATTCATTCATTTTTCCCCACTTCGTATAATCGTATTTCTTCAATATTTTATGCGCTATTTCTTGCATAAGGACAAGGGTGAGATATTTATTTTCATTAAAAACTTATTTCATGGCGAGGAATCGATTTTTGTGGTGAATCATCATCCGCTTATTAATTATCTGATTTGTTTTAATAATTTATTCCATGCTTCTATATCTTTGCATACCTCTTTGTCTTCAGTTTAAGTACAACACCACTTCATACACGTCTTACTGCTCAGCTCCTTATGTTCCTTCTACTAATATTATATTCAACCACATTCACCCGAGTCTTTCGCGGCTAACCCCTTCCTCTCAAGCCATTGACCCCTCTATCATAAATTTGAATCGTTCTTCGACTCGCTCCCATTCTCTCGATGTGGCCAAACCAACGAAGAACGCTCCTGTCATACACGTCCATTACTGTAGTATCCATTTAAAATTCTCTCATAACCCACTCATTTCTCACCCAATGCATCCTGCATTTACCGAAAACATTACACAGATACTCCACAGCCTCTACATTTAACCTACTCTTAATTTATCCTGGCATACTCAAGTTTGGCCACCATACTATATAGTGGGAAGTAGTATACTCTCGTAAACTATAATTTTCGCCTCCTTATACAAACATTCATTCCTTAACATAAATATGGGAGGCTTAATAAAGACCCGATTCCGTCTCTAATTAGTAAATGACTAGTTTTTGAAGACTTTCACGTTAATTTTCCTCTGAATCCTGGGTCTTTCAGTGCATAAAATTGCAGGACTATTACAAACGTTTAAATGAATCAATACAGTGCTTTTACTAATGCTGGAGTCTTCTTGAAGAATTTGCTTGGAATTCACCATTTAATGAGTCCAAGAAGGAATTAAAAATTGCACCTTAAGCAAGGCATTATGATGGACAACATTCATGGATGTATTAATTATTGAGCACGTTTTTATTGCAGTGGTATCGTCAGTTTCTCTGAATGTATTGGCGTGCATATTTTCCTTGATCTCGTTAGTGTCTATCCTTTATGACAGAGATGTTTACGGCTTTTCATTATATATTTTTAAAAAATGGCTGAACAAAGAGAAGTATGTTTAGACAACGCGACATAGAGACGGTAGAGGAAATTCAGCGACGATATCTTATTCTATTTGCAAGATCCACGCTCAGTGTAGAAACAGCACAAAGTTCACCAATAAAACAGGAGGAAGCTGCTACAAAATGAAAATGTAAACCTTTGTCAACCTAATAGATCGGGCTTACGAATCCTTTTCAGGTAAATAGTAACTTTTAAAATGCAAGTGAGCGTTGTTGATGGGTGCTAAGCTGAAAGGTTTTCCAGTGGCACCACAGGATGCTGCATTTAAACTGAAACAACAAGCCTTCAAATTCTTCCTTTGAAGGAGAAGCTGAGTCATCAACAAAGGAGGTATCTCATATAACAAGAGGCTTGGAATGGATGAGGGTGATTCGGGTTGTAGGGAATGGATAGGGATTCAAAGGAGCGAAGAAGTACGAAATGAATCAATTAAAGATGATACGTTGTTTCCGTATTTGCGCTGTCAACGTAGGCGAGTGAGTTGAGGAGCGGCAGGCAGGCAGACCCTAGGTAGTTTGGGATTTTACAGGTGGCGGAGTTGGTGGATTAAAAACGAGTATGCATGTCTGAGCCGAGGGAAGAGATAAGGCTAGCTAGATCCTATGTGAAGAAGGCTGCAGCGCTTCTGGAGAGGTGGCGAGGGCGTGGGGGAAAAACTGAGGAGGAGATGAGACAGGACAAGCAAAGGGGCTCCATTTGGGCCTGCAGGCGATGGAATATAAACTACTCGATTCCCTCAAAACGCAGCGGTGCGTTGGTTTCCTCTTTATACCCTAATTGCTTCTGCTTTGTCCTTTCAGCCCGAAGAATGGCTTCTAATTTAGGCAGTAGTTTCCTCAGGGTTGTGAACCGGCGCGGTGGCTGCAACTTGTCAAATGAATTTCTGCCTGGGAGCTCACTGCAAACTCTGAGGTGGAAGTCATTTTGCGATGGGCCCTATGCCTAATTCATGATGTGTACGTAATTCAGAGGGTGCGAGACTGTTAGTAACCTATACCACAAGTTCTCAAGTTCCTTAATGATGAAGCTACTATTTTGTGTTTTTTCCAATGTTGTAAAAAGATCTTAGTGTGATGAATAACAAGGGTGTCTAGCGTGTTAGGAAGAGGGGTAGGTAGATTTCGGAAGGTCCTTTTGATGTATATTTCGATCAGCTAAAGGTATCATACCGGGAGTATTACAGGAAAATATTTTAATGGCATATATTATTAATGTATTACATAATGTATTTTTATGTTGTTAATGGGTACTTTTCCTGAATATAATGAGCGTCAATGTTAGTATTGCATTAACTTTTTACACACTAAATAAATTCACATACAACAAGGTACTTCACATATGCTCATCTCTCCTAACATCTAACTACCATTCATCCTCTTATACTTCACATGTTTTTGCAAATGGAAAACAACAGTGCCTGCCACTTACTTTGTTTTAAATTATCCTTAAACTTAAAGCTTTTGATGAATGATTAAATAAAATGCATTTTAAAACTGAAATCTATTCGAATTATTGTTATATTATTATATTAATATAGTTATATTGTTATATTATTATAGTTATATTGTTATATTATTATAGTTCCTAGGAGAAAAAAGAAATTGCGATAAAGAATTCAAATATAAGGCGAGTTTTTTTTAAAGGAAGTACCGTTTTGAAAAAAAAAACAAGTATACTTTAATCACAATTTTATTTTTAAATTAAAACCTGCACCTTAAGCCACTTTAATGCATAATTTCCACTAATATAAAGGCACTTATCGTATTGTAGAACCAGCTTTTGAATCCCATCCTCATAGAAGTTCCCACCTGATTTGACAACTACTGCAACACGGTCGTTTTTACCTAATCATCGTCATCGTGCCATTGACCTTCCAGATGCGTCTTCAAATGCAGAAACAGGTGGTTTTCACTTGGCGCTAGATCAATGAAACGTTTGCCATCCATGTCTCGTCGCCTGTGACAAATTGGCTTAAAAATCATCATCTAACCTACTGTACCGCTCAAGAACACTCAACGCACTGGCTAAACGTTTGCTTTTGTGCACCTTAGTCAACATTTTTGGTACCCAGCAACTCATCAGATAACGACGAAATCGTAAAGCGTCGGTTCTCTTTCACTTTTTCGTCAACTTTCTGCACACAATATTCAGTAATGACTGAAGGACGCCCACTTCGTTCCTCAAGGTGAACATTTATGCAGCCATCTCTAAAAGCTCTAACCCATTTCCTTGCCATTCCATCGTTTATCATGTTTTTTCCACAAATTTTACTGATCTGACGAAGCATTTCAGCCGCTCTCACGCCTTTAGCACTAAGAAAACGAATGAAAGCGCTTATTTTACAGTTGGTGCGATTCTCAGTTGGCAGATGCATTTTAAATACTCAGAAAAAATGTGAACACGCTCGAATGTTTCCGCAACAGCATCAGTGGATTCCTAAGAGATGCAGGTACACAATGCGCATGCGTCAAATGCCGACCGTAGCACAGCAGTGACCGAATCTTAAAAAACAAACGTACAACCACATGCATTCTTGTAAAGCTAGGAGAAAATGTCTATGTTGTGGAGTAGAGTATAACAATAACGCAGTCGTTATATCATGCCATAGTTTTTAATCACGAGAGCTACTCCAAAAAGTTATATTTCCTTGAGTTCACTATACTCACGTTGCATTCAAATACGACGACCGCACAAACGAAAAGCCCGTGACGACAGAAAGAACTACGTAACTGCCAATAGTTATCCGAAAAATATTATAAATGTGTAGGTAGAAGCACAATTATATGTTAAAACACAATTCGCATTCATCATTACATTCATTTGACGGATGGTCAATAGAAATGCTTCCTATCGAGGATATTGGGATAAATTGAATTGGTCCTACTTCCGTTTTTCTTTTCTATAGAATGTCACTGGAGCAATAAACATCTATACTACCAGAAACAGTGGATATTACAAAGAGAAGCGGGCTGTATGTGATGTGGGAGGACGAGAATAAAAAAAGGGGGAGAATGGCGGAGAATATGAAGGGATGGGAAGGGATTTGATAGAGAGAGAGAGATGGAGAGAGGGGGGAGAGGGGGGGGGGGAGAAAGAGGGAGGGAGAGAGGGGGAGAGGGAAATCATAGGAAATGGAAAGGGATAGGAACACATACATGACGAACACAGGGTTTGGTGGGGAAGATGAAAATGTGTCGAATCCAGACAAAAAAAAATTCATCTTACCCGTGATTCGATCCCGGATCTTCCGATTTCCGTGTATATATATATATATATATATAATTATATATATAATTGTATGTATATATATATATATATATATATATATATATATATATATATATATCGTGGCCCTTGTTAATGACTACAATAGGTAGCCTTTCTTCGAAATCTACCTCAAATATTAGGAGGCTACAATTAAGTTCAAATTTAACTCAAAACGGATGTGAGTCTGTTTTAAGCGTCCTTTGTTAAATCAGTTTCAAGCTCAGTAAGTTTGGGATTAATGCGTATAAGATAGCTTGTTCAATATTCTAACAAGAAAAGTATTAATCTTTCCATTATGATTTCTGTTGATCCTGGGATATGATGGTTATGTGATAACTCATCAATATTTACTTTAGACTAGAATGGATACTCTAGAATACTGTTCTCTATACTGGAATAGCTAATCTAGAATACTTTACTTTGGATTAGAAACTTGAGATTGTTTTATTCAAAGTACCTAACACTAGTGCATCAAAGGCCCTATTCATAGTACTTTTATGGCGACAAACCACGGCAAGTGTTCGTCAAAAGATACCTAATAAACATAGTGTTTTTCTTAAAAAATATATTTGAAAAGGAGTTGGGGTTTTCTCAACAAAATGAATGATTGAAAATGGTATTTATAATAATCAATTCTGGAATCGGGTGATAAAGATTGATTGATGCCTTAAAATTAATAAAAAAGAAGGAGCTTCGATACTGTAGATTTCTATTGGTTATAGTGGCAAATGCGTTGCGGGTTTTTCTCGACTACCAGGACTATTTGATTACACACCTGTCTTCCGTTGACTGACCACGTGAGATTTGCGGGTGGGTGAGATTTCTCTGCCGTGCAATTGGCTCTCACCATTTCTCCAACAGCGTACGAAGATCTCTCAGCGGTGATGATTGGCTCACCATCAGGGAAGTCTGTAAGTACCACAGCGAAAGGAAGAAGGAATGAGAACTTGTATCAACAAATGACAAATATGCTGGAGTAATTAACCAGAAGTTCTTCTCTACCAATTCCCTCATGTAGGAGGGAAAAGATGTATTAAATAATACCTGTTAAGGAAGGCGTGGTCCCGTAGGATGTAAACAAATAAAAATAAATTAAATCAACACGAAAATTGTAAAGTAAAATTAATAATCACGTTTAACGAATTGAAACACAAAATGAATTACAAATGCCGAGAAATTGCCAGCTTTTTCTGCTAAAAATATAATTAAATTGAGATGAATGCTAACCATTGGCGTTGAGAGCAGTGAAGTATAAGATGTTCATATTATTGTTAAGGGGATTGTCGACTCAAGTCATCACCTAGGCTTCGAAAATGTGAACGTTTCCATACAGAACAGCATACATGCTGCATTCTTCCGCAGTTATTTCGGAAGGATAAATTCCTAAGAGTATGAGCCATTGACAAAGACAATACTTATGAAAGATTAGTTTATTGGTTTTAGGTACACAAATATTCTTAGCATTTTTCAGGAACTTTTATACTCTTTTAGATCTTAAATGTGACTTTTTATTGCAAGGGGAGAATATTTGTTAAAGAGTGTTGTATACAATTTCAGTATTGATTTAAATTTTTATAACTGTAAGATATGAACTACCGGTTACAATCTGAATATAGTTAGATGCTATTTTTGCGTTTTTTTATCTTTTGTTTGTTTTCGTTCATTTCGTTATTCGTTGTTTGCTGGTTGCTATGTATCATTCATTCTTGGAATAAACGCCATTGAAAACTCATCCTGACTTTTGACTTCAGAAGTGGGATCCATCGAGCTGCAATTTGAGAAGAGTTCGACCGAGCTGTAATTCACGAAGATTTCAAGACGAAGGAAAATCTAGATATTGTTCCTGTGCTTCCTTCTGACGAAATAAAATGGTTGATGCGAATGAACTGACGGTCGCGGACCTGAAAGAAATACTCCGACTAAAAGGACAAGACTCGAAGGGGAATAAGGCGGAATTGGTGTTGCGCTTTAACTCTGCGAATCCAGACGGAGATTGTATCCGAAAGTCTCCAGACTAACCCTCTTCTGCAAAAAGCTCAGAAGACAGCTGAGCAGTATCGGACGGAGCGAGACAACATGATTCGGGAGAGGGATGCTATTGCGGGCGAACGAGACCAGGAACGTAACGACATGGTCCAGCAGATCAAGGCGTTGCAGGAGTCTTTTCGTGCTCTTCAGGACTAGATTGCTGCTACAAGAAGCGTTCGCCGACGGAGTCGCCGGGACTCGGAGGATCGCAGCCGCGTTCCTTCTGAAGTTAGCGTGCGCAATCGCGTTCAGTCTGAAAATAATATTGATGAACATCGTGATGCTGCCGAGATTGTCGTTTCCAGCAATTTTGTTCGAGATGGCGACGGGCTTGGACAACTAGGCGAGCAATCACGGATGGAGCAAACCACCGGAGACAAAGGTGATGGCGTTGACTCGAGGACCTCGACGAGGAACAACGTAACTGAAATCCGCAGGATCATGGGTCCTTGTCCACGGGTTCCAACCTCATCCCCAGGTCGGCGGCTAGCTGATTTCTCCGAAAACGATGTACCTAACCTCTTCGATCATACTCGACGGACTGAATTTTCTCCGGAACGACATCGAACCTTCCAAGACCAACAGGATTTCTAAAACTACAGCGTTCAACGAGAAAGAGCTGCCAACTTCAGGCAACGTGACACCAGAGGGCGCTACTACGAAGAACAATCTTTGAAGATCGTCGAGTCGTTAAGTAATCTCATAAGCGATTTTGATGGAAAATCAGATGATTTTGAAAATTGGAAGCGTAAGGTTAAATATTTGACTTCGACTTATAACATTTCCGATTGTAACCAAAAATTTTTAATAGGCCGAAAATTGAAAGGAAAAGCTTTGAAATGGTTCCATTCCAAACCAGAATTCATTCAATTTAGCGCAGACGATTTACTTGATGCCTTACGAAAATTTTTTTTCCATAGGCCTAACAAAATCGAACTTCGTAGTAAGTTTGAACACCGTGTTTGGCCGAGAAATGAAAACTTTAGCGAATACTTACACGATAAAATTATTTTGGGAAATAAAGTCCCTATAGATGCGGATGGACTTATTGATATTGTGATTGATGGAATTCCAGATAAATATTTGAGGGATCAAGCTCGAATGCAGCCATTTGAAACAACTGAATCATCATGATACGGTTTTGATAAAATTTCTCTCAGCAATAGAAATTTTCCAATGGATCGTTCTAAAGACTCAAATTTCAAAGTCGGATCCAATAATACCACAGAAAGATCTGAAAATTCTTCACAAAAATAGAAAGATGAAAATAACCGTTTGCACTCAAATAAAAAAGTCACTAGATGCTATAATTGTGGGACTACTGGACACATGTTTTTTAAGTGGAAAAAGCTTTTTCCAACTATTCATGTTGATCACGTTACTGTCATTGACTAGTGAGTTAAATCTAAGAACCATATTCTAGTAGTTGTAGACGCTTTTTCAAAATTTACTGAATTATTTCCTTCTAAATCTACCACTTCAAAGGAAGCAATCTCATACTTGAAAACATATTTCAATAACTATAGTAAACCTAGTTGTATTTTATTGGATAGAGGAGCTTGCTTTCGTTCTGATGAATTTGTAAATTTTATGAAAGAATATGATGTAAGACACATTTTGAATGCAACAGAATCAACTCAAGCCAACGGACAGGTCGAAAGACTGAATAGAACTCTTGGTCCTATATTAGCTAAATTATCTGATCATGAAATTGGCATAAAATGGCCAAGTATCATTCCAGAAGTAGAATTTGCGTTGAATAACAATGTTAGTAAGTCAACGGGTGAAACTCCCAGTATGCTTTTATTCGGAGTACATCAAAGAGGAAAAGTTAATGATAATATTAGAGAATTTTTAGAAATGACTGTAAACGATTGTAAACCTTGGAATTTCGATGAAATTAGAGAAAAGACTAAGAAAGAGAATTTGAACTCGCAAGAAGCTTATGTTAAACATGCGAAAAAGAAGAGAAAAGAACCCCATATTTATAAGGAAGGTGATTATGTTATGGTTAAGAACTTTGATTCAACTCCGGGATAATAAGTTGTTACCCAGATTTAAAGGACCATATGAAGTAGCACGTGATCTTAGAAATAATCGCTATGTAATTAAGGATATTGAAGGCTATCAAATCACTCAAAGACAGTATGAAGGTGTTTAGGAAGCAGCTAATATGAAATTGTGGAGTAAGAATATATAAACTTTATTTTCCTCCGTTGTCCGAGGTTGGACAAATGTCAGGACGGCCGAATCTGTAAGATATGAACTACAGTTTACCATCTGAATTTAGTTAGATATTTATATGAGTTTGTTTGTCTTTTGTTTGTTTTCGCTCATTTCGTTATTCGTTGTTCTCTGGTTGCTATGCATTATTCATTCTTGGAATAAAAGCCTTTGAAAACGCATCCCGACTTCCGAGTGCTTATATAAATTTTTAAATTTTGGGGTTTTGGTTCAACAAATCAAAGTCTTAATTTCAATTGATTATGCTAACTCTGTTAATCAACCAAAAGAAATACATGTGAACTCTAGGAATAGCATGTTGAATAAAAGTGTCGAACTTCCCTACTGCGCGCTTAATTATTTCAATCATCTCAGAACACAGATCTTTTCACATTCGTTATGCAATAGATTTATTTCGAAATTAGAGCTAAATTAAGGTTCATGACTTCACACGGTTTGATTTCTGAATGCCGTAGAGTTCAGGTATTCCAAACTTGAAAAAAATCTTGACGCAGACCAATTCAAAGTTGGAGTAGATGTAACTCATTTCACAGAAATAGGACAATTTTTTTAATTCGGTGAAATAAGCTTTGTGAAACTTGTGATATTCACTTCCAGTATATTCACTTCAGTTCCTTCACTCAAAGGTAACGAGTAGGTACATCTTTTTTCTTCTTATGTACACGCTTTTACTGTTTTTATTTTTATTATAAACTCATTTAAGCTTGCAGCATGAATGAACTAAATGCTGGCATATGGAGGGATGTAAAGCTATGTTCCATTTGAAATTCCTCAGTGGTGAAACGGTGTACGCAAAAGATGTAAGAGGAGGACAGGGATTCTGTAGTATGAGGATGGGGGAGAGGTTACTCGGAATGAATAGACTGAAAAACTGAGGACATCTGACGGATGGGGGAATCGTGGGTAGAGGAGATAGTAAAGGGGGAGTGCCTGTTGAAGAAGGGGGCGATCATTACTCTGCCGTCTGCTCCCGAAATTCGATTAACGAGCAAAGGAGACTCTTAATGTTCACTCAGATGTAACACATATATAAACCATGCTTTTTAAATTCTGTAGAAAAGGAAAATTATGAATCCTATTAGGGGAAAAATTATATCCAAGCTCCAGAATACATGTATTTATAACCCTAACTTGAGACCACTTTGATATTCAGGGTACTGAATAGGTTGTCCAAATAGTGGATAATTGTGGCTGATTTATGGCTTGTCTTTGATGGATGAATGCACCTTTCTTTCACAATAAGAAACATCATACAGCGGTTTCAAATCGCACTCTAAGTAGATCATAAGCATATCGGTGAGAGTGCTTTTGTGGTGCCTAGTTGTATCTGGTTCCATCTTCCTGTGCAACTGCGTACGTCAGCCTTTCATTCCAACGTTTCTTCTTAAAGTGTTAATATGTGCGTGTGATCTGATCCAGTCACCCTACCAACTCTATCTAATCTAGTCACCTGTAATTGATAGTTTAGTCAATACCGTTTTAATATTATTTTAGCGGTTTTTCAAGCAAACAAATAAAATAAATCTCTTTATGCAACTGCTAGCCATAGTGACATAATGCTCATCAAAAAATATATACTCAGCAACATAACATACAACTGAGCTAAAATACTGGGTTTAAATGATAGCAGGTTTAGGAAGAGAGGTAGGAGCAAATTTGCAAATGGTAAATGGGAAATGATCTTAGCTACCGCAGCGCGATAATTCCTATTATTTGCGCACTCTTTCTTTCAAGGCCTCGCATACTAAAATTGAGTACATGCTACTTGCGGATGCTTCTCATAACACCTACCAATGTTCTTCTGAGGGTTGTATAAGTATCTATGCATAGTTTAATTTTTTCCTAACATGCATGCAAGCTATGCTAGTAGTTTTCCAGTCACTCCCAATACCGATTAGTAATAATCGATCAAAAGACCCAATTGTATGAACTGGTCCTTTTCCGGCGTATTTGAGGAATTCATTCAAAAGACTAAATTGCTACTTTATTTGACATCTTCACGACCACGAAAAAGTTTAAATTCTCCATCTTGATGGGGAATTCCAACCGAAAATAAGGAAATCACGCAAATCAATGTAATTCCTTCACTCCTTAAACAGTTGCAGGTAGAATGGGAATATTCAGCTCCCTCAATGTTATGATATCTGATGTAATATTCCTATTAGCACTAGAACCGCGAAAAACTCGGCTACAGCACGAACCACCATTGGGTCAGACCAGACCAACAACCTATTTTCCATTATTTCACTGGAGATAATGGACTGCTTATGACTTCTCCGCTTTCGTTATAATTCTAATAGAACGTAACAGATCCAAAAGTAATTTGAATCACGCCCGTAATGTTAGACACTGCCAACAATTTATTTAAAATACACCTTTGGATTTATTTATTTCGCTCGTTTTCCTTAATTCTGAGTTAAATTTGGAAATTATTATATTTCCGCTTCGTTTGTGTGTAATAGGTACTACTTGTGTGTCGATATGAAATATGCTTTCGAATTGTGTTCTGCCATCTTCAAATGTGATAAATTTTGAGTACGGCGATGTCTTCTAATGAAATAATATGAGATTAATAAGAAAAGCTTGGTGCATATGCATGATTATTCTTTTATTTTTAAAATTATAAAAATAAATAAATTTTAATTACTAAATAAATCAATTTCAATAGAAAAAAGTGATTTTCAACAAAAATTGGCATGTTTTCATGTAACAAATGAAAATGAATTAAATACCTCAAATAAGATGGAAAACTTAATTTTCCTTACATAACAAGCAATCATAGGCTGTATCACCTCAAAACTTGAAACAAGCACGCATTTAGCATGAATGAGAAGTTATCTGTGTTTTGTTTCCAGGGTACCTACCCTGCATTGATCTGATATCTAACCCTCTTGTTGATTGTTTTAGGTCTTACGAGTTTTTCAGCTAGGGCATTGGCAAGCCTATCTGCGGCGTACGCCTCAGCCAGTTCTTCTGCTAGCTTCATGAGAAAATCCTGAGCTATGATGTACATATTAGCTAGTTTGTATAATACGTGTGTATTGATATGCAATATGTCAAGGTTGATGTAGAAAGAGTGTACACTGTACATAGAGGGCCTAACTAATGTTTTCACCACGTGGTTGCCAATTCTCTTAGCTCCTTTCCTAGGTTAGAGAAAGCATTCACAGTACTCTTGCTTTTCGTCAGTTGCAACCCAATACTTTTGATCATACATTGATGGCATGAACTACGTAAATATGCATCTGAATTAAGACGAAAACCGCAGTTCGTCAACAGTGAGATTAGGCCCAGCATTGAGAATTGTCAATAAAGACAAAAGAGCGAATTCGTATTTTTTTAGCTTAACGCGTCTCCTAGATATTATGTTAAATCTCAAAAAGAGCATAATTTCTCTAAGTCTATTGCAATACATGGTGTTCATAGCAAAGGCAATGCTCTACTTCTCTGACCACAGAGAATCCAATTCCAATTTGTTCACTTCAATAGCCCCCCGAACGTAAAAACTAGCTAAAAAGGCGTCCAGGTCATGTAACAAATCATTCATAACTAACTACAGAACTAATTAACACTAAATTAACAAATATTTTTCCGTAAAAAAACTTCTACGAGTCATGTATTATTTGGTGAAACTGTATAATTCAAGTTTACACTTTCTCACGGGCAATATTTTGTTTAAACCATGCCTAGCAAACATGTTTTCATTTAATACTGATAGGAAGAGCCGATAGAAGTCCCCAAGTCACGGAGTTCCTCTAAGTGCCTTCTTCATTTAATAAAAAAGGGGTAAACATTCGAAAATCCCTAGTTAAATTTCTAGGGGGACAACTTAGAAACAAAATACTAGTTATTTAAAATCCATTGTAATAGCACATTTTGGTCATTTTCCAAACTTTACTAATAATTGCGACTAATGTTATCAACGCATATTCTGGTATTTATTGGTTTCACTTCTAACCATCTAGTTCATTAGCTATCCAAAAACGTAGGCATTAGAAATGTTCATATTGAAAGTCAATACATTTTTTTTAAACTTGGTTTGAGATACACGTTACCATCTGTTAGCAAGAATTATCAGTGCCCAAAAATAGACGCAAAAATGCTAAATATTATATGTCTAAGTACAACCAATGGAATACATATGTAAAAGTACTCATATCGTAACAAAAAGTATGTTATGAATATGCTGCAATTGGTTCGTCTTTTGATCCTTGTTTAGGGTAGGAAAATAATTTATCTCCATTCATTTTTTACTTGAAAGCAATAAAAACATTTTTAAAAATTGATGTAAAACACTCAAAATATTAAAAGTAATTTTCATAATTAGGTTTTATAAATAATTAATTATTACAGTGGTGTTACGTGTAAGGGCCAATTTATATTTAATTGTTTAAAATTTAAATTGGGGAAGCTGTGATAGCATCGGTGATGAGTTGACTACATATACTGTGCACCGAAATTTGTTAAACTTTTATTACGCTTGAAAAATAATGATAATGATTATCTTATTAAAGTGGAAGATTAAAAATCAAATTAACGTATTCCCATAATATAGCATTCAATATCCGTAATTAAATCATGAGACTTTTTAATATGATTTTTTTCGATAAATAAATAATATAAAGTAATGCATGCCTTTTTATCTGAAAAACAACCGCCCGGATACATGGAATCCCGGAATCATGCCCGGAAAGGATTATCTTGCTAGTATTTAAGAAATGTTTGGGAACTCTTTTATCATCCAGCTCTTGTGAGGAAGTATGCCTCAAGAAGATAATCTGTGGTGAGATAGGATAATTTTTTTGTCAAGTTTCACGGCATCCAATCTGCCAAAACTATTACCAATCCCAATAAAAAGCACTAGTTCGGCCTTTCATAATTGTATTATCCTTGGACATAATCCTTTTTCACCTCCTACCATCCCACTACCCACGCCATTTTATCCCTAAATCACTCAGTCCGCTACAGTAGACAGCTCATAACCGGTCCCCTACCTCGACGACCTTTCCTTGGCTTCACTTATATCCCACTCACTGTCTTCTGGATTCCCTTTCACATAACTCACTCCTACTACTTCACCCTTCCACTACAAGAAGCATCACAAACACTCACTTTCATTACATTAATCGATATTTAAGTACCGTTATGATTCATAAAGCAACGTATCCATGGAGCTCATGGCGAAAATCAAATCGAATAAAGCTATTCCAGTATCGCCCCATTTTAGCCAAATTTACGGGATTAAAATATATAACCATTCTGGAAAGTATATTATGACTTAAATACCTACTAACCACACCTATCTTGGCTAAGGCTGTCATCCAATTTGATGCAAAACGCAAGGAGGTTCTAAAGAAAAATATGATGAAGGGTTAACATGTAGTCAAAAAACATACTAAGGATGGTGATAATAACTATTTATAAAAATTTAATAAATATCCTTTTATTACAAACTCTGAGTGTTGCGTCGTTTTACGACGGTTCTCCAACTCGTAGGTAATCAAAAAGTTAGAAAATGTTTTAGAATTACAAACAATTTTTTTCCAATGCTCTTCAAGAGTGAAATATAGTTCTTACAATAGAAATTCATGTAGGTTAGCAGTTCCGTGGCATTCATTTTGTCACCTAGATGACGTTCCCAAACATGAAAGAATTACATAGAATCCCAAACCGTTTACTTACAAAACGCATATTCAGGTTCTATCATAATTAAAAATGCTATCTGAAGACATTGTGTGTAAACAGTATCCTAATTGGCTGCTGTAATGTTTTTTTAATGTTTAATAAATTCCAGTTTTGATATCCAGGACTATCAATTTTATAGATTGAAAATGTAGCTAACCACACGCTGGTTTCCAACCTTGTAGTAGAACCATTTGCAGCACAATTTAAACGCTCTATCACGAGAGTTTTATTTACAATACATTACAGGAATCTACCGGTTAAAGGTAGGTTTTAATGAAAGCCAGAGAATATTCTCCTCATTTTATATGCATGCAGAGACCTATCAACCACTTGTATTTCTTTCTTCATTTCAGCGTTACGTCCTACCCTTCTTATTCTCGTCCATAGAACTAATTCTATTTCTTTCCCTTCACCACTTCCCCAACATCATTCCCTCTATCACGGCCATGAGTAATCCATTGCCCCTCATTACGTCTTCCTGCCATCTACCCTGCCACCCCCTTATCTCATCCAGAAGTTTCCTCTCCTCACCAACCATGTCAAGCACTTCCTCATTTGTTTTCCTTTTCTTCCACCTTCTCCATCTTACTCCACACCCACATCTCGTACGCCTGCAGCCTATTTCGTCCTCTCTCAGAGCCCAGATTTCTGCCCAATGCAACACCTCTCTCCTATTCAAGGTCCTCACCAACCTCTTCCTCACATCCTTGCATAATATCTCCGTCATCAGCTTTTGTCTATTACTATACGCTTCCTTCGCTAACGCTATTCTCCTAATAAATTTGCTACTACACCCATTTTCTTAAAGCGTACTATCCAAGTAATAAAAATGTTCTACTTGCCCTAGTTTTTACCTACCCTCTTATACTTATGACCAGCCTCGCTATATTTCGCACAAATAATTTGATTAATTTTGTTTTATTGTGATTTATCTTAATTTCGTATTCCCCAAACTGAAATTCTAATGCATCTACTAAAGCATGCCACCCTCTTCGAAGACCGACTAACCAACCCCTGGTCGTCCGCGAATCTAAGCGATTTCATCAGCTGGTCTTCTCCTTTGATTCCCACATCTAGCTCTCCATGTGCCTCTCTTAGAACTTAAAATTTCAAAAAGCAAAGGTGCAAACGGGCACCCTTGTCTTACCCCGTGACCTATAACCGCCCAGCCTGATTCACTGTCAGCTACCTTAATCTGTACCCTCTGAGCCATGCATAGGTATCAGATGACTCTCCTTATTCTCCCTAATCAGTGGTGTAATAGGAGCGAGATCGTTATTTAAAAAAAAGTATCTTCTTACAAGAGTCGTACACGAGGAAGGACATATTCTCTAATATTCATCCCTGTACAGTTCGCAGCACTTAGAAGGAATTTTTATGCAATGTTTATGAATTTAGTTAGTATGACTTTGAAATTAACGTACCTTCTGCACATCTATTACATATATATTTTCTTTTAATAACTCCCTGAATGACCGGCACAGACAATTGCAAAGTTGTCATAAACAAATATTTTCTGCCTATTAATTAACTTCATTAATCATCTACTAAATGTAAAATGATAGATTAACTATAGCATACGTTTTCATATGTTAAGAGAAACAAAAAACTCAACTATGAAACAGATTTTTTTATCCGATGACGTTTTCTCGGGTATCACACCGGGTAAATAAGTCTGTTGTTGCCAACGTTTCAACGGCTGTCTCTGTCATCGTCATCAGGGCAGATGTCAAACCATAAGGTTTCATCAGTCTTGTTTACTGAGAAAACACCAACTTCGTCAAACTTTTTTCTCAATGTATTTGCTCCATTTGATGTCATTTTTTTGGTTATTTATTAATATAATTGTGGTACCAGAGAAATTGCTTCCCATTACATTTTAACAGAGCATGTTGATGCAGTTAACAACCTTACGACTGCCTCATATTTTTAACTTATATGGTATTTATTTCATTTCAATTAAATTTAGTCTAATCTGGCCTCCATGTCAAATAACACTTCACTTTAAATCTCTGCTGCCCCCTTACCTCCCTTCTTTCCTTTTTCTTATATATGCTGCACCACTTGTACTGCCCTTACCATCATTCTCTAGTTTTTGGCTCTTAAGCCATGGAGGTTCGTCATATGCCTTAATGGAACGACGGCTCCTCACATTTTTTCTCCTTTGGAGTTTAAAGCGATCAAGGGACAAAGGAGAGTAGCTCAGCTTTAAATTATCTAGCGCTCTCCTGCATTTCTGTTTTATTCAAATCCGAGGGACCACCTTACCCAGTAACTATAAATCCTTGAAGACCACACAGGACATCTAAAGGAGATTGCACCTTGTAAAAAGAATATGCCATCTTCTTTAAAATGAGGCAGTTATTCAAGGTAAAATATTATCGGTCAAACCTTAAATTGCTTACAGATGACTTTCAATAGAGTCTTTGTCTTATCCCTTGGTTCAATGCACGCAAAATCTTTCCGATTCTGAGAGACAGGTCTTACTCCCAAAGCAAAATCGTATATTTTTATCATCTCTGATCATATATTCTTTAACTGGGCAAATACCCATTTACCGCAGCGAGATTTCAACTTAAAAAATGGAACCTTCTAATGTGAATAAACGTCCTGTTATGGTTAAACAGTCGATGAATATTGAACCGATCGCAAAGAAAAAAATGAACTTGAAATGATTTAACCTCTTTAAAATTTCTTTTGTCTAACTTCGAAGAAAGAAGGGCAAAAAACTATTTATTAATAAAGAAAGAACGTTTGATTATGAATAACTACCAGTTAGGAATCAAACTTATGAATTTTAGAGGCACATTTTGTGAACGAGAAAAGCATAAATAGATAGGAATGGACGAACATTTTCAATATACTTAGAGCGAAAATTAACTTTTAGAGGTAACGCTAAAATGCAAGAACAGATCGAGTTGTCTGAGAGAAAGATAAACCTCGTTACGCAAAAAAAGCATTAAAAAAATTGTGAGAAACTTAGTCTCCACCTCTTAACTGAATCTTATATATTCGCGACGTTCCCAAGAGAAAACTTTCCGGTCACTGCAATTTAATTCCTTCATTAGTAGACCAAAAGACTAGGTAAGGAGCCAGTGTAAGACTTTTCTCGGTAAGATGGGAGCCACTGCATATATTATTCCTAACCACTAAGGCATTAATTTTGTGACAGAGACCTCGATGTTTTCCAGATTTTCATTCATTACCAACAACACGTGAATGAAAGTAAAGAAAATCATTAATTGTACGCACACGGGACCGCTAGTCCCAAACTTGCCACTTCTAAATTTAAATGACCGGGACGGACCTTACGCACACGTACGTAAGAAAATGAAAGAATTGACAGGAAACGGGAAATCAATAAAGGAAAGAAAATTATAACAATTGTGGAGAACGGGGGAAGAAAGGAGGTAAGGAAAGGAATAAACACTCACTCCCGTCCGTTACTTGAGGGTTTCCGTCAGGTGACGCGCGCTGGCGTGAATTAGACCGATCTCCAGTGACTCCCAGATGAGTTCTCTCCGATCACTCACCTTGACCGAAGCACTTCGATGAACTGACAAACTACGGCGATATCTCGCCGTAGACACACAAAACAAAAACGAAGCGAAAAGATAAGCAGACGGGAGTAGGAATAGGGAGGGAGGTTTAAAAAGAAAAGAAAAGAATCTTGGGGAAAACAAGGAATAGAATAATGAAATAAAACAAGACCGTCCCGGTCTAAACATTAATATTGAAGAAAATATCAGCCATATATTCCGGATATCTCATTCTAATTAGGAATATTCTCCCTACTTCTCTGCTTTTCTGTTGAATACCTTGAAGCTCAACCAGACCAAGAAAATTATAACAATTGTGGAGAACGGGGGAAGAAAGGAGGTAAGGAAAGGAATAAACACTCACTCCCGTCCGTTACTTGAGGGTTTCCGTCAGGTGACGCGCGCTGGCGTGAATTAGACCGATCTCCAGTGACTCCCAGATGAGTTCTCTCCGATCACTCACCTTGACCGAAGCACTTCGATGAACTGACAAACTACGGCGATATCTCGCCGTAGACCATAGAGCTTACTGGAGGGGGCATAAGCTCTCAGGGGTGAAGCCAGGCGTAACGGTATTCTTGCGCATTTAGCCATAGTGTCCAGCCCAGCTTCGTGGATTTGCCATAAGCCTACGTGCGAAGAAAATATTAAATTTTTCTGAAACCAGTGGCTACAGAGGTCATATAAAGGTACGTAAATACTTAATAGTGTGTGTATTTTTCTGAAAATTATTATCTATATCCGAAAACATGCCGTCAGGCAGATATATGCTATGTTAACTTTGCATTCGTAGATGGTTTTCTGCTCTGCTTACGGGTGCAGTAATCGCACAGATAGAAGAATAACTGGTCTTACCTTCCACCGGTAAGTTAAAAAAACTTCATAAAATAGTCATACCAATGCAATATTGTATGAAATGGACGCTACAACAGATAAATATTGAATTTGTTGCCTACGATGTTGCATGTGTTTCGGGTGCATTATTAAGTGAGTAGTTGATAATATTTTGCCAGTAAACCGCAGCAATTATGTTATTTTATCATAGTTAGTAGCATGTTCAGCTAATTTGTTATGTGAGTATAATATTACCGGTAGGAAATAATGCGACTGAATTGTTTGCCCTACCACAAACCTTTATGATGGCTTTCAGGGTATTACGCAGATGTTATGCGGAACCAAGCATGATGTTACACTATTTCACAGAAATAATCCTAAAGAAAATATAGACTTTATGATGAGTTAGAAGTGTGGAATAGTATTTATTTCAATTAGAGGGAAAGAACTTAGGAAAGTGTGGCCTTCACGTGCCTTTGGTATCATCGGTACTCTATGCTTAAAACGGAGATAAAGAAAGTTTGACAACGAGGGATTTGTTATTCTAAGTTTGTGAATCACGTTCTTGGTATAGAAATATTTGCAGGGAAGTTTGTTCATTTTGTAATATATAAAATCAACTTTAGCTGGTCAATTAACCGTTATTACCGACCCTTGTATTTTGTTATGAATTAGGCGAGAATAGCGAGAGTGAATGCTCATCACTTCTCGCTTTACGTTTATTAATATCCCGTGTAGTAAGTTATCGGTGAAGTGAATTAGTCATTTTTAATTCGAAACGATCTTCTTCAATAAGATGCTGACATTAGATTTTCTTTAGATTTTAGAAGTTTTATGTATTAAATCAAAGAAGTAAAGGAAAGTATACAATGCATAGACAATCAGGGGTGGAAATGCTGAAATGATGTTAAGTGTACATTGTATTTCTTGCAGGTGTAAGCTTTAGTTTTGAGTGCTAGGTTATCAGTAAGCTGTTGTGTTGTGTGTGACAGTGTATTTCAAAAGACATAAGGAATTACTTTCGATCACAGATGGATGCACACTAACATCGAGAAAATTAATCCGGCCGGTTTAACTTTTCCATGCATGAATGTGTTAATGTGTATGTTATATTGTGGAAGGTGTATTGACTGGAAGTATTTGTGACTTCCTCTCGATAATAATAGTGCATGGTCGTGAAGGCTGTCTTAAAGCAACTCTTTTAGTGTCAGAGGTGAGAGGGAAAATGACCTATTACTTTCCTACCACAGAAACCTATGTCAGAAGATCCATTATGGCATGATGTTATGAATTGCCTATGTATGAATGCCTTAAATGCTTATTCGTGAATCCATTTTGAACTTGATGGGTGTGTTTTCTTATTTATTGTTAGAGCATATAACGAGGATCTGATGAATTAAATATAAATCAAGCCAGTCTCGTTCTAAGCAATATTTCTATGGTCCACATATAGCGCATTGGTTTTGGAACTGATATTTAATTGCTGAGTTAATTTTTATTTACTCTTTGCACATTACTTCCACTATGTAATTGCTGACACTGTCAACAGTCTTAAATTATCAACCTTAGAGTGTTGAATGTAATTTTCCATGTTTCATCATGAACTTGACAGAGAGACTGTTGATGCTGGGTATTGATGTTGAAGCTGGGTGTTGATGTTGAAAAATGATGTGTATGCTGCTTACTTGAGTGCAATCAATTGTATTTGGTTCCATCATCTTGTTGGAGCTGAATTCCTTTGTGTTATCTTTGATATTTCTCTATGTGGTTTACGTTTGGGTTAAATTATCATATCCTCAGGCTCTTTGGTCATTCTTTTGTGTTCACAAGTATACCCTAGGTATTTTTTATATCATGGCATGTATGGATATCATATATTACTTCTTTCCTCGAATTTCGGATTCTAGTAATTTTTAAAATTGGAGAAGTAGAATTATGTGGATGTTCTTCTATTTTTCTTCTACTTGGTAATGCATGTTATTTTTTCAGGTTATAGATGACCTTTAATCCGGTGGTATTGGAATCAAATTTGGAGTTTATGATATGTTCTTGATAGACACCTCGGGTCATTATTTCATTGATATTCCTAGAATATCTACTTGAAGGGAAAGAAAGTGGTTCATTGTGGTAAGAAATTGTCATATCTTGATGTGTTTCCCTAAGCAATTGCAACATTTTTTTTTATTGGTATATTTCCAAAAATAATATTTATCTGTTAGGAAATATGTTGTTTTTTCTGTACAAGTACCTGTTATTTGTCACGCAACCTTTCATTTTTCAGGATATCCTTACAAGTTTGCTGGGCCTTTAATTAAGCAATTTCCGGAAACCATTTGACATTTACTTTCCTGACATAAAGCATAAGGTGTTGCAGTTACTGACTGGAACAGTTGTGAATTGCAATCGCATTGCTTCGGTATTGCATTTTTGACCTCACTCATGCATTGTAAATGTTTACATTTGATGTTGACCAGCCAAAGGAAAATCTTGTACTTGAACAATCTTAAAATTGAATTGTATCGTAAATTAATGTTTTTGTAACTTGCCACTTTAATTAAATGTTTATGCTTGAAATTTTTTTTCAATGACCAACAAAATGTTTCGCCCTTCTTGTGAAGTTAAATTTAGAAACACGCATTTACTCGAGTTCACTCGAGTACAAATGTGCATTACGTGAGGTAGCACGGCTCTTTTCCAGGGGCTTTGATAGTGAAAATGTAATAATATAAATAGGAAATATAGTTTAAAGGTAATTCGGTAATATGTCATACGCATTTTGTCGAGTTGAGTACAAACGTGCATTACGAGAGGTAGTACGACTCTTTTCCAAGGTTTGACAGTGAAAATGGAATAATATAAGTAGAAAATATAGTCTTAGGGTGATTCGGTATTGTGCAATTGATAAAATTAATTTATCTTGGGATTTGGTCAATAATTATATCGTACAGTAGCAGTTCTTGGCGAGTTTAATGGTGATAAATTACGTTCGCAGAAGAAACGTTGGTTGCATATCCAATCTCCAATCCATCTTTAATTTCAGGAATAGGATTCAGAAAGTTGAAATTAATGCAATTTTCGAATTGACAGCTGTTATTTTACGAGTAATATTGAGTCAATTATGTTTGACAAAACATCGCTTTCTCCGTTAATAATCCCATTCCTGCGGGACACAACGTCTCTAATCCACTAGCAATTAATTAATTTGGGCATGTATTACTAGTTACTTTCAGCGCACCAGCCGCAAAAAATCCCCAAAGGCGTTACTTTAAGAGTAAAGAGCAAACATTGATCGTTGCCCCGTAAGAATCTGTGTTATAGCTGGGCTGGACAATATGGCTAAATGCGCAATTATGCCACGCCCCCTTGGCTTCACTCCCCGCCAGTACGGAGCATAGGGGGCGCCCCCTCCAGTAAGCTCTATGCCGTAGACACACAAAACAAAAACGAAGCGAAAAGATAAGCAGACGGGAGTAGGAATAGGGAGGGAGGTTTAAAAAGAAAAGAAAAGAATCTTGGGGAAAACAAGGAATAGAAGAATGAAATAAAACAAGTCCGTCCCGGTCTAAACATTAATATTGAAGAAAATATCAGCCATATATTCCGGATATCTCATTCTAATTAGGAATATTCTCCCTACTTCTCTGCTTTTCTGTTGAATACCTTGAAGCTCAACCAGATTTATTTTTAAAACGATTAAAATACTCCTAGCATGCTGTTATGACACTTTAAACATAAATTTGGTATCAAAAAGTAATAAACGTTAAAATATTTGCCGTAACGCTTCCGACGTTGCGTTTTAGTATTGGGCATGATTATGAGATTTCAGGTTCTCTCGTTTCCAAAGAATATTTGTTTAACCAAATCAATCCCTCCCACTCCATTCCTCGACCAGACATCATCATATGCTTGGTATCTGACATAAACTTTTCACATGAAAAAGATTTATCCTACCTTTAATTCACTTACGTTTCATTTAGACTTTCACTCAGGATTTTAATGCAAACTAAAACAGCCTCACGAAGACATTAAATTGAAATAGTAATGAACAAAAATACTCAAAAGGTACTCAGAAAGGGATTAATAAAATGTTATAGCAGTAACGAGTTTCTATCACTATCAATAGGTACATTAATGATTTCAATGAAACATCGCGCGAATGAATATGTCGCACTTGATGCTGAGCTTCTCATTCCCGCTATTTCAAACTCAATCAGGATCCACCGTTATACCTCAGTAAATATTTGACGAAACACGATCAATGATTGGTCTCTCTGCGCGATCGTGCTTCAACCTTACCCTTGCTAGAGACATTGACTACTTAAGGATCACTGTTCGTACGTATGACTACACCCAAGAGAGTTCTGAATGATAGGATTATGGCATCCCATTCAGTTCTGCTGCTTTATCCGTGGGTTAGGCATTCGCCACGTTAAGTCCCCGATACCGGCTTGCACTTATTTCGGCGTGACCTGGAGTGCCTGGCGACGGGTTTCAATTATTCCTGTATCAAGTTTATCACCGATTCCAGCTTTTTAAACAAAAGTTTATTTTAAAAAATCATCTTTTTGTATATTTTCCTGCCAGAGAAATAATCTTATCCCTTTGTTTAAGACTGGAGATCACTTGGTAAGTTAAAAAAATGCCAAGTGCCTATGCTTATGAGAAAGCACATCCTTGGATGATCCTAAAATTTTAAAATAACTAGTGTTGCTGAATACCATGTGAGAAGTTGAGCAATACGTAAAAAACAGTCCCATTCTGTTGAAAGGGAAGAGAATGAGACATTTAAGTAAAGGTAAAAAATTAAGGTTCTCACAGATTGTTATCAGTCATTCTCGAAATGAATAATATTATAATTGATTTATATGTGAGAGTACAAACATAATCAGTTGGTAAAAAGGTTTTGCTAATTGCATCATTTTGTTAAGGTAATTAAGATTCAATTCCAGCAATTGTGACGATCGTTCTAGGAGCATAGATGAGTTTTAAATATAATTATGTGTTTTCTGCCTATAAATGTATAAATTTATTTCAGGTGTAATCTCTCATAGACATTAAATATAAGCATTTTTCAATGTTGAAATGTAAATCTAATCAACCCAAGGTTAACCATGAGCGATGCCTATAGTCTTTGAAGAAATATAAACCAATATAATATCGCAATAAATAAACTTCCCAGTGTACCTGAAACATAAAGTTTGTTAAATGTTTAAATAGTGAACGAGGTATTTAATGGCAATGGCAAATGACAACAGAAAGTTAAGTATAAGAAGAAAAGTACACTCTCACTCATGCGAACGATTGATTAGGATTCCACATAGTTGATTATTTATAATTATGTCTACGTATGTTGGAAGTCATTAATCCAAACGGAAACATTGTTTAAGATAAATTGAATACAAACAGAGCATTCACCTACGCCTTTCTCCTGCCAGAGCTAGAGGATTTGTGGCACTTCATTGTAAATGCTAAAATAAATTATGCATTGTCCTTGTCACACACTAATTCAAGATAATTGGAGGTCTTGAACTACAGACGTAATTAATGTATTTATTGACCTCGCATAAATAATTAAAATTAAAAATTATAAGAAATAAAATAAAAAGAAATAAAAAGAATAAATTAAAAGAAGAGATTACAGACATAATATTCACTGAAAGTGTCGACAGTTAAACGCTAGAATATGTAAATCCCACTAGCTATAGCCGCAGAATAAGCAATATTCATGCTGTTATTATACAAGGTTCTGATGAATGAGAATATTATTAAATAAAAAACACTAGTCCATTGATTAATCATATATTGGGAAATTTCTCCGTTAGTTGTATATTATGCGGCACCGGAGATACGATGACACAGTTAAACACGTGACCATTCCCCGTTGTAAATTCTTTTGTTAATTTATTCATGAAATTCACATTCATGAAACAATTTTCAAAAAAATGCAAGCGTCGATGTCACACGAAGACGAAATATTCATGAATTTGATCAGCTGGCTGCCAGAAAGAGAATTATTTGGGAAGATTCTATAGTGCATTATCGGCACAAAAAGAACAAATTGCGAAGAGTTTTCCACGGAATCTACGAGCCTCGGCATAGTACACAAGAAATTCATTATACCCTGAAGTATAATCTGAATGAGTTGCATGAACATATATGATATATTATCAACACCCTGATATGATCAATCAATTTACACCAAGTGATTTAACACCAGATGTTTGCATAAAATAATTCTGCTTTGGCCATATTGTGAAATAATATCAACATTATGTTCAATTATTCAATGTGTTTCATACTAACTTCTTCACCTTATTTCAACTGTTGGTGAAGATGGAGCAATACAATGACGTTTTTTCTCATGTAGTCGTTGTCTCCAGCAAGGGTGTGGTCGAAGTGCATGCACTAAAGTAAACCAATAACTTGTCGTGAATCTTCAAAAATTTACATAGCTACCTTATGCACAAACAATTAACAGAATATTCGCATGCACAGTCCGTTTGTGAGAGTCTTCATGAATGAATTTTGCGAAAATATTTACCGAGGTACACAAGGTTGTCATTTTTCCCCGAATGCCTCCTCCCATCACATTTTCCTAGTTTCATCTTCGATTCTGCTTCTGAAGGAACATTTTTAACCTTCATCATTATCCTTTATAGAGGTCCCTCCCTTTCCTCAATTAATCCTTTCTTTCCACCCATTCCACTCTTACCCCTACTCCCGCCGTCGTATCTGTCATTTTCCTACCCACTCCCTTATCTTTATTCCTCTCATTCGTGATGGATAACTCGGCTTCAGCCTCTCACCAATGTAAAAATGAAATTGCACCTGGAAAGTTATCGATTCAGCTCATTTCACGTGAACACAGTGGAGATTCGGGCCCAGTACTCACACCATCCACGAAGCAGACGAGTTACCACGCAGATCTCCCTTGACTAAGTCATTTTCCCCGAGCGGTAGGGGAGCATTCTTTCACGTTCTATACATTTTAGGATACAATCAAATAAAACACCTTATTCCGAGCAAACCATGGCTGCCTTACAAATGTTAAGTAAGCAGCCTTGTGGCGGAAATAGGCACATCTCCCCATCAATCAACCATCAATAAATATTTCAAGGCTTTACGGTGCAAATCATAATTAACTTTTCCGTATTTTTATATTTTGTGTTGTTCAAGTTTTTAAGTTTTTCTGAAAGTTTGCTATATTAAGCCAAAGGATGAAATAACCATAGCCGTAAATTGTTCATTGGTTACATGTTTCGTCGACTATAGCCAACTTAAAATATATTCCTTGCCGATTAGACTCAATACAGCGTTGGGTGGTGAAAAACCAACCAGGAGTGATTCAAACCCACATCCTGCGTATTGGCAGCCAAGGACTATATCACGCCACCACCGGCGCCACGTACGAATGGTATCAGGCACTAGAGCTCCGTATGCTAGATTAAATTTGAGAATGGTGAAAATAATCCCTACTAATCCGACTGGATCATCTGGCCCATTACGAAGCTTCAACCATTCAATGTGTAAAGACAAAAAAAAGTTTCAAAAATATGGGGGAATATATTCATCACATAGTAGTTTGTACACTACAGAGTTCTTACATCTGTCAACCTTATCATTCCCTCTGCATACCATTTTCAAGGTTAAACCGGTTGTAATTTTAAATAGAATGTTCAAAATTACCAAGTTCTAATATTAATAACACGAAGTCAAGCCTGATACACTCAAATTTATTACCTAGTCAATTTCAACTTTATATTTAGCTTTCTATTATCAGTAAATAATAATTAGAAATTCAATACTCTCCTAACTATTGCACTTGTTATGAAAATGAAACTGCTTATGTTTTTCATTCATCCTTCATTAAATGACTTTTCTAGGGTCTCGTTGAATGATTTACAAAGATCTAGTTTCCTTGACCTTGGACGTTACTTGGAATGAATCGCAAAAATTACTCATCACTAACGATTAGGCTCTGATTTCCATACATAGCTTAAGATAATATATTTTTCCATGTATAGTTTTATAGGTTATATATAGGTTAAGCTCCCACTGTCAGTGGATTTATATAATAGATGCAAAATGGCCTAACGCAGTTTAACAGGACACCACTTTTTTATATTGGTAATTAAGACTGTAGATCCATAGAAGAACTATCCAAGATCAATTATTTTGTTGCTCTTAGTATTTAAGAAGTGAGGACTTAAATTTAATAAGTGCGGACGACTCCGTAAAGGTTATACCGTGGCTAGCCCTGGCACCCTCTAATTTTGTTTCATTAACTGGTTTAAGACAACTGCTATAAAGATTGGCAAATATGTGAAAGGTCCTTTTGATATTAATCTTTAGGAAGAACACTAAATGTTTTGACGACATTTATATCCAAATGTTAATGCCCTTGCAATAGGAAGGAAGCTACAGGAAAACATGTAATTGGAAATACATTCATTTTTACGCTCAATTGCACTCTTTACTTCCATATATTAATAATGGAATAACATTTAATATAGGAACATAACAATAGCATGGAACAGTGTAAATACACTTAGCGTTACCAAATCTTGCCAATTGCCGAATCAACAGCTAGATTTACCCACAATTTTCAAATAATCTTAATTTGTGTTCTATTCATTATAATTTATATCCATATTATAGAGAAGTTTGTTTTGTAATAACTTCTGCTAGCCCTTTACATTCGAAAAAAATCATACCCATTCTTTAAGTGTAAAACCGAATTTTAATGCAAGAATGTTTCTTACTTCAAATATTACGAACCCTGGAAGCAAAGCATTGCATAATATACGTTACTGTGGCCTCTATAGTTCAATTATAAAGTAATTCACAGACTAGCCCTTATGTTGGTAATGCAGGGGCGTCTCCAGACTAGAGGTGCGGGGGGGGGGGACTCGTGGGGTATGGATTATCCTTCAGGAAAATTGGGTTTGTGGTTCTCGTCCCGGAAATATGTAAAAACCTATGTGCAAAATGGCGCGTTATAAGTGATTTGCAATCAAAAGTTTGCCTTTTTAGAAGAGAAAGTTTTTATAAAAAGCATATTTCCCTTTTAGATTACCACCAAGTTTCGACTTCTAACATAATTATTTTTATTTACATTCATATTTAGTTTTTGGTTTAAAAAACAGTTTTAGTTTATATAAATTTTAACTGGAATTCAAAGTAATACACCCAAAACTCCAATGACCAAAAAGCAACAAAATAATTTCGGCTTTTAATTTAAGTTCTATGGCAAATAAATACGCCTGGTTGTCGGGGGGGGGGCAATTACCGCCTTTTGGGGCCGCCAATGTGGTGAGGCCAAAATTACCTCAAACTCGTCTAGATAATAGAGTCACCTGTTTCTACAATAGAAAATTCTAAGCTGTATCCACCCTCCTATTCAAAATCCTTTCCGTATTTTTATCTCATTTGATACCTTATCCTTATCTCCTTCTCCATCGTTTATTTTCCATCTCCTTAACTCTGAGCCCATTTCCATTCCAACATCTTCTCCCGACCCCAGATGTCTCTGTCGTCTTTTGATTTCTCACATGATGCCTCCGTTTCATCCTGCCTTCTCTAACTCACTTATCTCTCAGAGTTTCTTTATTTTTCATTTTATCCTTTAGTAATCCCCCCGTTCTTCGGTTTTTGTCTGCCGCCTTTTTTTCTCCAATTTCTTTAATCACCATTTCCATTTACATACATATTATTGAATATGTCCTTGAAACCTGAACGAAAGAGTTCTTTCTCTCCATGCCTTCAGTTCACCATTATCTACCCTTCTATTAATCTATTCTTATCCAACCAACTTTCTTCCCCTCTCTAAATCTAAATGCTCTCATGCTCTTGCAATATTGCTGCAACGTTGTTCATCCTTTCCTCTCCCAGAGAGTCTTATTCTCGTACCACACTCCTCAACTTTGTAATTTTATGAGTATAACATTTAAATGCTATTATTTCGTAGTTCAATTTGATGTACATATATTTTCTTTCGCATCTTTATTCTAGCTAAAATATTTTTCGTGTAACAAGTTTTCCAATGTATTGCATTTCTTTTTCTAATTCACCTTCCCCTCACCGAAGATTTTATTTCTCTCGTTCCACCTGTTTCTCTCCAGTTTCACTCTTTCTATACAGTTTTCTGCGCCTTTTCTTTTACTATATATTCCAATATCCTTTATTTATATGCTGAATTAATTGCACTTACCATTCTCTCCCTCAACTTGCACACCAATCTTTCATTGCTGTCGCTGTTTTTTCTTTCACCCTCTTGGTTCTTCCCCTTTGTCATGAGCCCATCTTCAGACTGTATGCTTTCGTGTTCCCATTCTTCCTCTCCAGATACCGTGTCTTCCCATTTCGCTTTAACCATCTTTATGAGAAGTGAAAGTGAGCCTTTTATTTCCGGCGGGTTTATTGTCTTACAACTCCTGCCATTAACATCCCAAGCCATGCATGCCTACTTTGTCGCTGAATCCTTCTCCCTCGTTCCCTTACATCTCC
The DNA here is from genome assembly GCA_963573305.1 of Pyrrhosoma nymphula. Taxonomy (NCBI): domain Eukaryota; kingdom Metazoa; phylum Arthropoda; class Insecta; order Odonata; family Coenagrionidae; genus Pyrrhosoma; species Pyrrhosoma nymphula. The sequence continues at coordinate 148,097,190 of OY754328.1, forward strand.
TAAAGTACTGCTTTCTCCTCTTCCTTTACATCTTTTTATCTATACGATTTCCTCCTCACTACCATCCGTGTCCTTTGTTTCCAACACCACTTCTTCATTTCTTTCTATTCTCTCTGCACGCCTTAATATACACGACATACTCCTTTCACGTGGCCCGCCTTTAATTCTCCACCCTTTTTCGTTTCTCTCTATACTGATTTTTCATTATATTCTCCCAAAAGGTATTCCCACCCATCTTTTGGTTTCCACAAACACTCTACTCATCAACTGCTCTCTTTCGGCTTCTAAAATTTCACCTCCTAATCCTTTTTCACTCTCTCCCTTGGAGCATCTCCTTCTTACTCACCCCTAATTAATTGCCCGCCGACCTTTTACTATATTTGGGCCATCCCTTTCGTCTTTTTACCAGCAGATATATATTCTTTTTTCAACCGTCCTAAATCCTCCCTACCTCCATATTCCTCTCAATATTTCTTCAATGCCTATGTGCTGCTTCATGCTCATGTTACTTCTTCCCCTTCAACTATTTTTATTTTCCTTTCAAAAACTTCTCATCCCCCTCCTTAATCCCTACATTCTCCATCTTGAAACTCTTCATTAATTTATACTTTCCTTTGTCACTCACCCCGCTGAATCTCGTTTTACACCACACCTTCCATATATATTCCCTTCGGAGATTTATCATTCAATTCCTCCTCTGTCAAATCTTCCGTAGACTCTCCTCCTGCAGAGAGAACAACTTATTTCCTAAGAGTTCCCTTTCCTTCCACTCCCTCCTGTTTTCCTCTCTCCGTCTGAATTTAAGTGGAGGTTTTTCCAAATTCTGCTCGTACTGTCACTTATCCATCCGCCTTTGTAAACTTGTAGTTCTGCGTCCTGTAGCCGTTCCAGACCCGACACCTGTTACTTTACATTATTTTGCTATTTTTCTTGGATCTTCCTCTTGACTTTTCATTTCGTATCGTTTCTTGACATATACTTTCTTTTCCGCTTCGTTCGATTGGTATTCAGTTCTCTTCTCTTGCATATTTCTTCCGTAAATTGTCCTTTCTTGGATATCTCATGCATCACGACATCCTCAGTTAACTGAAAATTGCCCTTATCCACTATATATTCACTCTCAAACGGTGTACTAATTCCTCTAGTAATTCCATTAGTGTTAATTTTTCTTAATTCGTATCTTATTTCCATCATTATCTACCTAATATTCATTGATATTCCCTCTAGTGTTTTCCCGTGCCGGTACCTTATGTTTTCTTCCTCCCCATTCACCACTCCTCGCTTTTTTGCTATTTTAATAACCAATGTTGCTTGAAATTCAGAACTCTAAAGAATCTTGGCTTCATCTTCATAATGCGCCGCATATACACATATAACTTGTCATGTGTCATACACATGCAATTTTGTCATTTTCTTTTTCTTCAGATTTTTGTTATACACAATTCACTCATCAGCATTCATTTCCAGTGCTGTATCCATCCATCTTCGGTAAGCTTTGATTCGGAGCTCTGAGCCCGCCACCTTATCAACTCCGACTTCCTCATTGAATTAATTACCAATCCTTTGCTAGCGCTCCTTCCATCTCTTCCTCCTCTTCTTGCCACAAGTCTCTTTCCCTCATTACTCTCACACTTTCATCGTCCTTCTCTTGATTCTCTTCCTCAACCACGTCTTTCCTTTCGCTTCTTTCTCGGCATTTTCCAATCGTTTCATTCTTCCGTTATCCCCCACCCCCTCCTTCAAGCCTCCGCCGTGCCTTAAGACGTTCCGCCATCTTCCCTATCACTCTTTCCGCTTCCTCTCTCTCCTTCCTTATCTGCCAGAAATCAACCTTCCGAGTGTTTCAACTTACACTTCTCTACCTCTTCTCCTATCCTATACTTACCTGCTTACTTCAGCAAAAAACCTTGTCTTTTGTATTCCCTCTCAAGGCTTCTTTATGAAAATCTTGCTGTTCCTCTTCTAAATTCGCATCCGATTATACAATCCCCGCTTTATCCTGTTCGTACTCCTGTACTTAATTATTTTCTTCCCCTTGGTCACCACCTTTCATGAAATATTCTGTTTTTTTCGTCTCCATTTTCATCCTTATTTTTCACCTCTTTGTAATCATTTATAATTTAGATTCTTTTCTAATCCCATTGCCTTCCTTCCGATCCATTCGCCGATTGCCTTCAAAATCAAAATAATTCTCTACCCTATTCATTGTTGCAAATCTCCACGTCATTTTCTCCGTCATGATACTTAGATTTTGCCATCCTTATCCCGGACAAAAATATTTCATCTGATCATTACTACACTCTGCGTCCCCAATGTCATTTATGGATCCTCTACGCTTCCCACCGTATCTTGAACTTCTGACTCCTCAACGTCATTTTAGTAGGATTCCCATTCTTCAATTTCGTAAATGTTAAATTTACGAGTGCACATGAACAATTTCTTCTCCTTGCATTTTTCTTCTTCCATTCCACCACCTTCCACTCCGTTTCAATATTCTACAATATTCTTTTTAATCATTCCACGTTTCACTATTTCTTGTGGTTCCCCGTGTACTGAGACCATTCCATTATTTCAACTACTTTCCAATATTTTATATTCATCGGAATTTTGTCCACCCCGAAGCGCAACACACCCTTCTTATCTCACTCTTCCCCGGGAATCTTGCTTAATCACCATTTCTACGCGTCTACTTGCATTTGTCTTCTTACTCATTTTCTTTACAATCACTGTCCTCTAATTATTCCTCCTCTTGAGGGAATTGTCATCTCACTCCGTTCATCTCTCCACGTCACGCTGTTGTTCCACCGATGCCTTCTTGGTCATAACAGTGCGACACCCCTGCCAAATCAATAATGCTTGCGAGAGTTCGTCCTCTACTCCTCCCCAGACTTAATCTTCCCTCTCCTACGAATTAGGCAAGGGCCTAGCCATGTTGAAACACCGGTTCCCATCAGAAAACCGAAGTTAAGCAACGTTGGGCCCGGACAGAGGTTGGATGGGTGACCCTCCTCCATACCTGCACCACGCCTCCAGACCACCGGGAGGCCGGTGGGAAATATACCCAGACCGGGAGAGTTAGAGGGAGTACACCCTCCATCCCTGGTACTGGGGCGAGGAGGAGGAGGTCAATCCTCTATACCTCTACCGTGGTGCTCTTGTCCCCTGTCTGCAAGTGGCAGACAGGCATGGGGTTGGCACAATGGACCAGGAATGGTCTAAGTGCCCGGGCTCCTGACGAAGGCCCCCCCAATAACAATCTAGCAATCTAATCTCCTACGAATTATTTCAAACGTCTCCAAAACGTTGTGTGTCAACCCCCACCGTTGTCCTTTCATCTGCCAAATTCTCGTTGCCTCCCTAGAAACCTCCTTCCTGTCCTCCTTTCCTTTCCGTACCCTCTTATGTCTGCTGCACGGCGTGGCGTGCTCCTTCTTCCGTCTCCCCCAGCACCCCACTCTTCTCAGTTGACGACGCACGAACCCAATCAGCCTCCCAGACCTTCCACCAGCTTACACAACTCCCCAGCAACCATCATCGGTCCCTTTGCAAGTTTTTTATCCTTCTCCATCCTTACACTTACACCAGTCACATCACAACTTGATCCCACCGACTAAAATGACATGAAGTATGACTACATGCTTTTCCGGTGAATCTTGATATGAGATAGACGGGAGAGAGAAATGGCGATTATTGTAAAGCGCTTCGCTTTTTCACCTTTGGCCATGGCAGTTGTTTTAAGATGTGATGCATATGAAACCCGGTCGTTAAAAGAGATAGTGAGCAGTTATGTCCTCTACCAAAATGAAAATTACATCTTCTCGCTTTTAACAGTATTTTCGGAAAGTCAACACATCAATATCCCATGTAAGCTCATACTTTACGATAAAATTTTTTGACTGTCGAAATACAGATTTTGATACTTAAATAGCCTTGGATAATTTTTCCACCAAAATGGCAAAATATTCCGTTTGAAATTTGACTTGACTGCTAAAAACAACCTACTATTTCATTAAAATTAAGTTAATAAATCTGAAGTCACACGTCAATACTGACTAAATTCCATTGAGCTTTTCTGATTGAGGACTCTGCAACGGAATAGGCTCTGGGTTCAGAATCCTGAAAATAATACTGAATGAATATTTGTATATGTATACTATTATTTGTATATATATATACACAAATATAAATATACTTTTAAAACACAGGCACACGAAAATTAGAAGGACACTCACAGAATATCCCCTTCCCTTCTCCTGTTCCGCTTCCCCCCCCCCACCCGAGGTAACAGACCACTAGTTAGTCTCTTGTCGTTGACGATGGCGGCTTGACCGTCGAAACGTCCGCAAATTATTCTGTGAGTGTCCTTCTAATTTTCGTGTGCCTGTGTTTTAAAAGTATATTTATATTTGTGTTTTTATTCGCCGAGTGCGGTTTCTCAGAAGATATTATATATATATATATATATATATATATATATATATATATATATATAATGTACCTTATTTTGTATTTTTTGACCAAATATATAAGCCATTTTATAGTTAATGAATAATAAATTCGAATAATTTAATTTGCAATTTTAATAAGTATCCCCTAATTACCACGAAAATTTTGAACATTTTATAAAAATTAGTCTTCTCCAGAAAAACTGCATTTTAGGTGGTCTACTAATTTTCAAATTTCTATCGAGTTCTAAGGTACAACTTTTTAACTTTAATCGTTTAAGTTTATAAGGAATATTTAAAATCTAACAGGTAGTTTGCTAACAGTAGGATTCGATTGATACCAAACCAGTCATTAGCACTAACAATATTTGATGGAAGATTAAAAACTTTAAATTACTATTATGTATGCGTTTCCTAAGAATAATAAATATTTATTCGCAGTGTTAATTACTCGCTTTTTCGTATCTGAATGTATGAGTAAACTTATATTTATGAAAAAAGATAACTAAAAATTCCTGCTAACACTAGTTAAAATGTAATATTGACCCTAGAGCCGCATTTAGCATTCAGGACATAAGAAATAGCTGCAAACTATTGTTTTAAAAGTTCAAAATAAAATAATGCATCCTTTGACCGTACATTACTTATTTCATAATCAATACCAAGAATTTATACCACTACTTTTTTTTGTCAATATTCATTTAAACTCCAGCTTATCGTCCTAGCTCAGATGGTGGTATTTATAAATTGGCAATGATTAATCGTTACAAATCTTATTAATCAAAAGGTTACTTAATAGTCAAAACGAAAATTGTCTTTAAGGTTACCAATCTGGAAAATGGCGTTTTTGTGAAATTGCTTCAATTCTCATCTCATTAAGTCATCCGTGAAAGACTTCAGGATCAAAAATATAGTAGTGACTAAAACAATAAATAACGAAAAGCAGTACATTTCAGAAACTTTTAGGTTGAATTTGCTTTAATTCAATTTTTAATCAACCTTATCATAATCAGTTTTCGGGAGGGACTAAAAACGCCAGAAACAAAGGCGACGCCTCCGGTTAGAAGGGATAAAAGAGCAAGAAGGTCTGATATTTTTCCCTTCCACTCTTGTTGCCATGAAGTAATTTTCCGAGCCTTTCGGCAAACGTGTTCTCACGCCACGCACACTCTTCCGTGCCTTTTCCTTGCCCGTATATCACCTGTCTGCTCTTGCCGTGCCTTTTCACCGAGAGTTCTACCATACCCTCATGCAGAAACCTACGACGTCTCCCCAAGAAGATTTATATGGTCCTTCTTGTATCAATAACGTGCCGCAATTTCCTGAGAGGTAAGACTAGCCGATACAAAAAAAAGATATAAATAAAAGGTAACCATCGTGATGCCGCATCTCTCAGAAACATTTCCAAGATTCTTTTCCATCTCCGTTTCATATTAAGTAACTACCTAAACTTCAAAACTCGGAACTCAGGAGTTTTTCTCATCCCATTATTTTTCTTCTTTTCATCTCCCAGACTTTCATTTCTTTCTCTCATAGTCATTCACGATTTTGCCCTAGCTCTCTATTTTTGCAATACTCTTGCAGATCAGGTGCGTCATGCAAACTAAATGACCCTAGCACCCTCATATGAGCTAAAGTCGTGTATCGCTCTTTCCTTTCCTCCAATGCCCATTTTTCTTCGACTGAGATTGCCGAATACAAGAGATTTGAAAAACATGACTTCCGTGGAGAATAATCATTGAGGAAAATCAAGAGGGAGGAGAAGTTGGCTGGGGGTGTGTAGGGGATTCAAGCAAAGCTAAAAAATTGGGATGGAAGGGGTGGAAAACCCGTCAGACGTTAAGATCCGCTTTAAAAATGTGTGTGATTAGCCGCAGATACAGTTTCCATCCACGTGCACTGTGACCTTTTGCGCCAGTTTCAATTAGAATTTTCGACTATCATGCATGGCGCTTTAACCTTTTGCCAAAGGTTAACATGCGGTACCATTAGTGTCAAACTATTAATTAATTTAGTTGAATTAATAATGCCAATGACTGCATCCTTCTGCAGCCATGTATAGAACAAATGTTGACTGCTATTTTGAATAAAATGAGGGGTGTTAATTATAATGTATTATATTAAAGCGGATGATTTCACTTATTCATGAAGGTGATAGATTTCACCAAATGTTTGAATTGCTCCATAAATTGTGTTTTCTATGGAAAAGAGCAATCATAGATGTTATAAATCACCATAAGATAAATGATATGTATCGATTTCGTGAGAATAATCACTTGAAGTAAAACGTGTGCGGGGTGAAGCAAAATGTAACAGATTGGGATGAAAAATTGTTGGCAAATTTGCGATCATTCATTTGTTAAATGATTGCGAATATTTTATACGTAAGCATTTTCAGTGAACTAGTAAACCAAGTGCATTGCCATGGTGAAAGATTTAGTTACAATAATCATATTTTTCGTGAGGAAAATTATAGAGTTTTGGTTCCCACTGATGCTACTATAAAGATGTGTATTTCACTTAAAGAAACTTCAAACAAAGACACGGAAAATTTAGAGTTGAAAAAACATAATTTATTCTTCCGTACAATATTTGACCGTTACGAAGCCAATGAAGGTCCCACCACTTAAGTCCACGTAGGCCCCGGTAAAGGGCAACCCTCCTGATAACCCTCTCGGGTCCAGTCCCTCATCCCTTCATCCGTCCATCCCGTCCGCCCGCCCGCTGTGGCCCTAAAGGACCCTCCTCTACTCGCGCAAATATTTCCCTCCCTCTGCAGGCCGATCCCTCTCACCAATTTAATTTTCAAATAGTAAATACCAGCATGCTTAGTTTACTTTACCCATTCGGTTGTTATTCTAACCGCGGTATCCCCAGGGAGGAAGCTTATTTAAACACAGATAACCGCTGATGAAGGATGCTAATGGAAACAATCATTACAATATGAAGGATATAACAAAGGAAAAAGAATACTATAGGGATTGTTCATCTGCATAGAAAAATATACCAGGGTATCTTACATAGTAAGTGCCTACTAAAATTACATTCATTATCACACTTGTTTTTAAAGGTACAAAAGTGGAATTCTGTAAGAATTAAAAAATATGAATGCGATAACAAAGAATAAAGTAAGCAAAAATATGAATACGATATTTGGAAATCACCATATGTATATAGGTAATGATATTGAAACTAGCCTATTTCAATCATTTCTATTCATTAGGCACATCAATTTTTTCATGGATATAATTGGAGAACACTAAGCGTCCTAATTATTGAGATTTACCTTATTTACTTGGTAAGCTACGACAAACTCTAGGTATTTTACAAACGCATTTGGTGAGTTGGACGTAAACTTTAAAAGGATGTAGTATGTCCTAGGAGGACACTCAAAGGGTCATTTCCTTATGCGGAATGATTTCATTTCATAAAACACCAACTGATAATCAACTAGTCAATCACTCAACTTCATAGCCTTCATAGCCATATCTTTGGTTCAGGCTCACAAATTTATCAGAAGTTGCCTAGGAGAGAAATTTCTTCATATTCTCTTACGCGATTTTATAAACCAATTCCAAAATTAATCAGAGAATATAAATATATTGTATTCAAATGAGGTAAAAATAATATTTTGTTTAGCCTCATTAAGATTGAGCGAGATTTTTCTCTAGTTGTAATAGAGATCCTTTTCGTATTTTACTAAAAATTAAATCAGATTTAAAAAGCATTAGTTTAAAATAATAACTATTTCAAGACATAAACTTGTATAGCTAGATAGATCGCAGGTAATTAATTAAACATACCATTTTAAGTCTTTAATTTGACTTCTTTTTTCACGCCGAACGCTGAATGCGCCTTCAAAACCGACGTTATTTTGAATTTTTTCGAAAAAATTACAGTATTTGATACGGTATTATAAAATTTTATATTTACATAATTTGTGCGTCATTAATTCTCATTTCTGAAATACTTCTGTCACTCTGGAAAGCACAAGCTGTACCATATCCCATTGAAAACGGCTTCTCTATTTTGGTAAATATCTCAAAAATAAGATCCGTAAATGGATGATATTTTAGTACCAATAGAAGAATGAGATCCTTTTCTTTTCTAAGATTTCAAAATCATTGAATTTGATATAAAGTGATATTTAGCATAAAAACTACCTCGAATTTTTTATTCAATGTAGTTTACGGAAAACCTCGAAGGCTTAGAATTCGCAAACCTTATCAACAAATAAAAAAAAATTCATTAGCTTGAAATCATTTTCCCGTCAATCAGTTGACAGAATTAACAACTACAAACGCATGGTAATAAATAAATATTGACATCATTAAATTTGTCATTTTTGTTCCGCAAAGATTTTGTTTTGACTGAAGGAAAAACAAAAGAGAGAAATGTTAGTTAACTGAAACAAGTGCTATGAGTAAACTTTATTGCCTTTTCATAATTTAATAAGCTTTTTTTCAAGTCGATAGCTCGTTATGCTGATAAAATATTACTGACGAATCAACTAATAAGTATTCACCTTCTTACATGTTAAAAGCACTGTAAGATTTATACCCCTGCTTTAAATACGAGTATTAATCGTTCATTTTATATGTTGACATATAAATGGTTTTATAAACTTTTAATTTTAAGTATTTGCTAAAATTCATGTGCTATCCTAAAAAAAATACCTACGTGGAGAAAAAGACTTTATAACTTACACCTAATTTTCTTAATTTCATTACCAATTCCTAGACTTTTCCCTATTTTAGAAAAATTATAAAACAGGTATAGTTTAATCTGATATATGTAATTTTTTTATATATGGGGTCATATGAGGGAATTCATTGTGTGCTTGGTATTAATATGTATTAGTCGGTTTTAATCATGTTAAATCTCCCTATATGATGGAAAGATTTAACCTCATCTATATATATTCTATTTAATTAAATAAATTCATATACTTTCAGTTTACATACTATACATCAAATATACGCAAACCAATCATAACATGGTAATGCGAATACCACTAAAATAAAATGTTACCCACTATGATTGCCTTGGAATGGAGTGATATAATCCATTAGTAAAAGAGTTAATTTGTTCACCTATAATAAATTGAATAAAATAATTGTAAGGAAGTATGCATTAAATTTACTCGAAATGCCAATTGATACACGGCAATGAGAGTTATTAAGTAATGGAAAGAGAATTTAGCTCTCAGGGTTACACAGTATTTGGTACCACAGTAACATATAAAATATATTCATCACAGCCTCCCACAGGCCTTGCAAACCCTAAGGCCTAGGGAAAGGCTAATCGTGAAATTTTGGCATGTGAGTGACTGAAAAAAACCCGAGTACTCACCGACGATGACGAGCGAGGCGACGACGAGAGCCGTGTCGAAGGACGGGGCGTCCGCCGAGACTTCGCATCTGTAGCGGCCGGTGAGCGTGAAGCCGGCGTCCCGCAGGACCACGTGGCGGGCGTCGCTCTCCGAGAGCTGTAGTGGGACAATTATATGACATCAGGATCAATATAGTATGTATTGTTAAATAGTTTATAAAATATATAACTTCCAACTAATAATTTTAAAATGACGAAGAAAGAAATGGCAATTTTCCACTTTACCATAATGGAAAAAATGAATAAGTATTTCTCCATCATTATGGTATCAACACACCGTACCATCCTTCACATTTTATACGTTATTTATATTTTAAAGACAATGTATGAAATCACTTAATTGACAATGTTTCTGATTTATTTTAGTCTATCATTGAATGTATTCGTGGATTACAATCACTCATCACCCCATAACACATGGGCTGATGAATAGATAGGAGTTTCTGTATCAAAGAAAATACTTTTTTCTCCTTGGGGACGGAAACCAAATACATTTAGAAATAAGTGGAATCGGGATTTCCACCGTATCAAAAATGTCATGGAAACCCAAATTTCGAAAGCCATTGCCTGCGCTCAACCATGTTTCTGACAGGAATTCGGTAACTAGCTTAACTCCCGAGATCATTTCATTCCAGCAGCTTCCATGCTAAATGTCTTCATGTCAAACCAAGTTGTACGTACCCTGGTAGCAAGACCATATATACGCAATTTTTAATGAAAGCGAAATAGGAAACACCTAAATTTGACAGTCTCTGGCATGGATATGGTGGAACAGCATTTTAGTACTTAAATAAAACTGCAGTAGATGTACTCCCCCCTTAAATTTTAATGTAAATATTACACTACTCGTATTTCGACGTTTTTTAGGGCGTCTTCATCAGGTCTGATGATGACGCCCAAAGAAACGTCGAAACAGGCGTAGTGTAATATTTACATAAAAATTTAAGTGGACAGTACAATTACTGCAGTTTTATTTAAGTAATAGGAAACAGCTGAAGAGAGGGAAAATAATTAAAGCTTAGGGTTCAATTATGGCATGGCTTTTAAGGGAATTGGAATTTTAGGCGTGACCACCTTGGCGCGGCCACTTTGGTGTGGCCGTCTTGGCGCTCACTTGGGCGCTAGCCCACCTTGGCGCTGGACACCTTGGCGCGGGACACCTTGGCGCGAGACACTTTGGCGCGGGACACTTTGGCGCGTGAACGGGTGGATATTAGGGTTGACGCTAAAATAACGAAGGAAATTCTCAGTGTTTAAACTTCGAATGAACCGTTGACGTTATCCGGTTATGATCATAGCCGAATATTAACTGGCTACATCTAATATAAATGTTTCATTTTACATATTTGACATTATCAGTCAAAAATTCAAATACATTGTATTTCTGAAAATTTAAGAAACTTTTACTTCGGAAAATATTTCTGATACGTTCAACTACGAATAGCCGCCATCTGTATTACAAAATCCGTTTGAAAAGGTAGTTACATAATCGCAACATGGGTCGTATCCGACTCAAGATAATTCCATTTACAGTTATTAAGTCGTTGTTGAATGTTGGGTGAAAAAATAACTTGTAGGGTGACGGACACTTTGAGCTGATTCCAAGTACTTGATGCAATTTCTAGGTTTGGACTGACTAGAGAAATATAGCTGAATTTAAGATTGACAAAAAATTGTGCGTTGATTTTGCTGTTACCATAATATGTATCCATATAGATATTGACAATGGATTACTCAAAGAACGTTAAAGCTCATCGTACGTAAATAAGTAATCCCCATATATAACGAAAATTGCAGAGTCTAAAACGAAAAACAAATTTGAGTATTAAACTTTTTATAGTAAACTTTTAATGTGAAGTAAGAGTAAACTTTTTACGTGAAATATTTAAAATGAAACACTAATGAATAAGATGCAGTCAGTTAATATTAGGCTATGATCATAACCGGATAACGTCGACGGTTCATTCGAAGGTTAAAAGCTGAGAATTTCCTACGTTATTTTAGCTACAACCGTAAAATCCACCCGTTCTCGCGCCAAAGTGTCTCGCGACAAGGTGTCCCGCGCCAAAATAGGGATTAATACTGTTTCAACATAATGATGATGAGAGTTATCTTATGCAAACAGTGCTTGCAACCAGTGGTATTTATACCCGATATTAGCCACTGGATGCTTCGACATAAAACCTTTTGTTACACTTATATATCTCCCAGAAAATCAGTATTAGTTAAATGAAGAAATAAGGTAATTTTTGAATTAATTTTATTGTGTAAAAGTGATTAGGTAAAATTTAACATTTAAATAAAACAGAGGACAAAATATCAATGAAAATTCTCAAACACGTAAGCAAGCCATTAACATGTTAAAATGATCATAACGATATTATTGAATTATCGAGAAGGTTTAAAATCGTAGAAGCAAATATTGTAACATGATAAGTATAAAAAAACTGAAGTGGGAGGAGAAACAGTTCCGTTAATATGATTCTTAATTTTTTTGAAACCCTAGCTTTTTGCATAATGTCACCCAGATGCTGTGTGTAAATTAGCGAAATAAAATTTACTTATTCCGTTTCAATGTAAATTTTATATCGCTGAAAACTCATAAATACACAAAGAGAATTCAGCATTAAAAAGTTTTGTTGACGTGAGGGTGATCAAATATATGCCATTGAACAGACCTCGGGAATCTGTTTGCTTTCCTTCATTAAATGGAGTAATAATAAATCAACAAAAACTACTAAAATATTCATCGTAGGAGTCAACACGTCACATCCAACCCATAACACCATCAGAGTATAACCCTTCCCGCCCATTTACTTACATCTACGCTGATCCCGGGCAGCGGGAACACCTTGGTGGGTGGGTTCTCCTTGGGGAGGTAGCGGTAGAACTCTTTCTTGCCCTTGTACCACTTGACGGCGTACAGCTTGGCTCCCTCGAGGTCGTATTGGCACTCGAGGGAGACCGTCTCGCCCACGGCAACCGCACCGGGTGACACCACGCGAACATTCTTCAGGCCAACTACACCTGAAAGATAGAAACAACACGTATTGTTGAATTTTGGATTCCGCTGATGGTCAAGAATTGATGAACACTCAACGTAACTGAATCATTTTCTTAGTCCTTCCTCTCCCATATTGCCATTACGTAAAAACTTGGAATATCATTTTTTTAAACCAAACATCCTTCTTAATGGACCAATATCATTTTATATTTTTAATTCAATATTAAGCTTAAATATATTTTAGTGCATAAAATTGTATGCAAAGAAGCAGATCTTCTCTAACGTTTTCACTCGTGACGCTATTTCACTGAAAACATTTTTATGGGTCCTCAAAGCAACTAAAAACCTTTTTAAAATGACATCTTATGACAATCATTAACTAGTCTCATAACAGTTTCATGAATATGCTGACCAACCCAAAGCTGAGCAAAGGTTACCGGAGATATTTCCCCAGGTACATAATTATAGGTGCAATATATTCCTTGCAGGTATTTTACCACAAGCGGAGACAGTGCTGGGGAATATCTGTCAACGATTCTCGAAGCAATAAAAGAATAATTTTAGACTTTATTTTGATTTAAACTGATTTTCTCTAAACTTATAATCCATGCACACCATTATTAATAATTTTTATAATGCCGCTTACAGGTGAAGGTGAACTATTGACGGAATATTTTTTTTTTAAGTAAGTAGATATTTGAAACGTACAATGTTAAACATACTGAATTCAGAAGATTAAAACGAATTAACTAACCCTATCTGAAGATCGTACAACTAATGTGAAATGCTTCCCTAATTGATCACTCTGTGGTGTTCAGAGAGAAATCTTGGATCATCAGGCACAGGTTATATAGATATTGAACGTTCGATGATATTTGAAAACATATTCCTACTCAAATTCAAAATTAAATGCAAGGTTCAATACATTTCTGCTACACATATTACATCTATCCATACTCTTAAAAACCATTTCATCCTTGATCATAGGATCTTAGAGAAACTATTTAAAACTTTACCACTGATAGTGGATATTTCTAAATAATTTTGTTCGATAGGTTTCTATGCTAAATTTTTATATTGGTGGCATGCAAATATAAGTATGTTCAATATTCGAAGAATAATAAATAAGGGAAAAATTTAGGGCAGAATAAACAAATTAATTTAATACGTCTTATAAGTATAATCAAAGCAAATACACAAGGAAAGTGAATGTGCAATACTTTTGTGGAATTCATTTATTTAGAGCTTTTTCCAAGGGAGGGAAAAATAAAACTTACCTAAAGAGTTAAAAACATCGTGGAATGTTACAAATTCACGAGAGCGCCATTTACAGCTTGATAAGCAAACAATACCCGACAAATATCTCATTTTATTCATCCAGCAAAAATTGTGTGTGTTGTGCTTACTTACCTTTAATGTCCACCGCTAAGTTTTACCCTGTATATAAAAATAAACATTCGGGTATTTCAGAAGGAAACCAAACTAAATAATTTTTCTAGTGGCCTTACCCATCTCTTTGTTAATTCCCTACGCATTTTTGCTCAGAGATTTGGCCAATGAAATATTCGGCATTCTACTATTACTTTGTACTATTAGAAGTAGCCATACTTCGGAAAATTCCACCAATTCAGACTTACAAAGGTATTTAAATCAAATATTTATTCGATTCCCTTCTATTGTAAAATGTTTCTTTAGCCAGGGCAATTATGCATTTGGTGTCCCTACCACTGAAATATTTCTCCTCCAAAATATTACCAAGATAAGAACACTGCTCGACCTGTTCTATTTATTTGCTCTCCTTACTTCAAATTCAGCCCCGCCTTCTCACTTCTAGAAAATTTCATCACCTTCGTCTTCTTATGATTATTCTTCATCCCATACTTTTCGCACTGTACCTCAAACACATTCACCATTGATCGTAATTTTTTGGCAGACTGAAAACACAATGTTTGATCATTAGCAAATCTCACTGATTTTATCAGATCCCCTCCTACCTATATTCCTACCTCCATCTACCCAAATGCCTCTCTTACCACTTCTTCTAAATATACGTTAAAAAGCAACTTCGATAGTGGGCACCCCTGGCACGGGGACTGTATAGATATATAGATTCCGAATGAGACATCTTCTTGTCTGTGTGTATAATGAGTTGTGAATTGAGTCTCCATCAGTTCCTTGATAGGTATACGAGTTTTTATGAAGACGCTTTTCAGGTGTGCTAGGTAAAGCAGAAATTAATTGAAACTTTTATTAACCCAATATTCTTAAATTCTTAACTACAACGAAAGTGGAAACTGCTCTCAATGTTGGCGAAATTCATGTTATATTACGTCGTTTTCTCTATTTAAATAGGGATACTGTAACACTAATAATAATAGTAAAATTAATGTAAACGTATTTCTTGAAGAGTTACCTATTGATTTAAGTAGATAACTGGTCACAATGCTCCGATTATGCTTTCTGGCGGTGTCTATCTCTGTGCGTGTTCTGTGATCCCTTCACTGTTATTTAAGTGATTTTATATTTGGTGGGATTGCATAAAGTTAGCCCTCATTACTCATTATAAAAACAGAACATATTTAAATTTATATTATAACAAATATAGTGCCTTTATATAAAACTAATGCTTACAAGGTTCTATTTGCAATGGAATTAATAAACAGTATGTTTTTCAAAATAAATCTACCGCATAATTTCTTCCACATACTTTCTTACGCATTAAAATACTGAGTGGACGTGGCAGTCTGGTGTGATATTTGACCTCAATACTTACCTTCACTAGCTGTTGGTAACGCCTGACGATATCAGTATCAAGCACAGTTAACCAATAGTTGCTTTTCGTCAGGTAAATTATCTTTAGTATTAGAATATGTAATACTAGTGTTCTACTGTCAGCCTAAATCAGGCCGTCAAAGATATAATGAAGTTACTTCAATATTATTTATTAATATTAGCACTTTTGAGTCTCGGGTTGTGATGCGTCTATTAAAAAGTCGATATGGTAAAGGCAGATATCGATGTATAGTTGAGTGACGGGACCACACACACATGCATAATAGATATTTAATATATTATAAGTGCTTTTAATTATTGAATTTCATATTTGCATACTTACAGAAATGCTTGCACGTGAACAATGATATTTAGAGAAGAATATTGAGAATGAATTGTATCATTGCATCAAAAAGTCTTTAAAAATGTTAAATCAACCTTCATTTCCATTCAGATGAAACGATGTAACTGAGAGATGTATGCTCTTTCCATGTACGGATGCTTTTTCTTAATCTCAGCATCGTAAATTTGATTGTTTGCTAATAAAATAACCCATCGGGTATGGCGAAAGCAAATGTCTGTATGAATTTCCGACTCACCAAATAACTAATATGGAAAAAAACGCTCTCAATTTTCATGGGAACGGGAGAAAAAATATTGAAAAAAGGAATAAATGAATAGGAATCAAAAAAGCAAAAATCTTACTTTCACCCTGAGAAAAACGTAGTCAAGGAGATAAAAATGGAATGTAGCCTAAGAATTAATATGGAATAAGATAAATACTTGACTCCTGAAGATCCATTGTAAAATAGCACTCTTTAAGACGCTACGAAGTGTTGGATTTGTCATATACTTGTTCATTTTCTAATAGATTTGGACCGATAAAGTGATAATTGTATGCCAGTTGTAGAGCAACGTGCTGCAAGAAATTCATGATTCGCATATTTATGTAAGTAGCACCATTAGCTATAAACTACAAACAACTCATGTTATACCGAAATTTTCACATTGCAGACAAGAAACATACCTACGTGACAAATATGAGAAAAATAACGTTTTATAAGAACATATCACGGTGTGCTTCGATCGACTTTAAATTAAAAGTGCTTTCACCGATGAAATCTTTTCAAATCATTTCTACGATGTCTCACGAATTTTTTTAGTCCCGAAAGAAAATAATTGGTAGAGGGATTCGCGAGAGAATTTATTTTTGTTGTTTGTATGGTATTTTTCAGTCAGAATTTGTCTGTGATGAAAATTCCGAGTTCGGAACTTGTTCACGCATATTAAATTAAGGTTATTTAAAATGCCTTCGTTATGAAAATGAATTGGAAATATAAATTAAATTGATTTTATTATCTCGAACCAATAACCAATTTTTTTAAATTTAGGTGATTTCAAAAAATCAAAATATAATTAAGGGTTGTCATAACCTATCAAATTATAATAAATTTTACTTAATTTGGAGATTTCTGCTTTTTTACTTGAGGATTGGACATAGAATACAGGGGGAAATATTAAAATTATTTTTTAGCGATTTTAACTATTCATTCAAGTATTCTACCGGCTGATTGGCAGGTCCCCGGCCAGACCGGCTGACAGTCCCCATTCTGCATCCCAAACTCAAAGACATAGTCTCGCTTTCCCTCCTAAGGAGGGCGCGCTATTAGATCCCTATTTAATTCTTCATATCATCTACCTCCTCTTATTTAGTCCAGAATTCCTATCCTCTTCCTTCCTCTTCCAAGCTTCCCCAGTGTTCTCCCAATATCATTCTCTTCAACATGCCCTCTCCTCTCAAAACCTCCTCCATCCATTTCTGCCTTCTCCGAACCTCTGCCAACAGCTTCCTCTCCTCTCCGACCATATCCTATACCTCCTCGTTCGTCTTCCTCGCCATCAAGCTCACCTTCTCCATCCTACTCCAAACCCAAATCTCAAACGCCTCAAGTCTGCGTACATCCTCCATTCACAATGACCAAGTTTCCGACCCATATATCGCCACGCTCCATATCAGAGTTTTCACTAGCCTTTTCTTTACGTCTCTTCCCAGACCCCCCTCATCAGTTCCCTTCTCTTCCAAAATGCTTCTTTAGCGAGCGCAATTCTGCATCTGATGTCCTTACCACTTAACCCATTATCCTCAAAAATACTACACAGATACGTTAACTGCTCAACCTGCTATATCTTCTGCCCTCCCACCCTTATATTCAGCCCCGCCTTCTTACTTCTAAAAAATCTCATTACTTTCGTTTTCTTGTGATTGATCTTTATCCCATACTTTTCGCACTGCACCTCTAATGCATCCACCATTGACTGTAACCCCTTGACAGACTGGCTGACCAATTCTTGATCATCTGCAAATCTCACTGAATTTATCAGCTCCCCTCCTACCTTTATTCCTACCTCCTCCTCCCCCATGCCTCCATTATCATTTCTTCTGAATACACGTTAAAAAGCAACGGCGATAGTGGGCACACCTGCCGCACTCCCCGTCCTATTGTGGCCCATCCCGATTCTCCATTGACTACCCTAACCTGCGCCGTCTGGTTCATATACAAATTCCGAATCAGACGCCTGTCCCTCCAATCAACCCCTAATTTCTTCAACACTCCCATTAATTTCGTCCATTCCATCCGATTAAACGCCTTCTCGAAATCTGCGAACCATGCAAAAATATCCTGCAATGCTCTAGGGATCTTTCTACTAGTGTCCTCATCACCGCTATAGCGTCTCGCGTTCCCGTTCCTCTCCTAAAAACGAACTGGTCGTCACCCAGGTATTCATTTGCCTTCTTCTATAGCCTTCTATTCATAATTCTCAGAACTACTTTGTCCGCGTTGGATATAAAGCTTATTGTCCTATATTCTTCGCACGTATTTGCCTTTCTCTTCTTTGGTATAGGAATTAGTACAGTCTTCGCGAAGTCTTCCGGCCACACTCCATCCTCATTAATCCTACAAATAAGCGAAAAAAGTTTTCCTCTTCCGTTCTTCCCCATGCTCTTTAAAAACTCTGCAGGCATGTCGTCTATTCCCACCGCCTTATTCCTTTTCATGTCTCGTAGAGCTCTTTCGATTTCGCTAGCTAGGATACCTGGTCCGATGCCATTTCTGTCGATATCGTCTTCCCTTTCTATATATAACCTATTGGGCCTTATTTCTTTACCATACAGCTCTTCAACATACTCCTTCCACCTCTCCTGGATCACTCTCGGTTCTACGATCACCTTTCCCGTCTTGTATGCTATCTTTGTAATTCCCTTTCCCTTATTACCACCTGTCAGTTCCTTTACTTTCCTATATAATGCATCTGCTCTTCCCTCTTTTTGGTATTTCTCTAACGAGTCGATCTGTTCTCTCCACCACGCCTCTCTTGCTTTCTTTGTTTCTCTTCTAAGCCTGTTATTTAATTCTCGGTATTTTCTCTTACATAGGTTTGATTTTACGCACTTACATTTCCTTCTCTCCTCCATCTCCCTTATCATCACCTTCGCGATCCACGGTTTTCTAATTTCAGTTACACTGACTACGCCCTCCGTTGCTTTCGTCGCTTCTACAATTCCATTTTTCAAACTTCCCCATTCATCTTCCACAGATCTATCCTCCGTACCCCATTTTCGTACCCTCCTTCCCATTCTTATCTTTTTCAGTTTTACCCGAAATTTCATGACTAATTAGTTGTGGTCTGTGTCAGCATCTGCTCCTGGATAAGTATGCGAGTTTTCAACACTATTCCTGTATATGTGACGAACCCTTATATAGTCTATCTGGAACCTAACTGTGTCTCTCGGATTCTTCCAAGGGTACCTACGTCGAGGATGATATCTGAACCACGTATTTGTAACTATTAGATTATTTTTACGGCAAAACTCCACAGCTTTTGCGCCGCGGTCGTTTCTCCTTCCTAAGCCGTGTGCCTTCCTAAGCCCACCTCCCTCCCATCTCTTCCTTCGCCCACCACCGCGTTCCAATCCCCCATTACTAACCAAGCATTACTCCTAGGTATCCTACCAATACTTACTCCCTGGTATACTACAAATTATTTCCTCTAGCTGATCGTATACCCCATCAACCTCCACTTCTTTATGATCAGAGGTAGGCATATAAACCTGGATTATAACTAAATTCGTTGGTTCTGCGTTTAGTTCCACGACTATTATCCTATCACTCATCTGTTCTGTATACACTACTTTTCTACCTATTTTCCTATTCATTACGAATGCAACCCCGCGCTGACTTTCATTCCCTCCACTATAAATTACTCTACATCCATCGCTCCAGTAGAGTCCGTCATCCTTCCATCTTATTTCACCCAGACCCATGATGTCTACAACCACCCTCTCCATTTCTTACTTTATATTCCCTAGTTTCCCCGCCCTCAGCATAGTTATAACATTCTTCGTGCCTATTCTGTTAGTTTCGATCCTCTTCTTTATCTTCTTTTCCTCTGCTGCGACTACGTCAGAGCAAGGATTTCGTGTGATGACGACCGCAGGGGCCTTGCTTCCATCGCCGCCGGGCACGAAACCCGGCCCTCTGGGCCAAGTTCCGTAGTTGCTAGGATTCATTATCATTTGAGAATTGTCCATAATTTCAAGGTTTTTGTTTTAATTGAGATAGGATTCCGTGGCCTTACTCAATAGTGTTTTTTTACATAACACCATCACTTCAGAAGCCGGCCGAAACTGGGGTCAGACGTCTTTTGCAGCCGCCTCACTGAGGTACAGACGCTGCGCGGACTACCATTTGTCTGTCTTCTAACCTTCGACCAATCTGGTATGGGTGACCCTACCAGGAGCATTGCTCCCGCGCACCAGTGCAGCTCTAGGGGCCATCGGAGCACGTAAGCCCTTCCACCATGACAAGGTTGTAGTCCAAGGGAAAAGGATTTTCACTTTTTGAGCGAAAAGTTTTGAGTAAGAATTTTTTCTTGAAAATCGAACCACTGTATCCTGAGAATGATGCTATTTGCGTTAAAACGTTTGATAAATAAAATAATAGCAGAATGGGGAAGTCTTGGGAAGTGTTTTTTATAATTTCGGGCATTGTATTGGAAATGCATGAAAAGTGTTGAGTTTTATCTCTTCAATTTATACTTGGCGATTGAAATCTACACCTAACTTTGAAACCAAAGCATCAGCAGCATCAAAGCTATCAATCTGGTTGGAATTGTGGGATTGCAAGAATACACGTTGAAAACCCTGTGACGACTTAATTTAAATGTTCAGCGATTGATAAATAAAATTAATTTGTGTAAATCACACGTTTACTTAAAAATTTCAGCCTTCGGCATCTGAAGCAAGCCACAACGAGGGGAACAAAAGATGAAGAACAGTTCCTTTATTTTTTGTCGAAAACAGCTACAAGAGGGTTGCCACTGGCTTTCGCCTCCGGGGCCCGCCGCACCGCAAGTTTTACACTCCCGATTTCAAACAAACGACTATTGGCACGAAACGAGATCACCAGGGTGGTTGACGTAAAGAGATAGGAAGCTTGTACTGCCTTACTAAGGCAGAGGTGGGGAAAATATTCCGAGGTGGGGAAGAAGGAACGCGGAAAATATTTCCCACAAGAAGGAGGATGACAAGGAAAAGCTTGACATCACTTCAAAGGGTTTTATCTGCCTGGAATGGCGAGAAAACGGAAAGCGTAGGGGAAAATAATGGAGGAGAATGAAAATTTTGCATGAAAGGCTGAAGGAGAGAAAGCAAGCAAAGGCACGCAGGAGGGTGAGTGGGTGAGTTTACTTAAGGCGAAGAAATATTTCTGAAGAGGGAAAGAGGTGTTTATTTTTAACAATGATGTTGATAAAGTGGTCTGTGGAAGAAAGTAAATTTCCCGGAGGGGTTGAAGAGACGAAATTGGGGGCTAGTAAAATGGCATGAAGTGGTTGAGATATTAAGATAAAGGGAAAATAAGCGAGGTGAGGTGAACATTGATTTGGTGGCGACATCGGGTGGGAAAGCCATGTGTCCTCTGGGAGTGAAGTGTGGCCAAGAGGCTGTGTGAGGTTGATACGGGGCCGGATAGGGTTTATGAAATGTGTGAGGAAATAGGACAGGTAGGAAAAAAAGGTGAAATGGGAATTTGACATCCTTTGGTCTTGTCTTGTGGATGATGGTGCGGAGTTGAGAATGGTAGTGTTTCGGGGAGCGGCGTAGAGGAACGGTGCGAGTTTGTGGTGTTGACGAGAGTGTGTGCTACAGGGGTGAGATTTTGTGTGAAAACTACCATTTTATCTCTTGCTTCTCCTCCCTACACGCAGAAACCAATCGGACACCCTTTCCACCTTGTTTTAGAATGGTATCTTTCCCTCAGACGCTCATTTATTTTTTCATTTCTTTCTCAATCTCGATATATACTTTATCTTTGGCTGGATTGCAAGTCCGTAACAGCGGAGAGGAGATGAGTTCTCAAAGAGTCAGTCAATCCCAGGAAGGTTAGAAGTCAGCGAAATACTCACACTCCACACTATGAGGAGGTAATTTTAGCTTTCTATTAATTTAGTTAAATTTGGTTATTGTAACACATAGGTATTCCAGAATTTCTTATGAGGCATAGTTTTTCCACTTTTGTGTCGTTCATTCCTAGAAGAGTAACATTATAACGATAAGAATATTGTAGTTTCCAATTGTTTTCAAATATTTGAGCAGGCTTTATTTATTTATTGCTACCTATCAAAATGAAAGAGATTCGGTTAAATTTCCTTTATTTCCCCTCATCTTCGTTACACCGGCATACTAATAGAGAACTTTATTCCCATGTACTTATTCTCCAGAACATATGAGGCATCTCAAAGAAGAATTCATAAACTGACCATGCATGGCATGTGCATCCAAAAGCTCACTAAATTTAGAAGAAAGCAAGTATAAAATGCTCAGTGGATTTTCCGATAATTTGCAATATTCTCTTCGTTGGAAATTAAATTTTAAATTATAAAATTATCCAGCTCACCTGTAAAAAAACCCAATAAACGTTTTCGGTACTTTTTTGCTTTGTGGGGATTAAGAAATACGTAAGAATAAAATTAATTAGACCTCTCAACTTTTATTAAAACTGAAAACGTCAACTAAAAGGACATGCTGGCCAAAAAGTAAAAATTAAGAACATTAAAAGAACATTTAAATCAGGAAAAGAATGTTTTTGGGAAGCCTTTCCTCCGGGAGTGACAACCTATTATTATTCGGAGTATTAATTAACTTAAAGAACGATCAAAACGCGCTAATTGTGAATGTTTTGTCTTATTCTTGGTATAGAATCGTTAAAATTCTCATTTCAGAGTAAACTTGTGAGTCGTGAGAGTTGTGTAGATTAATCTCAAGAGAGGGAGAGTATTTTACATCCCAATAAAGTTTATTTTATTTTCATCATACCTGACACAGTTAACGCAAAGGAAATGAAATACTTTTAAGGTGGAGGGTAGCCTCCTGTAATGCGTCCGGTGATTGGAGCCAGGTCGCCGTGTGACGTGTCACACCCTCTCCCATTTTGTATAGAATATCGCGAGTTGTAAGCTCCATCTCCTCCCCCACCCTGACGTACTCTTCGGCAAATATTTTCACTCGCTCCTTCGCCCAGAGTGCCAAGAGGAAAAGTGAGGCCCCAAATTACCACATTCTTTCCACTCAAAGGTTTCCCCATCCCTTCAATTCTTCAGGCTCCCTTTACCTCCCCTTCAAATGCTCTTTATTTCATCAATAAATCCTACTTTTCAGTCATCGCAGCCTTGAAGAGGACAAGGCAATAAGGAAGTTTGAGTTAGGTAAGCTATTAAAACAACAAGATATACATGAAGAAACTTTGAGAAATTCCAGGGATTATGCAAGAAAGTTACGATCACTGTCGAACCCTGTCAGCCTAATTGACTACAATAACTTGTTTCATGACTCTAAGCGTATGGAATCCTTCAATTTTCAGCTCTTTCCTTGTCTCCCAAAATATTTGCAGCCAACACTAAGGTAGTAATACATGATTATATTCCAGTCTACAAGAGGGGTGAAAAGCAAGTGAATTCTTCGTATGAAATGAAATCAAAGCTGGATAAAATAATATTAAATTCGCCTCAGCCGCAGCGGCAATGACTGAAGTTTAATTTTTGTAAATGATTTGACAAACTACGTGTACCATTATCACAACATGTTCTTGGATATATATATATATATATATATATATATATATATATATATATATATGCATAAATAAAACAGTGATACACTAAACAAACACAGAAACACGCAAAAAGGACACTCACAAAATAAAACTTGTACGTTTCGGCGTCAGGACGCCTTCGTCAGCGGTAGAGGAATGATGAGTCCGCTCTGTTCCCTTGGGAAGGAAAGGGCAGAGAGGAAGGAAAGGGGGGGTAAGTGCGAATGGATAGTGGTGGGGAGAGAGAGGTGGCTATTGGGCTTTTAATTCAATGGGCTAGGTTTAGCCCGGGCTTTTCGAATGCTCTTGTCACCCAAATATGGGCGTATTCACGAATTTTCACGTCAACATTACCGGCGGATTGAGGAAGGGCTTCTATGATCTCTAGGGAGAAACAATCGTCAAAATTTTGAGAGTGGGAGGCGGTATGTTTGGGAATGGGATCAAGAAAAGGTGGAGTTTTGGTGGCATGGCGGTGATTGTTCATACGGATATTGAGGGGGGTGGTACATTTTCCCACATAGAAGGCAGGGCAGAAATTGCAGGAAAGGCGGTAGATGATGTTGCTGGTGGTACAATTGGCCGTAGAGGAAGATCTTTTGAGGGAGGGGGTGGCGGAGGGGCGGAGGAGAGAGCAGCATTTGCACCTCGGGCGTCCGCATGTTGAGGAAAGTGGCGGAGGGGGGGCGGTGGGTTGCAGGGAGGGTCTAGTGGATTTTAAAATGTCCCGAAGATTTGAGGGACGCTTATAGGAAACTTTGGGACATGAAGGTAGGAGGAGGGAAGTAGAGGTATTGTTTTTTAAGATTGGATACAGGTCTTTCAATATGTTTTTGATCCTGTGTGCACCAGGGAAGAATGTGGTGACAAGGTTAAGTTGGTCAGGTTGGTGGGTCTTGGTCCGAGGGGTATATTTTGCAGTAGGAGACAGGATTTTATTTAAAAGCAACTTCTCTGGGTACTCTCGTTCTCTGAGGGAGTGATGGAGAGTTTCGATATATTCTTTTAGAGAGGGGGCATTGCTGCAGATCCGGTGGCCGCGGATAGAAAGGGAATAAGGGATTGAGCGTTTTGTGTGAGAAGGATGACAGCTGTTAAAATGGAGGTATTGGTCGTGGTTAGTGGGTTTTTTGTGGACGGAGGTGATGAATTTACTGTCCTTAATTTGGATATTAATATCCAGGAACGTAATTAAGGAGTCAGAAATGGAAGATGTGAAGGAAACTGAGAATGAAGAGTTCAGTGTGGAAATGAAAGAAGATAAAGAATCACGGCCGTGAGGCCAGAGGACGAATATGTCGTCAATGTAGCGGGCCCAGAAGAGAGGTTTATGTGTTTGATTTTTTAAGAAAGTGGTTTCGAGATGGCCCATGAACAGGTTGGCATAAGATGGTGCCATGCGAGTACCCATGGCGGCGCCTTTAGTTTGAAGAAAAATTTGATTATTAAAGGAGAAAGCATTTTTTGTTAAAACCATTTCGGCTAGGCGGATGATGAAATTTGTGGAGGGAAAGTGTGGTTTTGGGCGTTGGGATAAATAAAACTTTAATGAATTTATGCCTTCATCGTGAGGGATGGACGTATAAAGGGAGGTAACGTCTATAGTGGCCATGAGTAAAGTAGCATTAGGGGGGATAGAGACGGCGTGGAGAAGGTCGAGGAAGTGGTAAGAATCTTTGATGAAGGAGGGAAGAGATATGACTAGGGGTTTGAGGTAATGGTCAACAAGTGCTGATATGCGCTCAGTAGGGGAATTGATGCTGGAGACTATTGGGCGACCGGGATTGTTGATTTTGTGCACTTTCGGGAGCATGTAAAAATGCGGAGTTTTGAAATGAAGGGGTGATAGTATGGCGATGTCAGAGGGGGATAGGCCTTCACTTGGGCCGAATTCCTGGAGGAATGAGCTGATTTCTTTTTGAAAATCAGGATTTGGATCATGAGGAAGAGGGGTATAGGAGGAAGAATCATTTAATTGCCGTAGACCTTCAGCTATATAGCTTTGCTTGTCAAGAACGACAACTGTAGATCCCTTATCTGCGTTGGTGATGATGATTTCATCGTTATTAATTAATTTTTTTAAGGCAAGGGATTCGGGACGCGAGAGATTTTTGGGTGGATTCAAGGATTGGAGGAATGAATTGTCAGATATTTTTGTGAGGAAACGTTTAATGAAGATTTCTACTGGATGATTTGAGGGAAGTGGTTTGGGTTCACGTTGGGACGGTGGAACAAATTTTGCAAGGGGATGAACGGAGTTACCCCCCTCAATATCCGTATGAACAATCACCGCCATGCCACCAAAACTCCACCTTTTCTTGATCCCATTCCCAAACATACCGCCTCCCACTCTCAAAATTTTGACGATTGTTTCTCCCTAGAGATCATAGAAGCCCTTCCTCAATCCGCCGGTAATGTTGACGTGAAAATTCGTGAATACGCCCATATTTGGGTGACAAGAGCATTCGAAAAGCCCGGGCTAAACCTAGCCCATTGAATTAAAAGCCCAATAGCCACCTCTCTCTCCCCACCACTATCCATTCGCACTTACCCCCCCTTTCCTTCCTCTCTGCCCTTTCCTTCCCAAGGGAACAGAGCGGACTCATCATTCCTCTACCGCTGACGAAGGCGTCCTGACGCCGAAACGTACAAGTTTTATTTTGTGAGTGTCCTTTTTGCGTGTTTCTGTGTTTGTTTAGTGTATCACTGTTTTATTTATGCATGTGCATCGTCGCCGAGAGCGATTTTCTACCAAGACATTATATATATATATATATATATATATATAAAACTTCCAGGAAAATCACTCGGGTGATAAATATACAGTATGCCAAGAGGGTGGCCGATAAAAAATATACACACGGAAAAAAGAACACTTACACATAAAAATTTTCGATATTTCGGTGAAGTCTAGCTCCACCTTTCTCAAGGTTTAAGGTAGGAATACCTACCTTAAACCTTGAGAAAGGTGGAGCTAGACTTCACCGAAATATCGAAAATATTTATGTGTAAGTGTTCTTTTTTCCGTGTGTATATTTTTTATCGGCCACCCTCTTGGCATACTGTATATATATATATATATATATATATATATATATATATATATATATATATATATATATAAAACTTCCAGGAAAATCACTCGGGTGATAAATATACAGTATGCCAAGAGGGTGGCCGATAAAAAATATACACACGGAAAAAAGAACACTTACACATAAAAATTTTCGATATTTCGGTGAAGTCTAGCTCCACCTTTCTCAAGGTTTAAGGTAGGAGATTCCTACCTTAAACCTTGAGAAAGGTGGAGCTAGACTTCACCGAAATATCGAAAATTTTTATGTGTAAGTGTTCTTTTTTCCGTGTGTATATTTTTTATCGGCCACCCTCTTGGCATACTGTATATATATATATATATATATATATATATATATATATATATATACAGTATGCCAAGAGGGTGGCCGATAAAAAATATACACACGGAAAAAAGAACACTTACACATAAAAATTTTCGATATTTCGGTGAAGTCTAGCTCCACCTTTCTCAAGGTTTAAGGTAGGAATGAAGAAAAGGAGAGAGATTGAGGTATGGGAGGGGAAAGAGGGGGAGACGAAGGTGTAAGAGGGGAAGGAGGGGAAAGAGGGAGAGAGGAAGGTGTAGGAGGGGAAGGAGGGGAAAGACGAAGAGCGGGGAGAGGGCGTGGAGGAAGCAGGGAGAGATGAGATGAGGGGGAGGGAGAAACTAGTGTGATTTATTGAGTCCGGGGGGCGAGAAAGCCTGGTGGATTAAAATACAAGAAGATTCAAGATCTTTGAGCTGAAGGGGAGAGGAAGAAGGGGGAAGGGAAGCAAGTAGACCGACTTTAAAAGTGTTATTGAAAGTGGAGTTGTGGGAGGAGACGTGAATGGCGACAGGGAGAGAAACAGAGAGGGAGGGGCAATCGTTACAAGACGAGCGGTGCCCATTCATTCTAATATTGAGAGGAGTGGTGGATAAGCCAATATAGAAAGAAGGGCAGTATTGGCAGAGGAGGATGTAGACAATGTTAGGCGTGGTGCAGGAGGGTGAGAGGACAGAAGGGAGGGGAAAAGCGAGGAACTTGTCCGGCAAGGGCTGGGTGATGAGGATGGGGCAAGTTTTACATCGCGGGCGGTTGCAAGGGGTGGGAAGGGATTTGGTGGGTTTGAGTGATTTGGACAGGGGTTTGGTAATATTGAAAATGGCGGATAGATTGGGGGGGCGTCTGAAGCTGAGAGAGGGACATTGGGGGAATATTTTAGAAGTGGTTAGGTTGTCCGACAGGATAGGGTAGAGGTTTTTAATAATACGCCTAATAGAGTCCACACCTGGGAAGTAGGTGGTACAGAGGGAGATATTGTTTTGGGAAATGCTATTAGTAGGAGGCAGTTTGGGGGAGTGTGGAAAAACCACACTTGCAACCGCCCGCGATGTAAAACTTGCCCCATCCTCATCACCCAGCCCTTGCCGGACAAGTTCCTCGCTTTTCCCCTCCCTTCTGTCCTCTCACCCTCCTGCACCACGCCTAACATTGTCTACATCCTCCTCTGCCAATACTGCCCTTCTTTCTATATTGGCTTATCCACCACTCCTCTCAATATTAGAATGAATGGGCACCGCTCGTCTTGTAACGATTGCCCCTCCCTCTCTGTTTCTCTCCCTGTCGCCATTCACGTCTCCTCCCACAACTCCACTTTCAATAACACTTTTAAAGTCGGTCTACTTGCTTCCCTTCCCCCTTCTTCCTCTCCCCTTCAGCTCAAAGATCTTGAATCTTTTTGTATTTTAATCCACCAGGCTTTCTCGCCCCCCGGACTCAATAAATCACACTAGTTTCTCCCTCCCCCTCATCTCATCTCTCCCTGCTTCCTCCACGCCCTCTCCCCGCTCTTCGTCTTTCCCCTCCTTCCCCTCCTACACCTTCCTCTCTCCCTCTTTCCCCTCCTTCCCCTCTTACACCTTCGTCTCCCCCTCTTTCCCCTCCCATACCTCAATCTCTCTCCTTTTCTTCATTCCTACCTTAAACCTTGAGAAAGGTGGAGCTAGACTTCACCGAAATATCGAAAATTTTTATGTGTAAGTGTTCTTTTTTCCGTGTGTATATTTTTTATCGGCCACCCTCTTGGCATACTGTATATTTATCACCCGAGTGATTTTCCTGGAAGTTTTATATATATATATATATATATATATATATATATATATATATATATATATATATATATATATATACTCAATCATACGAAAAATGACGCTCAAAGACGCGAATAAATATATATTTATATGTTCTTGGATATATATTTTTTTTATGTTATGTGGTACCAGAATATATTTTAGGAGGAATGTGATAGCACAGCGGTAATCTTCAAAAGAAGTTAACAACGGTGAAGGAGACTTTTTTGCATAGTTTAAAAACTTATCCATGCTTAGTTAAAGACCTTGAGCATTTTTTATCTCAATGGGTAGAGTGTATTCTGCTTTGAAAATAAATCTAAATAAACGGTATTGTGTCAGTTTCTACGTAGTTTAAAGGTTCCTGCAGGACTTTGAGTCTGATGGAAATTATTTTTGTGTATAATATATTTATGATACCTAATGATATAACTGCATGCACCTAAACGGATAGTAATATTTGGAAAATCTATGAGTCATTGATATACACAAATTGATTGTGATTAAATTATGATCATTAATATTAAGAAACCTGGCGCCTTGCACATCTCCTAAATTTTTAGATGTAAATTCATGCAAGAAATAAAATTAAACTTTATTGGATAAGGAAATAAAAGTTTTTAGTAGAAAAGGCTATAATCAAATCTATTACGTTTATTATATTGAAAATAATAGCGCAAATGGAATATTATCCTGAGTAAATCGCATTCACAATGAATATTATCGTCTTCGCTGGTCGAGGAGTTATAGATCCATATGCATCCGAATGAAAGTTTATTTTCCTAGACTACATAGACATGGACATCATTTTCTTTTACTGTATGCTCGGACAAATTCCAATGGATGTCTCTAAACTTCATCGTATTTCCTACCAATAAAATCATATTTTCATTTTCCAAAGTTTTTTTCTCATGCCAAACGTTGCAAAGTCAATTTTAATATATCCACCTAAAGTTTCTTATATATCTCTATTGCAGTTTCATTGAATTGGTCAGAAAACTAGCGGTCGTAATAGGAGAGAGTAACAAAGACATTGCACGCGGTGTGCAAACACACTGCATGTCTCAATTCGCACGCGATACGCATTTCGCTGTCCTTTAGCATGAAATGACAGAATTAGGTCCTCCCTTTGCCTGTTACAGAGAAAGAGAGGGAGAGCGATGCTACCTTTTACCAGTTTGTGATATATATATCGCGCCAAGTTCGAAATTTTTCATCAAATAATGAGTTTCATGATTGGACGACTCGTATTGACGGAGAGATTGAACTTGGATGTCATCCCTGGATATTGGACTGGCTTGTTTATCTTTGTCAGAGCTATAGTGACTTTCATTTTTCGTCTAAATTCAATCAACTGCAGCAAACATGAGCTAACTGAGGATTATAAACAAAGATAAATAGACAATAGTAACAGAGCATTACCTGTATATCTATTCTTAGGTTTTAATCACTATATTGTCAAATTACTATTCAAAGCCTTGTGTTCATTATACGTTACTAAGAATACTCAAAAAATAAAAATAGTGGAGGGAAGAGGATTAATTATTGTTATTATTTCTTTCATAGGGCTTAGGCGAACATTAGGCTAATTTAATCACATTAAGCTAAAGTTTATACAGAAAACACATTCTCATTTAATGAAATTATTGAAGTCATCATTGTGACAGTTATCATACAAAGCTATAGGCGTAAATGAAGTTGAATATAAACGTAAATATACTTAAAAGAAATTAATTTAAGATTTCAATTTTAATTAAAATACTATTCGCAAACGTAAATTGAGAGAGATTGAACGACTGATTACGTTATCACGAGAGTAAAATTTCCACTCCATAGTTCACGGCAACGCAATTGCTCAAGACAAATATGCGATGGATTTATTTGCATATCCTCTGATTTTAAAAATACTTAGATTCTCAGTGTCTCCTGATGAACAAACGCGGAAAAAACAAGCAAAAAACAATATATATATATATATATATATATATATATATATATATATATATATATATATATATATATATATATATATATATATATATATATATATATATACGGGATAAATTAATGGTTAGGTGGAGTCAATCACACTGAGAGTGAGAGGTGAGAGTCAACGAGATTCGTCGCGGAAGGGAAAACATACGAAACGCAGGAAAAACGCAGTTGCATCATAGGTTGTTTAATACAGCGAAAAAGCGCTCTACCTTGCAATACGTGTAAAGACCCCCGCCGTAATATAAACGAATAAGGAAGTAAATGTGCATCTCCGGCTACATTGGGAACAATGAAACTGAAGGAGTGAAATTAGGGAAAAGAAGATGCGCAACATAATGGAATTTAAGCAGATGGAAGTAGTCTTGAGGAGGAGAAAGCATGCAAATGAGAAAGAATGAATGAGGGTGGAGCAGGCAATGGGATGACGATGAGGAAAAGGCGATGCGAGACACAGTTTTGTGAAAGAGAGCTACCAGACATAAAAGGAGAGAAAGATCTCAAGTTTAGAGAGAGAGAAACGCTCGGCTGTAATTACCATGCCCTCACTCAACTTTTCCACAATTTTCTAACGCTCTGCGCCGACACTTCAAGCGGGCAATTCCTTCTCTTTACTTCTTCACCCGTTCCCGTCCTTTTTCCACTCCCAAATTCTCCCCAACAGCATTCTTCCCCCTTACACATCTCTTTTACCTTTCTACCAACTTCCCTCTATCGTGCCAAGTGAGCTCCTTCCATACCCGAGGCACAACACCCCTTGGTTCCATTATACTATCCATCCCCATTCCTTTATTCCCATAATCAATTATCCTATTAAATTCACTCTCCCGCTTTCATCATTTTCCCTAATTTCTCCCATTTATGCCACCAAATTCCTCTTTATTCGATTTTTAATTTTCACTTAACCCTGAACTTTCCCACGTGCCATACTTGCCATTCATCTTGCCATGAAATTACAACGCAATGTCTCTCATCCAAGCACCTAATGTTTCACACTCCCTCTTTCAGAATCGGAATTCAATCCCGTTAGACATAAAAATGCTTGTTAGCAAAAAATTTCACGCGTATAAATAGTTCTTATCTTGCGTCCGTGCATGTCATTTTAGTTGTGCATGTTGCGCAACCAGTGAGAACATTATTGAATGAAATACCTACATTAAGATTTCTCTGCCTAAATCTCGTTCACCATCATTTATTTAAAATGATGCTTGTATCACGAAAAAAATTACATCTTAAAAATGTCACAAGATTTGGGATAAGAGTTAAATTTGGTTGAAAAACATTATATAATAATAATAATTACAATTTTTTCAAACTTGTAGCTTTAAAAACGGATGGAAAGTTACTGTTATATTAGAGGATTCAGTTTTCCTTGCCCCCGCCCTTGACCAGAGCGCAAAATGTGTATCAACCACAATAACAAGTCCCATGCACTTTTTGAATGAATACGCCTGCCACTATCATCGCTCACTGCTAATGTCCTAATTTGTAAAATTTTGAATTGTAACAAATACATTATTTAAGCTATAAGGTAATTGAGAATTGAGAATCAAATATCTTGAAACAACCATAAAGAGAATTGGAAAACAATCATAGTGACAGCAAATAGTAGTAAGAATTCCTTTTAATGGCACCGTTTTCATTAAAAGATTATGGTGACGCATAAAAAAGCAAACATTTATCGGTGGAAGATGTTTCAAAGGTGTTACATCCAGAAATAGACCTTTCCTTCCGATTTTAGTTCATCATCTCAAATTGTTTAGTAGATTTATTTTTTTATGCCAATTTTTTTTAAATATAATGTTATGTAGTGTAATTTTATGTTCAACGAAAAGGTCATTCGTAATCTGGTGTTAATAAATTCGGGCCGTAGGATACTCTTTCGTAATATTTTTATCAATTTGGAATCCCGGTTTCTATGAAATGAAGAGAGGATAATAAAGTCAGAGATGATGAATAACTTTGGTTGTACAGCAGAATCGTAATGCTCAATTAAAATAAAATTTTGAAATAAAATAAATATTTCTACAATGCAACACCTGTCAGATTATTGCATAATCATTTTCCAGAGCAAATATAAGTTCCGGAATCTTCAATGTCTTACTTCCTCGGAAATCTGATTTCAGTTTCTTTTGCATGTCATTTGAATTTTTTAGAGAGATATGACACCACCTCCTATGCATGGCGAGGCAGTTATTTAATGCAAGGTAATGAAGGAATTTGAATGAATTGCCATGAAAGGCAACCTATTTTCTTAAGATCACACGCATGCTAACATAGTTACATGACATTTAAGCGTTTTTGTGCTTCTCAAGACGCATGATAATGACTATCTAAGCCATACTTATTTTTAAATTTCACTAATCTAAAGACGCTAAACAAGCAAGTTTTAAGTATTTTTAGAACAACATTTTTTTGAGCTAGGTGAGAACAGTTTTAATTTAGCATTCCGTGGGCTGAGGCTGTTTTATACTCATTTTCTCGGGCTTTTGGGCTCTGATCACACACCAAAATGCTCTAGCAGGTAACATGAAAGAATGCTGTAGCTTTGCCCCTTCCTGGATAAAATTCTCACGGAGAACGAGGTAAATTCTACGACCTGGATATGAGCGAACAACTCTCATTAAGAAATTTTCGCCACCACCTTCTAATAGCATCATTTTATAGTTACCCCTCTCCACGTCCACCCCTAAGTATCACATCAATTATCACCCATCCTCTTTCCCTATCTTCTTCTTTTATTTCCCCTTCTCTAATCCGTAAAACCCTTCTTCCTCCTCCTCACGTAGCAATGACCTCAAGTAGACTTTCTTTCCCACCCTCCCTACCACGCACACAGAGCGCTCTGCTTTCGCGTCATCCCATTCAAAACACTTTTTCTTTTTATTACCCGGGACCAACCCCTGTCGATATTCATCCATTTTTACTACACCCACACACCAAAAATTGTTTCTCCGAACCACCTACCCTCGCTGCCGCCGCCACACAGCACCCCTCCCACGAAAACATATTCTTAGATTTCGCCGTCCGTTTTTGCACGCTTCCTGCTGCAGCTGCTTGTCAGAAAAAAATCCATTTCTTTCATGAACATACCTACCAAGTTCTCTTTACTCAAACAAATCACCTAAACTTTTTTCTCAGTGCTCTCTCTCTCACTTACATCCCTTCTTCTTCCCCAATGCCCTATTCATTCCTCCTAGTTAGTCTCGGCTCCATTTCAGTACACCCTCTCACCTGCGAAAAAAGAGAGCGTCCAAAAAATATGTTTAAAAACTCCTGCTTCTGAGACCAGGAAGGTTTACGCTAGTGTTATTCAATTCATTTACCAACAATGATTGCCGTTCGAAGTCAACAACCTGGACTTTAGGTTAATATAATAGTGGCCAGATAAAGGGTTGCCCTTAAATCTACTCTATGAAGAGTGAGTATTCCTCTTTATTTGTGGAGAAAACAGCCTAATGTCACTTGCAAGTTACAATAGAGTTCCAAAATTTACAACATAATTGCAGATGTTATAATCCAACCTCATAAATAGATTTTGGTGAAGAGTTTTACCTCTAAATCTTTTGCTATATGCTAATCAATTCCATTTCAGAAATCTCGTTTTTATTGCATTTCTAAATGAATGGATACAATGATAAGATAGCTATGTAATCATAAAAAAGTATGTTGCGAAACTGGCCAGAAAGAAATAAGAAAGTAAAATGCTATACGAGAGGTTCAGGTGAGAGTCACATAGCCATGGGTCCGTAAGTGACGGGCCACTGGTCCAAAAGGGCCGGACGGAACATAACTTTGAAAGCAAATATCTCGGCCCACAGGACATGGTGGCACGGGACATTTTGCATATGCAATTTTATTGCGCTAATAACCCATCCTGGCATACTTACATATAGAAATATTCATTTCCTATTTCCGTATTTCAATCATTCTACTTTTACTCGTTTCTCACTGGATTTCATCATCATCTTCGTCTCGAGTGAGTCCTCCATTATTCTTCTTCCATCCCACCCACCCGAAAACGAAACACGGCGGAGATAGATCAAAGCATGATGGATATGGTGGATAAAATAGCCTAAAATGCAGCGTTGATACATTGGAATAAGTAATTTTGGTAACTATTCGCTTAAGTATAGGTATTCTAATGGTCACCGTAATGCCTTAGCTTGTACCCGATTGACTTGGCGAGAAGACACAGGGTTGGCTAACAATTTCACAGTTCCTGGTGTTAAAGATATTTAGACGTTCAACAATTGGGCATATATTTTAATCTAAGCCCCCTGAAAACTGACATAGTAATACACTTAATTAGAGGATTTTTAATTTCAGTATGAAATTTGAAATCATGAAATATTTTTTCTTACAGTGGCGGAAAACACTCAGGACTAATTGGCGTCTGAATGCGGCGTGGCGTACGCAGGAACTTATTGAAATCGCTCTTCCTTCAACGTTGTGACAACACTGAGAAAGCAAATTGCAACCAGGAATATTCAAACCAAATGTGAATTGAAATATATTTTACGTATCCCAAAATAGAGATACTAATAGGGTCTAAATTTGTAAGATCGCCTTGGAGTTATTAACGCGTTGACAATTTCGTTCTCCCCGCAAGCAGCCTAGGTTCTGAAGTCATAGTTGTAACACGTCCAGCCATAGGTTTTAGGTTGGTAGTAGGTGATTCAAAATTATCACGTGGTAGCCCTGAAGTACGACCCCGTAGCTTTTATATGTTGTTTTTCGGGTCGGCGGAGGAAATTATGGGGGGACGAGTGCTTTAGTAACAATAACTACGATAACCCGAAGCCCACCCAAGGGCAACTGGACAATGAAGAGTCATAACGAGTGAGAGGAATTAAACGTTAACAACCAGAGGAGTCGGTCGCATATATTAAAAACTCAGTGAGAGAGGCCTACTGCTACGTACTACCTACTGCTAAGGCACTCTTACGTGCTCTCAGAGGACTGAATCGCATGTATTCAAAACACTTGTGGGAGGTCATTGGAGTGAGTCGTTGCAGCCAGAGGAGCCATTTGCAGTCTAGGGACCAACCACTAGCAAGGGATAGGTATTTCTACGGTCGGGAGTGTAAATCGGGAGCGGTCAAGAGGACGGTCAGCCGACGGGAGCCGTGGCAGTAGTGGACCACCAAGACGGCCGAAAACCCCGGGAAAAATTGAAGACACCAAGGCTTCTACTTCTTCACCTGTATGTGAGCCAATATTTCCTATTGTATGTATGATAAATGAGACTGCCAATAGGGCTGTATAATATATCAAACAGAACAGTTCCCAATTGAGTAAGTTTATTAATTAAAATTATTAATTGATTAATAATAAGCTCGCACGATAACCGAGGTATTTTTAATTGTGTATGGCTAATTAATCGAAAGTAAATACTTGGCATGTGATAAAATTGAATTGTATGTTACTTTGTGTTCAAATTGGAATATACCTGTGTTGTAATCAATGCAGCTGTGGTAGGTAACCGATGTAAGGTCAGATTTTCCGGGAGAGGTAGAGTTTATAAGTGGGTCCCCGAGATAGAAAAAAAGCTTTACATACTAAATTATGAAACTATACCTCCCAGACTTTTTAGTAAAGTGGCCACTTTTAAAATATTATCTCGATTGAAACTTAAGAAGCTAAACAATCAATGAATTATTCCTAGGGGT
This sequence comes from Pyrrhosoma nymphula, assembly GCA_963573305.1. Lineage (NCBI taxonomy): Eukaryota > Metazoa > Arthropoda > Insecta > Odonata > Coenagrionidae > Pyrrhosoma > Pyrrhosoma nymphula. Next base: position 148,133,810 of record OY754328.1, read on the forward strand.
TCTACATATTTCTATTATTTTCGATGTAATATCTACTTATTATTAACTTTTTTGTAAGTATGAAGAATATGAATGAATGTTATTTTATTACGCCCCAAACTACTATCGAGGAATTCTTAAAATTAAAGTCAACATTTTGAGGGATTATTTCACGACTTTTACGTCTAAATAGTGGAAATTTCGTGGAACTGAATTCTCGCAGAAAGAATGCACTTATTAAAAGTGGGTAAAATTTATATTTTAAAATATTTCCGACAGCTAAATATCCTACCTAAGTTTACCTAGAGGTTAGTTTCAAATTCTTAGATTTCTTAGTCCATGTTTGAATATTAGCGATTTTATGAAAACTAATTTTAAAACTCCAGGAGATCTAATTTAGCCAAGTGTACAAAGGATTTTTTTAAAATTTGTATTTAATTTCGGGGAATAAAAAAAGAAATTGGCGTGGACTGTTCTTAGTCAATGGAGTGAACAAGTAGAATGGTGTTTGTCTGCGTCCCAGCCGAATGACATATTTTATTTCCCTTTCTGCCTTGATCACCACTTCTTGCTTCACATCGTCTTACTCGTTATTTCAGCTATCGATGAACCAATATCCATTATTCAAGGAGTTGAGCGGATCACGAATTACGTTAATCACTCGATTTAGTAAACTAAATTCTGGAAATTTTCACTTATAATTTACATGGGAATGGCTAACTTCAGAAAAAAATTATTTTAATCACAAACCAGTTTTTTGTTCTATCTGCCGAGTCCGTGACTTAAATAACGATTTAGGGTCTGATTAAATTTTCTAAAGAAATGCAAAAGACTCTTTTGTTATCCAAATTATGTAACCCATTTAAAAACGGGGATTTCTATCATAAACCAATTTGGTCGTACTAAGTCTCAGAAAATGCGATAATCGCCATAAATGTTGTAATAAATAATAATGCTTGCGCAGTCTGCTCTACTTGTCCGTCTATTGACGTGAAATTCCAAGTAGTAGTCACTAGTAAGTCATTAGTGAAGCTACCACGCGTTGGAGTGTTCTGATGTTGTAAATTACCAACTATTTTTTTAATATCCGCTGCACCTATGAGGAAAGACTAATCGTGCTTAAGCGAGTTAAATTGTCGTGATTTGGAAAGAGAAGTCAAAAGTAACTTCTTTCCGGTGAGCTGAACGACATGGCTTCTAATCTTGATCTATGGCAGAAATTCATCATCCCCGTACGCTACTGCTTTGCTTCGATACCATTGAACATTGCCTGCTATTACCTTTTGCTTACAGTTTCAATCAACGTAAATAGCAAATTCTCTTATAACCATAAAATGCAAATGTTACGCGCACGAGCTCAAAATAAGACACCACAGTGATATAAACCCGCAATAAGATTCGTTAGCAATTGAGAATACGAGGTGGTAAAACTAGCTAACACACTTGACCGACAAATGGGATATTTGAATCCATTTGAACTATTATTCATAATAACAAATATTAAAAATTATGCGGGATGGTGCGGGATGTTACGCGCACGAGCTCAAAATAAGACACCATAGTGATATAAACCCGCAATAAGATTCGTTAGCAATTGAGAATACGAGGTGGTAAAACTAGCTAACACACTTGACCGACAAATGGGATATTTGAATCCATTTTAACTATTATTCATAATAACAAATATTAAAAATTATGCGGGATGATGGCCTAGTGAATAGAGCGCTTGGCTACTGATCGAAGGGTCCCGGGTTCAAATCCAGGTGAAGCCTTTGGACAGCCGAAAAAAAATCCTCCTTGGGCGAGGAGGCCCAGGGAAAGGAATTGGCCCCCTTACCCTGAATGTGTGCCAGTCTCTCTCCCACCCCAGCATCAAAGCCAAGATCTCCACAAAAATTATGGAAGGAATAAAATATTATTTCCTTAGTGTCATGCTCTGTCAACCGTGAAAATTTTACCCTTCTGCGGCACTTAAAAATATGTCTTTGGTACCCTGCAATAACTGCATGGGATTTTATAGGGTAGTACTAAAATATTTTTCCACTTTTGTTGATACCTATATTAATTAATCCAGAGAGGAATGAGTTTATTCGCGCCCATGGGAAATAGAATCGAAGGAGGGGTACTAGCGTGAAGAGCTTCTCATGCGCCCTAGTCTCGGGTGCTGGTATAGGAAATGTAATTTACTACGGTTAGAATTTCAAGCAATTAATCAAGCCTCCCTCTAGAGCATGTGACGTGTTACTAGTCCCCCCCCCCACCCTAGATATCGAATGTCCCTATTTAAAGGTTCTCGTGATGCACAAGTCGGAGCGCCACATATTGGAAGAAGAGCGGGAAAAGAAGAGGGGAAGAGGTTTCCCCACGGAAAGGAGAAAAGAGAAATTTGACACTTTTGGTAGGTTTTAGCAGTCGGAGCTGATAAGCGACACGCAAGGATGATGGTGAGGCAGTTCCTCATCGTAAACAAGTATTGAAGGATTATCCTCATCCCAAGGCTGAGAACAGTGCGGTAAACTATCGTTTCGAGAAACGTTTTCTATCCGGAATGGGCCCTCGAAATTTCCGTAGATGTACCGCGTGAGAGCGTTCTTTCTTTATACGCTCTTTACAGCGGTCATGCCTTGCGTTGTTGTATCTATGTTACATTTATAATATTAGCCATCACCTAAATAACTTTTTCATATGCCAACGACAACTTACGCATCCAAAGAATTATAAAAACTTGTGGATATATCAACTAAAAACCCAACCTCTCAATCCGGCTATAATAATCATTGGTAAGATGTTATTCACGATATGGTGAAAAGACATAGACTTGCTTCTTTAAAAGTGGCAATGTATTACTATATACTTAAATGATAGAAAGTGATGCATCTCACAATCAGTTCTATTTCGAAAGATTATTTTTAAGCTTTGAAACAGTAATGATATTAGTAATACACAGTAATTGTCCTTCGACGGCTAAGGTCATTTCGCACATACTGTCTGCCACGTGGAGACAGGGCCAACAAAACGTAGACGAATCGGAGGATTACCCCTCAAAATTTGGGCGGAGCCCAACGATGCTTAACTTCGGTGACTGATCAGGAACCGGTGTTTCCATCTTGGTAGGCCGTTGCCGCGATGACATTATGCGTTAAAATGCAACTCCTAAAATACCTCAAAATGCTGAATATAAATTAAGATAGCAAAACTCAAAATGTTAAAAAGTGTAACCCAAGGATTGGGAATTAGAAACACCTTCTCCCAGCAGCATTTAAAGGTCTCCGTTGCTTTGGACCTAGTAAAACTATAATTGTAAAAGAGGTACAGCACACCGCTTCGTGGACCAAAAGTGCTTCTGATTCACCACCTAACATCGGCCCTTCCCATAGTGATGAGGAACACAATTATCCCCTCTTTTAATCTTAATATATGACGCAGGCTGTCACAGGGCGTGGCCGCTGGAGAAGGAAATCTCTGGAGGGGAGAGCCAATAGAGGGAAACGAGTGTAGGATGACTCGGGACGGGAAAATTGGCTCCAAAAAGCTTCAACTCGATCGAAAAGCAGACTGCATGGGCTAACTATTTTCTAAATTGTAGCGCTGAAGTAAAAATCTTGCTATGTATAATAGCTTCTGTTTTTAGATGAAGAAACATACTTTATTTTACTCGATGTTATTTTCCAAGTATGCTGTTGCGATGATATCATTCCTTCCTCTTTTTTGTTCATTCCGCATGGGTTTTTTGATAAAGGTTAAAGTGTACTCCCGACCACTAAGCAAGTAAGATTTATATGTCATTTAAAATAGTATCGAAGATGTTTATATAGTAACGTAAAACAGAATCGTTTCACGTTGAGTATCTGAAATTTCAAAGTGTCTTTTCTTCGATCTTCCCACATATTTTAATAATCTCTTAAAAGAAAGTTTAGGGCTTTCCAAGTGCAACTCTTTTGCTACAATTTGCGTTAGTTTACATATTCGGCCACAAATTCGAGCATCATCCCTTGCATGGACTGATGGATAGTAGGAAGGGACCACTTACGAACGCAACTTCACCCTCAGCGAGGGAGAGATAAGGTCCCTTGATCTCCTCCTGGCTCATATCACCCATAATTCCCCCCCTACTCCAACCAATTCCCCCTATCCATACCCTATCTTCCACCCCGATTTCCCGACTCATATGTTCTGCCACGATGCCTCCCTCCTTCCCCTCACCTCGTGGATATTCCTCCCTGGAGAGATATCGCCTCCTCTGCCATTAATTGACTCCTTTTACCCACATCACATACGTCTCTTACCATATCCCTACCTTCGGCCTCGCTAAGTTCCACCCCCTCCCCTAAAAGCCATCCCCTCTCATCCCTGCCAACCTTCTCGCATTATGAGGTCCAACTTTATATGATTATCACGAAAGCTGAAAACTCTTGCAGACGTTAACTAAGGGAGTAAATATCCTCAGGTCAAGGAATATTTTGGGTTTGGGAGTGGCGTTGGCATGGATGATGGTCGGAGAGGGTAATGGGGGAAGATGGATAGTTGGGACTTCAGGAGTAACGGAAGGAGACGGAATGAAGCGTTGGCTGGAAGGTGGAGATAGGATATAGCCATGAGAAAGTAAGGGGACGGGTAATTTAATTTTTTTCTCCTTTATCACCTTATCCATCCTCCCTGTGGTAGGTTGTATTTTGAAATCGGCGATAGCTCCTTAACACACTCTATTTCTCTCTCTCTCTTAGGGGTAAGATGGAAGAAGGGACTTTTAAAGTCTCAATCTTGCCCCAATAAAAACATTTATCTATTTATCTATCCATCTCTCTTTCAGGTCAGGCGATGCTGCGTATATGTGACAGTTGAGGCAGCGTATTGGAAATAACGGCTATGACTGTGTCAGGTCCATAAATTTCAGTTAGGGTTAGTTAACTGATGGCTTTTCGCGGCGCCGTTTGCGTAGGATACCGGAGGAAACAGTAATGGCTAAAGAGCTAGACAAAGCCATACAAAAAAGCCATAAGACAGCATTATGCCACTACAGAATAGACATGTTGAATGCCTATTATGACAGAATAGTCCATACATCTGTATATATATGTCAATATCTTATTAAACAAGTACAATAGCATAGCACAATTTTTCGCATTTCATTTTCCTTTTGTCGTGTTCTTGTACTACAACCATTTTCCCGGGTAGATACTGGCTTCCATTTCCTTTCTTCGTCGGCGACCAGAGAGCCTGATCACTAAATGAGTCGGAGCGGCAAAGAGAAAGCAGTTATCTTACTGAAGTGCCCAGTTCACCCATTACATTTTATATCACTTCGCACCTCTTCGTCTATAAATTTCCAAAATTTTGGGAAACTAATTTATTAAAAATCGTAAATTTATTTTCCTGACAATATAACGATAAATAAAGGAATCATAACTTGCAACTATAATTTTAGAATATTAGTGACAATGACGACAAGAGCATTTTTTTATTTTCAGCGAAGTCGCAGAAAAGAATGTAAGCCCGGATACAGTGGTGTAGGTGAAGAGTTTTATTTGGTCTGTATTAGTGGGAAATATTCGAAGCAGCCACGGCTGAAAGAGGAAATGGATGGTCATCAAGGAGAAGAGGATGAGACGAAAGTGAGAGAAGGTTTGGAAAGGATATATCTGCATTTTATGAAGTCCTCTTGTGACTGCGTGAGAGGAAAATTAGATACGACACTAGGGGGGCTCAAGGTTTGCGCGATGATTTTTACTTATCCATTCACTGACGAATTATCAATGACCATACTAACCTACTGTTATTTTCAAGGGGCAAACAATTCTTGGAACAAAACAAAAATTGAGATATTTTTCATTTGAGTGAAGTTTTTATCACGGTCGATTTTTTAGTTTCTGAGTTTTAAGCTATGTTAATTTCAAAACATAACATTCTATTAGTAATCAGACTCAGTACATTTTAGGGTCAATTTCTTCAATACACAAGGTACATGAATAAAACCATTTCGTAAGATAGCCATTAGCTATAATACATATTATGAAATGTTAGAAGGATTGGTATCTTAAAATTGGTACCATTAAATGTTTTTGAAGAACTCGCTATGTATTAGAGTAATTTTTAATTAAGGTAAGTGAAAAACAATATTAATAAATTATTACGTATATTCCACACATTAGCGCAAAAATGCACATTCAATGACATGTTTAATTCGATAGATAACACGTTTATCCATCCCTGCTCTGCCAAAAGTAATGAGGCTGCTTTCGTAAAAAAATTTTCATGTAAAAATTATTTAATGCATTGACATTTAGCTCTAAAAATTTGACCCTAAGGCAATTTATGTGGAGCTATCATTGGTCAAAGTTCTCTTCCGCAATCACCATCAGGATACACGTCAAGACTAATTGATTCCGAAGATTTTGAGTGACGAATAAAAGAATCCAGTCTGGCAATTTCTCAATTCGGATACTGTGGAAAGTGTGAGCTGTGATAACTTTCAATGGATTTTTCAGCACGATCCCGAGACCAAAACACATGCATTTTTAGTAGCACGCTACCCAATTCTCTTGCCTGAAAACGCCAGAACGAGCAAGTCAGAAGTGAATACAGTGGCCATTGTCGCTTTTTCTCTTACATAAATGTTCATAAAGAGTTCGCGCCTGCCGGCTATATAAAAAAGTCTGCTTTTTACAAAAATGTGCAATAAAAATTGAGAAGACTATGTGAGTCCGTCCGTACATCATTCAAAAATGGATTCTACATCACGACAACGCGCCTGCTCACTTGCCGCGATTGGTGAGAGAAGGCTAAGAAGAGTGTAAACCATCTGCCCGTCCCCGTCTCTTCCCACAGTCCAGACCTGCCACCACCAGACTTAATTTTGTCCCTGAGGATCAAGTCTGACATGAAAAGGAAATTTTAGGTGGTGGGCAAGGCTAAGAAGGAATTGTTAAATGGGGAAGTGGAGAAATCCGCGGGCGTAGAAACGGGGATACTCTAACAGAAGAAAAAAAGAATTTAAGAGAGAGAGAGGGTATGCAAACTTAAAGATAAACGTCTATAACAAAAAATAAAACTGAAGGCATGAGCATTTTTGAAAGGAGGAAATTTGAACAACCCGTAATCCATAAAGAATCAAAACTCCTGCAGCTTAAAATATGCTTTATTTGCATGCGTCCAACCATTTATATATGCTCTCTTTCATTTGTACCTTTTTACTGGATATTTATTTGGGAAAGTATAATACGCTCCTTAATTCCTCTTCATTTCAGAATTGCCACTCTAGATGATATTTTTTTTGCTCTCTGTAACCTCAGGTTTCTTCTCAACAGCTAAACATTTTTCCAAATTTCGTCAGAAATTAGTTAATTTTAACCAAATAAACTCGTTTTAAGAGATGGAAGAGACTAGGAGTTAGCATATTGATATGTTACCACAACTTTGAAGAATTGAAAAGAGTAAATAGGAATGCAATGGAAAAATACACTTGAATGCAAACTACTACTGCATATTATTACAGTAACATCTGTCAGCTGTTCTAGAAAATATTCGAAACATATAATAAATAGCCTTCACAGAGCAGTAATTCAGTGTCCTATTCAGTTAATGAAGTCAATTATATAAAGTAAAACTGCTACAAGACTACAAAATCCAACTAATATAAGTACTGCTCCATCAAAGGAAACTGTTCTCCCGGGCATGTGCAACGTTGATCTAAAAGCACTGCTCGATGACAGTTTACGGAAAATGCTGGTGGAATTATACCGCTACCTGTGACGTGAAAATGGCACTAAAGAGCATTAGTTATATAATTGTTAAATGGCAGCAAATATCTAATTATGACTGCTTTCACTCCTTTTCCTCAGATATTATTTTATTATTATAATATACTCCCTATTATTGCAGAATCAATTATTAGAAGGAATCCAATTAAATTTGCATACAGATTTACCCATGAGTATCTCGTAATATTTACATTGCTGGCAATGCAAATAACCTTTTTTATCATTCGATGTCGTATGACATTAATTGCATGAATTTATCTCAACTTCTGATAAATGACAGGCAAATAAAATTTCATAAGGATAAATATCTTAAAAAGAAATTCACCCGTCATGGCTAGCTTCCACAAAGTGAGCGCTAAAATTCAAATTTGAAATCAATAGCAAATTCATAAACTCGCACTGATTTTTGTAACCTGCACTAGGAATTTTAGCTTTGGCATTTACCTGGATTCATTAATTTACACACATTCAGTGTTTCTACCAGAACGTTGATTTTGATCGGTGAAAGTCACACATTCAGAGTAGGGGGTGGGTGGTAGTTCCTTTTCCTAGTTCTGACAATCAGATAGCTGCACCGCAAGGATTTTCGGAGTGGGGTCCAGAGAGGCTTCGAATTTTTTATGTGAACCCGGATTGGAACTCGGGACCTTCCGGTCGATAGCCCAGTGCTCTATCTACAAGAACACCACGATCCCCCCTCTTTAAGGTTATTGACCCCTAAGTATGCACACTCAGTTTTTGTCCCGCTAGTACACGCCTGGGGGGCTTGTAGACCCCAGTCATTAAGTATGAATGAAACTATTTTCAGAACTTATTTCACCCGAATATTCTACTTACATATCGTTTTAAAATATAATATCGTTTAAACAACAATATCGATTAACTTTACATTAAAAGTGATCATTATCGAAAATGTCCGCACTTTTGCGTATAATTCGGGGAGTTCTAATAACTTTCCTGCAGTAGCATACAAATATATATGTTTTCTTTTCTAGTAAAAAATAGCTAATAGATATATTGAATGAGAATATTTTTTTAAATTGATTCTCATTAATTAATGAACTATATTAAGGAACTATAGCGTGGGATTCATGGACAGAAACTGCGAAGTTCACAAGGTTACTTTACTTTAACACATGCTGATGGGACAATAACCATTGACTGGTGGAAGAAACATCATAAAGCTGATAGATACTTAAATTTCCAATCCCACCACCCTTTAAAACTAAAAAGTAACACAGTACTAGCTCTCAAATTCAGAGCACTGAGTTTGAGTGGTAAATGTTTCTCAGTAAAAATTTAAAAAATTTCGAGGATATTTTACAAAAAAACCATTTTCCCAAAAAATTTCACTCCAAAATTTATTCTAAAAATATTCTTCTTCTGAGAAACAGAAATCAATCAATACAACTAACATCTCAAACATAAAAACAGCTCATTAACGAGGAATTATTTACATAAAAGGTCTATCAGAACAAATAGCAAGAGTATTCAAGAACACGAATTTTAAAATAGCACAGGAATCACAAAACTCATTTATTCGAAATTATAATCTGAAACTCCTAAAGAACATAAAAGTAGCGTATTGTACTCAATACCGTGTAATGATTGTGACTGTATGTATGTAGGCCATACATCTCAATACCTGAAAAATAGAATCTCCCAACATAAAACTTCAATAAAATCCAATATATTTTATTATGTGCACTAGCAGATCATGCAATTAAAAATAACCACACACTTAATGTCGAACTCAAAAAAATTATAGATATTGAACCAAACCTATCTAAAATATTAATTAAAGAAATGGTGCACATCAAGAAAAACAAAACATCCTGCATAAAAAAACAAAAATTGCCAAATTAACTAAAATTTATTATAATTTGATATGCTATAGCAACAATTTATTAACAAATTTTCATTTCTGGAACACCCTAAAATTTACAACAAATGTCAATCAAATAATAAAAAACGACGAAGATATAACCAAACATCTACATCTACATCAAAATACTACCCCGCAAGCCGACTCAATAGGCGTTAGGACACCAGCCGTTTACATTTAAAAGGAAACGCTCTAATGAAATTACGCCTTGCATTTATTAAAGTCCCTTATTGTTCGGGGAAAAACCGTTCCGCAAAATATCTCACTTAATTTATCGTTTCAGTTGGACCTGGAAATATAGTGGGGTTCTAATATGATGTTCTCCGTGTCGCTCTGAAAGATATCTATTCTTAATTGCTCAAGTAATCTAAGCCTAGCGCGCAGCCTCCGAGTCTCTAGCGGCTCCCAGCCTAATTCGTTTAACATCTGTGTAACGCTGTCTGTACATCCGTAGCAGTTTTTGAAGAATCGCGCAGCTTTCTTTTGTATTTTATTAAGTTCCGAATTAAGTCTTTCTGCACCGGATCCCATATGCTTGCTGCATATTCAAGGTGTGGCCGGACGAGTGCGAAATAGCACCTCTCTTTTATTTTTCATCTAAAAATTCAGAACGAACTCTCTCTGAGGTAACTTGAAAAAATATATCTATATTTATGTATTTCTTGAAATAACTATTTGCCTAAATTGTAAACCAAATTCAATTAATGTACAAAACACTCAAATATTTTCATGATAGCCCTGAAGAAGCATGCACACACATGCAAAACGTCGGCATAGAGAATATTTTTTCCAATTTATAGACCAATATCTCCTAAAAGAAAAAATTGTTGCATTATTAGAAAGAGGTCATGAAGAATAATCGAATGAAATGAACGAAATGAACGAAATCGAGGGAAAAGGGAAACTTGAAAGCAAGTCAAAGTCAATAATCTCCATAGTAACGTAAAATAAAAAGTTGAGGCTGATCAATCACTTATACAAGAGAGTTTCAAAATCAGTGCCTCAAGTTTTAACCCAATTTGAGGACGGCATGAGAAAATGAAAGGAGCAGAAGGGCACTGAGTTAGGGGAGAGGAATGCTCATGAACTATTTCATCCGGGGAGGCGTGGTGGGAAAGAACGAATGAAGAGACACTTAGAAGGCAAAGTAAGGAAAGAGGTAACGATTTTTTTAGGGGATCTGTTGGAAAGGACATGGAGAGTAAGAAAGAGAGGGATAAGCCTTTCTGGGTAGAAAGGATCTTGCATAAAGCAGAATTGAAATCAAAGGCTGGGAAGGAGGTAGGATGAGAGAGGCTGAGTTGAGCATAAATTTGGGTAAAGTCAGAAATGGGTGCAAAATATGAAGAAATATGGGGGAGTAAATGAAGTTTGTCGCAAAATGGCAATGAAATAAATATTATGGCAATCGATTAGTGAGGTTACATAACTACTCACCTTGATAAATCCTAGTTTTAAATCGTTCCATAATGTATCATACAGAGGTGTCATTCCTATTTCAGTGACGTGGAGTGAGACATGTACCCTTGTGAGGTCACCTATCGCATCATGATCCATATTCGAATGTAACTTACTTACAAAGAGTAAACTAGGAAGATTTATAATTAAGGCCAGTAAGTAATATAGAGTGCTATGTACTAAAAGTGTATTACTCTCTATTAATGGACCTTGAGAAAATATGCGAGCTTTATTATCTATCAATATGACAGAAATGAATTAAGGTCAAGTGTTCTCGTCTATGCCAATGGATGTCAGATATAAACGCAGTTTCAAGGAGGTAATCTGAAAGTGTCGTATATCTAACTAGGATATTAAACTGCTACAGAGGTTACTTAGAAAGAATATCAGGTACGACCTGTCGAACCAACATTTCTAGGTCCAACAGGAAAGATAATATAAGAGAGAGATATTGCCAAACGGATTGGTACAAAAATTCGTTCTTTCCAAGAACAATAAGTGACCTTAATAAAAACTGAAATCCACTGAAAACTCTTCTATAAAATTCTCCTTTACACCTTAACGCGGCTAGTGTCCTAACATCCCGTGCAACACGCCAATTTGGTGGCTCGAGGGATAGCATATATATGTGGAATATGTAAATGTAAGCTATACCGCTTGTTAAGAATTAATTCATACGTTATTATATGTGTGGTCCTACACCCAGAAAGGAGGCAAGAGGCCCAATAGTGTAGCGAACACATTTCCTATTCTCATTCGCAATCAGTTTCTTGCAGTAAAACACGTATGGATTATTGTTAATTCATAACAAAATTCATGAATATATATTAAAACAATGATTTATAATAGATAAAAAGTTACAGTTAACTCACCAGAATTGTGAGAAAGATGTCAGGGAACGTAAAATGTCTTTGAAAGTGATGATTACTATAAGTTGTAATTTTATATACTTCCAACTCGAATATCCTGTACTTACGAGTAGTTATGAAGATGGGGTGCATATAAAGGTGAGATTGGAGACAGTGTATTATGATTTACAGGCTGCAATTAACATTACCAAGGCTCCAATTTGGTCAAGATATCAAGGTACCACACATAATGCATCTTTTAATAACTGCCGGAAAATAATTATAATTTTAATAAAAACTACACGTTTTTTGTAGAATTCACAAAACACTTGAAGCACCTGTTTTTTTGCAAACCTAAAAGCACCGGCTCTGGTCATTTTTACCTCATTTTTCTTTGTTTTTTTACATTTTCAATTGAAGAAATACATGAAATTTTTAGTAATGAATAAATATTTCATCCCGGTCCCGGACGCATGTGGAAATGCTCCTTTTTCAGTTTGCTTGCAATCTTTATGGAACCTTTCATTCCACCATCTCATGAAATATAAGTGCAGGTAAACTGTGGGAGGATTACTTTTGGAAAAAGTCATAGTATCTGTAAATATCTACCAGACAATCGTGGACAAAATTAGGTACGCCTAAATTCTTTTCCCTTTCTTCTATGTTTCCTCTTAGCCGTCCACTCTTCCATCCTTCCCTATCACCTGTATTCAATCTCCCTCTTTACCCAACACCCCAACAAATATTTAACAGGTACAATGGAAAATGCCAGAGTAGTAATTTAGCCGCTGCAAAAAGAGGGAAAAAGCGCAGTATACTCCACTTTTGAGAGTCACGCATTTGTGTGCGTAACTGCCACATTTAATCTCATTATCAAACGCCAAAAACTTATATAGTTGGCAGAAGAAAACGAAGAAAACGTAGAGTCTAAAATACCGCTCATGATATAGACGTTTAGAAAAAGCATAAGTACTAAAAAATTATTTCAGCAATAAAAACAAATGCATTTTGATGATCAATTAATACTAATTAATAAGACGCAATGATACATCCAAGATTTGTACCCTTTTTAACTATTCTTTTCGATTCTTAGAAATTCTAATAAAAACTCATGATAAATATTTTATAACAACAACAAAAAGCAAATATAATAAAAATATTAGCAATATAATAGCGTCAATCCATATAAATATAATATTATTACAAAATAAATATATAATAAATGATTTTCTTTGGAAATCAGAGATGAGGTCAAAATGACCAATGCGGCGATTTAGGTGTATCAGTGAATATTTCGCCACCTCTTACACCTATTGCCTAAAGGAATTATACTAATACGTGTGAATAAGTACAAAACATATAATAACACATACCTAAAATAAAAAATTATTTCATTAATTATCATGGAAGATGTGGACGGTGAAATTTCAAAAACGGTGAATATAACCGCTCTGGCGCTTCTTGTATTAAATAAATAATGAATGACTGTTTTTAATATGTGACGGATATGAAAAGGGATTCAATAATTGCAATGGCATTCAAGGAAACGGTTTCTACCCAGGATATCAGTTTTGATTGCCCTATTTTTTATTTAATCGTTTCACTCAGCCAAATGTGATGCAGCCAAAGGAATTTTTATGGCCATTACTTTTTGACAAGGACCATCATCAGGTTCCAGTTATCAGATTCCTTGTCAGACAAATCAATTCACCAACGTCACACAATGGAAGCGTGTGTTTTTCCTTGCGTATCAAATCTCCCTCTCGTGCCATTGCATCGCTTTATTCAATTAGGCCAGCCAGATAATGGAGAAGGGGAGAGAAAGCAGGTAGGTACCAGGTGTATAAAGGGTAGAAGGGTGAAACTGGAAGGAGGGGGTTTACGTGTACCCTTGTCCGCTACTAATCCCCCCTACCGATTCATCCATCCGTCTTTGGGGGTTCACTGTTACGCGTCAACCCCTTCAGGCCTTCCACCCCCAACACAGGTGATGATAACAACCCCTCATCCCTCCCTCACTTCCAAATTTTGTAAAAAATCTCCTTCCCATCTCATAAACATTTTTCTCTGCACGCTTTCGCCGACCCTGGAAGCACCCTAAGGGCGTTGATTTTATAGCCATTTACATCAAATTACACGTCCGTCTTCCTCCCTCCTCCCCATGGAGCTAATGCCTTCCTCCTCTCCGTTCCCATCATCTCCAACCCTACCATCTTTCACATACACTAGCCACTTGGATATCGCTTCCCGTGGCCCTTGCCCATCCGGGTGCCTCCCCATTTCTCTCCTGACCTCCTCGACCCAACGGAGATCCCTACATTCCCTCCTTCAAACCTTTTTCCACCCCCGCACCCCATCTGTTCAACCCTAATTGTTATTCCGTCCACTCCCATTCCTCTCTTTCTTGCCGACCCTCCTGCTCTCGACCCACGATTCACTCCCTTTTTTATACCCCTGTATTTTTTCTCATGGCTTTTGCATGCCCAACCCTTCTCTTGATTTCGAAAGCAACTCTCGTCATCTGCCTTGACACGCCCACAACTGCTAGAATGCCTACCTGTTCAAAGCTGAAGTTTAGCTCTCTCTCGTATCATCAATCCCCTACCTCCACATAAAGCCATTCAATCGCCACGTTCATGCACCACTCCGTATCTAAGGGCCCTATTTCTCTCTCTCTTACACCACATACAAAAACTCACTCTAGCGAGAAAAAAATATTTTTTACCTTAATCCGTCATTAGTTCCCTCACCTGCCGTTATGGCCGTCAAAGCCTCGCGTCTATACCTCCTCACATGTTTTACCTCTCTCATATAAACTCCGATTAAATACATTTTCCGTTCGCATCACAATCTCCATTGGCTAGTCATCTACCAGTGGGACGATCTATTCATCCACCTGAATGTTCGGGCACTGATGTCTTCATCCGGCTTTACATGGGACGGACGTGTCTCCCTACACTGGGTCTAGTGTGCTACCTTTTAAGATGTGAATTTCATCTCAAGGAATCCCCATGGTTTTAAAAATATAGAACGTACGATTTTTCTCTGCGTCCGGAAACGCAATCACACATCCCTATTCCTATAAATAGATTTGTGAACTTCATTCTGTCAATTGCGTTTATTTCATATTTAAGCCATAGATCGTGACAGGCGCTTCTTCCAAAATCTAAACACTATACTGCATGTAGACTAAAAACCTCAGTAAAATGGCTGATATTAGTTCCAAAAAATAAAGTAACGAATGTTTGTGTAGACTGAAAGACCGCGAGGAGGAAGAGTAAAAAAGTAAGACGGCATCGTCTGACGTAGAGCACATATAATAGAAAGCATCACAAACCGATTTATCACAACGTGCTGCGAAATGCAACAGTAATAGACGGAAAACGAATTTCCGTGTGACGCCAAGTGGGAATGAGCTTGGTCAAGCAAAAACATTTTTTTTACTAACTCCCTGCAATTACATAATTATGGCCCAAGTGCCTGCAAAACCGCTTTTCCCAACAGAATTTCATGGAACCCTTCGCCTCCTTAATAACTACCCGTGACGTGCAGTCAGAATCGAGTTGTCGATGTATTGCTCGCGGAGAATCATAATTGCTTCGTGATTGGGGCAGTTAGTTCCTGGAAACCGGGAATAGAAAGCTGAAATGAAGCAGTGTAACCTTGATCCACTCTATTGCATTGACTCATTAGTTAGGACATGAGGGCAAACCCTCGCCAAAGGGGAAACTTTTGATGGGAATTACAATTAAATTTCAATGGAATCGGAGCCGACATGAGCATTTATAATTCCTATTTCACGGTTAATCGTCATAGAACTTGGGAGTAATTTGCAAGAGTGTGTCACTTCACAAGAAGCTTTATTAAGTTAGCAAAATTGTAAAGCATTATTATTTTGTATAAAGGTCGTCAATTTCCATGCAATAGTCCTTACATGTAATATATCCAATATTTGTAACAACCTCATCTATCCGTGTTTGGCATTTCTGTTGAAATTCGTCTGTTAGGTTAAAACTACTACGTCCAAAAGGTATATTGACAAATAAAGTAGTGGCTTCGAGGGTAATGCCAAAATTAAATAACAAATACCTAGGTCGCAAAGGAAAAATACATTCCATATAGTTATTTATATATTATTTGGCCTTACATTTGGAAGCTATAAGTTTAGGATTTATCATTATCGATAAGAAAATCATCGTTACATATTAAATAGATAATTGAGAAAAGAAATACTGTAAAATCAGTCTCTCTATCTGAATAAGTAATCAAATTTAACATCATACCAACAAAACAATTCATCCACGTAGAATGACAAACAAAAGGTACATTTAAAAACAAAATTATAAAATATGTGTTCCTTTTCATGAAAAGAATATGATTTGTACTTTCCGGAAACCATATTGACCACGCAGTACGTTCAGCTGGTCATATTGCCCCTTTACCACACTCACCTCTGCATTCGCATCAACTATGGAACTGTCAGATTTTTTGTGTCTCCCTGAAATTACCATATCATTAATACATTACGCACCCCCTATATCTACTGTTACTTATGTACAGCTTACTTAAAGGGTTAAAGAACCTTTGTTTCTAAGAGAAAGTTGCTTATTACTTAAATTTGTGTCTACTGTAAAATAAGGTTTAATATAGGAAACTCAGACAAAAACATGTAACTCGTAGAGCGAAGTGTGCAAGTGTTTCTACAATTATTTAACGCTTAGTATACAACAAAAATGACAAGCCTTGAAAATTAGGGCAAAATATGATAAATTCATCCTATATTTTGCGAACGTCATATGTCAGCAAATGGTGGAAAAAATGTTGGATTAATGTAAAGCTCTGTAGCAATTCATTAAAGCGTGAACTTATTGACAGTCGAAAACAAGAATACAATAAAACATTTTAAAAAACATATCTCAATTGAAAAATAGCATGGAACTATTTCATTTTGAAGGAATTAATATTCCTTGAACTTACCATGATCGATTTTCCTATTATATTCCGACCCAGAGAGGTAAATTTTTAAAGCAGAACATTTTTTTGCAAAACGAACACTAATTGCATGAGCTGTCACTTTTCAAGAGGGCAATTGTTAGGTTAGGAAAAGTTCTTGTACATTGCTCGGCAAGTGAATGATGACATGTTGGACGAGTATTTTTTTATGGTGAGATGGAGTGAGGTTTATTGGTTTCCTTCCGTTTTGCATTCCACGTGACGCAAAAAACAGTATAGATACCATTTATGCGTCACGCGGAAACCAGAAAGGAAGGAATGCAAGTGGAAAATCCCTTGGACATGAATTGCTTGTCTCACACTATGCAAATATTCTCTCAGGTCCAGTAATTTTAAGGCTTTAAAATTGAATTCACCAACAAAGAGCATCAAACTCTTTCACTACTCCTCACACGAGAACCCGCCACGAATGTCTAAATTTTCAATAACGTGCAATGGCAATCAATGCAAAAAACAATTTAGCAGAAAACAACATTACTAGGATAAGTGAAAGTTTTGATATACATCTACATCTACATCTACACACTACCCCGCAAGCCGCCTCAATAGGCGTGTGGCGGGGGGTGTTAGGACACCAGCCGTTTACATATAAAAAGGAAACGCTCTATGAAATTACGCCTTGCATTTATTAAAGTCCCTTATTGTTCGGGGGAAAAACGAATTCCCATACCTATCCGTTCGGCAAAATATCTCTCTTAATTTATCGTTTCTGTCGGACCTGGAAATATAGTGGGGTTCTAATATGATGTTCTCCGTGTCGCTCTGAAAGATATCTATTCTCAATTGCTCAAGTAATCTAAGCCTAGCGCGCAGCCTCCGAGTCTCTAGCGGCTCCCAGCCTAATTCGTTTAAGATCTGCGTAACGCTTTCTGTACGCCCGTAGCAGTTTTTGACGAATCGCGCAGCTTTCCTTTGTATTTTATTAAGTTCCCGAATTAATTCTTTCTGCACCGGATCCCATATGCTTGGTGCATATTCAAGGTGTGGCCGGACGAGTGCGAAATAGCACCTCTCTTTTACTTTTTCATCTGAGAATCTTCCCACAATACGCTTGACGAATCCTAGCTTCTTCAGAGCTCTGCCACAAATATTTCTTATATGTGTTCCCCACGATAGGTTTGAGGTTATCGTAACTCCCAGATACTTAACTTCATCTGTCGCCTTTATCTTAACGCCATCCACAGCATATACACGGGGATAGTTGGACGACCTCCGCAAGAAATGTACCGCCGCACATTTGCTCAGATTAAGAGTCCCCACTCTTGGCTCCACACATGAACGTTGTTTAAATCCGATGATAGAATTTCAAAGTCAGAGTGATCATTAATTTCGCGATAGATGACAGCGTCATCAGCAAATAAACGTATTTAACTGCTAATTCGAGAGCATAGGTCATTTATGTATATAATGAACAAAGATTACGCTTCCTTGTGGGACACCTGATGTCACTTTAACTGCATCAGAGCTAATTCCGTCAAGAACTACTTTTTGCTTACGATCACTCAGAAAGTCGCGTATCCAGTTTACTACTGTTTCGTTTAGGCCGCATGACTGTAATTTGTATAAAAGTTTGTTGTGAGGTACCGTGTCGAAAGCTTTCTTAAAATCTAGGAATAATGCGTCCACTTGTGTTTTCGATTCACCAGATTTGAGAACGTCATGAAGAAAGAGCGCGAGCTGTGTTTCACATGATCTACCTTTCCGATATAACTGGCGCGTGGTGTGAAAACTCATCCTGCCGAAAGACAACGGAGTTTAACGCAGTCATAACCATTAATTTTTAACTAGAAGTGTTGAGTATCTAATCAATCCATTGGTACATAGCATAGTGAGTTAGCTTTCAGCAGCGAGGATTTTATATTTGTTCCCGTTTCTATGGCATACTTCATGTGAAGCGAGGTGATGTATAATACGCTCGTATACGGAGTTCTCTAAACCATATTTATCAATCCGGGACAATACGTTTATTCCTTTTCCCATTTTCCACGTGTCTGATTCCTCCTTTCGAAAGCTATACACTGCACCCACTTCCATGACCTACATGATCCTTGAACTTTATATATACCTACGTTTATAGTTGCAGTGGCTACCGTTGGAGAGACCGCGAAACCTCAGGGAGTTGTTGAGATGAAAAACTAGCAGGAAAAGGAAGAAGAGGAAAATGAAGAGAGAGGCATGGAAGAACGATACAAGAATAAAAGTAACCATAATAAGCAGGAAAATATAGTTTGACCTATGAGGGCTTTCTTACGTTATGGGTTTGCAAAACCAGAAAAATCATGGTGGAAATATAAATAGAACGATGTTAACCCTCATATGGATTCACTGCGCCTTAGCGGCGCCCGTGGTTTTAAAAATGATTTTAAAAATTTCCATTCGCATGGATCTTTATGAAACTTTCAGTAGTCTATTTTTTCTGCTTTCTTCGACTACAAATATATTTTTGTATGTATTGTGTGCATAGTTTTCATTTTATTGGCCTCTAATGAAAAAAGTTACGTCGTTGGATTTACGGCGCCGCTGCGGCGCCGAGAGTTTCCTCGTCGCAATGTCGAGTACTGCACTCTCAATACTAAGTTAAAAGTTATTATGTTTCGTATGACATGTTATCTTCTATTTATAATCATAATATTTAAATGTTTAAAGTTTATAAACAAAATGAAATTGTTTAACAAAGGGAAAATTTTACTTGGCCAATTTTGCTTAGTCTTTTATCTAATAATCATAATTTTTGCCTGTTTATAATGTTCATTGACAAAACTTCATCTATTTGCAAGAATAATTCTTATAAACTCATGGATAGCCCAAGGTTTCCATGGCCTTCGGCATTACTTTTTTTGAGTACCTTCTCCGCTTCGCATACCTGGTGATGGTCACCTTTGGGGACATCACCGGGTTACTATATATAGAATTATACCAAGCAGCAATCCCAAGAAAATTTAACCACAATTTATTCTCAGAATTCATACAATAATGCCTGTTTACCTTCGTGTGGAAATTTCCCAGTGAATGAGTAGCAGAAGCTTGGGAGACGATTCAGAAGTTTGCGATAGCGACTTTCAACATGATTTTGTTTCCGGACTCTCACTCACTGTTGATAAGCAACTGATTGGCTTTCGTGGGCGTTGTCCTTTCCGACAATATATTCCATCAAAATCCGATAAATATGGTGTGAAGATATTTTGGATTAACGATTCGGCGACAGGCTACCCAATGGGGGATTTACCTTACCAAGGAAAGGAGAACGTAGTGATAGCAGCGCCTAACCTAGGTGAACGTGTAGTGGTAATGCTCTGTGCCCCATATTTTGGCTACAATCGGATCGTGACCTGCGATAATTTCTTCACGACCTTGAAGCTAGCACTGAATTTTAAAAACAGTGGTTTAACACTCGTGGGGACACTTAGTACAAACAAGCCCTCTCTATTGTGGGCATATCTGTAGTGTAGTGCATGATTGTGAGGCTTCACCTTGTGACAAGCATTAGCGATTTATGCTAATGCATAATTAGTCGTACTTACACTAACTTTAGGGTATATTGTAATGCATGTTGGTGAATACTCACCCCCTGCCACACACCCCTGAGGTGGCTTGCAGGGTATTTTGTAGATGTAGATGAAGCCCTACATTCAATCTAATTTTTTACCAAATCGATCTCGACCGGAACTTTTTCCATATTTGGTTTTGGGTTCACAGAAAGCCTAACATTGGTTTCGTATGTCCCCAAGAGGAAAATCTGTAATACTGCTGTGAACAATGCATCATGATAGTAGCATTAGCGATTAAACCCACAGCAAACCAGAAATCGTGTTGCATTATAATGAACGAAAGGAGGTACAGATTTGGTGGACCAAATGGCGCCTTCATATATATGCCAAGGAAAAACCAATCGATGGCCATTTGCCTTCTTTATGAATATTTTAAATGTAAGTGGCATTGCTGGCTTCATTTTATTTACAACCTTATACCCACTCTGGAATAAAAAGAAGCTAGAAAGAAGAAGAATGTATTTGGAACAAATATCAGTGGAATTAGTTAGTGGAATTTCTTTGTAATGAATGTAAATAAATGCATAGAAATATATCGTTATGCTAGTTTTATTTGGAAATTAATTGCGTGATTTTAATGTTCCCAAATACTTGTACATGGTACTGATATATTTCATAATTTCCGCCTATATTTTAATCTTGCAGGAGATATTCACTCAGTATTTACATGGTAAAAATCTTTTCATGATGAACACAAACATAGACGAATTACCACATAGTGAAAATTTGTTAACATATTTCTCGTTTCTTTTTGTACTCGAAATGCACAGAGGTCTTAGTCGTCCAATGTTTACTAACGTGAAGGGGTGAGTGATGAGGAGAAAGGTGGGCAATTCCAGGGAGGTTGTTTTGAGGTGAAGGGGTGGAGATACTTGGTGGTGAGTCGACTGCCAAGGATCAGGGAATACCGGGATCGTTGGGCCATTGTAAGTGTAAAAAATCCGTATCTTGAAGAAAGGTTGAGAGTGCAAGGAGGCAATTAGACACGATAGGCTGCTCTTTCTTCATCCTTCCAGCGCTGCGTGTGTGACAGGGAATCCGCGCCTTATCGCAAAGCGCCCCGGGGTGGCCCTACCTTCATTCCGAGGTCTAGCTCGGGTGGGTCTTTGGAGGTGGGGAGAAGTTCAATCAGTTTTTGTGGGGGGAAGAAAGTAGGCGGAGGATGACAAATAAGGAAGCTTAGTGGGAAAGTACGGATGGTCTCATTGTTTGGGTCAGTGCAATGCTACGGAAAGAAAAGGTGATGGGGGTCCTCCCAGTATGAGGGTGTTTTGGTCACCCCAGAATATTAGCTCCTATTCCATCGGTCCCTCACGCAGCGCCGGACCGAAGAAAATAGACGCCATCGTATTCCATGTTTTTTCCATTTCCTGCTCCTTCTTCCTTACCACCTACAACCCAAACTTCTTAGAAATAATTACTTTGGCCTTTCCTACCAATCCAGAAGCAAAACCTCATCTGCCGCATTCCCCCGCATCACTTTTACCTGTCCATCTCTGTGGAGATATCCTCAGTGAGGGAATGGGCTCCGCTGTAGGCCTAAAATACCGGCTCTTCTAGCCCCCCCTCCAATGCGGCGCTGGACTCTTTGACGCGTCGCTGATTGTTCCACATTCCTCATATTTCACAACCCATCTGGCTTTAATACATTATTTTTTTTAGAAATTGCAGGATATAAGCTCCCAGAATGTCCGTTACATATGCGTTGATCGTCAGAATATAGCACTTAATAATCACGACAGTATCACTCGTCTATTTTCACTCCACCTACCTTTTTTAAATTATTAACGTATAAGAACTCAGGCTTCTGCGAACACTACAAAGATATAACATTTGGGTGGACGTAGTGAAGCAAAATTATTTTACATGGACCCATCCAACTTTTATTCGAATCTCATTTTTAGTATTTGGATGCAAAAAAAATAAAACAATGAGCACATGATAAAGCGGAGTTTATCCAGCATTGCATATAAAAAAAATTTAAAACAATTATTACACATTAAATTAAAACCTTCTATAGAAAATAACTATCTAAGAGACAATAAAAAGAGAGTATTATGACAACAAATGGTAAAGAAAGCAGTATTATAGATTTTTAGCAATAAATTCTGTAATAACGGGATAAATCTAGCAAAACATTGTTAAAAATAAAGAAAATAGAAGTCACTAGCATTACCAATCAGAAAAAATGCTAAAAAAGTCCAAGTTTGAAAGATAATGGCAAAATATAACGTAAATAATAAATCCAACGACGTAACTAAATTCGTAAATCCATATGAGGGTTAAAAATATAATGATTGTAAATCCTTCTTTGCCAAACACCTGATAGAAACGGGCCATAACAGTGATTTTAACCTAGAAGTGTTACATGTACAGTCCTGTTCATTAAAAAATTACCACATCGGAGTCCTGTTCAAAAAAAAGTTACCACCTCGGAGCCGAAAAAGTTCTAAGTCCGCACTTTAGGGAAATGTGTCAACACTGCGCCCCACCCCTCACCCTGAGGGGGGGGGGCGTGAACGAGAACCCCTCCTCCCCGTAGTCGGGCAAGTAGAAAGGCCGACGGAAGGAAGACTTTGGCCCGCGAAAGGATATTTTGTGAGGGGAGGGGTAGGGTTCGGGCTTCCGTTTGCTTTATGAGAGGGCGAACCGACCGCACAAAGACCTCTCGCAGTCGACGACTGATACATGACGGAAAGCCCAACATATCCCCACGGCTCGTTTCGTTCTTTTTAAATACTTTTTTCTAACGCGAATTTATCAACGTTAAAAATGATTGACGTATTTTCGTTGTAAGTCATTCATTGTGGCGCCGACATTCCTATTATTATTATTTGTTGAGTTTGTGCTTCTTCAATCCTCTCAATTATTGTGTTTAGCCTTCACCCTATTATCCAGGATCTTTGCATAGAGGCAACACCCTGACGACTCCATCCATGTTTTTCTGGGCGGGCAATAAACTGTACAGCTGTTGAGGATGGTTGAGTTAAATCAGTCTAAGCAAGTATAAGCGAGAGAGAGGAAATATAATTCTAAGTATATGCAAGAGGGAGGAAAATTTAGGTTGTCGTTACACTCACATATGTATGAAATATCGATTAGAATGTCGAAGTAGAATGTTTTCTTTGGAAAACGATGAAGGCACGACAGTCTTTATGCAACGAAAATGGTATTATGAATACCACAGAAGACTATTTAAGGAAGTGGAATAGCATATTTTCCCTTCTTTAATCAGGTAGACCGAGGAGTAAACTGTGGGATGCGGGGGAACCCCCGCCCTCACGAAACTCGGGTGAAAAGACCTACCGACCACGGGACCTCTCCTTCTCTCCCACTCCCAGCAGTATACAATGTCGCCGCCTCATTCCATCCAAATTCCTTCGCAGGTCTCGCTGGGAAGTCCACCCTTTCCGACAAGCTGAGGAGGTGGAAGGGGCTTTCTTTCACTTCTGAGCATTTACTGCCCACCCGGTGTTTAAGTTGGCGAGTGTGCGAATCCAGCACAGCCAGTTGTTAGTCCACGATAGATTTACGCTCGAAATTGAGCAAAACAAGCATTGAAAAACAAATTGGTCGATTTCACCAAACGCATAGGAAGAGTGCGAAAATTCATTTTTAAATCCGCACGTCCCTCCTCTTCCTTGCTTTTATATGAAAAGATTCGCAAAATAAATGTGGAAGTCCAACGACCTACCCGCGAAACTGGGACACGTATCATTTCGTATCTGCCACAGCTCTTCCCATTGCGGAGTTGGAGGAACGATGATAATTCCACATGCCATTTTGCCATCAATCGGTATGGCATAATGAACTTAGTGAGGCTAGGTAGTAACATAGTGACAAATGTGAATACCTTTTCCCTACCTTTCCCTCGTTTCACCTTTTTTTAATTCTTTACGTTTCCAAACTATACTACGCCAGGTTTATTTCCTTACC
This sequence comes from Pyrrhosoma nymphula, assembly GCA_963573305.1. Taxonomy (NCBI): domain Eukaryota; kingdom Metazoa; phylum Arthropoda; class Insecta; order Odonata; family Coenagrionidae; genus Pyrrhosoma; species Pyrrhosoma nymphula. The sequence goes on from OY754328.1 coordinate 148,158,234, forward strand.
ATTCTAAACTATTTCAAACCTTTGGAAACATAGTATTTCTATAATACGTTTCGTGATAGTTTCATTTTTTTATTTACAGAGAAAGTATGTATTATATGAAATACAATTGACCGTATTCATAATGGTTCCGCTGCGATGATTCGGCGTGTTTGAATGCGCTTTTGTTTCATTGCGGTTAATTAATAAGAGTCACTTGTATAGTCATTGTAAAAAAATAATAAAGACTATTTGCTACTTCTTTCAAATGCGATGTAAACAACACATAGTCCGACTGTGAAAAGCGCAAGAGTTGATATTTGAAGGGTGTCCTGGGAAATCATTTTGATAAAAGAGTCTCTGCCTCTCGACACAAGTTCAATAAAAATTATGGAGAATTAGGTTGCAGTGTAATATACGCCGGTGAGACGTAGTGGTGCCAAGCTGTTGTGAACGAGCGATATTTACCCCACTGAAATTCGCAGATATTTCCCTCTTTCTTCCTCACTCATAAGCAAACGGAAGCCTAAAACGACCAGATCGAATGGAAGGGGCGATCAGCATAAACACCACTTCTTCCTTCCTTCGGCCTCCAGCCGAAAAAGAAGCCGCAGGCCCCTTTCAGGTCACTTTTTAGAGGGGTACAGCCTTTCCTCAAGCCAGGATGGAGGGGAGGGTTGTTTCGTTTGGAATATTTATTGCCCGCCCAGAAAAGAATGGATGGGGTCGTCAGGATCTTGCCTCATTGCAAAGATCCTGGATAATTGAGTGAAAGCTGAACTCACTAATTGAGAGGACTGAAGAAGCATTAGAAATTTTAAGGTGAATTCATAAGAGTCACTTGCAGATTCAAGTTAAAAAAACAAAAACGAGAGAAAACATGCGATGCAAACTCCAGTAGCTAATGCTACGTTTTTCAAATGCGATGTAAGCAACACATAGTCCGACTGTCAAAAGCGCAAGGGTTGATAATTGAAGGGTGTCCTGGGTAATCATTTTGATAAGTCTCTGCCTCTCGATACAAGATCATTAGGAATTATGGAGCATTCGGTCATTAGGTCGCAGTGTAATAAAAGCCGGTGAGACGTAGTGGTGCCAAGTTTCGACATTGCATGGCAATAAGATGTGTCTGTCCGGCAACCAGTAAATTTATTCTCCAGTAATTTCTACCTCAATACAAAAACTGAGCGCAGGCATAATTCAAAGATTTAGTTGTTCGAAATTGGTGTCCAAAGCATTCGATAAGCATTAAGCTATTTTAATCATTATTTGAAGTAAATAAATCTCCTAAGTGAAAGTTTCATTACTATTCGCAGGGAAAAATATCTAATTAAATATCGAAGACGCGTAGTCGCATTATTCTAAACGCGACAAAGGAATAAGAACTGGATATGAAAGAAAAATTCATTGCTTTTTATTGAAACCATTAAGAGGATATTCCTAGCGCATTTATACATCGCCGCTAGAAACATTTTGCCCGTAATTTTCGCGAGAATAGGATGTATTACAATTCGAGCCTGACATCGTCAGCTACAGTACTGCAGAATCAAGGGATCTGGTTTCGAATCCTAGTCCAGACAATTGATTATTCTCATTAGAAATTTGACATATTCGTGAAGTAAATTGCGTCATCAAATTCCACTCATGCCGCGTATATCCATGCACCAGGCGAGATTGAAGAAGCACTTAAATGCACTATCTAAAATGTTAAACAAACTCAACAAATAATAATAATAGGAATGTAGGCACCACAATGAAATACATATAACGAAAATACATCAACACTTCAATCATTTTGACGCTAATAATTTCGCGTAAGAAAAAAGTATGTTAAAAAACGAAACTAGCCGTAGCTTGCTGGGCCGTGTTAGGATTTCCTTCATGTAGCAGTTGTCAACTGCGAAAGATCTTTGAGCGACCGAACCAAGCCATTGCCCTTTCATTCTCGCCCAGTCATAAAGCAAACGGAAGCCCGGACCCTACCCCTCCCCTCACAAAATATCCTTTCGCGGGCCAAAATCTTCCTTCCGTCGGCCTTTCTTACCGCCGAAAATTTCTAAGTCCCCAGTTTTTGATGATTTGGCATCGTGGCTGAACCACGCCCCCCTGTGACGGAGAACAACAAACTTTCCAAGCGGAACGAGAGCCCTCCCTCCTCGTAGCTAGGGGAGTTGAACCATCCACGGAAGGAAATTTTTGACCTGGGAAAAGGATTATTTCCGAGGGGAGGGGTAAGGTTTTTTTTTGTGATGTGTGAGTAAGAAGAAAAGGGAGATGTGCGGGGGAGCAATAAACTCTCCGAGTGAACGGCGGCCCTCCTTCCGAACTCGCTTGCCGAGAGGGAACCTCCACCCGAATGACGATTTTGACCTGCTAAGGGATTTCTGAGGAGATGGGTTGGATTTCGGACTCCCGTTTGGTTAGGCGTGAGCGAAAATGAGTAGATGAACGATCGGTCTGTCGGCCAAAGTCACCAGATATCTCTCGTAATAGAAAGCTACCATGTAGAAGCCAGGACTCAAATATCCATTGAAAGTCTTTATCAGAGTACGGGCACAGAGTAAAGATATACAGAGAGGACATATGGCGCTGAAACCTGTAATCGCTCATTGCGCATTCCACCATGTTCTAAATAAGTGAATCTGTTCAGCAGTAGGAAAGGAAGCGAGCGTAGCTAAGGTGAAGGTTGAAACGACTTACGGAGTTTTAAAGATAAATCGCAATTCATCGCCTACTTCATGAATTTTTCATTGTGACTGGTGTTGGAGGGACTTAATGAAAATGAACGAGGAGACGATTCAAGCAAGGAGAAGTGGTTTTGCTTGGTGCTCAGCCATAAACTGCAACAACAATTCTGGAATGGCGGAAGAAAAGTTTAGTTTCTTCAGTTTCCCGAAAGATCCTGTGAGGTAAGTTATTTCGTAAATGTTTCGTGCATTTGGATTGAATACATTCAGAATTTTTCTGTGTTTCTAAACGGTGGTGAATTGAAATCGCGAAAAAGGTTTGATAACAACATGTGTTTATGATGCAGGTGCAAGGAATGGGTGATTCGTTGCCGCCGATTGGATTTAGAAAGCAAGACCCCTAGTTATTTGCATAATAACTGCAAGATTTGCAGCGTGCACTTTGAAGGGGTAATGTTCCGGAATTTTTTAAAAAACCGATTGCATAGCCATGCGGTCCCTAGTATCTTTGATGTACCAAATCCTCCACCGACCGTGGCCTGCCAAAGGAAACCTCCAAAGCCAAGGCATCATGCTGATGCATGTGCGGAGATTGCTGAAGGTCAGTTACTATGAAGTTATCTGTTTATGTATGTTTCAATACGTCAGTTTCTCGGATGAGCAACATGGGAGACATGAGGATGTACATTATTAATAATGTTGTGTATGCCTTCTCAAAATATATGACCTGGCATCTGCTTGTCAATTTAAACATTTTCACAAGATTTGATGTAATTATGATACTGCGCAAAATTGTTTTTAACTTGTAGTTACTATCGTAGTACCTACTTAGTATATTTTTGTTTTATAGTTTTATTATATAGTGTTAAATCAAAGAGGTAGAAAATATTTTTGGAGTCCATTGAACTGGGATTAAACAATTTGGAAATAGTTGAGTGAAATATGTGTGGTGTTGGGCATATAGTATTCCTATTTTATCATTTATTATACCTTTTTGTCTTGCTGCTATTACTCAATTCTGCTATTAGTTTAATAAATATTGAAAAACTCAAAAAATAAGATTATATACTCTCAGTTAATGAATCTTTAACAGCTTCCTCTGATGAATAATATGCATTTACTGATGAAATCTAAATTTTATAGCATTCAAGTAAACGTATGAGAAATAGGAATGATTCTTTTAAAATTACTGAGCACTTATAGGTTTTTCAATGTTATGTGGTTTTTTCAGGGGAAGGGCAACTGCCAGAAATTGACAATAGTGACCTGCCGGAATCCAGGCCAAGTGATGAAGCCAATCCACCTTGCGATGCTGATATCATCAGCAAGTTAAAGAAGATAATAAATAGGCAGAGGGTTGAAATCCATCGGTTGAAAAAGAAAAATGAAGTCTTGATGCAGAAGCTGAAGACAGCTGAAAGTGAGAAGTCGTTGGAATTTGCATGCAGCAGGTATTTGCCAGAGAAAATGAGGACATTTGTGATGATGTTTCAGAAGGGGAAAAAAACATCTCATAGAAAAGATGAGGTAAATACAATGTGTTTAGGACTTTATTTTTTGAGTCCAAAGGCATATTCCTATGTAAGAAACTTTGTGCCACTACCTTCACCCAGAACTATTCGTAGAATCTTAACTAATCTTCCTGTAACCACCGGAATTTCTGACTGGGTTTTGAAAAATATTCAAATTCAAGTGGATTTGATGGGAGAATTATCTAAAAATTGCTTAATATGTATCGATGAGATGTCATTAAAGCCTCATCTCTACTATAACATAAGTAAAGACAAAGTCATTGGTGTTGTAGACATGGGGGAAGGCAAAAGGAGTGCCACTGCTGCCAAGGCAGTATTGGTTTTAATGGTTAGGGGCATTCATGTCAATTGGAAGCAAGCAATTGGTTACTTTTTCATTAAAGGTGCTTGTCCAGCTGAGAGTATAAAAGTGATTCTGTTTTGTGCCATTAGAAAACTGATTGCCTTAGGATTGAAAGTGCATGGTGTAGTGTCGGACATGGGCACTAATTTCCAACAGCTAGCTAGAATGCTAGATGTGACACCCACCAATCCATATTTTTGCATTGATAGTGAGCATTTTTTTTATATTTATGATGTCCCTCATCTTATGAAAAGTGTGAGGAATAATTTGATGGTCCATGATTTCCACTTTGATGATAATGTTGCATCTTGGAATGATATTATTTGTATGTACAATATAGACAAGCAGCAAAGTTTGAGGTTAGCTGTTAAACTTAATGAGTCTATTATCAACCCAAACAGCTTCATGAAAATGAAAGTCAAGTATGCAACTAAAGCTTTCAGTCACACAGTTGCTGCTGCAATGGAGACGCACGTTCGTTTGGGAACAATGCCTTCCTCTGCCTTAGGGACTTCAAAGTTATTGTGCATTTTTGATAAACTTTTTGATTGCTTAAACAGCTCTAATCTACATTCAAAAAAAATGTATCGCTCTGCCATTACCTTGGACTCTCCTCATGTGAAATTTCTGAAAGAGACTTTGGAACTCATTAAAAGAGTCAATGTTAAAACTAAGGAGGGACGATGTGTGACAAAGAGAGTGAAGTGCCTATATGGGTGGCAAATTTCAATTTCAGCGGTCATAGGCCTATGGGAAAGAGTGCATGGTTTCGATGGGATTTCATTTCTGTTAACCCGTAGACTCAATCAGGACCCACTGGAGAGCTTCTTTGGGGATATTCGCAAGCAAGGTGGAAATTGCGACCATCCTTCTCCCATAACCTTCCAGTCTGCATTCAAAAAGCTTCTTTTGACCTCTTTGAGGAATCAATTTGAAAATGGAAACTGTTTAACTGATGTAGGTTCATTTATCACGAATATGAATAGTTTCACGAATTACACATCTAGGGGTACCACCAATGAACTACCAATATTGCGTGTGGAGACCCATGACTATCGCCATAAGCTGCTACAAGAGAATGCTGAAGTTTATGTTTCTGGGTATGTAATGAGAAAATGCCTTCAGCAGCATACCTGTGAATCATGTGTTCGATACTCCCATGAAAATGATATGATGGTCGATCCTTCCCAAATGTTTTGCCTGAATAAATCTTTTTCTGCAGATTCTTTCGGAGGGCTGTCAATGCCGAGTAGGTTGTTTGTGCATTTCATTTCTGAGATGAATACCATTTTTGAGAGAGAATTCCCAAGAATGTTTTGGGACTCAGGGTTAGGGCACAAAATTTTGGATGCAATGGAAGGCATATTATTTGAGTTACCCTGCCCACACTTTCCCCTTTTGTACTGCAGAAAGCTTTTCATTAGAATGAAGCTCTATCATTCTTTTAGGATAATGAACAGAGGCATGCAGGGCATTCACAGAAAAAGTAGGAAGATTGACAAGGTGAACATGTTGAGTGCGGGAGCTGACGGATAAATTCATAACCCGGGGCGGAATTTTTTTTCCAGCTTTTTCACATGTGTATATATGCATATTAATTTATGCATAAGCGTGAAATATTTTTACTTCTTTAATTATATTTTATTGCATGGTTATTGTGTGACTCATCCCGCAACCCACACATCCATATTTTAAGATGTTTTCTTCCGTGCTTGGATATAAATAATTGGATCGGTACCTTACATATTTACGTCTAAAATATCTGGAGTCAGCTGCAATAATTTCAGGATTCACTTTCATTCTCTGATTCCTCATACTAAGAATTTTTTTTACGTTTTGAAATGCATTGAATTATTTTGTTTGATGCTATTATACAGTCAACAACCAGGATGAGTCTATAAAAATTCATCTCTGCTAAGTATTACTTCATTTATGGTTTTGTTTGTTCTTACTTCTAGTAATGCCTTTAGTATCTCAAAACATTTCACAGAATAACCATAAAAGGAAGTGTTACATATGCTTGGAAAATAAATACAGGTGGCATGTAGCTTAATATCCAAGAGCTCATTACATTTTATTCTACAATTTGGAATTCATAATGAATAAAGACACTTTCCATTACATTTTCTTAGGATGCAAATAGACCAATGCCATTTAATTATAATGCTGGAATGCCGTGGAAACCAGCTAGGAAATAAGCTCAAAGCCTGCCTTCATTCAACTATTACTAACCGAATAAAAATGGATGGTTGCTACGCACTGACGACTCGTCATACGGATTCAGCATTTACTTGATTGGTCTCCGGCAGTTTTACCCACCTTTTACCCACCTTTGGCATTGGTCTATTTGCATCCTAAGAAAATTGACATGCATACTGATTCTTATTTAATATCGATGGAAAAAATTCAAACCAAAGAAGCGCAGCCATATAATTCCAGACAGCAATTGCGAAAATACGTCAAACTTTTGACAAGTTTCTACGTCAATGAATACGCGTATAAATGAAAAATACTTATAAGAAACTAAAGGAACTCCGGGGACACGATTCGATCTCTTCGAGCGACGATTCGCGGTAATAGCCTTTTCTAGAGGAAAAATAATGGAAGATATGTCATTTGCAGCGGAATTATTCCCCGTACTCTGATAAAGACTTTCAATGGATATTTGAGTCCTGGCTTCTACATGGTAGCTTTCTATTACGAGAGATATCTGGTGACTTTGGCCGACAGACCGATCGTTCATCTACTCATTTTCGCTCACGCCTAACCAAACGGGAGTCCGAAATCCAACCCATCTCCTCAGAAATCCCTTAGCAGGTCAAAATCGTCATTCGGGTGGAGGTTCCCTCTCGGCAAGCGAGTTCGGAAGGAGGGCCGCCGTTCACTCGGAGAGTTTATTGCTCCCCCGCACATCTCCCTTTTCTTCTTACTCACACATCACAAAAAAAAACCTTACCCCTCCCCTCGGAAATAATCCTTTTCCCAGGTCAAAAATTTCCTTCCGTGGATGGTTCAACTCCCCTAGCTACGAGGAGGGAGGGCTCTCGTTCCGCTTGGAAAGTTTGTTGTTCTCCGTCACAGGGGGGCGTGGTTCAGCCACGATGCCAAATCATCAAAAACTGGGGACTTAGAAATTTTCGGCGGTAAGATTTTTTTGAACAGAACTGTACTATGCATACCTTGAAAATGACGCTAAGACGTCGAAATCGATTGGGGAAAAATATTCATCATATTGTGGAATAGTACAAAGTCTTTCATTTAACATGTTCAGTTCAACTAAATTCCATAAAGTATCGCCTGCCTCCATTGATAAATAGAACATTTGTTTATTTAACACCCAAGGGTGTAATCCTTCGGAGTAAGCTACCAAGGAGCTACGAACAAAAAGCTTGGGAAGCATTGTGATAAGTGACCATTATCGTTGGCATTTAACGTCAGAATATCTTTGAAATCATACCTCTCGAAGGTTAGCACTGCAATAGGCGAGGCGAAAGGGAGGTGGTGGAAACCAGGAGAGAGGTAGGATTGTGGAAGAGGCCTCAGACACCCGGAGCGCTCGGTTCCTATCCGGCGGTTTCGTTCGCTTTTCGACTCCACATGCAAATGCAATGCCCCCAAGTTCCTCCCTTAGGCCTTTCCGTACTCCTCTTTTCAACGCCGGTCACCCCTGTCAGCATTCGTCCCTCCTTCCCAACGCGCCCTTTCAATCCCCTCCCAGCGGAAAAACCCGCGGTCCAATTTCAATTGCGCCGAAAAAAGACGCGGACGGCAAGCGAGTAGACTTAAGTCAATTCTTCTTTATTTTTTGCTCTCGGGCGTCGCACTCCTAGATTCCCTGACTGCTTGATCCCGTGCCCTTTCGCGAGTCTCGACTGACCTGGTTTTGCGCGCTGTAGTTAAAAGCTATAAAAGTCATATGGTAATTATAGGTCAACTCTTTCCTAGTCCTAGCATTTTTTACTTTTAGGTCATACGTAGGTTCTTTTAAACGTTAGACTCACATAACGACGAAATGAACCACAATGTTAAATCACTTCTGATTATACGTCGTTTTATATCTTTAAAATTCAAATTGAGTCTCTACGGTTTATATTGTTCTATTGCTTTGTTGTTTGGTAATACAATTCCGAGGTCTTCTGCAATCACAATGAGCCTGAGCTGCATATTCATAACCTGATATTATATATTTTATATACAATGTAACTGTTATTCATGTCCCGTCTACAGAGCATATGGCCTGACGGAATATAAATGTAATAAGAGTTAAAAAAATAAGTAAAATAAAATAAAACCCTCGGAACACCAAGATGAAGTAAAAACGACCCATTCTGTCGTAATTGCTAATTATTGTGTATTAACCGTCACGGACACGGGTAAAAATCTATCAATTATTCAGATAGATAAATAAAGGTAGTAAAAAGGTCTTTTGAAAAATGTGATGTTCGTAAACATATTATAAGCTTTATAAATCGGAAGAACCAAGCTGTAACATATCAATAGGTATGCAACGTTACTACAATGTACCTATTTCGACACTAGTCATAAACTCTTATTTTAAATTTACCCTATCTTTTTTTTAGCATTATCTTAGAAAATTAAGGCATAATTATCTATAAAGTATATTCGTAACTTCTGTTCCTGAAAAAAACTTATTCCTTACAATAAATATACGTAGGTTAAATTTGGCCAAACTTATTACCAGTATCCAAATGACATTGGTGTTCAAAGGGATACATATAAGTTAAATAAGAGAGATAATAAAAGTATTTATCAATGTCTGCTTTGTACATCTAATAAGAACACTTTAGTGCTAATAAAATTAGTGTTGTCTTTGATTATGCAACTATCATACAATATCGAAGCAATAAGTGCTCTGGCGTAGGATTTCTCTCCAGGCACCTGACATGAAATTGAACTCCAATATTTAATTACCTCTTAATACAAAAGCTGTCTCTACTATCCGATTACTATATCTATGTACTTGCATAGGCATTTAAATATATCAAAGATGTACTTGTCATTTTAAATTTACTGAGGATGAAACTAATGCTAGTTGAATATTTGTTGCTATAAAATTGAAATATGATTGATGTTAATCAATTTTTGCAGAGAACTTCATAACGATTTTGGGAGATCGTGGGGTTTATTTTGATACCGTAAGAAGAGTTAGCCTATTTATGAACGTGGACACTAAAATTTTAACTTCCCGTTCTGTTGGTAATTTCTCAAAGTTATTGGTGTGGATAATAGCATAAGGGAGGGACATATATTTACTATGCATATTTAGTTTGTAACAATTGTTTGTACTTATTACTATCATTAGCTTAAAACAGGCTCTTACAATCTATAGGTAAATCCGTAAAGGTCGATAGCCTTAAAATAAGAAATTATTTTAACATTTTATTGACAATAGCGCAAGGTTAATCTACGAACATAGAACAAATAAAACGAAAAAGGTAAGTACAGTTCAATTAGTTGACGCGTCACTGTATCTTTTCGTGAGGAATTAAGTCAAATTCGAAGCCTTGACATATTGACGTGCACAATAATCCACGGAACCAGATTCACGCTCAATGGTCTGCCACCTGATATCCTGGATTGATTTGAACACAAGATATTCATTTAATCACTTTTCATGTACCATTATTCCCTATTTTAATTGCATCAACCACAGCCGTTTCCAGTAGCAACAAAATCACTCCACCCCTCCACTTTCAACATGTCACGCACCAAGCAAGTCAGCCTCACTGGAGCGCCAACTTCCATTCCATCCCCAAAAACCACAATCCAGCCTCATCAATCCTTCTTTACCACACCCTCCGCATATTTCCACCTGTTCGCGCTCTCCCTTACCCTCCCTCTCACCTCCCAACCTTTCGCGCAAACCGCATGACCCGCCGATTCTGGATGATATAATATCAATTTGGTGAACTTTCGGGCCGGGATTTGTGCGCGTGTTCTAGAGAGAAGGATGAAGGTGAAGCGTGTGTACGCAGCGAATAGAAATCCGCATTCCAAATCCATATTGCCTAATTATCACCATAAATTTCACAGTGCCACCTTCAACATTACCTCATGCTACCTATCATACACCCGCACTCCGACTTCCATGGTTATTTTTTGCCATTTAACTTACTACCTCCATAGCATACTAAACAGCCAACTGGCAATAACTCGATGGTAGGCCAAAATAACGTTTTCGAATTTCGACATTCTAGAATGACGAGACACTTGGTAATTTCCACGCCATATACTATCACTGACTGGTTTAAATGTTTTAGTATGTACATCATCGCCAGAGTTTCAACACCATGTCACCTGGTGTTGAAATGCATATAAATGAAAACTTTTTTAGTGACATTACCAAGTTAATGACTTAAAACCACGTTTAAACCTAAACATTTTAGGTGTGACTTTTTTATTATAACAGGGATAATATTAGAGTTTTACTCAATAATTTTCGTATTTTATGGAGCTCAAAGTATATTCATGTCTTTTATAAAATTTCCAAAAAACATCTTGAAGTTTTGAAAGTGATTTCCTCGCAAGGCTTCAAACAAAAAAGTCAAATTTTAGATAAAAATAATCAAATTTAATTTACTTCTCAAAAAACAGTGTTTTTTCTTCAAATTGATTTAATTATATTATTGTTTATTAATTGCGCAAAATAAATTCAAATACAGAGGTAAGTAAAATTTATGAGCTAAAACAACTCAAAAAGTGTATAAATTAAGCACAGCTTCATAGTGACACGACATGTCCGACAGTGCTTGCCTATTTTATTACCTCTCCGGAGTGCACAGACGAAAGATATTTCATAAAAAATGGCTTCATGGTTTTGGTAATTACCTCGAATGGTTGTGCAATAAATAAGTGATATTTTGGTCTTTTTGGAAAAATAAGAACTTTTTCTTTGTTATGAGGATAAAATCACTGAAAGAAATTAATTGATTCCTCAATCGATTTACCTAAAATCCTCAGGATATTGCTAAAGGAATCTGACATTGCATGCTCTGATTGGAAGGATGTTTACTTCTCCAATGACATAGATCAACAGGTAAATTATTTAAATTGCAATCTTCTAACAGCATATGATAAAAATGCACCTATGCGCGTAACTTACAAGTATATAAAACGCCGTCCTACCCCGTGGATAACCCCAGAAATTAAACTACTAATGAAAGAAAGTGATAAAATAAGAACAAATTCCCGGAAAAGTAAATCTGAAGTTACTTACCCTACCTACAAATTACCAAAAAATAATATACGAATTCGCATTCGGGATTGTAAAATAAAATATTACCATGAGGCATTTCAAGACAAAAATGACTCACTATCAGTTTGGCGTGAGATTAAAAGACTGGGTCTCGGGAAACCTAGGAAGGAACCAGTATCTATAACTTTTCCTCCTGATGATCTAAAAAATTATTTTGCTAGCACTCATGATACAAACACTCAAACTCTTACCGAGGCACAAAATTCCGAATTTGATGATAAAAAATTCTTTTTCCCTTACATCGCACCCGATTTGTTACTTAAAACTGTGAACAGTTTCAAATCAAATGCCAAAGGAGTTGATGGCATAAACATGGATCTGATAAAAAAATCTCTACCATGCATATCTCATCAATTATTACATATTTACAATATGTCTCTCCAAACATCGCAGTTCCCTTCTCTGTAGAAATCTGCCATAGTTCACCCAATTGCCAAAACGAAGCAGCCAAAGTTTATGAGTGACTTTCGACCCATATCAATTCTTTGCTCTCTTTCTAAACCACAAGAAAAACTAGTGCACACATTTATTACTGATTATTTAACCTAAAATAATCCTTACGATCCATTCCAATCTGGTTTCAGGTCGAGACATAGCACCCAAACTGCCCTTATTAAAGTTACAGATGACATCAGAAGTGCCATTGACAGAAAAATGGTCACAATATTAGTACTCTTTGACTTGAGCAAGGCCTTTGACAGGGTTAACCATTCTATCTTACTCAAAAGACTTGCTGACCTCAACTTTTCAAACTCAGCCCTTGGCTGGTTTAATGCGTATCTTAAGGACCGTACTTTAGCAGTAAATCTGCCTGATGGGTCTGTCTCCAATAGCGTAAATATCACATCCGATGCCCCTCAGGGCTCGATACTTGGCTCACTCCTTTTCTCTATTTATATCATGAACCCACGTCTACTACAGCACTGCCGTTACCACCTATACGCCGATGATTTTCAAATTTACTCTCACTGCTCAGTTACGGAAATCCATGACCATCAATCCATGTTGCAAGAGTTAATGAAGACATAAAGTCAATTTGTAACTGGGTAAAAATAGTTCTTTAGTTATAAATAGTTCAAAAACAAAATGCATTATCATCGGTAGCAAAAAACTAATCAATAAAATTGACTTTGATCAACTTCCTAAAATTAGGGAATCTGACAGTGAAATTGAATATGCCCAAACAGTAAAAAGCCTTGGCCTCTTGATCAATCGCACCTTATCTTATGGACTGATTATATCACGCAGTTAAGAGCTAAAATATTTGGCACTCTGGCCCAAGTAAAGCGTGATCGAATCCTCCTCCCAATGTCAATACGTAAAAAGATAGTGACCATTTTGATTTTATCTCAGATTGATTACTGCTCATTAGTATATGGTGATTTACCAAAAGAACTAGATACAAAACTTCAAAGACCATTAAATGCCTGTATTAGGTTTATTTGTGATTCATGAAAGTACGATCACATCACACCTTGCATAAATACACTACGGTGGCTTACAGTTAAAAATCGAAGAAGATATTTCCTGGGTAGTCTTTTATACGATATTTTCAACAGTAGGGAACCCGTTTACTTATACTATCGATTTATTTTCAAGGAGAGTTTTCAAGAACGGGTTACACCCCATCCACCCATCCACCAATCCCCATCCACCGGACTTGTGCCTTCAATAGGTCCTTCTTAGTAAATGGTAGCAAATTATGGAATGCCTTATCTAGTGAAATACCTAGTTCCAAAAATAGCTGAATATTTAGGCAAAGACTCTTTAACTACCTGTTTCTAAAACAAAGTTCACGCTTTGATCTGGCCTTACCATAATAAATGTAATTTAATGTACTATTCAAATGGCATATTTGTACAAAATTTTGTTTCTATATTAGTTTATGCATTGTCTTGTAGAGTTGCCTATATCAATTTACTTGTTCTTGTTTTGATTTTATTACCTAAAAAGAGGTCAGCTAAATACTGGAATATTTGCACGATACGGATGATTATTCTCTTGTTAATTTATAAAATGCTCATATGAGGCCGAGTAGCCTCCGAGTATGTTTCAAATTTTTGTTAAAAAATTCTGTATTGTGATAACGAAATAAAATATTTTCTCTTTCTCTCTCTCTCAAAAGGAATCAGGAAGATTGTTTTGCATAGTATTCTACAAATGACTGAAAAAGTTCGTTATTCAATTCTTGATCCGGGAGGATAGTTTTGCCGTAGCAGTAGAAGTACCTCTTCACCGCATTTCCATCAGGGTTTATACCTTAATCTATTCATATTATTTTCATGTAGAAGCAGTTCCACATAAGTTATGTCGGCTAAATCAAACCTTACATTAAATTACCTTGTGATCAAACATATTGATGGATCATCTGCACGATTTAAAATAAGAAAACTACTATCCAATAAAACACTACGAAATGTCAATCATTAGTTATAGGAATTCTTCATAGAATCCCTTAAATTATTAAACGGATGGACGGAAACTAAAAAGCTTATCAACCTTCTCATTAAGAGAGCGATTTCAATGCAACAAAAAATTTTAATGCTTTTGCGGATACGACAATTGACGACGATTTGCCAGTGTTTTAACCCCTTTGTGAAAGGTTTACGTCAAAGTTCTTGAAGGGCTATCCCTTTCATGGTGCCACCAGCGCAAAATCCTCTTTCGATCAACGTTTCCGCCGTCCCTTTGACAATCCCAAACTCGTTAAGCTGAAAATACTCGCTTCGCCATCTCGCCGTCAGTCGCGTCCATCCCCGCCTCCGAAACGTTCGTTTTCCCCCTTCTGCCCATCCTAAACAACAAAGTCACCTTCCATCGATGCCATCTGTCCATTCACGTTTAAAAATTATTAATAAAGGTCATTTTTTAATTCCGTCCAATTCCAAAAAAGGAAATGTTTGCTATGTTGGCATTTATATTACATACATCCTGGTTTAGCTGCGAAATATATTCACTACGGTTAAAAAAACTCATTGCCTTCCATTCAGCGATTAGGCTTAGAATATTTCACCTGGAAATGATAAAACTATTAAAGGCTATTTATATACAATTTCATTTCCAATTACATGAGTTTTCCGTTCGTATCCGGTGTTAACCGAACAAAGGCATCGGAAACGATGCATTAAAATGACTTTGGTAACCTTAATGATAAAGGAATGCATCGTGTATAAAGTAAATCACCTAATAATCGTGTCCTCGGTTCCTACTTCATCGATATTCATTCATACATACGGCCTATAAAGTATCGGCGAGAAAAGCAAAACTGAATAAAAATTCAGTAAGTACCTATAAATATATAATTTAAATACAAATTGCTGAAATTGAAAATTAAAGTATTAGAAGACAGAATATTGTCGGAGTATTTTATCTAATCATAATGAGATCATCAAAAAGCTTCAGTTAAAACGTAGCGAGACAAAGATGCTTTCAAGGGAATTAATTTATACAATAACTTTTAAAGTATTGCCTCATTTAGGAATCACTCATAGACATTAATACAAGTGGAGATTTCATTTTATTTCTATCATATGCACAAACTTATAAAAGAGAACACACGTAGGAATCGCTAGTGATTAACATAACTCCGCAACATCGGGACCACTATATACTAAACAGGAATGCAGCAAGCTAATCACGCATTAAGCGTGTCCTCCTGTAAAGAAAATCCTGACTAATTTTCCCTCCGGTAATTTTCATGAATTTTCTGGAATGACAATGGCCAAGACCCTAGAACAACCTCGCATTGGTTCAACCTGAATTACCAGTTACATTTCTCCTTTTGTCCTTACTTCAGAGCGTTCAGTCTGCAGACTGGCTAACAAATCATTCAGAACTACAGAAGTCCTTTAAGTCAGAGGCTCATGCTTTTTAGCTTCCTTTGGACTCTGTGCACACAAAGGGAAAATGGCTGACTTACGCACATCTTTTAGTTGTATCGCCTCTTCCTTCCACTCACTGCGTTCTCGCCTTCTATTTTCCCTTTCTCCCTTCCTCTGCCATCCCACCGCCCTTTGACCGCTAAATCCACTTCCATGTCCCCTTTCATCGCGCCCTAGCCTACAAAAGCAACAAAGCCACAATTTTCTTGTCCAAGCCCCTTTATACCTACCGACCATGGCTTCATCTCCTTCCCGCATCTCAGTCCAAGTCTTGGCATTAAGACTCCTTTTTCAGACGAAGCCTTCCATCATGCACTTATCCCACCTCCCCTCGCACTCCTCCGCTAAGTTCGTTGTTGCTGCCTCCACCACGGAACTCACATGGAAACCACCTCACTTTTTCCATCTGCTTCCATTTTCTCTATCCCCAACATACCCTTTACGGGACCTTTCACCTTCCAGAAGCGTCAGAACAGTTTAGATGCATTTAAAATTAGCGAAAGGGTTTTCTTTGCATTATATTGCATTATGGCTCGTTCTCACTGGACTGGAAAAAATCATGTTAAATTCAATTGGAAAAAAATATGGCATGAGCATTATGTTTTGCTTGAGCATTTTTAGCTACGTTGCTTCGTAAAGATAAACTGACGAGTGTAGCAAGGTTAACGATTAGTTTACTTAAAAAAAAATGGAAAATCACCACACGAGAAGAAGAATCTTTGTTAAATTGCAACTTTACCCATGTAATGTTGTCAAATTCAAATTGATAACTGATGTTTCATATTTGGAGATAATATCAAAACAAAGGATTTGAAAATGTATTGTGTATTGAAGCATAGTTTGATAGCATGGATAGATGGAAAATTACATTTTAGCAAATCCATTAGCAGAGGAAGTATGTCAAAAAGAACCAGAAAGTCAACGTTTTACCACTCCTTGCTATTTGAACCAAAATTCGTCGGTTCCTCTTTGCGTTTATGAGATATGGTTCCGCAAATTCCGAGTCGCCCCTCAGGGTGCCTCCCAGCACCGCTGCACCACTGACGCAAAGCCCGCACTATCCACCTCCTTAACGAATCTCTATCCTTCATTGCACCAGAGCATGGTGAGATCATGCTCTGGTGCAATGAGGTGATAGAGGGGTAGTGACATAGTGGCCCCACGAACTTCGAAAAAAGGCATCATAATCTGGAAAATTACTGTTACCATTCAGATATTCATAAATTCCACAGATAATATGTACCTACATGTTGTGTTGTTTGTGTGTGAGGGTTTTCGTTACTCTCCTACTCGAAAACTACTACACCGAATGACCTGAAATTTTGCACGATTCTAGTTCAGTGTATAATCCTATACAGAGAGAGTAACACGCCTGGAAAATGGAAAACAAGTCGTTTTCCGAAACGTCGGCCAATATGAAGCCAATTACCTAGTGCAGAGCCCCAGAAGAATATCTAAATATTATTCACCGTGAAAAACTTAAATCGTATATCTCATTGGTTGTTGTATAAAACGGTTTTATTGAAATAGAAGCTGTCTTATACCGTAAAATGTTTTATGAAACTAAGTTTTATTAAACGGTATTATACTTAGCAAGCTCATATTTATAAAATTAGTCAATTTTATAAAACGTTTCAGCAAACATTTTACCATGAGCATGAGGCATTATAATAACTATCCTATAAAACCTTAATTTTGTTCTAGAACTCATGAGGGAATATTGGGGTTCCAATGAGCTCAAAGTCCTCAAATCACTGCTTTCCATTTATTCTCGTAATAGATGACGTAATGAGCTATTTATTTTGACATTTTGAGCGTAGGTACATGATAGTTATTTCATATAAAAATTTGAATATGGTCTTTATTTAAACTGGAAAAAATCTCGCTCGAACTCACTAAAGGGAAAATATTCTCCAAGTTAATGGCGATCTTTCCCACGCTCCGAACGTAAATCTGGAATACCTTTTTAGTTTTACTGTTTAAAAAATAAGAAATTTCAGTAAAATTGCTAAAACTTATGCAACCTTAAGTGACAGAACGGTAAATTTCCACTCAGTTAATAAACTAAGATGATAAAAGAGACGTCAGATTCTCTTACGTACGAATAAAACTATTGTATTCTTTACAACTCCTTAATCTCTCCCGTTAGTTATTAATAATTAATTATGTTTTAATGATAATGAGTTGCACCCGCCCGGGTAGGTGGCTCACTTAAATAAAATGCAAATACGAAGAACAAAATATCCGTCAAGTCGACGGAATATTTAATTAAGCAAACGTTAGAATACAATCAATCATACAATCAATCGAACGTGCTGGTGGTGTGTGAGGCTGGTAGGCTGGTAGGTGGGAGGGTAAAAAGGAAAATAAAACAGACCGCGAGGACGACCAGTTGTATTCAATTCAATTCAAAAAGTGATTTATTTCTAACATTTGCCAACAATACATTGGAAGTAGAAGAAAATAACAAAACAAAATAACAAGACAGATATAACAACGCAAATGTGGACCCTGGTGTAGGCTTTGCGCCTCTTCAGGGCAGGATTGCACCTTTCACTGGAGTTATTATCACTGTATAGTTGTGCGGGAAAAGCTTAATCTGGCATTTGCCCTATGGACGACGGGAAACCCGCAAAAACCGTCGTCAGGTCGTAACAAGTAACAATGAAACAAGGAAAACAACAAAATAAATAAATAAATAATAAATTAGAATAACAATAACAGTTTTAGAGAAGTTCGCGGGCCTTATATACCCCTGTCTGGTTCCAGGGAGCGGGGGGAGGGGATTAGTCTGAAGTCGGCAGACGTGCCGTTCTAATGCCGGGCCGGTCCACTTTAGACCTCCAGCCCCGGCTACCCAAGGCACGCTTTCAAGTACGAGGAAGCAGCTGCTGATGAGCTGGGCCGTTTTAATGAGACTGCCACGGCTCAATAACATGAAATGCACACTTCTGTTTGAAACCATTAATAGATTTAATTTATAAATCATATATTCTTATTGGGTTCCAATTTTTTTAAAATCAATATTCTTGTTGTGCTTTTTTCTTCATTTCATTCAACTAGCTACGAACGCTGTGCGACCTGCTCGGCTTCTGACATAATGTTCACCACCCGGTCGAATATCTTTATCTACGGATTTAACTAATGTCATGAATGTGATTTGAAAAAGAACCTCAACTTTCAATTATAAGACTCATTGATTTCACTTTTCCGTCATCTAAAACAATAATGCCATTAGCCTAAGCCTCAATACATGAATTGAGCACGTTTTCTGTAGTTTATTCAGACCGTGAGTGAACTTTTATCATATTTGTCCGGTGAGGACACACAGGGTAGACTCTGCCGACCGTAAACCCAACATCTACCTCCCATTATATCCACATAAATGTTATCTCAAATCCTAAACACTGTCATCCATTAATTCACCTTGTCCTCCCTCTAGACCTTCCACAGTCAGTGTATCCCGTCGGGAAAGCGACCGCGCCTTTACGGAAAATAAACCCCTACGAATTAATTAGGTGAAGGAAGGCGATGAAAAACTTTTACCACGTAGATATTTGACCTGGGTATATTTCGCCGCCACATTTTCTTGTAACCGCAGTCAAGGCTTTTCATCCATTAATTCATGTCCGCTTTTTAATGCTAATTCTCATTCATATGATAAATTAGGGGAGAGTAGGAGTAATAATATCGGCGGAAGCAATATCAACGGCCTTCTATGGGCTATGAGAAGTCCTCCTTTCATCGACCCCTTGAACTTCTTAACCCATCTTTTTACACCCCCATCCTTCTCTTTCTTCCATACCAACTCAAATTAAGAGAATTTCTTGCTGCCAGAATGACTAAATCCTCCTTGTAGTGCACTCTTCCACAAGTAAAAATTATTCATACCAGCAATACCATTAATAGGCATTCATTCAAGGTCGCAATAGTTGAAGACATTTGCGGGGATATATAAAATAAAAGAGGCAAAATGAAAAAGAATGTACATATTTGAAACATAATATAATATTACAGTCAATTTCCTGCTTCAGTGACGGTGGGTAATATCATCGCAAGCTAGTTTAAGATATGGTTTTCGGGCCGCTTGGCTCTCTACCAAGAACATTAGCATGTTTATATCTATCTCTCTGCTTCCCTTATGGGAATGTTGGGATTCCCTTATATATATGGCTTTTTAGACCTAATGTAATAGGATTGTTTTCAGCGTAGTTTCAAATAAGTGGAAAATAATAAAATTGCATATTACATAAACTATGACTATGCATATAAAATTAATGTAAAAATGGTGTTTACATCGAAAAGCATTAAAATTATATTACAAAAAATCTCTTTTCCCTTCTTTACACCATGATCTTCCTCCCATACTCAGCTTTAAATTTTTCTTCGTCGCAACTTTTTCGCTCTCCTTGCTATCCATGCAGAACTCGTGGAGGAAGTACCGTGATCCCTAAGATCCATAAGCTGCTGGGGACGGGACGATAAATCTCCCCGCCGTGTTCCAGGCCGGACCTTCTGACTGAGAATCGGGCGAGAGAAAAATATCCGGGCAAGGAGCATATATCCAAGCCCAGAGATCCAAACTTTATCGTCCATAGGCATTATTAACATGTTTTCAGTCCCCCATGGCCATTCCTTTGAGAATATTGGTCACCTATAGAAGGTTTTTGCTTCCTTTACCTATGGTTCTCAAGCGTTAGGTGCGTCAGAAGAATGTGTAATCGTACCTGTTTACTCAAGAGGGTGCGAATTGAAATGATACATCAGCCCAAACTATTCCGAGTGTTTTCATCGATAAATTCTAAGGCTAATTTTAGAAATAAAGGCAAATTAATCTGAGAAATTCATATCACAATGGGAAATCTGCAATTCATAGAGAGTGCTGAGTATTTACAAAATTAAAGTCTGTTGGACCAAGAAACGTCCACGGATCTAGTTTGAAGCAATTCTCTTAAAGAACTTTATCCTTTTTATCTTGATCAGGAGAATGAGTCATCAAGAGTATACTTGTAAATTAACTTGCTATTAACTGAGGCAATTTTCTTCTCTTGATGAAACCACCACTTCCCAAAATTTTTCCATTTGAGAAAATATGAAGCTTGAGCTACTTTTAAGCTGGTATTCAAGATTTTTAATTAACCCTGTACCAGACTTCATTGATGCACTAAAGTATTATCCTGAGTTTAGCGCCATTCCTTATTAAGAAACGGACGAGAATTAAAAACTTAGGTTCTCTTGATTTGAGTACCCGAAGATGAAACCAATGTTTTTTAATAGTATTGATGCCATATGTAGCATATATAATCATCTTAATTTTAAAAAATGCAAAATAAAAGGTGAAATATCCTATGCTGTCATAATCTTTAAGTGTTGTCTCGTAGGGGATGGTGCAATGCTGATTTTGGGTGATTGGTGCAAAATTGTGTATATTATGTTAAAATTATTGGTTAGGAGATATCTGTGGCTTTTTAAATAAAATTCACGATTAGGATGCCATATAATCTTGCATTCGCAAGTGAGATAATTTATATATTCACGTCCTAACGCAAAGTCGAGCGCACGGAAGGAATGTTTTCCCACTCAGATGGAAAACATTCTAATTGTCACCAGGGACGGCACAACAAGTTTTGTACTTTCAACGCCGACCTTTTAGACCTTCAACACTTTATATCTAAACTTAATCTTTTACCATTTAGCATATTCAAAGTCCGGTAAATAATTACCATCTGGATTCCACCTTTTATTTGGCTTATAAGTTACTTGAAATATGTAGATGTATAATTATTGTGTACACCATTATTGTTTTTGAAAAAATAATAACGGATTGGCCTTTGAAAATGTTATAACGGAATGCCTTATCCAGCCAGTCTGCTTGAAAAATAGGATCAAACGTTTAAATATAGTTTTAATTATAACATTTTATTTCGGATAAAAAACGCTTATAAACGAACAGAAAAAAGGTTACAGCAAATCAGTGAGCTGTAGCAAGTGTTTTCTTTTCTGGCGTTTTTAATTTATAACTAAACTTTCGGCTAGCACCAACCGGTGGCTATACCGCAGAATTTCCCCGCTCACCCTGTCTCTGGTGTCTCTCCCCATCTTCCATTGACCTTTCCCTACATCGCCAACTTTTGTGATTTCTTCGATTCCTCCCTCTCCTCCTTTTGTTTTTTCCAACTCACAAGAGACCTCCTCCACCCCACCCTTCCCAAGCATACTGACACGTATTATTTTATGAACACTCCTAACTCCTTAGCTTGCCACTTTTCATTTATCCTGCGATCAAAAATGGTGGTGGTCACCATTACCGCTCCCCGCTCATTTATTCGTCCTCCGCAAATATTAATCCCTCTCCCGCATCAACAAACCCTCCACTATTCCTGGAAATATCGCTCGTTCATCTTTCCCATGAATTTTGATTTCAATAACCCTTAATCTTTTGGGCGTTCACCCTAACTCTTTGCGTACCCTGTTAAAAAAACATTTTGTCTTTTTTTCCGCCCTTCATCATTCATGCGAGTGTTCCTCTTTCCTTAGTTTCGTTCTCCCATCCAGGGGCAGGGTAGGCGTGAGGAAGAGAGAGGAAATAAGCCTTCCCGCTAGCTTTGAAGCACGGGCTGCCCATATCGCCCCAGGCCACCCTCGAAAGCCCGGCCTTGCCTAATCCCATGAAACATTCTCTTCCCTTTACCTTTCGTCGTCCAGGAGAGAGTTCACCTTTAAATCAGCACTCAACCCTATCCCTGTGCACAACATACCTCTCCGATGTCAAAGATAAGGGAAAAACACAGCCACTCTATTCCCTTGACTCCAGAAAATTCCCAATTCCCATAAAATGCCTTCTTCGAATGATACCCCCACGCATTAAATAACTGTTTCTTATTTCCACCCATCTCCTACTCTTTGGCCTTCAAAAGTGTTTATTTCCTCCGTTTGGTTGCTATGGTTATTTATCCTTCTTTGCTGTGGAGATGAAGTTCGCTATTGGCATGTCTTTCGCATGCGTACACGTACACGATCACCGATTTAAAACGAATTAATGAAAACGACCTCACGTCAGCGATCTCTACATCTTCCAACCAAGCTTCTACGGTTGTGCCGGCTTCTTAACCCCTTCACGGTTCTAACGAGTTACTCTCAGCTACAGAGACCGGCGCGGCATCACCTTCAATTTCCTCGTCTTCTGGTTGAGTGATAAAAGAGCCCTTCTTTCTCGTGGGATTTGATTTTGGAATTTAACTCATTTTTCGCCATGCTTTTTTACCTATACTTTTACATTAGTGTATGGGTGTTCTTTCATCCGCTGTTATTTGAAAGGGATATGTAACATACAAAATACTATGCTATACGCTAATTACGGAAGTAATAGCGTTTAATGATATGATGATAAAATATAAATGCAATGTTCCAAAGTAATATATCAAAATGGTAATGAAACTAGAAATCACTCAATGAAACTAGAGTATCACAGTTTTTATACTTCGTACTGCATTAATTCACAAACTGCAATTGCTTCAAATGATTTTCATGTTCTTAATTTCATATGTGCAATGCCAAAGCTTTCAAAAGCTCTGCTTTACTTACACTGCGTACCACTCACATGCACAGCGTCTCGGTACGAAGTTAAATAATTACTCACAGGTACCCCTAATCGACTCTCACCGTGAATGGTAAAGCACCAAAACTGTAAATGGAAACAAAAAGGTGTCATTTGTAATAGGCTCTCAAACTATATATCAAGGTATGGAATGTTTCTTTGAAATTGTCGTTACTTTAAACTGTAATAATTACATAATGAAACGATATAATTTTAGAGTCCATCATTAGACGATATCCTTCTCATGCTTTTCACTGTAAAGAGATGCATTTTTTGTCATGAAATCTAATTTAGTCAAGACCTCTATCCTATTCACTAGGCACTATCCAATTCACGATCGGAAAGGAAATTCTCGGGAACAAGTTATAAAATGAATGAAGTTGCCGCTGGCTCCCTCCAAGGAAGCATCCTTTGGCCTTGCATTAAAATGCCACATCAAACTCTTTGTCGAACTTCTTATCTCTTCGAAGGCTCCCAAAATATCCCAAATATCCATCGTCCTCTATGTTCAACCGCGTTTCATTCCATTTTCAAACATGGACGATCCCCTCCTTCAACGTCTTTTACTTACCGAACTCTCAGTACAATGTAGGAACGGAAAAAGTTAGAGATCGTACCACCGCGCCGTGCCGCAGGGGGCATTTCCTACTCTCTCGGTATCGGGGAGCAGAGAATTAAGGATCCGCCTTCGTATTGACCCCGTTCTATGACGCAGACTTTTTTTAGGTCATAAATATATCGACTTTCAAAAAAGTGTGCGCTATTCATTACATCAGCTGGCTTCTTTGTTTGAGACTTCCACTCCTGCAGATCTTAGACGTAAATTTCATTTGTTGTGATCGAAAAATATCCCCTCCGTCTATAGCTTCATCTATAGCATATTGGGTCTCAACCGTGGCCAATTTGTCCTCATAGTTTACGTTATTCGTCTCGTTTCTCAACCAATAGAAGCCCGAGGTTACATGCTCAACTCGAAGATATTAGCTCCCAGGTATTTAGTGAAATACGTTTTCCTCCTTTTACTATCCACATTCACTGTAATACAATTGAAGGTCGCTCTTACATTTAGCTTCAAAATTGGATATTGTGGTTCATAGGGGATAAGATCTCGTAAGGATCAATTAATAACCCTTACACAAATATTGAATAGAGGATATATTAAATTAGAATATTTAATTCTATCTGGTAATGAATCCTAAATGTATCTTTTAGTTTGGTTAAAATAACACTCTAAGCTTCAATTTTGGAATTGACTGAGATAGTTATTTTCTCTCTGTAGTAAAGATATATAATCTAGAATTTCTAAATTACCTAATTGGATGGAAACATTAATGATTCCAGCTGGCCGTATCCTCAAATCTAGTGACACTCTGCAAATTTCCGGTCAAGTATGTGAAATAAATACTCATGTATCGCCTCCGATCACCGTACAAGGTAATGTTCTCTAGAGAAAATCAACTATATATTTTTTCCTTCCTGACAGTGTTACTTCGTGACGATCACATTCTCTAAAAAATAAATAAATAAATATTTAGTGATAGAGTCCTTCCGCCGGAATTTTTAGCGGAAAACTTCTTAGCTAAGCGGGGTTTTGGGGCATGGTGTTTTTAGAGTTGGCAAGAAAAAATGAGCGCTTAAAATCTCTTTGGAATAATATGCAGTCAATAACTCTACAAACAGAAACCAAATGCCATTTCTAAGTGCTCCATCGCCAAAGGTCAATATGCTATAAACGCTGCATCTCGTTCCTCAAAAGATACATCTGCTTTATTTTAGTGGCACTCATTGGGTTCCGCCTCACCATTGACACATATTGCCTGTGAAATAGCATCAGGCATTGCGGCCTTTCGTTCGCGAGCGTTTGCTCAACTGTTGTTTGTCTCAATTTTTCGACGCTGTCCCAACCTCCTCATTGGTTCTCCTGCTGCCTTATGTATTTTTTTGGATTCCTCATTTAGATTTATTTCACTAGTTTTAATTGCTGGTGATGCTTTTTTACCCTCATACTTTGACGATAATGGGACGTATTAAATTTTTTGAGACATATAGTCCAAATTCAACACTTTATCATTTACCCTGAGGAAGATGGCAGACTACGTCGTCGAAATGTTGGTGCAACACACCAATATCACCCAGTTGGAAACCCGAGAAATCTACATCAATCTTATCATTGTATATTTTTTCAATTTCTTTCCACAATTTTCAATATTAGTAAATAATTTATTTGTAGGTACTTATCATCTGTCAAACGATATTTCACGTAATTTCTAAGCGTACGCGCTCTCAAGCCACTAATTTTTCCGCGGGGCGAACCGTTAATATGCTGCTATAAATAGTCGGCTTTGCTGTGGCAACGTGTGAAGTCATGCGCTCATATTTCACACTGTGGAATGTGTCTACATCTTTTTTCTATTACATAAAGTATTTTCTTTTGTATATTTGCGTAGTTTTTTTTAAATATTATTGTTTTTTTTTTGGTATATACAAAATTGCAACATCGAATATCACAGTGCCCTTTCTTACAAGACTAGTGGCGTAGGACGTCTTCTGTCAAATTATTTTGTTAACTAAACATACTGTTATCACATGGCTATAACATTCCTCGAAATGCATGACCCAAAGTTGTTCGGAAACTAGGTAAAATGATTTCCAAACAATTAATTGGGTTAAAAGATCTTTCCTTAAACGGTTGAAAATCCACGCTTCTAACGACCACATGAAAAGAGACAAAAAAAATCTCTCACCAGACGAAAAATACCAGGCCCCTCCCATTCCAGATCTGTTTCGGGTCGGCGTGGAAAAACTGCGAAAAACTCAAAATAACGCTCACTCCATAAAATGCCAATGCAATTAAAACCGGCTGATAAAAGTGTTCTCCCTGTACAAACGATTGAGCCCCAAAGGCAGGGGAACTGAAAATGATACTTTTACCAAAGTAATTCGCTCCAAATTGCTAGAAATGGGGTCTCAAACAACCATAGTCCAGTCCCCTTTCCATGTCATGTCCTTGGAGCCCATATCGTTGATCCTCGCAGCGGATTCAACAGACCCACACAAACATAACGCACACCATTTGGCATTCCAGCGAGCAAAGCAACCGCGAGAGCGTCCTCCACCACCCACCCACTTCTCTCCCCTTCTCCTTTCTCGCCCCCACCTATTTTTCTTTTCCCGACTCTCTGGTTTCATCCCCTGCTGGCTTATGCTATCTCTTTTGGCACTCCCGTCATTGCCCACCTCCCATCCCCAGCAGCAAATGGGCCGTGTCAGTCAATGGGGTCGCTCCTTCGGCCTTGTCCAACACTGCCGTGATTTGGATCGTCAAATGTGTCAAGCGCTCTAACGCCGCTGTTTCCTTCGGAAATATACTGTTTTTTAACAAACATCTAAAATAAAAAAGGAAGAGCTAGGCCAACTAGACCGGAAATACACGTATTATAGTTTGCCATCTTTCCCGTAAAAATGCTGAACATATTCAGTATCAATCAAAATGATAAAAACAAGATGTATTGTCAATGTGTTCACGTGCAAGAAATATAAAGAAATATGTAGCACTTAAATATTGGCTTTCAAATTAAATGCTTTAAGTACCCATTTTATACCCAGAAAATATAATTAAAGTATGAGATTATTTTTCAAACTTCTATGAACTGTAGGGAAGAAAACCTACCTTTGGAAATAGAGTCGTTCCCCTGACACGAGATGCAGGCACTTTTTTAATTCTTAGAAACTGCATGTCCCTGAAGATGGCTTGACAGCCGAAACCGGTCGTTCTTTTTCAAATAAACAGTGGAAATCACAAAGTCTCTTCATTGCTGTTAAAAATAGGTGTATAAGGTGTTGCATAGTCAAAGGTTAATTGAGGCTAATTGCTATATGCTTTTCCCGTAAAAATACATAATTCAGGCCACCATTAAAAGGATCTTTAGCTAAACCGGCTATGGACAGGGTGGAAAGTTTAAGTTTCACTGTGCTTGGAATTTGAATAAAAATTTCCTATTAAAGTTTAATATTTCTTAAAGAGATTACTTTGCCGAATAAGAAAAATGAAAAGAATCCCCATTTTACTTTCCCCTAAGGCTTTTAAAAAGTTTTATCAAAAAGTAAACTACGTCTTAGACTTCTTGACACAAATGAAAACTTTAATAAAAAACTTGTTCCACTCCGTGAACACGGTGCATATAACGGACAAACACAGCCTTTTTATTTTATATGATCCAGCTAATTGAAAGTAATTCTTTCTTTAATAATATACGAAAAATGACGTTTTTTGAAAGCTGGGATAAAAAACTCTTTAGAAAACTTAAAGGTTATCGGCTAAGGTTTTTAATTTATTTCAAGGTTTAGCTGTACACAACTCTTTTAAACCTGACGTAAGATAATTCATATAAAGAGATCAGCTCCTGCCATTTTCAACAATGTGCTCCTCTATCATATGCATTTGAAGTCTTCAAACAGTTACGCGACACAGGAAGTAAACCATATTAGGAGTTAGTTCTTCTTCAATGTTTGATAATGTCTATCAGAATAAAAGTTTGCAAACATAGTAGATCCTCATATTGAAGGGAAAAATAATTAATGGCCAATTTCTACATGTAATAACAGTTTAGTTTTAAAAATTATTTTGCTATAAAAACCCTAAAATATACTTTCCATTTCAAAATAAAATTGTGCATTTAATTTCAGACAAATTAGTCATGAGAATAATAAAAAAATCATAAAATCATGAAAGATAATATGTTTTCATTACTTCATTAGTATACTTTTAATGAAGAAATTACATGATAAAATACTTACTTCATTATTTAGAGCTTTCGATTGAATATTAAAAGATATGTGTTAACTAAACTTAGTCAAAAGCCATTGACGATTTGAGAAATTGATATCAAATAAGAAGGAGGAAAAAAAGCAATCTATAGGAGTAAAAAAACTCTCCCAGATATATTCCGAAACACTTCGAAAGTAATTCTACGAATTTTCACTGATGATATTGGTAAATGCTAAAATGTATGAATATAAACTTGAAGTTTGGTTGAGTAGGGAGTCATATTTTTAAAGAAATTATTTAATAACACAAAATCTCAATCAATGACTGAATTCATCAAAGACAGTGAGAAAAAATTGAAAAAAATTAGGAAGTGGGTCTCATTGAGATGCAACCAAATATAATTATATCAATTTTAAGTAAGTTACATAAAGTCCTAAAGCAATGGGGAATTTTAAAAGTATCCCTAACTATTTGTACCTTAGCCGAATATAGTTATCAGCACTATTTTCTCTTTAAATGTTAATTCACTCTCAACATTATCCAAATATATTCAATGAAATATCTTATTTAAATGAACCACACATGCTAAATGTTTGCAACTGAGATCCCATAATGTAATTTTTCCATTTTAACTACACCAGTAAAATAAAATGTGAGACCGAAAGGAGAATCATGCACCGTTTACTCTTGGGTTAGGTGTTGGGTTACGAGGGGTCTCCTCCACTCCCGAGATGAGAAACCAGGCCAATTTGTTTGCGATGGAGGAGGTGGGGTGGTCAGTAAGGAGGCGGCGCGGCGGTAGACCAGCACTGAGGGGAATGAGGGAGCATGACGGGGAGCCGTGCAAGCGAGTGTTTATTTAGAAGACCTTATTAGGTGATAAAATTAAATGGGCAAGTATACATGACTGGGTATGTCGGCCATGACCGTGGAAAGATGTTCCAAAAACAACCAGAACGTACGGAATTTTGCCATTGGATGGTGAGAAGAGAGCAAAGGCATCGGAAGGAGGCTGAGTTAAAAAGGAAGGTTTAAAATATCATAGTGAGGAAGGAATCAGCAGCCGTGAGGCTCTTAGGTGGATTTGAGTTCTCAAGAGTAAACACATGTATATAAAAAAAAGTATGGGTAAACATTCCGGAACACAGCAGTAATTATCCTCTGAAATATTATTTTAAATCACTGGAGAGATAAAACGAAGTAATTTAATAAGAAATGGCGATTTTTCAAATATTTTACCGCAATTGACGTCCTTATTTGGTCCTTTGAAGCTTATGTGAAATTGCTCCATGAAATAATACAGTGCCTTTATGCCTCAATATAATATTCTTTCACTGCTAAAGAAATAAGGAAGAGCATACAGATAGAGAGATTCCTTTTGATTTGAAATTTTAATTATGAATTTTTATCGACAGTCGGTCCGATATCCAAATAAAATTCTCCAATGGAATGGCAGACCTAATGTATTAAACGTGCGTTTCATAAATACTTTTTTATTACTTTTAGCTCCAACCCTCTCCTTGTAACACGAATGATTAGAAAGAACGACATATTTTCTTTTGATTTCAGCTTTTATATTCAGCCAACTGAGGAAGAGATGGAAGCACCGCAAACGGTTAGCTTTTGGAAAGAGGCATGAAATACACGAAGATTTGGAAAGTTAGTAGAACACGCCCGGACGATGGAGGACAGCAATAAAGAATGGGTATGAATGCGGTCGTCCCCAGAAAGTTATGGCCTGCTTAGCATTGCGGGATGATAAACTTCTCGCACCGCAACCACTGAGACACGAAAAAGGGGATGAAACGTTTTAAGTTTATTTTAAATCTGGCCATTTCTTATCGTAGATTTTGCACCCTCGCATCAACCCCAGCTACATTTCTTCAACTAAATTTCTCCATTTTAAGCCTTGCAAAAGAAAGAGAGAGAGAGAGAAGAGCTGCTTCAGCGTTTGCTTCTCTCCTTTCTCGTGGCATCGCTTCTGTCTCCCGCAGCAAGAGCTGTGTCACTAAGGAGTGAATCGTTCATTTTGAACTATTCTTTAACATGATTTAAATGTACTGAACCACGTTCTCCGTTCATGTGGTCCATAATAAACCAAATCAATCTGTTATAGATCATTCATGATCCGCGTGATTCTGGTTTGCGTGGTACTGTCATCGTGAAATTAGAGTTAGAAATGACAGACTGGTTGGCCTTAGGGGAGCATTATTTCTCATGCTTGTTTTCACAATGAGATAAACTTTTACAATGAGATCAACACTTGAGACACAACACAATGAGTGCGACAAGGTGGCGTCGGGTCGGCAAGGACGGAAGCTGGTGGCAGTCTTGCGGGTTCTCGCCGACTGGCCCGGGTGCGGAGGGTGTAGGGTGGATGGCAGTCTTGCGTTCGCCGCCTGGGCCGGGAGCGGAGGGTGCAGGACGGATGGCAGTCGTGCGTTCGCCGACTAGGCCGGGAGCGGAGGGTGTAGGGTGGATGGCAGTCTTGCGTTCCCCGACTGGGCCGGGAGTGGAGGGTGCAGGGTGGGTGGCAGTCTTGCGATCGCCGACTGGGTCGGGAGCGGAGGGTGCAGGGCGGATGGCAGTCTTGCGTTCGCCGACTGGGCCGAGAGCGGAGGGTGCAGGGCGGATGGCAGTCTTTCGTTCGCCGACTAGGCCGGGAGTGGAGGGTGCAGGGCGGATGGCAGTCGTGCGTTCGCCGACAAGGCCGGGTGCGGGAAGCGAATTCGGGCAGGGCAGTCTTGCGCTTCTCGCCGACTTGCCGAGGAGCGGGGAAGGCTTGTCGCGCTCGAGGCCGACATAGCCACGGTACAGGGTGGGGATGAACTCCCCCGGGTCTTACCGTCTTCTCCGTATATACCCAATTTTAGGGTGCAGGGGGTGGCGAAAGGGGGTGCGTGGGTGGACAAATAGGGGGTGCAGGGGATGGAAACGGGTGAGCAGGGCGTGGTGAGAGGGGGGGGGCAGGGAGTGGTGAAGGGGGCAGGGGGTGGTGAGAGGGTGGCGACCTTCCCGGGTGGCAAGAGAGGATGGACGGCGTTCAGACACTGACCCGCGGTCCAGGATGGCCCACCCTGGCCGGACGCTTCACTCCTTTGTCTCAACGCCTCTCCGTCACCCAATGAAGCGCTCGCCCCGACCTCGGAGTCCGAAAGGGGTTGGAGGGGGGTGGTGGCTCCCTGGAGCGCCCAAGAGCGTGTGTACCCTACCGGTGGCCTGGCCACGTGTGGCCCGCGCGACGCAGTCCTCCATTTCTTGGTTCACATACTCTCTGGACGCCCCCGAAATCTCTTTACCGCAGTAGGATTGATAAGTGATAAAGAAAAACTTGATTTTCACAAGCCACTCATTATGTATCGTATGATTTGTGAAGAATTATAGAGATACTGGAGAATCACCTTATTTAAAATGGTTTCCGGATTTTTATTCATGTGAAGGTCATGTCAACGTGGGTTCAAGCGTCATTAACTATAAAAAAATATGTAGAAATGAGATGGAGGCTAGTGGGTCAGGAAATAGCAATTACATGAGAATCTCCTTAAAGGAACTAATTAAAAGATTTAAAAAATCTCTGCCAAATATTTGCTCTACAACGTCACCTGAACCTTCATTACGTTAATTTCGAGCGTGTAGAAGTTACGGGCCGTATCCAGAAACCTCACTACTGCTGGATACGTCATCAGATGGTGACGTAGCTGCTATAGCGGCCGAGCTCCGCTACGATCACTCGCTGCAAAGTCTAGTGAGGTCCATGCCATGCTACTCGCTACAAGTAACATGGCCGCCGGATTTCGTCTGCTTATCGTCTCGCATTTATAATTAATAATTACTGACGTTTAAAGGGCTATAAGCTCATGATAATCATTTCTTATTATATAAAAATATAGTATGAATGCTTCAACAACGGACTTTGATGCTGATGAATTAATATTTTACTTAACATAACTATTAATAACTTCCGTCAACAATACCGTGATGAAACCTCTTCGGCTTCACCGTTTTAATTGCTATTAACTTCCGAACGGGTCCTGTCATGACTTGAAAACCATTTATAATTAAAGAAAAACAAATTATGTACATATTTAATGTCTTGCCCTGATGCACGTGAAATACTTTTTTTACATAGGTAAAATAACTACTGTCAACACAACTATGCTGAAACCTCTTCGGCTTTGCCGTTTTAATAGGTATTAACTTTGGTATGGACCGTGGCTTGCCTTGTAAACCATTTATATTTTTATATAAGTGCTCAAAGAAAGTTGAAATCACCGCTTTGTGTCTGTGAAATTTACAGTTTGCGTAAAATACTCAAAACAAGAAAGCCGTCTTCCAGCCAGCTCTATCCATACTCAGTTACTGCTAGTAAAAGTAATGTGAGTTCCAAGCCATGGAAAACCATGTACAATTACGTGTAAGCGTACCTAAAACGTGTAATTTTGTTACTGAAATTATGAGTAAAAGTTTATGGGAATGTCTCAGAGATAGATGGATATGGCATAGTGCTTCTATGTCCGTTGACAATATCTCGTTACATTCATCTCATAATGAATGTCATGTACATCTTTGGGCGTTATAATGCAATGCATATTTGAATATCCCACTACACAAATGCGATCGACAGTTGTACGTGTATATTTGTCACCCACCATGACGAGTGATGTTGGTGAGGCGAAGGATTATTCAATAATAGCTACCTTCAAAAGAAATGAGAGCGCATACTTTTCGTAATTAACGTCTAGATTTAACAACATTTTATTTAAAAAATCACCTATAAAGTCGGTGCCGACACTTCGTGAGCAAAACTTGATGGGGTATTGCTTTCCCACCCAACTTGGCGCCTGGTACACCGGCCGGCTTGCCCCGGCGCGCCGGCAACTACCCGGCCCCGGCACTACCGCCGCGGCGGTAGTGCCGGGGCCAGACGGCAATCATCGGCGATCGGCAGTATACTATAGTCGAGACGCATGGTACCTAGGTACTTGTCTATAGAGTTTCCCGAGCGCGCAGATCGTCATCATGTATCGGCAGGTACTCGATGATAATTTTGCCAATTTTTTGAGGCATTTAGTACATAATGAAGGCCATCAGATTCCGAGAAGAAACTTGAGGGACCGGGAGAATCCCATGGAAATACTAACGCAGCCGTTTTCTTGGACTCCAATAAAGCTTTCCTCGCGACAACTAAATTTACTATTAAATTCTTCTCCTCCGTGGAAATCCTGCTCTCTTCTCCTGTCTCCATTTTGTTTACTAACAAAGCCACGTTGAGAATTCGTTATTCAATTATCGCCCTTAGTTCCTCCCGATGCCCGCATCTAGGGGAACATAATGTCACTACATTCGTCTACGTCATCAATGTAGCCCAAAATAAATGTGGCAACACTGCCCCCCACCAATTTGGAGCGATTTGGAGTAGCGGGGTTTCTGGATATAGCATGCAGCAGCAGGCTCCGCTGCAGGTTCAGCGCTGTTTCTGGATGCGGCCCTACGGTGGCAGTTAGTTTGAAATTCGATTCCCTTGGTTGGGCGTAGAAGTTAAATTGTCATTGAAATTTCTTTTCAATACTATTTTATGATTATTCCTTTTAGTTTCTCTCTCATTGGGAGGAAGAACACGTTACCACCATCAATAAACTGAAGTTTTGAAACACCCGTTTTATATTTAATGAAATGGCTACGGTCCATGTAAGCTAAATAAACCTTGTGATTGCATGCAGAATACTCCGATAAAAACATTACGTAATTGAATTTACTAATGACGATCATGAAGTTGCATGAACATTGCTCCAAACACCGTGAAATATCAAATGGGGATTAATGGAAAAGTGTATAATCACGATTAAGATTGTGCAGGGGCTGTGAAAAAATATTCCAGTCAAGCAAGTAGGAAGGGCATTTATCGTCTTGGCATAATATGTAGAGAAATTGAACCACCATAAACACACTGGATTTACTCGATAAAATGTTAGGAATCACAAATAACGTGAGAAATAAATGTTTTTTTTAGATGAGGCGAAGATAAAAATATTTTTATACAAATATATGAATCTATGTTTTATTCGATAAATCCTTGAATAACAAAGAGTAATAGTCATAATTCCTAAAGAAAGCCTTTTACTCTAAACGTTCACAAGATCAATAGCGGAAAATTTAAAAACATGAGCAAAACTTTTATGTGCCTTATTTTCTATTTCCAATGTCACGACATCGGTTCATTTTAGGAGTAACAAAATATTCCTGTGATAAGTTAAAAAAAATTACCAAAAAATTTTCCCTAATAAAATAATATCATGCGTTCATGCCCTAATGCAGTGACAATGAATAAATTAATTATAACAACAAGTTCTATGCTTTCAGTATAACAAATTGGTCCACTGTCACATTGTAATTTATTCAATGTACTCATAGGGCCTTTTCTTGTTTTTCATAAAAGATGAGCCTGCTACTTGAATGCAACTAAGGGTTCCAATGGAATTGAAAAAATAGAATACCGGAGAATATAATTTGAATATATTTACTCCATTTTATAAATATATTTAGATTTTTAAAAAATTGCAAGTGATAAACAAAGTTTTGGCGAGAAGAAAGCGGAAAATCGTGTAATCAATCAGCTTATTCCAAACCCGAAAAGTTTTGCGCGCTTCCTCCGCGAGGCATAACCATTGATGAATGGACTAACAGACTTCCTGAATATGTATCCCACAAAATATAAAATAGTTATCAACTGTGTTATGATTGGGTGAAGACTGTAATTGTTAAAAGCACGAATATTTCACTGAAAACGATCAGACTGATCAACCACGAATCCAGATTGATTGACCTCTTCAATTAACTGATCGGCGATTTTCACAATCCAATCAATGTAACTGAGACCCGTTTAAATAATCCATTTATTGCTTTTGAAAGCATAGAAGAGACGTATATCCACCTCAATTTCAACATTTCCACAATTCCGTCGAGATCCTGTATGGTGTGGAGGGGAGGGGTATCCCTTAAACTATTTGAACAATTATCTTTTTTCCCAATTCCCCCCAACAACCAATCTCCCCAGTCATGGCACCCGGCGCACGTCTTCGATCCACGGCTCCATTACTTAGCGAGCGGTATGATGCTCTGTCGATGGCAAATAAGAGTCCTTTGCTCCGAGTCACGTCGTATTGCTAGCATAAAGCTGGCGCTGGCCCTTAATAAAATAGAGGAGTAAAAAAATAAACCAAACGAGCCCTATTGGAGTAAATGCCCCTCGGCGTGGGTCGGCGCTAAGCGGGTTTAATTTTTCACGTGTCCGGAATAACCGATCGGGGGATTAAGAGTTATGTTGCCTCAAATCTTCTCTCTCATCTCTCACTCGGCTATCGACTCACCCCTGATCGTGTACCCACCCTCGGATCTCCAGAGCCATATTCTTCAGCGGAGAAAGGGAGTGGGAGTGAATCTCACCTCAGCAATGACGACACGAAGCATGGAACTGTGAGTCACGAAGGTAATTCTGGCACGTTCTGACATGTTTACCACTATCCTTCAAAGTGCCTTACTAGAGTGATCTAACTTTCTTTGAGGCTGGAAACTAGAAAAATCAGTTGCCGTATCCAGCAGTATGGCTCTTTTACGCTTTACGGATTTATTTTTCAGGATTGTACTTGAAAATATTAACTTCCAGCTAAAACGTATTTTGCTGGAGATAAACTACCGGAAATAAATTTAACTTTACAAGCAACAGAAAATTTTCCCAGTATTTTCGTTTAACATGCTTCGATAGCTAAGGCCAGTTGACTTCGATAGCCAAGGTATATATTGTCTGCCACTTCAGACAGAGGCAACAGCACTCAGACAAATTGAAGGATCATACCTCCAAATTCGAGCAGAGCCCAACGAAGAGTAAGATGATAAAATATGCCCTTATATAATGTTTTAAGTACATGAAACCCTAAGAATTTGTTTTATCAAAATTAATAAAATTCTCTATAAATATTTTCCACTTCTTAAGTTATTTTTTTTTCAAGTATTATTTATCAAGCAAGAGCATGTTGTAACCTTCCATTACTCAATTCAGATGGGCAACAAATACACCGAAATCACTAGATCTACGAGAGGCTGTGATACTAAGAACACATTTTGTATATTTATGTTATATCTTGCATATTCCACCATTCGCCGGAGATATGAAATCAGGAGTTGGAAAGTTATCAGGCTCCCTCACCCCGTCCACCACCGTCCATAGGTGAGTATCCAATTTAAGATACAGAATCTGGCGAGTCTCTAACCTTCATGTGCCTATCTGCCTTTCTATTCTCTCCATATCATCAATAGGCGTGTGCCGTGCCGTCCCTTCCACGCTAAAACCCTTGGTCCGCATTTCATTTACACACTTCGCCCTCTAGCCTCATCTCGTCACCACCGTGGACAACGCTGTCTCTCACACTCTCCCCACGACGGCAACTCTGGCCAGTTAATTTCCTCCTCCATCCGCCGGAGGCCGCCTCCAATCAGGCCCGCCACATGACGTCAACCCCACCCCTCTGCCCCTTTCTCCCGTGGGGTAACTTTTTCCTTCCAATCCCGCGTTCGTTCCTCACTCTCTTATCCGGAAAGTTCCCAGTTTCACCCCAAGAAACACCCGCCCCGGGCGAACGGTGACCTTAACTTTCCCTTGCATATGACGTTATCTACACACTCTTCTTGTTTGAGAGGTTCTCTACAAAATTAAATGAGCAAATTACCTAAAGGGCATGGTGAAAAATCCTCGGAGAAGTTTATGGGGGATGGAAGATTACGTCAGTTTAAAAAAATCATTGAGAGCAGCTTGTGGGACGTTTTGGGACAATGTCCACGGCAGATCCTCCATGTTTGTCTTCATATTTTCGCCAGCAGAACCAAGCGGGAATAAATCACCTAAAAATAGTGTTCACGATGAGGTGTTCTTCAGTGCTACAAATGATTAGTATTTTCACTATCATTGTTCTGGCTTTTTCTATCCTTATTTCTAGAGGTGTTTGAAAATGATTTTATTTTTTTCTGAAATTTGTTGATTTGAAAACCAAATTGTCGAGTATTGTGTTTTTATTATGTTTTCTAAATTTGGTGTTACCAAGTGAGATAATACTTTCCCAAATTCAAATTCATGGCATCGCTAATGGACCGACTGGGTGCAAGTTTATCAGATCTCCATCTTTCCGACCTTGCCACTTCATCGTCAATATGTAAGAATATGTAGGGATATTTTTGAAGCTAACTTATGCCATCGTAGCCCTAAATATCATATGCCCACACAAATTATTTTAAAGCCGAGGACCACTTACTTTGGAGGAGTTTAAATTTCCGAACACGTTCATAAGTCAAAAAAATGCTTCCATTTTGACGGTATCTACATGAAATCAAGTGATATCCTTTACATGGTGCAAACTAATGGATTCTTTATTAGTGAAATGATCACTATCGTCTAAAAGTTTTCTGTCAATAAATATGTAAAAGAAATCTATCAGCTCCTCAATCACTATTCCTGGAAGAAAGACCACCGTATTCCTTGCACTTTTCACCATATTATGGGCGGGCGTTCTATCAAATAACTGAGGATCATAGTACCACTTGGTTTGATATTTTAAGTTGGATGGAATTCACTCAAAATCTCTCCATTGCATTTTTCTTGCTCTGTTTCTCGAAATAATTCTGGGTAGATACCATCTTCATAATTAGAAAGATCTCTTATAACGTCTTCTTCTTCATCTGTACAAATATCACTCCCTTTCTCTATATGTAAACCATTCATCTCTTCATCATCGCTGCATTCTGCAGCCAGCCTTTATTTTTGACGCTCAGAAATCTCCTTGACATCGATCTGATCAGATATACTCCCTAGAAACAATAAAAGTTTGCTAGCAAAAATATATCCGGAGCAAAATGTACCACAAAATCAATTATGGGATTCTTATGAATGGCAAAAGACTTATGTTGCATAAAATGGGTCTATTCTGAGGGACCCGTTAGCTAAAATTTTGGCAAAGTCGATATGAGACTCCCGAAGCATCAGTAACAAATTAGGTTGTGGCATTACACAGAGGTTCTTCATTCAAGCAGAGTTGGAAAGAATCTTAAGATGGTGAGTGGTACTTTGGGGGCAATGTAATGGGTTCGGTGTTACCATGGGTGATTATAGTAAGGGTGGGGAAGGCAGGTTCCTGGAAGGTGGTCTTGACGGTTTTCCCTGGGTGATATGGATACTTATCGGAGAATGGAGTCTATAACAATTTAGTTTTCTTGGTGCCCACTCTTCAGGTTCCTCCTAATCTCCAATTCTTCCCATGTGCCATCTTCCTCCCCGCCTCCATGCAGTGTAAAATTCCAAAAATGACTCACTCATTGTCAGGAAAAAACAGTCGACACCTCCTACCGGAACTCGACTAACTCATCGTTATCCTAATCACCCATGGAAATATTGAACCCATACCCACCCTCCACAGCATCACTACTCACCTTTCCCACCCTTTCCTTTGCCCTCCTACTTCCTCCATTAAAAAATAAACTGTTGATTCTAAAATAAATTCCAAAAGATTTCCTAAGGAATGAAATTTCTTACGAAATATGGAGATGTCTACCAGCCAACAGCTTTGTCGAGCAGTGGAGCGAAATTTGAAAAAAAAAAATCCTCATAAAAACTAATAATTGCTTAGTATGCAAACCTAAAACAGAGACTTGTTATATATATTATATTAGTGATTAGCACTAATAATTCAATGATAATATTGATGACTGATATCTGTTTGAGAAACATTTCTCTATCCGAAAAACATTTAAGGTACATTTATATTTCATTCGTATTAATATAAACCTATCAATTGAATAAAAAATTGATAAAATTTTAACAATACAAAATATTTGTTTCAACATTTATTCAACAAGGGTTGTTAATCATTAGAATATGATCCCCGCAGCAGTTTAGAACACCCAGAAGTATAATAAACACCTTTTGGATTTCCAGCGCCGCAAAGGTGCTTAGTTATCAGTTTGTGTAAATTTGTCGACAAA
Organism: Pyrrhosoma nymphula; assembly: GCA_963573305.1. Lineage (NCBI taxonomy): Eukaryota > Metazoa > Arthropoda > Insecta > Odonata > Coenagrionidae > Pyrrhosoma > Pyrrhosoma nymphula. Next base: position 148,197,319 of record OY754328.1, read on the forward strand.
TACTAAATAACATAAATGGAATAGCGAATAACTGTGCCCCCTTTTACTAATTTACTGTCTTTCATCAAATAATATACTACTGATGGTTTTAAAACCTTATCTTATATATTAATTTTTTAAGCACATGGAAAAACGCCACGGGCGGCGGCACCATGAATCTGTATGAGGGTTAATATCACACTTCATTCAAAATGCAAAGCAGTGTACTATGCTCTAGGCATTTGAAACAATCCAAACTCAATTGTTGAAAATCATATCATTGTAATAGATCTTTGTATCTTTTGCAGTCTCTAAGTGGATAAAACGTAGTACATACACCCAGATAATTAAAATACATTATGAAACAAATGGAGAGCATCTATGTCAACCTATAAAACTCATTGTAGTATTATTAGGGTGATAAGCTCTATAAGATGTACATACTCATTGGAAATCAGCAGTAAAATTGTTAATTGATTTCAAAAATTAGGAGACCAATAGCCAATTTTGAAATTGCAATATTTGTAAAGCACAAAATTGACAAACAATGACACCTTCTCTGCATCTTAGTCCAAAAATGCACAGAATACAGTCTCTAAAAGTTCAATGAGTATTGTTTTATAAGTCTTACCATAAAATGCAAGGCTCTTCGCCTCACCGTCAAAGACATAGTTCAGTGTCTTAGTGGATAAATGTCATGTGGTTAGCCGTGAATCTTGACCATTGCTGACACCAAATATTCCCGGGGGAAAAAGACTTGCGGAATAGCTAATGGCAGCAGTAGGGACGGTGAGATAAGGATGGAAAAATGAGGGTCATAGAGTTCTACGCATTGTTTCGGCAAACCCTGCCATGGAACTGGAAACTTTATTCAATGAAGTAGCCCCAATGTAGCAGGCACTGGAACTATGACCAATCCTCCACCGTCACCTCCACCATCATTATCAAACTATTAGGCAAACTCCCAAAAAATAATCACTTTATAACCTCTTCGGGAGTTTTTTATCTTTTCCATGAGGGAGGGTGCTAATTAGATAATAGATCTGTTGGTCAACTGTCTTCAAGATGGAGAAATGAATATGAGATCATTAGAAAGGAATTAGAGAAAACGGAGAGGGAAGAAGGGCGATGTGATTGAATGTGGAGGTAAATAAAAAGTTAATGGGAGACCGGGCAGCGATGCGAGGGACTGACGAAGAACATATTTGATGCCATGCCCTGAGACATGGACCCCATTATAGGTTTGCGCCTCGCCAGTACCAACATCAGAAACCCCAAACGACAAACGTCTGAACGAGACAAGAGATGAACCGAGACCGTTTTCGGTCGTCGCCAGTGACGCTTTGGAATGGCGAGATAAACGGATTTGACAAGAGCCCCGGTCTCGCCAATAACTTCTCACCACTCCCATCACCCCTTCATCCCTTCCTAATTTCTCTTGTGTACATTAGTAAGCCCTTCATACAAACCGCAGCTCCTTTCACCTTTCTTTGCTGGTCATTACCTAAGACTAAGCTAGCACGGTGGAAATCTGGTCGATTTCCACCACGATGTGATCGGTGCCTTTGGCTAAAGCATGAAGAAATGGTAAGGAATTCATTAAGATTTGCTCATTGCAAAGGTTCCATATGATGTGCTTCGGTAATATACACACTTGTAGTTGTTGAAAAGCAAACATTCTTAGGCCTTTCGGTAACAAATAAAAAATTGATGGTTTAAAATTACTCTATTACTCCACGATATGGATTGCAGCTAAACAAATGCTTACCATTTGACTACGAATGATCTTCTGCATATTTTAGGGAATAGAATGTATTCAGTTCCGCTATTTTCTTTGATAACATGCCCATAGAAGTAAGTCTCACTCACACTCATTCTCTACTCGGTTCTTTCCTCCCCCCTTCCCTGTTTCCTGGCTCGCTGCTGCTATGAGTACTTTCCCCCACCCAATAACTCTCCGTATTTTGACCATTGATAAACCCCCTCAAGGTTGCAACTGGTTTTTTTCCGCCCATCATTTCATGCCCTTATTTGAGCCTTGACTTGGCAGACCATACTCATCTCACGCTCTCTTCCACAAGTTACTTACTCATGGGTCACAAATACCTTTGCGGTGTTATTTTTAACCACTCCTCCCTTGCACTAACTTAAAAAATGTTACATATTGGTGACCTCCTACTTGTATAGTTGTCCATCCTTTTTTCTCTCCTTATCTTTCTCAACTCCATCCCCACACCCCCTACACCATTCGCACCACGAGAGGTAACGTCCAAGCAGCTTTCAAGTGTTGGAGGGACAAATTTCGATCTCCATCTGAAGATCAGGCAACACAGATCTCTCTCTCCCCACAACTATCCCTCTACAAACTTGCTGTGCATTAAAATATGTTCCTTCTCTTCCAGTTTACCCCAATCAGAAAGGGATCAAAACTCTCCCTACCAACCCTCTACCCCTCTACTTCTTTTCCTCCATCTCAACCCACTCCCACATTTGAACATTTTCTCTCTGTTTAAATAGGATTATTGAAACTTAAGAATCTGCCAAAAGATGGCTTATCAAAGTCTAACCGGTCGCAGATAGTAATTAAAGCGTGGATAAGTTTTGTTATTATGAATATTACAAATCATTTCGATATAAAAGTACACTCACTTCTCCTCCAAAGATGAGGAAACGTGAAACAGAAACGTTGAAAACGTGGAAGGCATACGGGACTCTAAGTCAAAAGTTAAAACTATGATTGAAGCAATGGGAACTTTGTGCTGTTGTTAGATACTGATACGAATTACATAAGTAAGGATCAAATGGAAAATATAATACCCAGTGATAAAATATAAATCCCCTGTCCCCCTATAGAACAGACTAAGTGTAGTTTCAAGTGGATAAATTATGTGAAACATCAGAAAAAGTAATATTATTATCAATAATGATAGCCTTACATGTATCGTCAGGTTTCGCAAAGAATATATATCTATAGTGGGGAAAAATAAAAGCACAATGATTCACGATGAAACACGATGAAAAGCACGATGAAAAGCACGAAGTCAAATTTCACGACTTAATGAGTATTTGATGAAATTTGAGAATATTTTCAATGTTTTGCCATTTAACATTCAGAAGGATATAATATAAAAGACAATGGAAATAAAATAACGTACAGAATTATTTACAATATTATATGTGCCTAAAAAATTCGGTACAGTATGGGTTTCAAATTGGAATAAAAAAATGCACCCCATTTTTCTGCTTTCCATCCTGCATCTCCATTCTCCAGCCAATCGAGCAACTCAATTAGCTCCAAGGCAACACCATTGGTGTATCAAACGATCAACATAGCAGAGAGAGATTTAAGACCAGTAAAGAGATAGTGATATAGTGTTCAAGTGGATTGAAGGGAAGTAGACGGAGAAACGGATATAGGTGTGAAAAACATTTCCATTCAAACCAATAAGGTGGCACGCCGGCACGCCGGCGGCCCTCGACGTGGATATATTTTTATTCAGTTCATTTGGAACGAGTGGGAAGGTGGCCGAACTGCCTTACTTATATCCTTAATCCATATCGCCATTCGTCCATGGTCTCGTCCTGCTGCATTTTTAGTCATATCTCCAGCAGAAGGGCAGCAGCGAACAAGGCGACAGAGGCCATTGCTAATATCGCTCACCCGCACTCAATCTGCTGAGTACAACTACACCCTGAGTCCTGACTCTCTCCTTACCGTTGAAATAAAGGGAGGCGATACGGTTTGAGGGGCGAGGACTTTGGAATTCAAATAACTAAGGCCCAGGCAAGAGTCACGGAGTGGCGTAAATCTTTAATTGGAGTTCCGATTCCTTCTTGGTTGCTAATTGAAGAGAATTTATAGTAGATACTCCATCCATTGGATGGCACTATGACCCTTCTTCCACTGTGCGTCATTTGTTAGGAAAAAGATATAACCAACTCCGGGTTTTTCTCCACCCTTCCTCTGTTTCCAATTCATTCCTTCCCTTACCGTATTACTCACTTAATATTATTGCCTCAAATAACCTCCGGTATTGGTCGTTTCCTTAAATAAACCAACCAAAAAAACGCAAGGCTTGGGGGCCGTGAGGGACGAAAGGTAATAAAGTTAGCTGGATTATGCCATGGATCTTACCACCTCATTCATATTAATTCTTGGGAACATCGCTCAAATCCCTTTCTGAGGTAGGAATGATTAGGTTGTATAGAGTGCTGCTTTTTAATGTGGATGTAACGGGCTAAAAAGCGGTTGGTGATGGAAATACCTCACATGATATTCGACTTTAACTTAAACGACACCTGACTTGAGAGTCACCAAAAGGGAGTACAAAAGAGGGCGTAAGCACCTTAGCCGATAAAGGAAAGGACTTAGGTTAGGTATTAGGTGATGTTTGGTAGAATGAGTATAACATTGAATGAAAGATAGACAGTGGTCCCATTCGCGTGTTTCGTAATTAGTAGGCTAATGCCGACGCGAAGCTCTGCTACTCCTTTCTGCTTTTCTAACTCTCATCCCTGCACGACAGGAAATGTATTAACCTTCCCTCACGGTATTATGCACCAATTTATCGTAATAGACTTAAACTACGTGCAAACTAACTCACCTTTCGTCAGGAATTGGCAAAAACGTGTTCATCACGGCTCTTGGTGAGGTGGTTTTGTTCTTAAATGGGGAGCGGCTTGCGTTGATTCCAATGGCGAGACGGTAAGGAGATTTCCATCAATGGGCAGCGGGATGTCTTACGAAGCGAAGGAAAGCACCTCCCTTGTCATGCCGAGGAAACCGAAGCCACCTCCATAGGTTAAACATTTGTTACCGATCTATAAGAAAGGGGCAATAGAATATTGATCAATTTGGGATTAACAAAAATCGTATTCGTACACGAACAAGAAATGTTATTTTAAAAGGCAGGGATGGATCGTGAAAGCTAAGGACCTGGAACTTCAGCGATTTGAGAGCGATTTTAAGAACTTGAGCAATGCCTACCAAAGAAATAGGCTCCATAGACCATTCTGAGTGATAACTATCTGCTTGAAAACTCAATTTTTAAAATATCTTTTTGTGTTAAAAAACAAAAATATAATGGTAGGTATTTGGTGAGTTTCAGTGGAAGTAAGTCAAGCTCAAGGTTTCAATACTTGGACTCTTCCACATAACTACTTGGTTAATGAGCAACTCGTTTCGGCTAAATGCGTTTAAGCAGAGAATAAACAGAATAACGTTTCAAACTACTGGCCAATATAAGGTTTACAATTTTGAGTGGTATAAAGAAGCTGATGTTCGGGGATTTATTCAGAATGTGAGCAAGGGAGACCAGACAAAGCATTTCCTTAAACTTTCTCAATGCAGTTCTATCACAAAGCGGTATGGATTTACCGGAATTGTCTGATACTGAAGGTGGAGCCAAAATATATGGACAACTTGACTAAAGGCCGTTCGAGAGCATCGCAGGAAGCAGTACATATCTCCAAGGAGGCCTCGGCCCACAGTGAGCTGAAGACGTGTGCACAAGAGGAACACCATATCACACTACCTGTATGTTCTGCAAGTGTTGCTGGTAGCCTCCACAAACCACACTGAAATGGTTAATTTCTTCAACTGAGTAGGGGAATGAGAAAGAAAATCATTTCATCTCTATCTGCTCACTCTGGGACGATTCCTCAAATCTTATTCATACGCGTCTCATACCCTTTCACCTTTCCTTCAACCTTCCACCTCATCCTTTTCTTCAACGCCCACTCTCAGTTCGCACAGACATGCCTCTCTACCCGAATTCATACGAAGAAAGGAAACTTCAGCTCCATCTCCTTTAAACGGTATTGGTCTGTTGGTGAAACTACACACGGAATCGCTATAACGAGACTATGCGTTATGAGTGTGCCGGTATAATATCTGAGGCGGCTATGTGTGCTGCTTAATCATATATGCTGCAGTCAACCATTGATGGAGAGACTGCATGTCGTAGGGGATTTTAGCTTGAAAACTACAGGAATTATGGCTAACCATTGTAGCAGAACACGATTTCTTCAACAGGCATGTCTGAAATTTCGAAAACACGACAGAAGACATTTTGGTGAGCGAATTCTCGAGCAATAGAAAATCTTAAAGTAAGCTATTACATTACCTTAACAACTGTAAAGTCATCACTCTAATTACCATTTATTCCAGTACTCACGAAATGTGATTTTGTTTCTCTACAGCTCATTTACGTGAAATTGTCGTTACTTACAATTTATACAAAATACAAAGCAATACAAAACTTACAATTTTGGAGACGGGCAAGCGAGGTGGCTGGAGTAATGACTTTCCATCCCGAGGACCAAGGCTTTAATTCAGACAGTAGAGTACATATAACAGTGAAATTGTAGTCCTTATTGGGTGCAAAAAAGAAGGTCATTGTGAGTAAGTTCTCAGGTTAATTATTACAGTATTAGAAGTACAATACCATGCCAGTTTCACGGAACGAACATCATCATAACTTTTAGGGGACTTTGTAATGTATGGTGTGATGATGTCGACGTCGCGCCGTGCCTGGCCGTTCTCCACCGTTAACTTACGTCTTCCCCATATAAAAAGTCTGACCCATTTACAGTGGCGCAAATGAAATCCGATTTGATCTTCTTCTAATAGCTACCAGCTTTCTGCTGACCCTCTTTCAATCTCTTCTTTCTCTCTCAGAAAAGCATCTACTCGATGATATATGAAAGGTGTAGTCCGTGGGGAAATGGCAGCAGCGTCTGAGAACCCTTTCCTTCACTTGCTCTATCCAGGACCCCTATTAAGAAGTCCTTCTGGATGTTTTTGACATCCATAACTAAAGGCGATACATCCAAAATTAATTTCAATACCCGCAAAATATTCCCATAAATTCCATGCACCCATCACTACGCCTGGACCCGGGTTGAGTCCCCCAAAGACCGTCATTTAATCATCCTGTCTCCCCGCTGTGCCAATTGCCTCTGGTATGAGGACAGAGGAACAACTCTTAACTCTGTCCCACAAAAGGCAACACCGCATACCTTCATCTCCATTTTTCTCCCATTCCGTTCACCCTTCACCTGAAGCTTCCTTCGTTTACATACCCCATGCTCTTCCTGTTTGAGCTACTAACCTTTCTCCCTCCCCTAATTATTACTCCCCAGTAATACAAACCGTAGACTTAGAATGTAGCATCATCTTTCAACTTAGTACAATTTAGTGGCTGAGTTAGGGAGGAGAGTTTTGCGGGAATTAAATTAAGCCAACTGCTGGAAAATCTCCTCCCCTAGGATTGAGCAGCGGATGGAGTGAGTTGCAAATCAAATGCAAAGAGGTAATAGACGTTCAGAAGCGTTTCGGGAGACTTGATACGCAAAGAGTGCAATGAAGAAGCCATATAACTAGATTATAAAAATATCATACAAAGGAAATATATTTTTATATTTTATTAAACGTTTTCTACAGTATAAGAAAGTTTCAAGAATTTTTTTTATTTCTAATAATTAAAAATAAAGTTAACTCTCAACGCTAGCTGAAAAATTAGCTCCTAGCTATAGGAGAATATACTGAATGCATACGGGCATGTTAATACTGACATTTATTTAGGGATAAACAGTGATTAAGCAAATCGCTTGCAGATCTGAAATACATGAGTAGGCGCATTTGGCTGAAAATATCATATACAGTGTATCTTTCGCAATAAAATGGTTCAAAAATGATTCGAAAAGCTCATGGAGTGTATGTACGAACAAAACGCCAGAATAATGAAGGAACACCTTAGAAACGGAGAAATAGTTTATTTTCCAAGATACTGGAATGTTTCAATAATTTAAAAAAAATTCTTATCAGCAAGAATAAGAACTTGTGATTTCCAAGTCATATAATATAATACACTAATAACTAAATGGATGTACAATGAGAATATTTCTAATTTGTTTTATTGCATGACTAACACATTTGCCGAGAATTTTTTCGGTAAATCCAGCTACGATTAATACTTTATTATTCTATTTGTTCCAAATACTGTCTACACTTTATGTAATAGTACGGTGATAAATGTTTATCGTGAATGAAAATAGTGCACGGAACATTTCCCCTCTTGGCCCACACTATCTCACACCCATATGCTAATTATGGTGGCATTTTCAAAAATGAATACAGTTAAGAATTCCACCTCTTAAAATATGATTAACCATTTACCTCGGCGGCGCAGCGAAGATAAATGGTACCCTTGGGGTCAAGGGAGGGGGCGCGCGGCTTAAACAGCGCTGAACGATATCCCAAAAACGGAAAAAAACCTCGAGGTATTTAGGCCCGATGCCCGGATTTGTGATGATGCACAGCAATCTAACGTCAGCACGTTTATTCTCACACTCTATGGAACATTTTAATAATTTCACTTAGTTAATTTCTTATTTTTGAAAAAGAAGTGCAACTCTTATTCCCACCCTTTCTTCACAGTACTAACGTGCCCTTCATAAATCATTTTTCTCCCCTGCTTTTATTTTTTCCGAAAATGTGAATAACTGTCTCCCTTCTTTTATCCAAAGTTCTCCTGACACCATTAGGTATCTTTTACCGACACAACATTTGGAAGCTTTTACCGTTCCCCTAGCTCCTATACTCCCGTTAAGGTCTTCTATTCTTATCTCACATTCCCACTTGTTGCTCTGACCCCAGCAGGAATCGCCTCCAACACTACCTTCCTAAGCCTCGGCAATTTTGACCTCTTCATTGGAGGTTCTATACCACCTTGTCATTTCCCTTTGAAAAAGGCAGAGGCGCCAACTTGATATAATCATAACCGCAGCTGATATTTGAATAAATATAACCCATAAGCTATACTTTGCTGAACAATTGACATATTTAAATATCTCAACATATAAATTACATAGGCCGGATAAGTCCATGACTTCATAAATCTATTACATTTAAATAATGAATCATATGTTAATTTTTTGATAAAATTCACTAAGAAGTTGCTATGAGACTGAAAATATTGCATATACATATAAACAAAATTTTGAGTTCAGAATGAAAACAATATATGTAGTGATATTTTTCCCGCGATGTCCTTCCTGTTAGGTTAACGTTCCTTCTACAATAAAGTTTCTGTTATTAAAAACTGGGACTTCCAAACATGACCACGTCAAGAGCTTCATTCCAGTTAAAAAGAACAAGGAAGCGTGAAACACTTGAAATCAATAAATCTCCTGAGGTGAACTATTTCTGAAGTACCTGCACTAATTTAAAACCAGCGCCAACAACACAAAAATTTACATCCATCCGGTGACCGCCTACCCTTGAGGATATTTTCCAGGAAAACCTTTAACCATTGCAATAAAGTTGATTCATGTATGTCATGATGCTACAGATATGGGTCTGCATTAACATAAGCCATAATTTAATAATAGCTTGAAGGCCCTTGGTAGTTGAGCAAGGTCAGATTTAATTTGGAGCATAAAATCGTTATATCGCATAACGTTCCCATTACTTTTCTCACCGTATTATTTTATATTTTAAAAAAGGGCATGAATAGTTATCCTTGTGTTAGTATATTCTTGCCTTAAGACCTCCTGAGCTAACATTAAAAAAGGTTCTGAAAAATTCAAGCATCTTCCTTCAACCATATTCCCCGTCGCAAACCTTGCTTAATGTAACACGGCTACCTAATTTGCCCTTCACCCATCTGAGCCGCAGTCAGCGCCGATCTCTCATCAGATCCCTACTCTATCCCAAACTCGCTCACCGTCCTCATACCTTACATTATACATTCACTCCACTCCTGCCCCCGGAGTCCCTGCTCACCTCTTTCCTCACCCTACACTGGCTCTTGTTGCCAGTCCACGCACGATTCTCTATAAAATTTACATGTACAAATTCGACGGTGGTCCAAAGTGTGACGGTGGAGCTATTCTCCCACCCGGCAATGCTGCCCCGCGCTCACCCCCTCCACCCGCCTCGACCTGGGACCTCTTCCACTTCCGTCCACTTCCTCCCTGTTGTCCTCCCGCGTCCAAAAGCCCTTGGACCAGCCACCATGTGGGGTCTCGCTCCTATTGGCTACCTATTTTCCAACGTTCATCCACCATTTATTTTCTTCTTCATTCATCATCCTCCTGCCTTCTCGTTTCAGCTACTTTTCTCACCCTTCAATAACCCCTTAGGTCCCGTTCCCTTCCTGCACAAAGACAGACCCCTGATATGCCTTAAGAATGTGTAAACAGCGGTTTCCTTCCTTGATAATCGTCATGAACCGGCCAAGTGGTGGTTTGGAGACTCAAAAACGGGCATACCAGATAATCCGTATATTTTGCACCACCCTCGCTAGGAAACGTAAAAAAAGGTGAATGGTAATGTGCGCGCTACGGTTTAAAGGCAAGGTGTATTTTTGATTTAATAATAGTAACGTTTCCCTGTTTTATCGAGTTATTTTCGTTCCTCTTCTAGTTAAGAATGCATGGAAAATCAATAGCTTTTTACGATTGTACTCTTTTAACTTTTCAAACATGTGATATTCACATCTTATTTTTCAATGAAAGTTTATGCGTACATAATTGTTATTCTTCAAAGAGACTTTACAGGGGTCAAATGTGCAGGATGGTGAAATGAAGAAAAAAATAGAAGTATATATAGAGATCACCCATTCACCAACCAATAATCTGGTTGAATATATAATAAGCATTAAGATGGTTAACAAACGATAGAGAAATATTGATTGGATATCAAAAGTGTAATTTTACTGTCCCCTAACGAGATTTTGCCTTCCAGAATCCAACACTAAAAATATGAGACGAATCTTAAAATACGTTCCGCGGTAAAAAGGTGTTAGTAAGTGCATAAAGTGCAATGTGGTATTCATACCAAAAAATTCGGTTAAATGAGCTATCATTGTGAATGCTTAGAATTAGTGATGAGTCGGTCGTGATTGATAGAATACCGAGATCAAGTTCTCTTAAAAGATTGATTGATGAACTGAATCTCTCACATGACCGAGGAGTTCATCTATTCCATTCACACATATGAGAAAGTGCATTTTGTTAGGCTAACGGCAGTAAATGCCAAGGCTTACAGTATAAACATATAGAATTTATGGACAAGATATAGCATGCGTGTGAACCCGGATCCATGATTGGGATTCATAGGGAAGTTTCGGACCCCTTGTCGACCTCCTTTGAGAGCAAGGTATGCCGATTTTCTACTCACTTTATTCGCATAAATAATCCTATGTTAAGATGTCGATCCATCTGCCCTAATTGGAAATCACATACTGGGAAGTCTATTATTTAATCCTTTGTCATTAGTTTTTCGTTATCTACCACCAGCCATTTGTATCCATTCGGACAACCTAATGTTACGAGGTCTTGGGTAACCTGCTAAATCTACGAATCCGAAGAAATATCGCAATATTTCCATTCAAATTAGATTCCTATTCTTTGGGGTGCTTAACCCTCCGGTGGGCGCGCCAAATTCACTCTCACGAGTGGGCGCGCCGCGGCAATTTGCCCCAAATATAAATTGCATTCCTATAGTTAAGGAAAAGGTAATTTACTAATGATAAAGGCTGATTAAAGTTGTTAAAGTTGCATTTTTTATTATTTGACACTAAATGTACATTGTTTATCACCTTAGTTTATATCTCGGTCCTGTTCATCTTCGCATATGATACAAATTGTCTCTTGCGACAATGCGTCTTACATACATTTTTTTACATCTCAGGCACACAATGTTTGTTACATTTCGCTCTGAACTCTCTATAAGTTCAACTAGTCTTTACACAATGTCATCAGGTTTGTTTGTTTTGAGATAAGGCCCAGGCACCTGCTTCCCGCAGTATACTTCGAAATTCAATGTGTAAAAGGTTTTGGCGTCACAGAGAGCGTAAATTTTCAGTCTGTACTTAGCCGGCTTATTAGGCGTATATTGTATGAACCCGCATCGTCCTCTAAAAGAATGCAACATCTCATCAACAGTCACAAACTCGCTGACATTGTAGCAACTCAAACAGTTATTCACGAAAATTTCTTGAAAATTACGTAGAGGTGCCAGTTTGTCTGTAGCTCTTCACTCATCCCTAGTATCAACATCGTCGAACCTAATAGCTCTAAGAAGAAAGCGAAAACGCTTGTAACTGAACAGCCCTCGCAAAATTATCATCCCGGTGCCATCGGAATCCCACATCTCTGCACAATTTTACTCACATGACCAAGTGCACAGGCGACTATGTTGGAGTAGACGCGTCAAACTCTCTTCGATGTCACACAGCTACTGAAGCGTTCGGCGAATAATTGATCCGGATATCGGACATACTGCCTCCTATCATGAAAAACAAATACCTGGAGACACAGGCGTTAAATACAAACGGTATCAAACGGAGAGCTCAGAAACTAAAATATGCGGCAATTTGCCGCGGGCGCGCCCACCGGAGGATTAAAAAAACAATCGCAAACAAATATCTAGATGCTACTAGAATCAATGAAATTCTCAAACACGAGAATGTCATTAATACCAAATGTTACTTTTCAACCGGACCCATGGCTAAAAAATAAATGGCACAATACTGTAAATAAGAAATTGGACTATTTGATCTTATATACCACTTGTCTTTTTATAAATAATATTTCTACGTGAAGAAGAGTTTATTGGAGAGCAATGTATAGGAACCATTGCAGCAAATGTTGTTCATTCTTCATGCAATGACTTTGATGCCAATAAAACGTTTGGATAACGGAAGACTGATAACTAAATATTGTTGTAAAAAGGAGTGTTAGTGACACTACAAGCATAATCATAAAACTGAGTGATCTACAAAAAAAGTAACTCATAAATTAAATTGAAATATTCCAATTAAGCTAAAATTTAAAAAGTCTGGTTCCATGAGGATTTAGATGAAATACTGATAAAAACAATTCTTATAGATGTAATTTTTTGCACAGGTTGTGTGCAAAAATAGGAAGGCAATGAATGTGGTGTGCTAAAAATTGGACAAGACAATGGCAAATTAAAATATAAAGTGAAGAATGTTTAAATATAGTTTTATGGAAGACCAAAACACACTATCTGTGGCCTGTTGATAATATACCTGGAAACTTTTTCAACAAAGAAAATGTCAAAATACATCCTGCAATTCAAACTTAATGGAATCTTAAGAATTTTTTATATCCATCATCACCTAATTGTTTTCACCAATCAACCTCTTCTCCTCATATCCTCCAGCTCCTCAAGTTAGTCGTCTGTCTGTGTCTATTTAGATCAAATTATCAATACCCCTTCCGCGTAACCACAACCTTTTTTATAAAAATTATTTGATATTTGACTATTGGGATACAACCTTCACCTTCCTCTGACAAAAAACATGTGCAGACATTTTCTTCATTGCTTTGAATACTTCGCATTTAACCTTAATTTTATCTCTGCATAAAATCAAAAACATATTTTTTTCCTCTTCTTCACACTCACGCATAAAGCCTGTACTTTTTTGAAAGACTGAAAAAATCCCTCCCCAACCATATGTCTACCATGAATTCTGTAAATAATGACGACACTTATTTTTAGCAGAAAAAGATTTTTACTTCAAGACCACGCATTCAATCTATGAGCGTTACAGAATAAAGCGATGAAATATACCAGAAATGGCATTTCTTCAAGGCTCATCCGTCATTATCGTCTTTTCATACGGTGCACTTGCCATCGATCGTAAAAATAAACTTCTTTCCGACTCCTATTTACAAGACTCCGAGGGAGATTACCTGAGGCCGGTGTTTGTGTAAACGTAACCACACACCGGCAAAGCCAGTGCCAGCACCGGCGCAAGATGCAATGTAATCAATTTGAAGCCAACACACGTAGTTTGGTACGGCATTATTGATAGCACAACCAACGGCACCGGTAAGTGCAGCCGGCTATTAACTCGGAAAAATGGAAGCCGGAGCCGGCACAGATTGTCGGTTTCAATGCTTCTTAACTTGAAAATCGCTACAGTGTTCATGGCACTTTTCTTTCCATTTTGGCATCATTCCTAGCCAACAGACGCCAACGCATCTTAATTGATGGATCACATTCTATGATGGCTCCTGTTACATCCGGAGTTCCGCAAGGGAGTGTCCTGGGGCCTTTACTCTTTGCATTATACATTGATGATCTGGTTGATACTATCATCTCCACTACTTGTAAAATCTTGTTGTATGCAGATGACTGTAAAATCTTTAAACAAATTGATTACCCAAGCGACTGCTTTGCTCTGCAGAAGGCTCTTGATGCAATAGACCTATGGTCTAAGAAATAGTGTCTAAAAATTAATCCAACCAAGTCTACTATCCTACCTTTCTCTTTACGGAAATCTGTCCAGAGTCATAATTACCGACTATCTGGGCATAATATTCCTTCAGTCACCTCTCAGATAGATTTAGGGGTTATTTTTAACTCTAAGCTGCTCTTCCGTGAACACATAAAATCAATTTCCTCACGTGCTATGTCGTTGGGGGCATAATGTATCGCTACCGAGAAGTTTCCGATTTAATTGCTCTACGCACCTTATTCATTTCCCGTGCCTCTCCGGTCCTGTAATACTGCAGCCAAATCTGGGCTACGGCCCCACCTTCTTCACTAAAGCTCCTTGAACGCCCGTTAAATTTTTTCCTGTCTGTTGTCCGCTACCGCCACAAGCCTTTCCGCAACTTTTCCCTCAATATGATTAGATCCTTTCTTGGTATTGCGACTCTAGCTGATCGCCATGCCCTCAATGACAGGAGACTCTTCATAAATATTATTAATGGCAAATACGTATCATCTGACCTTCTTTCCCTTTTTCCGCTTCGTGTTCCCTTGTTCCGTTCGCGCACGACGAGGTTGAGTGACCTTTTTCACTGTTTCACCCCACGCCTTTCTGTCTCTCAACGTTCTTTTCTATTCAGACTCCCTTCTTCCGTTTACTCCTATTCAAAATGTGGTCCCAATTTTGATCCTTTTTTTCATCCCTCATCTATCTCGCACCATCTCCATCGTAATTTTCCCTCTACTCCTCTCTCAACCTTATGAATACTACCATTTTGTTTGTTATTTGATAATACTGTTGAATATTGTTTTGATCATTGTTGTCTACATGTTTTTTACCGTTTGTTAATTGTTTTCTTTGTCATTATGAGTCATTTGTAATTGGCACTGTGCTGTTTTTGGACTGCATTAAATAAATAAAAATAAATAATAAAATAAATAATGCACATCAGCCCACGCATGTCTAATTCTCCGGTGCCGGAAAGGAGATAGTTTCGCTATTTTATTCACTCCTCTCGATGTTCTTACAGTGACGAAGTACTGACTAAATACGGTTTTGTTCCAATCATGAAGATGAGTAACTTTTAATATGACCTGGTTACGTTGGTTGAAGCAGTGGAGAGTAACCCTTGTTTATAGTACAAGACCGCGGACTTTTTTAAAGAAAGTTGTAAAAAAAATGTATGAAGAGGTTTTTATACGTTTATGGAAAATGATTTTTTTGAAACGGACAAGAAGCAACAAAAAAAGGAACGCCAAAGGTAAAAACTACAAACTGATGAAGTTAATCATTTTCAGACCACATAATCCTTCTACCACGTCCATAAAAAAACGCCCGTGCCAACTACACTTAACGCCGGTGTGTGTGAAAACGGTCTTCTGTCGATGGTGAAATTGGAACCGGCACCGGCTTTGCCGATGTGCTTGAAAACGGCCTTTCTTTTCCTGTTGTCAATTCCCGGACCATAAATAGATGGAAGGAAATGCTGTTGGGTCCTCTTTGCTACATTTTAATTCCTATAAATTCATAACTCCAGCATTTCCATAAATTTATATGGCATATAATATTTAAAAATAGCCGAGCCATAACTGGGGTGCAATTTTATCATTAATAGAGCGGTTTTACCGAAACTGTGGACTACATTTACACTAAAGCACTTTGGTGACATCAGTGTACATTGGGAAGAGCAGCTTATTCAACACGTAAAAAAATACTCTTTTTCAGCATTATGTATTGTTGTTTATCTATCCTTGATTTTAAATTCCCGCAGGAATCTGCTTTCCTGAAGCAAGAGGTGTCTCCGCAGTGCATTTAGAAATTTAATTTGCATCACACGGTTTTAACATTAATGTACGTAGTCATTTCTTTGCCTTTCCCTCACACATAGTTTGCATTGCCAGAAGGATTTTAAGCAAGAAATCAAGACACGTGCTGAAGCGTGGTGCTCAGTCAATTCATTCCCATGCCATACGTGTTACTCATATACCATGCACACATTTAGTTCGGGCGTTTTCGCGAACGGCTTTGCGTGATTCACGTGATATAGCTGCTTCGTTTCCGCGAAGAAGCAAAAAAACAAAACTACCCAACTTCGGATGTCTACCCTACTTCAAGCCCTGCCACTAGAATCCGCTTCTCTTTTGTGTCTCCACGTGACGGGATTCCGGTGGACAATAGTAATGCCGCATGCGTTCACGCTGCCCGGAGAAAAGCGAAGGAGAGCAAAAAAAAGAGGCTAATCCGTCCGGCCCACATTCAAGCTACCTCCCCGCCTCCACCATTCTTGCTCCCCCCTTGAAAAATCCCCTTTCATCATCGTCCACTTCTTCCACCCCGGCACTTTCCCCTCACCCTTCCCTCCGCCGCTAATCCCTTTCCCACCCACTAAGGTTATTCTCCTCCCACGCTTCTCTATTCTGCCTCGCCTCACCCCAATGGCTTTCATCCTCTACATTCCTCGCATTCGACAGCCCCATACTCCCTCCCGCAGTCTCGTCATGAGTTATTCATCGTGAGGCTAATCTTCTTGTCTCCACCATTTTCCTTCCCGCTGCCAGCCACTTACCCTTCCGCCGCCAAAATTTCTTCTTTCCGCTCGAAAAACGGTTTATTGCGATCAAGAATTTTTTATTAAACGTTGTCCGGGTTTTTTTTAAGGAAATCTTTATTAGAATGAGCATTTTGTGGCACAGCTCCTGCAGTATTGTGACGAATTTGAATAGGTCATGACAAAGTCCTGCAATTTTATTTTTTTTCCTCGCATCAGTTTAGTGTGCAGTATCCTATGCGAAGTCTCCTTTGTAGCTTATTCAAATGCCACTTTGCATATTTTTTTCAATTTCCGACTCGTTCAGTTTAAGTGTCCCAGCATATTAATTTCCTTTTACGATAATTGTAAGAACTTTCTGGATTCATATGCATAGTGTGAATACTATCTGAAAACAACCTGGGTATTTAACTTATTTATAAAATTGTGTTTTTAGAAGTTGGCTAAATTAGATATCAGTTCATAGTGATCCATATATTACGTTTTTCTGCTTAATGTTAGGCCTACTCCACCATTAATTACATTTTGATGCACTTTGACAATAGGTTGTGGTGTAAATTTTGAGTTGAATAGGCAACTCTTATCAGTTCGCATTACGGTACGAATGATCGTATGATTGCTAGCAAATTAAAGAACCTTATTGCAAATTATTTTTTTTCCGATGTAACCCTCTTTTGGGAATCTGTTTATATATTCGAAAAACTTAAAATAATTAAGCAAGTTGTTAACTAGTTGTAAGTTTTATGTTATACCTACAATTAAATTTGATTATTTTGAAGAAACATCCAAAAAAGTGTTACTTCCTACACAAAAATGTATTAATTCATCACGAGCAATTGTAAAACTATCCGTCAACCAGTTGGATAATATTTTTTTATCAATATGCAAGAAATTAAGGTTTACCCTTGGGTGGATAAAATTCATACAGAGCATAAAATTCATGCCACATGGGTTTCGACGCCATGGTCCATTCATAAAGTTAGCCGCGTATCCTTTAGCATCACTTCTACCACAAAATACTCTTCCCCTTCTTATGCAGCAAATGTCTAACTTAATTTGTAGGAGGTATATGCTAAAATTTAAGCCTTCGCCGGACACAATTTTACAAAATATTCCGAGCAAACTAATATTTTATCGCTGACTCTGACGAATGAAATCACTTTTCAGCAGACTTTTTAGGGCACTTTTCTTCTTCACTAACTTAAATTATCCTCTCGAATGTAATATTAGTCCATTACTCACCCCCACACCAAATATTTACGTAGAGGGACCAAATACAATAGAATTTTCAAACTCCCAAATATAATACTGCCAATACGTTAACAGTGCCGACATCGCCACGGTGTAGCCTGTGGTTTAAATATGTAAGATGTTGATGACCCAACCACATCCTGTATATTCAGTGCGTAAAGCGTTTAATCGCTAAGCTAAAATACATTTCCTGCTATTCATTTATCATATTGTGCATGCTATCTCCTAATATCGGACACGCTTAATAATCATTCCAACACATTTACAGCGGTATTCCAACTTCGATGTTTCAAGTAATCCGTTGAAAATCCTATATTAACCTTTCTCAAAAAGGTTTTTTTGGGAAAAGAATAGCATATGTCTTCAAGGATTTAATTATAATAATTTGATTCAATCTCCTTATTTCAGAATAAATGTGATGTAATTTCTTTAATTGAATAAACTGACCGACGCAACCCAATTTATTAAGCACTGAGGAATCATTTTACGCAAGAAAAAGACACAATCATAAGCAACGTCCTGATTTAACATTTTCTCAGAAAAAAAACTTTTTTGTTCATCGTTCATAAAATTACTTCAAAGAGTTCAGTAAAGTATTAAAACTGCTATCTCTGCTACTGTTTTTGAAAACCATTGTAATATTTAAAGAACTAGCTCACAGTGGCACTCCTTTGAACGAAATGCCTAGGCAAATAAACTTTTTATTTGCTTCAGATACAGTTATTTATGCTATATTTAATTATTATTTCTAATGGCATAAGAACACTTAATGGGCATTAGAGAAGATATTTTTCCTCCACTATCTCCTTCCAGTTTTTTCTTAGCACTATTCTCCATTCCATCCCGTCCATTTTTCCTGTTTGCCTAGTCCTTCCTATAGTCGCTTGCAAACATTTTTCGGCTTTCATCAAACCTTATTTTTTCATCATCCCCATGAAAATACTCTGCTCATCATAAAAGTAGAATTACTATGCAATGTTCACTACTTCCTTCACTACTACCTTCTATCATCTTCTCCACAGACAATTTTCTCTCTATATATAAATGTCAAGTGCTCCTAAAAATCTGTGGGTAATTGGTTGGCTATGCACGTCCATTCTCGACTTAACGTGTGCCCAGGTTACTCATGTTGACCTCCACTTTAATTTATTATTTTCATTTTGATTCATGTGTCTCAGATGCTTTAGCTATCAGTATATCATATAACCATCAGTCAAAATGTCAACTCATTAGAAGCGACGCACAGTGGGCTAAAATCGAAAAAAGCTCGCCAAAATTAAAGTGTTTTTTTCAAGCCATGAAGATGAAAATTTGCATAAATATTCTCAAAAGACCTGTACATGCGACGATGCAAAACATTTTCCAAAGTACTCTACAGTTAACAATTTGCATGAGGTCAAATTTGCACCAATTTCGCAAAAATGGTCTACGCTCAATTTTCTCACGAAATCTTCAAAATCAAGCCCTTGCTAAGCCTTAATGCATAAATAATTGTAATAAAAAGTGATGAAGTTAGATGAAACCGTTGATAATCTTTGTTTTTATTTAATCTTATTACTTTTTTGTCATTATTCGCCAAAGATATTAAACAAAATGGCGGACCCTCATTTTTGGTCATTTTTTCAATAAATGTAGAGAAATAGTTATTTGCACTGCCAAGCATCGCGAATGACACGTGAGCAACTTGTTCATTTTACTTGAACCATGCCTGCGTCAGATCAAACTCTGTCCGTGACAGTGGAAACTATGAATATTGAAGGCTCCGTATCCAGTCTCTTGCCAAGTTTATAATCCTGGTTTTTCAATCAAAAGTTTTCACTGCTTCTTCCTTACAACTTTAGAAAACGCCATGGGAACAGCTCACCCGCCATTCCTGCAAGCGTTTCCCAGTTACTCTTCTGGAGCCCCTTCCCCCACCTACCTGCACCCTCGTTCTTATATTCGTTCCTTCCCCACTCTCTTGCTTCGCGAGAGAGAAGGTTGGAGTACGAGAATAGCGATAGTTTGGCATCAGCCATTCCCCCGTGCAGCCCATTGTCGCTGCAGGAGCTCCTCCCTCCCTTCGCTCTCCCCCGAGTCAAGAGTAAGACAACTTTTAAATCAACCCCGCCTCCGTATATGGAGGAAGGCGGAGGAAGGCCAACCCTTTCCCCTCTGCGCGGTCACCCTCCTTCCCCTTTTCAGAGAAGCCCTAGTCTTATTTTCACCACCCCTCTATCTGTGTTCACATACTACACGGTCGAGGCCCGCATGCCTGGGCTGTTTCATTTTTATCGAGTTTATTTCCTCCCGCTCACTCATAAAGCTTTCTCTGAAGAGAAATGATGGGTCCCCACACTGTCATCCTCGTGCGCGCACTCAAAAATATGGGAGTAAAATAAAAAAAGGAATACCGCCTGTTCGTCGTTATAATTTCGCCACCTATTATTAATACAGTAAATCAGTAATCGGCTGAAATGTTACTTAAATCTAATCTTATTTTGCATTTCGAGCTCCGTTTCATTGGTTGGTATTAATTGCCACTAAGAACCTTTTCCATAAAACCAAAATTCTATTATTAATTATAATGGAATTAGGTAAACAACGCAGCCCTCTGATCCTCTTTCCTCGGCACACAGTCTTTACCCGTTACAACCTTCAGTTTGTTTCTTTTTTGTTTCCATCCACCCCATTTCATCAACATTCCGACTCACCAAACGCACAATACGAAAATTATCGCTCGCCACTCACAGACCTCCACCATTTACCTCCCTCTGATTACTGCTCTTTTCCTCGTCTTCCTCTCGACTCCTTGCTATTCCCTCCACATCCACATCCACTCCCAAATCTACGCTGCTCTCCTTCGCACCCACTCCGCACCGCTACCTCCCTCAGGGTCATAATGATGTCCTCACCCTCTTCGATAAACTCGGGCCCTCGCCGCTCACCTCATTCCGCTACATTATGTTGTCCTGAAGTTGTCCTGTCGTACATATTTAGGCTTGGCCGCCTCCTGCCTGATGCCTGACAGATGGTTAAGGAGTAATTCCAATATAGTCTACCTAGGATACTATCTTTCTCCAAGATGGGCAATATCTCCAGGGACGTATGTCATTAGGAGTTTCCTTGATGCCATAATAGTGTCGGTGGTGAAAGTGTAGCTCCCGCAGAGCTGCGTTGTTTCAAGCGATATACACTGACCTGGCGTAAACTGCAGCTCGAGAGAAGGTGGCTCAAAGTCTCCGGCTGAGCTCTGCTCGCCCTGCATCTCGTGTCCACAATCGCCACCATGAATGTAAGGCGGCGGAACACTAGGGTGCTTATGTCACCATCCTGGAACGCGAGGACGAAACCCTCGGTGTCGGACTTAAGACCGATGGAGCGCAGGAAGACAAAGTCTACTTCGATTACTTTTGCTTTCCATGTTTTGATTGAAACATCCATGCACTTTGAGCAAGGCCTTCTGCTCAGCTTTTTTAAATTTAGAGCCTGAAGATGTCTGCTTTTTATGATAAGATGGACGTGTCATCGTCACTCCCGTTGGATGACAGGCCAAAATATGTACATTCCGGCATACAATAATCTCGGCTAATTCCCATTCGCTAGAGCTAGTGCTTCCCACACACAAATGAAGCAAAACATCCCTGAAAAGAAAAGACCATGAACATACCTTCACTAGGTAGCATGTAAAGTTTCTCACCCTGCTTCTCAACCTTCCCCTGATCCGCCCCTGAGCCTGAAAATGCCTCAGATGGCCAAATAGGATCGTCTCCTTTAAAAATTAAGATTCAGGGAGATTTTGTTTTTTTTAGGATGAAACTGCCAGCCTATATCTCTTTGGAGACCATAAATATGATTTAGACGACTCTGCTCGTGCGCTGCATGACTGAACTGAAGCTCCACTTGCTAAAGTGTGCTGCCTTCTCCATTCCGAGCCCAGCTCAGGAGGACGAAGAGAGCAGGGTTGGTACGGGTAGTAAAATGGGGCAAAATAAACTGGATGTTTCCCTGAGTTGCGATACGCGATAGTCTAAACGTTTGACCGCTTCCTCGTGAGGTGTGGTCTTTTATTTCTTAGCGAGCAAGGAAATCCGCACACATTTTCGTAAACTTGTTCCCTCTCCGTTATCGTAACTGAAACTACCAGCTAAAACGTGCATCTGAGGAGATACAGGTGAATTTATTTCCGCTCAGAGAACTTGCGCAATGTGCATATAGGTATATTCAGCGCAAGGACGATGGCGTATTCGTGTAAGCACCAAGCAATTCAGCATGTGCTTTACATATAAATATAAGAAGCGAAAAAACAAATGTTGTAATGAACATGCAAAGAAGATCGTAGGTAGTAATAAAAAGGAATATATTACCGGTACTTAGGGATTATCTCTGAGAATATTTGACTTGCCAGATAGTGTTATTGGGTGAGATTCTCTCAAGAGACAATAGTTAAAAACAAACTTTTTTCATTTACGCTCTTTTACACTTTGAGCTCTAATGTAGCTTTCATTTTGTGTAACTACAACGGATGCTGAGAAATAAGAAATGGTTGAAAGTAATGGCACAGATAGACACACTGTATTTTAACGTCAATGCACTCCAAGCCATTTCTGCCATAGTATATTTCTGATAGTTTTCTTTATTGCCGATTGAGTTAAAGTGAAATGCATTATGAATAATCATTAATATTAAAGCACATTCAAAAGACCCTCAGAAAAGAAAAACATAAATATTTATGAAACCCACATGATTGACTTATTTTAACGTAAACCATACGTTTTACTCGAAAAATACAGTCCTTTCTTTATAAGTTACATTATTTTGTTAAACCTACTTCATTTATCTACCAAATAAAATGAATTACTTTCGTAAGAGGTCAATAGCTTTTACTTTGTCAATAAATCGATCGGATGGACTTTGTGATGCCTACAAAGTAGAGTTAACGTATTGGATTTTAATTTTGCATGGGCAAATGGGTCATTAAACAGGTAATGCGCCTCCAACACTGAGAGCTTTGATGCATTATTTATCAATCCATTCTTCTTCAACACACTCACCTATTGAACTGTAATGATTAGCAGCTGCTAATTTTACCGGTGAATGCATCGTTTCCATCAAGAATATGCAGGTGAGTTATATTCCTTACGAAAATTGACGATAAAACGCGAGTGTTCTCCTCGCTGCGGATAATATAAGGTGCATGTAGTAAATGGATATTGGTAGGACTTTTCACCTCACTGCGACTGTCATCCCAGGGTACAACAACCCTCAATACCAAAGAAGAAATCCCTTGCTTCATTCACCTCTCATATTTTTAACATACATCACCTCGTCACCTCATTTACCCCTCACCGTCCTCAACGGAAAAGACGACACCACATTGTCTCAAAAAGGTTTTATATATAGCAATTTAAAAAATTGATAGTATATTTCATACCCTTTTCTCATTATATTTTTCCCTCTTTTTCCTACTTCCTTAGGGAGACATATTTACATTTCTGTCCAAGAAAAGGGGATTTGGGGACTCTCGAGAAGAAATCGCAGGATTGTCCGTGCATTCCAGCATGCGTCTTCAGAATTGCGACAGTAAAAAGAGATACCAGGACATCGTCTGGGAAAAATGATGATGAGAGGAGAGAGGCAGGTGAAGAAGGTGTAAGGTACAAAAGGTACAATAACAAGTGGGTGTAGGAGTCACCGTCAGAGCAAAAAAGAATTGCGCGTTCTATTGAGAGTAGATTGTCAAGAGAATTCTGTGCATTGTTGGACGGCATAGGGTGAGTCAAGAGTGAATACATTTCTGCCCTGGTGGATTGATAAATACAAAAAAGGCACGTTAAGGAGATGGCTGGAAATTCAGCTCGATAGAGATTTAATCCCTGAATTAATAGGAAGATGTCTAGCCAAGGGTATTTCCTCCAGCATAACCTTTCTTTCGACGATAAAGTGCCGATCACAAAGGACAAATGTTAGGCAGTTCTCCTTCTTAAATAGGACCATACGGGACTGGAACGACCGACCAGAAAAATTATTTGGGCACTTCACAAAAAAAGTATTATTGTTATAAATAGGTAAAAGAAGTAGAAGTGTAACATAGTTTATTCTTTTTATTCCACTATTTTATTGTTTCCACCAGGCCAATGGCCTATTTGTAACTGTTCGGTAATAATAAATAATGAATCGTTAATTTTCTTGAATGCTAATTCGTAATGACTATTTATGTCGCACACGAAAGGAAAAACGTTTCTTGTGTATCAACACAGCGCTGGAAATTTGCTTCGTTTTGTAAATTCTTCTCATCATATTTTTGCTAATATATTCATAATTCATATTATACACAATCAATTTCTTACTATTAGAGTGAGTTTTTCACCCAAGTATTACAGCAAGATGTGTGTTCTAGTTCACGTCACATTGGTCACAATTAAACTGTCGAGGGGGCTAAATAAATATATTTAAAATATTTTCTCTCCAAAAGTAACAAATAATCGTTTCGGCAAGGTGTCACTGTAAATGGTATTCATTCACAACACGTTGATATGGACTTATTGATTTACGCGTTGATATGACAACTGATTGAGATATGGACTTATCTTCAAGCATACCCCGCACTATAACGGCGACACTTATTCTTTTATAGTTCAGTCTTCCGCCACATTTTTCACTATTGAAACTGATTTCATAGATATTTTTACCCTTCCTTAAATCATTATCTATTTTCCCTCTGTGAGTAATTTTCATTTTTCTTTTACAAAAACAATTGTAGGCTTTCACCCAGGTTAGGGAAAAATCCAGTATTTCAGAATGGTTCAGAATCCTTCATCTAATATTTGTTTCTCTTGATGAACCTCGTCACATCCCCATAAATCATTTAAAAAATAAAGGATTACATAGTGGTTGCTGTATATAATATGAAATTTTGTGCTTTAACTACAACTGATGAACACAAATATTGATTCTACTCATAAAACCCTCACATTAGTCTAAATATATAATTCTAAAAATCAATATGTATAATAAATTTGAAATTAATTATACAAACTTTAAGTCTTAAGATGTATGTTTCCCAGTTCAATTCATACCTAAAAACATACGCACACATCCATATAGGTTCCTAATATTTTCCCATCACTCCAAATTTATTCCAGCTGCTTCGTTTCCGCTTTAGACGTTTTTCAATAGACCTACCCTCAGCTGTTTAAACCATCTCTATTAAATGTATTCCCTTACATCTTCACCATTTTATCCTTCTCATCAAATCCGAGTATAAGTAACATAATCCGACCTACTCACCAGCCTTCCTTCTCGTCTCCACTCCCTCATTTCCCTATCCCGAAACGTTTTTCCCGCAAGCAGTCTCATTACGTTCCTTACCACCTTCACACTCTTTCCCGAGTGTAACAACCAATTACCAAATTATGGCCAAATTCCCTAAGTTTAGGTTCCCCAAGAACCAACCGCTTCACCCACACAACTCGCCGGAATTATGGATGTTACATAACTCACATTCAGAGAATCTGGTCTTGAGCTGTTGAAAATAAAAAATCAGCCATCAATAAGAGTATTCCTTAAGGTCTATGCCATTTTAATTAATATCCAATCCAGAAGATCGGTTACCTTACTCATAACATCAGAGCAGTCCTTTTTTATCTCATATATCTCAGCGACGTGTGCACCATTTTCAGTTGCTTTAGTTCAGAAATGTCCCTTAAAAAATTCAGACCACGTCTGCGTATATGTTGCTTTTTGTTATCATTGTATATCTATAGATCAAATGAACTGAGACACACTGCAGGAAAACGTATGGAATGTAGTACCCACATAGTGCTACTAAATCAGGGATAAAGAATATCATGCCCCGCTTACATATAAACAAATTTCTAATATACTGCTGGCAAGATAATGTAGGTAACATTTTATACAACTGAAATGAACTGAAATGCGATACTGAAATGACTAGAGTGCCAATATCAATACATCTGATGAGCTACTGCGAAAATCAGGAAATTGAGAGTTAGAAAGAACTTAAAGAAAGAGAAGAAGGAACGAAACACTCCAAAAGACACTGGAAAGCGATTTTACTCTCTGTGCCTGGGCAACAAGCTGAAGGAGCGAAGGAAGGAGTGAGTTCAAGTGGAATGACGCGAAGAAATCATGATAATGTATGTAATTGGGACGAGAGGGTGGAGGGTGAATGGTGGAAACATAAAGAAAAAGTCCCTTGGCACCGGAACGACATCATCAAGACGCCGAGGGGTGGTCGGGGAAGTGGAGAGAGCCAGGAGAGTGTGGGAGGTGGATGGGGTGGGAGGGAAACGTGGAGAGGAAGAAGGGGTAGGGAGCTGATATACAAGAGGAAATGGTAAGAGAGAAAAGAATAAGATTAGAGTGGTGCCGGATAAGATGAATTGGGGCCATTCACATTTCTCAAAATGAGAAAAGTAAGGACAAACGAGGAGTGGGTATGCATCATTTAAATTGAACGTTGTTAGAATAGAGACGAGTATGGCATCCATGATGAGAAAAAACAGGGGCCCGGGATATAGATAGACGTTGTTTTAAGACAGAGTAGTATTGTCGTTGGTGGAGAGGTCTGAGGAGAGAGTAAACATTTAAAAGAGACAATGGATTGGGGGTAAGGGGGATGAGATAATATTAAAGGGAAAGGAAGAAATATCCTGCTGGATGGAGAACAATGGAAAAAAAAATTACCAAAGAAATGCATAAGGGAGTAAAAAGAAAATAATTAATTGCCGTGGATGGATATGGGGTGGAAGAGAGAGAGAGAGAGAGAGAGAGAGAGAGAGAGAGAGAGAGAGAGAGAGAGAGAGAGAGAGAGAGAGAGAGAGAGGACGCATGACGAAGAGTGGAATGGATAATGGGATGAGTGAGGTGTTCAGGGTGTAAGGTGTATGTATGTAAGGGTGGGTAGAAAAAAAATAATATTTTTTTTCGGAACGCTTTAGTACGGAAAAGCTGCCTATTGTCTGTATATCTCAAGGATATTACATTTGAAATGTCCAATAGATGCTGTTGGTCTTTGGTCAACAAATTCCTGTCTACATCAGGAATCGAACACGCTACGGGTTCATAAGTAACCACATGGAATTTTTCACAGCAAGTGAGCTGCTGCCCGATTGGCCCACTAAAAGATTTAGGTCCTGAAATTTGACCGTCAATATGTAGTAAATGTGGCGAAATGAGAGCTCATTAAAATGCAAGAGGCATATGCTTCACTGTAGCGGGCGTACTACATGATTTTCTAGTCGATGGATGACACCGTTCTTCCCTCCAGTGTTGGTTACAGTGCCATCACACCCTACTTCTTCTTGTTTATCTAGTGATATTGTTATCTCGGAAAAATTAGAAAAAATGCTTTTAGTTATATAATTTGATGAACTCGAGAAAGTAGATACATGTCCAATGTAAGTTGATCCAGGTTCCTGAATAAGAGAATAGTGTTCTTCTTGCAAATTCCTGCGAAATTGCTTGGTATTAAATATTTTGTCTGTCAAGGAAACTATCCTCAGGAGGTGTGAATTGAATTTTGAAATCTGTCCAAAAACGACTCTTGTCTCTTCTTACTTTACACTTATCAACCACGTAGGAACAATCTGTGTTGGTTATCATCCCAACTTCTCGCAGAACACTTGACTCTACGACAGCTGTTGCCCGATCAGAAACTCCGAACCGATCACTGTTTAGCGCTGTTGCGCTAAATTGAATTCTCATCTGCCATTGAGGGTTTTCAGTCAATATACCTGGTTTGATTTCATTTTCCTTATACTCCATTTCCTCAGTAAAACTGTGTATATGTTCATAAATGTCGGAATACTCTACTATTTCAGGAACTTCTTTGTCGCTCAGTGCTCGATTAAGATACATAATTAGCTTTCCGCTCGGCCTTGACATTTAACTTCTTTGTAACTCTCTTGCAAACAGATCCAATTTTCCCCAAGTTGGAATTCCTTTGAAGGAAAATGAACTTGAGTTTCAGGACAGTAATTTTCTCTATTTTTCCACTTAAGCATTTAATTAGAATTGCTCATTGACATGCATCTGGTGTTTTTTTGGAACGTATGTACAGTTCACCGTCATCGTGCATTTGCAAGCAGCGACGTCCAAAACTGATCTATAGTTAAGTTTAAAGTCTTCATCACCAAGCTCTAATTAAAGGCTTATCTTTATCACGTATATGTGACTTCCTTATCTTAATATAGGAACCTTGATACACATTAATAAGCTTTACAATTCGGAAGTCAAACAAGGAATGAACGGATGCTTTATCATACAAATATTAATTTATTTCGTTACCGTAGACGCTACTTTACGGCAGAGGAGGGAGGGACCACGCCACGGCTCAATCCTGTTCAAACCAGTTCAGTGAATTTCAAGTGAGTTCTGGTTCGTTTTCTTCTAGCAAAACGAACGAAGAGTTGCACAGTGAAAATTGCGAAAAATTAGAAAAAATCTGTTTTTTTGCGCAAATGGAAAATGTTCAATTATTGATTAGAATTTAATTTATTTAGGTCATTTAAACCATTTAACAAGCATAAAAAACTTAGGTGTGTTTATTTGCAAAATTTAAGCTAACAGAAAAAATTACAAAAATATCGTGATTTTCGTCATTTTCTATAAACTTTTAGTACGATGCGCGAACGGAAGTTGTAAACCAATTTTAGTTTTTTGTATACCGTTTTTCTTCTTTTTACAATAGGCATCTTTTCCGCACTAAAGCGTTCCGAAAAAAATAATCATTTTTTCGACCCATGCCTAGTGTATATAATATATATGTCTCTGTTTTTAGTTTTGCATGATCCATCTATGTATTCTACACTCTATGGCCGTAACCATAAATGGAGGGGTATTTGGCAAGCTTCATATCAGAAAAAGCAAAACTTTATCTGAGAAATCTTGGCCCCTACCACAAACAGTGGAAAAGAGAAGCTATCCATGCAAGGGAAATTCTCGGGCAGTCGGAAAATATTCAGGTCTGCGGACCTCTTGGTGCATTTAAATAAGAGTGTATGTCATTTCCATCGCCAGGTTTTGCATTAACATTCATCCACTCTCTGTAGACCGAAAATATATCAAAACAACTGATCTCGGATGGCTCCCTTCCCTCATTACAGCTACTAACCCGCTGAAATGCGTCCAAAACGTTTTAAACGGCTCTGCTATACAATATTAGTGAGTGTTTCTTAATGACTAAGGCACCAGCATAAAGAACCATTAAAGAAACGGAGTTAGCTCTTAGTCCAATGGATTTGCAGTCTTCTTTGCAAACTCTTCGCTTTTTCTGATGACAATGCCAATATACCACTCAACGTACAAATATTTCCTGATAATACAAATTAAAAACAAAATTAAAAGACACATTGAAATGTAATAAATGATTTTTTTGCAGAAATTCATGAATATGTCCAAATAAGTATAAAAGTTATAAAATTTTAACGAGTAAATGGAGTCAATTATAGGGTCAGTAAGATGCTAAAAAATAATTGTTTAAATCACGGAAAACATTGAAGCTTTTTTCCTGAGAATGCAGTACAAAATGTCCAGTATGTACCGTATTTCTCCGAATATAAGCCGCACTTTACTATCCCGATTTTTGAGCCTCAAAATCGGGGTGCGGCTTATATTCGAGGTGCGACTTAAATTCGAGAACTTTAATAAAAAATCGTAGAAATGGCCGATTTGAGCAAACCAGCCATTTAGATTCATGCGGACGCCAGCTAAGCTCGCTTAAGCCATGGGGAAAGTAAGAAAAAACGCTGAAAAAGGTCAAATTGGTGCACAATTTATTCATATATTAAAGGATAATATAGGTAACATTTTGTCACAGTTACATAGGTAATGTAAAAGCAGATATACAAATCTAATGTCTAATACTGTAGGTAGTACGGGATGCACTAAAAAGGGCGCAGCTTAAATTCGCGTATTGAAGTTTTTTCCCTGTTTGAGACCCCAAAAACGTGGTGCGGCTCATATTCGGAGGAATATGATAATTTAATGAAATTTATGATTGTTTTGGAATAGATCCATGGATATATCTTTCCATGTGAGTATGATTGTCATAAAATTTATACGAGTCAAAAGAGTAACTTATAGTACCAGTTTGAGGATAAAAAATAATTGCTTAAATCCTTCCCACGTAGCACACTGCAATGAAAATGTGCCTTGAAGGCGCCTCGGAGGCACAAAAAAGGCACAGAAGGCACCTGTAACAGGCACATTGAAGGAACCTTTTAGGCGCCTTTTTCACCGAGCTAAGCCTTCAATGCGCCTTAAAAAGGCACCACTTTGAGGCACATTTTAGGCACTAGTAAGGCTTTTGTAAAAAGGGTGACAACAAGCATTGTAACCAATCCCATGACTCCTAAACCACCAATTCCATGGCTCCTAAAATACTCAATAGAAAATGTGAGCCGGAAACCTAGCGGACGAAAACGTTCACGAGCCGGAATATCGTATTATCTCTCCACTGAATTCGCTGCTCTCGCAATATAAAAAAAAATACATTGCCATTAATCAATTTCACTGTTCTATTGAGCAATGGCATGATATAATACGGCATAATAATAATATGGCATGATATGATGATACTACCTAATGCCTACCTGTATCGAATGCTTACCTAATGTACGACTCTACGCGCCTAATCTTGCACCCACATTTGAAATAAAGGTGTTGAGAAAGACGTATGTATGTAGTCACTTCCGTGGATAAATGTGACTTCGAGAACTATAATCATGAAATGATTATTCCGTGACATTTTGAGGAAATGCAATAAAATCTTGATAAAAGTTTTTCACCATTAATTAATGCCAGATAACTGTTATCCTATTTTGCCACATAGTATGAATATAAATGCAATATTACTGCGAATAAACAAAATTTTTCCAATTCCCGCACGTGAGCTTCAGCATGCTTTCTGATACGTGAAAAGGCCGATGAGAAGTCATCACCACCGCACTCTAACATGCCCTCGAGAAGGCCAAGTTTCCTCTCTAGGACTCTCTTGAGCTCAGACGGTCTTTCGTCCCGCGCAAGATTCAAGTTGAATGGGATTCTTTAATGAAGGTGACTGTTTTTCTTTCATCTGTATCAACTACCAAAGAGTTATTATTAATTACTAGCAGTAGGACTTGGTATAGTTTTGTAAAAAGGTTTGAGGAGCTTTTGAGGGAAAAAGTATTATTTTCGCACTTCGTTAGCCATTTCACAAAGTTATAAAAACTAGACGATATTATCATGTTAAGTTTTAGAGCGTTTGGGTGAATAAACACCGATAAATGCTTTAAACTTAGGATTGGAGTAGCAATAGGCTAATTTATATTTTTTCCACTCATGCTCAATGAAATTACACAAAATGAAAGTATAATTATTCAGTTAATTTTAGCGAGAATCACTTCTTCACATGTGATATACATATAAAAACATTGGGCAAATTCCATCATGAAAACAGAAATAGGAAGTAACAAGATAGCAAGATTCACTCAATGTTGCTTTTGGGTATCCGAAAAAAAATTGGCGAGAATTATGAATAAGCTTGAACATTGTGGAGGAGAATTTTTTTTAAGTATACAAGGAAAGTGGATACGTAAAAAAAGGGAATTATGAGCCAAAATGAAACAGATGGAAATGGATTAATGATGAAAAAGTTTCCCGCGTTCCGGAGTAAATTGGCGAAAACAGTGAGGAAGCAAAGTTTCGAGATGAAGGAGGGTGAGGGAGGGAGCCGGAAAAAGTGTGCTGGTTGCAGCACGGTGGAACGGTGGTGGCTGGTAGGAATCGGGTCAGGGGGCGGGAGCAGAGGACGAGAGAAAGTAGGGGACAGATATGACAGAGAGGCGCGAATGGTAGGAAAGGGAAAAGTTAAGGATAGTTGAAAAATGAGGAAGTGAGCGAATTTCAAAATGTAAGTCGGGAAGGGGCGGTGCGCGAGATGACTCACACCTGCTTTCTTGAATATTGGAGAGGAAGGGACGAATGGGCGTCAAAGAGGAACAAGGGGAAAGGAGATCTCAAAAATCTACTCAGAGAGGTAAATTGAATAAAAGATGATTGCCATTTTTGAGACAAAAACAAGCCGGAGAGAGATATAATAAGAAATCTTGCATTGGGGAACACATAAAAGAGGTAGATAACGGTTCTCTTGAGTCCTTAATTGTATTATGCAAAGGAATTTTCCGAAAGAAAAAGAAAAAATTTCTATCGATCACTTTTAAGAGGAAAATGAAACTTTTTAAATTTTAAATAAAAGCTTCATATAAAAATCTAAACCAAATATATAATTATTTTTCAAACAAATATGCTGAATTAAAATTGATGAATGAATTTAAACTGAAAAATATTATGTATCCATAGAGATAAAAAGCTAGTTTGAATGCCGTACAAAAGGGGAAACCGTATTAGACTCCTTAAGAAGAAAAAAACAACCATCGAAGGTGTTAAAATGCCTAACGTAGGTAATTTCTTATAGTCATACTATAGGTTTGGAGGCACCATCAAAATCAGTTCATAGTCATTGCAATTACATTTTATTATCACTTTTATGTTTATGTTCATCATTATTTTCTATGTATTGCAGCCTATTGAAAATAAATTTAATAAGGAAAATTGAACATTAGGTACTAAGCAAATATAGTAGGACTTGAGTCTTTCCCGGCGAATGTTTGGTATGAATAGTTCTCGTTTTTTTTGCCGGGTGATGGTGTTAAACATCATCGGCATGACGTAGTGAATGAGAAATGAATTCACCATGAAGACGATTGGAGACTACGTATTCGAAATGTTAGGGCAGTCCAACACTATTACCCGGCTGTAAATCCAAGAACTATTCATACCAACAAAAAATGTAGAAATTTCTTTTAATATTTTATTATTCCTTGATTACAGCATTGCAAAATATTTTTCTTTTCCTGCTAAAGGAAACTGAGTAAAACATTTGGTTCTGTGTAAGAGAACTGTAACACTAGTAAAAGAAACATATAACAAAGCGGGCTTCCGTAGAAATAAATTAGAAAGTCAATCAATGAACTCAAAAGATAAAAATGTCGCCATATTGAACGGAATGTTTTCATAATTGATATGATTAATCAACTGTAAATATAACACTATAACTGTTGGATAATCTACTTGGAGAAAAAATATATCCTATTCAATTACTTCTCATTCAAAAAATATGAAGTGAGCTGAAGAACGAGCAAATAAAAAAGTTTGGAAAGATGAACAAAGTCTATTGAGACATAAAATAGACTATTCAAATGAGAGGTGGTGAAGGGAACTTTATTTTTATGACTTGAAATTGGTCATTTTTCCTCCAGGAATAGTAAGCTGAGGAATTGTAGTGTCAATTCATCATGTACAATTAAGGCACAGTTTTTGGTTCTTCTTCACAAAAGTAAGCTCGCGGACGCAGACAAAACTTATCAATATCCAGGCGTATTATTGTCAAAGCCTCATACTTGTAGGTGATTCACTTAATTGACTATTCAACCAAAAAAATCGAGAATACTTTAAAGGCAATGGCAGGAAAGATAAAATTGTTTTCTGTTGACTACGAAGTAAAAGCATTTGCTTAGTTATTGGTTAAAGTTCTGCGATAAGAATGAAACCTCTTTATGAATGGAGAAATTCGGGTAAAGTAGACAGCGTAAAAACAAATTCGATATTTGTCAGGGAACTCAAAAGTTTGACACCGGGTACTCGAGCACCAAAACGTTGGCCATCATGGACCTGAGTACCAGGTGTCAAACCCGTGAGGTCCCTGTCATACATATCGAAAATAATTGATATCGATCAATTATAAGAATAATTGAAAATGTGGTCGATTAATTGACACCGAAATGGGCGTCAATTAATTGTCATTGCTCAATTAATTGGCATCAACCAATTAATTGACAGGATTCAATTGGATCATGCATTTCAAAGGCTTTCCTTTGACAATAAAATGAATGAAAGAATTAATTTGAAAAACAGCAAATAATTCAATCAGTTAGCTTTTATTCATTAATTAAAGGAATAGATCGCTATTTGAAGACAGGCAGATAATAACTGCAGGTGTAATAAACATTATCTCAAAAATGAAAATATGCACCAATATGGCGCTGAAAAGAAGTCTGACATGTTCCTCAAATAGGCTTAACAGCTTTTGTTATTTTTTTGCTCGTAAATTGCACAATGACGTTTTACAAAACGTAACTGGATATGAGGATGAAAAGGGCTCAAAAACGCTTTCAAGCAGATGAGAGTCCCCAAATGGCCAAATGACACTCGGAGGCTATTAACTAATAAACCACTCCGGAGCTTTACGCATTAAATCGGAGCGTTGATCTATTAGCGCATCTTCTACTTGACTCCCAACAGACCAATTGATGGAAAGCTCGCATCACGATAGAACACGTTCTTCCCAAATGACAGGGAATAGTATTAGGATCATAGTTTACGCACATGTTACGCACGGTTCCAGGGCAACATGACCGCTCCAGTCCAGTGCCTTAGAGTGGAAAAGGCTGTGAATGTAGGCAACGACACGGCGAGGCTCCATCGCGCCAAGTGGGCGATAGCATTACGAAGAAAGAGACATTTTAATGGGAGATGGGTACCAGTGTTGAAGCAAAGACTTCCGAAGCTTGATATACTGGATCCGCTAGCAATAGTTTCTCCTCCGTTACACGGGCCGTCTTCATGTCAACTTGGAATCACAATCGTGTCATCCACTTTTATAATGAATGCATGGGGTAAAAGCACGGGACACGTAGGCTATAGAGAAGAGTAATGAAGAAAGAACAGTTGAAATGAAATTGGTAATCTGAAATCACTGTCGTTTCTCTGATTCTCGTTTCTCTGGTGAATGGCAATCCTTATAACTCGTGGAATCACACGCTGAAATTAACACGTTTTTGGCACTGAGTCTCCAAATGTGAGCATATTGACGTAACCAATGTCACCAAGGAAAACATGCGAAGAGAAAAAATTAAATTAAAATTATCAAATTTAGTTTTTTTGCGATCTTAATACGAGACGATTGCGAGAAATTTCTCAACATCCCTTATGTACTGCGTGACAAGTCGGGTGGTTCACTGAAGTTATGTGCACAGTTAAAGTATATAGTTTTGTGTATTCGAAATGCAAAAGAAAGCCTTTACTTACATTTTGAACCTCTTACACGAGCCCGTATGCAGGAATTTCAATTGTAGTGAAAAATAACACATCGAAATTGACAGTGGGAAAGAACGCATGAGCCACCTAGTTTGTCAAAACACTCTGCCTAAAGGTCCTGATATCCAATTAAAATCAAAAAATATATATATTCCAATAATCTAATAATATTTTACTTTTTCAAATCGTCTGCTTCCAAGTTGAAAACTCACATAAATCGGAGCAATGCGAGCCTTGGATTTAATCTTTGATATTGCAAGAGTATTGATGTTAGATTTTTTCTAGTGATTGCATTGGATTACATTATAGATTAGATTGCATGGATAGTCTGGTTAAAAAATGAAATCATTTTTTATGAAAAATAAGATTTATATTTTTTTATGATATAAATAAATGATAAATGTGCAAATACATTAGGCTGAATTGAGAAAGGTAAGAGATAGATAAATGTGGAATTTCCCGTGAAAGGTCAACCGTTGCATCATGGTCTGGTTGATTGAAAAATCCTAATTGAATGGAGCTATATTGTTTACATGATTTTCTATCGTATGCTAGATCTCTTAGAGTTTTTGACCTCCCTGGGATACACATTCTGTTATGAATAGCGTCCGCGGTGAATACGCTACTCCGGGAACTCTAGCATGTGGTATGTGTCTAAATGCCATCGCTTTGTAAAATTGAGCCGCCCATAAAGTTGAAAAATCCGTGGCGGTAATTGCAGTGTTCCTCTAATCTCTTTTGTTTTGTGAACGAGGAAATGATAGTTCGAGTGGACTCAACAATTCTCTAAAACTTATTAATTGCAAGTTTTAACAAGCCTTTTGATGAACAGGCACAGCAATTCCAAATTTTTCAATTTCTTTAAATAAGCCACCTTATACATGATATGATTGCGAGCGTATCAGATAGGGGAAATTTTAAATTAAGGTTTCCTAAATCATCTTATAAAACACTATTTTAATTCTTCACACCTGCTTGTCATATACCTATGTACCATAACTATGAGCCTGATCATAGTCACATGAAAAATGAAGGTACCATTTATAAATGAATTAAGTCGGTGCCATTGTTTAACCATTACTGTTGTAGCACTCTCAACATAATACTCACCCCTTTTGTATAAATATGTTCCCAAACACGTTATTTAAATAATCACTAAGTTTAAAAAATCTAAAATAATATTGAGATTTTACCTAATATGTACGCGACTCTAATGGGTAAATTATCTTATAAATGCTCCTCATTCTACATCGAAACCTAAAATTATAAACAAAATCTGGCATTGTGGATACCAAAATTCCTGGACGAATGTTCAGTTAAATAATTAACCCAAATGACGTGAAATATAGACAACAAAGTGAAATGCATAGGTTCTGCTGAAACTTATAGTTAAAAAACTCCATGTCACTAGCTCGGAATATGTTATCACAAAAGATTTTTTACATGGTGGATAAATAACATAATTATGATTCAAGCGCGTTTTAAAAATTTATCTAAGTTAGTTATTTACGAGAACGATTAAGTTAGAGAAGAAATTCATGATATCAGCGAAGCTATGGATTAGGGATATGCTTGAATATTTGCACATTCTAGTTTATTATCTTACTAAATAAAAACGGATCCTAATCCCAAATGAGTTTTTTAAGATTATATAAGGATAAATATATTATTATTTTTTAAATAATCATGCCGAATTCAACACCCATAACCCTAACAAAATTGTGAAATGTGAGATGATTCTTTTAAATGAGAAGAGTAATAACTTGCCTGTGAGTTGCGTTTGCAGAATGAGTAACGCCATCGAACAAAGAGCTTGCCAATAAAGGAGATTCCTCTTCCCACCTGGGGGCGTGGCTTTAAAATCCAGAACTATTTGATTCTTCTTCGACTCGAAGACGTTATCACCAACCATATTGTATTTTGAAGAGGCAGAATTTCCGTAGCTCCTTTATTAGAACGCTTCAACACACTAATTCCGTAGATCACTTGAGTTATACATCGACATTTTCATTTCCCACATTCACTTACGCAGCACATTTATTTTTCTACCGATAATAGATACTCGCAAGATAAAGAGTCAGTCTGCTATAGTTTAACTCGTGCAAAAATAATGACTCTCATCAAAATTGGGTCTGCCCTGGAAATAAAAACTTTCCAAAGACAAAGACCCAACTCCACGCGCTAAGGCAGAGTTCACCAAAATAAACAAGGGACGATTCACTTCATCAGGGTTGATGCCCACTTTTTATCTCTCCCCAATAAACGCTATTCTTTCTCACCAACACTCATCGGAAGCATGAATTGTCAAACCCTCGGCTGTTCTGTAATTCCGCCAATCGATGGAATGCTTACCCGGTGAAGCAGAGCGACTATTGGGAAATTACTCAAAAAAGCCCATGACCCACACACATCCTATTTACGGCTTTCTTTTCAAGAATCCTGCCTTTTGACCACCAACATGTAGCCTCCTTCCGATGACTCACACACCTCTCACTACATAAGGTTTCAGGAGGAGTTCCTGTCGGGTAAAGTTTTTTTCTCTGAGAGTTTTTTGAAGACTCAGATGGCAAAACAGGAGTATTGATAAAAAGTCTTCAGGTCGAGCGGTTTCCGAATCGCTGTTTGGCTTCTTTCCTGAGAGTTTTTTTTCTCAAGGTCAACAAAGGGATATTCTCTTTTCCCTAAAATCGCGACGTTGATTCAGTAACGCTGAATATAAACCGTAATAGTTCATGCACTTTCGTAAATTTTCGTTCAGTCGATGGCCGTACCTTGTGTTCAAGCGAGTTAAAAGATGTCAAAACTCGTAAATGAATGATACTCGCTCGTTTCCTCAGCTTGCGACAGTAGTTGTGGGTTAATAATCGTTACAGTGATTGGTGGTTACACATTAACACAGCCGAACCACTGTTAGGAAAACCCTCAGTGACCCTTAGAGGGCAGTCACATGGGTAGCCTCGGAACCACTGTCACTAGGTGGACTGGCGGAGTTCGAGCACTGGGACGCCGGGGGAATGTAAAGGGAAACATGGTCATATCTTTTAAATCCTTTTCTGATATGAAAAAGATGAGTGGGAGAAGTTGTTAGATCACGGGTAAGAGGACTTGCTTCCAAGCTTCAAAGAACTAACTTGGGGATAGCGTGGGAGAGGTTTAGGGGATGTATGGCAGAGTTCACTGAACCAAACGTCGCACGCACTGCCGCGATAATTGTGTGCCGAGAACGCGACTATCGTCGCAAGGAGAGTGAGCTAAAAGGACGGAGCGTAAGCCATAAGCAAGCAAGAGTGGAGCACGTCACTGAGATGTATCCGGACAAGGAGGCAAGGATGCCTCTGCGAGAATAATCCTCACGCGAAGTCAGTATTCATTTCAGTCGTTGACTTTGCACCAAAGTTCATTGGTCAACCTCACCGAGAATATCACACCAAATTTACCAAACACAAGCTGTCCTGAGGTAAAAAGTTCTAGTTTCACCAAAAAAGATGAACATAATCTCGAGGGAGGGAAAAGTGGTCTCAGTAACTGCAGATATTCCCGGAACCTTCTAAAGCGTACTTCAGAAAAAAGTTAAACTCCCGCCTAAAAAATTTCATGTTCCTTTTTTCACATTTAGAATGTCTTTCTTCAGTGATATGCTTTTTAACGTCCGGGATGATTTTCTCTTTTCCGTTGGGGATCGCGCTTAGAAAACTTTCACAGCACTCTCCGCACAATACACAATTGGAATGTCTCCATGTGGG
The DNA here is from genome assembly GCA_963573305.1 of Pyrrhosoma nymphula. NCBI lineage: Eukaryota > Metazoa > Arthropoda > Insecta > Odonata > Coenagrionidae > Pyrrhosoma > Pyrrhosoma nymphula. Next base: position 148,236,234 of record OY754328.1, read on the forward strand.
GGAAGCAGCGTGTCTCTCGGCGTCGGCTCCTTCCCAGAGCGATGAGTCCGCTGCCGCGCCTCTAAAACTTCCCTGGCGGACGGCGGTCTTTCTCTCTCTTTCCCCGAAACTCCGAGTGAACAGCGTGATACCGGCGCACACCAAAATTTCACTGGAATAGGGGACGCATCAGTCGGTCGCCCATCCCTCTGTGCCCCCCCCTCCCACGTTCCTCCCTCCCCTCCGAAGGTCCCCCCGCTCCCGTCCCCTATCGGAGACAACTCTCCTCCTCTCTCTTCATGACTACACTCTCCCCTACTCCTCGCGAAAACACAATGAGATTCATTCCCTTCTCCTCGTACCCCTCCTGAAACTCTCCCTCCCTCCGAGTCTTTCCTGATCGCCGCGCCGGCGCAGTGCGAAATCTCTCTGACCAACCCTCTCCTACAGCTCTCGCGAAAGCTTATGGCATTCGGATGCACGGCCTATGTATTGTCTGCGTCATACAAATTTTATTTATTTAAATACACTCATGTATGACCCAATTGCTATGTCTTTTTTCCCCTACGTCCCTTTTCCCTACCCCTTCCACCAAACTTAGCCCCTCCACGACGTCTTCTTCTGCGCATCCGAGCGCCATAAGCTTTCGCGAGAGCTGTACCTAACATGCCACACGTCTCCACCGCGCTTCTGCCCCTGCCATTCCGAACCCCACAGCCATTCACCATCATCACAAAAAGATATCGTGACGTATCGAATGCGTCATGCGACATTCACGATACATATTGAGTTCGATGTTTTGTCACCGGATATTACAATATTCACGACAAATCACAAAATAAACTATGCTCTTAAGATAGACGCTGTTCAGAACATATCAAATTTGATCGCATGCAACCCAATTATGTTATAATCAAGACATCTCAATCGCCTCTTACCACGTAGTTTTGCAACATTCACGGCATTATGCATTTGATACTATGCTACCACGTCATATGAAAAGTTTCTGTATGGCGTAATGCGATATGAGGCATTATGAGGTCCAGGATACAATGAGATACACTCTTAAAAATATGTTAAAAATTGATACTATCTGTGATACGACGGCGATAAAATGACCTATACGACGCAACTTAAAAATGCCTCTGCGATGAAATGGGACGTCCTTTCAATGCCATTAGCGTGCCAAGCATCTTATGAGCGTATATTCAGGTAGTTCCATGCATCAACAATAACTTTATCTGAATGTGAATGAGACCACAAATGAAGAGCACTAACAGTGAAGACTATGATGATATGCCAGCCACATGACTCCCACGACCGACTTTAGCCAAGAGATATTCAAATTCCTGGCCTGCACAATGTTAATTTCGTATCGCATATCATGCATATGCATGCATGCATGCATTGCATAGCGTACGCTGGAAACCAATCTCTTTCATGAACGTCTCACACACTGCATGCTGGAGATATGGCATAATTTCTATCTATCTAGTTTTGCACACCCGATGGGCTACACCCATATACAAAGGATTTTAAAGTTACATGACACTGAGAGAGAGCTGCGTGGAAAAGTGGTTTTAATTACCCCATCGGTGAAGCTCAAAATGTGGGTTAATACTGATAGTGACCACAGGCAAACATTCACGTAAACAAAAATATGCGTCAATTTGCACACTATGTAAGAGGCAAGGACAGGAGAAAACCGAGAGGGAATGGGCCGTTAGCTAAAGATTGGCATTCAGTGTTATAAGTTTCTTGGCTGCGGTGGTATATTTTCCCGAGGCAATTGCGGATAGCTTCCTTCTTACTTGATAAAATGTCTCTGAAATCCTTGAATTATGCCTTAATATGTTTCTCTGGAAATATTAATCACGAAGCTTCGGCTAAAAATCAAGTTTTAGGTAGGTATATGTTTTGCAGTGCTAACGCTTTTGCTTTAACATAACTACTTTTTCTTTTAGTTAATTTTATTCTAAAAGGTGGTAATATATATCAGCCACTAGACATAAGAACGTTCCTAAAAACTCCCCTGTTGCGTGAACGTTTGACAAGCGCTTGGAATGAAGGATTGCCCTCGCCGATCGCATACTCGCAATTCGTAATGCTGATGACGGAGGGGGAATCTCCCATCACGCCGTCATATCTGACAGCCTTGTCAAAATTGTGCGCCGTGAAAGCCATGAATCCTCGGTGCCAACTGTATTTGACGAGAAGCATTGCTTTACAAGGGCGAAAATTGCGGTGAGTTTTCCTTTCGACGGAAACATACGCTCACTTAAACCATTGCATTTGATGCGGAAACTCGCGGATAGCCAAGAACCTCGTCTCCTACTCCCATTCACAGTCCTTAAGTAAATAAAAAGATGTGAAATCAATGCCTAGAAGGAATAGCTCTGATTCCAAATGAAGAATAAAAAAAATTACTTTTTCTCGTCTACTCTCCAATTCTATTAAAATCGTATTTATCGTATCGTAGTAATCATAATCGTAAAATTATCGTAAATTTAAAGACCTCATTTACTCAAATAACGACCATGCCTAAGTTATTCCGCCATGTTTTAAACCAATCTCCATCATATCCTTCACTTTTCTACCGAGTGTGTTACGTCTGTATACAAAGGAGAACGCTAGAATACGTCGCAAGAATACGTCGCAAGAATACGTCTGTATACAGAATATCACGATAGAATACGTCACATATTTTCAGATCAGGATTGTTGAAGCAAGCATTAATACAAAGGCAAGGGCACCGAAGACCTCATACGGAGATCTCAGATCTCTTCGTGTGGTTGCAATAAGGGTGAGGTAAACATTCTGGATATGAATGCAGTAAAATTTCAAACTAATGATACACATACAGTATTATAGATATTTGTAATTTGTTTATTAAAGCACAATGTAAACTACACTTAGCACTTTTATTATTTTACATAATAAAATATTTTAGTAATAATTTATACTGAAAAACAAGTATCTTATTCACCATTATTTATTATTAAAAAATCAGAACAAAACGTTTTTATTGTATGCATTGCAATTTTAGCCCTTGGTCACATATTCGCAATATGTCTTATTTTTTTCCTTCTCTGTCATCTTATCCCATATGCAGGCTACCAAATTCAGCAATAAATATGTATTTTAAACAAATTCGATACATTTGTTAATGATTCCGCATACTTCCAAGAGAAACTCTCCTCAGCTCTTCGTAGGATATCATCACTGGATATTTTCTCCGTCTTTTAGGTATTTGTAGTTCTCCTTAATAACAGCGAGCAAAAATGGATTTTTAATTAGTTAACTGGGAGTCTCGAATTGAGGGACTTATAAATTCTCATCCCAAGAGATGTACAAAGAACGGCAAATGGATATGATACTGAAGGATTGGTGAGGGAAGAGGGTGGAGAAAGGAAGACAGTGTCTCACAGTCAAAGAGAAATTTCAAGGAAATTCGGAAGGGGAAGCCGGAGAGCAAGGGAGAAAGTTTTGTGGGAAATGAATAAATGAGGAAGTCAAAGAAAATCGATACAGGCAGAACAATAAGAAGTGGCAAGAAATAAATTTCGTTATAAACTAAGAGCTGAAAGCATCCGGAAAAATATTACGACCTAAAACTAACATCATTAAAGATATTGTCTTTGATTAGTGTGGAATGATTTATTTTAGGTTACCCAATCTGAAAATGCGCAGTTTGAGAGCTATTGATAGATCCAAAGAAAGAAAATGCCAGCTCATGTGTTGTAAATCATGTAGAAGCTGTGATAAAATAAAGTAAATCTAATAGAAAACATTGTTTGCTTAAGTTGAATAAGCATTGTTGTACGAATTATGAGGAAAAATTAATAACATTAAAATGAGTTTCGAGAGAAAATGATAGACAGGACTTTTAAAACTCCTCTTTCGTCGTTTCTGTCACTTCAATGCATCTAGCAAGGAGTCATTTCAAGGAATGTGGTGAACGGGTTGGGGTGGGTTGAGAGCGGAAGGTAGGAGTGGGTGGGGGGTAGGTTCGGGAAGAGGAAGGTGTTGGGAGCACAAAGTGGAAAGGGGTTTGGTGGGAGCATGGACGTCTTGATATGGATGGGACGAGGATTCGTCAAGTGGGGAGAGCCAGGTGACGCGTATTTGAATTTCAATTGGACAATTTAGTGGGATTAGTGGGAGTGAGCTCTAACGACGGAGGGGTGAGCTTTAGAGAGGCAGGTTTGAAGATAAAGGATATGGTTGGACTGAGTAAAAGAAGAACGTTGGCAAAGGGTCCATGGGGAAAAGTAGGAAGACGTAAAAGAGTTCCTATTTTCTCATCCTCTCCACTCCAGTAAGATAAAGCTGTATTTTTAAGAATGAAATAAAATTAAAACTATTCAAAAGTTGTCTCTGCGCTAATGTGACGTGACAAAATGAATCCATTGCTCTGACCGATTTTGCTTCGAATTTTATTTTAGTTGTATTTTTTTAACTCAGTACCTATATCGTATTCATAATTTTTGTTATTGAACTAAATTAAGACACTGAATAACTTTCTTGTAAATGTACTGTGCAAGATGTCAGATGCATATAATATTTTCACCAAGAATAGATAATATGTAATTGTTTCATATAGGTAGATAGCTAATGATGAGTATCATTCCACGTGAAGATATCGCAGAAAACTTATTTCCACTTTTAAATTTTCTAGAGGTGATAATATTGAATTATGTTATAGTATTGATATTTATAAAATAAACTCAAAAGTCAACTGTTTCTTATTTTAAACGAATTCATTGTGCGCGCCCCTGAGTATTCCTGATTACAGAGGAACTGTAATGCTTGTGCATTGTGAAATTCAGCTAGAAATTATTATTTTAAATATTTGTAGTTCTGGCGTCTTTTTTTATGGAGAAAAGTTCTTTACTTTCTCTACAATAACGGTTAAAGAGCTAGTCCAAGGCCACATTAATAGCGATATCATTACCACGTGAACAGGGCTAAAAGGGCATATTTTGAAGAATGAAAAAGGGATTGCGATATTTTGGTAAGAGTATCTATAGGAATAATATTTAAGAGCGAGGATGGATACAAAATTAAAGAACTTGAGCATCATTGCTCTTACAGAAAGAAAGTTGAGTATTAAAAAAAATAGATTGGTTTTGGGATGTGCCAAATACAATTTAAATGTAAAGATATGAAAGTTACTGCAGTTTATCTTAAGTGCCTCATATATCACGGATATGACCGAATCAGAGTTGAAGTTACAATCATGGTTTTACAAGATTTATTTCGCAGATTTACTATGAGTAACAATTTTGGCGCCGAAGAAGCCTGATCGCAATCAAAGCGTTATTCATTCAGTTTTCAGAGGCAATAACCTACTTTAACAACTTCTCAATAAACAATTAAATAATATTCTCTGAAAAATCACATAAGTTACTTTTAAAGCACATAGCCCATTTGTATCCATTTTTTAGCCAACCGAAGCAATTCTTTTATGGCAGACTTGCATGAGTAAATACATATGGTATTTTGAAAAAAGTGTACGTTTTTGTGATTAAAATATCACATTCCACATATATGTAGATCTGAATGTAGAGGACCTGTCACTCCATACATTACTGATTTAAACTGTCTTTAACGCAACTTCATGCACGTATTTGCTCTAAATGACAATCTTTCCGAGCAACGAGAGCTGTAAAACTCAAACGTTTCCAACGGATACGCAGGTGAAGAATCAATAACGTTGACCAAACATGATATGAAAAACATGTTCTCATATCCACGTGCATGTGTGAGTAAACTACTAGCACAAACCCCAAAGAAAATGGATAAGAGGCAGGACGCAACCAAGTACATTTATTTGTGTGCACGTATAAACAATTGTGTATCACGAATATGGACAGTTGGTGATAAGAGGAAAAGGAAAATGATAAAGAGGCTTTGCGGGAGAGGACTGAGGTGGAGTACTTGCACGGTGGCTCGGGAGAGAACAAGAGGTCTTACTGGCCAGTTGAGGGACGCGAGGAGGAAGTGGAGGGTGGATTTGGAGGGAGGAGGAGGAGTGGAAGGCGGGGTGTGGATAGGCTTATACTTGCGTGATAATGGGTTTGGAAAATTCGGTGGGAAAGTGGCGTGAGAAAATATAGAGGATGGAGGAGGATAGAAGTGGATTTTCGCTCTAGTATTTAGGGAGATGCTCGAATAGGACGTAAGGAATCGTAGTGAGAGGAGGGGCAGGAGGTGGAAGGTGGGTGTTGAGGTGACAAGAGAGAGAGTATGTGGCTTTAATGGCGCGTGTCTCCGATGTTGAATTGTCACTCTGAAATGTGTTCCTGAACTTCTTCCGCAACAGGGATTTGGGATTTGGATATTATATTTCGTCGAATGAAAGCAATATAGTTCAAATCTACAACCAACGCGTAAAATACAAACTAACTCCATACACAGATGCAACGAAAAATTGATCCTAACCTTAGACAATCAGAGTTTGTGAATGACAACATGCAATGACCTATATAACTAATGCGGAAAACCTCGAGACCAAGGGCGTTCCGATAAGAACGAATAAGTTAGAGTACGTTGGATAATTCTCTGTTTTGACAAGTCAGTTCGTTTCCTTAATGTTCTTACATCTTCAATCTAAGCATTTCACCTCAGTCAATTAGCTTGAATTTCATATTTCTCAGAATACTAGAGGTAATGTATATATATTGTAACAGTCCGCTCGTGTTGGCGTGATTCTCTTTTTTTTTAATGACGCGTCGCTGAGGAGATCCTAGGCTGGCGATCAGGGAGGAAACGGCTCGCTCGGCAATTTGAACCTGCCGCCCAAGGTTTTGTAAATATCAAGTATCAATTGTTTTTTGGTGTAAGGGTATGATGGGTAAACACATGACTAGGTAGAAAGAGCGAGAACGACGACAGGCAGCCGTCAAGGCAGACGGACAAGAGAGCTCGAGGGAGAGACACGGGCATGACAGCTCGAGGCAGGCGGAAGGACAGTCGTGCCTAATCGAGGCAGCCATAAGGTGTGGAACCGGAGAGGAGAGTCTGCGGAAAAGTCGTCGCATGGGAGGAAAGACATCCCATCCAACGAACGACCCCGCGGCGGAAGAATAATTTCCCCGTTGGCTCTAAGAGGACGACGAAGGTCGGGCCGAGCCGGTGCCGATACCTTCTCACCCCAGGGCCGGGAAACCCACGCTTCTCCGGACATGCACCAAGCACCTCTACAAATCCTAAGTACTGATCACATCAACCCCTGACCCAGACCGGTCAACGGTCAAGTGAATCCCTTCCCCGCCGTCGACCCGCAGTGAGCCGTGGCGAACACGAATTTGCCAACGGCCGTGTCAACTCCACCGTTTCACCCACGTGAACTTTTTGAGAAGCCGAAAAGGACTCACCACAGATTTGATAATCAGTTTGATCTGATTAATTTTGTATCACTTTCTCCCGTCCAAAAGGTCCATAATTATACTTCGAACGAAAGGACGAGGAGCTTGTAAATATCATTTGAAGGGTTTCATTCAGTTTTATGTTAATTTGTTCAACTTTTGTCTCTTACATCCTTAGTTCATAGTTAAGCCAGTCATTGCTGGGTATTTTTCATTAATGTTCCGCAAATCACCAGTGCATTCATCCCTCATTAGGATTTAAGAGTGTACATTTTTCTTGTGTGTTCAAATAAAAGGGTTCAATTTCTCATAGCTACTGCGATTCTTTTTCTCCCTGAACGAGAGCGCGGTGTTCCTGTTCTTTCGGCATCGTTTTGCCGTCGCGATCGTGGGGGTAAGGCGTCCCTACCTATCAAGTTCTCCCCCTGAGAAAGTAATTTCCACTCTCTTCTACCATTCGAGTAGCTTGACCGCGGTCTTGTGTGGCACCCTTTTTTACTTCACAAGCGAAGTAAGACTTCCTTCCTTCCTTTGGGAGGCTTTCTTTAACTAATTGAGAGGGACGAGGGAAGTGGGGGACGGCCCGGCCGTAAGATTCTGCGGCGGACGAAAGAAAGGGGTTTTGGTCAAACCCCCAGCACGTTCCGTCACAATATATATATACATATACTTACCTCCAAAAGAACAAATGAATTTCGTAAAATCTTGACTGAAAATTGTTACTAAAATAGAGTGTATATTAATATCGTGATTTTGCACAAATTTTTTGCCACGTGAACCTCATTTTCTCATGCAGTTTATTAAAGAAATATGTTTATATAAAAATTGAAAGTCTATATGAAAAATTGTTTATTTTTAATTCATTCGATTAACAATAAAATTAGTAAATTTTGAAATACGTAAGGGATTCAGACGCAGCTCCAAACTTTCTTGAGGCGAGAGTACTGTGAATAGAGTTTGTTGAGCAACTTATCCGTAAATTGGAGATGGCCCTTCGTTTCTAATCTCTAAATCATATTTTGCGATTGGAATCAAATGAAAACGTTTGCCATTTCGGATAACGGTCCCACTGTACCAAGATTGCGTCGGAAATGATCATCCATATTTGATAACCTTCGGATACACAGTCTGGTGCAGGAACATCCAACTTTTTGAAGGCAAACACAAAGTGATGCACCTTTTTTGATGGATTACGATATACACGCATACATCATAGTAAACGAAACACATACAAAAGAACAAGATTAATGTTACCACTAACTAAATTCAAGTCACGCAGGTACTTAACAAGCACTGACATCAACAGTGAACTATAAATGTGATAATTTGAACAAGCTTAAATTTGAAGTTGACGGTTGACGATTTTACGTGAATGTAAAAGCCTCAATATACACCGTGGCACTGGATTCGTAGATGACGATGAAGTGCATATTTCCGCTACTCGTAAACTTGCCTCTCCATGGCCATGCTTGTACGGTACATCGAAATTTTGCAAATAGCCTTAAGTCAGCCATCCATCTTCTCACGGTGGGTACAAAGAGATAGCGAGGGCCAACGCTGAAAAGATCTGCTCGGTGAGTTTGGATAACCGAGTGAATAAGACGCCGAGCTCGCGTTCGGCATTTATTGTAAGAGGCCACGGGAGCTGGGCCACCGCAGCGGGATGCTCTGAAGGGAGGTAAGAGGAGGTTGCTAATTCCCGAAATGCAAAGTTAGGCACGAAGGGAGAGTAATGATCGTGAGGAGGCTTCTGCCGGAGGTTTTTGAGATCGGGGAGGAAAGAAGGATTCACGTTTCTGAGAGATAAAATGAAAATTGGATCGGACACAGTCCAGGCAAAGTTATTTCTGAAGCTTTCGATCAAATCTACACTATTGTATGACCTAAGCTTCAGAATGTGCCAGAAAATGCCATATTATGGTGAAACCGGTCGCAGTTGTGAAATAAAGTGTGGAAAAGTACAAAGTTTTTTATTAAAAATGGATATCTATCACTTCCACGAAGTCAAGCCTGAAACAATTAAATTTATTCGTTGTGCGAGTATGGCAGTCCAGGCAAAGTTATTTCTGAAGCTTTCGATCAAATCTACACTATTGTATGACCTAAGCTTCAGAATGTGCCAGAAGATGCCATATTATGGTAAAACCGGTCGCAGTTGTGAAATAAAGTGTGGAAAAGTACAAAGTTTTTTACTAAAAATGCACATGCCTTAAAATTTGTATTTTAACAAATCTAGTTTAATCAATATCATTGTAAAATCTATGATCAAACCTGATTGTACCTTCATAAAATGGAATATATTATAGTCATATGACCCCCCACACTGGCGTGTGAAAGCTATGATGACGAAATATTTAACCCATCGGATTTTGGAATACATTGCAGGTTTTTAGTACGGAAAGACGGTATTCTTAACATTGACACATTGCTCCTATTAGTTTATCCTTATTTATTTCCTTAACATAGGGTTACAGTAAAAGGACCACAGGAGTTTAACAGGAGTGACTGGATTTATTCAAATTCATAACTCTTAAAAAAAAGAAATAAACATAAATAAGCAGCCACGCTATAGTATGTAATGTCACCCTTCACACAAAAAATCCTTGTTTAGCACTACAAGTACGGGAGGGATCGTTTGATTCTTTTCTAGAATTCAAGCGGATATATCAGTGATTAATTTTCATTCAATTTATTTTAAAATTCGCCAATCCATTCATTTTTACCCGTATTGTAATGAGATAAAAATATAATACCTAATCTTTTTTGCGTCTTATTTGCATTAAGCTATACTTAAAGGCTAGTGGTTATTTGTCTCCTACTAGCATTTGGTGGTATTACAGCTTTTTCTTGACAATTCCTCTATTTTAGGTATTATATTAAAATGTGTATTACATTATACGAATTGCAGAACATTTATTTGGTGATATATGACTCTTTATCTTAGCATAAGTACATGCTTCATAGGGTGAATTACTTGCAAAAGATTGAAAAATAAATTATGTTAAGTCAATTTCTTTCTTTGGTTGGAAGCTTATGCATAATATGATATAAACACTTGTGATTTCAAATGCCCCATGTTTAGATATCTACATCATTGTAGTGTATTCCCAATTCCTTATATTCGTATAATAAGAAGATAAAAAGATATGCGCTGTGTTAAAAATGCAAGGAAAAGGTCCAAAATTTGTTCCTACTTGTTTCTTTTTCACTTCAACCAGGATAGATTTCTACAAAACAACCAATTTCATCACAATCATGTCTGACCTCGGCCATTGATTATCTGCCTTCTGAATGGTGTTACTTGATGATACCTCAAAGTTACCTACAAACATATTTCCTATCATGTATGAAGTGGAAAATCTCTCTATTGGAGAAAATACCATTCTTCCCTTCATCACCCCCATGAATATAATTTCGGTGGGTCCGTGCCAGACACCAATTATGCATTAAGTGGGAAAATGTAATTTTTGACGCTTTGGTAGTTCTCTCCGAAACCAGCTTTTTACAATCGCATTCTAAAATATATAATACACGTTATTGATACATATATTTGGAAATGGACGACGTAATGCAAAGTATTGACTCATTGCGTTCCCTTGTTTAGTAAAGTATGACAATAGTATCTCAAAATAGGCGTTTTTATTGCATTTGATTGAGTCTTCCAAGTATTGATGTTGAGCCAGTTACATTTTTTAATTCTCAGCTAATCATCAGTTAGAAAATTAGGAGAAGAACATAGTTTATTTTCTTGGAATTTTGAAAAAATATGGGTAAAACTGACCTCCCTATGTCAGTGCATGCATCTTGTGAACTGAAGTTATTTGGAACAAATGTGTTCACTTCCTTACTTATAAGACAGAGAAGTATTAACAAATTAACTTTCACAACGCACGATGGTTTCATAATTCATTTCTTTAGGTACACAAAGATAACTGACATTTATACCTGAGAAAAAAAATTGTAGTGGTAGTAGTGTAATGTGCGGAAAACAATCCTCTCGCTCAACAAAGACTATGTACCCCCTTCAAGTGCTTTTTATTAAATCGAATTGGTCAATAAGAGACGGCTTAGAGAGCAGGATATTTTTCAATGAAAAATTAATAGCGAATTGAGAAAATTGCATTATGAGATACCTTTGTAGTAGGATTGGTGAGAATTATTAATCACATGAAAGTCTCGTAGGACCGAGAAAGTCAAAATAGCTGTTTTGCAGCATACAATGTGAAACCACGTGCGTTTAGGAAAAGAAAACTTGCCAAACATATCAACATTTGGAAACTATTTACTAGGAAGTAGATCTCCTGGTTAAGTATGAACTCCTCAAATGACAAACCGACTGCAGTAGCCTTGGTGGCAACGTGCCGGACCTACGGCCTTAATCAACTGGTCCCTGGTTCGGAGAATGAAATTTTAATACCATACTGTAGAAATTTTAATAATTAATACCGTAATTTACGATGCTTAGCTCTGATTTGTGGTGCCAGCATGGATGAGTTCTAGAATTTGAATTAAAAAGATGAAACAGGCAGAGCAAAAAAGCGGATTCGAGGATGTGTGTTGAAAGCGGAGGAATTCCGAAACTTACAGGGAGGGGAAGATGAATCACAGAGCGCACCTAAGGGAAAGAAGGGAGGTGGCGGGGTGTGCTCTTATGGAGAGGCAAGAGGAGGATATAAGCGTTCGCCACCACTAAAGCCCTCTGCCACCGCGAGGTAGTTTTGCGCGGAAGGATATATGGAAGTGCTTAAAGAGGGTAGTGTGTGAGCGGTAGAAAGGTTTTTATTTTAGAAGCTGCCACTGCGCGAAGAGGAGGGGATAAGAAGGGACTCTGAGATGGAAAGTCGACCATATGGATAGGAAAAGCCATGGGAAGTGGGAAAGTGTGTATAGGGATATGCAAGGGCTAAAAGGTAAAGGAAATGAGTTTGAACAGTGAATCAAAATGAGTAAATCCCAACTTTATGGCTTGACTCTGTTTCCAGAAATACGAAACCGCTGAATTTCCCTCTCTCGCTTCCTGCTCTCCACCCTTCACATCTTACTAACCAACCACCTCACATTCTTTATTCACCCCTTTCCTTTCCACCTGACCTCTCCGGTCCTGACCTCCTCTCCCTCGTGCTCAACAGTCTTCTCGCCCTCTGAAAACTATCTTTCACCCCTCTCTCACCCTCCCGCAACTTCCCCTAACCTCCCTTACTCTCTCCCTCATATGTTTCCTCTTGAACCTCAACCTCCTAGCACTTCCTTCCCCCTTGGCTTTTACCCCGCACCTTCCCCTTGTCCTGTTTCCACAAATTTTGCTTTTCATTAATTTTTCCTGGGGATCTGGAATTTTTGGGATACTTGGAATTCCATCTTTGGCATTGTTCCAGCTTTTTCATGCTCTTAGGAATAACTCGCGAGAAGCAAACACAATGGCTCCCAAAAGAACGGCTCAAGGAAAAATGTCTCCTTTCTCTACCCGCATAATGCCCAAGGACACGGTCGTAGAGAAGTAATGTCCAAGGAGGTGTCGCGACGATACTGTGTCAAGTGCGGTGTGTGCAGGCATTTACGGCAATTTTGCAATGGATGAGTATGGCGAGTTGAGTGCGGCGATTACCACTTATGGGAGAAATGAAGAACGGTTTATGCCTCTGTCTTGACTGTTGGGGAACGTTTTTGCTAAGTATGTGTAACATTTGAGGACTGCTTCAAAGTTAGGACTTAAATGTAGTATCCTTTTTCCTCCAGACCTGGAGTAGTTAAGCATTAAAAGAAGACGGCGATTGTATTAGGCGACGGTATCCCTCAATCTTATTGTTCTTAAAATTATAAAAACCTATCATATACTGCCGTATATTCTTGCATGCTTTTCATTACTGCCATTCTAAATAAATATGTTTAGAGCTATCCCATTGTATCTCATAGTAATAAGATCATTTTCAGTTAGCAGTCGCATGATGTGGCAGTTGAAATATTCCTTATTTGATATTCCACTTATTGGTATACAACTAAATTAGAAAGCCTTGGCCATTAGTTTAAAAAATAGATAACTTTTGATCAAGGAAACCCTAAAGGAATGGACATTAAAATTTTTAACTCAGATTTACGGAATAGTACCTAAGCTCTCATGACATCATTTTTTGTTCTCCAAAGTATAGATAAATGAAAGAAAGTCTATACTTATAACAGAGAGTTATAGTTTTCTCAAATAAAAACGCTTTATACTTTTGTAGATAAAATAGTAGGTATTGAACGTACTATAAAATTAATTTTGGGAATTTTTTATTTAATTTTTTCAACCTATTTATTTATCGACCTTGTCTATCATCATCTAAACTATAGGGCCGATTCCGTATTTTGCATAACCATTAAAACAAAGTTATTTTTACCATGTTCCGGAATACTCAGTATTAATACTCAGTATTTACATGAATGAACTTGTTGTTTAAAATGTTATATTCTTCTTGATATTTGAGGAAAATAGCAAAAGAGACACGCGACATGGTTCTTACAGAGATATCCTAAATTCAGCCGCGTTGATTTCAGTTATGTTATTAATCACCCTGGGTGAGAATGATCCTTATTCCGTCGCATTGAAATGCATAAATTTACGGTAACGCCGGGTCATCATCACCCAAAACTGACAAAATAGTTTTCAAAGATTATTACCATGTATATTTTACGTAAATAACAATAATTTAAAATAAAATACTATCATAGGACTAAAAATGATTTTTTATCTAAACATAATGAAGTAAAAATAGTTTTAAAACGTCCTTGGGAAATAGCTAAGCTAAAACTTCATATACAACTCATCATTAGTCTTATGTTAAACTTTTTCACTATCCATGCTATGATAAAATGCAAGGTTTATTTAGTATTCACTTAATTGTAATAATTTAAACTCTTGCTTTTATTTACTTTCTCTCTCTGGCGTAAGTAGTATATTTTTGGCGTCCCACCAATGGATGATGCCTGACTTTTTTAATTAATCATTATCCTTTGAGAGAGAAATTTGAAAAAATGCATTCACATCTACCTCTGACTCACCCAAAATGTCTTGCCCTTCACCACGCCCATTTTCATGAAATTCCTTCTCTAGACCAATTCTCATGGGTTATATTCTCCCACTTCAACTCCTTCAAAGAGTTAATTCTTTCGTCCCGCATTAATTATGCCTCATCCATCTATCGTTCAATAAGCCGCGATCCGTTCTGATTCCAATTTACTGAAATCCATTTACACCTTCGAAAACTAAAATTGTTTCCACGATATCTTGCATTGAAAGAAGGATGTAATTAAATGTAATCATGTCCTTCTTTTATCAAAATCTATGTCTTATTTGAGTTGGTGAGTATGAAAAATGGTTACTCTGCTAATGGAATAGGAAAAGCAGACTTGGTTACAATGCACAAACAAATGAACGTAAAATGTCTTTCGAACCATCCATGTTCATTTTTCTTCGTCATGCTTGCCCCAGAAGTCATTTGGAGAAAATAAATTTCTCTATCGGAATTCGCCCAATGTAATCATAGCTTTGGCTACAAGGCTCCAGTTTAACCTCATCCATATCTTTCCTCCCGTCCACTTTCTTCCTCTTGAAATTATCTCTTCTTGTCTCACTCTTCACCAAACTACTTCTTTCCTTATGTTTTAAGAGAATGAGAATGCCCCTTTATTCCCCCTCGAGGCGAGTTCTATCGATCATCCACACGGATCGCTTCAAAAAACGAAGGGACTGAGTTCGAATGCCAAACGGATACATAGGAGTTGAAGGTAGTAAAAGAGGCCTCAGGGAATGTATGGAGCAAATGGGAAATTGGAAAAGGGGGCGCGAGGCATATGGAGGGAGCGGGTGGTAGAAAGACGAAAGGCAAGGTGATCTTATGTGGGGGCGGAGTTTAGTAGTTAACTGGTTTGAAGTTATACCTCGAGTACCAAAGAGGAAAATTTGGTATTTTTCATCGATATTCCGAGACTGAAATTACTTCAACGAAGGATTTGCGGTGCTTTCTTTATAAAATTTTATAAAGGATATATGAGCGTCACATATATTGACGCAAGAAATAATAAATATGAATGATGGATCTATCCGAGTAATTTGGAGAGGTATTGCCCCATATTTGTAAAATAGTCACTTATATTATATGCACTCGAGAATCAAAGTGGGATATGCTAAAACGCAAGAATAAAATTATAAGGAATCGAAACATTTTCGATGGCTTCTTTGCGATATTGCAATTTATGCAATAAACCTATTTTATGACCCAATTGCCATCAATGGAACAACAAATTCTTTCCCGGCCAATTTTGAATGTAAACTTTTCTTTGGTTACTTATCGGGTAAGCTCCTTCACCGCCGATGACGTATCAATGAGCGATTAGCTCATCTTTCACAGCTTCTGACTCCTTCTTACTCACCCTTATGTGTGGAAAACGAAGTGCTTAATGAGATGTTGGACCTGACCTGCAGTGTAACTTCAAATAAATTTACGATCAACTTTGACCCATTTTTGTTGACCTTTGTCGTCTTTTAAGGTCAAAATGAAGAGACATACTTAAAAATTACTTGAATCCGGGAGAAAGGCTTGAAAGAGGATGCTCTTTAGATTTTTAATGCTCTCGATAATGCACCTCATACCTCAGTCTCTCAAAGTGCTCTTACTAATACATTCCCCTCCCCCCTCTCCGTCACGGTGATTTGGGAAAAATAGCGAGGCTCAGTGGATGTGAGTAGAGTTAATGTTAAAGTGAAAAAATCCTGAACATGGAACTTATTTTGACGCATCATAACTCTTCCCGGAGGAGAGAAGGGTGAGATGGTGCAAGAAAACGAGGGATGAAACCGATTTGGATTCAGATTTTCCGCACCTCAAAACTTCCTTCCGGCTGCTAAGCCCACGAGTTATACAAAGAGTAGTAAAAGTTGAATGGCCCGAAGCGGAAAGATAGGGGTGGAAGGCAGGGTTGGAGGGAATAAAAAGGGAAGAGTTATGCTGAAGAAAAAACATGCTGAGGATCATTTAAGGGATGGGAATTGGGTACGGAGAGGAAAGGGAGTGTTGTGAGGAAGACTCGTAGAGTCGAAGAGAGGTTGGAATGGTATTGGACTTAGTAAACTCAGGCAAGAGAAATTCGGACCGGAACAATAAGAGGTACATCCAAAAGGGCAAATGGTGTCCATCTCACCCCTTGAAAGCAAGGGTTTACAGGTTTCTTGTGACGCGGTAAGAGGAAACCTCCTAGGATAGATGAATCCGAGAGGACAAGGATTATAAGATGCAAGGCATACATTCGGTTCCCAGGGACTCCACTTTCCGTGGGCTCCAAGGTATTGTTTGAAATTCGACCTTACCCAAATAAAAAAATGTAACAACGCGAGCTCCCTTTTGTCTACCAGATGCATACCCTAAATGCCAAACGACTGACTTATCCCAAAAGGGCAATTTTTATGGATAAAAATACTAAAGGAAATCTCATTTCCTTTCTCCCCTTACAGGCATAGTTGTTTGTTATGCATGAAAATACTTGCATAGGAAATCCTTGCATAAGTAAAGCCTTGAGACATGCATAAGAAATCTTTTACAAATGCCGAGTTTTCTCAAGGATTTTTTTTTGCTATTTTTGGTCTTCATACGATCCATATATTTTCTCTAGATGGCAGCTCTCAGTAGCTCTAGTTCCCTTACCCTCGTGCTGACATTGCCCGTGATCACCTGACCTAATTCATATTAAGTGACAAATCGCTCAATAATCATGAAATTAGAGCCTGCTTTTTATACTATAACATTCAAGCGATAAGAATAATTCACAATGTTCAAATTTTTCCATATGTATATCTGCAGTTTAATGCCTTTCATTGAATCGCAAAAGCGTGATGGATATCCACATTATAATTTTATGTTAGTAAATCGTTATTTTATATTCTTGTTTGACAAGTGAGTATCAATGAATGAGCGCTATATTTCATGAATTTCCCCGATCGAAATGTACCAAATTTTTTTGATACAATTTGAAATTCACATTACTCTAATTGCGTAATTAGTACTGGCACTCTAAGTTTTATTGCACAAATAAGAATCACAATACCGTATCAGAAGGACTATTATTAATGAACATGTAAAATAGTTGGTTAAATTAACTGAATAAGACCATAAATGTTCATTGAAGCTTTCACGGCTCATATCACGCGGCACACCCGAAAAATATATTGATAAATAAGATCATGTTTTCGGTAACTTAAATTGACACCCATGTACTATTTTCTAATTACTCAGGCTGATGCGAGACCTCGTGTCGGTAACAAACGGATATTCTCCGCTGTCTCTTTGCTGTTTTAAGTCATTACCCTAAAATAAGGTAGTATGTTTTTTCCTGTAGTTTACCACGATAGGATTAGGACATATTAACGACTTAAATATCTTGCGAGGTGAGACGCGGTTTCTATGTGGCCAGAATCTTGTTTATTCATTTGTAGAACAATATAAAGCCTGATACTTACTGAAAATCGAAGAAACTCCCTTGATTATGTAGATGTTATTTGTTTTTATATGAAACTTCTGTACTTTAATATTCTGTAAAATAAAGGCGGAAAATTAGGGATAAGGGTTAAGGGAAATCTTCTGGATAGGTTTGAAACAATGTTGTCTTTTGATTCCTTGGGTGGTTCCACGTGTATTTTTTTCATTTACGGCAGAAAA
Organism: Pyrrhosoma nymphula; assembly: GCA_963573305.1. Lineage (NCBI taxonomy): Eukaryota > Metazoa > Arthropoda > Insecta > Odonata > Coenagrionidae > Pyrrhosoma > Pyrrhosoma nymphula. The sequence goes on from OY754328.1 coordinate 148,254,271, forward strand.
TGCTATTTCATTATGTCGTCGAGACATTAGGGGAAGAAATAACAGACTGGTTGGCCTTAGGGGAGCTTTATTGCTCATGATTGTTTTACAGCAAGATCAGCTTTTACAAGTACACTAACACTTATGAGACACAACACAATGAGTGCGACAAGGCGGCGTCGGGTCGGAAGGGACGGAAGCTGGTGGCAGTCTTGCTTTCGCCGACTGGCCAGGAGCGGAGGGTGCAGGGCGGATGGCAGTCATGCGTTCGCCGACTGGCCGGGAGCGGAGGGTGCAGGGCGGATGGCAGTCATGCGTTCGCCGACTGGCCGGGAGCGGAGGGTGAAGGGCGGATGGCAGTCGTGCGTTCGCCGACTAGGCCGGGTGAGAGAAGCGAGTTCGGGCAGGGCAGTCTTGCGGTTCTCGCCGACTTGCCGAGGAGCGGGGGAAGGCTTGTCGCGCTCGAGGCCGACATAGCCACGGTACAGGGTGGGGATGAAACTCCCTGGATCTTACCGTCTTCTCCTTATATACCCAATTTTAGGGTGCAGGGGGTGGCGAAAGGGGGTGCGTGGGTGGAAAAATAGGGGGTGCAGGGGATGGAAACGGGTGAGCAGGGGGTGGTGCGAGGGGGCAAGGAGTGGTGAAGGAGGCAGGGGGTGGTGAGAGGGTGACGACCTTCCCGGGTGTCAAGAGAGGATGGACGGCGTTGAGACACTGACCCGCGGTCCAGGATGCCCTGGAGCGCCCAAGAGCGTGTGAACCCTGCCGATGGCCTGGCCACGTGTGACCCGTGGCGACGGAGTCCTCAATTTCTTGGTTCACACACTCTCTGGACGCCCCCGAAATCTCTTTACCACATCACCCCGTTGGCAAATAAGCCTCCGGGTAGGGGGGTTTGACACCGACCTTGTCAGCACGTTACAATAACGTTATACACTCTATAATCTAATTAAAATTCAGGAGATACAAAGAAACAAAAAATGAAACATCCTTCCTAAAATTAAATCACCGTATAGACGAAAACAACAAAAATTAAGGAACCGTATGTATATAGTATCACATAGACCAAGTTATCATTATCATCTCCTCGCATCAAACACAGGAAAAAATTCATGAAGATAAAAAAAAACCAAAGTTATCATCGTCATCTCCTCGCATCAAACACAGGAAAAAATTCACGAAGATAAATGTTGCACTATTTCAGTCTATCTAAAGTCTTAGTCTATATTCACATAATTTTTAAAAAATACACAGCCCTACAAAAATCTAATTACACAAAAATACACAAAGTCCTATGAAATTTCCTCTAAACACACGATTCCGCATACGTGCTCATCTCTTTTTTCTAACTTACTTAGTTCATTGTCTCTCAGTCTTTGTGCACGCGTTTCTCATGTCATGAAGCACATTTCACTAACATTTCACTGTTATTATTTTTATTTTTATTCACTTCTCTGTTTCATTATCACAAATCACTTCTCCGACCCTCACTCGGACCGCACGGATTGCTCTCCTCCTCCGGTTATGCCCCACACGCTTAGGGCGTCTGCATTTCCCCGGAGGCGGCTGGATTGTCCGTTCTGTGGAAGAGGTGGGGGCGGGTGCGCTCCACCATAAGACGTCCAGGCCCTTCCCGGGCGTCGGAGGCAGCTCCTCGGTGACTTCTTCACTGGCGGTGTCCGGTGGGGGGCCATGGGTGTCCATCACTGGAGGCAGGGTCTCCACTTGCGGGTCAGGGGGTAGGGGTATGAGGTTGCGTGAATGAGCGAGGATGCGCCTTCCATTCTGCAAGTTCTCTATGTCGGCTTTCACGGGACTCCTCACTCTGGCAATCTTATAGGGCCCTAACCAGCGTGAAACAAACTTCCGGGCCTGCCCGTGGGAGACGACATTGTTCCGTAAAAGAACCAATTGTCCTTCTGAGAGGCTCGGTAGCATCAACCCCTTGCCGTACTTCCCTTGCTCCAACTCGCTTTTCCCATCAGCCGTGGCAAAATGCCCTAAGAAATTTACTTGTCTTTGGAAGAAATGACATTTCCGTGGATCCCATCTCAGTTTTTCGACGTCTATGGTAAACCATTTCTTAAAAACTCTGTCAATGAGTCCATCATTACAAAGTAAAATAGGAGCTATTCCTTCCTTCGACCCTCTCGCTATTGATGGTAGTACATAATCCTGTTCCGTAATTAAAATTTCCGTATTCGCTAACTGATGATTCCTCGCCCAACATAGCATAATAGACATAGGAGGTATCCTAAAATTTTCAGTAATGTACAGCAATTCTGAGCCAGTATCTTCTTCACCCACTATAGAGATTACACCTTGCCCAGGGATAAGATCAGACTGCTCAATCGACATAAGGGGTGTCCTAGGGTTTCCATCAATGCGCATTGTTTGGGAGCCACTTTCTTTTTCACACTTATATGAGGCTACGGTTCGCCCAGAGGTATCATCAGAGTCTTTTTTACGTAAACTAAAACTTTCCTCACTTTCTCTTCCATTCTCGACAGTTGCGTTTCCTCTTTTCACGCACACTTCATCTTTTTCGCACTCTTCCTCTTTTTTCCCCTCTAATCGTAAACTCATAAACAATTCCACAGAGTCACTGATTTCTGATAACCCACTAGCAACATCGCCTGCCTCCTCACTTTCCCTTCCATTCTCGACAGTCGCGGTTCCCCTTTCTACGCACACTTCATCTTTTTCGCACTCTTCCTCTTTTTTCCCCTCAAATCCTCCTATGCCGGATTGAAGCACCTCTAATGAACTCGTGGTCACACTTTGATTTTCTCTCTTTCCCACAGTCGCAGCTCTTGCTATACAAAATTCATCCCACAATTTATCCTCTTTGGTTGATATCTCTTCCTTCCAACCCCATGAATCTGTTCCCTCCTCCCTTCCCTTTGTACACCCTAAATCGGCGATCAGTCCCAAATCCTTGACTGCCTCATCGCCCACGTCGGGAGGATCGTCAAATGAAATTAAATCTGGCTCCAAGTGAGCTTTTTCGTTGGATATAACGCCCTGTGACATGTGATTGTTGCCTCCTTCAATGATATATCTCTGAGTTTCGCATGTTATTAACTCAACGGCGGGTGGTTGACTTGAGTTGGGGCGTAATTGCACGTAATGGTTGTTATTAATTATCAATAATGCTTGATTTAAGTTCAAAGAACAGGCGTAATTTTTCATAAAATCAAGGCCAATTATTCCATCATAATTTGTATTCCCTAAATCTATAATCAAGACGTCGTGAGGGTAATCTTTCCCATTTATCACTAACGGAATAGAACACTGACCCGTGACTGGAAGTGCATGGCCAGACGCACTTTTAACTGGAGTGACATACGGATACGGATTTAATTCCTTAAATGGAAATCTTTTTTGGTGAAGAATTGAAATTGCCGCGCCGGTATCGACAAGGAACCTACGATTACGGCCAAGGATCGTTCCCTCCATTACGAGGCCGGCTTCAGGCGAAACGGCTAAAATTAATTCGTCCCCGACCTTGCCGTCGGGGTTTACAAGTTTCCCTGTGCCGAAGTCGTTTTACTCGGACAGTCAATCGGCCGGTGGCCGGATTTGTGGCATCGTCCACAGAGAAGGAATGGACAGTCCTTAGAAAGATGCGCTTCCTCGCCACAGTGAAAACAGGACCGCCGTGCGGAGGGACAAAAGCGAGCGATATGTCCCGATTGACCGCACTGATAGCATCGGCGTGTAGAGTAAGGTGAACGGTTATCCCTGCGTGGTGCATGACGAAGTTCGGCGGCAGAAGGGTTCACTTGCGAGTCGAGGGCATTGACTTGTCCTATCTGTTGTTGGGAGGGGTAGGCAGTGAGATGCGTTGGATTATGCATGGAGGAAAACGGTAGTGAGTGCTGGAGACCTAGAGAATCGGCTTGCTGATAGTACTGGGGGTAAACGGCTGACATGGCGTTAATATCAGAGGTCCTACTCGCATAATTTCTCATATTTGCTTCTTCAAGTAATGCGAATTCCTCCGCTTCAAGTAGGCTCGTTGGGTTCCTCACTGCGACGAAACGGCCCACGTCTTCTCTCAAACCCAGCGTAAATTGTGACAAGAGTCTATGTTCCATAATGATGCTCGTTGCTTGTGACTGTGGGTCCGGGAAAGTTTCTTTTAATTGACGGGCAATTTTGCGAAGCCTAGTGGAGAATTCGTTGACCGACTCAAGGGGACGTTGAATACACGTGGAAAACATTCTCTCTAGGGAAATAGGTGGGACCTTCAAGGAAAATCTACGTTTAAGAGAGGAAGAAAACTCTCAAAGCTCGATAAAATGTGAGGATTAGCGTGAACATATTCGGCGGCCGAACCACTAAGTCTTAAACGAGCAATTGATATGGTTTGCGTTTCAGTCCAGGCACTGAGATGACTAACCGTTTTGAGGCATTCGAAAAAATTAGAAACGGTGGTTTCATCGTCTCCGCTGAAATGGGGAATAAAGGCTGCGTTACCTCCTAACATGGTGAGAGGATGGGCGGGAGCTGTGCTTGGTGTTGCCACGCTGGAGCCTGCTGAGGCTGCATCGGTGGAAAGGAGATTGACAGAGGGGGTGTCAACAGCTAATCGAGGGAAAGGCGTAGGCTGCACAAAGTGCGATGGAGAATGAGGAGTATCCAACGGGGACGATATAAAAGGATTGGTAGAGGCCATGGCGCACAAAAATAACAAATAATAAAATCAAACGAAAGGCCATAAAACAATGAAATCAGAAATATATGTCTTGAATAACACCAAAAGCATAAGACAAATCACTGAAAGTAGCCAACTAAATATCGTATTTATCTAGAATTCAAAAGCATGCTGACTTCCGTTTGCAAAAAATTTGAAAACATCATATTTAACGTCCTAGATTTACGACGTGAATAATTAACATGAGCAAACTCAGTGCCTTAATCACAAAAATTTCTAATTTTCACCTGACACCATTTAATGTCGTCGAGACATTAGGGGAAGAAATAACAGACTGGTTGGCCTTAGGGGAGCTTTATTGCTCATGATTGTTTTACAGCAAGATCAGCTTTTACAAGTACACTAACACTTACGAGACACAACACAATGAGTGCGACAAGGCGGCGTCGGGTCGGAAGGGACGGAAGCTGGTGGCAGTCTTGCTTTCGCCGACTGGCCAGGAGCGGAGGGTGCAGGGCGGATGGCAGTCATGCGTTCGCCGACTGGCCGGGAGCGGAGGGTGCAGGGCGGATGGCAGTCATGCGTTCGCCGACTGGCCGGGAGCGGAGGGTGAAGGGCGGATGGCAGTCGTGCGTTCGCCGACTAGGCCGGGTGAGAGAAGCGAGTTCGGGCAGGGCAGTCTTGCGGTTCTCGCCGACTTGCCGAGGAGCGGGGGAAGGCTTGTCGCGCTCGAGGCCGACATAGCCACGGTACAGGGTGGGGATGAAACTCCCTGGATCTTACCGTCTTCTCCTTATATACCCAATTTTAGGGTGCAGGGGGTGGCGAAAGGGGGTGCGTGGGTGGAAAAATAGGGGGTGCAGGGGATGGAAACGGGTGAGCAGGGGGTGGTGCGAGGGGGCAAGGAGTGGTGAAGGAGGCAGGGGGTGGTGAGAGGGTGACGACCTTCCCGGGTGTCAAGAGAGGATGGACGGCGTTGAGACACTGACCCGCGGTCCAGGATGCCCTGGAGCGCCCAAGAGCGTGTGAACCCTGCCGATGGCCTGGCCACGTGTGACCCGTGGCGACGGAGTCCTCAATTTCTTGGTTCACACACTCTCTGGACGCCCCCGAAATCTCTTTACCACAATTAACTACTCATCCTTGAGGCCTGATGGATTTCAAATAAATTCTATTTTGACCGTACAGGAATGTTCACAAACATTGTCATCCATTAACCGAATACAATATATTTAGCTGCCAACATTCAGCTGTGGCACACATTTTGGGCATTTATAAAAGACTAATGTCCTGATTATTTAAAAACTTCCATATACAATTTTTAGTCTTTGATTTCGTCATTTCTGAATGCGGGACATTTGAAGACAATCGATAATTTTAAATAAATAATCGGGATTTCAACCAAAATACCTAACTGCTCAGTGACAAAAAGAAATATTCCTTGTGTCCGTTTTTTTTGATTCCCTGAAATAAGCCGCTCCAATACGATTGTGTTATGACACTGAAAATTCGTAATCTGAATGGAATTGAAAAGTAATGCATTGGTATGGTGTGGAGAATCCCGAGGAAAAAAGAGCGCATAAGAGACTCTAGACTACCACAAGGGGAGATTGATGGAATCGGGAAATAATGCATGGGATATGGGTGGGAATAAAACTACGTACTGTTTCAGAGTAGAACTGGGAATGGGTAGATGATAGAGTTTGGGGTACGTGGTGTGTGGTTTGTGGAAGGCAAAATAAACGAGCAAGATACATTCGGCGGCGTGGTCCAGACTGAAAATGAATGTGAGGCCTTGGTTAAATGACCTTAGGCATGGTCAGTTTGGACTTAAATGATCCTGAGGAAAGAGGATCAAAGGGTAGCCTGCTGGCTGGTTGAAAGTGGAAAAAGGGCTGGTTGACCTACGGATATGTCTAGGAGAAGCCCCTTGCGTTAATATTTTCCACCACTGTACTTAGTACCACCGCTCTTCCATTTATCAAATCACAGTTATTCCCTTTATTCTGGTTGATCCGTTTCTTTGCGATCTGCCCTGTCTATCTTTTCTTCTGTGTGGATATCACATTCATATTCCCCGACAAGATCTCATCAACTGAGACTCTCCTCCCTCTCCACCGTTCTCCCTCCCACCCACGATTCACTTGAATCTGCTAGCCTCTCACTGGTGTAAGCTAACGTTCACGAAATTATATTAATATTCCTTGCTCATCAAAGTTAGATATCAAAATTGAATAATTAAGCAAAATAAATAATGATTTGGAAAATTACAATGTATAGCTAAGGATGGATGGGTAAATAACACTCAACGCAGAGAAACTACAGCAGTAGAACAGATCTAGTGAACTCTGAATAAAAAGCGGCGGAGAATGGAATATTAGATATATTAAAGGTTCCTGAGGAAGAAACATTCTTCAGGATATTTATGAGGACTGCGGGAAAAGCGGAGGAGATATTTACGGCGGGAGAACTGCGTGTGGACGACGCACGGCCCATTCGATTATGAGAACGCGGAGGGAGGAAGACCCACGCCGTAGCTGATCACGATAAGTGAATTCGACTTATGGAATAGAAAAAATATCAAAGGAACTCTAAAAAACTATATATCATAATAATTACATAGAAGGGTGATCGAATTTTAAGAGGAAAAACTCTCATGCCACTGACTTTGTGATCTATTGACAGAAATAATTACAATTGTAAAAAGAAGGACTCAAACTTTTAATCTAACTGTACATCATTTAAGCATAACGATCTTAAATTGTGAAATTAAAGATTACAAAGTTATAATTCTTAATTTGGCCCAATACGTACCATTAAACAAATCATAATGCATTGTTGTTTTAAAATGAAAATCTTAATTGATTAAAAGTGTTTGCGTTGTGATTATTACAGTATATGGAGTGTCTTATTTAAACATGTTTAAATTTAAAATGTCCCTTAAGATTTGTTCAATAAAGAGGTATAGTTCAACATATTTTTCTTCTCGGAGTGGGTCGATATAAATATATTAACGAAGATAGGTTAGAAAATTGGCTGCCCAACGTAGGAAAATAAATATTTACGGAGATAGGTTACTGTGGATTCAACTGAACCCACGATATGTTCGACACCACCTCAAGACAAAACGGAATGTAGTGTAAACCTTTGTGACGTGCAAAAAAATTTGCTTTTTGACAATTAAGGGCTTAAGGTCTTGCTCCCCCTTCATCGCTTCTCTACAATAAACGGCCCTCTCCAAGCATAGTAATAAACCAGTCTATGACTCAGTCAGTGGTGAATTTGGAAAGCATGAAGTTAATGAAACAAGATTGTGTTTTTATATTCAAAATGCATCATGCGACTTGATTTCCTGGATTCATTAATTGGAATACACATTGAATATGTGGCTGGCCTCAGGGACAGAAAGCTAAGTATAGGTCTTATATTAAGAGGTTATTCATGCAGTAGAGTGTCAAACTGCGAGAGTTATATTAATTCATTTTGAAGTAGGGATTTTCTTACGTGTACTTGGATGATAACCCAGGAAATAGCAGTAGTGTCATGTATTAATTCCTCCACTTATATTTTCCCAAACCTAAAACTATGTAACCAGTATCCATAACTCATGTTAATAAAGATCATTGACGAATAATTTAAATTTACTGCCTTAAATAACAATAACTTACTTAAGAGGAATTATATATAGAATTAGAAGAACACCAGTTACAAAATTATCATCATTAAACTGCAGGTTGTTTAAGCATTTGCTGAAATGAATTGGAATTATTACAATTTTTTTATTTTAATATCCACTGAAAACATTTTTGCTTATGGTGAATAAAGTTTTATGGATATTGGTCACTGTGTATCAATATACAAAAAACACTAAATATTGCAGAAGATACGTTTCGAACTTGGAGAGAAAACGATTTTTAAAATAAATGACTGTTTCATAGTAAAGTTTCATCCAGAGCTATGGCTGAAGCAATTTTCTCTATAATCTTGAGTTACCAAGCGAATCATAATATTGTCCTAACTTAATTTTGGGAGCAATGAACCTGAAAATATACTATTTCAACATTTATCGCTTTATTTTTGTCATTTAGAGTTAATAGTGTGCGGAGTGAAGAGGGTAATATTACTTATAAAACGGCAGTGCTGTGTGCAAAGCGATATAAAGTTGGAACATGGCTGTCCATTCAGTGCCTGGATTAGATGGAGATGAACGGTTTTGACAGCGGTGATTTGTTTTATTAACTTCCGCCTGGGGAAAGTGTAAAAGAAACAGAAAAACGTATGCAAATGTGGCAGTGAGAACACCTAGAGAGATTCATCATAATTGCTTTGGAGGAATTATTAAGATATTTATCCAGGAATCCTGCGGAATAATACAGCAAGTTTAGTGTAGAGTGGAGAGCTAAGGTTAAACTGACTATGAGCTACGATAGAGAGAGAAACGAGGTTGATTGAGAATCGGGTGATTGAAGAGAAGAAGGGAAGGTGAATGAATTAAAATTGTACCAAAAGAGAATCTGGGATGAAGGCTGAGGGAATGAGTGATCTATTTTAGCTGCTTGCTGAGTAGACACGGGTGAGACTTTTTCAAAGGAAAATGCAATCGCAAAACGTGTTTCCGACTCTCTCTCTCCTTTCTCGTCACCATAAACTCTCCCACCTTATGCACTCTCTCTCTCTCCCTGCTCGTGGAGTCATAAGTAATAACCTGAAAAATTAACACAAAAACAGCAGGAAACAGCCATCATGTTGGATTTAAAATATGAGCCGATTATAAATTTTGCAGCTTTCTTCCCCAAAGGGATTTTATTCCATAGAAATTTTTTAAGTTATAAGTGATTAATAAAAGAAAAAGATTAGATGTTTTAATTTCTCAGTATGATTTAAAAATGTTTTGAGAGTGAATAAATAAGTTACACGATTAAAATATTCAGTTGCTCTACAAGATGATATAGATTTAGAAAAGGAGTTGAATAATTTGTGGAAATTTAAAAACATTAATTTCCCTGGTCTAGGCATTCTGTAAACAGCTTAAAAACACATTTTTAAAGCAAATATGTAAAATACAAATTGAAAATTATATTCAACCATGGTGATTTCATACGACTGGCTACAATATTTGATTGATTTTTAATTAAGAGGAATATTTATAGTAGCAAGCCTGCCACTGCTACAACATATTGCTCTCATTATTATTTAAACATAGCTACTAAACGAGAATTACATTTGCTATTGAAGCGTTTTGTGAATAAAAGCACGTCAGAAATTCATTAGAAATCGGAAAAATACTGTAAAGAAGAATTGCAAATATATATTTGGTGAAATAAAAATGAAAAATAACATCAATTTAAGGCCTAATTGGAACATTTACGCCAATTTAATCAATATTCTTCTTTGGTGTTTCATAATATACTTCGCATATTCGCATTCTTGTTTCGTATAAAGCTAACTACTACTACGTGCACTCTTACCCAGCCATGATGGCCGACCTAGACATCTAATCGTGGTAGTACAGTCCGCGATGTGCAGAGGGCATGGGTGACTACTGTATGGACGAACCTCCAGGATTTACAGGAACCCTTATAATGGTCAAAAGAACTAACAGCATAGTTCATCAGTGAAAATGATTCTGGTGCCTAGTATGTTCCATTGAAATATACCAATGATTTTTTCCCGAAAACCTGCCCCCAACCCTGCGACCTATCCCATACCCTAATCTCTTTCTCTGACCTGCGGTGATGTATATCTGCAAACATTTCTTTACAGCATCCACAACTGAATCGGCTATTCTGAAACGGGAAGAGGGGCTGGAATAAAAATGGAGGATATTGATAGGCTTTGGGGATTCGGAAAAGTGGCCGTCGCAAATCGGCGCAACATCAATCTTTTGTGGGGAGGGGGGGGGGAATAGGTATATGCCAAAAAACTGTGGAGAAGATTTTTTGTACCGCTCATGGTCGTCCAAATATGAAATGTAAGTTCTTACGGCATGCAGTTGGTTCGAGGAGCATAAAAGAATGAAATGAGCCATTTCCGAGGGAAAATAAAAATATTTCAACAGCTATTTGAAGATTCCGAATTTAAGATTGGTTTTCTCAATAAGGGAAATAGAAACCCAAGAACTGGAGTCAACTGAAAAAAGCAAAATGTAAGTTATGAATGGAGACCGGAGAAAAAATGAAAACATGAACGAAGTAGAGGTGTATTGCCAGTTGGGTGGACTCGGGCCTTATGCCCGGAAATAAAAAGTTGGGAAACGTTTTACTCTCCTTTTGTCTTTCAACTTTGTTGCTTGCAGGAGATATACTGCATTATTTCTTCCACATGCATTCGGGTGGAGTAAGTACTTATTTATCGGAACTTCAAACTTCATGGGAATCCTACGATTCTAACAGGGTAATAGCACCATGTTTCTGGAACTGCATTATATATTTAAATACTTTTTATAATGCTATATAGTTTATTTATAAAAAGCCGTAGAATGAAAGTACTATGGGTGGTTTCTGGAAACAGTCCTTCCCATTTTTAATAGTAAAATAGGTGAAAAAGTTTGATATAGGGTAACTTTTACTCTTTGTCAATGCAAATACTATGAAATACTCAATCGTGAAGTTTAAGTAAATAGAGGGTATTGCTACCTACTTGATGCTGAAGGTTGGTCCATAAAATCCAATGAACGTTATAGATTAGAGTTGAGGGTGTGTCCTGAGTAGGAAAGAAAAAAATGTTGGTTCCCAACTCCTTTCAACCTTGAATAAATATTTTATTATTAGTTTTTTCCGGAAAATATCAATATTAACTTATTATCTCTATTCTACTTCAAAATATTTCATCAATTAGCTAAAGTTAATTTATTTTTCATTATTGAGGCAGGAATTCAATAATTTCTTCCGTTCCAAGAGGTGATAAATTTATTACGTAGGGTTCCAGTTGGAATTATATTCCCATTCAATATTTCGCTTATCTTTGGAACGATGTGAGCGATTTTTAGTGTAAAAATATATGTTATTCTCCTAAACGGTCATATTAACGATTAATCCCATTTGATTTATTAGTGTTGTGGCATTTTCCCCCCCTGTTTTTTTGGGAAATTCTCCTCTTTGGACAGTTTCTCCTCTGCGGACTGTTTATCCTCCGGACTTAGCCGAAGGACTTAGCGCGCATGTCGTTCGGGCAAGTCCTTCGGCTGTGCCTGATTTCCCCCAGTGGATGTGGCATTCCCCCCCCCCTTTTTTTGGCCAATTCCACTCTTTGGACAGTTTCCCCTCTGCGGACTGTTTATCCTCCGGACTTAGCCGAAGGACTTAGCGCGCATGTCGTTCGGCGCATGACATGTGCGCCAACGACGGCCAAAATGCCTACGACTACAAAATGCAGCGACTACTGCCAGCGACTTCTGCCACGACTTCTGCCACACCTTTCGCCGCACCATTCGCCGCACCATTCGCCGCACCGTTCGCCGCACCGTTCCCTCACCAGGTCTTGCACCGTTTTTATAGCCAGTAAAGTGAGGAAGGATACCAAAAATGCGGTCATCCTGACCAAGGCACAAAGGCTGTGATCCTGTATTCTGCGGCCGACGCCAGAAAACAGTTCCTGGCGCTCCAATTAAAAACTGCCACCCTATCTATCACCCATCCCATTATTTCCTCCCCTCCAAGGCTACCAATCGCCAACCTCCTGACCTTACCCATTCCACCTTCGTCCTTGTCGACAGACCCCCTCCTCAGCTGACTCATGTCTAAGCTCGCCCTCTATTGCTTCCGAGACGCCGACCGGGTAACACCGTTGTGTGAGCCTGCTGACTAAGTCACTTTTTTGTACTTAAGAGAGAAGTTCAACCTCTCGTACTTGTTAAACTTTAACTATTTTCCGACTGGAAACTTTCATTACGGTCGCCTGGCACTCGACCTATGGGTAAATTCTTGTAATTGGTTTGGTTTTATTTGTGATTTGTAAAATATATTGATAAGTTAAGTTTATGATTGGTAATACTCGTGTTTTCCTCATTTTTCTCACCCGAGCTTGGAAAGAGTTTGTGTTTTCAAGAGCGTTATCGGCGAGAAAATCTGCTCCTTCTCCCGATAGCGCTACAGTGTGAGGAAACTTTAAATTTGGATAAGCGATCCACAGATGAAAAATCATTTTCCTTGAACATAATCCAATCATGATCTCTCGGTAACACACCGAGTTCTCTAGCCAGTTAACCGACGCGCCCTCCTGCAGTGTGGATCGATGTAACTTAGGGATTGGGAGTTGAGGTCCAGGTCTTATTAAGGCTGGATTTCAGCTTGGTGAGTAAGAGGTAATTAGGGAAATAGAAAGTGGGAAATGTGTGAGATGTTGAGTGGGAGTTTATTTTGGACAAACATTTTTAAGTAAGTTTGCTGTAGCGCAATCTATTCTTATTTTAAATACGTACTCAAGACTTATATTTGTTGAAACATACGAATTAAAGGGCGATGTTAGGCAATTTTAAAAAAATCAAGTAATCATCATATTGTAATTGACATATTTTTTATTGTATTCACTTCCTTTTTTATGCTATATTATTTACCGTTGTCAACAGGCCAATTTACCTATTTGTAACGAACTATTTCCTAAATAAATATATATGGAGGAGTTAAAGATATAATAAACCTTAAATATGGAAGCCAATATAATTGTATATGATTTTTAGTTAACACGAATCCTTGGGCATATTTAATTCCTAATCAGAGATTCTTACTAAAAATATATTTATATCTCCACCTAGCTATCTCTTGTCCGTGGTGCTTAGAAATCAGCAGAAAGTAAAATTGGTAAAATAACACGGAAAAAGGAAAAGATATGGGATGATAATTGAAATTTATTTTGGTAAAACTAATGTCTTGATCTGTTTCTTGTTGTTGAACGATGGGCGGTAAGAAGGATTCGTCAAAATAAATGTTCAACAGCGAATCTCCCATATTTTGCCTTTTGGCGGTAAAACATATATTGTGTTGATGTACAAATAAATAACCGTCATGGCACCCTAAAACTCCTGAAGTATCAATGTTTGTGAAACGTTATTTTCAGACAGAGTGCACTACGATTACAAAGAGTAATTTTTATCATGTGATAATTGAGGGAATTCAGCTCGTTGAGGGTTAAAGATATTTTGCATCATATATGATGCATAATGACTTAATTTAATATCTGTGACAACTGTTTTGTGTTTGATACCTAATGCATTCCTTTACGTCCACTTGACCATGGTATTAGCCAGGTCTGATTGCTAAATATATCTCCAACCTGTCTTAACCTGTGGTTTTTTAATATTTTCCGCATAGAAAATTTCCTAGAAGGAATTTTTCAATTCCCTTATTAAATGTATCCTTTGTTATTTCCCACCTTTCCGCATACACAATTCTTTCAAAACCAATTTTATATTACCTCGGAATTTCATTTGAAAACACCCGATGTGAAACTACTTTTAACTTATCTCTTCGATTCAATTTTCATTCCATTCACTTGGACCGGCAGAGTATTGATGAAAACGTCAAAGGAAGACTGGGTTTATTATTTGGCCAAGAATTGAAACTTCCAAAAAATATTATGTCCTCAGGAATATTTTGAATTTAGGGGAAATTGTATGAAATTATCGTTTTATATGTATCTCTTTTGGTGAAAGCAGGCATTTAGTAAGTCCCTATATGGATGTAAGGATTCAATAATACTAACTATATCCGAAATGCTAATAGAATATGGATTTTGATGGCAGTTTAAGGATCGAATCTAACACGAATTATAGAAGATTTGGAGCAAGAAAATGTCATTATACTTCATCCCCAAGGAAAATTTATTACATCTTGGTTCTACTTACGCTTTCCAAATTGACCTTTGGATTGAATACTATGGTTCCAAGGTAGTTGTTAGATGACATAAATTCTCTCTTAAAGATTCGATTAATCTAATGAGGGCACGTAAGATGCAATTAGAGAATCATAGTTCACCATAATATTTCATTATATTTCGATTCATGAGGCCAATTTGACTTCCGTAAGTGGTTGAAATAAGTTTTTAAGTTTATATTGAAACTTATACTGTGCTGAAGGAATGGAAATTAGAAAATATTACATGAAATTTGAAAAAGTGAAAGAATAGATATAATAATATTATTATGAATTAGGGTAGAAAAAAAAAATATTCTACTGTTAGTATATAAATTAGGGTCTCCAAATATCCACGCTTACTGTGCTTTACTAACTTTAGGATTTAGTGTAATGAATGTTGGTGACTAGTCACCCCCTGCGACACACCCTCGAGGTGGCTTGAAGAGTATTTTGTAGATGTAGATGTTATTAACGCAATAGTTCAATTAATTCTTCATTCTTCCGAAGAATCTCGCATTTATCGCCTCTTACCTTGCCCAACCATCCATGCAAACTGCTCGGCCTCACAAAACCACGTTCTAAACGATCTTCATAAACACACCCACCCTCCACTTGTGCGCTATATTATTCTATCGCTTTCTCTCAACTTCATTGAACTTTTGACGGTTCTAGTATTTCTTCAATCAAATTAAAAACTTTATAATGTTCAGAGTTATTTATGCTCTATAACGAGAGAAGCAAGAATGTCAGAAAGTACTGCCACCAGAAGACCTCTAGGAAGAAAATGTTTTTCTCTTGACTTGCTACATAGATTTACAAAACTATTTTTACTATATATGGTAATCATCTGAACGTTTGTTAGACGCCATGCTAGTTCCATTCCATTTAAAAACAAATACCGTGATTTATGTCTGTGAGGAAACTGCCTGAGTTAAGTTGTGGGCAGAGGATATGAGAACGCAGTCTAGCATTTCAAGAGTATTTAATGGGAAATCAAAAATATTTTTTGCCGAAACTCCACCGTTCGTAAAAAAAACATAACTTAGGTCATATACGGATTTAGTTTTTTTCCGGTGAATAATATTTAGGTATTCTTCTCGGCCTCAAACGGTCAATTCAGTTCAGTGTATAATCCTACACAGAGAGAGCAACACGCCTTGAAAATGGAAAACAAGTCGTTTTCCGAAGCGTCGGCCAATATGAAACCAATTACCTGGTGCAGAGCCCGAGAAGAATACCTAAATAACTTAGGTCAGCTATCAATTGAAATAGAATTCATTGGAATTAATACTGGACTAGCAACACTCTCTTAGTTTGTATATTTTATGACATTCACTTTTCATGGATTTTAGAGATATTCTTTTACAATTCAAATGCTGCTAATTTCGAATAATTAACGAGCTAGTAAAATTACAACTACATTATCTATGTTAATGCTTCACGCCATTCAGTAAAGAGTATTCTTCCGTTTCACAAATTCCTTTATGTAAATCTGATATGCCTTTAAAATGACTGGCAAAATAGTCTGTCATAGTGCTCTAAAATGGTGTTAAGCTTGATGCCTATTTCTAATTTTTAAGAATAGACGGATGGGCTCAAGTCTAAATGAAGTTCACCGCCGGCCTCATGAGTTTGAATCAAGACGTATTTATTTTTTAAATTTACAATTTACATTGGTTGAAATGGAAATTAGGGTATTTTTCAGATACTTACCAAGCTATACGCAATAAATGATAATGAAACCGACTGAATCGGTTCCCTTCTTAGGAAATTAGATTTTATTAGTTTAGATTATTGCATTATAATGTACAAAAATTTGTGTCAAAAATATTTTCAGGGTTTTCATTATGTGACAGAACAGCTTTCACGTTACCTTAAAAATACTGGATGATCCAATCTCAAAGTTCAATTTCTTCTCATGTAACTGTAACAAAGCCTCATGCCATGGTGTTTTGGGGGTCTTAACGCATTATGAGCATTTTTCAGTTGGTATTACAATTATATTTTTTAAACTTTGCCTTTTCCGTTTTAATCGGACAAACATTCAACTATAAATCCGCACCGTGATGATGTTTGAAAGATATGAAACCCTTATTTCAGCGCCAAATGCAAGGATGGGAAAGTTGGAACATGAAAAAGGCTTCACAATAGTACGTCTCGTGAATGCTCCACGAGCCAGCAGCCAATAGCGTCCCGCCTCCCTCTATTCCTCCGTGCTTATATTCCTCGATATCACAGTTGACAACCATTGTACTCTAAAATTACATCCACGCTGCACCCATCGCCCGTTCTGTACGCAGGTCACGCGGGCGACGGATGTTGTTCGAGAAGACCACTGAAATTGGCAATAAAACATACAAACTCACTGAATGTGTGCACGCGGTATTCTTCTTTGTTCCCCTCCACCCCAGGGCAGTGGACGTCTGTCATTGGGTTCCAGCCTTGTGCCCATTTTGACACCACACCTCATCATACACGTGCATATTTCGCTGACAGGCTCCCACAAATGGGTATTTTTAGTTCTTCCAAAATCACTTCTCTAGAGGACTCTCACGGAATATAATAGGTAAAACCTTCAACTTAGGGAAAATTTAAAGCATAGTTTTTTTTATTCACAATTCACTATGCCTTTAAGTAGGCGTGTAACTACCGCACATACATACGTACCTTGTTTTACCTATAGGAAGTAAATTAATTATTTAGTAAAACATGTATTCTACCCTTTACTAATATAATAAACCCCGGAGAAATATTCAGGGCTAAATAAAACCCTGCTGATATGTCTAATGATTAGATATCTACCATATTACCCATTGCATACATATTGGGACATTTCAATTTAAGTTATAATTTGGTGGTATTCAATAGGTTTATAAGTGCAAAATATATTTTGCAACAATAGCCTATGAATTCACTTCAACTGTGAATTCCAATTTTCAACTCCTTCATTACCTTAGAATTTTCTCCTGTTTGTCTTTACGGTAGCAGGAAACATAACGAGGATCCTCAGAAAACACAATACAGAGCCGTTCCAAAGGCCACCGAAAAAAATAAAATGCAAGCTTGTTCGAGTGAAACAGGATTTAACGAATTTTAACGAATAAATACCTTGGAAACGCGGGGAGGTGTACATCGGGGAGACCGGGTGCACCATTGAAACGAGTATTAAGAGCATTTCTGGTGCAGCAGGTTAGAATACTCTGGAAATCAGTTAAACACTCAGAAAAAACTATATGGGTTTAAAGACTACATCCAGCGTACTATATATTTTACGCAAGGCCGTAGGACCCCACATCTCAGAGTACATTTAAATTTACGCTAGTCCTGAAGATAAAATGTATGTGCATCATCACATTTATCATTAGTCAGTCAATCATCTGCTTACTTCCTAGCACTTAAATAGGCGCGTTTACTTTTAAGCATCCCAAGGGTTTAATGAAAGCTATATTTTATTTCATGCTACACTTTCGCAGTTCAGGTATTCAGTCTTCCTAGAAATCTTTTACACATCCATCTAATGAATAATGCTTTTTTTAATATCTTTATATTCTACTTTAATGTAAATGTTATTCGTCTGCTTTTGATTTTTTGCAGCGTCTTCGAAGCGAAAATGTCAGTAATCAATCAGATATGGTTTTGAAGAAAACTACAAAAATCATTATTTTCTATATCCGGTACATATTGCTATAATTTTGATGATTTAAGATCGCCGTACTACATAGGTACTTTCAATGGCACCCACATTTTTCGCTCACGGTAAAGTGAGTCCCCGTGAGGTACGCTTCTTTCCAAAACATTATAGTTGGTAGTATTGTTTAAACTTCAGGATACAAAATTTGAAATTCCTCCATTTTTCACGAACCCTTCCTCTAAAATTTCACATGTAACGTTTGATTCTAGTTATTTATTCAAACCATTGTCTATCCAAGAAAAATGGTTTAAACGAAATGTTGGAGACCATTAGTTTAATCATTCATACTAAGGTGCTACTATTTATCGAAATAAGAAAGTAGCAAGAATCATAGTATGTAGACACCCGTTATTCTCAAAAGGGTTGCGTTATCATATTTTGAGAATATTTTTCCAGTGAAAAGTTTACCCTTACATATATGATAATACTCTAACTACATAAATATGAATGTATTTCTATTTGAATAACCAAAAAATATAACAATTCCTAACAACACAGACTATCCTAAGCTTATTTCAGGTATAAGTGGTAGGAGTAGGGGAGGATAGCGGAAGCCTGCGCACGCCATCTTGGATTTCGCGATTAATCTACCCTCCATTTTGAATCGAATCGACCCGCCAAGTGGACATTTCGATATATCGAATCGGATCGTCACTCCGCCATGTTGGTTCGAATCGTTCGATATAGGTCGAGGAAAGGCGCGCTTTTCAAATTCGAGTTGAATAACGAAATGAGTTGAGCATCGAAATTGACAGTTGAGTGGGGGAAGAGTTGAGTGACGAAGCAGAAGAGTGGGGCTCTGCGGGGCGGGGCGAAGACCGTGAGAAATTTGATTGCAATTAGATAGCAATAGCCCGCCTCTTATGGCAAGATAACTTCCTGTACTATCACCCCGCTCGACCACAAGCAGTTAGATGGTACCTTACCTTACCTTTGTCTCTTATGGCAAGAGAACTAGCTGTACCACCCCCGACCGCCTCTTATGTCAAGTACCTTACCTTTGTCTCTTATGTCAAGAGAACCACCCACGCTTGCAGCCTCTTTTGGCAAGAGAACTAGCTGTACCACCCCCGCTTGCAGCCTCCTGAAAGCAATTAGTACCTCTTGTGGCATATGGCAAGGAAACAGATGGACATTTGTTTTATAAATTTATTTTAAATATTATTTTACATTTACAGTTTACGGTGGCAAAACAGTTAACAGATTTTGATTCACCGGTGGCTTAAAACATTTTTTTACATATCACCACTAAACCTTCCACTAAAAATCACCAGACCGGTTCGTTTAGATACTATAAAAAATGCAAATGGGTGATTGGCTATAAACTCAGCTTCTACGCTCGGACCACCACCACATTTGGGAACACCAATCATCTTGGTGTCAGCTGCAGCTGTAACACCCACTTCAGTCACCTCGATGAATGTCTTTTGCAACACTTTGGATATTTTAGTGTTATCATCTATCATGGGAGTGAAATCAGCAAAATCGGTGAACATAGTCTTCATACCCATAGCCTTAAGTGCACACGAGATATTTATCTCAGACCGCACCGTAAATTTTGGGAGACGAACCAAAGTCCACGTTGACACACACTTGTCTAAAACTTTGAATACATTGAAATCTTCAACGCATAATTTTCTCTCCAAATCTACTATCCCATCGCGGGCATTCGGTAGTATAAATAGCATGGAACTAGTGCGACCATCGAATTGTATTTCCAACACTTGAGCGTTCAATTCAGAGTCCACACAATAACCACATTTCTTAAGAGCGTGCATTGTAGGTATATTTATCTCATTTCGAGGAGTGTAGAAGCTAGCAGACCGTGTTTTATGCTTACTAAATGGTATCAACCATTCGTTTTCAAAGTACACAACACTCAGAAGAATTAACTTTGATCCTTCAACGTCCTCATCGTTCACAAGATTTGTTATATTACCATGCGTCTTTTCACACACCCACGCATTCATTTGTTCTTCATCAAGCACATCATCTGGTACACTACATCTTTACTCCAAGCGTTCATCAGGTTCTTGTAATATTTGGTAAAAGTACATTCCTCCACCAAGTGCACAGACGTTGCGATGGTTCCTTCCTTTGGTGATGTGGGCTCCCTCAACAAAGTATCGTAAATATAAACTTGATCGTTCATATTGCACACTTTAAGAATTTCATCCAGCGTCTCTCCTTTTGCCCCCTTCGATACCATATAAAGAAGAATCATGACGCCAGAACCCGAATATATCAGACTACCGTCTCTCAATTCACCTCGGAGTCTGTTGATGAAAGAATGATTTGGCTTTCCATTCTTATCAAGCTCCATCAGACTGCATTCAGCTCTCGAATCCATCTTAACGTGGGAGGTCTGCTGGCTCGGTTGAGACTATCTCGTTTTTTGAATTACCACGCATGTATACGTGGGAGTGAGAGACGAGCACGCCACTGGTGGACAGGATGGGGGCGAGGCTACGAAATCCAGAGATAAAAAAACAGCGCTCACCAGTGGCCGACAGGATGTGGGTGAGGCTACGAAATCCAGAGATAAAAACACCGCTCGCTACTGGTGGACCGGATATGTGCGGAGCCATCTTTGAGAAGAAAACATCTTTCAAACCACTCTGTGGTAAAGATGCTAACATCAGGTAAAAACAAGTGGAATTGCTACATTGGATAAGGTATGTTTCATATATATAGCCGTAAGATTGAGATGTATAGTAATTGAAGACTAGCGGTGCGAGGAGAAAGACGAAAGAGCTTGCTTCATAATAACACGAGATGTGGGTATAATTCTTAAAATTTCTTTGTGAAACATTTTCTTAATGAAGTTAGTTAAACTATTTTCATTTATCTTCAGATGTCATCCCTGAAAGCAAAATTGTTAGAACAACAAGGGGCGGCAGAGACTTTAAAAAAGGACTGCTTAAAGGAGGGAGTGAAATATCCTATGGAAGGGATGTCAAGGGTCAACACACGCTACGGAGAAAAGCTCCTAGCCGAAATCATCTATGAACAACGAAGAAGAAAAATATACTTGCCATGCTATATAAAATTAACAGATGAAGATATTGAAAATTTTAATTCCAATGCTCGGAGTGAAACAATCAATATTGTAAAAATAAATGGAAACTTGTGCATTGAATAAACATTTGCTTGTTTTAAAGAAATTGGTGTTTATTTTTTTGACTCACCTTATCCTACCCCACAAGTTATCACAGTTGCGGTCTCTCACAAAAGCTTAACAGGATGTCTGACCGGATGTTGTGGTTTCGTTCACATCCCGCTCACCAGCATCACCCTCCCCTCCTGGAGGGGAGGGAGAGGAGGGGAGGGAGATGAGGGGAGGGAGAGGAGGGGAGGGAGATGAGGGGAGGGAGAGGAGGGGAGGGAGGGGAGGGAGGGGAGGGGAGGGAGGGGAAGGGGAGGGAGAGGAGGGAGAGGAGGGGAGGGAGGGGAGGGGAGGGAGGGGAGGGGGAGGGGGAGGGAGGGGAGGGAGAGGAGGGGAGGGAGAGGAGGGGAGGGGGAGGGAGGGGAGGGAGAGGAGGGGAGGGAGAGAAGGGGAGGGGAGGTCTCAATATAAAGAGATAATTTCACGCAGAAAGCATCACTTCTGATTTTTTTTCCACAATGGAGGATGTTTTGTGCGAAACTTGTTGGGTGTATTTCAACCCGAGATACCTGGCTGCTCATGAAAGGTCTGCAGTACACCACCGTCATGCAGTTCGTGGAGCACAGACCGGTGGGGGAGCGGAACCTACGATTATAGAGATGGAGTCTGCAGTTCGAAGGCGTTTAAAAACCTACTGGGTGAGTGGTGGTGGGGAAGTGCATACAGACATTGTAAATTTTTTGGATTCTATTGAGCATTTACTTATTTCCAAAGTGCGTGAAAATTTGCAAGAACATAGCGCAGTAAAAATTAACGTTCTTGTTAGCGCAAAATATGTGAAGGGTGAAGAAACGAGTGATCGATGTTTCAAGACCAAAAATGAAAGGGTTTTCCGAGCGACTGATTTAAACTCTTTAGTTAAATCTTTCTTTGGAAAGCTGTTGAAAGAGCAATCCTAGAGCCAGAAGAAGGGGTCTGGATGGTCCTTGAGTGAGGTCTTAGGGTTAGAGCTTAGGGTCAACCGTTACCAGCCTTTGAGAGGTCAATCGTTCATTGAACTACCACCTAAAATTAAACATACTAATGCTGTTATTAATGTGTTTAACCGAGACATCTATTGTTTTAAATATGCCATTTGGGCTAAAAACATTCCCAAAGACGCCCAACGCGTGAACAAGTATGAAACGTCTGAATTTCACTGTGGCTATGATTGGGATTGTATCGAATATCCCGTGGAAATATCACAAATTTCAAAATTTGAAAGAAAAAATAACATTTCAATCAACGTTTTTGGACTTGATGAAAAAAATAATGTTTACCCCATCAAAGTGGTGGATCGAGAGCTTGAAGACCATCGAGACCTCTTATATCTCGTTGCGGAAAGAAATGCACACTACTGTTTCATCAAAAATTTTAATAGACTGGTGACGTGTCAGATGAGCAAACATAAATCAAAATTATATGTTTGCAAACGTTGTTTTAAGCATTGCTTTTCAGAGCAATCCCTTGTTGAGCATAAAGAGGATTGTGCGCGAAATTCACCTGCCAAAATTATTCTTCCCGAAGGTGATGACGCTTATTTGAAATTTAAAAATTATTCCAACACAGCCAGACTTCCGTACGTCGCATATGCAGACTTTGAGTGCATTTTGTCTAGTATCTCAAGTTGTTCTCCTCAGAGTGAGCACTCGTATACTCAAGCACGACAAAAGCATGAGGTTATGTCTTTCTGTCTCCTATTGCTGTCAAACACAGGTGAAGTTTTCGAGCCCATTCTATACAGGGGTAAAAATGCAGTTCAAGTCTTCCTCGAAAAACTTAAGGAAATGACTCTTTTCGTGGAGAAGGCTTATAAAAACATTATTCCAATGCATGCAATGAGTGACGAGGAAATTCTAGCTTTCAATGAAGCTTCTCTTTGCCACATCTGTGGCAGCGAGTTGGGCACAGAACGCGTGAGAGACCATGATCACCTTTCAGGGAAATTCCGAGGTGCTGCACATTCAAATTGCAATATAAATTACAAACTCCCCAAGTTTCTCCCCGTTTTCATTCATAATCTAAGCAACTATGACGCACATCTCATCGTTCTGCACTTGGGATGTGATGACATGAAGATTGAGATCATTCCGAACAACGAGGAAAGGTATATTTCTTTTTCCAAATTTGTAGATTCCCACTTTTCATACCGTTTTGTGGATAGCTTTCGATTCCTATCAACCTCTATTTCGAAATTAGTAGACATTCTACCCAAGGCCGCATTCACTCAAACAGCCCGCATTTTCAAGGATAAGCTAGAGCTGGTCACGCGTAAGGGTGTTTTTCCCTATGAATATGTAGACGCATGGGATAAATTAAATGATACTAGCCTTCCTTCCATTGAAGATTTCTTTAGCACACTAACTGAGGATTCCATTTCAAGCAAAGATTACGAATTCGCTCAAAAGATGTGGACAGAGTTCGATTGTAAAACTTTGGGTGACTATTCAGATCTTTATTTGAAAACAGACGTTTTTCTTTTGGCTGATGTATTTGAAAATTTCAGGAATTTATGCATGGATACCTATGGATTAGACCCTGCTTACTATTTCACCATACCTGGAATTTCATTTGATGCCATGCTTAAAAAAACGGGTGTTACACTCGAACTCTTAACAGACTATGACATGCTTTTATTGGTGGAAAAGGGTATCAGGAGTGGGATATCACAGTGTGTGAAACGATATGCAGAGGCTAATAACAAGCATGTGGAAGGGTTTAACCCGGAAGAGGAGACTACATATTTAGCATATGTAGATGCAAATAATTTATATGGTTGGGCATTGTCGGCATCTCTCCCGAAGGGGGGTTTTAGATGGGTGGAATATGTTGATGTAACGAAGATCCCAGACGATTCTCCCAAGGGTTACCTACTGGAGGTAGACCTAGAATATCCAAGTGAGCTACATGATTTACATACAGACTTGCCTTATTGCGCTGAAAAAAAGACACCACCGGTTGGAAAACATTTAAAATTGTTGACCACCTTGGATGATAAGGAACGTTACGTCATCCATTACAGAGCACTTAAGCAGGCATTGTCAGCAGGTTTGAAATTGAAAAAGATCCATAAAATAATCGAGTTTGATGAGTCTCCGTGGATGAAGTCGTACATTGACATTAATACGGAAAAACGGAAATAAGCAAAGTCTGATTTTGACAAGGAAATGTACAAAATGTTCTCAAACAGTGTTTTCGGTAAATCGATGCAGAACGTACGACTTTATCGAAATATAGAACTCGTCAACAATGAAAAAAGATTGGATAAATTGATCTCTAGTTCCCTATTCCTAGATAGGACGATTTTCGCAGAGAATCTCGTTGCAGTACACCGAAGGAAAAGTTCAATTAAAATGAACAAGCCTATATACATAGGTCAAGCCGTTTTAGACATTTCAAAAATTTTAATGTATGACTTTTTCTATGAACATCTGAAGAAGAAGGATGTATCATTGTTATACATGGACACGGATAGCTTTATTTTTGAAATGCGGGGAGATTTCTATGATGATGTGGAAAAGAACAGCTCTCTCTATGACACATCCAACTATCCACCTAACCATCCCTGCTACTCAAAGACTAATTCTAAAGTTTTAGGGAAGATGAAGGATGAATGCGCTGGGGATATATTAACTCACTTTGTTGGGTTGAGAAGTAAACTGTATGCATACCGTGTGCGAGGTGGGGGTGTGAGTAAGCGTGCAAAAGGTGTGAAAAAGGTTACGATTGATAAATCGTTATCATTTGACGACTATGTTACTTGCTTGCGTGAGAATGTTCCAGCCTATAGGAAAATGTCTCTGATTCGATCTCAAAAACACCAGTTGCACACGGTGGAGATAAACAAAACTGCTTTGAGCTCAGACTATGACAAACGCTACATCTGTGAAAACGGTGTTAATACCTTAGCGTGGGGGAATAATAAAATTCCTAAGAAAAGGACGTATGATGAAGCGTTCTCTCAATAAAATGCAATGAAATTCAAAATTGAGCTCAGTCGACATCCTAAGTGAAGACGTGAATCATGTTGGCTTTATTGTTTGCTGTGATATTAATTCCTCCGATTAGGAGCGAAGTAAACCTGTGTGTTGCTGATTATTTACGGCAATATGGTTATCTGAATATAGATGAAAATGAAGTTAGGAATATATCAGAAGATAATTTTACAAATTCTCTCAAACTATTCCAGGAATATTATAAGTTGAACGCTGATGGGATTTTGAATGAAGAAACATTAAATTTAACGAAAACTAGAAGATGTGGCGTGCAAGATGATCTCAGTTTTACCATTACAGATCGCAAGTGGGAAAAAAAATGAAATAACATGGTACTACCCATTGGCAAGCGAAGCACACGTGCAGCTGGCAGAAGCAGCATTTGCCGCATGGAGTAATATCACTAATTTAGTATTCATAAAAGATTTCAATAAACCTGATATAACAATCGTTAATACCGCTTCAAAGCATCGATATTATAGCAAATCAGGTATATGCCAATTTCCTTTAGACGGGAATGGAAATGTGTTGGCTCATGCGTTTTCACCAACTATCGAAAATTCACCCTTGGAAATACATATTGATCTAGACGAAGATAGGTATTTGGGAAAAGATAATAATCACTCGAATGCGCTTGCAAATTTATATAAGGTTTTGCTTCATGAAATCGGGCACACACTAGGCATTTCTCATTCCAGAGATCCTAGGGCTGTTATGTTTTCACTTTACTCACACGATTCCCCATTACATTTGCAAGAAGATGATATACTCGCGATACAAAGTTTGTATGGAAAACCGGAAAAAAAGGAGAGGAAGGAAGAGAGGAGGGAGGAGGAGGAGAGAGAAAAACCTGAAAAACCTCACACAGTTTCCCTATGTGACGCGCAAGATTTTGATAATCTTCTAATTATTGACCATATAATGTTTTTATTCAGTGGTAAATTATTTTGGATGTGGGATTTAAAGAAAAGTAATGACTCTCCGATGGCTCAAGTTATCACTGACTGGATCCCATCTCTCCCTGCGGACATGAAAAAAATAGATGCCGTTTACCGAAGACCTTCGGGAGAAATCGTAATTTTCTTAGAGAATCGTATATTCATGATCGATTACCCTAGCTTGGCGCCTATTCCAGGATTTCCCAAGAGGCTTGAGGATGTACGCCTCCCTCGTAATACCATCATTCAGGCGGCAGTAAACACGTATTCAGGTAGAACATATATTTTTTACAGCGATATTTTCGTAGTTGAGATGGATGAATGCTGATTCGAACCTAAAGATCATAAATATGCAAGCACATATTTTCCACCAATACCTAATAAAATTAATTCTGCTTTTCGCTACACGAATGGCTTATTATATTTTTTCAAACTGGATAATTACTACGAATATAGTGAATTCAATAGCACTTTATTAAGTGCAAGTCCTAGGAGTCTATCACTCTTTGGAATTCAATGTTCAAATGTTTCATCTCTATCTAATGTAGTTGATGAATTGAAGGGTATAATTTCAAGGCTTGAAGATATGTAAGATTTGTATAAACTCGGGTGAAAGTTGGTTAAATAGTTAATTATGAGTGCGCCATTGATGTGGAAACATCCATTCACTTGTTTATGCGCAGGTCTTTCATGCTGTGGAAAACAACTTTCGTATTAAGATTCTTGAAACACATAAAATATTTAGTTGATGGAAAGATTGATCGAGTAATTTGGTGTTGTAGTTCTAACAGCAGACCGAACGAGGAACTGAAAGGTGTTGAGTTTCAACACAAGGTACGGACATTCGAAAATCCGCGCAAGATAGCAACCCTTTACGTAATAGACGATTTAATGCACGAATGCTATAACAAAGGGGTAAGTGAGCTTTTTACGCGTGAATCACATCATTCCAACATCTCTGTTATTCTTATCACACAAAACGTTTTCTACCAAAGCCCTCAGGCTCGAAACATCTCCCTCAACGCTAAATATATAATAGTTTTCAAAAATCCTAGAGATCGCTCACAGTTTCGATACCTTGCTGCACAGGTCTATCCAGAGAATTCGGGGGAACTCCTGAGGGTTTATAAGGAGGTAACATCCAAGCCGTTCACTTATTTAGTCCTTGACCTCTCGCAAGAGACGGACGAGCGAGTAAGATTTAGGAGTGATATATTTCCAGGGGAAATAACCTCCGTGTTCACCCCATCGGATACAGAGAACTATGTTGAAATTGAAACGCAACAGACATCTCATCGGGCTGTTATAAACCGCCGATCCAAAATTGCGAAAATCGATCATAGAATCAGTAAACAAGGAGGGGATAAACGCCATTTGCGAGTGCTGCCTAAATACATTGAACGGAAACCATAAAATTACCCCCGCCGTGAAGAAAAGCTTACACCGCTACAGAAATACGCTTAGGAAGTTGAGTTGCTCTAACGTATCCATAAAGAAAAAACGACAAATACTGAAGCAAAAGGGAGGTTTTCTACCAGTGTTATTGGGATCTCTTTTGAGTGGTTTAGTGGGTAGCCTAATAGGATGAGCCTCAAACGAATGTTACTCATCGATCCAGAGATGATGAAGAGGGAGCGAACGATGCGAGATGCTTCTAAATTAGATAAGAGAATGCAAAACGTGCTTAAAACTAAAATGGATGATTCTAAAAAATGGAATTATTACCGACAAGTTTTAGATTCCTATTTAGGAGCTGTCAACAGCATGAATGACCCCATTCCTATATCTTTCGCAGACGAGAATAGGAAGAAGAAACGCAAAAATACAGAGGGTCGAAAGCTTTTAAAAACGAATCGTAGGATTGACAATTTATGGACGAAAGCTTTAAAACGACAAGCGGGAAATATGGAGAAAGTCCTGGAAGATTTCGAGTCAAACTTGAGCGAGGGGGAATTGGAAAGAAAAGACACAGAACCACAGACTCGCAAAAGCACACCACCTCTCAAAGAGCGTTTGAGGAAAGTAAGGCCGGGGCCGTACATGCGTTGGAAAACGCTAAGTTGAGTTCGGTATATTTTAATCCGGCCAACCCTTTCAGCTTTTCCACCGTTGATAAACTAAGAAAGTGAGCAAGAGACGTGTGAGAGAATGGTTGGAAGATCAGGAAACTTACACTCTACATAGACCTGCGCGGAAGAAATTTCCTAGGAATAGGTACACTCCTACCTACATAGATGACACTTGGCAGTGTGACCTCAACGATATGCGAAAGTTAAAAATTTACAATAATGGTTACGCTTATCTTCTAACTGTAACCGATATTTTCTCAAAGTACAGTTGGGCCGTTTCTATTAAAAACAAGACTGCAGAGGATGTGATAAAAGCATTTCGCACAATATTAACTCATAGAAAGCCTTTGAAAGTTCAGAGCGATAAGGGGACAGAATTCTCAAACATAAAGTTCAAACGTTTTCTCGACAATCATGGAATAAAATTTTACACTACAAATAATCCAGATGTAAAGGCAGCCGTGGTGGAACGTTTCAATAGGACGCTGAAAGGACATATGTATAAATATTTCACAAAATTTAACACCTTGAATTATATAAGCGTGCTACCGAAACTAATTAAGGGTTATAACAGTCACGTGCATTCTAGCACAGGTGTGGCTCCGGCTGATGTGAGTGAAAAAAATGCTTTCGAAATTGCACGTCGGTTTAAAAGTATACGAAAAAGGCCTAAATTTTCCATCGGTGATTTTGTTCGCATATCAAAGGAGAGATTACCATTCGCCAAGGGATACAAGCCCAATTTTTCAACTGAAATTTTTAAAGTGTGGAAAATTGATGGCACACCAATTCCCACCTATCAACTAGAGGATCTAAATGGAGAACATATACAGGGGTCGTTTTACGCTGAGGAACTCTCCAAAACATCCGTTAGTAAAAATACAGAATTTCAAATTGAGAATATTTTAAAACGTAGGGGGAGGGGTAAAAACAGTGAATTATTTGTTAAATGGAAGGGATACAGTGAATATTTCAACACTTGGATACCAGCCTCCACAGTGAGAAGGTTGAAATGATGGAAGATTTATTCGTAACTCTTCTTAGCGATAGCTCTGGGTTATATTTTCCTGATAACACGATCGCTCACTTTAGGGCAAAATTACCTCAGCGAATAACAGCGGGGGAATCTTGGAGGGTAGGCTTGGCTGAAATTTATTTTCCGCAGCTTGCAGTATTACATCCTGAAAAACCGGCCGAAAGTTCTGCTCCAGAGGTGGAATGTGCTACAGTTGAGGTTGTAATTGAAGATGTTACAATGAAGTTAGAAGCTAAAACGTATTCGCTAAAAAGCTTATTATATACATTACACAATGCCCTACCGTTGGAAAAAAACTGGAATTTCACGGAATGTTGTACAAGTGGTTCCAAGAGAAACTTTCCATAGCTAGCATAGGCAAACCACTCTATAAACCTTATATACCTACTCCTGAATGCCCTTATACGTACGTGGATGTAGTACAACGATATTCACCAATCCAGTTAAATTTTGACAAATATACTCTGAGGGAGTTGTTGACTTCACTCAGAGAGAGTATGCCGGATGATATTGGAAAGGTTATGTTTGACGGGGAATTCTTAAATGCATATGGATCACTTACTAACATCAGTAGACCTAGAAGAAGAAAACTTGTTCAGGAGCCCAAAATAGAACCAGAGCCTTTAACGAGTCAAGTGTTTGTTTACCTAGACGTTCTAGCACCTCAAATGCTTGGCGATGTCATGTCGAAATGTTTAAGGGTTGTTATGGGTGATAGGGGAAATCATCAAGTTTTCACCCAACCCTATTATATGCAACTCGATAAACATGACTTTGATACTGTTGAAATTAAATTGATGAATAAGATGGGCGAACTTTATCCATTCCCTGATAGCATAAACCCATCAACTGTCGTCTTACATTTTATTAAGCAATAAATACACAGGTGGAGTGTATCCATTTCATTCATTGGCAGGATGTCGGGAGATGTAGATCGTTATCACCAATACTTTTCACAGATTGGTGGAGACATTGGACCAGTTTATCGATCGAGTCATTATAGACAGCGAGGTAGGGGTTTGGGCAATTTTTTCCGAGGACTTTGGAAAATCGTGAAACCTTTGGCTACAAAAGGAATAACAGCAGTAGGGAAAGAGGTGAGAGATTCAGGTATACGAGTTCTATCAGATATTGGGAGTGGAAAACCAATCAAGGAAATTTTGCAAACACGCTCGCGGGAGGCCGTTGATAATTTAAAAAGAAAAGCTGAGGATAAGATGACAAGGATGGCTGGAGCAGGTTTACGAGCTCCAAAGCGAGCTAGGATGGGTCGTTACATCGGGAGAAAAAAAAATAAACGGAAGCAGGTGGGGGGTGGGAGAAAAAAACTAAAGAAGGCTCGAAAGAAGTCTACTATCCCTAAGGATGTATTTGCATAAATAGCACGTGAAAGGAAGCGATAGATTTATTGAAGCGAGCGTCATCAGAGTGATAACATCATGGATGTCTTGGAGTACATACCAGAATGTTTAGACCTGTTTAAAGATCCAAGTCTGCAATTGAGCGTTAATGGATGCACAGTCGCAGTCTATCAACCAATTGCATCCATCGATAATGCTACAGAATTACGATTTGCTATCAAAGATAGTGGCGATCAATACAGAGATTTAAATGGAATAATTTTAAACCTTAGAGTTAAGTTGTGCAGAAGTAATGGCGTTGATTACAAATCTGGAGATCCTGATCAACCCGGAGTGGTCAATAACTTGCTACACTCAATGTTTGAGCAATGCCAAGTATATTTCAATGGAAATCGAATGACTTCCTCTGATAATTATCATTATCGATCCTACTTGGAAACCTTGTTAAATTATGGTGATGATGCTTCACGCACTCACCTTGTGTGTGATGGATGGACTTTGGATGATGGTAAAGATTTAGACAAACAGACAGGTGATAACGCAGGATTCACGGAGAGGAAGGGGTGGTTTGCGAATAGTAATGTTGTGGAATTGGAAGGAAAACTTCACGTTGACTTATTCCATCAATCGCGCTATCTTATTAATGGCGTGGACATAGATGTAGTTCTAAAGTTGGCTAAACCTGCGTTTTACATCAAGGAAAAGACAGCTGGTCAATCCATGCTGAAAATTATCCAGGCTACACTCTTCGTTCCTCATTATGAAATAAATCCCTCAGCTTTGTTAGCTATTGAACGAATGTTGAGGACAAAGGATGCTATATACCCGTATACACGAGTTGAAGTCAAAACATTTACCGTACCATCTAACGTTACTATGATCAACAATGAGAACTTAATACTCGGTCAAATTCCTAAGACTTTATTGGTGGTAATGGTGGATGACGAAGCATTTCAGGGTAAAAAGGACAAAAATCCGTTCAGTTTTAAGCACCACTCGATGCATCATCGTTGTATCTATGTGAACGGTTCTCCTAACCCGGTGGGAGGACTGGAAATGAATTTCGCTAGCGATAAAAATAGTTTTGCCACTCGCGTCTACCGTCAGCTTTTTTCCGCGTTGGGCGCACATCACAACGATTGGGGAAATCAAGTTTCGTTAGATATGTTTAAACATGGATACACAGTGTTAGCGTGGGATCTCACTCCAGATCGAAGTGGCGAGGATACACACGTGTCTAAACCGGTTGCAGGAAACGTGAGATTTGAAGCTAAATTTAAATCCCCCCTACCAAATGCCGTGACTATCATTACCTATGCAGAATATAATTCAAAACTTACGATTGATTTTAATAGGATGGCAATCGTGGATAGAGTTAAGTAGTAATTCAACATGCAAACGGATGATATCGATGACGTTTTATCCCAAGATTCACGCACTAAACGTAGATTTAGAGGCGTGTTCCCTTCGGATCAACTTCCAACTCATCCTAAACGCGGAATTTACATCATTAATGTCGACCCTTCACACAAGCCTGGAACCCACTGGGTTGCAGTATGTGTATTTCGAAAACGCGCAGAGTATTTTGACTCCTATGCTTTTTCTCCATCGGTTGAGAACATTAAAACCTTTCTGAAACCCTTCACAGTGATAAAAAATTCAGTTCGCCTGCAAAATTATAAATCTGATCTTTGTGGGGAATATTGTTGTCTGTATGCTCTCTTCAAGTCCATCACTCGTAAACCTATTTCCAAATTCCCATCCCTATTTCGCCAACCTGCACATAACGACTGCATCGCTGTAAAACTTTTTCACCGAGAGTTTGGACGTGGGCGTAAGAGAAGAAGATGCCATCCAGCTTCACAAAAGTGCTGTGCTCTAGTGGAACGTAATTCAATATAGTTCCCCCTTCCCCCTTCTCCCACCTGACACTATATAAGCACGGTGAAAGCTTCACGAACATCAGTAAGAATGCAGCTGCCTCAAGTGAAGAAGAGGAGACGAACTAGATCCTCCAGTCCAACGAGTTCTCCACCCCACACCCCTACTCTAGCCTTACTCCAGACATTCCTCAAACTGGGAAAGACGAAGAGCCTGCGCATCGGATGGTTGACGGAGTCGAGTACACCGTGTGTGGAAATTTCCTCTTCGAGTAAAACCGCAAGACTCACCCCGGAACAGTGGACTAGCCTAGAAAACTACTCTACATCAGTTACAGACTATTTTGAAACATCTGTGATTCCTTCCTACGTGGATTCATCCGTTCAATTTTTGAAATATTTTGGCAAACCCCACATAAATTTGGGAAGTAAAAATACGCGTGTATCATTAAATGCTTGCGATTGGAAGGTATTAGTAAATTCCTTCGATCAGATTGATTCAGCTCTCGATGTGGTCACTCAATCGGGTGATTTGGTAGCCTCTCATCTGAACAAGATTGTTCAAGCGTTGAAAGATTCGGGCATCGACAAGGTGGATATCACTTTCGGTGACGATCAATCAAACGTTTTGAGAGTGAGATTTCCAAAACTATAATGCACCGCCCTAGAGTTTACCCACTCGGGCCCGTTGTGGTCGATGCACTAATATTGGACTTTCAAGCATTAGTGTGTGAGAAGGTTGGGATTGGGCAGGAATTCATAGTCAGAGAACTAGCCATTGAGGATCTTGATCACGATCGACGAGAGTCGTGGGTGTTTCAGTTACCTCCTGACATGGCTGAAAACTCTGAGAATTATTGGGTGCAGCCACATCACCATGGAATACCTCCTGATGAGGGATCAATTGCATATGAAGAATTTGATCGAATTCTCAAAGAAAATACTTGGGCTTATAAACATCTATTCGCCAAGGGTAGGGAAAAATGTAAATTCCTATCGCAAGTGTTGAATCGTAGAGTGATAGAATTGGAAAAATTTTTTGATGTCCCCTCATTGAAGTATCTTAAACCATTTGGGGGTAATTGCTCATTAGCATGTCATAGAACGGATAAGTTCGCGTGTGCTGCGAAAAACTGTTGTAAATTAAAGAAATGGGTTCTCAGTAATGTTTCTCGGAGCAGAATACTGTTAAAATTGAAAGCAGAAGAAGATTTATAAACATTTTAAAATGTTTAATTGTATGAGATTATTTTAAAACTGTAAAATGTGATAATAAATTGAAAATGTGTTATTTCATCCATGTGTTTCATTTCCTAAAAAATTTTTAACAAGTCTTGACCTGTTATCCCCTCTGATAACAACGTGATTAAATTTCCCCGGTCTGCGGTTCAGCATCCTGGTAGACATCCGGGATTTCCTCAACTGAGAGTGTGGGGCAACACTGTAGGATGGGGGGTATGCTGATTAGATTAGAGGTGGGTAAGATTGGGTATCACTTGTCCAGTTTTGCTCAGTCGCTTATGAACCTGCAGAGTGAGAGGATGAGTATTCTAAAAGTTGCTGCCAAACTTGGGGGCGAGCGTTCACTCGTTGTCCGCAAGGTGAATGATAATGTGGACAGTGTTTACGAGGTGCTTCTCCCCTTACCGTTATTGGAGGAAAACGAAAGTAACGATCTCATTCTGACCCTGGAATTCAACGAAAGGTGTGTCGCAGAATTCCAGCATATGGATAATTCCATTAGTCTCGTGGGGCATACTGTCTCTTTCTCTGGTTTCCGAAATCCTATTACAAGAGAGGTTGAACGCTTCAACGTGCCCACGATCAAACAACTTAAACTGGAGGGAACGATGCTAGAAAAAGCTGAGCGACAAGATCCATCCATCTCGTGCCATGTTTACAGAATAAGGAAAGTGAACTGTGCTAAATGGAGGAGTGCATCAATTCCGAGAACATCAGCCGATGGTGTTGCTGATGAGGTGGACTCTGGATGTTCTATCTCAAAGTGTGCTAGACCTGTGACCTTTACAACTGGCCAAAAGTCTAGACTTAAATATGGTACAGTTTATACTGAACGGGTGAAACTCCTGAAATCGTATACGTTTATACTGAATGTTGTACCATCTCATATAAAATTGTTTTGAATGTTATCTTCTTTTTCCTTTGCAAAGTGAAATGTAAGCGTCTCAAGATCCAGCCATCACGTGTCAAGTGATGAACTGTGCTAGATTTAGGAGTGCACCGAGGTTGAGTGATTGCAAAGGTATTTAACCTGGTGTTAAAAGTCTAGAGGAGTCTATTACAAACGTTGAATAGTTTTGTAACATCTGATTTGTATAATAAAATGGTAAAAGATAAATTTATTTTTATATCTATTTGCTTTCAGTGTTGTACCGAGGTAGTGAATAGCTTGAGGCTACGTTGAATAGTTTTGCAACATCTGATTTGTATAATAAAATGGTAAAAGATAAATTTCTTTTTATATCTATTTGCTTTCAGTGTTGTACCGAGGTAGTGAATAGCTTGAGGCTGATGTACCGAGTACCTTGCAATATGCCTTAAGAGGTGGTTGGGGGTAGTTCTCTTCTCTTGCCATAAGAGTCATGTAAATGTGTGGTACAGCTAGCTCTCTTGCCATAAGAGGCTCTGATTGTTTTCAGTGATGTACCGAGGTAGCGAATTGAGGCTGCAAGCGGGGTGTAGTGCCATAAGAGTCAGGTAAATGGGTGGTACAGCTAGCTCTCTTCTCTTGTCATATGCCATAAGAGACTAATTTCTCATCACATTACCTGAACTTAAAACACATAAGGTATTTCTCAAACATTTCTCACGGGGTTCCGTCCTGACCAAACAAACGTTGAATAGTTGTGTAACATCTGATTTGCATAGTAAAATAAAATGATAACATTCTCTTGGTGTCTAACTGCTTTCAGGAGGTTGATGTACCAAGGTAAAATTAAAAGTCTAGGGGAGTATAAAATGTTGAATAGTTGTGTAACATCTGATTTGCAAAATGATAAAAGATAAATTTATCCTGATGACTAATTGCTTTCAGGAGGTTCTCTTGCCATAAGAGGCTGCAAGCGGGGGTGGTGCAGGTAGTTCTCTTGTCATAAGAGGCTCTGATTGTTTTCAGTGATGTACCGAGGTAGCGAATTCTCTTTCCATAAGAGACAAAGGTTAGGTACTTGCCATAAGAGGCTGCAAGCGGGGTAGTTCTCTTCTCTTGACATAAGAGGCAGTTGGGGGTAGTTCTCTTACTATCTAATTGCAGTCAAATTTCTCATGGGCTTCGCCCCGCCCCGCAGAGCCCCACTCCTCTGCTTCGTCATTCAACCCTTCACCCACTCAACGGCCAGGCTGATGCTCAACTCATTTCGTTATTCAACTCGAATTTGAAAAGCGCGCCTTTCCTCAACCTATATCGAACGATTCGATCCAACATGGTGGAGTGACCATTCGATTCGATATATCGAACGATTCGATATATCGAAATGTTGACTTGGCGGGTCGATTCGATTCAAAATGGCGGCTCTCTCGAGCGATCAGCGTCTGTGCTGAAACCCGCTAACCTCCCCTACTGGTAGGATATTACTCAAGTATGCATCACACGCATGTACTTGTGCACATGCATGCTTTTGATAAGTATTAGAAATGTGCAATGAGAATAGAAGTAAATTATGTAATTAATGTATTTAATAAACATGTGAATCAATAGGAGTAGAAAAAATAATTTAAATCAATGAAATCCAATAGGTATGAGTCGAGTCCACTTTTTTTCGATTGCAATTCCGATTCTTTGAAATCGATAACCAATTCTCGATTCCGATTCAATCGATTTTTATTCCTATAACAGGTGGGATATGGATATACCAGTAGCGTACGAATATTATTTTAATTGAAGTACTGGCTGGAATAAAATAACAAAGACAAATAAGTCGCTCAAAAAGTGTATTTATTGACAAATATATCCCTATCTTATAAGTGTATGTTTAAAGTATTTATCTGTCTGGAATCAATGGAATCGGAGTCAACTTTAGGCGATTGATTTTCGATAACGATTTTAAGCCTGAGAATTGGTGAAATTGAGAATTGACATTTTGGAATCGATCCTTAAAATCCAATAATCCAAAAATTATAAACTTACTCGCTCAAGACGTGGGGAGAAAGGATAACTTGTGATAAATGATTTTTTTATGACATTCACGCGGCCAAAAGAGTATTGAGTATCGGTTGGGTACACCGTATATGTATGCGACCGTAGTGTTTTTCATATTAATAGGAAAAACATATGTAAAGCTCGGAAAAAGAATAAAAAAGGTCAATATTCAATCGCGAAACCTAGCGCATGTATTATAAATAATGGATGCCGTTCCGTTAGCCTTTGTATAACAAGCGTGTCCGTCTCCTCCCAATAATCCGTTAGATATTTAAAAAGAGAATAAAATTTCTCCGTAGTACATTTTAAATCAAGTTGATAATGAACAGAAGTATTTTCTCTGGTATAATTTACCCTAATATATTTCCACTATCAAGCTTTCATTCTATTTTTAAATATTAAAACGCCTATATTATGATTTCATTTGTCAGTAGTTTGAGGGAACTGATCATTCACTACCATTGAAGTCAACGTGAATAATTAGAAAAATTGCGATTCAGCACTTAGCTCCAGCCAACTTTCAGCTTCATTTAGTGCCTTTAATTCTCATTGTTATTTCGTATTTGTATTTTTATTATAAATATTTGTTTTTTTTCCGTTCTAACACTGCATTAAAAATAAAAATTCGGCAGTGGCTGCAATACTAAGGATTTCATTATTTATTTCAATAAAATTCTTTTCTTCTGCAGCTAAATTTTCCAGTGCATGTAAGCCTAAAACCAGGTACAATTAACCTGATATCTATAATGCTTTTCCGATACTTATAAATAATAAAGATGCTAAACTATTCCCTGCATAAAATTAAGCATTTTTAATGTTTGCACTTATCTATGCTAAAATTAATCTGAAAATGGTCTTCGTTGAAAACCAAATTAGAAACCTGAGGGAAAAGTGATTACGATAGTTGATTTGCGGCCACAAATAAGCATATTTTGACCAGCATAAATTTTATAGCATACTCTCACCACCTTATAGTGAAAACGCTTCAGTAAAAATTTAAGTGCCGTATTACCATTCATAGAACATGATAGAAAAATGGTAAATATGCTGATAAAGTAGCATTACACCTACGGAAAACATGGGGGACGTAACTCTTATGACTGGTAGATGGAGACAGCTATAGGTATAACCGTGTCAGAGAGTGTGTGCATGAATGTCATGCCCATAGACTACTTGAACAGAGAAAGCATATTCCTGGTACTTCGTTTCACTACATAAATGCCATAATATGCAAATACTTAACGCCATTTTTAAACCGAACGGCTTCAAATACGTACTCCAGGGGTTATAAAATTCAGATCTAGGCAATAAAAAAAATAGGAAACCACCCTATTGCTGTGACTCTTTTGGAAGATTTTGAAATTTCTATAGGTTTGGATTTAATGTGTCATTTTGATCGATGTATCATAATACAGTCAGAATTTATTATTTAGTTACTCTTGACTTCTAAAAAAATCATTTGCCAGTATTGAAACCCATCTCTACGCAATACAATCAGGCGCTAATTAACCAACCACCCACTGTTCATCATCACGCCTTCAAATTTTTATGATACATACTCTCATGAATATAGAATACTGGATGGGAATCATTCTGGGCCAGATCTGTTCGCGAAAATTCCGCAGGCTAGGCTACCGCGACTGAGGCGATGTCAGCGCTGTAAACAAACGGGCATTGCTAGAACTATTGGTGGTGGTTTATACTGGCCACAGAGCGATTACTAAGGGATTTAATCGGATAATTATGTTAATGATTAATCGGATAAATGAATTAGCATCGCTTCAAGAAGTAAATACTGATTAAATTTAAGTTAGAATAAATGCCGATGTCTGGAAATAATGTTTATTCATTAAAAAATAGCCTTAAATTCATAAATTCATATTTGTAAAATACCGCTGTAGAAAACCGGGAATTCCATTATGGTCAGGGTTGTTTCCTTTGCAAAAATTGCAATTACAAATTGCCTACCTATTTTTCTACTGATTCAGCAAGAAGAAAGGTACTAAGGGTATTGAACTGCCGGATGGACAAATGGAAACCAATGTTCTTTATGCCTATGTTTGCCGTGTTGCCTATATTTGCCGTGTTACCTATCAATAATCTGAGTCTGAGGTAATTTCACAATTTTTCTGAAGTTGAACGGAAGACTTAAGCCCGGTTGTCTAAATATATTCCCAAGTAGCATGACATTGCCCATTGTCCTCGCGCGAATATTAGTTTCATCTCACGTAATAAGTGAGATATCCGTGGTTCTTTTAACCTATGTCAGCCATTCATTTACATGGAAAATTTGAATTCCCACTGCGATCTGGATTCAAGATGACGAATTGCATTAGTTAAGTGCGTGTCATTACCTGGTGTATAGCGACCTTGCACAACCTTAGTGACGCTAACGATACCTACCAACTACCCACAGTTAGAAAATGGAACTTCTATAGGGTGCGGAATTAACCAACAACAACGCTTACGGGGGATTTACACGGGACAAGACGGCGGATTTCCATCCAGTATCTATATTCATGCGTACTCTATTGACGCATGATCGTTCTTCATTTGTCACGTCTTCTTGCGTTCGCTTCAATGCACATAGAAGTGTATGTTCCATATCAGTTCATTGTGTTAATAGAGATGTGTGTGATCTTTCAGAACTCCAGTGCTCACTTCGTTCCCAAAACTCTACAAAAGTCAATTCTCGTCCTCATAAATGTATGTGTGCTTGGTGAACTGTGTCCCTTCCATTGCTACTTCAAAAACTGCTATGCCCCACTCTTACATCTCTCCAGATTCAGTTTTACATATTCCTAAGAATTTAGTTTACTGCTACTCAAATTTGCTGGTCAGTTGTGCCCTCATGATGGGAATATACTCCAGGAGCCCTATACACTTACAAACTTACTGGGAATTCCCAAAATAATTGCATTAATTTATTTATTCTCTCTGTACAATTGGTAGCTCGGTATATGTACAGTCGCCGCATAAAGTCTGGCGACATCGACAACAGCGCCGAATAAGCGGAACTACGATTTTGTGTGGCTCCACTGATTCAAAAGTGAGGGGTGAGGAGGGTAGAAAGAGGGTAGGGGGAGGGACTTATGTCGTCCCATCGAACTCAGGGACAAGATTTTCTCCCGTCAGGAGTGTAAACAGGAGTGATCGAAAGATTTAGAAATGGCCGTAGAAGTCTCAGTGCATCCATTCGACGCATTGCTGAGAGTCAGGAATTTGATGAGCGTTAGCCAGTTGAGGAACACAAGAGTGCTGGTATGCACCGGCCTGCGAACAGGGAAACTTCTCTCGCAGTCAGAGAAGTAATGGTTTAACTATTGGAAGCTGGACGTCCAGTTGTGGAGGTGGCTAGGGATTTGGGAGTCCATAGGAGCGTGGTATGGCGATGGATAAAACGCGCTCGAGAGTGTGCTGCGGATGGACTGAACAGTAGGACACGGACCGGGAGACCTCGGTGCAGAACTAGAGAAGGAGACGAGACGATGGTTAATCACATGAGTAATAATCCTCTAACAAGTGGTGGGCTAGCATCAGCAGGAAGATCTATGGAAATACAGTGTAGATACACGACTCTTATAAATCATATGGTTGAGCGTGTAATATTTCATCATCGCGCAGCTCGTAAGCCTGCCACAAGCGAATAAGATAAGGAAATACGGTTGAAATTTGCAAGGAATTATTTTTAAATTAGTTAGACCTTTTGGGATCTCACTATTTTTTGTGATGAGAAGGTATTCACCAGCATCAATGAAGGGAGAATGACATTGTGGGGTCCGCCTCGATCCAGTTAAATAAACGTCATCGATATTTTTAAGAATACAATTGACAAATATTTATCATAACGTTTGCAAATTTGCGTTCATTCATTGATGGCGCCATACTAATAGTGCTTTTATTATCAAATTTTGTTCGTATTTCCCGCTAATCGTACGGAGCCTTCAACTTCTAAATTAAGGGTAAGAATTTAAAGGCACAACAAAATCGAGGGTTTAAATTCCATGCTTTAAATTAGCTCAAAATAGGGAGTTGAGATTTCTTTGTGGAGATATTTCATATATGTAATGAAATCAAACTACTTCATGGCAACCCTATTAGGATTAGTTCATTTCGTAATTTAGTGCCAAGAAAAAACTAAATGTTTTGCAGGTTTTCTCCGCTATACTTACTAAAATCTACAATATTCGAGCGTATATCTATTAGTTTTTGGGGTGCAATATCAACAGTCCTAGTCCTCTGGTGAGAACACCACCAAGGATGACAGCTTTTATGTCTGCAGAGATTTTAGAGGACCAACTGGTTCCCTACTGCAAGGATGTTGTGCCTGAGGGAGAGGGTGTAATCATTATTCAGGACAATTGACCTGTCCACGCCGCTCGCGTTGTGAAGCAATTTTTCAATCGGCACCTGGAGATCGATGTCCTTCCTTGGCCACCAAGATCACCGGATTTAAATCCAATTGAAAATCTGGGCATCATGGTTCCAGAATGGAAGGGAAGCACTGCAAGAACGGATGAGGCGTTGCTGAATCACGCGTTGGGCATATGGTAATCGGGCGAGCAGCGACCTTCAAGATGTGATAATTCACTGAAATACATGCGTAATCGGCTGCATGAAGTAATTGATGCTGGATGAGAAACCACCAAATATTGAACAAAATGTATCTATCATAAAAATGCTGTGCTTTCTTCTAAAAATGCGAATCATTCGAAATAAATCTTGCATTTAGGAGTGAGTGGCTACTTATATAATTAGTTTATGTAATATTTTTCATAATTTTTAATTGTAAACAGAATTCAAAACATTTAATTAATAGTATTGTCTGATTCGTATCAATTTTCTCTGTGGCACGCTGTTTTTTTCCCCAACGTCGTTTTGAAGGAATTCCGACTTAATACGATCTCCAAATTTCTGACTCTCAGAAATGCGTTGAATGGATGCACAGGGACTTACTTCTACGACCATGATAGCCTCTAAGCCCATTCCAAAACGTTCATTCAGTCCTGTTTACACTCCTTACGGGAAATAAGCTAGTCCCTCAGTTCGATGGGACGACATGAGTCCTCTCAGTTCACTTGCCCCCAAGACGAGGTCCCGATTCACCACAACTCTGGCCACTTTTTCACCTCCCTTCACCCACCTCCACTTATTCTCCCCTCCCCATCACTCGCTTTTGATTCAGTGGAGCTACACAAAATCGTAGTTTCGCTTATTCGGCGCTGTTGTCGATGTCGCCAGACTTTATGCGGCGACTGTACAATACCAATGATTTGGAAGTGTTTTTTTGACTTTGTTGTGACCAGTCATAAGAATTACCTGGTTTCTTAAAGCCTATTATGGTTCTCAGTTTTCTTCTTTCTAATAGTAAAAGGTTTTTGTGGAATAACTGTTTAGTACATCAATGTATCATAACAACCTAAGACCTGCAGTTCGGCACACTGTGTACAGAGACCCCCGTTGACCTCAGCGCTCCACCTTAGCTTTCGACTCTTCCTCCTCCCCCTCATTTGCCCTCATCCACGATCGACCTCCCTGTCATATACACCCCCGCGGCATCGTTATCTCTGTGAATCCGGTTGTGACATAAATGGCGCTCCTTCTCTCTCAAACAGAAACGCTCCACCCATATCACTTTTCCCTTTTCTGTGTGAAATGTTCCGGGCCCCTTACCTGCCATCTTTTACCCTCCCTCATTTTCCTTAAATTTCCCTAAACCTCATCTTCAATATGATAATTCTTCTATTTTATTACTCATCCCTCGCCGTCACCATCTATATATCAGCTGTCACACCTCATCATCCTCCATCTCTCCTCAGTTTAACACTCACTTGATTACAGAATGGGTCTTCAATCATGATATTCTCTCAATTGGTAAGTTTTTCTCCTAAGAACAACTCGATTTTTAAGTCTAAGGATTGACCTAAAGATTCTTTGTTTAGGGCTACATTTAAAATTCTCGAATAATTTGAGAGCGGCTCAATCTTTGAATCATGCCCTACTTCGCGGAAACTTGCGTCAGTTAGTAGATCCGCTATGTTATTCTTAGTAAGATACTACGGAAAATCATTCTACAGAGAGGTACCACGTTAATAGCATTTACGGAAATCAACGGTTGAAGCAGTGGAGGGAATAGAGATGAGCCAAGGTCAAGCTCAATGCTTAAGCTCAAATCTCTAAGCAAGCTGAAGGTTAATAGAAGCTCAATGGAGAGT
Source organism: Pyrrhosoma nymphula (assembly GCA_963573305.1). Classification (NCBI taxonomy): domain Eukaryota; kingdom Metazoa; phylum Arthropoda; class Insecta; order Odonata; family Coenagrionidae; genus Pyrrhosoma; species Pyrrhosoma nymphula. The sequence continues at coordinate 148,297,253 of OY754328.1, forward strand.
ATAAAAGCCTTTAGGAGCTGAAACTTTCAACCACCTCTCAAATATTCTCTTTGCAAAGAAACGTAGAAATTTGTATACACAGGAATTAAGTGGGGCATTGAGATCCGCAAAAAATGGACTGAAATGAGGATTAAATTGAAGGAAGAGAAATCTAAGGCAAATAGTACACATCACTTAATACTCCGGAAGTTAACGACATATTAGGATCCCGGAAATATGTTAGAGAAAAACCCATCTGAGACACAGGAGAGGAAGTTACCAAATATCTCAGAGAAAAATCGGGAGATTAGGTGGTATAACATGAAGAGGTTGTCGGAGGAGAAGAAGAAAACATGATGGCGGTGGCCATGGTCCAACAGAAGCCGAAACGAAAGAATAAGAAAAATAAGATTAACAGCCTTTGAAAATCACAATTACAGCTCCGAAACACTGCGGTGTCAGAATGAAAAATTAAAGGCGAGGGTTGGCGAAAGAATGAGAAAACATGATGATGGTGGATGGAGCTCTTATTAAGGAGCAGAAGGACACGGTATATGGCGAGTAAATCACCCGAACGGGAATGATGCACGCTCAGTTTCTAAACCAAGGTTTGAAGGCAGATGAGTAGTGTAGGTACTGCATGCAGATAAGAGTCACCATCCTATGTTCTGCATAAGAAAGAGCAGCAAAAGAGAGAAATGACGAGGGATAGGGCCCATATAAAATGCGGAGCACTCGAGTTTCCATCCAGCCTCGCTCTAACAATAACGTGAACTTTCCAGAGATTGAACCGAATTTAAAATTTTGGATTAACATACCGTGATTTACAAACACTTGTTTTTGTCTTCATTCCAATAAAAACACACCCTTATTACAGTCCCTGCCAACCTAACTGAAACCCTCCACTGGAATAGTCATATAGCTCACCAACACGTTTACTACCGCTCTTCTACAAATCCTACTTTCATGACACCCCTTTTCATACGAACTCATTGGATAAGATAAGCTTCTATATGAACTCTGAAAAAGCACTGTTTTAGTTCCCGGGTTCACCGAAAGTTTACATTTTTGCAATGCTTACATTGACATATTCCAACCAATCATAATTTTTTTGTTTTCCATTTTCTGGTTGAACTTTACAGTCAAAAGTTATCAAGATAGTGAGAGTGCTGATTTTTGTGGAACGCCAGATGCGATAACAGAAGAAGCAAAAACTATTTTCTTGTGCTGCATTTTTATCTACGAGTAATACCTAGCTTTAAAATATATATTTTTATAATATAAAATGGTCTATTCCACTAAACTCGATTAAGAACATTTATGAACAGAGATATAATGAACACTCTGGGTATTATTTATGCATTCTACCCTGTCCTGTAAACAAACCCTACTTTTACCAGTCATCTTCCGCTAAGCACTATTTTTAGTATTAATTCAATCGTCAGTAAAAATGTGCTTTTGGCACTCAACTAGGTGCTTTCATCACAAATATGGTTATTACTATTCCAATCGTGCTTAAAAGCAAGCTTATCTGTGAACATCAAACACAAGTACAAGAGAAAATTTCAGTTTTTATGGAACACGCTGTCTTAACTATTCAGCCAACATTTTGAAACTAAGATAGTCGACCGTTAAAAATGAATAATACAGGAGCATTAGTGTGAAAAAATAGTGACTAAAAATACACCATGGATATTAGGGACATTAAAAGTAAGAAGGAAAATTTTACAATTTTTATATTCGTCGCATACATTCCTTGTTACCACTCGGTCATTCAAAAATGTATTAGGTGCAACACTGATTACTTAAACCTAAATAAATGAATCATCTCCGAAAATGGAACATTTTCTCTTCTTCGAAGTATCCTCGTTTTTGTGAAATATAAATTCAACTTAATATAAATGAATTTACTCTTATTGCGAATTCAAATGCTAAATCGTTGCCATTTAATTGAGGAGTGAGTAGGTTTAAGAGGATATTAGAGAGTGTTCACGCACACCCACCCCAGGGCACAAATGGAACACAACCATCAGCTACAAATCGCTCTCAGCGAACTCACAACCTAACTGACTGGTAGGTACCGTTTAGTAAATGGGGATGCTTTTATCTGAATGTGTAACACTCACACTTAAAAAGATGAAGTATGTAGAACGTATTTGCATAATAATTTCCTAGAAAAATACGCGATGCAACCCGCTTCAAACGTAAATATAAATTCGAAAGCAGATGAAGTGAATGATCAAGATGACGGTGAAATCTTCTCATGGATAAAATCCACTCGAATGTGACGACAGTAAAACCTACCAAGGCTGATCTCCAAAGCTTAATAATGTTTAATCTATATAGTGTATTCTAATTACTGTACATGTGCATTGTAGTGAGTGAGCTTGATAAATGATGTAACGAAAAATTCTATATTTGCTAAATGGTCGTAATTGCTGCAGAATGTGACCTATATTATATGGAAGTCATTCATGCAAACGAGGTTAGTATAAGATGATTATTAATAAAGAATAATTTTAAACGTTTAAAGTTAATGAAATGATTCCGCTTAAACTCTTACCGAATTAATTTTGATATTTAACTTTGGAAAATCTTCTCATTGACTACAACCTTGTCGTGGTTGAAGGGCTTGCGTGCTCCGATGACCCCTAGAGCTGCACTGGCGGGAGCATTGCTTCTGGTAGGGTCACCCATTCCAGATTGGTCGAAGGTTAGGAGACAGACGAATGGTAGTCTGCGCAGCGTCTGTACCTCAGTGAGGTGGCTACAAAAGGCGTCTGACCCCAGTGGGGCGGCCTCTGAAGTGATGGTGTCACGTAAAAACACTATTGGGATAGGCCACGGAATACTATCTCAATTAAAACAAAAACCTTGAAATTATGGACAGTTCCTGGCAACTACGAGACTCGGCCCAGAGGGCCGGGTGTCGTGCCCGGCAGCGGTGGGAGCAAGGCCCCTGCGGTCTTCATCACACGAAATCCTTGCCCAGACGTAGCAGCAGCAGAGGAAAAGAAGATAAGGAAAAAAGGAACGAAACTATCAGAATAGGCACGTGGAATGTTAGGACAATGCTGAGGGCGGGGAAGCTAGAGAATATAAAGCAAGAAATGGAGAGGGTGGGTGTAGACATCATGGGTCTGGGTGAAGTAAGAGGCTGGGGATTACTTGAGCGGCGACTATAGAGTAATTTATAGAGGAGGGAATGAAAGTCAGCGCGGAGTTGCATTCGTAATGAATAGGAAACTTGGTAGAAAAGTAGTGTATGCAGAAAAGGTGTGTGATAGGATAATAGTCGTGGAACTATAAGCTGAACCAACGAATTTAGATATAATCCAGGTTTATATGCCTACTTCTAATCATAAAGAGGAGGAGGTAGATGGGGTGTACGATCATCTAGAGGAAATAATTGGTAGGATACCAGGAAGTAAGCACCTGGTAGTAATTGGGGATTGGAACGCGATGGTGGGTGAAGGAAGAGATGGGCGGGAGGTGGGCGATTACGGGCTAGGAAGGAGAAACGACCGGGGCGAGAAAGCTGTGGAGTTATGCCGCAGAAATGACCTAGTAATTACAAATACATGGTTCAGACATCATCCTCGACGTAGGTACACTTGGAAGAAGCCGAGAGAAAAAGATAGGTTCCAGATAGATTATATAATGGTACGTCACAGATACAGGAGTAGTGTTAAAAACTCGCATATCTATCCAGGAGCTGATGGAGACACAGACCACAACTTATTAGTCATGAAATGACGGGTAAAACTGAAAAAGATAAGAATGAGAAGTAGGAAACGAAAGAGGAATACAGAGGCATTAACTGAGGCAATGAAGAAGAAGTATCGAGAGAAGGTGGATGAGATAACGAGTGAGGATCATGGAGTTAGATCAGTGGAAGATGAATGGGGAAGTTTGAAAAATGGAATTGTAGAAGCGGCGAAAGCAACGGTAGGCGTAGTGAGTGCAACTAAAATTAGAAAACCGTGGATCACGAAGGAGATGATCAGGGAGATGGAGGAGAGAAAAAAAATGGAAGAGTGTAAACTCAGAGCTAGGTCAGAGAAAATACCGAGAATTTAATAACAGGCTTAGAAGAGAAACAAAGTAAGCAAGAGAGGCGTGGTGTAGAGAACAGATCGACGCGTTAGAGAAATACTAAAAAGAGTGAAGAGCAGATGCATTATATAGGAAAGTAAAGGAAATGATGGGTGGTATTAAGGAAAGGGGAATTACAACGATAACAGACACAACGGAAAAGGTGATCGTAGAACCGAGAGGGATCCAGGAGAGGTGGAAGGAGTATGTTGAAGAGCTGTATGGTAAAGAAATAAGGCCCAATAGGTTAGATATAGAAAGGGAAGACGATATCGGCAGAGATGGCATCGGACCAAGTATCCTAGATAGTGAAATCGAAAGAACTCTACGAGAAATGAAAAGAAATAAGGCGGTGGGAATAGATGACATACCTGCAGAGTTATTAAAGAGCATGGGGAAGAACGGAAGAGGAAAACGTTTTGCGCTTATTCATAGGATTTATGAGGATGGAGTGTGGCCGGAAGACTTCGTGAAAACTGTACTAATTCCTATACCAAAGAAGAGTAAGGCAAAAAAGTGCGAGGACTATAGGACAATAAGCTTAATATCCCACGCGGCCAAAGTAGTTCTGAGAATTCTAAACAGAAGGCTAGAGAAGAAGGCAAATGAATACCTTGGTGACGACCAGTTCGGGTTTAGGAGAGGGACGGGAACGCGAGACGCTATAGCGGTGATGAGGACTCTAGTAGAAAGAAACCTAGAGTATAGGCAGGATGTTTTTGCATGCTTCGTAGATTTCGAGAAGGCTTTTGATCGGGTGGAATGGACGACATTAATGGGAGTGTTGAAGAAATTAGGAGTCGATTGGAGGGACAGGCGTCTGATTCGAAATTTGTATATGAATCAGACTGCGCAGGTTAGGGTAGCCAATGGAGAATCGGGATGGGCCACGATAGGACGAGGAGTGCGGCAAGGGTACCCACTATCGCCGTTGCTTTTTAACGTGTATTCGGAAGAAATGGTAAGGGAGGCATGGGGGGGAGGAGGAGGTAGGAATAAAGATAGGAGGGGAGCTGATAAAATCAGTGAGATTTGCAGATGATCAAGCATTGGTTAGTCAGGCAGCCAAGGGGTTACAGTCAATGGTGGATGCATTAGAGGTGAAGTGCGAAAAGTATGGGATGAAGATCAATCACAAGAAAACGAAAATAATGAGATTTTCTAGAAGTAAGAAGGCGGGGCTGAATATAAGGGTGGGAGGTCAGAAGATAGAGCAGGTCGAGCAGTTTACATATCTGGGTAGTATTTTGGAGGCGAATGGGTTTAGTGGTAAGGACATCAGATGCAGAATTGCGCTAGCTAAAGAATCATTTTCGAAGAGAAGGGAATTGATAAGGGGGGGTCTGAGAAGAGACGTAAAGAAGAGGCTGGTGAAAACTTTAATATGGAGCGTGGCGCTATATGGGTCGGAAGCTTGGTCATTGCGAAGGGAGGATGTGCGTAGACTTGAGGCGTTTGAGAGGTGGGTTTGGAGAAGGATGGAGAAGGTTAGCTGGATGGCGAGAAAGACGAACGAGGAGGTATTGGATATGGTCGGAGAGGAGAGGAAGCTTGTGGCAGAGGTTCGGAGAAGGCAGAAGAGATGGATGGAGGAGGTTTTGAGAGGCGAGGGCATTTTGAAAAGATTGATAGAGGGGAGAACACTGGGGAAGCGTGGAAGAGGAAGGAGGAGGATAGGAATTCTAGACGAAATAAGAGGAGGTAGAAGATATGAAGAATTGAAGAGGGATCTAATAACGGGCCATCCTTAGGAGGGAAAGCGAGACAATTTCTATGAGGTTGGGATACAGAATGGGGACTGTCCAAAAACCTACCAATCAGCTGGTAGAATACTTGAATGAAACTTTGAAAAATGTTTCAATTTAAAATAAAACTACGACTAGGCGTTTAATGAAAAATGGTCAATTTTAATATATTTCCGAAAGACAGGTTTATTTTAATCAAAAATTTATATAAGATGTATTGCGTGATTTATAATGATAATTCCCTCAATTACTTTCTGATAGATAACGGTTGCCAATAAAAATTGAAAAGTATTTATAAATATGCATACCAACACAAGGTGGTGTTCTTTAATAATTTTATGAATCATAGCATTGTTATTTTGTAATAGCTTCTTTTTTCTCCATGTTTGTTTTTGAAATTGAAAATCGAGACTCAGAAACTATCATACAATAGCCGTCACTATCTCACTTAAAGAATATTCAAATAAGGTAATTTTTTCTAAATACCTTAGGCAAAAATCTTTTGTATCAATATATAATTCAATTTTCTTAGGCACTCTTTTGTGTACTCGTACTTTGAATCACATATTTTATTACGCCATTTTGGTGAGGATTTGTAATTGAGGAAGACCTGCTCTAATTATTTTAAATATATGCTTTGTATTATCCATTAAAACCTTTGGAATATATATATACTGGAATATATATTTATATTTGTTTGAATCATGGAAACCATTGGGATACTGTTCAAGTACGACCGAAACTAAGAATTCTTGCTATTTATCACGGTTGAGAAAGCTCTAAATGAAAAGTGTTCCAGCAAACTCCGTGGACATTTATGATATCGTTCCTCAAATTCTGTTTCCTTTTAATAGATGCAATCAAACTCGCCCGTGAACTTCCATTTCACCGAATGACGTCACTTATAGCTCATGCATCCTGCAATCGTCTTTTTCAAGGAAAAATTAAAGCGCAAATTTTGACTTTGCAGGGAACTAAAAGTTATCTCTATTTTTTTCGCAGAAGTCCCAACTGGCATTTTTCAGTGGGGGTATCTGAAATATCCGAGTCACAAAAAGCTGCAATCTCCTGGGTGAATTTTGGCGATATAGAATATAAATCACGGGAGGTTTCATCATCCTTTGGCCTTCCGCTATAAAAAATTAATGAATTTAAAAAGGAATCATGCCGTGGATGCTGTCAACTGCGAGATCCCATTTCATCTTCAACCGATATTGCACCTCCATCGCGACTCCCACACAGACACTTCAATTTCCTCAGACGTGTTTTTTCGGTTGCGAGCGCACCAGTTGAGGGCCCGTTGTCATGTTGAGATTGTGGGGTGTGTAACTCAGTCACTTGGATGGATTCTCGATGTCGCGGCCTCAGACTTCCTCTCAAAAATCCTCCCCGACTCCCTCAATCTCTCTCATCCCACGAAATTCCATCCTCACCGATTCAACTCTAACTGATTTACCGTTAGAGGGAATGTTTGAGGTCACATATGCTGGTGAAATATAACGAGAAAAGTTTTATGTTAGTTTTGATCTGATCACTTAAGTTTTTTGTGGAAATGGTAGGTGGCTGTCTATATGGGGAGACGACTGGCAGTTTGACAAAGATATGAGGGACTAGGTAAGCCAGGATTTTTTCCGACCATGTCATCTCACCTAAGATACTTTTATAGATGTTATGATTGAGTAAGTTTACAGAAAATAATCGAATAAGCTCAGTCCAGAAGCATAGCAAAGCCCAGATTTCAGCAAAACCCAGCAAACCAAAACTGTTCTTCCATCCCCTAAAATGTAATCGGTAATGAGATCATAGGGAAAGTAACTGCGTAGTTATAATAATCGAATACATATTATTTCACTAATTTCTAAATGAAACTTTATTCCTAAAGGTAGACAACGACTTTCAAGCAATTGGTTATATTTTTTTCTTCACGAAATAACAGACGTAAATATATTCTTGGTGAAATTAAAAAACTCTATAACATTGAATGGTTCTAGGTAGACTGCCTGTACCTTAAACATTAAAGAATTAAAAATTAATTTATTTTTCAAAATTAAAAGAATACCAAACATTTGAAATGGCAGTCATCTCTAGAAAGCATTATGTGGTTGAAATAGCTTTTTTATAGCTTTTTAAAGTATGCATATTCATATGACAAAGGAAGGCCTTAAAAATGGAAATAAGCAACATAATTGATCCTAGCTTTGAGAACTACTGGAAGCCATTGACGACCTTTTACGCTATCTACTGGGACACAAGATATTTTTAGAAAACTCTTAAAATATTTGGCCAATGTCTCCTTAGAGAAAATCATTCTGACCCTCTTATATTCCCTTAGTTTTTATTCCTCACCGCAATCACAAGGGATTGAGGGTACGCTCTCTGGTTTCATTTTCTATCCGCGCTCTTCTTTGGAATTAGCTACGCAAACATATTTAGGACTGTATTAAAAAATACCGAGTTTTCAAGAGTTTCTTGGGTCTGCAACTCCTTGAATGAACGAGCCACCCTTTTCCTTCTCCATCAGATGGCCCTGAACTTCCATCTGTGACTCCTTTCGCTCAATTCCTCTTAAAGAGGAGGAGCTCCTTAAGTTGCGAAGTGAAAGCTGACCCAAGATGGGGATATGGTAGTGAAAAAAAGTGCCTGAAATATACGAAGTGGGATTTTGGGCTGCTTGAGAGTAGTAGAATGAAGAGAATAAAATGAAAATGGTAGAGAGTGAGAAATAGTTAAAGCATGCAAAGGGAGAAGCACACAGAATGGCTTTGCACCAAAAGGGACAATTGTACGAGGCTGGGTGCGATTGCAGGGAGGGCCGGAAATATTGAAGGACGTGGAAACAAGTTCCTAGAGAAGGTGTGGGGTCTATAGGACGTTTTAACTACAAGGCGCGTGGGATTGGGATAGAAAAAATGAATTAAAAAGGGTTTAAAATGGCCATGTACATGATGGTTTCGTACATTTAATATGGAATTAAAAATTGACCGGGTTGATTGACTTGGAAGATAATTCAGGGAGATTACAAATAGTCGTAGCATATTAAGCCTGATTTCTACATGTTCAAACAGCATCAAAAGATCGCAGAAGGTACGAATTAAAAGATCCATTTAGATTGAATATAAGGATCAAACAATTGATCAATCAAGGTTTATCACTACCTCCAAACAAGTAGTCATCGAGAGTTATTTCGAGTTCACAAGCGTAATGGTCCAGAACTGAACAGAATTACAGCTAGATAAAAAAACTATAAAGACAAGTTACTGACACTGACTTGAGAACCAATTCTAAAGCTTACCAGCAGAAAGTTTAACACAGTTTTAAGGAAGCATAGGTTTGGAAACATTAGAGACTCCGATTTTGCACGCTGGAATAAGTATACCCAATGCTCTAATACATCTCAAGTTTCCAAATAACATGGAGAATACCATTTTACCTCATTTCATACATATTTATAACACAAAACCAGTCAATAAAGATACGTACTTACACTGTATAACAGATTCGCACAAAAATTCATAAACTATGTGTAAACATTTTGCGATGTTTTCCTTTACCTACTTTTTTTGCAAATATTTTTCTATCCTCTCCTCATTTTGTGAGTGGTGTTCTATCATATATCCCTGACGCGACTCATCGCAATTTTCATGAATTTTAAGAAATCAAGGAACTTTAAAGTATTGGTCATTCCAACTAAAGCTGTTTAGGTCCATGGTCAAGGTTAATTAGTTTAAAGCCTCGTTTCACTTGGCCATTCAGCGGAAGTAGAGGCCAATCACTTTTTCTTTCCATTTTCCAACAAGTAGCAATAATTTACAGAGTGAAAAATGTAACAAATTATAACTTTTACTGAAACTTAACATGCTTTTAACTGTTTAGAGGGCATTGTTACCAAGGCATCTTAAGTGTGTAAATAAATGGATTCACTCCATATACTCCTATTTTAAAAACAATTAAGATGCTTAAGGAAGAAATCTTTTTATAGTTTTCATAGTAAATAGATATATACATTTAATGCTCCAAGAACTATACAATGATTCAACCGAATTCATTCATTTTAAATACATCCCATTGAGTGTGAAATAGGATTAAATCTGAATATGACGGTAGAATAGAGGTTCGACGAATGAGTTCAAATGAGCAAGCAAGAGGAGAGAGTAGTTCTGGAATAAAGGATGTGGAGTGTAGTTATTTTAATGAAATACATTTCAGGAATAATTACTCGGAATAATATGCGGAGGCCAAAATCTTTCAACAAAAGAATAAAGATAGAATCAAAGCCTAGTATAATGAAAAATTCTCTTCTAGAAACTAGAATGAGAAACTAGAATGAGAAGGAGTGAAAAGTACATAAGAGGGTGAAGGGACTATAATTTACTTAACGTAAACAGTTGCAATATTCATGATTTTCTCGTGCTTGTTCTACCTTACTCTTCCATTAAGGAGCTATTTCTTAAAGTTTTTGCCATGTTTTTGGTTTTCTTTATTCTCTTGCGTGCCTCCCTTTTCCTTTCTTGGGAAAAAGGAAGGGGCATGTGAGCTAATGAGAAGAATGAGTCGCTGACTATTAAGTTCTTCTTAGTCAATCAATAATAACTCATAATTTCGTTGGCAAGTATTGGCTCTCATTTTTAACGCAGAAAGAATGGTCATTGCGCTGTGAAAGATATAATTTCGAGAATTAGTATCAGAAAAAAACAGCTTATCTATGCAACTGTAAGCCAACAGAGTAGCCTCCATATGGGAAGAATTACCCCTTAATGTAAAATTAGTTTCGGAAATGAGACGAACGGATGAAAATGAAGTACAGACAAAAGTACACCTTTTTGTAAGATATATGTAAGATCTCCCTTGCATCAATAATGTTAGCAGAATTAAATAAAATGTCATTACCTCCACAATATTACAAAAGATACTTTATGTTAATGGAATATCCTCACATATAATCCTTTTAATATTGAAAAAAGTACATTTGAGCGTACGTAGGTATATACGTATATGACAACACGATGGTTGCGATCGATAAAAGAGTTATTAAAAATATTATTTCGTCAATTGCTCTTGAGGAATGTAGTAGAAAAATTGATAATGATAACAAGGTTAACAGAACTTTTTATACGATTGTGGATCAGTATCATCCTTTACCGATGAGGAGGCCAATCACTTGCCTTTTTCATTTTTGGAAACATATTGTCCTAATAAAATACACATTAAATTTGAGAGAGAGTCTGCAGAGATGTTGACTCCAAATAAATCGTGAACCAGTGAATTTTTATTTCCAACTATAAATATGGTTACAACAAAAAATAAGTTTGGAAATTTATTGACCACGTTTTCAAGTTATGTGGTCAGTGGAACAATGGAAAGATTTTGTACACAGAAACAAGGTCTTTACATTAAAGGAAAAGTAAAAAAATACAAATGAGTTCAGTCTTCTTACAAAACTTATTGCCACCTCCTACAGCGTTTTTAAACATATCATTATAACTTTTACTTTAATTTATGAAAAAAACGTTTACAGAATAGGTTATAAACAAAATTATTGCCAGAATGTTACATTAATTACCATAAATAATTTGAACCATTATTCTAAAATATTACACGAAGAATTTACATATCTGATTTCAGCTAACTAATTTTTAATTATTAAATTATTAAACGATTTAATTGAGCTGCACTTTTTTTCAAACGGTAATTTGTTATAGAGCATAGGTCCTAAAAATAAAAAAAGGGTTCTTAAATATTGACTCATAGACCTTAGGATTCTTAAAATGCAACTTATCTTTACTTCTTGTTCTATAAATAAGTTATCAGTTCCACTATTCCCGCTTTTAAAATAGAACAACTTTAAACACAAAAAGATTTTGTAAATGTTGAATTTTTAATTCATTATATAATGGGAAACAGCTTTCTCTAATTGGTTTGCGTAATATTATTCTAAAAAAATACTTATAATATTTAAAATTTATTATAATATTTAAAAATATTTATATTTCTAGAATATTTTTAATTTTCTCAATTTGACAGTCTAATTATTTACAAATTTTGGAATGGTAAATAATTGGAGTTGGGAAATGAAAGTCTCTAAAATCAAAGTTAATGTATTTTGTTTAGTCTACGTTTACGTGCATCTTATTTGAATTACACCAATTTTCCAAAATTATTAGATCGTCTTGTGTTAGCGTTTTTTAGATTATTTAAATTTTTGTGAGAATAAATGAAGCCAATATCGTCAGCAAAAGCTTGAATTTGCCCCTTAAAATGTTTTTGTGATAAATCATTGATGAAAATTAAAAATAAGGTTGCGGATGAGACCGACCCTTGCGGCACGCCACGCCGGCTGTGATGGGCAGAGGTGAGCTCAGGCAGCCCCCAACCCTCACCCGCTGTTCTCTGTCAAGCAGGAAGCTACGGAACCAGTCGAGTGCCACATCTCTTATCCCAGCCGCTTCCATTTTATACAATAGGATTTCAAGGTCGACAAAGTCGAAAGCTTTCTTAATATCTGACAAACCAAAAAGTTAAATTAAATTTGACTAAAATATTGTTAAATAATAATAAGATCTACTTGGAGTTCAACATATTTTTACTTGAGTCGGTCGATCTGCGCATCATTGCAGATTCTGCGACATTTCTCACCATTGGCTTTCCTCACGAAAAATTTGCTATCGCAACACCACACGTAAATATAGCCAATCACTTGCCATTTTTTCTTTAGGTTTGCAAGGAAAAGTTGATTTGTTGGCGAGAAGTGTTCGTTCGCATAAAATATTTTCATAGGACAATAAGCATTTACCTTGTCTGCAGTTGCAGTTCCCCTGTTTTCCATAAAATTCTCAATCCAGGTATCGCTCACTTGTTTCGAGTAAAATTGGACCACCAGGGAGGGCGCGCGTTCCTTGGAACAGTAGCTTGGAACAGTAGCTTGGAACTCGGTGAGCCGCGTTGATCTGCGACTCCTCCGCTGCAACACCAATCACCACACCCACATCTTTAATTACGTTCATTACGTCTTCTTTTGAGGTTTCAGGGTTACCGCGATTTCTCTATGTTATTTCTACGTGTTAACTTTTCAATTGTATGGACACGTTCCTGCAAATCCGCCACGGTAGAGCTGAGGGATTCATTTTTGGCCCGTAGATCTTCATTTTCCTTTTTCACCGATTTTATATCCTTCTTCAACTCCTCGAGAGGTTGTATAATGTACTTTGTCGGAAAGAAACTGCAGGGATTTGGTTAGTTCCATAACATTATCACGGAATTGCTGAAGTTCTTCGAAAACTTCACTTTTAAAAATATCCAACACTTTTACCATAAACTCTTTAGTAAGTGCTGTATTCGCAGAACTAACAATTCCTTGGTACGGAGAAGCTGCACGACAGTCTTTGCATTTCCACAATTTTCCGGAGCGAGTCTTCTTGTCTTCATTGCCTTATTTCACGCAGTTAGTATGAAAACAGCATCTCCACTCACCACTGCAGTTAATCACTTCCGTTGATTTGATGTTAGTAATCTCAGATTTGCACACGCCACAGGTCGACGATATTCTTACTATTTCAATAATAAGTGCAGCTTGAAAACTAACCGAAACCAGTTTAATTTTTGACGCTGTACACATGCAACCTTGAGTAATATTTAGACGGAGCAATCGGAGCAACGTTCGTCTTCACTGCTCGGCTGCCGAGACTGAACTGATACTTAATACTACTTGTATTAATAGCATTAAACAACGGGAGTGATCATATCGATGTTTCTCACCAAATGAAGAAAGATTACTAATTGTGTAACATGTACGATATAAATTAAATAATGTTATAGAAAAAGGACGATTTATCCATTGAATGTGGTAATAATGGCACGCATTGATACCCATAGTGCTTCACGTGCATTTGATCGTATCATAGCCGTCATAGTTTCAGCGTTTATTCTCACAGAGCTGAAGTAGGAAATAAATACTTCTACTGATAATAATTCCCAAACAAATTCGGAGACGATAAATGAAATGAACAGACTATCAGTTTTACCAATTGTTAGGTAAATATTTTAAACTAAAACAGAATGAGGACAAATTTTACACTGATAGTGAAAGAGGAATTCTTCATTGGATGGGACCAAATTCCACATAGTGATTCACATAACTTTTACTATGTCATAAAGGACGCACTATTTATCCTGGAGCAGGTCCTCAGGGACCGGGGATTGCTGCAAAACATTGATTCCGTTGAAAACAGGAATAATCAAAAGACTCGCATCAATATAATTATCTGAACATAAGTGAACACTACTTTGTTATTTGGAGACATAAGGAAACAATTAACAATCTTGATGAATATGACCATATCACCGGAGAGGATGAAAGAAACTGTATAAGATGTCATGAATTTCACCAATAATTCTAAATGTAACGTCGTTGACGATCCTCGATTTTTACAAATGGAATAATTATTTCACTAACGGAATTGCAAAGTGGAAAATAAAAATTACATAGAATTAGCAAAAAGAGCAGTTAAAATATGGGACATAGCGATGAATTTAGAATTTGAATCTGATTCCTACAACCCATATATATTTTCATCAGAATTACGCGGTACAATTACAAGGATAGTCGATGAGGAGGACACTGTCCTTTGTCCATGTTTGGAGTTGGAGGTAAATAAGCATACAATGAATTTCCACCATGGCATAATGGAGCACTAAATATTCACATTGACCAATTTGAGGAGTGATACCTTGGAATGCGCAGAATGAAATTCACTGAATTGCAAGTCAGCGTTCTTTCGGTGCTTTTGCATCTAATCGGAGACACGCTGGGCATCTTACATTATAATAATGAAAGTGCTTTCACGTACGCGTATTACGACTGCTATGACTACCATGGGGACGGTAAAATTTAAGCACTGAGGTAATATTCAGACTTTTATATCATTTGTTCGAATTTCCGTCCGAGCGAATTAAAGCTGAAATAAATGTAAATTTTAAAATATTTTTAATATTTTCCCGTCTATTTACATGAAAAATAGAAAACTTTTCACACTTTATGAAATTAATACGCAAATATTCGCTTATAATCTCCCACCGTCATGGGAAAGGCTGGCTGTAAATATTACGACGAGGAAAATTATAATAAAATCTCTTTTTCCTAACGCTCATTTGCACGTGTTTGTAAATCTTGTGTTGTGGCTTCCATCTCTCAGTAATGTATTTACTTCATTACTTAATTGCAGTGTCTATTAAACTTTAAATTTGCCACCAGTGTATCATTGGACAGTACGTATCTACAGTATCCGCCAGTTTCTATTTATTCCCATCACGACAAGACATAGCGAGGAGAACTTAGACGTTTTCTCTGTTGTTGACGATGACGGTGGAAGATATATCTTCATTAATGGTACTTTGCCAGAGGAGTACTTCTAGCAAATTCAACTAATCTAGCAAACAAATTACCCTGCCCTGGCTATCTCCCTATTTATTCCTTTGTTTTGTGGCTTTGCGAAGAGGGATATCGTTCATTTTTTTTTCTCACCTCCTCACCGCCCCTGCAGGCGAAGTCCGCCGATTTCATTTCCGCTCTGTCTTTCACCTTCCCACCCTTCTCAACCCGCTTGTATCCACTATGCCACCCATGACTCTTAGCCGTGGCCTTGACCTACTCCCCTACAATCTATTGAAACTGTTTCCTTCCCCCTGGGGCGCAAGGGGATTCCCAACAATTGCCTTATATTTCTTCCCTGTTCCATCTCAGTAAGATTCCTTTCAAGATTTATCCATTCCCTTTGAAAAACCGTTTACATAGATACTTTCCTCTAGTCACGTGATACTTAACCAAATAATCCCAAAAAAAGGAAAGGCCAAAACAGTGCTTGCCTTTTAATTCGAATAATTGATGTAAGTGATTATATGAAAATTAAGCTGCATCAACAATTGAATTATGTAATTATAAAATACCCGTAAAATGAATTAACAAGAAAAATTTATGATGGTGTACTTAATTCCTCCTGCAAATATAAGCCTCATAAATTAGACTTTTTTATTTAAAAGTTAACCACCTTCAAACTAAATTGACTTATTTAAACGTTAAGCGTAGTTACCTCCTTGTGAGAAAAAGAACGAGCCACCTCTTATTTGCTGCAACCGTTATGATATTGGTCCACTACACAATGGATAATACGTGACATCATAAATGGAATATATGAAATAATCTATGTCAAATATAAGCTTAAATAAAATAAATAGTAAATTTGTGCGTTTTAAGTTACTGCTTCATTTGTTTAAAAAATAAAGGATTAAATAAGATAAAATCCGACTATGACAATGTTAGATTTATGTTTAGAGGCATGCCACAGTGTGGTGAAACGCGCGTCGTGCCAGCGTAATAAAGTTTTGTGGAAATAACACAGGTGATTTTCTCATCATGGAAATTTTTCTTTTTTGTGCCGCCATAATGAAGTGAATTCTTATACCGATCCCTTTCATAAACTTAGTGAATTAACTAGGGATTTAATTAAAACTATAATAGGTTATGGGCACAGATAAGCAGTTTATATTGTATATAAAAAAGGGGCATTAGTTTTTAGAGTAGAAATTACGTAAATACGGACGTACTCTGTTTCGGAATCAACTCAAGGTCATGCGTAGAATAATGGCAGAGGGCATATTTAATGAAGATAAAGCCTTCAGCATCCACAAGCTTATACGGAGTAATTATAATGCCTGGAGGACAAGGATCAAGAATGAAATGCTGGTTCGGGAGTGCTTTGAATCCGTAACGGGATACGTTCATGCCGCTTGAGCTAAACTTGACCAAAAGAAGGTGAGGCGCATCAGAAATAATTTTACTGGCCTGGCATTAATATCACGATCAGTAAGCAACGAGCTGATGAATGATATCACCGATTTTGACAAGGCTAAGGACGCATGGGAAGTGCTCGAGAAGGTATGCATGAAGCATACTGAGTACGGAGCGCTTCCCATGCGTCCTTAGCCACGCCAAAATTGGTGACATCATTCATCAGCTCGTCGCTTACTGATCGTGATATTAATGCCAGGGCAGTAAAGGCTCTGACACAATCAACGTTAACGTGTGACGGGAACCGTTGCATTTAAATTTAAAAACTTAAGTTGATAAGTTTACATAATATAACTACTTTTAGCGAAATGGACGAAGACAAATTATAGTTTGGACTCCTGTTAATCACGCCTTCTTACATTGCCTGCTCATTTTACTTTAAAACACATGGTTTGTTTATAATTTAAGTTAACAGAAAAACATTTTAGACAAAAGTTCAAGTAATGTAGACAATATTGCCTGCTTGCTGCTTGCAGAGGTCTAATATAAGTTTAACGGTATTTTAAATTATTGTAAATTTCAGTCATGTACGCAAAATATTCAAACTATTTATCAACATCAGCATTGAATATTTGGCTTCGTTGTTGAACATCAACAGTTGTAATTCGTCCTTTAATGATATAACACCACTTTAGATAACTCTGTGGATGAAATACAATATATATATATATATATATATATATATATATATATATATATATATATATATATATAATAATTTGAACAGAAGGTGAAAGAAAGAGATAGGAAATATATAATTGAAATTGTACGAAGACACTGGTGATCTGGAAGATGGTACAGCCGAGAAATCAGAGGGTAAAAATGTGCCGTGAATATATGTATATATATATATATATATATATATATATATATATATATATATATAATAATTTGAACAGAAGGTGAAAGAAAGAGATAGGAAATATATAATTGAAATTGTACGAAGACACTGGTGATCTGGAAGATGGTACAGCCGAGAAATCAGAGGGTAAAAATGTGCCGTGAATATATATATATATATATATATATATATATATATTTACGCATGCACAGCAATGCGCAACAGTGATAAAATTATTTGAATTAGACAATTTTATGTGTGTTAACCCTTGTTTCAATGCGGAGTATTTCGGTCAAAGATTTTCTGGTGACGCTTGCATTATAACAGTTCTTAATTGACTTTATCATATCGCGACGTAGATCTTTTAATATTTAGACGATTCTTATTGTATATTAGTTCGTCTTTTGTTCCATACTTATCTGCTTGAGTTTACTAAAGAATTGATTACCAATTCGTCCACCATGTACTTTACTAAAGTGTATATATCTCTTGTTTTAAGGTTTTCTCAGCGATAAAATGCTACTCTTATACATTTTTGGGTTAACTGCTGCGTGAATAAATTTTTAGCTCAACGTTACATTCCTCATGCTGAGAATTTCGTCAGGAATCTCTGAAGTCAGAAGTGAGATAAAGGACTTAGTACTTGCGACGGAAGGTGACGTCAGGCGTTTAACATGTGAGTCTGGACTTAGAGAATTTAAAGTCAGATGAATGTATAAATCGCGGACGCGTGTAAGTTATTCTAGTGCAACAGCGTCCGCGCGTGGTTTTTACAGGTTAATAAAATACAGGAAAAAAAGGTTACACCATATTTTTAGTAAACTCATTTCATGATAAATAAAACACATTGAGCTTCAGTCTCCTGACGACGTTCCTAGCATGAGGAATGATACTTTGAGTAAAAATATCTTCACGCAGAAGTTAACCCAAAAAGATATGACTAATATAAGTTTATATCTCTATTTGACATCGTGTTACGGTAAAGCGGTACCCGTGGAAGGGTGTTTAACGGAGTTAGGAGAAATATTGATCATTTCAGCGTGTTGAAACCGGTCTACTTTTCGTTTTTGTGTGCTGGGGTGTGAATGCATTTATTGCAACCATGCAGTACGAGTGCTAAAGTGATGAAGTCAGGGTTAGGAGAGGGGCAGGTGGACGATTTGAATACGTTTGAAATTGTCTACTGGAATGGAAAGGCTGTCGGAATGGAATTGGAAGCTCAAAACTGAGGGGGTAGGAGGAAAAATATTCAGGATGGAAATGATAGGAGGGGTAGAGTTTTCAGCTGGGAACGGAAATTGGGCTGGGAAGAGGTATCTCTATGGACTGGGGAGATTTGGTGGGTGGAGATACATGAATAGGTGATGGAAAAGTTTGGTTGAATTTGGGAGGAGGACATTTGGAAGGAGGTGGGCGAAGATTAGAGTGCTGAGTGGGTGTGGGTTGGTATGGCGTTGACTGTTCGAGATGCGGAGTGGTAGGAAAACCGCCAGTCAATGCATACGATGTGGCCTCCGCATTCAGTGGCCATCTGCGTTTCCTTCTCACTCTCATTCCTAACCGTAGTCGTGAAAGCGATGCTGCGCCAGGAGTACGAAAATCCCTGGTGGTTTGTGGTGGCCTAAGATCACCCCGTTATTTCTACCATCATTATAATCCTTTTTTCAGATCTGCAGTTTTTAGAATGTAATGTGATTTTGGCCTGAGATTCGAGAAGCCAAGAAAGCTTAGCAGTGGTCCCAGGAACGTGTTGCTGGTTTCCTGAATCAAAGCGTGAAATACGTTCATCCATATGTTATATATAAGACTGACGACATTTCTGGTAAGAAGGCAAAGCAGAAGGCATTCATTCATATTTGACAGACGTATGCATTTGATTTAAATGTTATTATAACAGAAACCGGTAATGGTATCTTCATTTTAGGAAACTCTTTTTAAACAAAATACACTAATTGTTTTACATAAAGCATTTTGTACGTGCGAGTTAAATAGCTCTGACTTTCATCAATCTTAGAATTACTGCCTAAAGGATCAAATTAAAAAACTAATTTACAAGTTCCAAAAGTATATATAGTGAAAATGAATTTTTAATTGTATCATTATTGCTTATGTATACGCGAGGAGCTTATTATCTATTATGTTTGGTATTTTCGTTATTTGCATTATTCACGCAAATATTTATGTCAAAATTCAATGGGAAAAATGAAACAATGAAGAAGTGTAATCGGGCATTTTTTTAATGTTTGCATGGTATAATGAGGTAATGTTTGCAAATATATAAGAAATTTATTCATTATTCCATATTCTTCCTTCTGTTTATTTTGAAGTCTAATCCCCCTTATTCCCTCTGCACACATCTGCCGCTTCATCTCTTCACATAACCCTCATCCCTTGCCCGCATGAGCCTTGTACTCATTGTTTGAGGGCCCTATTCTTGAAGTTGCCGTCGTATACGAGGATTCAAATTCATGTGTCTCATGTGATTTCATGTCGCAGGGAAGGGTCTTTTGGTATGCTCAAGCTGCGTAATGGTACCCCAGATGGTCACATCCTACTACAACGGGACCCGTAGCCTCAAAACCAAGAGAGTAGCTACCCCTAATCATATGCGGGTTCAGTGCTTCGCTCGTGGCTGACCGTTATAAACGTATTTTCTTGTGTGGATTCGTTTCGTAGTCAGTGGAAAAAAACTTGAGATACAGTGTACAAACCTTTACTCTATCATATAAACCAAAACAATCAACAAAGTATTACATGATACATATTTATCCTATTTCACAAAATTAAAACATTCCTTTTCAAGTTTTAGTGACTGAATTCAGTGTTTATTAGATGTATTCAAATAAGTAATTGGTGTTTATATATTTTCGTGAATTATACTTGTCAATTCGAAGGTGATCTCCATAAATATCTGTTTAACCGATATTATGTAGTTTTGAATCTTGGGTAGAAGTTAAATGTACCTCAATGTTTACCCATGCAAAAAGTCAAGATACACGAGTTGAAGCCGTTACATTTCTACAAATAATGAACCAATGACAAAGATTTGGAGGGCATAGGAATACTTACGGAATTTTTACGTTCTAAGGTTGGCGTGGTATTTTTAAAAATAATTATTCAACATGCATATGTCGATGGTCTACTGATTAGTTAGTTTTGCCACCTAAAATATTGCAGCATCAGTTTGAAAGCTAATTACTCAAAAAGCACGCAAATGCCTAAATTAAGTTCTATTTAAGTTAAGATAAACCTATCATGAGTAAAGAAGTAGAAGAAGTAAAGTTATGCATCTTTAGCATGTTACCGAATTTCGCGGAATTGTGGCTAAATGCTACCATTATTCTTCACTTTCGAAGGCTGTATACTCTGAACTGTGTGTCTTATCTCATTTTTGACTAAAGTATGTTCTACTATTACCTTTCACTGTCGAAGGCTGTATCCTCTGAAAAATATGTCTTATCTCATTTATGACGAAAACATTTTAAGTAAAATTGAACTTTATTTAAAAAAATACCAACTGCTATTTTCTACGTCTCATTGTTTGAAATTAATGGATGCTTTAAAATATTTTCTACTATTTCTTTTTATTGTGGAAGGCTTTATCTTTTGATTCGTTAATATTATTTCTTCTTTGACGACATTTAAAAAAGTAGAATTAATTTTCCTTGAAAAAGACACCAACCACGCCGTTTGCTACTAATACTAAATGTTACTAATGCAGACTGAATGTCTCATCGCAGTTGGTGTCATTTTAAGGAAAAATCAATTTTACATAAAATATTGTCGCCAAAAATGCGTTAAGACATACAGTTCACAGGATTCAGCCTTCGAAATTGAAAATATATAGCAGCATTAAGAGGTAATTGCGCGAAATACGGCTATAAATGAAAAGATGCATAAAATTTGAATCTTGGTGCTTATAACGACGTGGTTGGTGTCTTTTTGATGTAAAATTAATTCTACTTTTAAAAATGTCATTCAAAATATCCACGTCTTTCAAACAAAAAGGCGTAGAACAACTTGGTTGGTGCAATTTTTAAGAAAATTCCATTTTACGTAAATTTTGTATTAAAAAATGAGTTAAGACCTTCAGTTCAGAGGATTAAGGCTTCGAAAGTGAAGAATAATAAGAGCATTTAGCCGCTATTTCGCAAAATACGGCATTATTTTAAATGAGGCATTACCTTTGAAACTTGTATAACTAGGTGGCGAATGTCTTTTTAAAGGACATAAAATTCTACGTTTAAAAATATCATCAAAAATGAGTTGAGATTCACCGTTCTAAAGAAACAGCCTTTGACAGTAAGAAGTAACGGTAGCAAATGTTTTAAAACATCCATTACTGTCAAACGAAGAGGCCTAGAAAAACGCGGTCTGTGTCATTATAAACAAAATTCATTTATACATACAATTTATAGGAAAAAATGAGATAAGAAATACAGGTCAGAAGATACAGCTCTCGAATACAAAGAGTAATAGTAGCATTTAGCCGCAATTCCGTGAAATACGACAATATTTAAAAAAAGCTTAACTTGTGAACCTAAAGACGTATAACGACGTGGTTGATGTCATTATGAATGAAATTTTATTCTACGTTTAAAACACCTTGTCGTCAAAAATGATATCAGAATCACCGCTCAAATTATACAGCCTTCGACAGTAAAAAATAAAAAGTACAAAATATTTTATTATGTCCATTACTTTCGAACGATGACGCGTGGAACAACGCGGTTTTTGTCATTTTAAAGAAATTTTAATTTTAAATACACATTTGTCGTCAAAAATGACATAAGGCATACAGTTAGGAGGGTACAGCCATTGAAGATATAGAGAATTCTACTTTTAAAAATGTCTTCAAAAATTAGATAAGTTTCACCATTCAAAAGATACAGCCTTTAACAGTAAAATTTATAGCAAAAAATATTTTAATTCAACCATTACTTTCAAACGAAGGGGCGTAGAACATCGAAGTTTGTGTCATTTGAAAGAAAATTCAATTTAAAAACAATTGTGTGATAAAATATGAGATAGGACATACAAATCAGAGGATACAGCCTTCGACAGTGAAAAGTAACAGCATCAACTAGGAGCAATTCCGCGAAATTTGGCAATATTTTAAAAGATGCATTACTTTTGAACCTAGAGCCGTATAAGGACGTGGTTGGCGTTATTTTGAAGGAAATTTCATTCTACATGTAAACTTGCGGTCAAAAAGGTTAAATGCCTCACTGTTCAAAAGAAACAGCTTTCGACATACAAATATAATTGTAGAAAATTTTGAAAACATCCACTTCTTTTAAACGAAGAGACGCAGATCAACACCCTTGGTGTCAAAAAAAATATTAATTTTTACATGCAATTTAAACGTCAAAAAAGAGATAGGACATACATTTCAAAGGATACAGCCTTCGAAAGTAAAGAGTGATATTAGCATCTTGCCGCTATCCCGCGAAATACGGCAATATTTTTAAAGATGCATTACTTTTGAACCTTGGGGCATATAAGGACGGGGGATTCGTCAAATGTGGGATAAGGCAGACCGTTCAAAAGCTTATAGCTGCATAAATACAATAGCCCTAAAATTTACCATAGGGGTAGGAGGTGGTCGGATAGCAGCCATAAATTGGTAGGGAATAGTGAAAAGGAAGAGAAAGGGCAAGCATAAATTCAAAATATTCTTAGTGAATTCTCAATGAACTTCTTGAATTACGGCATTAGATTTGTTTACTTTTATGAGGTCTAGATAAGCTATGATCGCTTTTTAAATTTGGCAATTTTGCTACCTTTAATTACGTTCCAACAGCCATGGAACATTGTTCTCTTATATACCCCCTAATACATCTACAATTTATTCCAAATCTCTGTGCCCCAAGTTATACTTCAGAGGGATGAGAATATGACTTGAAATCCTGCAAAATATGTCAAATTTCAACAAAAGAAACATCTTAGGGGAAATATTTTGTAAAAAAAATTGGGAAACCAGATTTCTTATTCCTCGAGTAATATTTCGAAGGAGTTCATACTCGTTTGATCATTTCAACCGATCAATTTAAAATTTCAAAGTTAATAATTTTTTCTTTTACTTAAATGTTGTTGCAAATTTTCTGTTGAATGATACGGAGTCACATAGAATAAACATCACCTACTTCTAAGTGTGTAAAAATTACATTTATTCATAAAAATGGGAATTTAAAAGATCGACTCTCTGAAGTCACATAAAGAGTGTTTAAGTAATACAAATATTTTCATGTGTACATTGCTTAAGATCACAAGGCCATGCAATGAGCTTGAATACTACTAAAAAATTTCAAATAGCGTTGAATTAACTGTACAGTATATCTTTGAGCATGAATTGGAAAAATCAACTAGCACTCCTTGGAAACGTTCCATTTAATTAAACGTCTACTGAAAAGGAAATGGCAGCCACCACCAGAAAAAAACCACTCAGCAGTTTTGAATCGCACACCGTTGATGTTGTAATAGCAATATTATGCTCTATTTCTCTCTTCCGGCAGCACCAGAGGGTATCGCGTAGGTATATTATTGATCACCCTAAACCCAGACACGCCAGTGTAAAAGGAAATTCACCCTTAAACTCTCCTTTTTATTTCAAAAATATACAATATTTGCATTAAAATGATATAAGTAGATGTGAAAGTTCACAAAATTGATTAAAAACAAGGAATAAATATATATACGAGGGTAAGCTGAAAAGTTCTCATCCTGCCAATAAAAGACTAATTTTTATGTCAAAAATGCATATACTTGTCTACGTAGTCCCCCTTCATGCCAATTCACCTTGCCCAACGTTTTTCAAATTAGTAGATTCCGTGACGGATGTGCGATTCTGGTAGGTCTGCAAAATAACCATCTGTGGCTGCCGTGACATCTTCATTGAACGCATAACGTTTTTCAATCACCATTAGTTTAAATGTGGGAATATTTGGAAGTAAGAGGATGCACAATCTGGTGAATAAGTTGAATTTTCCAATCATTTGTACTTTAAATCCCTCAGTTTTCCCATTGGCAAAGCAACTTTGTGGGCAGGTGCATTGTCCTGTTGAAAGATAATTTTCTTCTTTTGCAACCCAGGCCCTTTCTCACGTATTTTCTCATCCAGTTGGTCCAGAATACTTTTGTAGTATTTGCCATTTATTGTTTTACCATTTTCAAGGTGTTCCATAAGAAAAATCCCTTTTGTATCCCATAAATCACTGGCCATCACCTTTCCGGCAGATAAAATCGATTTCGCCTTTTTTGGGGCAGGTCCGCCGACTTCCATCCACTACTTCGCTGGGTATTTAGTTTTGACGTGTAGTAGTGCATCTACGTCTCATTGACAGTAACAAATCAATGCAAAAAATTATTTCAATTCTTTTGAAAACGGTACAAAAATTGCTGAGAAATTTGTTCACGCACTTGCTTTCGGTCAGCATTTAACAAATGCGGCACTCAACATGCACAAAGATTTTTCATATTTAATTCTTCTTGAAAAATGAACCATACTCTTACTTCTGATATGCCTATGGCATCAGCTATTTCATACAACTTTAATCGCCGATCTTCCAATGCCATATTGTGCACTTTCTCGATTTTTTCATTTGTGGGTACATTTTTGGGACGTCCTTCACATGGTTCATCTTCAAGAGAAGTTCGGCCACGTTTAAATTCTGCCACCCATTTCGTTCCTGTCGAAAAAGAAGGTGCAGACTCCTTTATAAAACTTCACCAACTTTGTATGAATTTCCGTTGGGGATAAACCATCCAAAAATAATAGTATTATGACAGCAAGATACTCCAGTTTATTCTTTTGAACGAAAGACACACAAAACGTCTACTTCGAAATGCCGTGTCAACAATAATATGTGGCAGCTCAAGTTAAAATTTCAATTATGTTGTTGGGAAACGTGTACGAAAATAAAAAACCAAACATTTATGGGTACTTACGCCATATCTGTGTAAGGCTGAGAACTTTTCACCTCGCCCTCGTACGAGTGCCATTAATTGATCAAAAGTCAGGAATATTTTCCAAGTTTCATTTTATTTAATATTTTTAATAAAAAGCGGGGGCGTAGAATCAATAGCACATCTAAACGTGTGGTATTGTTACCCTTATGCCTCCTTCCATTGCATTATCCTCTTTATTCTTCAATTTTGCTCCTAAAGGCTTCAATCTCTTCATTCCATGTAGTGGTTCTACCTCCTCGTCCTTGACTTTCCTCTCTCCACTCGTTCACCTCCTTTATCCGTCCTATGTGTCATTTTTCTCGCCCGCACCCTTATCTCTATTTCGCCTCTCCTTCCCGTGATGGATGACTCGGCGTCGACCTCTCACCAATGTGTCAAAGAGATTTTGCACCCGAAGAGCGATCGAATGAGCGAATTTTACGCGAGCACAGCGGCGACTCGGGCCTAATACGCACTTCGCCATCCATCATCGCCCCCGGAGCAGACGAGTCACAGCGCAGTAATCCCTTGGTTAAGCCATATTCCCTCGCGGAGGAACGCGTTTTATAAATATGCTCCAACGCATTATATAAAAATGTGCACCTAAAAAAGAAAACTCATTGATTGCAAGAAGCGCATATAGGCGTTACTTCTCTCTGATAACATCACTCGAGTGAACGACCTCGTGAGGGAAAATGGGCCCAATCCCATCCTACGCCATCCTCGGCCGCCCATCATTTTTCCCTCGGATTTCCGGAGAAACTTATTATCAACTTGAGTTTTTATTTACGATATTGACGCATCTAAAAGTGTAGCTTCATAACTCATTCGTCTATAAAATTTTATCATTAAAAAAATAAAAATTCACACTTAAAAGTATTTTTTTAAAGAATATTTCAGAGAAAAAAATCATCGATTAGTAAAATGTCAATTTCTTAAAGCACAGTTATGGTTTGTTCATATCTTTGCCCTAATGAGGCATTTGTATTAAAATTGGCATAAATAATGAAAATTAGCTTAAATTTTTATTGTTGTCTAATGCATTAATATCAATTATGTATATATTTATGGGACTATTGAGTAGGAGTCTCTGGAAAATTTTACCCTTAGTTGGAAATTTTCTTTTTGAATTTACCAAATTTTTATAGGAGTAAACCTACAGAAAAAGTTCCTTTATTCATCGATATAGATACTAAAAATATATTTTTCTAGGTAATTGTGAGGGAGATGGACTTATCGCATTTTTTCGTGCTTCTTTTCCTGAAGTAACATCATTAAAATGCCCAATAGTTGTTGATGCAAATCTAACATGGCAAATGGATTACGAGTGTGATATATTTTTGGTAGAAAAGCAAACAATTCTCTAACTGACAAAAGATGTACATAGAAGGTATATGATTGTTTGCTCATCATATGAATTTTTATACGAACTTCTAAAAAAAAACTCAATTTAAACCGCAAGTAAAAAAATGTAACCTTAAAATGCTTCTCTTTAATATTTCTTGCACCTACTAGTACAGCTTTTATTAAACCCATTGTGATTAGCTACCGAATAAGATAAGTAAATGGATACTTTGTACATGAAATACTGTGCTCTTTACAGTACATTTTTGCGATCCACTATAAAAGTTTTTCAAGACAGTTATTCCAAAGTTGTTATGCCTAGTTATAAACGTAAATTCCTCGATTTTTTTCATCAAATATTTTATTTACCTCAACCGGCTCTTTTCGAACTTTCTTGGAATAAAGTCTGAAATGTATTCCCTTTCTTGTTAAAGTTCACTTTCTCTTTCAATTTATGCTTCAATAAATCAGTTTTCCCCACATAAGCCTACCCATTGCAATATAAAAGTTTAAAAATAAAAATACGTCGTAAAATATTCCCGATTCGCATTATAAGAAAAATTGGTTCTCAGTACTCAAAGGAATAGGGTCATTTTTCAATACCTATTGCCATAACTCATATATTACCAATATTTACATATTATTATCGTAAATCGACAAGAGATAAATAAAAGAAAATATTGGGCCCAATTTAAGGCCTCAAATATTAAGAGAACTGAATAAAGATCCTTATCTATTTTAACATTATATAAATTTGAACATTTATTTGTTTGCTCACTCATAACTCGATAATGATAAATACGACTAAAGTATTTTTATTTTGTAGACAAATAACAGAGTAACATATAATATAAATAACTGATTAAAGCCCACAGAGACCCTGGAACCCAAAATGGGGCACAATATTTTCTCCAAGATCAAAAGCACTGGAATCTGTGCAGTTGTATTTTTTGCTTTTTAAGTAACTTTAATTCAAGGTAAAGGGTTTAAACGTGTTCATTCGGATGGCATACAGAATAAGGTATTTAATTATTTCAGTTGATTTTGATATATATTTCGTTTTTGCTTAATAATTACGTTTTAAACTTCATCATTATCAATTTTTCTCCGATTTCAACAATAGAATACTTCCTTAGCAAAATGAGCAATGACTACCAATGAGAAATTTGACCCGGACCTTTTTGGCTAACATTAAACAAATATCAAGGTTAGCAAATTTCAGTGAGTTAACAGTTGGGGTTTTTGTACCCTAAAGTCTCTATGTGCGATAAACGGGTTTTACATAGTATCTGCATTCAGCATTCCACGTTAATTCTTATAATTTGGGCACTTCGGTAAGCGTAGTGTCACCCTTATTACGTATTCACGCACTACTAGAGAACTATGCACTACACTATTAAAACTTGATACTGTCCCAGAGCTCATAGGGTGGTGTAGAATTATAATGGGCTCTAGGTTCCAAATTATTGCTTTCTATTTAGCCTCGGAATGAATGAAATTTTGAGCCGTTTTTTTGTTTTGCGTTTAGGTACATAAAAGTTACATGGAAAGACGTATGCCATTTGACATTGTGTCCTCCAAGATTGCTGACATAATACAATTCATTTGGGTATTTTCACCCCTTGTTTCTTACCTTTTATTCCAATTAAGAAAGTATTGGAATCAGTGTTAAGATTTACAGGACGTTGAAAGGCTTGGTTGTCTTAGTGGAAGGAGATTTAAGGCTGATGCTACTGGTTACAAGTAACGGAGATCCATTGGATGAGATTAATGTTTGCCTTAAAGAGCCTTATTTGTGGGAAAGTAAAGTCAAGTTTAAAATCACTACCAACATGAGAGTTGAGAGTTTCATTTACGTTAATGCGGGAGACTTTGATATCCACCTTCTGGAGATCGGTAACGGCCCCTAAAATGGGACACCAAATTTCGTAAACTTCTGGTTCTTCTTTTGTTTGGAAACATTATCCAAAGACCACTGCCATAAGCCTCCCGATCACTGCACTTCACCATAGCCGTAGAATCCTCTTCAGGCCCTTACTCTCTCTTTCACGTGCCTTATCATCCTTCTCCTAGTTTTTCTCCTACACCCTTTCCCCTCTATTTGTCTCCCTTCTCCCCTACCATTTCGTCATCTTTACTTACCATTTGACATGTTTTCAACACCCTTAGCGCTTTTTTATTTCCCTCAGTCCCTCCGCCCGCCTAAATTCACAAGGCACACTCTCCCGCAAATTTCTGCTCCATTTCCCAACCATTCTCGTTTCTCCAGATAGTGTTTCGTCTCTCAATCCTCACTCTGTGCCTTAAGCCTTCATTTCTTGCTTCCCCTTTATCACAGAAGTGGAATCGATAGTTCGTCTTTTTGCAGACAACTGTATTATTTATTGGAGAATAAAAAATAATGGGGACAGGGACATATTTCAAAACGACCTAAACAAATTAACTGCATGGATTATAAAAAAACGAAATTGATGTCAACACAAATACATGTAAACTAATATCGTTCACGAGGAAAAGTACCAAAGAATATGGAGAATAACATCTACTAGGGAACAATATTTTAAGAAGTGCGAGCTGCTCTTAGCTAGGTGTAAACCTCTCCCAAAATATAGATTGGGGCCGCAATGTTGACAAGGTGTCGGATAAGGTCTTTAAATCCCTGCACTGGGTAGTAAGGAATCTAAAGGGGAGATCGAAGACTGATAAAGAATAAGTCTACCACTCAGTTGTCCACCCTACAATCGAATATGCCACAACGGTATGGGATCCAAAGGAAAAGGTGCGCATTAAAAAGCTTGAGAAATTTCATACGAAAGCAGCCAGTTATGTCTTAGGGTAACGCAAAAGGACGGAGAGTGTTACAGCAATGCTAGGGTTACTGGTTTGGGAATCACTCCAATTGAGTAGGAAGGTATATAGATTGTGTGGGATCTACAAATCGATAAAGGAAGAAAAAGCTTGGGGGTAATTGACTAAAAGGTTAGACAAACCCAACTATATAGGTAGGAAGGATCACAGTTTCAAAATAAAATACAGGCAACAGAAACCGGATGTACTACTGAATTCCTTCCTAAACCGCGGAATTAAAGAATGGAATGAGTAGCCTGAAGATATTTTTAAGACCTTTCCTTAGACAGTTAAAAATTTTAGTAAGGAAAGAAGAGCTTAATTACTCAAGGGTGCATACTAGGAGCTTGCGTGAATAAGTCATGAGTTTCACATTGATTACATTTTTTTCTTATTGTATTCAACTACATTTCTTATGTTATATTCTTAACCGTTACCACCAAGCCAATTGCCTAATTGTAACGACCTACTTAATAATTAAATACATAAATTCACCTTATATACTCCGTCTTTTTAACACCTCAGTTTTATCTATTTTTACCCTTTCCTTTCTCTACCGTGGAACTCATATTGCTTCATCACACTTAGGTATTCCTCCATCGACACTCCATATTCCCCGTGGCATTATTCCCCTCTTCTATCCCCCAGCTGAAATTTTTCTTCTTCTCTGAGAAATTTAAAATCCTTTTTATCTCCAAGGCCACCTCCTGTTTTCCCCTATATCTGCTGCTCCCATCACATGCAACCTCGACCCTTCGGGAAAGTCTTCATCTCTTACCATGCATCCCCACATTCTTCTTTTTTGAATCCCATTTCCTTTCTCTCCCTCTCATCCCGTAGAATCTCGTTATTCACCGAACCTACCACAAAGACTCGTCACAAATTTTATGCCACCTCCGTCTAATATTCCGTGGAATTCTACAATAATTAGGATACCTTCTTAACAAGACGCCGTTATAATCTCATAATGAATATTTTCCATTCTCTTCTCATCCTCTTCCCCCTTATGCCTCAGTGCTATCAGATTATATCAGATGATAGCCCTCTTTTTCGGCTTTCCATCCTTTTAATTTTACTTTAAGTCACCTATTTCTCTGCATTGTTTTGCGCATTTATCGCTTTTTTCATTACCGGGACACTTTTTATTTTCCATTAATACCTGGAATCCGTTTCTTTTTCTTAGTGACCAAGTTAATGTTCCTTGCTGGTCTCCTGAAGAATTGTATCCATGACACCTCCCTTATTGGATTCCTCGTAGTAACAACCTTCTTTCCATAAGGTTATCGAATCGTATCGTATACGTATCACTTAAAATTTTTCAAATTTTCGTACATTTTACAATGATCAAATCATTTCTTCAGGATAGCAAGGGTGTTTAATTTATTTAAAAAAACGAGTTTTATATATTTAACAATTGTTAAATTACTATGCAATTATTTCAGCATTTTGCTGGTGTACTTAGCAAGAAATAAAGGCCATGTAATCTTTGACTTGAAAGGTGGGTTAACTGTTTTAAGCAATACCAATGATGTAAAGTGACCCTTTTTTGAAGTAACACTTCTACCTTACGTCAAAAGTATATTATAGTGCATTTCTCACTCCATTGGAAAGTATTGAAAGGCCTAACTGCTACTCGACCACATGGAAGTGGACTCGGTGAAGTGCATGCCATAAACAGAAATTGTTTTCTCCCTTATATGAAATATTGCAATGACGAAAAGCTTACTTGCCAATACAAAGTAATACAAGATTTTAAAATTTGAGATGGATCGAAAGTGGGTCACATTTTGCAAATTTAATTATAAACTTTCAAATATTTTTAAAATTTCAAAAATTTAAAATGTTTCAATTTGACTATTTCATATGATGCACTAAAGTTTTTGGACTGATAAATTCAAACCGGAACTTTATAACTTTATTAGATCTAAAAAAATGAGAAAAGTTTGGGTTTACAAATGCTAAAAAGTTTTTACAAATGCTAAATTTTTCATATCCTCGTATCTACGCAAAAAATTACCATTTTTCATAAAAATTGTATATACAAATTTACGGCCTTATAAGTAAAACACAAAAACAAATTCGTGCAAATCTGAGATAGTGAGGGCAAGTTTTGCATTTTTGTCAGTGCTTTTGCATGGAATTATCCAGATGTTGATTAATAAATTCCACCAATCCTATTTGACGCCAAAAAAATTAAATGAGGCCATAAGCTAATGCCAAATGAATGGTATTGCATTCATTCGAAGTCATAGAAATGAGTAATCACCTTTTAAAATATAGCTGCCAAACTTATTTCTAGTTTTTCAGGAAAAATCGTTTTCTTACATTTGCTCTTTTATTATTTATGTAGCTACTGCGATTTTTTAAATTAATAAATGATAGGATAATCTATATTAAGATGTATAAAATGATAATGAATTCATGACACTCAAATTAAAGAACATTTTTCCGATAGTGAACATTACATATTGCTTTAACAAAATAAATTGTAGTAATTAAGTTAAATTATTTGTGGGTTATAAATAATATTATGAACATGTTAATATATATAAGGGGAAAATTATAATGCATTAAGAAAATGCAACATTAACCATTTTTTACAAGAATTTCTTAAGATGTGATGGCCAAGAGTGAATAAAGTAGAGTCTGTGCTAGGCCACTACTAGCGCATGACGCCTGATTGTAAACTTAAAAAATATGAGAGTAGAAACACTCTTAATGTTAATTATATAACCTTATGAACCTTGAAAGTCATTTCAATGAAAGCTACGACTATTTTCGTTGGCCAACAACGGCTGCTAGGTCAGATATCCTGAATCAATAAATTTTAACCTCCGGCAGACTCATTTTGAGGTGAAATACGCATCTAGTCATCAATTTTCACCTCTGCTGCTGATTATACTGTGAACGAATGAAAGATAAGAGTGTACTGGTTGGGGCATGCTTTTTGGCATTTTCATGATAGCTGAAAAACGCTTCTCGCAAAGTGCTTGCGTTTCTTTAGCTCGGTAAGTATAACGTTGGGACCCAATGTTTATCGGATAAAAATGCTTAAATCATCTCCCATACCTCCCTGAAAGAAACTCCATGTATACATACATTTTTATCTATTGTGAAAAAACAAAACATGATTATGATATAGCGATGACGTGATAATCTCCATAATAACAATGAACCAGCTTACATCGTGAAATCTTAATTTTGTCAAAAACATTTTCTATTTTATTTTAAGTATTTATGACCAAGAAACAGTAAATGCTGTGAATTTTCTTGAAAAATATAAAAGATTAGTTGCCTTAAAACATATAATATTTAAAAGGAAACAATTGCAACTCCAACGGATATATATTCCGAGTCACTATCAACCATCAAATTAAAAAAATCCCAAAAAAATAAATTTTTCTATAAGTCATCTTATGCTATTTATGCTCCTTTTACTAGCATATTTTGCGTTGATAAGCAAAACATAAGGAAAAATGGAATGCAGCAAATAGATTCTGGGCTTCAGAAATAGATTATTCAACTTTTTGCCCACTTTAAATATCGGTAATACAAACTTTTTAATTAATTTATTATAATTATAATAAATAAACATAAAAGTCATGAAAACTTCAATAATGGAGCAAGCATATTAAATGATGAGTGGAAGGGTTTTGCATTAAGTTTGTATACAATCACTATCGAGAATGATGAAGAGAATTTACTAACTGCTAAGCTTCTTCTTCCTCTTTCTTATAAATGCACATTCTTATGCGAAGTAGAAAACTCTTTCTGAATCCCTACCATCAAGCTTCAAAATAGAAGGATTTAGAACATGGCGCGGCAGTGAGTTCTCTTCACTCACCCCTCCAAGAATGCTCCTTAATTGCAACTCTCTCCACCTTCACCCCTCACCTCGCTCCAAATCCTCCCCTCCTCCCTCCTCAATGGGAGCATAATTTGCAATTCTTCTCTGGCCTCCTATCCCCGTTTTACATCCACAACCCCCAT
The DNA here is from genome assembly GCA_963573305.1 of Pyrrhosoma nymphula. Taxonomy (NCBI): domain Eukaryota; kingdom Metazoa; phylum Arthropoda; class Insecta; order Odonata; family Coenagrionidae; genus Pyrrhosoma; species Pyrrhosoma nymphula. The sequence goes on from OY754328.1 coordinate 148,330,881, forward strand.
CTACCATTCCCAAGAATACTTCTCTCCACCCTTACGCCCGCTTTTAATCCCCGCCCGTCCACGCCGACGACTCCATTTGTATTCTTCTCAAACGGTCGGCACACGTAGAGGGTGAGCAGGCCTGCCAAGGCGCGCTAATAAATAGGAATAAGGACACCCTCTCCTTAGCACATTTGAGAAAGAATTCCCTCGCTTTGCTTTGTATCTCCAGCCTCGCAAAATACCGTAATCTAGGTAAACGGTAACTATTTATGGCCGTGAAATGCAAGATGCTCAAGAAACTGAATAACGATGCCACTGAAAATGATAAGTTAGCATATCGTGCTGGTGGTACTTCCGCAAAATATAGTAGCCCCAATTGGCTTAAAACATCTTCGTTCGATCATGCATCGTTGGTATTTGTGAAACTCACTCCAAAATAAATAATGAATAACTCATTACAAATAACCATTGTATAGCAAATTAAATATCTATAACTATTTGTGACTTTTGAAAGCAATATTCAGTTATTTTCCAGCAATCCTGAGGCTCACAAATAACTTAGAGAAGACATAGATAGCAGTAACTAGGATAAATAATTGACAATTGGCAACTGTGGTTATTTCAAGCTCAGTGCCTTATGTCAAAACAATTCCCTACCATTTATAATTTACTCTTCATCATAAATCAAGATTACCTGGAATTTGTCATTTCCCGAAAGAATATGCACACGGAAAATTACATCAACGCACAACCAACAATCAACGTAACACAAATGTACTCAAACATATAAAAACAAAATCGATACAAAACGGATACAACCCTGATATATGAACAAGAGAATCGCTAACAAATGGCAAAAAATAGGTGACGCAGAGTTCACTTTAATTTCAATTGAAAGAACTAGTAAAAATAAATGCATTACTAATCTTACTGCCCAAGATTAACGAGAGTTTTACAAAATATTTAAACAAGTTGATGTAAACGTAACATTCACAATCCGCAACACTCTTCGTAACTAACTCGGAAATCCGAAAGATGAAACTCCACCAACAGAGAAGTCAGGAATATATTAAATAAAATGCACTATATGTGAGCACTCGTATATCGGTTATAACCAAAGGAAATGACTCAATCAGGTCTTAGAAACACATAGCTCGCTGTGAAATGCCACTTAAATAAATAAACCAGTCGCGAAACATATACGTAAGGACACTATATCATTGCAGAAAAAATACACTGTTAACATTCACATTATACCCCAATTAAGATGCATATGAGAGCCTATTCATACAATTATATCAGAATAATGTCATGAAAAAATGGCTAGGTATAGTTAATACTCTTCAAAACAGTAGCAAGGTACGAATGCTCCAAGTCCATAAAACAGGACTGAAGATTTCAGGAAGAAACAAGAACATTCTATAACTCCAAGCAAATAGATGAATCACGAACACTTCCAGCTGAGCGTAATATTACGGTACACAATGACGTAATCACACAAACAACGGTGAAACGACATTCCGAACAGTCGGACATTGAACCTCGGACAACTCGCACGTTTACAAGATTTGAATTTTCATAGTCGATGGTCATATGGATTAACGAAATGAATGCTAGAGTTCAAAATTCTTTCTTGAGATCAAGCATGCATTTGCACTATTCATGTAGTGCAATAATTTGTATTACTGTTTAATTTGAATTTGCAGTCATATTACATACTTAATACCGCTATAGATAATTACTAATAATTCAACGATACAGATGAAATGGGCTCCTCACAGTCAATTTTGCATGAATTTTTAGGCCAGCATTTAACCAGAAAGAAACTCAAAAGATTAATAATAATGAAAACATATGAGGAAATGCTATAATATATATAAAATATAATAATTGGCCCTCGTTTAATGAATGCTGTGAAAAGAGCAAGAGCTGCTAATGGCTACTCACAGTGTCATACCTGGTTGCGTATATTTTTACTTAAATGAAGCTTATAGATAGCTTGAGCCAAAATAAACTGTTATTTGTGTCACAATGGATAGGTCATTTTTACAGCCAGAAAGAGAGGGAAGGGTGAAGAGGAAAACAACGAAGTAACTTTTGCGTAACTTACACCAATTTACGAGGGCGAAAGCCCGCTGCGGAATTATAGTGATCTGGCCATTTTATAATATATGACAGTGTCCATAGCTTCACGTAGAAGGTTATGATTAAAAGTTATTACTTTGTACAAGCAAAAATACCACTAAGAAAAAAATAGTATAGAGAAAAATAGAAGTTTCATTTCGAGTCTGATAAGCTTCGTTTTGCCTAATTAAACTTTGATAAAGCAATGTGAATAGGGAACTTAGGTTACGCTTTCGAAGTAACTCAAATATGCCATTGCGACAAAATTACTTACAGTCCTAATTAAAGATATTCTTAGATTTTATCTATGTGGCAGTTTCTGGCAGTCTTACAGCTTTTTGTTGTTTACAAGTATCAGGTCTTACTAAGACTTCACTGCAGTGGCGAGATTCCCAAGTCAGATAAGAATGTGATGGCATTATTTTATCCAACTTTCGTATTCTTTTACGAATTTCCTTAAAGAAAAATGTGATTAAAGATCATCAAGAAAACTATTTTCGTGATTTCAATGTTAATTGTAAAATATGACCGTTTTTCTGAAAGCAGGTAATCATCGTATGTTTCACAAAAATTGAAAAGCATTTTTATAGCTACAGACTACTATCTGAGCTTTTGTACTCATTGGTATGGATTCATTTCCATGGTGTGTGCTGAAAAGCAATATCAACAATCACCGATATACGCTTGTTTAATTAGCGTATGCAAATATTTCAACACTGAACCAAATTACTCATGAAATCTGTAATAGAAAAAATGTATAATTAGAGAAATAAAAAAAAATAATTCATACGGTCTAGAAAAAGGGTGAATTGGACCATTACATCACCAAGGTCTCCAGTGATATGTAAAATCATGTCTAGGAATCATTTGGCCACAATTCCTTGTTGTACCAGTAGTATTAAATTAATACAGTGCATGAGTGAAATCTTATAAAATCTTTTTTAATCAATGGATGTTGCTGTACACCAGCAGTATAAACATTTTAAATTACATTTACTTTATCACTATTTTCATTGAGCTGTAGGTGTAAATTGCTTAACCTTTTAATAGCATGCAATATACCCTAAATTCCTCATAACATTATCTATATTTCTCTGGGCAGTCAACTCTCTCAAGTACGAACATTGAGTATATTTTTCTCAATTTAGGGCTACAGAGAGCGTAACAAAATTGATAGTAAACCATCAGTGAATAGAAATCCAATCCATCCAATTGAGCTGTCTTTCAATTCCACCACTACAATTCAAGTATAGCTTTGAAACAGACGCAGTCCAATAAAGTGTTATTAATACTTATATTAGATACGCAAGTTATTTAGAAGCACAATTAACCCAAACTTTAGAGCATAAATAAATTGCAGAACTAGATTCATAATCCGTTATTTAATCTGGATTTTGAGAATTATAATGTCAATGAATCGTAAATTAAAAGGAAAACTTTGTTATATTCCACCAGTTTATTTTCAGGTACAACTAGTTTCGACGCAACTTCAGGTACCTGAAGATGACGCCGCTGCGTCGAAACTAGTTGTACCTGAAAATAAATTGGTGGAACATAACAAAGTTTTCCTTCTCATTTACGATAAAATGAACTTCCACAAGGTTGAGCCTGAGACGATGGACATGTCTTTAAATGTTTATAATAGATAAATTCAAATTAAATATCTTGTTATCTCAAGAAAAACTCTAAAACCGTGTATTTTATTTTCCAGGGGCTTACAAGGAGATTGAAAATATTGAGGAATGAGTTTAATAATTAACTTCTCTTAAAAAACGATATTTTTTTAAGGAATCATAAAAGGTTTTTCCATACGGCTATTTTGGAATAAGGGATTCTATATCATCACAAAAACTCCCCAAATGCTTTGTCAGTAATATGAGGCAAAGGGAAGGACCTGAAGTACTTATTTGGATGGTGTACTCTTTTTATCATTTTCAAATACTCGAACTAGCTATTAGCATACAGTATCTTCTTGCAGGCTAAATTTTCCCCAACAAATATTCCATATTTTCCCTGATTTTGCGTTTGTGACCAGCCTCCCACCCAAGAGCTGAGCCCAGATGATATTTTTGTTGGCGGCGGCGGCGGCCAACACCCATTCAGCCCAGCATAACAGTGTGCAACGAATAAAATGCTGTATCTTTCACTGGAAGGATTTTTCTTTTTTCTTAGTGACGTTATACTTGTGTTATAGCCCCATATAGAAACAGGATTCAATGACAAATGGAAAGTGAATGACAAAAAGCAAAATGGCAAAAAGCCACAACCGCACTGCATTGATTGCAACCTTTTTATCGTTGTAATAACTATTGTGTATCATAAATAACAAAAGAGCAGCACGAAAGTAAAAAGTGTGCAATAGATTACTATTTACGCTGATAACGACCCCTTTTCATCAATGATCATGTATTGCAGCACCTAAACGCCGCTTATATGACAAATACATTGCTGTTGCACAGAAGAGTAGAAAAAAAGCAGTAATCGTAGCCCCATTTTCATTCGCAAGCATCCTATTGACATTGTTATCACCTGCTTTCGTCATCACTTGGTTCCCCTTTATGCCATTTTATGCTTCTTCCATGGAATTAAACCAAACGAAGAGGAAAGGGTGAGGTAGTGCAGAATTCCCATTTAAGCAGAAAGAGAACAAGGGCCTAAACAGAACTGAGGGTGAAGGGCAACGAAATAATCGCCCGAGGGAGTATATATATGCTTGAGATGAGAAGAATGAATACCTAAAACATTTCATGGCTTAGTGGGAGAGAGATAAAACACTGGGGAATCGCGAGAACGGACCAAAAAGTGAGTGCTGACATTGGGGAAATGGGGTAGGGGGGAACAAAAGCAGTGGAATGGATGAGGGAAGAAAGGGTGAGAAAATGGGGAAACTATGGATATCCAATATCATAGCCAGCATTATAAAGTCGACGGTGAGTATCGTACGGAAGAGAGTGATAGAGAGAAATAAAATCCCGTTCAGAGAGCAAATAGCGGACACTTGAAAGAGAGAGAGAGAGACAGACAGAAAAATGAAGATATGACTTTCGAGCTCATTCTAATCAGGGATCCAGTTTCCGACAAACGAAGGTCGATAATAACGAGCCAATAACCTGCAATAAAAAATGTTTTAATACCTCTGCGTGGCATTCTATTTGGCACAAAACCTTTTCTAATTTTCCTTCATGACGCAAGACAACGGAAATAAACTTTCATTTTTTAATGTTATATCATTAAATAATAAACAACGCAATTTGGAATAATATTTAGAATAAGTTACATCGTTTGGAATGGCAACTTTGACTTCGTCAGGTGAATAATTGGCAGACCAACGAAAGGCTGCTGGCTTCAATGCCTTTCCTGGCGACTCCGTGGGGCATATGAATTTAAATTTAACTAAGTCGGTACAAAACTACTAATAATCAAGTAAAAACCCGAGTTTACCCAACGTTTGATTGCTTTTAATTATAAAGTTTCCTTCTTTCGTGACTGTGGACTTACTCGTACTTCAAACTAAATATTTATAAACAGAGACTTGATACATTATATAAATAATAACTTAACAAATAAATTTTCAACAAATATGGCAAAACTAATATCATTTTGTAGTAAAGATTATTGGCTGCTCAACAAACATTTGTAAATTAGAGTTTAAGGGTGATGAAATGAAGAAAATTTACCACCTACTTTTCCTCTTTTGGCATCATTTGGCACTATTAATTTTGTGCTTTGGAATGCTAACCACCCCACACGCAGTACCACTTGTTCCAAAGATGAATACAAGAACATTCAATCACGGCCCAGTCTTGGATGGGTGCTTCGTATATATCTGAGATGCCGACATATAAGAAGGAAGCTGGTCAGACATCCTTTGAGCTCCGATCGCGAGTATTGACCACAGGACACTATAATAAAGGACAATCTAGGCAGAGAGATATCCACCGCATTTTATCTGCTATGTATTTGCCAGTGTATTTGTTAAAAATTATTTTTATTTTTTATTATTGTTAAATACGTAGTTTATTGGCATTTAATTTTAAGTAAACATATATAAAATATAAATGAATATGTTTTCAATTATAACACCTAATTTTTACTTGATGGCGATCAAGCGCTGCCGATAATCTGTTTACGTCACGAAATTCATAAATCCGTGTGAGTGCAATTAATGAAAAAAGAGCAATTTCCACAAGTTTGACATTTATTGCACGACCGGTTTCGCTTTTTAAAGCATCTTCAGGTACATATATCAATCGTGCTCAAGCTTACATAGGGAGGTGGGAAGGGGGGTGGTAAGACGGGGTGACGGAATAAGGGGAAGGGGAAAGGAAAATAAGAGAAAGGTGGACACTGGACAGTCATTGGTGCCTGAGGATTGGGAATACCGGAGGAGTCGGGACGGAAGGGTTTGTGACAAATTACACAAACACATGATTGTTCAAAACAAAAGAAAAACTAAAATGGCATAATGGGTGTTATCTGCTTCCTTTTAAAGTTGGTCGAAGGACCCCTGGCTCGTCTTCCACCACTGCACTGTGGTCGTGCAATAAATGTGAAACTTGTGGCAATTGCTCTATATTCATTAATTGCAGTTATATTCCGTTTCCACTCCATCACGCCGGAAACCTCAGATTAAATCCGTGTGATGGTATATACCCCGCGATGGGGCTGCAAAAGTCACTAGTCCACATGAATTATTTTCATAGAAAATAATCATATTACTGCCTTTGAAATTCCAAGCATTTAAGCTGCACGGCTTTAATTATATGACAAAGACCTGCATTTTCCATCAGGTACAGATTATCTACAAAAGAGTGGAAAGAAAAACCACAAACTTTCGCCCTCATTGACAGACACATGTTTGAGGCCCACATTCTAAACAAATAGTTTCATACAATCGAGGCAGAACACGAACACGTTTACGTAAAGTGACAGTAAGTAGGTTCGGGGAGTCAGTTGGCGTGAAGAGACAGAACTTGGTTGCAGAATTACAAACCAAAGTGACAGGAGAAAAAAGAAAATGATTCGAAGGCGGACAGGAAGTATTGGAAAAGAATTTCGGGATAGAAGAAAGACGTGGAATTATCCTCGGAAGAGAAGAATGCGGATGAAGGAAAAAAGAGTTTGACGGCAGTTCAAAGGACTTTTATTAATCTCCATAGCAAGGCGGGAGGAGACCATACGTAAACGAAAGCGAGGGGAAGAAACGTTTTTGAATGAAAAAGTGAGGAAGAAGCAGAAAGAAAGGGCTGGTGGAGTGAGTGGGTAAGTTTATTGATGGTAAAAAAATATTTCTTGAGGCAGAAGGAGAGTTTTCTTTTTTTCATCTATGCGGATGAGGTGGTAGGGAGAAAAGGAAAATACCCTGAGGGAATGGGACAGCGTAAAAGAGAGGGGTGGAGAATTGGCGGGGGGTGTGAGAAGTTTAAAGAGAAAGGGACAAGTGGGTAAAGGAAGGTGGCGTGAAACGAGAACAAAGGAGATAAAAAGAGAGAGAGAAAAATTCCCGATTTAAGGCCGGTGACGGAGCGGGTGGAGGAGCTTTCTTGGGAGCAGCATTGACATTTGTGGTGACACAGGAGTGCCTGGTGGTGATTTCTTGGATACCTCCAGGAGGGGGGGAGGAAGCGAGACAGTCAAGGGTCCAAGGGAAAGTCAAGGGAAAGGAAAAACAGAAGGATGAGGTATAGAATGGCACTCATTTACGATGGGAATTTTTTCTCCTTTGGAAATGACCTCGGCGGCAACGTGATGCAGCGGGGCAATAAGGTTTGGTGTATCCAAATGGTTTTTACGCGTGACAAATAAATCTACTTCAACATTCAACCCCTCCCAGCAACTACCTGCACCCTCATCGTATTCCCTTCGGAACAGAACTTCCACCACCCAACGCAATGATTTCTTTCCATTAAACTGCGTAATTTTTTATTTATTTTTCTTTGACTTTATTTTTGACCGAAATGAAAGTGTATAAAGAGAGAAATGAAGTGGAGGGAATCAAAGTAAAAATGAATAAATACGCCGATGAGATCTCAGGGAGGAGAGCGAGTAAATTCAATGTTATCTTTAAACTTCTCGCTACTTGGTGAACACTTACACTCTTCATAGATTCACTTTTTGAATTTCAAGGGACTTATTGCAGTAGATTTTTTTATTCGTTTCCATTCATCATAAATATGCCAAATAGCCTAAATTTGGAATAATGGATAAATGTTAAATGGTTTATCAAGTATGCACACTGGTCACTCTTTTTATATCTTTATTAAAAATGCCTAGGTTTTTTAAATCATCTAAGGATATACAATAATTTCCTTTCGCTTCCATAATTCAGTTAAATCTGTACGAGGCAACATCGTATTGTATTACAAAGCTTCTAAGTCTAAATATTTCTGAAACTAGTTGAGCATCTAAAAGCAGAAATAATTAACCTTCATTTTTGTCCATCCAATTTAAAAGATTTTGTTAGTGAACGCAAGAGATAAAAGAGCTGTATTCCGTTTACCTGTTTGCTTAAAGGTCTTCGTTAATAATTCAATCTTTAAAGCTCTGAATCATCAACCATAGCCTACTCAAGCTCTCTCCACCTCTTCTCTTACGCCCAAGAGAGATAAAAAGATACTTTAAGAGGATTTAAATAAGTCTTTATACAACATTATTTAAGTGGGATAAAAAAACTTAATTAAAATTAAACGGTCTACGTGTGGTTAGCAGAGGCCGGAAAGAAAAATGTACGTAGAAAAGATTTTAAATACCGAGAAGCTTTAAAGAGGAGCGAATTAATTCAAGTTTAATCGCACATTCCGGGAGGAGGGTGCAGCCAGTCACTAGGACTTTTATTATTCCTTAAGTTATTACAAAATTATTATTAAATGGAATTGAATTTTAAAATACTCTTGCTTAGTAAATTTCACCGTCTTTAGAAGTGTGTAGGTGAACTTTAGGCCACGGAGAGTGTTATAATTCCCTAGTAGCATTCAATTAATAGCTATCACATTTGACGCCATTAACTTAAAAGCAAAGGCTGATTGAGTGGGGTGTGGCGTTGAAAGAGCGAAGGTTTGGGGAAGAGTGTGGGAGTGGGGGTGCTGCCTCCTACGATCCGCTTTGTGATGGGAGAAAGGCGGCCGAGCAACGCGACACACTCAACCGCCCATCTGGAAGTAAACGAGCCATAAGAAACCTCTTCCTCTCTCATCCCTCCTTTTAGCCAAGAGTGTTCATAGGGAAAGTGAACACTCCTTCCTTATCCAAACTACCACCCGCTCTTAGGCGAAGTTTTACATCCGTTCATCAGTCTTTCACTGCTCTCCCTTCTCATCACTCCTGCTCATCACTTCTGCAATAATTCCGCTGCTCTAGTTTCTGCAACTTTCAAGAATGAGAGTTGATTGGGAAGTTTGAGTCAGCCAAGCTACTAAAATGAGCCGGCGTTGAGCAAATTTGAGAATTTCGAGGAATTATGCGATTAAGTTACGTTCATCGACAAGCCCTTTAGTATTTCCGATTACAGTAACTTCCTTCAGGCTCCTTCACTCAATGAAAATGTCCTATTTGACGTGTTCCAATATCCCAAGATATTTGCAGCTAGGCTAGAGAGATCAATACATTATTGGAACAAAAAGTGTTCAAGTGCTACAATAAAGTATAACAACAAATTATTCGACCAAATAAAATCCGATGATAGCCTGATCAAAATCAATAAGAGCTCACCCTCAGTTATGATATGTCGTGGGCAAATCAGACTATTTTTTCTGAACGAGACGACTAACTGTGTGCATTTTCAACAAATACACGTTTCCGACTGGAGTATCGAGGAAATGGTTATACTCTTACTATATTCTAAAGATAATTCAGACCTGAATAAAGACAGAAATATGGTTGAATGAATTAAAAATTTATAATTGTGAGTACAGAGAGTAACAAAACACATAACAGCAAAACATATCTCGGATCCCAAGAAGAGATACCATATTATTCAAGGAAACTAGAACAATGAAAATGAAATGCAACGAACGATCTGGAACGAACTATAAATTTATAACTTCTTGTAATACATAAATATATCATCAGTGAATTTAGATAATGGAAAATACACTATCCAGGGGAGAGGAATATCCAGGCTAAATCCTTATTCTTTGATAGAGTTACTCCACGTCATATGGCATATAATATTTTTTTATTTGTTGCTAAGTTTTTCAGTGGCATTGATTTTGATGGTCTTCATCTATATAATGTAGTTACAATATTTTATTTCATTTGTGGAATATAAAAGTTACCGAGTTATCCCCTTAATTTAAGCACATGTCACATAAACATGAATTATGTCTTAAACTCACTAGCCGAATAACTAGTGAGAAACGGTTAAATGTAGAATGAACTTTTCTCTATACTATTGTTGCAAATGATTATTAGATTTTACTGTCAACGTAAGAATGCAAGCAATATTCATAACTTTTGCACGCGCCGTCGGATAAATTCTAATAAAGGGTATGTACACTTCACTGTTAGTTCATGCTGATCAAATCACAGTTACATTCGTCATCGCCCGCCTGGTAGCTCAACATGGCTGGGTTCAGTCTTGTATTTGAGCATGCACTTTTGTTTACCAATACAGGGTTTTTAGTGGCATTTTTAATTTTCAATGAATGCGCGCACCTAAATGTGCACAACTTGGGGGGAGGGAGGTGATATACTAGGGTGGGTGGGGGAATTGGGGGGAATTGGGGGTGATAAACCTAGGTGATATTATAGAATCGGCTACTCAGAGAAAACCAATACATCTATGAATAATATCATAGAGTAAATATATTATAGAGGGATCACCGCACGCGTAAAATTCGTATATATTTTTGATGTAGTTCGAGAGGGATATCGTAGATGGAGTCGGAAGAAATTCTGTCAAATTATGAATTTGCTTGTTCCACAAGCCTGAAAATATATTCTGAAGCAGAAAGGGTCGCCACATTTAGTGGTGACAATAGTTAGTCGATTTTCTTAATAACAAGTGTTATAAAAAATATTTCCTTGAATTTCGGGTAGTAACTTGGCTCATCCGAGTTTATATTCCTAATCCTGTTGCTGGCAGACTGTTCTCAGTATTAAGTTGAAACTTGCAGGAAACGTTTATTGTACATTGTGTCCCATACTGGTGTATATGATTACTCTATGATAATATTTAATTTAAATTGATTTTTAGCATTTGGTTTTAAATTATTAGTGTGGTTGTAATGACATCCTTGTTAATGCATAATTTACTGAAATTCCTCTTTGGATGATGTACGATGTAAACGTATTTCGCAATTTCCCCATTAACCGCTTTGGTAGCGTTTCATGTAGTTTCCTCATCTAACACTCATGAGGATTCATGAAAGCATTTGCATGTCCACATATTTATGCAAGGCGTTTAAATTTCAAGGAAATTAAGATATATTAAGATATTGTGCATTAATGTTAAACTGAAAGAGTAGAAGTCATTGCCAGCTAGAGTATTAAAAAGAGGCCAGGTTTTTGGTAGGAGTAAAGAAAGACTAGGGTGGGTCGTGAAAAGCAAATTTTTAAGTAACAAATTCTAATTTTAGGGAAATCCTTCTTATACGCCTACATAATATAAACGTCAAAATAGTGGAACAATTCTTGTTTCATCCTCAGTTCGCGCATAGGACCTCAGGCAGTGAAAAAATGTTACAAACGCAACAATTTACAATGTACAAATAAGTTATAATCATTCTATTCGTAATATTAATTATTCTATTAATTATAAAGAAAAGAAAATAAACAGAATGCAAAGAAAAAGGAGGAAATAAAATAGCTCGTTTTGTTGCTAGAAAATGATGCGCTCTGCTTTGACGCTTGTGACATGAAAGCTACTCAGAAATCTTTTCACGAAAGTAATAGTGGTATCGAATTTTCTTCCTGAAATGAAATTTTCGGCTAATGCCTTACGAAGCGATAGATATACTGTTTCTGATGAAGAAACAGCTGCTTTTGTTCCCAGAGTCTAGGATGATCTTGGAATGATCTCGGAAAAAGGTTTGTTGCTAGTGATCGGAAAAAGCGAGAAAAAAAGAGAAAAATAGTTGACTCAGGAGGTTATTGTACAAAAAATGTGCCAGCGCACAGTAGCAAAGGGCATATTTAGCAAAGGGTATATTCTTTGATGAAAGAAAACACTATTATTGTTCATGAAAAAATAGGAGGTAAAGTGTACCGCCGTGTATGGAAAAATGAACACATAAGCGTGATTTGTAATCCTGATGGAAAATACATCCAGGTATACATGGCCAGGTTACACCTGTAAATGAAACTGGAAGTGAAATAACCACATACATTCTGAACAACCGAAATAATAATTATTTGGATGTTAATAAACTGGAAGCGTTCGGTAGTGATGGCACAGCGACTAATACAGGGTGGAAAAAGGTGCGATTTTGCAACATCGAGGTGTAAAATCAGCCCCCGTTACAGATTCAGCGCTAAATAAAGGCAATTGAGAGTGGAGTGTTTGCTCTAGATCTGACTGTTAAAGATCCCGCACCTCGTCATCATTCCCGATTGGTGGATTTACAAACCGGGTCTCACGATTGTTCATTTCCCAAACGAGTCCTACAAAGGAAATGAAAATGTGCAAGTAATATTGGGAAAACGTATGCTCCTGTTCATCTCGATGTTTAAATATATTACTCAGCGAAATACGACCCTAAGAATATCTTTAAGGTCGGAAAAATAACGAGACATTAGCTGAGGTTAAAATAAACTCATCTGTGATTCAAAGAAACGCGTTCACCTGTCATCCAGAAAACATAATGTAGGCTATGTTAGTTAGTGAGAGACTACACATACGGTATAAAGGGTACCAGTAATTCCCAATTTGTGCATTTTATTCAAGTGACAATGGTGGTTGACATGGTCAAATGCCTTGGAAAAGTCAAAGAAATGTTTTGCTTTTTTTGTTATTTTCAATAGATGACTGAATAAAGTCTAAGCACTAAGCCCTCTATTTGTATAATCACTATTTTCTCCAGTGTCTAATTCCTATTGGTGAGTTGGCCTTTCATGGCAGGCCAAATGTGAGCCCATTTCCACTGTTTAAGTTTTGAACACAACCTTTGACTTTATACAGGAAATTTATGCATACTGTATTTCTCCGAATATAAACCGCACTTTTTTCCCGATTTTGGGGCCTCAAATTTGGGGTGCAGCTTATATTCGAGGTGCGGCTTAAATTCGAGAACTTTCTTATAAAATCGTAAAAATGACCGATTTGAGCAAACAAGCCGTTCGGATTCACGCGGACGCCCCAGCTAAACTTGCCTAAGCCACGGGGAAAGTAAGAAATAACGCTGAAATTTCAAATTGGTGCACAATTTATTCATATATTAACACCATGAAAATAATTTATGTCATTCGATAAAGACAACTTTAAAATTGAAAGACAAGATAAAAGAAAAATTTAAATGAAGGTGCAGTACCAATAGCTATATATTCACCATTCAAAATATTGCAAATATTTACTTAAGATTAAGACATTAAGTAAAGCCTGAAACCGTTTCCTCAGTCAAAACATCCTATCAAAAATACAGCCTACAACAAACATAATGGTAAATCAAGATAGTAGGGAGTGTTGGGCTTTTTTATATATATTGACAAATATTCAATTCTACCTTGATTATATTATTAGTGGTTAAAAGGAGAAGAGGTTTTTATAACGATTCATTTTAGCCCCAAGCACAATTGATCGTGTTTACTAAATGAGGTTAAACTCTCTGACTGTGAATGCGTTGTTCACTTAACTTAGATGAAACTTGGCAGCAAGAAGTGTTATCATGAGAGGTACATATACAATGCATCTTTCATGGCAAATAAATAGACTGAAATCTGAGACAAGTTTGGATTTGCTTATCAAGTAAAACGATCTAAGACCCTACCACGCAAAATCCGCAACTTAAGAAGGAAATTCGTTCGCCGGCGAAATATGGAATACTATGACTGAACGAAGGAGGAGGAAGTTTGCAAATATGAACGAATGGGATTGTGAGGAAACGAGGAATATGACGATGATGAGAATACGGTTACATGAAGAGGATCTTGTTTCGAGTATAGAAAGATAGAAACTGTGTGCCTGCAGTTACCTTCCCTTCCATCTACTTTTGTACGATTATGCCACGCTCATCGCCATAGCCCTAATCGGGAAACTACTATTCTTCTCTTATATTTCTTCACTCCCTTCTTCCTCTATCTTATCGTATTACGACTCCTCTATTCATTCTTACTTCATTTCCATCTGAACTCTTCCGCCTCTTCCCTCTAAACACATGCACTCATCGTTCAAAGAGAACTCCAAACCACCCACAGACCCCACTAGGCGCCTCCCACCCCTCGTCCCTCCTCCATTGCATGTCCATGAATACACTTTATTTTGTGTCTACATCTCCAGCTTCATTTATCAACCTTTATTTTACTCGCTCTTGCATCCTCATCCCTCATTATATTTTTCTATTATTTACATTTTACCCTCACCATGTATTTTTGCACAAATTTATTTTTTCGCCAAGCATTGACAAAAGTTAACTAGCGAAAACCAGATCCCCTATTTACAGAGCTTGAACAGTAGAAAAGTAAGCCTACATTTTTTTTAATATAAACACCAGGAAAAAAGCTCCCGACTATATCATGCATCATATATTACGGTCAAATATTTATTCTCATACATTGTTTAAGTCGTGCTGTTTTTTTAAGGGAGGCTCAATAAGTCAAAGGGAAAATTTCAAGGAAGATAAATATATTCCCCATGAACTCGAGCTCAAAAAATGCTGCGCATCGTAAAGCTAAACACCAGAGGTAATTTGGGAATACGGCCAGTTGAAGTAGGTGAGTGGAGTAGGATGAAAAAATATTTTGACCAAAAATCAACACATGGTGCGGTTGTTGTGATGATTATCTCAAAATTCAGAATTCCAGAAATTATGAATTTGGTGCGACGTTATCGTACAAATATTTCTTCCTTATACCGTTTTATTAACGTACGGTATAAAAATATATAATAAAACAAAGCATTTACTCCTGTAAAATTAGCACAGCCGTTTTTATTCTGGATACACACTTCAGCCTCACCCTATAGACATTCTCCTTTTTCTCTGAGGTTGAAAATTCCGATTGGAAAAATATGCCTCCGCCAACCACTTCAATCTCCCCTTCTTCCACCTTTTAACCCTCTCCTTCACCCTTATTTGCCATCCTCTGACTCCGCTTTCTTCATCACCTTGCTCTTTTACTGCTTTAATCTTGAATGCTTCTCGTTTCATCTCTTGGATTCACTTTTCTACATCTCTTCTCATTTGCTCCCCAATATGACTGTTGATTTAACGTTCACCAATGCCGCAGAGATCTCCACAATAACTAAGGTTGCAATGACTATAGCTTAAAAGTATCTCCGGTTTCTGTGACCAAGAAAGTGCACTAATTTGTGAATCAATCCATGGTTAACAATCGCCACCGCACAACAATTCCAAAAATACTATAGAACCAGGAAGTAAGGTCCGGGTGAGGGGGAAGGGGGCTGTACCAGCGGTTTCACAGCCGTGCGGTACAGTGTACCGCACGGCTGTGAATGCCGTTTCCACTATAATGCTCTTGAGAGTATTACAGGATCTAGAGATTGCTTTGAAAAAAAAACTTGAGAGAATAAGATTCTCTCGAGAAACAAATAAAAATCAGTCATCAAGAAGGAGCAAGGCATGAGGTATGGAGATGGGAAAGGTTGAGCCATGGGGAGGAGTGGGATTTGTTAAAATGGCGAGTTAATATAAAGGAAGTAGGATAGGTGGAGGTTAGAAGGGGTAGAGAAATATTTGCACTGCATCTTCAAGGCATTTGACATTTCTAAACCTACACAAGCACACACGTAAAACCTCCACTATTAGTAGCAGAATAAAATCTCCTCCACCCACCCAGCCCCTCCCTCCACTACATCGCCTCGTCACTTTTCGTTTGCATTCCATGCAAACCATCAAAACACTGATGTTTTATGCGCACGTGGTTCTGATTTGTCATCTCAAAATTCCAGCGCTCCCTATCCACCAGCATTCCCTCTTCTCTTCATTCTCACTCCCTCGAATTCCTCCATTTCAATTTCACCCATTTCCCAGCTTACAGATCATCTGAAAATCTCGTGTGCCTTCCTTCACCCTTCTAAAATACTTTGCTATCATTCCAGAGTTCTTATTCCTACAACTTTCTCTCATTTTGAAGTTCATTCGATCCACTATACAATTTTTTTTTCAATTCCAGACATTCATCGAGGATATGCTATCAATTATGAATAAAACCGTGGCAGGTATTTCTAGGCATATACCTTTTTCTCAGAAGATGTGAAAAATAATTTAATATTTCTTAGCTTTTATTCCAAATGCCTCATGACAGCTCTAAGATACTGTTTATTAAGTTTCTAACGACTTTTTCCTCCTCTCTAACTTCCAATTCAAGCTGTCAGGCAGTTTCATCTTCCACTAAGTTGCCTTCCTTCTCCTCGGCGGATGTAGCGTCGCCTCCAGAGGAATGCGCCAAAACAAAAGCGGAAATTTCCCGCTACGTCGTCAATGGAAATTGAGGGACTCACATTCCTTGCAAGAAACTTATCCCACGGTAGTACACTTCCGCGGCAATCTATGAGCGCGTCAATCTAATCTTTTACTTCGCGAGGACTATTTCCTCCACAGGTAATCCCTGTAAGCTCCTTGAAAATTCAATGAGTGGTTCACTGAATATTCCCTCCTCTTCAGATGACAAGGTAATTCGATAACCACACATAGGAAATCTAAATCGGTTTTAGTATGAACGATGCCGGCTTAAATTTTTCCGAGCATTGATCAAGTTACCGACTGGAATATTAATGAGTTTTTAGTTACTCGGTGAGGTGAAACTAGTTCAAAACAAATCAAATCATCATCACCTTTATACGAGTTTTGCGAGTTACGAGTGTTGCTTTTATACGAGTTTGATTTTGTGAGGTATTGAATTTGTACATTTTTGTAAAATTAAAAAAATGTTTATGTTTTGAACCTGGAGTTTCAACAATTTTAATTATTAATTTGGTAATTTTTTTATTTGTAATTTTGCATTATATTGTAGTATTATTTTGAATTTGAAATGTGCAATTTTGTATTATACCTTTTAAAAATTGTAAGGTTCTTAAAGGACACTTGTGCCTCACAGATTAAACATTATATGTATTATAAGAAAACCTCTTTCACCTCTACAATATCTGGGAGCAGGTGTGGATACCATTTACCATTAATTTCATCAGCAAATAACATAAGCGAAGAAATCTAATTTAGCATTAGGTATCCAATAAAATATGAGATTTAAATTGTCCGATATGGGTAGATTATTTTTCTGGAGATTAAGGTCATAGGTTAGACGCTGATGCATAACCAAAAAAGTTGGAGCACCTATGAATCAAATTTAACATAATATCCTGAAAATAACTATGATGTGGTTATACTGTGAAATAAAAATTTATTATTCACTTAGTCATATACAAAATACTATACCAAAGATATGAAACATTATAAAACATAATAACAGAAATCATAAAATATACTGAGCTTAAAGGCGAGAAGTGAATATCAATTTCCGTTTTTCATAGCTAAAAGTTGCGAAAATATCACTGTATGCGATTGGAGCAGAGAGGATTGCCTCTTTACTGGCAAATACAAGGAGTAAAGAATTTTTCCGTGGAGCACTATAAAGGAAACAAGCGTATCACAACCATCCACACCAGAATTTATATCACTTTCTGAAAGACTGAGGAAAGACGGAAGTTTTTCGTTTTTCCCTCGCTTGTCATTTTACTACACATTACCACATTACCCGCTTTCTTCATCAATTATAGCGCACTTCAGCACATCATAGAGAACACTCCGGAAAGCCCTGAAATTTCCAGGAAGCGCACATAAATTCCTCAGTAGCTACAGCGCCGCTAGCTCTCGGCGGTGTTTAAAAAATCAGCGCAACAAAAGGGTGCTCTCCAAACCAATATTTTTTCCCCGGGAATCTGACTCTTAAATCAGCCAAGGGAAAAAAAGAGGAGGAAGAGAGATGACAGGGTTTCCTAAATGCATTGCATACTCTCCACCTTTCTCCGACAAAGAGGCGGCGTGAATTATAATCACATCAACTGATGCCTTCTTCACTAACATCATGCTCTTAACAATCAGGCATTCATTTCTTGAGTACATGGTGGCTGGGCCATATCACCACTCCCTTCTCTTCACACGCCAAGACGCAGATGACAATCTTCTCACCACATCCAAACTCCCTCGGAGGGAACCACGATTTCCATAAACAAATCGTAAATTCTCTGTTTTTGGGACAGTGCCCCACTCCACCTATTCTACCCTTCGCCCTGCCATTCATCATCCTTAAAACCACTCGTTGCTGACAGCGCGACTTTCTGCGCAACCGATCTCTACACCGCAGTGTCACCATGCGGAGATACGAGTGAACTATAGGTGACGTAATCGGCCCATTTCCATTCGTTCCACGCCGTGCGGCCAATGATGTACTTCCGATCTCCAAGCGACGCGGACAGCGCCTCACGCTAAACGTATTGAAAAAAAAACCACTTGCTAGGAGAAGACTTTTGCACATTACTCCAAATTAAAAAAAAAAATTTATTCTTTTATATTACAATAAATATCACTATTTCGAATGCAAGTTGAAATATGAAATTCAATATTATATGGAGAGAAAAGGAATGTTGGATACAGGAACACCTTACATATTTGTATAAAAAGATGTGAAGCTAAGAATTCTCATTAAAGGAACAAAAAATTGATAATTTATGAAATTGAAATTTACAGTTTTTTTGCAATAAAATATGTGAAAAATAAAATATGCTGATTAAAAAAGGTATTTGACGTACATTGAGATTGAACGCGGGACATTAACAGGGTCCAATAATATACTATGCCACCATATTATCCAAAATCTGCCACCCATGCATCAACATCTCGTGGACCAACCAGGCACCGGGTTTAAGCACCAACATCTCGTGAACAATAGGCCGTCAACGCCCAAAAAGTAACCAGAGAATTAAGGAGGACATAACTTCTACGTTTCAGTGAAATTGGCCATCCATGAGCCTGATCCTCCTCCGCTGAACTCAGAGATTTTATAGGTTATTTATTTTATTTTATAGGGAGCAAAAGCTGATAACAATATAGATGGTTTAGCAGTCTTGGCATTTTCTCCACGCCTGTGGGGAGAGTCTCCAGCTACCTTTCACTAAGTACAACTACTAGCTTAGGTGTAAACTCACCTAACTCTTGTGTTGATAGAATGATGGCAAATTGTTTACAGCATTCTATCCCTAAATAACATCGTCTTTCAAATAATTACTAATGGCCGCGGACGTTAATGCACAAGGTTTTCATGGCCATTAGACCAACAGGTCACAGGTTCGATTCCCACTATATTTCAAATTTAAAAAAAACATTTTTTTACCTCAATAAAAAAATTCATACGGTGCAAATATTTTGTACAAATACAAATAGAAGTAATACGTATTATTTTTAAAAATTCTGATTGCAAATTATTCATAGCACTCTATTCCTAAATAACATCGTCCATCAAATAATGACTCGTGGCCGCGGACGATAAAAGACAAGATTATAAAAGCCTCCAGACTTAAGGTCACAGGTTCAATTCCCTGTGTGATAATATTTTGGAAAAATATTTTCTTTTAATAATAAATTTTAAATGGTCCAGATTTTGTGTACAAATACAAATAGAAGTATTACGTTTGATTTTTTTTAAATTTATGATGGCAAATAATTAAAAGGACCCTATCCCTAAATTAAGTCCTTCAAATAATGACTGGTTGTCGCGGATGGTAAAGCACAAGGTTTTAAATGCCAATACACCAAGAGGTCAAAGGATCGATTACCACTGTGATACAATTATTTGGAAAAGATCTTTTTCTTTAAGAATAAATTTGAAAAGGTGCACATTTTTAGTTCGTGTAGGAGTAATACGTTTGATTTTTTAAATTTCTAATGACATATAATTCAAAGAAAACTATCCTTAAATAACGTCGTCCTTCAAATAATGACTCGTGTCCTTGGACGTTAAAATACAAGGGCATATAAGTCGTTTGACCAAAAGGTCGTAGGTTCGATACCCACAGTGATAGAAGTCTTTGGAAAAAATATTTTTTCCTTTATAATACATTTTAAATGGTGCACATTTTCTGTACAAATATGAATAGAAGTAATACGATTGATTTTTTAAATTTCTAGTTGCAAATAATTCAAAGCACTCTATCCCTAAATAACATTGTCCTTAATATAATGACCCGTGGCCGCGGACGAAAATGCATAAGTGTTTGAAAGCCATTGAAACAAAAGGTCACAAGTTCGATTCCCACTGTGATAAAAATTTTTGGAAAAATATTTTTTTTAATGCTGCACATTTTTTGCACAAATGGGAATAGAAGTAATAAGTTGAATTTTTAAAATTTCTGATGGCAAATTGATAAAAGCATTCTATCCCTGAATAACATCGTCCGTCAAATATTGACTCGTGGCCGCGCACGTTAAAGCACAAGGCTTTAAAATTCACAAGACCAAAATGTCACAGGTTCGATTCCTACTCTAATACTATTTTTTGGAAAAATATTTTTTTACCTCATTAAAAAAAGATTAAATGGTGCACATTTATTGTGCAAATGCAAATAGAAAAAATACGTTTGATTTTTTTAAATTTCTCATGGCAAATTATTCATAGCAATCTATCGCTAAATAACTTCGTCCTTCCAATATAGACTAGTGGCCGCGGACGTTAAAGCACAAGGTTTTAAAGTCCTATAGACCAAAAGGTCACATGTTTGATTCCAACATTGACACAATTTTATGAAAAAAAAATTGTTTCCTTTACAATAAATATTAAATGATGCTCATTTTTTGTACAATTACGAATAGAAGTAATACGTTTGATGTTTAAATTTCTGTTGGAAAATTGTTCACAGCATTCTATCCCTAAATAACATCGTCCTGCAAATAATGACTCGTGATCGCGGACGTTAAAGCAAAAGGGTTTCTAAGCCATTAGACCTAAAGGCCACAGGATCGATTCCCACTGTGATACAATTTTTAGAAAAATATTACTTTTATTAGTATAAAATTTTAAATGCTGCATTTTAATGTACAAATACGAAGAGAAGTAATACGTGTCATTTTTTAAATTTCATATTGAAAACTGTTCAAAGCACTATATCCCTAAATAACATCTTCCTTCCAATAATTACTAGTGGCCGCGCACGTTACTGCTCAAGGTTTTAAAAGCCTATAGACCAAGGTTTGATTCCCACTAATTTTTTCGTTTATAATAAAGTTTAAATGGTGCACATTTTTTGAAAATATACGAGTAGAAGTAAAAAGTTAGATTTTTTAAAATTTCTGATTGCAAATGATTCAAAGCATTATATCCATAAATACCACTTCAAATAATGTATCGTGGCCGCGGATGTTAAAGCAGACCAAAAGGTCAAAGATTCGATTCCCACTGTGATAAAATTATTTAAAAAATATTTTTTTCTTTAATAATCAATTTTTAATAGTGCCAATTTTTTGCTAAATAACATTATCCTTCAATAAATGACTCGTGCTCGCGGTCGATAAAGCACAAGGATTTAAATGCCTATATACCAAAAGTTCACAGGTTCGATTCCCACTGATACAATTTTTTTGAGAATTATTTTTTTCATTAAATAAAAATTTGAAATTGTGCACATATTTCGTATTAATACGAATGGAAGTAATACGTTAGGTTTTTTATATTTATGATGGCAAATTATTCAAAGCATTATATGCTTAAATGTATTCGTCCATCAAATAATGACTCAGGGCCGCGAATGTTAAAGCGCAAGCGTAACAGGCCTTTAAACCAATTGGTCACGGGATCGATACCCACAGTGATACAATTTTTTGGAAAACATTTTTCCATCTGTAATAAATTTTAAATGGTGCACATTTCTCTACAAATACGAATTGAAATAATACAATTCATTTTTTAAATTTCTGATGGCAAATAATTCAAATCACTCTATTCCTAAATAACATCGTCCTTAAAATAATGAATCGTGGCCGTGGACTTTAAATCACAAGGTTTTAAAGGCCTTTAGACTACAAGGTTACAGGTTCGATTCCCACAGTCAGAAAATATTTGGAAGAATTTGTTTATATTTTCCCACTTTGATAAAAGTTTTGGAAAAATATATTTTTTCATAAAAATAAATTTTAAATGGTGCATATATTTTGCACAAATACGAATGGAAGTAATAAGTTTGATTTTTTAAATTTCTGATGGCAAATTGTTCTAAGCATTCTAACCCTAAATAACATCGTCGTTCAAAAAATGACTCGTGGCCGCGCACGCTAAAGCACAAGGCTTTAATATCCATTTGACCAAAAGATCAAAGGTTAGATTGCTAGCTACTCTGATACAATATTTTGGAAAAATATTTTTTTACCATAATAACCAATATTTAATAGTGCACATTTTATGTACAAATACGAATGGAAGTAATATGTTTGATTTTTTTAATTTCTCATGGCAAATTATTTAAAGCACTCTATCCCAAAATATTATCGTCCTTCCAATAATGACTTGTGGCCGCAGACTTTAAAGCACAAGGTTTTAAAGGCCTTTAGACTACAAGGTCACAGGTTCGATTCCCACAGTCAGAAAATATTTGGAAGAATTTGTTTATATTTTCCTCAATTATTAATTTTAAATGATGACTTTTTTTGTCGAATTACGAATAGAAGTAATGCGCTTGATTTTTAAAATTTCTGTAGACAAATTGTTCACCTCATTCTATCCCTTTATAGTATCGTCCTTCAAATAATGACTCGTGACCGCGGACGTTTAAGCACAAAAGTTTAAAAGCCATTAGACCTAAAAGTCACAGTTTCGATTCCCTCTGTGATACAATAAAAAAATATTTTACCTTAACAAAAACTTTTAAAAGGAGCAAATGTTTTGTACAAATACGAATAGAAATAATACGTTTGGTATTTAAAATTTATCATGGAAAATTAATTTAAGGCCTCTGTCCCTAAATAACATCGTCCTTCAATAAATGACTCGTTGCCGCAGACTTTAAAGAACAAGGTTTTAAAGGTCTTTAGACCAAAAGATCACAGTTTCTATTCCCACTGTGATACAATATTTCGAAAACAATATTTTTCCACTATAATAATTTTAAATTATCTACATTTTTTGTAAATATACGAATAGAAGTAATACGTTAGATTTTTTAATTTCTGATGGCAAATAATTCAAAACACTTTATCCCTAAATGACATTGTCCTTCAATTAATGACTCGTGGCCGCGTACTTCAAAACACAACTGTTTAAAAGCCATTAGACCTAAATGTCACAGGTTCGATTCCCTCTGTGATACTAATTTTTTGAAAAAATATTTTTTTACCATAAAAACATTGAAAAAGGTGCACATTTTTTGAACAAATACGAATAGAAGGAATACGTTTTTTGTTTATAATTTCTCACGGCAAATCTTTCAAAGCTCTCTGTCCCTAAATAACATCGTCCTTTAATAAATGACTCGTGGCCGCGGACGTTAAAGCACAAGGTTTAAAGGCCTTTAGACCAAAAGGTCACAGGTTCATTTCCCACTGTGATACAATTTTTGGAAAACAATTTTTTTCCTTTATAACAACATAAAATTATGCACATATTTTGTAAATATACGAATAGAAGTAATAGCTTAGATTTTTAAAATTTTTGATGGCAAATAATTCAAAACACTCTATACCTAATTGACATCGCATCGTCCTTCAAATAATGACTCGTGACCACGGACGTTTAAGAACAACGGTTGAACAGCCATTCGTCCTAAAGGTCACAGGTTTGATTCCCTCTCTAATACAAATTTTTTGAAAAAATATTTTTTTACCTTAAAAAAAATTGTAAATGGTGCAAATATTTTGTATAAATACGATAAAATGAAATACGTTTGATATTTTCAATTTCTCATGGAAAATTATTCAAAGCCCTCTGCCCCTAAATAAAATCGTATTTCAATAATTGTATTTGGCCGCGGACGTTAAATCACAAGGTTTTAAAAGCCTTTGGACCAAAAGGTCACAAGTTCGATTCCCACTGTGATACATATGTCGGAAAAAATATTTCCTCTATAATAATTTCAATGGTGTACAATGTTTGTACAATAGAAGAAATACGTTAGATTTTTTAAATTTCTGATGGCAAATTATTCAAAGCCCTCTGTCCCGAAATAACATCGTCCTTCAATAAATGATTCGTGGCCGCGGACGTTAAAGCACGAAGGTTTAAAGGCCATTAGACAAATGATCACAGGTTTGATTCCCAATGTGATACAATTTTTTGAAAAATATTTTTTTCCTTAATAATAAATTTTCAATGGTTCAAATTTTTATACAACAAATATTACGTTTGATTTTTTACATTTCTGATGTTAAATTAATCATAGCACTCTATTCCTAAATAACATCTTGCTTCAATTAATGACTCGTTGCCACGGACTTTAAAGCACAAGGGTTTAAAAGCCTTTTGACCAAAAGGTCACAGATTCGATTCCCGCTGTGAAAAAATCTTTGGAAAAATATAGTTTTCCTTGACAATAAATTTTAAATGGTGCAAATTTTTTGTACAAATAGGTATAGAAATAACATGTTTGATTTTTTAAATTTTTGATGGCAAAATATTAATAGCTTTCTATCCCTTAAAGTTTTGTTGCTTTAAAGAAAATGCGTATAATATTTTACCATATGTCTTAGAATATTGACTGACTGATTCCAAGATGGCAAAATTAAAATGGGATTCTAAGATTCAGGAGTTACAAAGAAACGTGTGAAAGTTATTTTTCAAGGGTATTGATTTCCTATGTAACCAGTTTTAGAGCATGAAACTAAGCTATACGAAATACACTTGTAAATAATTCATCTTTAACTTAGGTTATTTCCATGACTTAGCATAGTTTCATATATTGTCCCAACAGTTTCTATTTACATAAAGTATGTCAAATTCAACTAAAATAAGTATAGGTTTATGGTAGATTATTAAATCCGTTTCTGAAAAATTTTAATACAATAAAAATCGGACTCATGGATTGTTTCTTAAAGGAAACCGGCGAGTTCATAAAGTCTGAATTAAATATTCAAAAGGAGAACTTGGCTTAAATTATTTAGGAGAAGCTTATTTAGGAATAGGCTTAATTTATTTCCCATTATTTCTACAGAATATGTTGTCTTCCCATTGCTAATCCTCCTATGAATTAAACAAAAAGCATTATTATCAGAATATACTTTATTAATTAATAGGTTTACGTTTGTGTCAATATCTAATTTTATAGCGCAGTGGTCGGAGATAGCCATTGGCAAGTTTTTATAGTTTGTGAAGTTCATTTTTGAGATTGGGAGACTAGAAAGTAGACTAGCCTATTTCTCGAAGTGTACTAATCTAGTGAACACGACATTTTGCTGTTCATTTTTCAGTACCGCGTCCGAGGCCTTTATATTTTCGAGTAGAATTTGAAGAGCTTTTGTCGTTTGATGCACGATTATGGCTCGGTTGTTATCGCTATCCACTTTACGTTATATAGGGTTTTAATCACCACCTAGTATCACTTTCCAGCAAATTTTATATGAATTATATTGGTTTGCCTTATGTAAACATTCGGCTATTTTCCAGATTCAGAGCAGAGAGCAAATTTGGAATTGGAAAGCAACTCATATTAAAATCTTTTTAAAATTAAAAAACAGCAATTTAGATAAAACTTCCAAAAGGGCTAGATAAATGTGGTTTCTTTTTACCGGAAGCTTTGGTCTCGATCTCCTCTGCTTATCTTCCAGTCGTCTATGGAGCTTTGCCTGGAGAGGAGGAATTACTTGCTGCTGCCTGCAACATTCCAGTTCCTTTTATCCGTCTTTTTCTTTGGCGTTTTCTCTAGCCTATGCTGGTAGTGGCTCGACTTATCATCGTCATTCGTCCAGCAAATACCTGCGGGTAAAATGTCGGGGTTATATTAGTCTTAAATAACCCCCCTACCTTCCCTTGGTCCCACCGTCCGCAACTTCACTCTCCACCTCCCCCCTTTCCCCCCCCCAATATCCCCTCTGCAGGGACATAAACTGTCTCCGCTGCATTCTTTTCCGCTCCAGGTATCTGGGCCTGCATCTCCTCCACGCCCATAACTTCTTCCTCTCCAATGCTGATCTGTCCCATATTTCTGGTGTCCGCACTCGGATCTGCTTTCTCTTCCCTCTTCTCTCCCGCCTCTTGGCCCTTCCTTCCCCGTTGTGACGCCCTCTTCGACGCCACCTGCCCCCACGGAAGTAGTTTCGGACAGCTCGTCGCTCTTCATTTCTTTTTACTGTCCCTATCTCGCTCTCCCGTCTTCTGTTTTTTACTCGCTCTTATTTCCGTCGTTGATCGCTCTTTCTCCATCGTGTTTATAGTTGTCCTTATCTTGACTGCTTATCTGAGCGATGACCTATTGCTCACCGTCTTTTGCGTCCTTGGTTTTCTTCTCCTTCCCATAGTTCTGCATTCTCAGTTTCCGAGCCTGTTGTCAAATTTTTATTTGTCTGCTGCTTCTTTTTTCTGCTCCTTTTTCGTTTTCTGTTCAATTTTTTTATCAGAGTGCCGTTTACTTTTTTTCCTCTGTCTGTATGCCTTCCTTCTCCATCTCACTGCAGCCCTCCTCTCCGCTGCTTTCCTGCTGAGATTGCCTAATGGAGTGAGTTGTGGTGGGAATCATTTCATGGACTGCCAGGCCAAATTTCATAGCTGCTTTGTCATCTCTTTCCTCTCTTACCTTTTCTTTCACAGTTCCCTCAGATCTAGTATTTTCCATAGTCAGGGCGTCTGAATATGCCGTGCTGGTTTTTGCCGTATATTCAATTCTAACGTGGTCGTAGCTGCCACATTTTGAGCACGCGATATTTTTGATTTTCGTAATGAATCGCGGTCTTCTCACCACTTATTGGGATGTAACTAGGGATATTTGACTCAAACACCATTTTCATTGTCTTAGATCCGGTTACGACTTTGTACTTACATTTCCCTCCCCACTGATTTTCACTTTTGTCCAAAATTTTCCCGTATTTAGACATTTCACTTTTGATGTTCCGTTAAACCGCCTCGATAGGTAAATGACATACTTTTACATATGTTGCTTTCTTTGTTGCCACCTCGATTTTTGCTATCCCACGTCTTCTACTTTTGTTAGGATAATCAAAGTCTTACTCTGCTCTCTTCAGCACATTCTCCATTATCACTTTATCCTTGCACATAATATAGGCATCTCCGCGATGGGCCAAACTGGATACCAACGACTTTTTCCTGCTTCATCCCGAGTTCAACATCCACGAATTGATGGAGCTCGAGGAGTGAAGCTGCCGACTGAAGATCAACAGAGTTGATCTTAAAAGTGTTTTTCCTCTCAATCGTCATGACAACGAGAGAGAAAAAATCTTCTTAATTGCACAATCGAGAGTTTCCTCTGAAGAATAGATCGCTTTTCACTGGAGACGCAAAAGCAACCGCCCGTCCCCAGCGATCGCGAGGCCAATCGTCGGGCTCACTCGAACTCGAAACCCGCACTCACTCAAGGAAACTAACCGCTTAGAGAGGCACATCCTTCCTCTACGAGTGTTTCAACGTGGCTAGGCCTTTGCCATACTTTAATCTTAATCTAGCCTTTACCTCTCGTCGTCCTACGGAGGAAGTGCACTCCTTGCTCCCAGCTTACCATCCCGACGACAACGATAGCGGTGGAGCATTCTATTCTTCTTTCTTTCGCTGAAGCGGATAGGTACTATCGTTTTGACTGAAATGTAGACACTCACACTGATTGTACTGATTTTATTGAATGGGGTCGGGTCGGAAAAAACATAGAGGGTTGGCACACGAGGCGAACTGCGGCCTTTGCCTTTACGTCACCGAGAGCCGACGAGGACGGACGTGGATGCGACCGGGCTAGCGGAATCAGAGTCAAATAAACTCCAAGAGCATAAGCCCTAGCGAAAAGAATGCACTGAGGAAACTCACGTCCATGCACACGTTGGGCCGATCGGAGTCTTTTCTTTCGGGCTCCATCGCGAGGTTTTTCCTCTCCCTAGATTTAGATTTGGACTCACCGTGAGTGTCTCAACGGTAAGCGGCTCCGTAGCCGAGATGGTTAATTCCAATTCGCTGAAGTTGGTGTGCGGTTCTGGAAGGGTACGAATCCGTAGTCAGGCCAATTTTTTAATCTTTTAGATAAAAAAATGCATTCTTAATATCAACACAATTTATATAGTTCACAAAAGAAAGAGTTAATGCGGTGGAAATAAGCCTATCAGCTCTTTTACCCCAAATTATCCTACGATTTTTAATAGGTATATATGTTTGACCGAAATCAGCGTCACCAATATCTTCAACCTTTTTAATAATTACAAATTTACAGGAATAAACCTGATGTTTTGATTCTCATTGAAAGTGAATCTAAATTTCATTTAACCATTATATATTTTGACCCATTAAAAGACTTTTGGCAGTGCGATGAGTATATCTATGAATATGTACTTCAAACCTAGGAAACAGTTGGTGTTACACCGTCATGATGGAACGTGCTCCGTCTTCAGAGCTCTCTGTTGCTGAGAGAGGCGTTATCGCTGGGATGGTAGCCTCTGGAATATCCATCTCAGAAGTGGCGCGAAGGATGAGTGTTAATCGGATCACTGTTCGGAGGTTGGCTTGCCGCTATGCAGACGGCGACGCCGCCTTGATCAGTAGGCCTAGACCGGGGAAGTCACGCTGCACAACAGCAGCGGCAGACAACGACATTGCTCACTACGCCCGGGAAAACCCTTTAACGAGCAAAGGGGCTGAGGGAATTCGGCAACATTTTGACCTAGAATGTAGTTATTCTACCGTTCGACGGCGCCTCCATGAGGCGGGCCTAAAAAGCCATCAGCCTGCCCAGAAGCCACTGTTATGCGAACAACACAAACTGGCAAGACTGCGGTTCACAGAAAAGTTCGTCAACAGCCCGCAAGCATTTTGGGACCTTACCATTTTTGCGGACGAGAAGACGTTTAGGAGTGACTGCAACGGCAGAATGCAAATGTGGCGTCCACGTAATGCGCGGTAAGTAACTTGTAGGTTCCTATATTATATACTGAATGTTTTGAATCAGTACCAGAATTTTGTCTCTTTTGATTTTTCTCTCGAATGAGAGAAATAATAAATTATCTCTAGTAAAATACATTGTAAATGCTAAGTTAAATAATAGTGAATAACTTGGTGAATCCACATAAAATGAAGTATTGACGACTTAGGTTTCGCTACAGGACAACACCATCAGGTGATAATCGAATTGATCGAAGGTGATTCAATAGTCACCTGATGATGCGGTACTACAGCGAAACCTAGATTTTAAATAAATCACTTGATATGGAATCACAAAGTTATTCACAATTATTATATATGAATCAGTTACAAAAAGTTACGCCAGAAACGATTTATTTTAGTAAATTCTAGGGTATAAAATATTTAAAGCCTCATAGCCAATTTACAACGTTCGGTAGCTGCAAATATAATAAGACATAGTACCGTCATTGTTTTCAATAATGTTATTTGAAATAAATTATGTAGGGATGTTTTTTATTTTACGAAATTAAATAGTTATTTTTCATAATTCTTTATATATCTGTAATTTGTTCTCTCTTATTAGGTATGAATCTCGAAACATCCTGAGGAATCGTGGTTCTGGACGCATATCCTTAAGCTTTTGGGGGTGCATGACTGCCGCCGGCCCAGGACCTCTTGTTAGAACCTCTCCAAGGATGAACGCACGAGAGTATGTCGGCATGTTAGAAGAATACTTGAAGCCCTACGCCAGAGAGGTTGTTCCAGAAGGAGAGATAAATTTCATCCATGACAACTGCCCCGTGCACACAGCAGCTATTGTAGATGATTTTTTCAGAAAAACGAGGAAATAGTGGTTACACCATGGCCGGCTCATTCACCCGACCTAAACCCCATTGAGAACTGGTGGGGAATGATGGCAAATGAATGGCAACCGAGGGGCGTTACAACAGTGGAGGCAATAGAGGCGCATGTCCATGAGTTGTGGAACTCATTTCGTCGACGGCCTCAAATATGCGAGAATGTTGTCGCATCAATCCCTCGCCGTCTGCAGCAAGTTGTAGAGTCAGGTGGTGACGCCACTAAGTATTAAAAAACTGAAAGAAATTTAAATAGTTTTACTTTTTAAATACCCTTTCTACCCCGAGAGAAATACATCATGCCAAAATTACACCTAAGCCTGATAAAAAAGGAAGCAGATATCGGTGACGTTGATTTCGGTCAAACAAATATAACTATTTAAAATCGTAGGATAATTTGGGGTAAAAGAGCTGATAGACGTATTTATTTCCACCTGGTCCTTATAGCTAACATTGGTTCGCACACCAAGTGACAGATTACCGCACTTGGGGGCCTATAGGCAGTACAAGCAACGGGGCCCACGTTAATAAACAAGTTGCAAGAGAAGAAATGGAAAAACAATTATCATAACAAGGGGCCCATAGGCAACTGCCTACTTTTTCATTATTGTTAATCTGGTTCTGCGCACACCCACTGAAAGGAAAGCGTTCGTTCTTTAAAACACCTCACTTCCCACATTTTTACGTGACCAAGTACTAGAAGTTTGAAGATAAAAAATATCAATTGAATTACAAACCTTTTTCAAACTCTAGGGTTTATCAAAATGATCGAAACTACGAATGCATTTGGTTATTTATAGAGGATTGTAGATACTATGAGTAGGTATTTCACTTCAAGCATACAAAGATGCAACCACTGCCACTTCCAATGCTTTTTTCCTCTCAGTGAATTAAATCTGTTAAGAAATAAATGTGGTAACGTAGATAGTCATTATTTTTATAAATTAAGCCGTAAATAAAAATAGCATTAACTCTTTCTTTTGTGAACTATATAAATTGTGTTGATATTAAGAATGCATTTTTTTATCTAAAAGATTAAAAAATTGGCCTGACTACGGATTCGTACCCTTCCAGAACCGCACACCAACTTCAGCGAATTGGAATTAACCATCTCGGCTACGTAGCCGCTTCTCGTTGAGACACTCACGATGAGTCCAAATCTGAATCTAGGGAGAGAAAAAACCTCGCGATGGAGCCCGAAAGAAAAGACTCCGATCGGCCCAACGTGCGCGTGGTCGTGAGTTTCTTCAGTGCATTCCTTTCGCTAGGGCTTTTGCTCTCGGAGTTTATTTTACTCTGATTCCGCTAGCCCGGTCGCATCCACGTCCGCCCTCGTCGGCTCTCAGTGACGTAAAGGCAAAGGCCGCAGTTCGCCTCGTGTGCCAACCCTCTATGTTTTTTCCGACCCGACCCCATTCAATCAAATCAGTACAATCAGTGTGGGAGTCTACATTTCATTATTATATAATCATGTGTGAAATCAATTAATTTCCTATATATGTGTATTGTTTACAACGTAAGTTTTCTCTCATATACATGCGATGACCCTTTGAGAAAGACATTGAATAGAATAATTGTTGTAAATATGCATTGAATTTATCGATTAACCCCTGAAGCAATCTATCATGGGGCCCTTGGGACTCTGGGCCCTTCTTATACGGATTTGCTTTCTACATACTATCATGGGCCTGCAGGAAAACGTGATATTTCAATGCTAGAGGCGTGAATATCCTTTTAAAATCAAATCTATGGTTGTCAAGGAAATATGTTATTGTTGATTCCAGAGAAAAATGTTAGATATTTCAGCTTGAAACATGAATTTCAGACAAATTCGGAGCGTAGAAGAAAATCGATTGAAGGAATTAGAAACTTCAATTATTCAGCCATCCGATAAAAATAATCCCAGCCCTATATCTTGAGTGAAAGTGCTTTTAAAAAGCAAAAAAATGAAACCACTGCACCGAACCAAATGCTTAGCATGGACCACCAAGGGGGACCTTCAGGGGCCTATGGGGGTCCTGAGGGCTTTTTGATATACCATATGTTACAACAGATATGTTTTCTATCTGCATGCCAAATTTCAGCTCAATCGGTTTATTAGTTTTTGCGTGATGAAGCAACAGACAGACAGACACCATAATATTTGTAAACATAATAGTAAGGATCACACCCCTTACCCTTAAAAAAATAGGGTTTAGGTTAATTGAACCCTACAGTGTTTGTTGTCAACCACTAACAAACATGCGTTCCAAATTTCATCAAAATCGGTCCAGTAATTTAGGAGGAGATGCGGAACATACATACATACATACATACATTGACTTTTATATATATAAAGATAAAGATACATTATAATGAAATTATTTTTTATCTCCTAAAAAGGACTTTAGTTAAAACTCTTTATCATCTCTTTTAACAAGGGAGCTGTAAAAGATGGAAGCAAATAGACCGGGTATTATGTGATTAATGTTTTATAGAGTGTAATTTTTTTTAAAGTTTAGATAGGTATTCGCAAAATATAAGCTTAACAATGACCAGGATTCAGTTGGTTCAAAATCCAATCGCGAGAGCAAATTCTGTAATTCGTCGACATGGATACATCTCTACAACCTCATTTTTGCGATTTTTTATTTTCTAATTCTTTTTTATCAGCTCGACATCAACCCACAGAATTAAAATGACATGACGCGACATAATGGCAGGGCCCTCGACTCAAAGTAGTGAAGTGCTGTAACGGTGCGACTAAACTCCACCTCTTCAGTGTAAATGGTTGTGCAATTTGCACGCAGGGGGAAAATGGCGATGCTGTGTGAAGGGACCAGTTTAATCTTTACAGTGTTAGTGAAGGAGAAGAGGATGAAAAGCTACTAGTGAGCGGGTGCTATTTGGTGCACGCTAAATCATCTTTGTATAGAATAGGATATTTTAGAAATCTTTCTATTAGTGTATAATCAACAAAGTTAATATTAAATAACTTTTTCATAGCGTATTCTTAATAGTAATCCTAATGAACTTCTTAAACACTATAAGATTTGCAAAACAATTAGTCATATTAATAGAAAATTGTTCCATATTCATCGTACAATAATTTTACGAATAGCGTCTACCAGGCAAGCGTTATTGAATTCTGTACGAAGGTTCGACATTGCACCACTGCATGGCAACCTCAGCTTCAGTTGATGGCGAGAAAAAATTGTAAATTTCCGGATGTTAGTGATTTAACGAACCAGCTTGTTTGGATAGCACTTATCATATCTCAGCGGCAAATTTTCTGTACTCTCGGGTAAAACGGCATGGTTTTCAAATTGGTTCTCATCATTCAGATTGTTTCGCTTGATTTTTGATCACTCTTAAACACTGTAAACTAGACGTTGATTCAATTGCAGGTGATCTTTTTGATTTTTGGCAGATTTCAATTTCAAAGTTGATAGAGCTTTGCAGAATGAAATTGAATCCTTATGTATTTGTTAAATGGATTAAGAGGTTACCAATGGGAGATAAAATGAGTCAATATTAAATAGAGAATCAGTTTCATAGATTTATAACATCAATTTAACACGGATATTGACTGATCACATTTGTTTGAGGCGTTAAAAATACCTACCCATCATAATATAGAGAGAGTAATGTACGATGTTAGTGTTTTTTGTGTGCATATCATTTATCAAATGCGTTCAAGTGAATGAAACTAGTGACTTTTGTTAGTAATTATCAACAGAGATATTTTACTATCGACCATCGGTTTTTGCATATGCAACATATGTAAGGCGTGCCGTGCTGTTGGTCGGCTGGTCGTCACTCGAAGTGTGCCGTTACGGAGCTAGATGAGCCAATAGATGTAATGTATATAAATGTGTCATGTAAACATGAAAAATTAATTTGAATTAACAAGAACCAGCCTAATCACCCATAGTTATACCTTAATCTACGTTTTCGAATTACGTCGTAACCATGTTTGCCGAGGAGGTAGAAAGTATATGAATTTACCTTCCCCCGACAACTCGCCGTATTTCCATGGTTTCATTGGCAAGATATCCGTCTGCAGGTATGCCTACCCTTAAAACCGCGCTGTATTATTTAGGTATGATTCCCGCAAAGGGCTCCCACGAGTTCTAACACCAGATTAACGTCGTATTGCAGCCATAAATCCGAGTATGACTCGACATATTCTGGAAAATAATTTAAAAAAACGAGACCCTCCTAAAGTATGTGTTACTCTGGGCGTGCGTCGGCGCTCATTAGGCTTCATTAGTCACCTGACCGCTAAACCCGATCGTGGGTAATGGAATTATCTTGACGCTCGCCCTCTTATCTCTCTCTTTCTCTTGTAAGTCCCCTCACCGTTGATGCCATCGTCCAACGTCCCCGTCTTCTGACATATTTTTCCTTTTCTTAATTTTAGATATGAATGTCAGGCATTTCATAATGATAAGACGCTCTCATGTCATCGACCGCTAGTGTATTTTCAGATTCAGTTACCATTCATAGTCTAATTCTACCTTTACTCACTGCCAAGTCTCTATCCGTCTTGTGCCTCATTGCCTGCCCTTCTCCATTCTCTCCCTCTCGTCATTTTGCCTCTGCCTTCACGTCCCTTCTACACGAAGACCCTTGGTTTGCTTTATTTTCATCTTTCCTCTTCGAGTCCCGTTTCGTCCCCCTGGGCCACGCAGCCACTCTCTCACCCAACCGACAGTATTTTTTGCATTCTCCATAGTCATGACGCCGACGTCATTCAATCTGGACCCGCCACCTGACGTCAACTCCACCCATCAAACACCTTCCACCACGGAGAAACGTTTTCCTTATTCCTTGCCATCTCTCTTCCATGGAATAAGTTGACCTTCTTTTTCAACTCAGGAAACACCAAGCCCAGTCGAATCGTGTCCGAAACCCGTGCGATTGACGTTTTCCTGGTCTTATGGCTTTCCAAAAAAAAGCAGTAAACCGACCTGCCCCTCAAGGGCACGCCGAATGCTTCTCAATGGAGTTGAAGGCGAATGGATTACATCTTTCTTTATTAGGAAAAATTAAAAAATGTTAGCTTGCTGACATTTTTGAATTTATTTTGCAGCAGACTTAAAAAAATGTTTGACTTTACCTTTCGTCTTATAAAACCAACCTCAAAAAACGAGCTGAAAGAAGGGAAATTGAGTGATCCTTAAGATCATTTTGCCATAAATTTTGAATGTTGAAACCATTTTGGCTTTTATTTTTCTTACACGCATTAGTTATATAGGTAAAAAGGTCTTTCTAGTAATCTCAAAAAACAATATCAATTACTCCATGACGAAAAATCTAAAATTTATTAAATGACTAGCTTTAGATTTCTTACCTTTATTATGCTTATCTCCGTTATTATCCTATTTCCAATCGAATTCTGTGAGGGGAACATAGATTTCCTTTGAATGTTAACATGGGTCTCAACGTTAACCAAGAAACATCGCACAGCATTTTCTCATGTGGAGTTGTATTAGTCCCAGAAATTGTCGTTGCCTACTCCAATAATTATGTACTGGTAGGCCTTTTTCTTACTGCCGCTGCGGCAGTAAGAAAAAAAGAAAGGAAGCAAGTAAGTACGCGCTCATTGGTTTAACAGACAAGGGGTTTTGGTTGGTCATTTTTAAACGAGATAATCGATAGAAAAAACTCGATATAGAATCAATTGCGTCTGCTCTTGAATGTTTAAACGAATTTCGACCGTGTTCGCAACATATAAATGATTGAAACTGAATGATTTTACTTGACGTAAAAATATGGGAGAAATTCACCCAAAGGGACAGAAAATACGGGAGCCGGGAGACCGTGGAAAAATATGGTCAAATGCGGGAGATCCCGGGAAATACGGGAGTGGTCACCCTACTGCCGCATACCAAGAATTACAGGATTATAGGATCTTCGCCATATAACGGTAATAAGCAATGGTAGTGTTCATAAGTTTCTACCAAATTACATTTCCACGCCCTACGATTACTCTTATACATACTGCTAAGACAATAACTAGGATTTTAGATGAACTGACCATGGAACAGTAAACATATACCTCAGTCACTTTCCAAATCCACAAAACCTACCACCGTATTCCGACCTTTGGCCCTGTTAATAGCCAAGGGAAAAAAGACTTACGAAATTCGAAGGCCCTTGAGTAAAAAACGATGTTGAAATGCGTTAATAAGCATATGAGGAATGAAGACTTTCTCCCTGATCAATTTATCCAAATTTTACATCCCTTTATTTATTTTTTTACAACTAATTATGACGTTTCTACTAGGAATAACACATTTAATTATTTCAAAATAAAGGGGTCTAGAAACTCAAAAAGTAACCTAAATGAGAGATTGGAAAATTTGTATTCTCCTGAGGAAGACTCTTTAAGTATTAACCGGAGGAGGTATTTTGTGTAAGCTGAGCAAAGTGTAGTTCTTAATTAAATAATGGTGATGTAGAGTTACCCATCTCTCAAAAACTTTAGATTTGACTTCCACAAAATTACTCGTCCCTTGACGTCAAGTGCATTTAAGAAAACTTAAGCACAACATTGCAACTTTGACAGTCACGCTCGAACCAACTTAGAACTGTTGACGTCACCGTCTCCACGGCAGTGATATGAATACCATTCGTTCAATTTGGATAAAATATTCGACTCACCAACTCTCTACCACACGTTACAAAAAGAGAGAACGGTAAAATACGACGGATTCCACTCTCATCTTCCCATAACTTCTAAACAGAGAGTTGCTATAAGTGCAAAGTTATTCAATTAAAATATTCAAGCTCCCTTTTTCATGGACAATCAAAATACTCACTCGATCGTTCAGTGGTAAGAAGTCACACGAAGCTCCAACGATTAAGTATCACTGCACAAAAATGACCGTGAAAGTCTATGCACCATAAATATCCAAAACTCCAAAGTGAAATTAGTACGTAATTGTCGGATGTGAGGAGGGAACTCACAGAAGGAGGCAATTTGACAGGCAAGAATTGCGGGCATTTCCCGGAGCATCGAGAACTGTGCTGCCGAAGATCCTCCCGGCATTAAACCGAGGTATACCTTGTATACGCGTTATCATCAGGGATATCGATATGTTGAAATCTCTAACTGATCGAAGGTAGAAATACAGGCTAAATCGTTTGCGCAAGTTCGGAGCAGACAGTTTTTGGCCAGACGTTCAACATATACTGCTACAGCCAACGTACTACCGTTGAAGCGATCACAGGAATAATATAAAGGAAATTGACTGCAGAACCGATGGATATAAATGTCATTTTTCCCACGCACGATAAGGGATCATAATAGTTGTGATAGATCAATCATATGAAACTCCTACCCTCAATAGGTAGAGTAGAATTTTTACTTGTTATTAATAACACAACATCATTACTAACACTTCACACTGTTCGATTTATCCGGCATTATTTTATTTTGTTCTATGTATGAAGTAGCATCACGTGGCATTCATAAACTAACAGTATTAGTAATATCAAACACTAGATGAGTGTATAGCATTGTTCTGTGTGTTTGCACGTTCATTTACGTATCACTCTCCCAGTTTCCGGTTGGACTGCGCACTGTTCTCCTGACTACCTTTGGTCTGCGCCTGGCGCCGGGGGGAGCGTGCGAGGTTCTGACTTGTGCTGGGACGAGTGCTGCATGCCTGGTGTGGAATCAACCCGTGCCACACACCCTAGTGGTGGCTTGCACGGTACTTCGTAGATGTAGATATAAGTGAAAAATCGCAAAATGCCCATAATGTACTTTGCAATTCAATTTTAACACAGCCTTATGGCATATGGCAGATATTTCGTAATTATTTTAATACATATGTACATATTTCGTCTAAACGCAAAATAATACATTTATTACTATTATAATGGAAGGTAACAAATATCAAGATGTCACGCCAAGTCTAATATTCGACAAAAACATATTTCAGTTTAAATTTGTCTAAATATCGAATAGGACGCCGAAAACTGGTTTAATGAAGGAAAACAATGTAAAATACAGTTCTTTATTCATTACCTGTAGAGTGATTTACAATGCATAAAGTTATGCACTATTGTGAAATTAAGACCAAAAGTATTCTTTCGACTTACTTAAAAATGATTGATATGACACACGAATACCAGTCAACTTGAGGACAGACACAAGCGGAACAAGTGAAAGAATGGCTGGTAGATAGAGGAGCGATGGCGCGATTCCACCGTTGCAGCGTCACAGAGCGAGCACCGCTGTATTTCTTCGGGCCACCACGCCTTTAGTTTGTGCGCTAACCCTGCTGACAAATGGGCGTATTCGAGACAGGGATTCGACGGTATAGTTCGTGTACGTTTTCGCTGAATGGTGAGAAAAATGTGGCCCGATTTGCATTGGATGAGGGTTGAATTATAACAATGAAATGGAGTGTGTATATATGGTATGGAGGAATTTTTAACAAAATAAAAAGTATAGAGATAGTAAATTGTTGTACTGGTTATTAATGAAATACTCAAGAACTTCGAGAGTCAGTGAATAAGCAATTTGATAAATGGCTGTTACAATTAAAAATTAATTTAAATAAGTTCATGGTCCCATATTGTCAGTAACTATTTAAATATTTTAGTAGAAAATACCTGCTGCGGACTGAATATTTTAGAATTCATATGAGATAAAAATCATCAGCAGCCCAATTTACCGTGGAAAATTAATGATCTGCATTGTCGAAAATATGTCAATAGTTACGCATATGCTGTGTCGATGTTTTACGAGAGTAAAAATAAATGGAATTAAATATTTATGTATATGTTAGAGAAAAATATCATGGTGGAAGTTAAAATGCTGAAAACATTTTTTCTCTCTGTAGTTCAAGTGTGAGGTAAATGAGAAAAAAGCAAATAAATACAAATAAATGTGTTTTCCAGGCAATCAGGGATTTCTTTATAGACGTTTGTGGCTCTTAAGAAGTCGAACGTGATAAATATGAGTATGAGGAATAACAGGAATCATGGGGAGGATAAAGTAGTCAAGGATGGTAACTCCCTCCGCGTCATGGAAAAAAAAACGTTTGGCAGATGAGACTTCGATCACAATTTTATGATTCCCGTAATTACTTCACCTAAGCCTCAGTGAACTTTGCCTCCTCATTCCAGATCCTTCCCTTCCCTTCTTCCGTCTGAAATTCTTTTAAGCATCTCAGTGGGAGCAGCCTAATTGATCATAACCGAATCTGAGATTTGAGAAAATGTCACCATAAAATTCTATTCTAATTAAGTAATTAAGTTTTCAAGTATTTCAGCATATTTTTGATCGATTGGATATATTTATGATTGTTTTTTCACGTTACTTACTTAATTTTAAATTATTTTATTTTATTACTTTGGTGTCAAAAACCCAACCCAACCATTTGCTGACAAAAAAAATTTAATATGCATAATAACAAGGATATAAAATAAGGCATCGCTTAAAACATTTGAGGAAACACTTTCGGTGCTCACTAAAAGCTGCTGGTTATTTTAAAATATTTGTCAACACTGTGGATTAAAACATGCTAAACACATTTTCGTGTGGATGATATTGCTGCAACAGCAAAATTGAATTAGCAATCTCCACTATTTTCCAATAATTATTTCTGTTCTAGCAAAGAACATCATTGAAATTATTAATAAAATTAACACCGCATAGTAACATGATAATTAATTTATGCTAGAATATAAAGGTAGAAAATGCGTAAGTGAATCTCTTAAATATTTACATAAACCTGGTAACACCCAAGCCAAAACACACGCCAAGAAAATTAGCATTAATAAACGTAAGCTGCTAGTAATTCAGGGATAAACATATATTACGATTCCTAATCTATATTGCTCTTCCTTGAACTGCGACCTTGACGTGATGGAAGGGCTTGTGCATTCCAATGACCCCTAGAGCTGGACTGGCAGGAGAAGGTACTATTGCTCCTGGTAGGGCCACCTATGCCATAGTAGTTACCGCAAAGTTCTCTTTGAATATAATTAAAAGTTTTAACATAGAAGAAAGTTCTACATTTAAAAAAAAGCCGATTTCAAAGCGTTCAAGAGTCATCTAAAAAATTCTCTTCCCGACTTCCAAAAATCAAGCGTAAAGTTAGACACGGAAGATAGTTGGAAAGCTTTTCTTTCGATCGTACATTCGGGGATCAGAAAATATATTCCAAGGAAAGTAAAAAAAGAGGACAGCGAACCAAGATGATACAATGCAGAAGTGAGAAAATCGTTAAGACGTCAGTAAAGTTTTGGTACAACTGAAAAATATCTGAGCTTAGTACTCACGTATTACATATTTCTACAAACCACAGCCACCATACCTTTTAATAGCCCTTTTATTATTCCAAGTGTAGTTATTATGCAATTGGAGCTAAATAAGTTGTATAGCTCAGTATAAGCACTTAAACCTAAAGGCATTAAAAATGCATGCGTAACAATGGCAGTAATTCCTATTCATCGGCCAAATCAAGTTTTCCCTTTATATTTTATACTCAGAAAAACTCCGAAGCCAACCATGATCGGATTTTTTTATTTAATATTTTAATCAGAGCAGCTCCGTGTTTAGTAGCTGGAGACGATGTAATGTCATGGTGAACAATGAATTTTAACAAAACGATTGAATGAAATAGGATGGCAACATTTAATGATTAATTATACTAATGCTATTACTATAATTATAATCTAATTATACCAATAGTTGATTTGGGAAGCATTAACCGTAATACAAATCCTGCAAATTGAGAAAATAGTTTGCGTGCCTAAGGCATCCCAGAGGTTGGTGTAAACCTAACGAGAAATTCTTTCGGCCCCAATCGTCATAGATAAATCTATATTGTATAAAATAATATATATCAATGTATTATTATGGTAAGGTCATTATAATCATTAATCGCAGGCAATATTATAACATGCCATCATCGTTTTTTTCTTGCATGGGAATCGGGCGTGGGGGGGGAGGGCGGAAGGAGAAGATGGCGAAAGAAAATGGGGAACGAATATGGCAGGGAAGCGTAGGTGAATGAAAGAAAAGTTAAAGATTGTGGAAAAATAAGACATTTAGAGAGTTTAACAATGTGATGAGGGGGAGAAGGGTCCGCGAAAAGAGGAACAACTGCTTTCTCGAGTGTTGTGTGGGGAGGGGACAAATGGGTGTCGAAAGGGATTGGGGAGAAGGCGACGCCCATGATCCACTCAGAGAGGAAAATTAAAAAAAAGATTTTTCACATTTTTAGACGAGAATAAGCCAAAGAGAGATTACAATAGAGGGGGTTTGTGGGAGGGGGTATTTACGATGTAGACCAGGTCTTCTCTAAAGTTTTCGATTGTATAATTCGACGGTTTCTGCGAAAAAAGCTTTATTCCGACATTTTTTCAATGCCATTCTCATTTTTAGCTAGATATAAAGGTTCCTGGCTTTTTTCAAAGATCATTGTTTTTCCTTATTCAAAAAAATTTAAACATTATAAAGAATTAAATAATTTAAGCTCTGAAAATCGAGAAATTAGTCCATCGAAAAGAAAAGCAGACTTTCTTACAATAAGGAGTACGGTTATCCATAGTAGAAGTCAACGGGAATAAACCATCGGTCTAAGAGGTAAAAAAGTCTATGTATATTCTCATTAGCTTTTGTATCAGTGGTTGATTTTTGCATCATTCGAATCTATTAACAATATGCATCCGTTTCTTTAGAATTCCTTTACATTCATAAAAATTGTGGTTTTTCGATAACTTTCATCGATAAAAATTCTAATAACAACTTCAATGAGTGAATATATTATACTACCTGCAAATCAATATTGCCGTTCAGTAATGAAAGCTAACTAAACTCTCATAAGCAAATCTATGAATACTTGATTTAATATCCTTGACAAGTTACATACACGGAAAAAGTAGTGATATTCGTATTCTCATCTAAAACTTTAATATTTTATATCATTCTCAGATGACAAACTTGTATGCACTAAAACTGTGAAGCTATGAATTGTTAAATGAAAATAACGCCAAGTATTTTTAGGTTTCACTATAACTTGAAACATTTTGATCCTTATTTAAAATACTATTCATAATTTCAAAATGTTTTTAAATCTAAGTAAGAAATCGAGAATCATACCGCTAATAGCTTTCTATTAATGAGTACATCAACCACATTGTGGTTGGTGGGTCGGGTCGTTATATACAGAGGTAACCTGCGAAATAAGCGAGTTTACACAACAAATAAAAAGTCGGGGACAAAACGCGGCAATTATTTTATACGGTGCAGGGGGCCATCCTTGGGTAAGACGGCTCAAAAATGTCGAAAGCCACTTAAGATGCGGTGACTCAGCGAATGGCTGCCACCATTTAATAAGCATCCAGTAACCCTGAGGAGGGGGAAGCAGTTATCCTATATACAAGAGGAGGTGGAGACCACGTCGGTCGGTACAGCGATACCCATTACACGATGGGCACAGTAAGGTATTTACATAAAAGGCTATAGTACCGCGAGGGGTAATACAAACGGGAAACCACCAGGTTACTATCCCGAGTAGAAGTAGCTCTTCGTGTATTTATTTTATACGTTTATAACAAAAGACGTGATGGACCCATTCGGATCTCCGGGCCGGGACTACTCGAGAGAATACATCAGTGAAAACGATAAGCAGCATTTTATGATTGGTACCTGGAATGTATGATCCCTT
This sequence comes from Pyrrhosoma nymphula, assembly GCA_963573305.1. Lineage (NCBI taxonomy): Eukaryota > Metazoa > Arthropoda > Insecta > Odonata > Coenagrionidae > Pyrrhosoma > Pyrrhosoma nymphula. Next base: position 148,373,713 of record OY754328.1, read on the forward strand.
CGGGGCTGCGGACGAATTCAAAACGCGAAAAAGGAGGTGACAAAAAGGGATCTGGATGTTTTTGTTATCAGAAAAATGAAATAGTAGAAGACGGAGACTAATCGAGTGGCAGCTAACGGATTATCCATTCTGAATCTATGAATGGATATGCAGAGGTTGGTATTATTTCCGGAAGAGTAGCAACATACGAGTAAAATGCTGTCTTCAATACAGTGAAAGGATAATTATTGTTTGATTGTAAATAATACCGAAGGACACTGTGTGGTGGTGGCACAAGTATACATACATGCTCCATATGTTTATGAAGCTTACGACTCAGAAGGTGCGTACGATAGAATTGAAGAAGAGATCAGGAACGTGTAAGGGAATGCATACTTGTTTATTCTTGGAGACTGGAATGTTATTTTAGGGGAAGGCCAACACGTTTAGACAGAAGGAAAGTATGGTTTGAGAACAATTTACGAATTTAAGGTCCGACTCAATGTAGAGCGGGGTGGGTGAGGTTCTTTAGCAGAAATTTGTTAGGAGCACCAGGTGAACCTAGAGTACACTACTAAATTATAATGTTCGAATATAATAGTTTTAAATGCCTAGCAGAAGATACTCAAGGCATGCCGTTCAATAAAAAATTGGCACAGAAGGAGATACAAAAAATTCAATATTAATAATATAATTTTTAATGAATAAAGTATAACAAAAATTTATGATTTCCCAGATTGATAATAATAAGAAACTAGGCTCAAGCTTAAAAAATCAAGCCGTAAACAAATATTTTTAGTTTGGAGCATATTTCCTGTTCGCAAAAAAATATTCTCTCTCCACATAAAATAGCTTTATCCTGATCTTCGCTGCCGGTCAAAAAATCTAATTTACACATCTACATCTAAAAAATACCCTACAAGCCACCTCAGGGGTATGTGGCAGTGGATGAGTATTCACCAACATGCATTACACTATACCTAAATATAGTGTAACTACGACTAATTATGCATTAGCATAAATCGCTAATGTTTGTCACGAGACAAAGCCTCACAAGCATACACTACACTACAGATATTATCACAATGGAGAGGGACCGTTAATATATATTTATTTTTCAACTACACAAATGGACAGAGACTCAAGACTTATGTAGTAAACATGCACGGCGTTCTGCTAGTTCTAGGTAACAGATAAGGATTCAAGTATTAGGGAGTACTACTACTAAGAGCTATACCACCTATCGACAAACCTAGATAAAAGTCTCATTGGCCGCTGTAATGGTCCCTTATACTTCGTGTAAAAAAACATTTTAAATTGGTCCGTTCTGCAGTCTAGTTTCATAATTTTATTCTCATGATCTGATCTACCGTAGTATGTTGGATTTCGTAAAATATTATCAACGTCGTCAGAAAATAGACCAGTTTGGAACTTACATAATAGATTTAGTCTAAATTTTAATCGACGCTCTGAAAGCGTTTCCCATCCCAGTTACTGCAAAAGGTCAGTAATACTAACGAGATTATCATAACGGCCTTCAACGTATGTTGCCGATCTTTGCCGCACGCGTTCTAACTCAGTTTCCAAGCCTATCTCTTAAGGTTCCCAAACACTGGCAGCATATTCCAAGTGAGGTCTAACGAGGGAGAAGTAGCTGATTTCCCTAACTTTATCGCCGCACTTGCCAAGTAGGTACTCTTTTAACAAATCTCAATTTACCATTACCTTGACCGGTAATTTTTGGAATATGTTTACTCCACGAGAGATAATTAGTCAGATTAACTCCGAGGTGTTAAACCAACTCAACAGTCTCTAATGTGCTGTTGTTTATGCAATAGCTGTTACAAGCAGCGTTTTTTCGCTTCCAAAAATTAATAACAATGCCTTTGATCAGGTTTAATTCTAGCTGCCACGCATCGCACCACTCCTGTATTGTCTCGATGTTCTTAGTTAGCGCATCCTTATCATTAGGGCTACGAAGTTCTCTATACACCACTGCGTCGTCTGCAAATAATCTAAGCTTACTTTCAACTGTTTCACCGATGTCGTATATGTACAAAAGGAACAGAAGTGGGCCTACTATACTTCCCTGCGGGACATCCGATGTGAATTTTACTTCATTAGAGATAGCGCCATCTAATACAACCATTTGCACGCGATTGCTTAAGAATTCTCTAATCCAAGAAATTACGTCGTCGTCTAAACCGTAGGATGTGAATTTCATGAGTAGCCTACTGGGAAACTTTATCAAATGCCTTTTTAAAGTCAAGAAAAATTGCACCAACTGGAACGTTATGTTCACCCGAGACTTAAATATCGTGGGCAAAAAGTGCTAATTGAGTTTCGCAAGATCTTCCCTTTCTGAATCCGTGTTGCGTTTTTGTTAACTAGTTCTGCATATCGAGATTCCTCATAACTGAACATACAATTATATGTTCAAGGACTTTGCAAGAGATAGATGTGAGAGATAACGGTTTGTAGTTCGATGGCTGTTCCTTATCACCGCTTTTGAATATGGGAGTGACATTTGCAATTTTCCAGTCCATGGGTACTTTGTGTTCGTTGATGGATTTACTAAATATATTCTGCAAATAGGGTGCTATTTCACAAGCTAATTCTCTTTACACGCGGGCAGGAATTTCTTCAGGACCTGGGGATTTATTTGGACTTAAAGATTTTAACACGTTTTCTATTCCGTGAGTGAAAATATCGATAGGCGGCATCGTTTGCTGGAATTGATCATTTACCTTTACGGATGTAATCTGTGATGAGTTGGTGAACACACTTTGAAAGTAGGAATTTAATAAGTTGGCTTTTTCCGAATTTCTTGCTAATAATTCTCCCTTTTCGTTTCGTATTGGAATAACTGTTGATCTATTGCCTTGAACTTCCCTTACGTATGACCAACATTCTTTTGGGTTATCCTGTAACTGTTCAACTTCTTGTTATTCTTTTAAAATCCATTAATGTATTTCGAAATGCTTTCTTTGTAGTGGCTTTAGAAAATTTGTTTTTTTCAATTATTATATTTTGATCACCAGTGGACAAATCTCTACGGAGTTTTTTCATCTTGGCGTGGCATATTCTCTGACGTCTTAAAGATTTTCTCACTTCTGCATTGTACCATCTTGATTCGCTGCCCACTTTTTTACTTTACTTGGAATATATTTTATGATCCCCGAATGTACGATTGAAGGAAAATATTTCCAACTACCCTCCGTGTCTAACTTTACGCTTGATTCTTGGAAGTCGGGAAGAGAATTTTTTAGATGACTCTTGAACGCTTTGAAATCGGCTTTTTTAAAAATGTAGAACTTTCTTTTCTGTTTAAAATTTTTAATGATATTCAAAGAGAACTTTGCGGTAACCTCTCTATGGTCATAAATCCATCAACAGTGTTAATCTTAATTACTCCATGTGGTATATTTGTTGCCAATAAATCAAGAATGTAGGCGTCTCTGTTAGGCGTCGTAGCTATCTGATGTAGGGCATTTGATGAGAACGTGTACAGCAGGGACTCATATATATCTTTGTCTCTTCCCCCTGTATGTAACTTTAGGTCCTCCAATCTATAGAGGGCGTATTGAAATCCCCAGTTATGATTAAATTTCATTCGGTGTTCCTAGATGTGATGTTCTTTATTTGTGTTTCGAGTTCTAAAGTTGAGATGACGTCGGTGTTAGGTGGCCTGTAGAATGCGCAAACGAATATTGTTTTTAATGTAGGTCATCTAATAGAGCACCATACAGATTGTAGTCTGGTATCTGGGACGATTTCCGCTTGGCTGACAATTGTATTCTTTACAGTTATAAATAGTCCGCCTCCGGTTCGGTTGGATCTATCTTTTCTGTAAACGTTGAATGATTTAGGAAAAATTTCACTTCAGAAATATCGTTCGTCAACCAACTATCCGTGCCAATAATGACGTAACACTCCGTGCTATGAATAAGGTGGTGAAATTCTGGAATCTTATTTTTTAAACTACGGCAGTTAACTACTGCAACGACTTGGGTCGTTGCAGTAGTTAACTGCCGTAGTAGGGAACATGTTCATGATATTTGTTTATGCGTTTCGGGGAAATTTCAAGATTGCTGTCTACAATTTAGCTATTCTTGGGCCCTATACTCGGAGCACTCTTAGCAAAATTACTAACTGGCAACACATAACTATTGACCCCACTAATTGACCTGCCCTGTGGCCTAAACTCTACGAGTGTGTTCAGGTGTCCTGCGTGCTACCTCATGCGATGCATCTTACGTATAGTGGGCACCCGAGTGATTTATAGGCCCCCGACACGAATCCAGCACCGGCCTGAGGTCCATGAACTCCGCTCCCTCGCTCCCACAGACTTCACTGAGTCTCTGGTTTATGCCACATGATGGGAACCACTTTACTACTTCTAGGAGGGAATGGATTTCAAGCTCACGTACCGCAACAAGTAAAGGCGTGTATGGCATAAGCTCCCTTCATATTGGCGGATAACTTGACATCCCAAAATTAAATACTCCTACATCCATAAGTAAAGTATAGAGAAAATGAAGGAACGAACAAGAGGGATACAAATATAAGGCGTGAGCATACACAGTATTAGATATGCTGATTATATATTGGTAATTGGGGATTCTGTTAAAGAAATAAATAAAATGTTAAATGTTTAATCCACATAGCTTAAGAAACAGAAATTAAAATTAAATACTAAGAAATAAAATTGATGGTAGTGAATAAAAGCAACATTATAAGAGGCCCTAAATGTATAATAAGAAAGGAGGAAATAGAACTAGAGAAGCAATTTAGGTAGTATGCTCACCGAGGATAACAGATATTGTGTAAGGGTAGTAATAGCAAAAAAAACTATTTATTACTAGAGGAAACTTTTAACAGACAAGAATATGAATATCGAAACTCGAAAAACATTCATTTGAAGAACGCTGCTCTACGAAAGCGAGAGTTGAACCCTCCGGAAACAGGAAAAAGAGCATTTAGAAACATCGGAGATGTGGATTTGGAGGATGCTTAAGATAAGCTGGATAGTGAGAAAAAGTAATAAAGAGGTTTTAAAGGAAATAAATGAAGGGGAACCTTACTTAACACAATGGAAAAAAGGAACATAAAATGTTTGGGACATATCATGAGACATTATAGATCTTTCGTCAATGTGATGGAGGGGAAGGAGCTCGAGAAGAAAGGAAGAGAAAGACCAAGGATACAGTTTCTGAATAGGGTAAAAGAGCTGATGGGGACTGAGAACAATTCATGATATCTGCAGAAAACAGGACCATTTGGTTGCAGTGACAAGGTGAAGCCTTTGGTTAAAGAAGAATTATTCCTATCCTGGATCGGGTGAAGTGTGTCTATGTACGCCAGCATAGGGACCTAACAATAAAGGAACATTTTTAAGCCATGTCGCCAAGGGTTAACTCCCAAGAAAAACGGCCGGGAAGGAAAACCCTGCAACCAAAACACACCATTGTGAGATAAGATAGATCTATTGGCCTTGCCACAGAAAACTCCAAGAGAAACCTAGCTGACTTCCAAAATAACGAGATCACATGGGTTACCCCTTCCGAATCTTTCTGGCAGTTCTACAACCCTTCAGAAAAAGGATGTTCTCCTTACGAACGAAAATGAAAAAGCGCTTCTCTCATCTCGCAACGTACGCATGAAAATTCTCAAAGGGTAGCAGGGTGGGTATGAGAGGGGGAGGTGAGCTGAAAGAAAAGGAGGGAAAGTCACACGTGCAAGGAACATCGACAGCAGCACCCATAACCGCGAGCGAACTCACATACTAATACCGACAGAAGTTGAGAGATGACCGCTTCGCCTATGGAAAGCAAAAACACCGTTAAAGATCAAAGCAAAGGAGTGAATAACGATGAAATCCTATGAAGAGCATGAAATAAAACAAAAAGTATGAACAATCTACGTAGAAAGAGAGAATTACAAATTAAACACATTTTTTAAAATGACAGCCTAATCAAAAAAACATTGGAAAAAAAGGTACTTGGGAAGAATTGTAGAGGAAGCCTAAGAATGGAATACATAAAGTAAATCATGAAGAACGTCAAAGTAAATATTTATGCAAGAATGAAACAGTTGCCAGAGAGGAGAGGGGAATGGAGAGCTGCTGCAAACACATCTTCGAATTAATGACTACTAATGATGTAGTTCGAACCCGATAAATATTTCTCGCGACTCAAACAAATAAGATATCTAATAAAGTTAATCACACATAACCATTGTTTCAGCAAAGAATACACCTAATTAAGCCATCATCAATAATGTTTTCAATTGAGTTAAATTCAAATTCTTGGATATTCCCGTGAAATTTGTATTTAATCATATTTCCCAATTTTTACTGCCCAGTACACGGGATGTTCGTACACAGGCAAGGCAGAAAATTATTCAACCCTTTAAATCATTACACGATCACAGCAATGGACATGTTCTTTCTTGAAAATTATGAATGAATATTATGAATGAATATTCTTTACAAAAGAAATTACGATATCATAAATCCCCATACCGTATGCCTTCAAGGCAGGATAATATAAACCATTTATAGAATTAAAACACCTAGTGGATCTAACGCAGATAAACGAAGATGTCCTCCAGGAACTTCAAATGACGAAAAAATGAGTTCATGACTGATACGATGTTTCCATCTCCAAAGAAAAAATAATACCTGTTCCCAACTGTGGGATGACCTTCATAAGAGAGGATAGGGGAAAAAATGTCTTTCAGTAAGCCCTCGGTTTCTAGAAATAAAATTGTGTCAAAACCCTCGAGTGAGCTGGAGAACGGCCAAGCAATAAACATTTTTCTGCAATCGTCTGAAAAGACAAACATTTTTCTCGAGTTCATCGGAAAAAGTTATTGTGCAGTGAGGGCTGGTCTCTTTACATAACGGGAAAGGGTGATTTTTTTTTTGGGAAAAGGATATTGAGAAGTTACAGTTCAATTCGTGATTTGTTAGGAAGGGGGAGTTTTTGGTTCTTTTCCACAAAAGTTTGCTCATGGACGCAATCAAAGCGTAGAGCTGTCGTTCTCCTGCCGAAACTTTTTAATACCCGGGCGGAATATTCCCAAGGTCTCGTCCCTCATGGCTCTCCCACCTTCATATAAACCCCGATTCAACCGAGCAGACTCAAGAAGCAATAGCACGAATATTAAATTGACGCCCTGTCAACGTAGAAATAAAAGCAGAAGTGGGGAAAGGTCCTAAAATAAGAAAAGAGAGAGAAATATTTGAAGACTGGGTTGAAAACGTTGGGATACTGGGCATGAAAATTGCTCTTATATAGTTTATTCACTCTCTAAAGGAAATATGTTAATTATTAGTTATGGTATCAGGAAGATATCTTGTAAAAGAAAGATACCAGGGCTAAGGAAATGAATTAAACGCTAACTTGTTTTTCACAGTATGGCAAAGTTTAATGACATTTTAGTAACTACAATAGAATTGGGAAAGTTTTATTTACAAAGAAAAAATAACATGCTTCAGTCTAATAAATTGAATCTCAAATATAATATTACGTGGATATTTGAGTACTTCAGTACGATTGAGAGGTTATTAACATTTTCAAAATCTCTAATTGATTTCCACTTTTATGTTTCGCGAAATTTATTATGCTCGTTATTCGAAATAGAACTTAATATCATCGAAATCTACCCTATTTTAAAAATAGTTCAACAATATTTGCACCAAAAGTACCACCAAGGTTTTTTCGAAACGAATGGCATGCTTTTTGAAGTAGGCTAAGCAGCTTCAGTAATTCTTTGTAATGTGCACATATATATATTGGGGAATATTGCTGGAAAACTAAAATGTACAAAGAGGCTACAGAATGGAAAGGGGTAAAAACCCCTTTCAAGCTGATTAAAGTTTCCAAATGATCCTAAGCTGCTATTAAATAAATAATCACTTCGAAGTTTTTGGAATATCACCGGATCACTGATTGAATAGCGCGTGCACCGAATTTATCCGAATAACCTAATCGTTTTAGAGGCCTTACTGCGGTTCAACTCTTTCTCCAAAATGGCTGGAGATAATATGGGACATTTTCAATGCCCTTCGGATTGTTTAGTGGGGAGATGAGCACTCTAGTGCCACCTAGAAATTTAGGCAGTTTATAGTATGTGGATATGCCTTTGTTGACAAAACAAAACCATCTCTAGAGCTGGAAACTACCTTACCAAGCCAAGCAAAAACTCCACTTCGTTTTTCCCCAGACATATAAATCCTTATCATACCTCACGAACAGCCTAAATTTTGGCACATTTATAAACACTGGCTGATTGAAAAGGCGGTATAGGAACACCTAAGACGGTACCAACTTAGAACATATGCACTTTTTCGTGTTAGCATTTCTTGTATTATTTTGGCTCTCAGGCCCTCAATTTTAAAACACATGAAAAACGATCAGAATTTTTTAAATATTGTGGTCAAGTAAAATACCCTGTTACAGTGATCAATTCTTGAGGTCGTACTCACGTTTAACTTACAGGAATAAATATTTGTACTACATGGTTCAAAATCATCAATTACCTGGTGTTCGGCATGCGTCAAATATTAATGCTTACCTATTATATCAACAATGATAATAATCATATCTTAACTTCACAGTTACGTAAATAAGAAAAAAAGACAGACATATTATTGGAACATTTGAAAATGTAATGTAGTTAGTAAATTTTCGAAGTAAGTTTCGCTAGCTGACGCACTGTCTAAATGCCGGTATTTTTAGTAACGCTATCGTCAGTAGTGCCGATTGTAACTACTTGGTCGATACTCCCGGATTAAATAAAATAGTAATGGTACCACCGAATACCGGTTATTTTTTGACCATCCCTAGCTTCTAGCTCTTGCTTCATTTTGGTAAATTTGTCGCATGTCATTTTACTCTCACCTCCCAATTTTATTTTTCCCGGGAATCATCGAATATGAACTCACGGGATAGGGTAGGGTAATGTAAGCAGAAAAATCCTGATGTTCCTCGAACCTATCCAGAAGCCAAATAATTCTTTGTGCTGACTAATAACTTTAGATTCAGACCTGTCTTTAATACTGGTATTTAGGTCTTGGTGTGACCAGTGAATTTAACTATATTTTTCTAAATTAAAGTATCAGTGATGTCCACTGTAAGTGCATTATTAGTCAATCCAACAGTCTAAGGTCTTACAGGCGGGCGGGCTGGACCTTGAAATCTATAACCTTAGATTAAGTGGAAATGCCCATCATCCAATCTGTCCATAAATATTGTTAATCATCTACATATGATTAATTAAAAGTTATGAAATCGCAAGTGACAATTCGGGTGGTGCCAGTCAGCGAATTATATCTTTTTACAATTACTCAATGGAAGAGACTTTCCACAAACATTTCAGAATGGGATATTTGGGCATTTCCCGTTATGTCTATCACAAAATGGCAATTGAAGCCATTTTCCATACACTTAAAAACCATTTAGGTTATAGTAAATGCAGTAGTTTCTGTAAAATCCCCTCACACCAGTTATTGGAGGATTTATTTCTTCCTGTGGTCATGCTCAGATGACAAAATTCTAGGCTGGCTGCCGAGATTCCTGCGTGGATGTCAACAAGGGGGCTGACTAGCAAAGCATAGTGATATATGCAGAAAAATCTCGCAAAAGTTAATGAGGTAGCCAAGTGGACGATTTTGTGATATGGGCTATAGAACGTTCAACATCTTGCAATACGGGAGAGGAAGATTGTGCACTGCGAAGCTCAGAAATCCTTTCAAATTGCTAACAACGCAGGTGCTTGGAGAACTGGGATGATTCACCACTTCCTGCCGTTCCGTTTCAACTCACCTCAAAATGAAATTTCAAAGATAGGATCTATGGTAAAGTGACAGTGATGGGGATTTAATCACTTGCCTCGCATCTATGGGCCTCGTTTCTTTTTCACAAAGTTTTTCGGTTACCCTGTCTCACACTCTCTTGTTATCTTCCTCTCACCCCCTCCGAATTTTCCCTTTACCACCTCCAATTCTACCGCGCCGCCTTGTCGCGCAGGTCTGCGTCAGGCACTTTTGCGAGATACATACATACATATGAGAAGCAACTAGAGGATTTTATGGCGCTTTGACAAAAATAAATGTCTGAAGAAAAAGTCATTGCAATCAACTTCATGGCTACTTGAAATAGGCTTCTCAATTAGAAAATAACCCTATCCTCCTCAAGACTCAATTAAATATGCCTCATAAAATGTCTTCCTATTCTTTTAAGCAACTTCTATCTCCAATTACTGGGAGGGTGACCAACTCTGCTCATCTTTTGACTTAAGGTAGTACCCTGTTTTCCTGGATTCAAAAAATAAAATTAGAGATTATTTCTCACTTGACGAATAATTAAGCAATTTTCAAAATATTCCTCCGGAACCAGTCAAAATGAGAAAAAAGACATCAGATACGGACTGCAGTGGCATGATTTCGCGAAACGAAAACCTTTTCGGTTAACTCAATAAACATTCTCTTTTTAAGTTCCAATAACCCATAAGGGCTTCCGGGAAACGGCAAAAATGGAGACTTAAATCTTTAAATACCCGATTCATGAAAAATATACTAAAAGCAACGTTCACCGAGGTTTGCAGTCTACTCATGAAGAACCAATGGATGGAAAGGAAGCGGAGGCCAACAGGTGACTTTGATAAATAATTAAACACATTTAGTGGGAAGCTGGCGAAAGTGAAGCACGAGCCAAGTAAATGACCTTTTTTTCCCTACCATAAACTCCGCCCACAATCTAACCCAAAGCGTGCATACTGAATGATTCCTTCCCTTTAAAGAGCAGATGTAGCAGAAAAGAAGGTTAAAATGGGTCGATTGGGTTTATGATTGCCCTCCCTTATTTGGAAAAGATACAAGGACTGGTGTAAAATCTAGGTGGAATGGAAGTTGAGGTAGGAAAATACACTATCATAAGGGACGAGCGGGAATAGGAAGATTGGATGGGGATGAGTTCCGTGGAAAAAAAATCCGAGATAAGAAGAGGGAGACAAGAAGAATGGGATTTTTTGATTGAAGAACGAAATATCTTTTCTTATTTATGATGAAGAGGCCTAAGGGTTGGCGAGCAACAAAGAAAACAATGAATGGCATATTATACTTAAAGATAAACATTAAGGCAACATTTATGAAGATTAAGAAGACAAATTTAATGACAATCAATGCATGACATTTTGAATTAGCAAAAAAAGAATCTTTGAAGGTTGATTCAAAAACACTCCGTACAAATACTTTAAATGTTACAAATTCTCACTTATAAAAATGTACCCATGGGAACTGATAACCAAGGACCCATTATTATGAATATAATCGTATATCGACTTTCATTTCGCAGAATTACTAGTCCATATTTCGGAAAATGTGAGAGTTTAGTGTAGGTATTTGAATGACAATGTATGCTCAACATCACCAATACTCTGTTGGGCGATGTAGGTATTCCATTCCAGTTACCTTGTTCCCCTAAACTATTCTTGCGTTAAAAGAAGAGCTTTACTAAAATCTACACCACAATATGTCCAAACTTACAAACATACGCTTCAATATAAGCACAAGGAAACAAAAACAAGCGACCATTAATGAGAAAAACCTATTTTGTTCCATCATAAAAATGCCTTACAAATACGAAAGATCCTAGTTGCTTTCGCTTGCATTTAGTTCATTTTTGGCTTTGCGCATGGTATATCGGTCTCATACAAGAAGGTTAGAAGTATATAACCCTTCTTTTTGTATCCAGTCAAATATACTCCGCCTATGATGCTCTGTAATTGTATCAGAATAATATTTTCTTTTATAAAATTCCGAGCATACATGTGAAGAGAGTAAAATTAGAAGTGAGGTAATGTGAGATATTCAGATATATAACCATATTTTTCGGACGTCTGGTAATGAACACTTCAATATTGTCTTTTTGATAAAGACTGTAAAGTAGTCACACATCATTTAAATATTTCATATTTTAACAAATACAACTATAGGTAAGTAAGAAATTAATTCTCGAGAGTGGATTTGAATGAAGCATTTTAAATGCTAGAGAATTTGATTGGCAGCCCAAGGAATTCCTGTTCAATTGATGCCTTGAATATTACCATTCTGCGATTGAGTCGTACATTTCAGCTGACATGCTTAGGCATGAGCTTGTTACTTCAACGATAAAGTTATACCTCCAGATTGGGATGCTTTATCGGTCGCGTGCATGACTTAAATTTAATGGGGAAGATAACAACTTGAAATATCGTCCCGCGCGATATAATGCACACAAAATACCATGTGACGCAATGTAAAGCGAATTTAATGATAGTGAAATGGATAAATACTCTCTGCTAGAGAAAGTCCCTCTTTTGGTGCTTGCGCTGACTAAGAGGGCTTATATATTGGCGCAGTTGACTACCTCCAACTCCATTTGAAATATTTTCCTCAAAAATAAGAAATTTTTATAACAATAACTCTACGTAATACTGAAGGAGATAATGAATGTAAATGTGGGCTGTACATGTATATGGAATACTCCCACAAAAATTCAAGGCCTGTTTTGTCATTCACATTTAACTTATACCGTTTGTAAAATGTCACAAACAGTATGAGGCAAACTATATCTTATTTTTATTTCATTCGGAACAAATGCCCAACATATTTTTTGAAACTCATTTATAACGCTCTAGTTAATGCCAAACTAAGCTACGGTGTATTCTGTTGGGGTGGAACTTATAAAAATTCTATAAGATCCGTTTTTGTTCTGCAAAAAAGAATTGTCAAGAGTTATCCTAAAAAAAGCCGCCTAGAAAGTTCCTTTCCTTTATTCTGTAGTATAGGTTTGGTCCCTTTAAGACATCTTTTCATTTATAAAGTTTTACGTCGATTTTTTATTAGAAGTGGAAATATTGGGTTATTATTGTTCAACCACCCTTCCTCCAACCTACGAAGAGCCCGTATTTCTTTACCAAAACCCAACCTTACGCTATATAAACGATGTTACTTGTTCATAGGCCCAAAAGTGTATAATGCATTAGCGGATTCATGTCTGATATCGAAAAATCATAACTCAATTATGAAAAATATAGTCTTGGTTGTTTGCAAGACGAAGTATGGAGGATATATTCCTTTGATGTAATGCCATGTAATATATTTATGTACTATAAATTCAAATGCTGTGTCTAAAAACGTTTCTATGTGCGCATGACCTTTTTGTAAATGATGGTAGCCATAAAACAGGTTGTCCTTCATGGCTACCTAAAGTTACTCCAGTATGTATGTAATTAAGTTCCTATAATGTACAATTTTGTTGGAGTAATAAAACAATTTATTATTATTATTAAAATTAAAAGGTAGCAAAATTTATAATTTATGGAGATAAAAGTTATATTAACACATGAATGTTTCATTTTTAATATCTTTGTTTTGATGAGGGACTTCATCAAAAGGAAATAATCGTTTTTGTATGTTAGCTAGATAATTATAATAGGTGTGTGGTTCTAGAAATAGCTCCCAAATATATCATTCATATCACGGCAGCCTTAATGTACATTTTCCATAGTGAATGACGGTCTTCAATGCCGGTAGTAGTCCGTTCCTGACTGACCGACGCACAGTGGGCCACAATCCAAAAAAGCTGGCCAAAAGTCGAAAAATGAAGTTCGCGCAAACCAACCAAAAACCGAGTATTTATATTATTAAGCATTTACTCTTTGAGATAGAGTACTATACAAAGCATGGAATACGCCATGAAAATATTTACAGCTGGTCAAAGTAGAGTATGTCAGGGTGATTTTGGCGACCGAAATTTTTCCGTGGAAAATAGCTAGATGTAAAGCTCTATTAAAGAGTCGTTATTTATAATGTTGGTTTTAAAGTATTTTGATCAACAAAATTGATCGTAATTGCATGAATGGAGATAATGTTTGTTCCGTTTTATTTGATTTTTAGTATTTTTATGATTTTTCAAATATTGTGCTGTTTCTTCATTAAATTTTATGTTTAACGTTAATTAACGTTTTTATCGAAATCAGGCTACACGGAGTTATTTGCACTCTGTGGTTGAGAAAAACACATAGAACAATATTCAGAAGGAATTTTTGCGATAACTTGCGATTGCGATTCTAATTTTAACTACCATTTTTATTTAAAACCACCCCGGCCACTCGGGCCACAGTAGCGGCCACTAAAGGGGTCTAAGCGAGGAAAGTATACAATTTCCGAGCATAAATACGATGGAATGCCAGTTCAATGACATTGGTAATTTGAATAGATATTTTATGAATAACTTTTCATATTGATTTATTCACATTGTACTTAAATGGCTAAATTCAACGTAAATCTGGTCGCAAATTGCAACTTCTCGCAACGTTGGCAACTGGCGATGAGGAGATCGTTGGGACGTTTCTCAGCAGAGTTACGGGATAAAATATCTTTGAAAGGATTTTCCATGAATTGTGGAATTCCCTCAGGCATGTTGAGCAGACTGAGGTCGAGGGATTTAGGGGAAGGCTCGTCGTCATGCACGTGCAGCGGCATGCGCCCGCTCCACGTTGAGGACTTGCGTCCCTCCGTGCTTGCTATGGCCCCACAATGCTGGTTTTACAACTTTGCCAATAATGACTCTTTTCTACTTCCCCTAATCCATTGGTAACTATCTCAAGTTATGCTTTTTACACCTTTTTTGCTTCTTTTTGCCGACCATTGTTCCACCAAACGGAATCGTTAGTTAGTTTCCTTAGGGGTTTCGAAAGATGAACCCACTCGCTCATCTTCATCTGTTCTATGCTTACAAAAAATCTCATTTTTATGCATGAAATACATTATGTATATTTAAGAGTTACATCTTTATAAACCCAATTTAGAACCTCGGTTGGTGTTGGAATACAATACTCCAAATACCTGAACGCCTAGATCATTAAATGTCGTGATAAAGGAAATGAAAACTTTCCGAGTTCTTTAGAAAGGGACACCGTGCCTTCATCATCACTAGCAACTCATCCCATGCTCTTTGTTACCGTAGGCTGATTATGCTTAGCCTTTCCTCCAGCACATTTCGTCTTTCATCCTCATCCTCATCAGCAATCCCCTCCCCGTCCAAATCTTTCCTCGTGCAGATCTTCTGTGGTCTATGTCCCATTTTTGCCTCAACTTACATCCTTATAGCTGTTACCCGCATGTGTGATTTTCTTTTAGCCTAATTTAGGTGCATCTCTCAGATGCTTAAATTTTTAATTTTTTCCATTTGATTGCAACTATAATTTTTGAAAATAATAATTGTTGTTCAATTCTAATTCAAATTCATTCCAGGCATTGTTTTTGTTTGCGACGACCAACCTAGTATGAATGGTGATGCCAATCTCATAGCTGTCAATTATTCACTTAAGGTCATCAACTAATATAACCGCCATTTATCACTCTTTAAGTAAACTATCTCTCATGCCATGTCAATATAGAAAGTCACTTCGTGATTTTCAGCTTCAGTTTTTTTAGTTCTATGCATTCTCTGAATTCCAGTAAAACATTTTAATTTTCCGAATGCTAAGTTTTTCAGGCAATTTTTGATAAATTATTTTTTATGTATAAAGTATATACCAATTACGTCCAAATAAATATAACAAGACAATAAAATATAAACTTTCTAATAACCTGTGGTGAATGAATGTAGTGAAAAGGACCTATAGTTCCACCAGATTGGGATTCTTGTGCTTATGCTATCACGCGAGTCTTTCACCCCACCGACACTAACTTTTTCATGATATTATTTTAAATTGTAATACCATTTTAACTATCCCCTTTTCGATATTGGAATTCAGATAATAAAATGTTCTAAGAATAGTGAAAGGAAAGGCAAAGGCAGCATTTGGGATATGTCAAGGATTAAATGTTTGTCTGAAATAGCAAAATTCACAGTATAAGAAAGTGAAGTCTTACCTAGTCTATGTATGCGAATGGGAAACAAGAGGGTCATTATTCGTAGTGGTTGGTCTCTTCTTTTAGGTGATTGTTCCCTGTTTATGTAATAATAATTCCCTGTGGATGATACGACGGGATTGAACACTGCCAGCAATTGGGAATAGCTAGTAGAAGTTTGCACCTCTGATTTTATTTTGCCAAGATGATCGCTGACACCTTAGTTGCTCAGCGCCATCTGCCAACCCTTCCGTGCCCACCTAATCTCTCTCTCTCACTCAATCTCTCTCATAATGCATTAACTCTTTTCAGTTTCGGCCCGGTGCAGGATTGAGATGAAACCCTTTGTAGAACAGTGAGCAATGTGAAAGGAAGATGAAGATGGGTGTTGGACGGTAATTAGAACGTGAAAAAGTTTCTTGTGCGAATGAGATGGGATATAATGAATGAGGGAAACAGAGAGTAATAGTTCATCTTAGGAACAGGTGAAGATAAAAATATTTCATGAGGGGCCAGAAGTGGGAGTAAGGACTTCAAGGTGTGTTTGGAGAAGATTTAACTTTTCCTGACGATATATTCAGACTTGGTCACTCGCGTTATATACATCCGCAGCCGCCCTCTCAATTTGTCCTCTCGAAAGAGGAATGGAGGCTCGAGGATAGCTGAACTTCGCTAACGACCTACTCGGATGTTTATTTTCACCCTTGAATTTTTATTTCCGCTTATCTCTCTCCCTCTCTCTTCACAGCTTGGTGAACCGGTCCCTTGCTCCTCTTTCTTCCATTCTGACTCCTTCCATTTTCGTCACCGCTTTCCTCAAAACTTTGCTCTATGCATTATAACAAGTGGAGAGCACCTGAATGATTTCAGATGGTCTTATCTTATTCTTTCTACTTCTCTTACGGAAAAATATTAGGTACCTACATTATTTATCCAACATTTATCAAAACGTTTTCGAAATTATACATTTCTTCTTAAGTTTTATAATATTTGTTAACTCAGCCTCATGGTACGCATTGTTGTTATTAACAATCAGCTCGTTACTGGATTTCGTAATTGTTGATAATATGTAAAAAATTATAAAATATTGGCAATTTCCTGTCAGTTTTTTTGTCAGAGCATGATTTAGTCTACGTTAAGGTTTCATTTAACCATATGATACATAAACCATCGGAAATTATTTTCCGTGACTTGAGTAATTTTGACTTGTGGAAATTCGAAAGTAAATGGAAAGCTCTTCCTTGGGGAGAGTTCTTTCGAACGCATGATATTGACGAGAAAGTCACCATATTCAACTTTTTCTCAAAAAATCTCCTTGAGGTACATGTACCCCTCCAAAAACGAAAGAAAAGGCGTAAGCCTGCCCCGTGGATAACAGCAGATATAAGACGACTAATGTTGGACAGAGATCGCGTCCGTCGGCACCTTTTGCAGTGAAGCAGCTTACAGTGTTGTACGAAATACATAAAAGCTTGAGGAACACGGTACCACAAGCTATCCAAACTTGTAAAACTAAATATTACTATAACTGGTTCAAAAATAAATGGAATGCCGGTGAAATCTGGCGTGTAATAAAGCGCCTTAGTTTGGATAATTCAAGAAAAGAACCTGAAAAAATTAATATCCCCCTAGATGAATTAAACGCCTTTTTTAGCGCGTCTTGCAAACCCGACTCCAATTTAAATATAACAAATTTGTCTGAATCCCGCCCAGACCTTTGCAGCAACAATCTTTATCCTTCAAATTACACCCCTGACCTTCTGAAGAGATATTTTTCGATGACGAAATCTCATGCAGTGGGTGTGAATGGCTTAAACATGAAAGCCTTAGAACCAATTTTTCCGCCAATTATGCCTATGCTTCTAAATATTTATAGCTGCTAAATATACTACTTCAATTTCCCTAAAATCTGGAAGTATGCTCATGTACGGCCCATTAACAAAGTAACTAACCCAGAAAGCCCCTCTCATTATCGTTCAATATCAATTCTCTGTACATTATCCAAACCGATGGAGCGTTTCATATTCAATATTATTATGGAACACCTAGCCAGCAATGAATTGCTTGATACGTACCAATCTGGGTTTCGGAAAAAATATAGCACACAATCTGCTTTAATAAGGGTAACCGATGACATTCACGGGTCAATCGATAGTAAAATCAACAATCAATTTGAGTATAGTTTACAGAGAGAGCAGCGGTTTGGTACGAGCTCAGAATAGTTGATTACACACCAAGTCGGTGAAATTTGCCGCGAAAAAATCATTTGGCTGAACCAAATTAAAACCCAGATCTCCCAATTGCATGCAAGGTGTGTTATCCAGTAATCCCACCAAGCCACAATTCATGTTGAATTTCAGTGGGTTCGAATATCGTTTAAGTCAAATGATTTTTCCATGGAAAATGTTACCCCATCGGTGAACCAACATCATAACACCGGTGCGCTTGATAGCGTAATAACTTATTCGTGAAGTCCAAATTATTGCAAAATTGTCAAACAATTAATATTTTAGGTCTTAATTTACTTACTGTATTTTGGACTCCGTTTTCTCTCAGCAGTCCGAGTGTTGACTTCCACTGCCAGCCTCACACCTGGTTGTCAAGCGCACGAAAGAAACACCGAGTAGGGTACTGCAAATCCGATGATCCAGCTTTCTCGATTCTGCTTTATGAAGGATATTCTCCATTCAGTTTTTAAGGCAGCTGAACGCATAGTACGTAGACACTTAGTCAAAATATTCCATTCTCAAACCCACTACCACACGTTTATAAAGAGAACACCACAAAACGAGGGTTTTTTACTCTGATGTCGATCATATAACTTTGCATCGTAACGTGGTCCTATTTCAGCCGTGACAATTATCAAGCTCCCTTCCTTCTCCAAGATGGTCATGGCTGGTCTCCAAGATGGTCGCTAGTCATGGCTGGCCGAAAGAAAGAGTCACTCGACCATGGTTTGGATCTTATGCGAAGCTCGGGCGATGAATAATCACTGATAGAAAATGACAGCGAAAGTCTGCGCGCTTAAAACTTCCAACGGTTCAGGGAAAGAGACGTATGTGACGGAGTTGTGGAGGGACCTGCCGGGTAGTGGGGATGAGGCAGGCGGGAGTCACGAGGCATTGCGTGTGGGGCTCTCAGGCGCGGTCGTTGGTCAAAACGGCCATCCCCCAGGCCCCCGATTCTCAAGGTTTTACTCTCGCCAATGAACCATAACAAAGACATACGCGAAACGTGTTATCGCTCGGAGGCATCTGCTTATATGCATTCTGTTGTCCACCTGAGCTCAATAAAGGAACTACTCGAGACTAGCATACTCTATATATGTTGGAGGGAAATAAACAGGAGTGATGCATTATTGAACGGGTAGTTATTACAATGGTAGTGAATTCTGGTGGCAGTCACCGTTGGAAGTGTCACGGCAGGGAGGTGATAGTGCGACAGGGAAGGGTAGGTAAATAAGTGGTGATTGTTGAAAAAGGCGATAAAATCACTTTGTTTGTTTTATCTCATCAATCGTGATTTATAGACTTTAATGATGGAATTTCAAATTTGTTGCATAAATAAATCTATTCATCGTTGAATTATTGTTATTTTCATTTGACGTACTTTGACGGCTACGGTCATTATTCACATACTATCTGCCACGTGCTGAATAGAACAACAGCACTTGGACGAATATGAGGATCAATCTTCAAAATTAGAGCCGAGCCGAACGATGGTTAACTTCGGTGATTGATCGGAAACCGTGTTTCCATCTTGGTTTGCTCTTGCCCTCCATATATCACTGTCATAAATAAATTTTATCATGTAATGGAGTCATAAAGATATATATTCTACCTTTTGCCTTTAATTATTTTCTATTATTTTTATCACACCCCCTAAATGTTTCGTCAGTAGGCACGATCAGTTATATTTTATTAAAGTTTTATTTCTCAGCATGCGAAAACAGGAGTTATTTTATATTTTTTGTCTCTCGGGCATAGTGTCGTAGCTCCTTATTCACCAAGCAATTGCAAACAGAACATTTTGTAAAAAATATTTTACAGTTACAAATTTAACGCCAAATAGCTTGTGGGGCTCTCAGTCGAGGTCGTTGCTCAAAATGGCCATTCCCCTGGCCCCCGATTCTCAAGGTTTTACAATCGCCAAAGAACCATAACAAAGAGACACGTAAAACGTGCTACTGCTCGGAGTCATCTGCTAATATGCATTCTGTTGCACTGTTCTGAAGATGAATCTATCCTAGTCATACTTACTTTCACTGTTGTAATGGAACTTAACATTGTTGTAATGAGAGAACAACAAATATTTTTTCCCCGGAAACGTAGTTTCTAGGTAGAAATGAATTGTTTAAGTAGTAGGTAGTGTAAATTATCTAGATCCTTAAGTCCGTCCAAATATAAAAGTTTCAATCTAAAAAGTTAAGTGTAAGTAATTTAAAAAATCAACAGAAGAAACATTTGCTACAAACTCAATGTATTTCTAATGTGAGTATATTTTAAAAACTACAGGTTAAAAACAAAACCATAAAATTTGATCTTTTTAGCCGTTCCCTCCATTCCATCACTCTTCCACCGGTGACCGCAGCCATGCTTCAATACTACTGTAATAATCATGCGTTGAACATTATACCTCCTACTTTGTTATTATTTCTCTATAACATTTAGAGAGTTTTCTTTAGTTTTTTTGCAAAGTCAGTCTAAAAAATATGTGGAAAGAATTTTATCAATTTTCTCGATGCAAATCTCGAGTAAATTTTCCCTTAATCGAGGCGGACAAAAGAATGCTGATATACATCAGTCCTAATAGCCGTTGAGTATGACTCAATGAATATGAAATATTTCCCGGCTCGGCATCGTGTAATGTATTGTTATAAACAACAACTTAGTGGAAAAAAACGAATTTGCATTTTGATACATAAATATTACGACAAATATTACAAATTGAGCTGGTGCTATAATAATCATGGGTATCAAGTGAATAATCAAGGAAGAATAATTATTTTTACGAATTTACAATATGATAAAATGTATTTTAGAAAATAATATATTTTCATGAATATGTTTTAAACTTTAAATTCTACCGTCCTTTTTCAAAAACAATAAGCAAATCGCAATTGCTAAAATATAACACACTATTTATGATGTGTTGCCTTTTTCAACATTTCTCCGCTTATTTACCTGCTATTTCCTCTTGTGCTTTCCCCCTTACGTCTAACCTCTGCCAGTGGTGACTGCCACAAGGATACACTACCACAGCAATAACTACCCGTTCAACAATACACCATTCCTATTTCGTAATTATTTCTATCCTATATATATATATGTAGAGTTGATGTTAAATAATATTCCGTGAAGGTCTTAAAATTATGTGGCCGAAATTTTTCTGATTTCCGATGCATGTCTCGAATATTTGTTTTCTCGAGTTTGGGCGGATAATAGAATGCAGATAAGCAGCCGCCTTCTTGCGATAGTGCGTTTCTTCGTTATGGTTCTCTGCCAAGAGTTAAGCCTTCGGGAATCGGGGGCGGGGAAAATGGCCTTTTGACCGACAACAGCACCTAAGTGCCTCGCAGGCAATGCCTCGTGACTCCTGTCTGTCGCATTCCCACCACCCGGAAGATCACTCCGCACGCTTCGTACCTCAGTATTATCACGTTCGACTCTTGCCCTCAATCGTTGTAAGTTTTAGGCGCTCAGAAGTTCGCTGTAACTTTTTAGCAGTGATTCTTCAGCGCCTGGCTCATAAGATCCAACCCATGGTCGAGTGACTCTCTTTCGGTCAGCCATGACTAGGATCTCGCAGAAGGAAGGGAGCTCGTTAATTATTTAATCTGAAATAGGGACCACGTTACGAATCAAAGGTTTATGATTTACATAAGAGTGAAAAACGCACGTTTTTTCGTGTTCTCTTCATTTGCGTGTGGTAGTGAGTAAGCGATTGGAATATTTTGACTAAATGTCCGCGTGCTATGTGTCCAGCTGCTTGCTGCATCCAGAATGAATGGACAATGTCCTTCCTACATTAGCTTTGAGCGAACCTGATCGTCACATTTGCTGTTCCCTACTTGCTGTTTTTTTGTGCGCCCAACAGCCAGGTACGAGACAAGCAGTGGAAGTCATTGCACGGATTCCTGGGTGTAAATGGGTCTACAACACCGTAAGTGCATTAAGAACTACGTTATTCTCAGCTCACATTAAATCCCTTCTCCTTTAGTAATATTCCTCAAGCCTGCCCTTCGAGATTCTACTTATATAGCTCTTTGTCATTAACGTTTTTATTTATTTTTACTGATACATTTATTTTGAAGTGATTTTTTGCTACTCTTAGCGGAAAGATGATGCTAAGTTGTCAACTGATGAAGTAAGGGGACGAACATTTTAAGATATTGATGAGGAAGAATGACTTTATCCCGCTTATAGCTGTTAATCACTTTCACTATAAATTTCTCTTTAAGCGTCTTCGATTCTCAGCGCAGAATGTAGGCTTCGACATTACCTATGAATTTGAAGTTTCACAGCTAAAACAACTATTGTCAAATTTAAAATGGATATGGGATAATTATATAACGTTCTGCTGTTCAACTTAACCTCCACAAATACGGACGATCAATCTGTCAATTTGTACTTACTTCTTTAGCTCCGTTGCTAGTACGACCTCAAAAGGTCTTTGGCGTGGTATCAGAGGACAGCTGGTGGAGAGAGACGCTAGGAATGACGAATAAAAAGAGTAATTGAGATGTAGAAGACGAAGGAAGAGCAGATATGAGGTGAGGGAAAGTAAACAGGGTTGATGCTGTTGATATGCGTCTTCTAGGATAATTGAAAGTGCACTGTCATCGCTCCGGCTATGTAAACATGTCCATAAACATCAAACTTGCATGAGACCTAAAGAAGAAAGATTTGCGTTATTTGTTTTCTAATGGGAATGAGAGGAGGGAGTGTGAGGATTGGATTGGTCGGAGCAGGGGTGGCACTGAGACTGAATTTCTGCCAGGGCTTGTGAGAAGGGAAGGAAACAGGTCCACTGTAGGGAGGATCTCTCTGGTGTATAGGAATACGGTGGACGACGGAGTTGGTGTGGTGGGCTTAGGGAGGGTTCTACGTCTGAAGGCCTTGCTGTGGTTTCACCTCACTAAGTTCTGACCTATGTCCTAAATCAATCTTACGCCTCTTTGTCTCTATTTTCCTCTTCCCCCTTACAGACACCTCCTTGCCCCTCATTTCAATTCCTAATAATATGCGTTGAGTATTGTATCATTTCCTATTACTTACGAAGGAGATCGATCACCTCATTACCGAATGGATAATTATTTCCATTTTGTTCACTTTTGACTCGTTTTAAGGACAAATTTATCACCTGCCATCTCATGATTTACTTTTTAAAAATATATTCTCACTGTTGCGTCATTAAGGACATTCAAACTCATTTAGTTTTTGTCTATTTTTTCTTATGACTCCGTGAAATTTAAATTGTTACGAAGTTGCACAAAATAAGTAGGGTAAGTATATTTCCAGTGATTTTATTTTTGGTTGTTTGAATTGAAATGAATTCACGGAGGATATTCGGAGCTAAGTAAAAAGATATTGCCTGCAGTACTCATTTTTGTTTCCATTTATAATGCGGGGTGGAAAATAGTAAGGGATCTAAGATGTTTTCGTTTATAATTAATTGATAAGGGCCAGTCTATTAAAGGTCTCAAAATTAAATGACACCATTTATGAATGGGACGGCCAATGCATAATATTATTTCGGACGTGATAACATGATAGTTCAATTCATGCCTGCAAGATTGGCTACCCAAGATAATGATTTAGATCGAAACCTGAATAATATTAGGGTTAGTAGTTGTTTTACCTAAGCCTTAGCAGTTTAGTTTGTATGTTCCTGCCAGCCTCTGAGAACTAGAACCTAGAAAAAAATCTTTAAAAAGTGAAAACTTTATTTTGAGCTATATGTTCAAAATAATATTAGTAGCAAAAACACAGAAATTTTAAAGAAAAAACCATAACCATGGAAGCTTGATTTTACTAATGAAGGTTGCCAGAAAAATGTGTTTTATGATGTTTACATTTTTAATATATTTCGAATAAGGAACAATGCCAATTTTCCAATACAATATATGACGCTTTTTAATCTCGCTTATAAGAATTATTTCTTGTATTTGATTTTGATAAAGTATTAAAAATGACTAGATTTTTTAGGAGAATTTAAATAATACTTATACAAGATACTTGCATAAATTAAAATCAAATTCTTGTTATGAAGGATAGTGAGATTCTTACAAGAGGAATTCCTATGTGCTGGTGAGATACAGTTTTGTTCTAATAAAAAGCTATTTTAATTATTTCATCTGTAGTTTTTTTATTTTTGTATATGGCGATCATTTTTAAGCGTGGCGATGATTAATAAACGTGTCGATGATATTTTACTGTAATCGGGTGAAAATTTGCACGATTATGTGGAAAGTACTTCTATTTTTTCTCGATATCAGAGTTGAATCACGTAATTTTGACGAATAGCTTGAGTGAAACACTTTTTATCCCCAATTTCACCTTATTTTCTCATAATCATACCTAGTGGCCCAACTGATTCCATTCCTCATTTCTTTTAGGCATCCCTTTCCTTTTTTCTGCTTTTTCTCAGCAGAAAGATTCTTCAGTCCATCACTATATGTTACTATGCTTGCCTCTGTTATAAAGTTATAGTAACTGTCTATTTTTCATATAACGATGTAAAACCTGACACCGCATTTGTACTAAAAGAAGCTCAAGCTGGATTTAAGCCATCCCCACAAATGTTTCCATTGTTAAAGAAGGAAGTATTATTTGAAAAAATAATGGAAATGCTCAATAGAGAATTAATTTCATTTTATAAAATAAAGTCTTCCGACAGCTTATTAAAATGTTTAAGGCAGTAGAACCATTGTAGAGTAATTTATTAGAGAGGTGCTACCATCAGTTAACATTTCTTTAATTATACTCCGAGGCTGACAGTGAGGAAATACATGATTTATGATGGTATTATTTCGAGAAAACTGTTGCACTGTATTCAGTAGAAGTTAAAATAATACAAATATATTTTCATTCATATTTATTTCACTCTTTAATTTAGTGCACAGCCCCCAATTACTTCCACCATATTTAAAGTTCATTCAATGCTGAGCAAAGTGGTTTACGAGTGGTCGATACAGATAGAAAATAAGTTTTCATAGTAGTATTCCATTGAATTAGTTCTTTAATACATTTCGCCGAATATAACTTGTTTGAATGACAGAATATTAAATTTATAGAACAACAGTTATTTATACAACAACAGTATATGAAGTCTGGAAGCGGTAATATTCCAGATAAGTAAATCATTTTCTCACCAATATGGGAGATTATTACCTATGGGCAATATCTACAGCTTAGCAATGTTCATTCAACGGCAAGTGTTTACGGAGGAAGTTTAGTCTTCTGTTAAAAATAGCATTAAAGCATAGCGAATTTCATTACCAGCCCTAATTACTTAATAATCCGCGTTTTTCAATGTTACTATTAGGAATAAGTCGAAGAATGGACAAATTTAAGAGCACCAATAGTTTGAAATTAGTAGACTACTATTCACTCATAATAATGCTTAATCGCATAAAGCAGCAGAAAATCATGTAATTATTTTCTCAACTTCTCCCTACACCTCCCTTCCTCCCACTTGAGTAATCGCAATAGCTGCAATCTCGAAGCGTCGAAGCCCGTTCCCCCCTCTACCAGCGATCACCAAAGAATAATCATAGCGGGTAAAAAGAGTGCGGGGCATTATAAGGGTCTCATTCCCATTCAACTCGCACTATGCAGTGCACAAACCATATTCCCTCTCTTCGGGTGCATGTTTACTCCTTCCTTTCTCTCCGCTCCAAGCTCCACCTCTTTTGCCTTTCTTGTGTCTTTTTTCAAATGCTCTACCAACATGCAAAATGTTATCAAGTCGAGTTGACTTATTTCAACCTCGGTCCGAGTCGTGGCGTAGGCAGAACTTCCTATATTTACTTTTCCTTTTGACTCTACACCTATCTACCTTTCTCTTCTGCCTTTATTGCACTTTCCAACCCCTTCCTCTTCTTATTCCTCTCTCATCATCTCTCTGTCCCAGAAAGTACACCACATATTTCTCTCTCTCCCACTCCTCGTCCCGCTGTCTTCCATTGTGGACCCCTGGCTTCGCCGATTAACCCTTTTACCCTGGGGCCTTATTATCACTCTGTCACCCGCAAGACTCCATCTCTCCTTCAATATTCTTTCCTCCCTTCTCCATTTCCTTTCCCCTCTCAATCACGCGGATGAGTATAATGGAGGCTTTTGATAAATAAAATCCGTCCTCGGATCTTCCTCATCAATCCAATCGAACTTTGGGGTCTCGATTACTCCCAAAATCAATATGTCAATCTCACTTCCTCCCTGAACCCACATGCAATTCAACCCATTTACATCCCTTTTCCTCACCACACCGTGAATTCTCTTCGATTTCTACGTCCTCTGCTATCACAAAACTTGTTCACCTTTATCCCTTTCCTATTCCCGGTGTAGAACGACCGTCGCGGACACGTTCCACTTGGACACGTTGCGGTCGTCGTTTGACTGCGCAGTGATACGTTTTGTATTGCCAAGGTGGTCACTATCGCATAGAACTATTAAATAATGACCCTCGTTACACTTTAAGGCTTTAATCTAGTAGTAATTTGATGTCAGATTTCATTATTATACCACCCTATACCTTCTATTCCTAGTAATAAATAACTCTTGATATTTAAACTTGGATATGGGTAACTTTCATAACTTTTCTGTAAAATTCAGAAAACAATGCCATGGCAATGAATTTAACTGGGAGTAAATCCATGATGGTAATATTGGCGCTCGATTAAAAACTTATCATGATGATAGAAAGTTAGTATCGTGCTTATTACATAATCCGGTCAGCTGTGGGTTCGTTAAAAGAGTTTTGCAAGAGAGGACTAGATAGTCCTTATGTTGCTCGAATAATGCCACCATTACTTTTATTTTGTTACTTTTGTACCCCCGAGTACCCGGAAAGTATCAGTTTTCATTGCCGTCATAATGGCAAGATACTCGGTAGGGCTTGGGCAGTTTTTGCAGCCATCTCCGACGCTTATCCGATAGGTGGCTACGCAGCTTTGGGATCATGCGAACGCAGCAGATGGAGTAACCCCAGGATGACGGACTTCAGCATGCGTGCCAATAGCGATTCCGCCTGTGTAGTCACCATTATTATTATTTTCACCATGAAAGTCTTCTGAGTTTTAATGCAGTTAGATATAGGAATCGATATCAGCAAAGCTTTCGTCCAGATATAATTGGAAGCTTTAGAACATTGGGTGTCCTCTCTCTGCAGAAGATTACGGTTTTGCATTCGACACCTGTGCATTGTTTTGGGAAATAGCTGACGCGCGGTCATTTGGCTTTAATAATAAGGGCTCATTGAAAGCAACTTCAGTGCTCCCGCTTTTCCATGTTTTACGGGTATACCGAAGGTTATTCCAGTTTTAATTTGGCCTTCGGCACATCAGACTGGTCCTAAATGACCGATGGAGCGATAAGCGTGTAACTGTCGCACTCCGAGTGAGGGAAATATGTACTTCCTCATCTGAATGCTTTTGGGGCAGGAAATTTCCATTTTTCGATAAGCCAATAACACTCACGCATTTATCCATCACGTAGTGGCTGTCCATAGGAAAAAGGAGGACAGAGGTAGAGAAACAGCCTTCAGATCAGCATTAAGTATTGGGTGTAGTAATCTCGGCAGTCACTATGAATCTTACCGCCGTCTGGGATTAGTGAGAGTTTTATTGGTAATATATTCATAGTAGGTACACATTAAAGAAATTAATAAATATGCTTGTAAATGTATAATAATTATTAAAGGACAATATACCTGCGTGCGTGCTAATGGAGCTGGCACCACATATCGCACCGTTTAATCATATTAATTAGTTATTTTCGAAGAGAAAGTACCACAAGACTAAAATAGCTAATGTCATTCCAATTTTAAAAAATAAACAAACTAATGATAACTCAACGGATGATATGATTAAGCCAGATAAGTAATCCAGGCGCTATTATTTTATTTGGAATATTTGGCATTCCTCAGAAGTCCAATAATCAGACGCATAAAGAAATAATCTCGGTGAAATAATATTTTACGTTCAGATAATGGAATTTGTGATGAAACTTTGTCTTAAATGATTAATCTCCCTTTATAAGTAGGTATCCAGATATCTCTATTAGGTCTCTTGCAGGCGAGGGGCTCGGTCGGGTTCTCCGTTACTCGAGCGGATGCGGAAGGGAGGCCGCCGCGGCCCTTCTCGAGGAGTGCATGTTCAGTATATTCACTCACACGCCGATCCACTTACAAGCTGTCCATCAAATGACTGGACAAGCGTCCATCGCACGCCCTGTCATCGACGCCGGTCCAACGGTGCCGCTCCGTCCTGCTAGCCTTCGGGCCCATCTGCGCGTACTGAGGGTGGAGGACGCGGAGACAATGAGTAGGGTACGCGGGTCAAGTGAAACTGGCTGGCGAACGGAGAGGGGATAGTTTGGGTGCTGGAGCGGACGGTGTTCAATCCGGTGTCGAATGGATGAAGAGGAGAGGGATAGATTCTTGATATAAAAAGGGTTTTTGCCAGAGAATAAAAATGATGCATGAAATGAAGAGGGAGCGAATTTTAGCCGTAAACATACATTGCAGCACAACATTTTGCAGCTAAAAATATTCCCTGCATATCATTTGACGTGATACCTTGACGCATATCGAATAACATCAGACAATTTAACTTCCAATGATATCGCCTAATGCAAGATATAGAATATGGCACGCCAATATTTACATACTATCCAAATGAATTACCAGCACCAAATATGACATCACATAGTCCATAGATCAATTGTGAAATAACTCCGGTGTATACATCTACGTGCAAAACATGTAAACCGCCCGCTTGTTGCGCCATGAAAGGAGAGACAATAGGGAGAAGAAGGTGGGAAAGGACAGAGGTGAGTTGTATTGGGCGTTATGTTATTGTCACGCAATTTTCGTTTATTTGACCTATGGTGCGTGAAAAGACAGCATTTCAATACATATCAGTTCAAAATTTATATATTTTACTTTGATGTTTTTTTAAGTTCTAGAGATAAAGCGCAGATTCAGAATAATATCCTCCGTGTCATACATATGTAATACTTGCCTGATATGAATTTTTCAAGTGATCCAAGTCTATTGATACAGCGGTGAATTTATCTAAATATCCTTGAGGCTGAATTGGTAGGAGTGGTGTGAAAACTATAGTTAGTAGACAATCCGCAAATCTGGAAATTCAAACGAGTAGTCAGTTAAATATATTTCCTTGCGAAGCTTTCACAGGCTAATCCGGCGTAGGATCAGAATTGAAGCATGGTGCCGATGCCTCTGCGTGCTTGGCCTAATGCAACGAGCTTACGCCTATATTAATTTTAGAGATGCATGTCGATAAATTCAGTACCACTATAGTGGATAACCTAGCGTTAAGCTTTGCTTCCTTGGCAAGGAAGCTGCTATAAAACGATGTAAATGTAGATTTGTGTGCATTTCGTGATTAACTGGACTACGATGGGCTAGAACTAAGTTAAAAGACCGCGTTTATATGCTATAGTTTATGAACAGTACAAGAAGAGGAAACTAAAATATCTTAGCTCAAACATTTGAAGAATACTTTGTTCCTGCCTAAATACTAAAACAGTGAAAGTGTGGAAATACCTTGGTGTACATTAAGACCAGTGTCTATTGGAAAAGTTATTTCAATGACACTGAGTTCCAGCTTATCTAAAATGTATTTTATACGAAATAAATATGTACTTAAAATATATATATCACAATGGTTTTTACAAAAAGAGGAAGTAGTTACATACATCCCGAATGAAAAATTTCAACGCCCGGGCAGAAGCATCCCAGAATAAAGAGATCCACCGTCTCGGGGACCGGAAAGCTAGCCCCTGGGAGCACTTCCCGCTCCAATGAGCAGTGCCGGGGTAGACCTCCCACCAGCCACAGAGAGAGGTGACGAAGAGGCAGCGATGGAGAATGCAGCCCGGAAACCACCGTAGGACCAGAATCACTTGCATCCCCAGAGTAGGGGTGAACATAGGAGCAAGGGCTCCTGAAGGAGGCAAGATCTTGGTGGACATACACCCTCCAGAGTGAAAATTCCCCTCCAGCCCCTAAAGAAAAAGATGACAATGAACACTCCACTTTACTTGACAGATCATTCCTTGTTTATCTTGTAATGAAACTTCATGTTTGTGTTTTTTAAATCATTTTTGTTTAACTATGTGCGATTCGTTTTCTTTTTTGTTTATTTATTTATATTTTTTTATAACTTAACTTTATTTGTACATACTAAAAAAGACAAATATTTACTTAGCTTGAGTACTCATATGCTCCGGAGGAGAGCAGTGTCAACCAAAAGTTATTCTTCGTTGTCATCTAAAACAAGTCCATGATATGTTTACTGCATATACGGCTAACTAAAATAATGTCAAAATATCATCTCTATGCTGCCTAAGTTATGTGTCTAATACGATCTTCAATGCAAGTTCGTTACAAAAACTCACAAGGTTCACTGTTGTGACTATATGCATACGAAAACGTCTGCTGCGATGTACTACCAAACATAGGTTGGGGCATCATGCGACTGTTAGTTGAGAATGAAAAGTTGCATATCCGGCTGTAGTATTTTAGAAATAGGTAGAATATGACACGTTTAGGATTTTGCTTTGATTATTTCATCATATTTTTTTTCCTCAAATTTATAATCTGTCTGAATTTTTCTAAATTATTCGATGTTAATAAATTACTTGTTTAACGTCGTTGTATTTTTTATACTATTTGCAAACTTCATTTAAAAACTTATTCTATGGAAATAATTCTGATAATTACAAGCATTCGAATAGTTCTTATACTTAATTATTATTTTATGTTGACTTACCCCGTTAATGAAGAAATCATTATCACTTGAAATGCTTCAGACACAATAAGAAATGCATGGGTGAATATATGTGGAAATATGTGGTATTTTTCTAGTATCGTTTACTGTAACTGATATTGCGCCATTCATTACATATGATCTCTCGGTTAGTATTGCGAGCATCAATGCATTATGGTCCAAGAAAATGAGGAGCATTTAATAGGGCTGCTCTTTCAAAGGTCGTGAAATTTTCCTATTTAAGTCGAGGACTCTGCATACTTTGCAAAAGATGAAAATTTTCCAGCGTAATGAATATTTTTACACAACCACCAAATTCAAGTTGACTTATATATTACTTTTCCTCCTACTATCCTTATACTCCCTCCTAAGGTCCGGTGTCTCAATCACTTCCTCCTCTTGATCATTTGTTCAACCTTTCATCCGGGTCTCTGTATTATTTAAAGATGGTTTTCCAAGTTTTTTCAGGTCCTTATGGTCGTGCTTTATCAATCATCCCGCCACCCTCGATCCGCATCCGATCAGCTCCGTGGCAGAAAGGGTGAGACTGCATCATATAACGAAAGACATCCCGTTTGTTTGTCTCCCTTTAGCCTCGCCATATCAATGACCGACAACCGGAGGCATGATAATTCACGGCTAATGGCGCATGCGGTGGGGGAGTTAGGAAGCACGAGGCCCCAGGCCTTATGGGAGAACATTAAGCCTATATGTACTGTTTCCCCTTGGGGCCGCAAACTTACATTGTCCCTGGACCCAAGGCGCTCACTATATCTACACCCATCCCATCACTCACAAATGTATCCCATACTCTTCTCTGGAGAGGTCAATTGACCTTCAGGCCATGATATGCTACACTTTACAAAGCCTTACTTTTTTACGAGAGTACTCCTATAGCTGGTGTAGTTTATTCTCCACTGAAACATAAGGTATGATTAATCTTATCCTATCTTATCGGCACTGGGAGTCGAACTGAATCATGTTCCCATCCGTGTAATTTTTCCTTGTCTATAATATGGGTCATTCCACCTCAATTCAACAAACGTTTGTCCCTTAGGGTCTCAGATTTTGATAAAAATTGGTGTATGGGTACAATATTAACTCAAACTGAATACCCTCAAACCGTTTTGTGAAAAAAAATTCTTTGAGTGAATTATGCATATTTTAATTTTTTCGCATTTTTAGCAAAAATCCGTGCCTTAAATCATATTATCACTAATATCTCCGCTTGTAATTGTCATAAAACAATGATTAATAGCTTTCATTAAAGCTAAATCTTTGTTGAATGCAAATATTTCAATAAAAAATTATTTTCTTCTATACCCTATTGTTGTAAATTACTAATGTTTAAAAATTTGTTAACAAACTTTTCTCAAATACTCCAACTCAGAATCGGTCGAAACTTTTTTTCCGTTATTTAAACATATTCAGCTAACTATTCCAAAAATAAAATTTAGTGGAAACTCATAAATGCGTTTTTTATAAATATTTGAACATTTACAATTTTCTCTCGCGCGGCCCGTGTTTCAAAAATTGTTAATACACTTTTCTCAAATACTCCACCTCAGAATCGGCCGAAAATGTTTTTCCGTAATATAAACATATCCAGCTAACTAGTAAAAAAATGAAATTTAGTGGAAATTCATAAATGCGTTTTTTATAAATATTTAAACATTTACAATTTTCTCTCGCGCGGCCCGTCAGCTTCCCATTTGGAATACATGCAGCAGACACGTGATGCAAGCCTAAACATTTCCCTAATTGCTCAACGTCGTGGCTATATGAGATGAAAATATATTATAAACTATGAATGTAAACAACAATTGTTATTTGTTCTGTTAAATGGATGTTTGCAGAGAAATAAACCATTGAGCCCCACTTTCTCTGCGCGAAGTTTTTTCTAACTACTCCGACACAATCGATTGAAAACTCTTGCTCGGCGTTAATGACAATGGAAAACGGACACATAAACAGAAAACTAATTTTAGGAAATTTGAAAGAGATATTTTGTAGTTTAAGGAAAAATATGTTTAATAATTTTATTGAAATATTTGCATTCAACAAAGATTTAGCTTTAATGAAAGCTATTAATCATTGTTTAATGACAATTACAAGCGGAGATATTAGTGATAATATGATTTAAGGCACGGATTTTTGCTAAAAATGCGAAAAAATTAAAATATGCATAATTCACTCAAAAAAATTTTTTTCACAAAACGGTTTGAGGGTATTCAGTTTGAGTT
Organism: Pyrrhosoma nymphula; assembly: GCA_963573305.1. Lineage (NCBI taxonomy): Eukaryota > Metazoa > Arthropoda > Insecta > Odonata > Coenagrionidae > Pyrrhosoma > Pyrrhosoma nymphula. The sequence goes on from OY754328.1 coordinate 148,406,858, forward strand.
AATATTGTACCCATACACCAATTTTTATCAAAATCTGAGACCCTAAGGGACAAACGTTTGTTGAATTGAGGTGGAATGACCCATATCAGTAGCTGGTTTATCTGTTCTCCAATTTCCCGAAATACTTTTGCCATTCGTAAATAACCATGGAATGACGATGTTAAAAGTAAAATAAGAGTTTTTTATGGTGGAAAGGTAAAGGGATTTACATTTATACTCAAAAGTTTCTATAGACAAAGGGATAGACGAGAGACATTTAAAACACTATTTTAAAGCAGGTAAAATGCTAATGATTATTTGGTTAAGGAGAAAAAAAAACAAATAGGATTTATATACGTCATTATTGAAACTGGGTAGTGCGGTGAGCTCATTGGGGATTTAATGCTAAGCAAGTAGATGGCTTTGAGAGTCTTAGAGTGCCTCGCTATATGTTTAGGTTAATTGAGGCTAATCTTAATAGGTATTCCAAATCTCGGTATTGTCTAAAATCGGTAGGGCTATTATTTATTTTTGCAAAAATAATCATTGCAGTCATGCTCTCCGTCCTATACAAAACATTTTGCAACATTGTAATGTTGTGGCAGATATATTCCGACGTCAAACATGAAAAAATGTAACATGAATATTTGTCAATTTTTTTAGAAAATTCCTAGGGTGCAATAGAAATAAACAGTAAAGAAGGTAAAATCATTCTTTGCCTGTGGAGCACCTTGTTCTCATACTTGGAGCTACGTTAAAACTCTTACTTTTTTAAGTATTTTACCAGAGCACCAGCGTGGCCAAATACCCATGTTCTTAAATTATGTTCATGTTCCTTCAAGTTGCTTGAGAAAGAAGTGAAGAATTGAAGAAAGAGTCCAGAATAGAACAATAAATTGGTAAGTTCCAAACTTCCCGAAATGCGGTTTATTCATACTTGATGTTGTGAGAGCCGTCCTCCACTTGAATTATCAAATGCGACCATTAGTCCATTTATCAGTTAAAGTTTGTTAAAACATTGTGCATATTGTTTTTCTTGTCTGCAGTAAAATTCTTTGATGCAATTACAACGTTTTGGTTTATGGCCCAGCAAATATTGAAGATAAAGTTTGAATAGGATATCATTCCGGGGAAAACATATTAAAATTGTGAACTACGGAAACTTCACTGGTAGTATTTTCGTCCCACTGACTTCAGCAGAAATAAAAAAGTCTAAACTCTCCCTGTACCTGCCTTGTACAAGCGCTTAAAATAAGAAATTCTCCGCGGTGGATGGGAAGGAATTTCCACGCCGTGTATTTATGTTCTCCCTCGGAGTCCGACAAAAGTAAACTTTTATACCTAAATGAAGTTTGGGAGCCGTGCACATGCATTTTGGGGCACGTGTGACTGTCGATGGTAGTGGAGGACGGCGACGGTTGAGCGTGTTTGGATCGTAAACCGGAACGGGACCAAGAACCGAGGCAAACATTATAGAGAGCCGAGATGCTGAGATAGGGCGGGGAGTCACGGGACTCCGGGAAGTCGCAATCAAGTTCGGAAAGCGGACAGTCGTAATACTATCGCCGGATGTCTTAATCAGACGCCCCTCATAAACTAAACTGCGTCTTTTCCTAGGTCTTGCAGTAAGCCGAATCTATTGCTGGCAGATACATACTGCGTATAAGGATTGCAGTCCCGGAGGGATTACTTAATACCGGGATTGCTATTTCTTCAATCCAAGGATCTTGGGATTGGTGAGAAGTGATCAATTATGGCAACATTTAAAAAATAATATCATTATATGTGAGCAATAATTTTATATATGACGTCATATGCAGCGGTATATTAGCACTGCGTATCCACAGTAGCCTATACAGAGAATAATTCCTTGAAATAAAACTAAAATAAAGCATGAAATGTGGAAAAATCAAAGCAAATTTTAATATATAATTGGCCATTACTGTAGTATCCTTTGTAGCATTTGGTAATTCGAGCAAGAATTTTATCAAGTCATAATCATACAGGTACTCGAATCTTACCTTTAAATGTAAGCAGCAGTAAGAAGCATGTGTTATATATTGTAATACCTATAACTTAATATTACCTATACGGCTAAAATTCTCAGTAATTAACTAAATATGCATTTATAAGAACTGAGCTTGACTCATTTGTTCCACTCCTTGCGCTGAAAATGCGTTTTATCGCAGTTGTACAAAAACTACTATGGAAAATAATAATTTTTATAAGTATAAAAAGCATGCGAACTAAGCATAATTAAAATTTTGACACGATATTTGCGCAAGAACAAGACTATTTATAGAATCAAGTCTTTCTAGAAATCATAGTTGAACCATTTCCCTTGGAAAACGACTTGCATTATATGTCTTGAAAAGTATGGATTGGTAACTGGCGTATCCTATGGTATCAATGAAAAATAGATATTTTTCGTCTAAATGAGGACAAATTTATTGAATTTTAATGAACTGATAACTGGCTCATACTGGCTTCAGCTGAACCATTTTTTTATAAAGAAATTAAACAATTAATTCAGATTCAGGTTCCCCTAATAGATAACTTTTACTAAGTTTTGTAATATGTCCTTAGACATAAATTTTCACTATCTTTGTAGATTTGATAATCGTTGTTTTTCTTGGAAAATATTCCTTCCAATGAAGAAGCCGTTTCTATTTTTATACAAGAGGGAGTAATAGCCTGCTCCTCCTGCTCTCAGCATGCTGAAAAAGCTTTGGCCTGCTGGTTTATAAATTTTACTGGCATTAGAAAATCAATCAATTCCTTTTTTGCAAAAGTTATTGATTTATAGTGTTGGCGCAATATAAAGTCTGTGATCAGTCTAGTAAATACCTCAATAACGCTGATAACTCGTTACATTCTCATTTTTATATCATTCTCCAAGATGTGTCCCCATTGTGTAGTCACATAATTTAGTTTCTATCAGAGCTGAGTTAAGGGGCAAGGAATAAGAAAGATGTGGTGTTAGATATGTTTGGGAAGGAAAGGAAATTATTCGCGAAGATATAGAGACCAATATAAAATGGGTGGAGGACGTATTTTGACAAGAAGCTTTCTAATGAGGGTAATAGAGATATGAACCCTCAGTGAGTGCACATGGGAAAGTAAAAGGTTGAAATATCCTTGACAAATACGGAAAATGAATTAAAATATTAGCAACGTCATCATTTTCCATCGCGGTTCTATTAATTTATTTTCCATTGTAACTTTTTTCCAGTTACTTTTTCTATAGCTTGACTTTTTCTTCATCATTTATAATAAAATTTATCTTTCCATTCCTAATAACAATTCAAATAATGGTATGGTATTCAAATAATGGGATAGAATGCTCTTTAAAATGACCTCTACAGGTCACTTAGAAGCCAAAATTCTCACTAAGTGCGGAGTCTTTCGCATTCATAATCAAGTCAGTATGTACCCTAAAAAAATCTGTAACTTTACTAGGATTCATACACTTACCTCAGTTGCCATGTCGCTCAGCACAGCCTAATTTCAAGGTGAATGCCCAATTTGGTGTATGCAATGATATTTTTGCCGTCGATCTAGTCGTCCGTGCCTTAGGCCACTGCAATATAGCTCAACAGATGTCGTCGTCATCATTGATTATCCAGTGGTACAGGGATAAACTTTCCTGTCTTGTTTCGGCATGTCGTTTTTTCAGAAATAGTTATTTCAAAAATTACGCTAACATAATTGCACGCAGTCGTTGGCTTCGTTGGTTGGCATATAATACACGCCTATAAACCAGTGTATGTGGCTTTCATTGATGTTGCGAAAGCTTTTAAAACGTGAAATGGAACTGCTGAGAACAAAAATTAACGGCAGAATTGAAACAGAGAATAATTTACCAGCTTTTATAAAACAAAGACACCAGCAAGAAATTATATAATATATAAAAATTTAAAGTCAAATATATAATGTTTCTCTGTGAGGATATAACCCTCTCCATTTTTTAACCTAACTGAAAGAAGCAGTCAAGGAAATACAAAGTAAAAAAATAAAAGAAACGACGGGTAGATATATTAACAGCTTCTTTTACAAGACGAAACCCCAGTTGTGACAAATAGACCAAAAATGGATTTATACTTGGATATTTTAGCAAATAAATATTTTCATTGCTCCCTCATTATTATTTTCCAGGTTAAAATGTTTTCCATTTTTGCTATATATGATGAAACAATATTTAGCACCTACAAATTTTGTCATGCATGTGCTTCCTTTATTACGTTTTCACGGTCTTCTAATGAACTTGTGAGTGTTTTTACACCGCATAAGGGTAACTTTATAACCACATAAATCGTATTTTGTGAATATTCTGAGGGTAGTCTTTCATTCTCGATTTTCCTCGCAGAAGATAACGCATAATTGTGCCGAAATGGAAGACGCAGAGAAATCGGTTTATTTTTGTAACTAGAGTCCTATCCTGAATTTATGATAACTTACTTATCTTACCTTCTTTCAATTGCCGTTCTTTTCCATTTGCTGCTGCGTCTTCAATAATAACTCCCCTTCGCGGTAATGCAGGCTGATGTTAACTTGGTAAGAATAGCGTCGTTAGGATGAGAGAGTTCTGGGGAATGGAAGAGATACTTTGGTATTACTTGACTTCGGGAATCCATCAAAGTGACCGGGTCACACTGTCCGCTAATCTTGTATGACAATTAGCACTCACCATCTGACTAAAGGCGCCCGAGGAAATTCAAGCGTGTCTGTGTGGGAGTGGCGTTGGAGTTGAGTTGTGGGTAGCAGGTGAAATGGTGTCTCACAAATGGCGTCATCCACATCCCGGCAACGAATACATTCGTCACATTTTTTTTTACGTTAAAGTTCATTGAATGAAGATATCGTTAGTGATTTATTTCTACTGCCCAAATTCACGTGCACAATCTGCAGTTTTATTCGATTTGGAGTCACCAGAAACCCCCAGTGTAACATCAAGTCCATGAAGATAAAATAGAAATTACACTTTGTTTCCCCGCAAAGAGGCGATTCACGCCCATCGTCGCATTTTCCAACAAGAACGAGTGTGGTTTTGGGTGAATTTTTCATTCAATTTTTCATTTCATTCAACTGTCACAGTGAGCCTGGTTCCATTGCACAACCGTAGTGCATAAATATTACGCAAAGGAATTATTGGTGCACCAAGTTTGAGTGGCAATTTGTGCGGTGGTACACCAAAAAAATCCTACGAATTTAAAATGTCAATTGGATAATTCAAAATCTCGTCCGCATTCATGACGCTGTCAATCGATTTTAGGGGACAGATTTGCCCGAAACTTTTTCGTGGATGGCTTAGTTGATTGCATTTACGTCGGTGTTTTTTTGCTGCCAAAATAGCACGATCGCAAAGCTATTGTTGATGTTTGTAATTGCTACCACTTTGTGAAAAACTATCTGAATTAATTGTTCAATTGATGGAACAATTACACAAAAGTTGAATGGAATTGAAATATATTTTGTGTCGGCCTCAACTGGTACTTTTCCATTACCAATGTCCCATAGCTGTTTTGAAAATATGGTCGGCAAATTGCGCTGCAGATTTACGCGCATATTGGTCGTTAGCGTGAGTTTCTGCACATGTCTCCAAAGATGCGACGGTTTGAGGCAAGTGTTGAGTTCATCAGCTGGTATTGAATTTGGTATTACCCACGTGAAAAGCATGGATTTTCCAGATTTAATCCACACACTTGAAGAGATTCATCTTGTGCTTTGTTGATGGTCTGCAGCTAAACTGCAGCTAAACGTCATCAAAGCGGCATTTCTGAATGGCAATTCAAAAGGAGAAGACGTGCTTATTCCACATATTGCCATCATTCCCACCGGCATGCCATTTGATTTCAAACGACTACAGTTCCCCGTTCGCCTTGCATTTTCAATGACAATAAACAAGGCACAAAGTCAATCGCTTCAAGTATGTGGATTAGATCTGGAAAAGCCATGCTTTTCACGTGGTCAATTACATGTTGCATGCTCACGAGTGGGACAGCCGAAATATTTATTTGTTTTTGCAGAGGGTGGTTGGACCAAAAATATTGAATATCCGAAAGCACTCGAATGAAATTTTCAACTCTATTTTAATAAAAAAAATAATTTTCTTTCATTTATTTTAAACATGAAAATGTGTCTGCTTTGTATATGTGTGCCTAGTTAGAAAGAAAAAGAGGCATTTCAACGCATGCTGGGCATAGCTAGTTCAGAATAAAACAATTATATATTACTAAATATTTAAACTTGCTAACATTTATCTGTCTTTTTATTGTCAATTTTCACCCATGTGAATTATATGCAATTAACTTTCATTTTTCTAATAGATATTTTTTCACTTATTCTTAAAGGTTTGAATAGCCTTCACATTATAATTCAAAAATTATTTCCAAATATGTAACAAGAATCATCATTTGACTTCTCATGCTCGACGTTCTGTTTGTTCAAGAGAAGGTTCCTTGTATTACTCATGTGAACAAAGTACTCCCGATAAGTCATAAAAACTTACTGCTCTAGTAGGTAACCTAATATTCAAGCTTAGACCTATTTATTTATAATTCCAACAGAGGAGCATCATACATCAAGGACAAAGTTTATACTCCTGCCTCATTATTAGGCTTTCCTCATTGATTGATTCAAAGTGCTCTTATTCACAAAACTCCTCTTAGAATTTCATGTGGAAATAAATGCTTTCATGTATTTAGTCTACGTCTAACAATTAGTACGCGACTCATTGAAAGGATTATAGACGTAAATTTCTCTTCTTCCTTTCAAGAGAAGCACATTCGGAAATATAAAAAAGCCTATGCCCCTGATAAATAAGGCGACGTTGGAAAGACGTAATGGGTAAAGGGAATTATGAGCGGATGGGGCGGGTGGAATGCGGGCGGGTGGAATGTTGGCGTAAAAAGAGAGCAAAGAGGGAAATTGGGTGTAGCTGGCGTTTTGGAGGTGAGATATTTGCGGCCTCAAAGGGGCTGAGCAGAAAGTGATACTTGGTGGCTGCTTATTGAAGAGTCAAGAGAATGCGGTCGCGGGAGAGACGTTGCCGCGGTGGCTGCGAATGAGGAGCGAATATTGTTGAGGGTGCCATGGAGTCACTCCTCTTCTCGATCTTGTCGGGGAAGATGCGGAAGGCCCGAGGGGTTCCATCTCTGCCTCACTCTCAGACTTCTCCCCTCCTGTTCCGCGCCATATAAAATGTTTAGAGCGGTTTAAGAACCCCCTTAGGTATTAAATGTCCCTATTTAACGGTTCTCGTAAGGCAAAAGCCGGAGCGTCACGAATTGGAAGAAGAGCTGTAAAAGAGGAGGGCCAGTACTTTCCCCTCTCCAAGGACTCTTCCTTTCCCTTGTCATACACCTCGCCTTATTTCCTCTCAAACCTGACGCGCGTTTCGCTATAGTATCAACCCGCAATTGTTGCAGGGAAAATTAGTTCCTTAAATATAATAGATAAATTGAAAAAATGTCAAGTATATCTGTTGCGAAAGACCTCAAGTAAACCCTAGAATATCACTGAATGGAATACCTGTATCCGTCCATCTATAAATCTCAAGTCCAAACCGGCTACTTATTTGTTCACTTGTATATTTCTAATATTTTTTTTCCGCATATGGAAAATATTCTCATTAAATGTGCTGCTCTTCATTCTTTATACGGTAATTAGATACATTTACTATCATTCTCCGTCGTTTTCATTCCATAGGTGACAAATACATTTCCTTCAGTAACATGGAATTCGCTACCACAATCACTAAAATCTCGAAAATCTCTGTCTGTATTTTAAACACTATTTCATAGCTCTCTGCTTCTAAATGTACCATGAATATATATTTCCTTTCACTGTATGACCATATGTGACATTTTTATGATGACATTTCTGTATCGAGTACTTAATTTAATACTTTGTAACCTTGTCTCACATTCATTTATTGTGTGCCATGTCTGATTACCTTCACTTCCAAATATAATGTAAATTGGCTATGGATTGTTGACATTTTTACACTTGTACTTTGGTCTTTGATTGAGACATCTACCTTTATACAAAATTAAAAATAGAGATTTGGGTTTGGGGCCCATCGATGTATCCCCTTATATATGTGCTTTTTTTAATAAATATATATAATAATATATTTATTTAACCGTGGAATCAACATTACAAGCATATTTTTCATTTCGAATGAATAGGGATAAATTAGGAATCCCTTTTAGGCATTGCCTGTATTGGGATACCTCAAGACAAATTACAATACGAATAATACGAACTAGTGAGTAAACTCAGACCAGATACTAAACATAAATAAATGCATGAAAATATAACAATTTGTTTTTAATCTCAACCTGTCGTGCATACAAAATATAGTGAGTATTAAACGAACTATTAAAAAAATACATCTGGATTTTCTACATTAAGTAACCATTTTTTTACTCTTTTCAAAAAAGACGTAAAACTATTTGAACCTCTTATATTATCTGACAATGTAGGAGATAATTATGGCCCTACATATATAAATGAGCGTTTGAATAGGGCCAAATTTGGCTTGGGCAAATATACATTTTTGTAGATCTTAGGTTGTATTCATTGGTTTTTTTGTTCTTCTTAAGGTTTATTACCTCTTCTGAGGTAGAACAATTTCAATACATTATAAACGTAAAGATGACGTAAAGGGAGTAACTGTAAATCCACAAATATGGGGAAGGACGGTTCAAATTGACATTTTCTAGCAAACAGTCCCACTATTCCCTTTTGGAGAATCAGCATCGGATTGAGCGAATTTTTATAGGCACCTCCGTAGCAGATTATCCCGTAGTTTAATTTTGTTTGCACTAACGCATAATATATAGTTTTAATGATTGTCGGGGACATATATTTCGAAGGAAATCAAACTTCGCGAGGATAAATTGAAGTTCCCTTGAAATTTGGTTACTGTGTTTATCCCACTTTAAATGCTGATCTGTAGTCACTCCCAAGTATTTATATTCACGCACACGTTCAATATGTATACAGTTATTACAAAAGTTTTGATCAAAATTTTGTTTATGGTAGGTTAAGTGCCAATTAATTGAGAAACGATTACATACATTAAAACAAAAACATTTCGTCTTTTCACTCAACAATAATTTATTATTTTCCATTCATTCACTAAGTATGCTTAGATCTGCTTCCATATTTAGTCTCACTTCTTTCCAAGATGATCCTTCATGAATATGTGCGATATCATCAGCGACGGCCATTAATCTCCGGTGAATTTACTGTTACATAAGTCATTTATATAGATAAGGAATAATATTGGACCAAACACTGAGCCTTGAGGAACACCTGAACATATGGTTCCATAGCCACTAACCCAATCATTTAGCCGTACACACTGTGAGCGGGAATATAAATAACTCTTAAACCATTTCCATGGTGTGCCACGAACACCGATTCTAATTAACTTTTCCAACAAAACATCATGATTTATGGAATCAAATGACTTTTGTATATCTAGGAACAGGACTGCAACGTGTTTATTCGAATTAATTGCGTTGTATACATGTGTCATGAAGCTTTCTAAGGCATCTTCTGATCCTTTACCCTTTATGAACCCGTATTGGTTGCAACGTAAAAAATTTTGCTTGTCCAGGTAGGACAAAAGCCTTTTTTAAAACTAGTTTCTCAAGAATTTTCGAGTGAACAGATAACATTAAATTGGCCTATAGTTTGTTATATTGCGTCTGTCACCTTTTTATGTAGGGGTATAACGATTGCTTTCATTAAGTCATCGGGAAATTTGCCTTGAATAAAGCTTATATTAAAAATATGGGTCAGAGAATCAGCAATGAAGTCAATTATGTTTTTTAGCATTGTTAAATTTGTTCCGTCTGGGACCGCGGATTTTTCAGATTGAAGAGAGCTCACAATTTTACGTATTTCAAAAGATGACATTGGTTCTAGATACATTGAACTAGGATATTTAAGATTGGGATATAGGATTTCAGGCCCAGAAGCATTTCCATGCTAAAGGGAGATTTTTTTCCTTTGTCACCTTCTATATGAGTTTAAATGTACACCACTTTTGTAACTTTTGTATTGCCCTAAGAGGTGTTGTACCAAGAGCACAAATAAAACCTATTCTATTCTATTCCACCCTCTTGCACCGACTGTTAGTTTTTTTCTGCCAAACACCCGCTCTGCCTCTGTTTGGCCTCTTTTACGTACATAATTATTTCCTTTCCTCGTCCACCTGTACTCTACCTACATCCGTCATTCTCCATACCATCCTTCATGTTTCTCCACTCAACTCTTACCTCCTCTCTCTCTGGTTCCCCCCCACTCTCTCAATAACCCTTCAGACCAACTCCTCCTAACTCTCTAGTATCTCTTTACCTCATCCTTTTTAATACAGCCACTGAAAGTCTTTTGCCCTCCAGTCCGCAACGAGATCTCCCAGGAGACCTTTAACGGATTGCGATCCCTCCCCTGTGCGCACCCATCTCTCCAGGGATAAATGCGAGAAGGATAAGGGGTTGTGATTTAAGCAGCAGAGTGCAGGATCGTGTATTCGTGTTATTGTGTATCTGTGTGACGGAACTTCAGCTTTCTCTTACAACGGCCTCCACCGACAGTACGCCGCACCATGACTCAGTCAGCATGTTTGGTGGAATATTATTTATTCGGCGTGCTTATCCACCGTTGTGCCGCGTCAGGGTTTTGCTCATATATAACCCCCTACCAAATTTACCTCCGGCGACGCATACCCTGCCATTCTCCGTATTATGTGCCCACCCAAACAATATTCTCTCTCCGCAAAGCTGTATATTATCCATCTATTTAGACTACTCCGTTGCCGTCTGCCTCATCTGGCCCATCATTGCGATCCTAAACCATATTTTAAAGAAAGATAGGTAACAAACAACTGAAGTCAGGTTGGTACAGGAAAAGCGCAGGACATAAGTCATGTAAGGACTTGTTTGTAAACTGTAACAGCTAAATTACTATAGATCTGAGTGACGATAATTAGTGTCGGCATTATATAGTGTAATTTTATCCTGATTTTGTATTTGATAACAAATAGAAAGTTGTTGCAGGAAAATAATTAAATTTAACAGTAGTTTAAGCAAAATTTCTTTAAATTGGTTCATGTCGCTAAGTAGAACACGATGTGATTAAAGCGTAATTACAGTTAAAGAGTTCTGACTCTCCCAGTGATGTTCGTAAGAGTGTGTTCCAAACTACCCACAAGCAGCTTAGATCTACATATCTCAGTATAAATTATTGAAGAACGCCTCACAAAGGGTTTATGTCATGCAATTTACATCCCGAGTTTCAATCCACACCAGTAATTTGTCACGTAAATACCCTCAGAGATTCAAAGAAGAGAGGTCGCTCTTATCTTCGCTTACTACCGCTAACATGAAATATAGGAGTTAAATTAATATATGTTTACCTTAAATCTGAAAACATGGTGATTAAGTATTTATTATGTATATTTTGATGGCGATTTTGTGTTATTTTAATTTGAAATGGAAACGAAAACTTCTCATTCTCTAAATGGAAAGTCTCGATTTCAAATCGATAAACGAAAGTAGATGCTTCTATGAGGCACATAGAATTCATATCTCCAGCAAGTGACTATTTTAACGCGAAAATCTTTATTATAGCAAGTATTATGTTATTTTTAAATTATTTTGATTTTTAATACATAACAGCCGTCAATATGTTAAATCCGCTTGGTGTAATTTTCGTCTGCTTTACTGTAGAAGTGGAGCACAATGCCTATCGATCCGTATCCGTAAATCCGTATTAGATCTAAACATGATTGGTTCGTATTTCTAAAAGTAATCCTAATTGCTGTATACTTTACTGCTTTTCTAATGAAAAAGATAGCTATATTTGTTTGTGAAGAGGTATTTTCCAGATACTTTTGGAAATTCTATTGCCTATGTTTAGCAATGGCATTCCTCAAAGATAGTAAGTGCCAAGTTGGAATGTAAAGTTTTGGTAGTAAAAAATACAAATATTTCGAATAAATAAATGCAATAAATCTGTCAAATAATTTGATACAAATATATATTATTTTTCATGCACAAAATAAACAGTCGCATTTTTTATTAGGAGTAACCTTCATTATTTTAAATTCCACACTATCTTATTTTTCTAAAATTTAAACTAAATGCTAGACAGTTTGTATCATTATCTAACTTTTGCAGTAAAATCGATGCAGAAACACTTCTTGTATCTTATGCAGAATCACTTCTTGAATTGATAGAAGGGTGAACTAATATGCTATAAATCGAATATTCATGATTGTTTACCAAGTGCTTAGTACCCACTTGATTCTAGATTGAGGTCAATTATTTCTTTAAATGCTATATTCCCGATTTGCTCCATATATCACAAAAGAAAAACCCATACATATTGTTTAAAGTAATGGAGTAAGTGACACCTTTACATTTTAACAATGAACATCCTTTTACTACAGAAAATTTAATCCGTAATTTTAAAAGTTCATAGTTAAATACTTAGCATGCTCCGTAATGGATAACATTGATAGAATGTTTCATCATTTCAGGATAACACTAGAACGTCCGGACTTCCACTTCACCTTCAACGGCCGAGGGGATCAAATTGATCCCCTCCGAGTTATCCGCATGTTTTTGCAAATAGGTGTGGGTAATGACATTAAAATATAAACATTATTGTTTTTACTGTTTATTTATTTCGTTTTACTAGTTTGAGGTCAATCACATACGGGGCAGGACGTAAAAAAAACAAAAAACTCATTTTTTGACAATATTCTTTTTGAATTTTTTTTCCATTTATTTTCAAAAAATGAAGTTTTAGAAGAGATTGCAAATATTTCAAAGAAGTTTACACGATATACATATATTTTTAACATTTAATATTACTTTAAAAATTGTTGTTTACTAATTAAAAGACTCCCTGCAGTCAACACAAAAGTAGTTCACTCTATCAGTGCATTGTCCACAAACCATTTTCCTGCACTTGATGCTCATCTCCCTTGTTTTATTTCTTTTACAGTTTTTCTGCCCTTGGCAATTATGCCTTTTGGTGCTGCGTTGTAAATTGTTTTCATAAAGTTCAGGTACTGGCTCAATTCCATCAATTTTTATTTTTAAGTAGTTTAATCTCAACTCTTCTGATAATTTTTGAATAAATGCTTTCCTCTACAGCTTTTATCCCGTGACAGCTTTATATATCACGAAAGCGTTTATTGCAGCGAGGTCAAGAATATTGTAGAATGTCTGCACGGGCCACCTTCTTGATGATGCTTTTACCGAATGGTTATTTGCCATTTGGTCAACGATATCGACACCATGTTCTGTGTGGTTGTCATACTTTATTGTTTCCGGTGTCCTCTTCTTGTTTGTAAGAATTCTTACGCTGGGGTGTAGGCTACTAAGTAAGATTACATTGTTATTTTTCTTGCTCTGATATATTGTAAGTGAAATTCCATCATGTGTCATAACCTGTGTACTGTGAATCGCCGTTTTTGATGTTTTCACAGATACAGGTATTTCTCTTCTTACCCTATTTATCGTTCTAACTAGACTGGTTGCTCTTTGTTTTAGCATTTTCGCCAAATGTAGAGATGAAAAATAGTTATCCACGGTAACATTTCTGCCTTTATTTAGATATGGCTAAATCAGACGCATCAGCACATATGCCGGTAGTCGCTGACCATCTGATCGTAAATCGTCCTTGCTGAGGTAGAGAAAGCCATTCAGCACATATTTAGAATCCACATCCACGGCAAGCCAGAACTTTTGCCCATACTTGTCAGGTTTTGAAGCTATAAACTGCGTGAACGGGCACCTGGCTTTGCTAGGAAATAACTGCTTCTCAATAGTGATGTTTTCTCCTGGTCTATAATAGCTACAACAATTCTTTGCAAACATATTCCAAACTTCGGAAACTAAGGAAAATTTATCTGTTTTCAAACGAAAAGAGCGAGTCGTCTTCTCATCAAACCTGAGAAAACGCATAATTTCACGAAAACGATTTCGTGACATAGTTTCACTGCAAAATGGTAGACCCCAAGGTTTGGACCAAAGCAATTGCAGTTCAATGTTTCTTGAATCACTAACACCCCTTTCATAAAGAATTGCGATGAATGCCTCCAGTTCAGGTATTGATGTGGACCAGGAATTTCCTTGAAGAACACGATTAGTCTCTGCTTCGGTGGACTTACGTATGTGGAGGAGTATGGAATTATCAATGAACATACGCCAGGCGCTAGCAACACTTTCACCACTCACGTGCCTTTTTGCATAGGAGATTGATCCAGCTGTTTCCTTCAGGACATTATGCTGAGGTTTACGCCCAGGAAGAAAAGCGCCTGTGTCCGCTTTCAACCACACCGTGCCATCGGGGGCTGTGTGTTGGTCCTCTTTTGTTTCACCTGGGATCAAATATAAGCATGAAACGGCTAAAAGAACTATCAAAATAAAGATAGATAATACTAGTGAAATGCATATAATGCACCTACCGTTTTGCTTATTGCTGGCGGCAAAGTTTTCCTGTGAAACCCCTTGAGCTTCCTTAGTGCAACGACTACCAGTAGTTTTGTCAAAACTTCGACGCTCGTTTAGGAATATATCTTTGCGTCGTAGTATGCTGAGAGGCTCGTCATCAGAATATGTATTTAGAGAATATTGCCATTACAGCATGAATGATGGGCAAAAATACTTGAAATATAGTTAAAAAGAAAGAAATATGGAAATATAGCTCACCATTACTATCACTGTTATTTTCGGAATTCCTTCCTTGGATCTCGGGCACTTCCATTTCTTCCCCAGATTCACTCGACTCTGAATCACTGCCTACTATACACTCTTCATCCTCTGAGGACAATTCAACACCATCAGATTCCCCGTAGTGGATATTAGTTAACTCTCTAATGATGCCATGAGGATTCAGTTGAAGTCTTCGTTCCATTTTAGAACTTCGATAAAATCCGCACACTGGCGATGACAGATTGTCCGACCGAAGGCAGTTGGAATGGATGCGAAATAGGTAATAGAAGTGAGGGATATCGACTTGCATACATGAAAAGGCTGTGGAAAGGTTTTAATGATAAGTTGCAACAAAATTATGCTATCGCGGCAAGTCCTAAGGCTATCTCCCTTCGTAATACAATGTTTCTCACTTAGGGATCAAATTGATCCCTGCGGACGTTTAAGGTAAAAATGAAATTATCTTACAAAGTAACGAAGTCTGGTGGTTCTTCTTCTTGGCTCGTAAAGTAACTTATAAATGTGTAAAAGTCACGAGAGGAAATCACTCTACCTAGTTTGGTTTCCAAAAAGAATACATTGCAAATTGAAAAAGGATCAAATTGATCCCCTCGGACGTTCTAGTGATAATATCGTGCAACCCATTTTAGAAAAAGGTTTTTTTTAGCTATTTCAAACAAATCATTCATTCTGGAATGCATATCTTCTTCTTCTTTATATATATAAAAGTCAATGTATGTATGTATGTATGTATGTATGTATGTTCCGCATCTCCTCCTAAATTACTGGACCGATTTTGATGAAATTTGGAACGCATGTTTGTTAGTGGTTGACAACAAACACTGTAGGGTTCAATTAACCTAAACCCTATTTTTTTAAGGGTTAGGGGTGTGATCCTTACTATTATGTATACAAATATTATGGTGTCTGTCTGTCTGTTGCTTCATCACGCAAAAACTACTAAACTGATTGAGCTGAAATTTGGCATGCAGATAGAAAACATATCTGGTTGTAACATATGCTATATCAAAAAGCCCTCAGGACCCCCATAGGCCCCTGAAGGTCCCCCTTGGTGGTCCATGCTAAGCATTTGGTTCGGTGCAGTGGTTTCATTTTTTTGCTTTTTAAAAGTACTTTCACTCAAGATATAGGGCTGGGATTATTTTTATCGGATGCCTGAATAATTGAAGTTTCTAATTCCTTCAATCGATTTTCTTCTACGCTCCGAATTTGTCTGAAATTCATGTTTCAAGCTGAAATATCTAACATTTTTCTCTGAAATCAACAATAACATATTTCCTTGACAACCATAGATTTGATTTTAAAAGGATATTCACGCCTCTAGCATTGAAATATCACGTTTTCCTGCAGGCCCATGATAGTATGTAGAAAGCAAATCCGTATAAGAAGGGCCCAGAGTCCCAAGGGCCCCATGATAGATTGCTTCAGGGGTTAATCGATAAATTCAATGCATATTTACAACAATTATTCTCTTCAATGTCTTTCTCAAAGGGTCATCGCATGTATATGAGAGAAAACTTACGTTGTAAACAATACACATATATAGGAAATTAATTGATTTCACACATAATTATATGTGCAAGAATATTTACGTGCAGCGAATATCAATGGTAATAATGCCTCTGTTGCTACAACAAACACGGCGTTGTTTATTATCGTTTAGTACTCAGATGTAGTACACGTAGTGAAACCGTCTGCCTCTAATTACGATTGCGAACTGTTTTTAGACCAATTCCCGCATCATTAACGTCACGAGTTATTTATATGTTTAAAAGTGTTAAAATTCAGTTAACTTAGGTACATTCACTCAATCATTGAGTTACCCATTCAAGACACTAGCTCGCCGCTGTGTTTCCCATCCTTGGACTTAAAAATATATCCATCCACATGTCTAATAGAAAAACGAGTAACCTTTCAAACAAATCTTCTAAAGTTAAAGGAATGTCTTCTTTGCGATAAAATGAGCCCTTGAAATAAAAACAACCAAAGTTAGACTTGGATGCTCAAAGACATGCCCACCAGCGATCTCATGATAATCTTCCCGTGGTATTTCTCGGGTTACGCTAAGATCCGCACAAATTTCATCCTTACCCAACATACGGACGGGTAACCAGCTCTAAATCTGGTTCAAATATATACCCATCTGTTTCGAACCTTCAATCTGTTTTAAGATGGTAGAAATTGTAATGACGTCACTACATGCTTCTTACTCGAAAGAAGAACGGAAATTCTGCGCAATTAACGACATCCAATAGTCACTAATCTCTCCGTGCACCTGGAAAACGGTTAGCGTGTCTACTACAACGAACAAAACATACAATATAGGTTACGAACTCCTCGAATGACCACGAATGCAGTTTTTCATCAGACTTTGCGGTTTTCCTATAAAATAAGTTTAACGTTTTTCACACCCGTTGAATTTCAACGGGTACCTTCCGCTCGTTTCTTTATATATATAAAAGTCAATGTATGTATGTATGTAGGTATGTTCCACATCTCCTCCTAAACCACAGGACCGATTTTGATGAAATTTGGAACACATGTTTGTTACTGGTAGACAACAAACACTGTAGGGTTCAATTAACCAAAACCCTATTTTTTTCAGGGTTAAGGGTGTGATCCTTACTAATATGTATAAAAATGTAATGGTATCTGTCTGTCTGTTGCTCCGTCACCCAAAAACTACTGAACCGATTGAGCTGAAATATGGCATTCAGATAGAAAACATGGTTGTGGTTGTAACATATGCTATATTAAAAATCCCTAAGGGCCCCCAAAGGCCCCCTGAAGGTCCCCCCTGGTTGTTCATGCTAAGCATTGGGTTCGGTGCAGTGGTTTCATTTATTTGTTTTTAAAATTACTTTCACTCAAGATATAAGGCTGGGATTTTTTTATCGGATGGCTGAATAAATGAAGTTTCTAATTTTATCAATCGATTTCCTTCTACGCTCCGTATTTGTCTGAACTTCATGTTTTCAGCTGAAAAATCTCACCTTTTTCTCTGAAATCAACAATAACATATTTCCTTGACTACCATAGATTTGATTTTCAAAGGATATACACGCCTCTAGCATTTAAATATCACGTCTTCCTGCAGGCCCATGATAGTACGTAGAAAAAAAATCCGTATAAGAAGAGCCCAGAGTCCCAAGGGCCCCATGATAAATTGCTTCGGGGGGTACTCGATAAAGTCAATGCATATTTAACAAGTATACTTTTCAACGTCTATTCTCAAAGTAGCTCTCAAAAAGGCACTGCATGTATATGAGAGAATAATTACGTACTAAACTTTACACATAAAGGAATTAATAGAATACACACTTAATTAAATGTGCAAGAATATTTACGTGGAGCGAATATCAATGGTAATAATGCCTCTGTTGCTACAACAAACACGGCGTTGTTTATTATCATTTAATACTCAGATGTATTACACGTAGTGAAACCATCGACCTCTCATTGCGATTGCAAATTGTTTTTTAGACCAATTCCCACATCATAAATGTCACGAGTTATTTATATGTTTAAAAGTGTTAAAGTGCAGTTAACTTAGGTACATTCACTCAATCATCGAGTTGCCTATTCTAGACTCTCACTTGCCGCTGTGTTTCCGTTTCTTGGACTCAAAATTATATCCATCAACATGCCTAATAGGAAAAAGAGTAACCTTTCGAAAAAATCTTCTAAAGCAAAATGAATGTTTTATTTGAGAGAAAATGAGCCCTTGAAAGAAAAACGACAAAGGTTAGACTTGGATGGACAAAGACATGCCCACCAGCGATCTCATGAGATTCTCCTCATGGTGTTTCTCGGGTTACGCTAAGATCCGCACAAATTTCATCCTTACCCAACCTACAGACGGGTAACCAACTATAAATCTGGTTCAAATATAGACGCATCTGTTTCGAACATTCAGTCTGCGTTAAGATGGCGGAAATTATAATGACGTCTCTACATGCTTCTTACCCGAAAGAAGAACGGAAATTCTGCGCAATCAACGACATCCGTGTATGAAAATCGACAAGTGCACTAAGAATCACCATAGATTTTTTTCATTTAGCAACGGAAACCAATGATTATGGCTATTCCGAAGGCGCAGTCCCATTGATGGAGGATTCATTGGTCAAATAAACCTGGCTTCCGCTGCCATTACTCCTCTTGACGTTGTCAACCGCTGGATTGTACCCTTCTGTCCAATCCTGATTAAGATAATCAACGCACATATCAACGTTGAATAGTGAAACTGAATTAAGTCATGGAATGCATATATATGTATGTACACAAGGGACGCGATAGAGCTGTTATTCACTCAGAAGACGGCTCAAGAGAACCGGAGGGACGAGGTGACCATCTATCAACCTTTGCTATTTAAGTATTAATGAGTCTGCAAGGCCGATTTTTGAGTTTACCGTGCATGAAAGTGAACCAATAGTCACTCATCTCTCCGTGCACATAGAAAAATGTCAGTGTGTCTACTAAATCGAACACAACATACAAGATAGGTTACCTCGCCTACTCCTCAAATGACCACACATACTGTTTTTCTTCGGGCTTTGCGGTTTTATTATAAAAAATAAGTTTAATGTTTTTCACACCCGTTGAATTTCAACGGGTATCTTCCGCTCGTATATATATATAAAAGTCAATGTATGTATGTATGTATGTATGCCTCTTAACTATTAAATATCATGTTTTCCTGCAAGCCCATGATAGTACGTAGAATGCAAATCCGTGTAAGAAGGACCCAGAGTCCCAAGGGCCCCATGGTAGATTGCTTCAGGGGTTAATCGATAAATTCAATGCATATTTACAACAAGTATACTTTTCAACGTCTTTCTTAAAGTAGCTCTCAATGGGGCATCGCATGTATATGAGAGAACACTTACGTAGTAAACAATACACATAAAGGAAATTAATTGATTACACACACAATTATATGTGCAAGAATATTTACGTGCAGCGAATAACAGTGGTAATAATGCCTCTGTTGCTACAACAAACTCGGCGTTGTTTATTATCGTTTAATACTCAGATGTATTACACGTAGTGAAACCGTCTGCCTCTAATTACGATTGCGAACTGTTTTTTGACCAATTTCCACGTCATTAACGTCACGAGTTATTTATATGTTTATAAATGTTAAAGTGCAGTTACCTTAGGTACATTCACTCAATCATCGAGTTACCCATTCAAGACTCTCGCTGGCCGCTGTGTTTCCCCTCCTTGGACTTAAAAATATATCCATCCACATGCCTAATATAAAAAAGAGTAGCCTTTCGAATAAATCTTCTAAGCAAAATGAATGTCTTATTTGCGAGAAATTGAGCCCTTGAAAGAAAAACGACAAAGGTTTGACTTGAATGGTCAAAGACATGCCCACCAGCGATCTCATGAGATTCTCCCCGTGGTGTTTCTCGGGTTACGCTAAGAATCGCACAAATTTCATCCTTAACCAACATACGGATGGGTAACCAGCTATAAATCTGGTTCAAATACAGACCCATCTGTTTCGAACCTTCAATCTGCTTAAAGATGGCGGAAATTATAATGACGCCACTACATGCTTCTTACCCGAAAGCAGAGCGGAAATTCTGCACAATTAACGACACCCGTGCAGGAAAATCGACAAGTGCACTAAGAATCACCATAGATTTTTTATTTATCAACCGAAACCAATGATTATGGCTATGCCGAAGGCACAGTCCCATTGATGGAGGATTCATAGGTCAAATAAACATGGCTTCTGCTGCCATTACTCCTCTTGACGTTGTCAACCGCTGGATTGTACTCTTCTGTCCAATCCGGATTAAGATAATCAACGCACATATCAACGTTGAATAGTGCAACTGAATTAAGTCATGGAATGCAAATATATGTATGTACACAAGGGAAGCAATCAAGATGTTAATCACTCAGAAGACGGCTCAAGAGAACCGGAGGGACGAGGTGACCATCTATCAACCTTTGCTATTTAAGTAGTAATGAGTCTGCCAGGCCGATTTTTGGGTTTCCCGTGCATGAAAGTGAACCAATAGTCACTAATCTCTCCGTGCACCTGGAAAACTGTCAGTGTGTCTACTACAACGAACACAGCATTCAAGATAGGTTACGAACTCCTCAAATGGCCACGCATACTGTTTTTCTTCGGGCTTTGTGGTTTTATTATAAAAAATAAGTTTAATGTTTTTCACACCCGTTGAATTTCAACGGGTATCTTCCACTCGTTTATTATATGTCTAAGTTAATGTTTGTAAATTCATGCTCAATTACTTTGCAGTTATTATATTTCTTTAATATAATTGATACTCTTTTAACCCTGCTGTTCTCTTTGAGTCATTATGACCCAAAGCGAAATTTAGCTTAACATAACTTTTTTATGTCTAAACTCTATGATTCTGTATTTTGTGACTTTGTTGTTGTTGTTATTTCACATTGTTCATCACAAGTATGAAAATCGGTACTATGTTCATATTTTATTTCTCAAAACAAAAAAGCTACACTCATGCTCCTTGGGTCAATATGACCCGATGATTTGGTTAACCAATTTCTAATTTTTTTTAGAAATTACTTTAGGGGAATGCGTTTTCTGCCAGTCGTCTATTGCTTTTAAGCAACAGGCCCGAAAGAAGATGCCTAGTTATAGTCACTCAACTCATTTGATCGCAGGCTATGATAGGAGGGACCACTCGTGGTGAACGGGGTGAGAATAGCAAGAAGGTGGGACGGAGTCAATGGAGGGGCGGCCAGACAACGTCTGTCCTCTTAACTATTTTGTAGAAAAGTGACTTTGAGTATCCATGCGTGCAGATGTACCAACAGGGTATATGAATACGGGAACCTATACAGACTGGTCTCGGTTACGTTTCATTGACTATCGGTGGCGTTGCGTTCCACTCTGAAGATACCAATTCAGCTTTTGTGAATATTTTGATTGTGGTCGCCATGACGCATGTGTGACCGATTTCATGATCAGAGATTAATTGAACTTTAAGAAAACTTATATTTGGGTAATAACAAATTTCAACCAAATACTGACTTTTCCAAATGGAATAAGAGCGCAGACAAATGCCGTTATGGTGTTTCAGCTTCAGTTGGAGGTTAACTACATATCACACAATTTTTTTAATTTCTTTTTTTCTCTTGAACGTTTACCTGTAGTGCATTATTATGAATTATGATTACCATACTTACTTCTCTTCCTCGTCATTCCCTTATAATTTTTCATTCTGATTATGCATATGTGTCATTTTCCGCTTCGGCTTCACAACGTAAATATTATGATTTATGCCTTGAAACCTGGGTTAGGTTAGTTTTCACATTGTGGTCTTATAATCCAAATTTACCCAAAGGCCAATCGTTACGAAAGTTTATTTCCCAAAATTTCAAAATTTTCGGTCAGCATCTTTATATATCAAGTGGAATTAGGAATGCATATGGGAATATCAATCTGAAATCACTTCCCCAGCGTTAAATACCAACTCATTAAACTAGGGAACCATTACCATTGGAACTATTCAGGTAGTGATAGGAAATGGGTTTCCTCATAGAACCATCATTTCAAAGACATTTATTAGCCAAAATATTAACGGTAACAGATACCATGCATGCACAGAAGTATAGAAGTAGGTCATGGGTGGGAGAGTGTGTGGCGGTGACCGATAATGGAAAGAATATGTTGGTGACTTGGACTGGGAAATAGGTTGCACGGGTTTCGTTTTTTTTCGTAGGACCTCTCGCGGGCATTATAGCTTTATCTCGTAAACCAGAAATGCCCGGATGTGGTGACGGGGAATGCAACCAACGAATGACAGCGATAAACTCAGCTGTTACATACAATACATGAAATTTATGGAATGCCTAGAATTTGGCTTCGATACACGTCACCGTTTTGGGTAAATTGAATTCATGTACAGTGTTTCCGTGTACGTCCTAATGCATCCGAAAACCTCTGACCGGGAAAAACACACAAAAATTTGAGTTCTAGTCTCGACCAACATTTTGAATAACTGTATATATATATATATATATATATATATATATATATATATATATATATATATATATATATATATATTCTCTTTTTTGGCGTTAAGTTTTCCTTTTCGATCAAGACTTCATGCGTCTGTTAATTCTTATTTGTTGCAGGTTGTCGTCCGATGAACTTCGGCCGACTTCCTGCAAAGACACGCTTCAATTTCCACATGTGTGTGTTTATTATGGTGGTTAAAAAGACTATATGCTATATTAATATTCAATTATTTGCAAATAATTCCACATAAATACATTATAAAAGAAGGTTAAAATGATCCAAATGCAAAAAAGGCAATGGTTCAGCTGGTCTGCTGTTCTTCCACAATGTCTCACAAATCTGTTCCGAGAATATCACCAATATAGCCTAATAATGTCAAGGAATATGGTTTTGTTATTGAAAAATAAAATTTTTAATTTCTTGACACAAATCCGTCATGCATCAGCGCATCACTAAACAATATTTTTGAATACTATAAAACTAATTCAATTACATTTTTTTAATATCATCAAACAATTTTAATACCAAATGAGGATAACATATAAAGTGTTAAATATTACAATTAAATGCAGATTTTAGTAGGGAATTATTGGAAATTCACGTCCACATGTAGTCTTTCATAAATTGCGCGTTTAGGTAATGAGGAGTGCAATCTCGACAGAAAATGTTAAATATATTCGCTCCGCAAATTTCTGAAAAGAGAAAACATATGGTTTTTTAAAAGAAGTATTCAAAATAAAAAAATAATTGAAATTAACGTTATCACTGAAAAGTATAACTCTTTTCTTATATTATCCTTTTTTCTCCTCGATTTCTCGGGATTATACAAAATATTAATATCACAGTAATAATGCGTACAAATATTGACTTTATTAAAATAACCTGATTTGCCTTGACCTCTGTCTTCGTTGTAACAACCCCTTACCTAAAAGTTAAAACAAAATAGAGTACCTCATCGTTTGATTACTCATAGCTGGAGTAAGTTTTTCCCAGGGAAAAACTGGAATAAAAAATACGTCACATTTTATGCCCTTGATTATCTTAATAATCTTATAACGTGATTGACGTTTTGAGTGACCGGTCACTTAGTTAAGTTATTTGTCAGATAGCGAAAAAAAATTGATTAAAGATTTAAAGCGGTAAAAGTATTTATTTTCCATATAAGATATTCTCTGTCGTAACAGGAAATTTCAACTAAATGCTCGTGACAATTAAATTGAAACTTTAACAAATGGCTCATGGAAATAATTCCAAATTATACCTACATGATATGTCTTTAGCCCTTTAAGTACCACGCAACGATATATCGTCGTTTTCAGAATGAACCAGAAGTGCTAACATCGATATATCGTCGTCTATCAGGAGATCTATTTAAACAATGTTTTTCTCGTTCTGTAAACATTGTAAATTGTACATAACACAAAAACGCTCTCGTATTTACTACGTGGCGCTATAATGTTGATAGTTAATTGAAGTTGTCAACAGCTTTGATAGTTAAAATAACCATAAGTTGGATTGAATTTTCCGAGCGCCACATTTGGTTCTTACGATACTGCTTCTGGTGTGACACTTTAGAAACTATATTGTTTGTTTGCCTAAAACCAATTGCATTTCTTCTAATATTCTCTTCTTTGTATATATTTCGGAGATATTATTTTTGGCATGTTTTTATTTTTTTAAACTGCTTTGAAACATTTAATCTCTGCAAAGCACGTCACTTTCTCGTTTGTTCCGCGATCGATAATATATAAAAACAAAAGACGCAAGGCTGATAAATATCTTCTCCACTCTGTTGCATTTAAAGAGATAATTTGTTGCTGACTGTTCCACTGCGATCAAGTAGTTGATTTTTAGTAATGAAGGGCAGAAGAAAAGATACTACGTAATTGCTACCATGCTCTCTCTAATAGCTGGTGTGTTGGGTCAGCTGATGTGTTGAGTCGGCAATGTGGCTCCGATCATCAACCTCGTTATCATAGTTGCTTACGGCAGTAGTAATTGAAGGATGATGTTGAGTATAAAAGAAAACGATGTGTGCCGTCTCTTGCTGATGCTTACACAATGAAATTTCACCTCCTATATAGAGCCCAGAATTTCGTTCGTTTAGCCAATAACATTTAGTGCCGAGTGGAATTGTGGTCGGATTTTGACCAAGAGGCTTTTTGAAATTGAAATAACCCTTTGGCCTAATAAATGACGTCAACTTCTAGAATGAATTTGCAGAGATTTGCAGAGAAAAGACATGCGATATTGGTGCCGTGATTGTGACAAGGCGTTATGTTTTGAAGGTTGTTTTCGAGAATATCACACTTTGAAAATATTTTAATTGTTATCTCAAGTAGATTGGACAGTAAAAAAATTATTCTCAAAATTTGTCGTTTTTTAGTGTACCTAACAGTTCATCATCACCCTCTCTACTACCTACGCAGCAAATATTAGTTGGCGCAGAATGTATGCATCCCTGAATTTGAGATATATTATCCAGAGAACTTCTTGGTTAATTTTTATGAAGCAAACATCAAAATGTAGCTTGTTTAAAGGCAGGTGACATAATTACGAATTTAACGTTTTTCAATTCTAATGAAAATTGGTTCTCCGGGCGAAAAGAGCTTATTTTTTACCACTAAGAAGTGTGGCCTAAATTTCGGAGAACACTTAGCAAAAACATTAGACTTGATGGCAGTTCAAATTTACCACATTAGTGCTTCAACTTTTTTAATTATTATTCTCAAAGTTCGGATTTAGCCGAATCTCCGAAAGTTGAGCATTGCTTTTGGGGGTCAAAAAATTAGCTCTATTTTCTTCCTCGCCCAGAAAGCAAATATTTAATAATGATGGAAAAAGTTTTGTTGATGCAATTTTGACATGGATTAAAACAAGCTATGCTTAGATGTCTGTTTCATAAAACTTGATCGAGACGTTCTCTGGATAAGAGGTCTCAAACTGAAAGAACATAATTTTTGTGCAAACGCAGGTGACCGTTCACTTTTTCGCCGCACAGGGGCTGGGATGTCTCCGCAGTTTGACCGCAGTGAAAGGGTTAAAGCAGAGCGCAAAAACCGAACTTAGGTAATAAATTTCTACAAAATGAATGACTAACTCATTTTTAGACCTAATTAAAAGATTATTTTCCTCGTCCATTTACCTACTCGATATTCGGGGTTACTTTCCTGTTTTAGTATTTATTTAAGGGGGACCTACACACTTTCCCACCCAGGTGAAGTAAGACTTTTTATTTAGTATACTATAACGGTGTGTTATCGCAAACTTGTTTATATTTCAGAGAAAGCTCAACGATTATGGTGTTTCCTCCTCAAAACCCGTCTTTTATTTCCACCTCAGAATGTTTTTATTTTTAGCGGCCTTACCGTCGTTGGCATAGCTTAGTTCCACTCCTTTGTGATGCGGAAAGAGCTCTCTTTAAGGTCCGACTAGGGACGGGAGGTGGATGAAGGTTGGGAAAAGGGACGTTTTGGAGGAGTGAGGGATAAGGGTGGCGTGGGAGTGAGAGGATGGGGGAAAAATGGTGCGTTTCATCGGGTAACCACCAAACTCTACCCCCATGCTCCGTAACACTTTGGGTAATTACCATGGGGCTGCCAAC
The DNA here is from genome assembly GCA_963573305.1 of Pyrrhosoma nymphula. Taxonomy (NCBI): domain Eukaryota; kingdom Metazoa; phylum Arthropoda; class Insecta; order Odonata; family Coenagrionidae; genus Pyrrhosoma; species Pyrrhosoma nymphula. Next base: position 148,433,232 of record OY754328.1, read on the forward strand.
CCCTTGGGGGGACCTAATGGCTCGGAGGAGGTAACCATCGAGTTCGTAGCTAAGGGAGAGAGGTTATTTACTAATGAGTGGCTGCTTTAGAGAGTAGCGTCAGTTGGACAACTGCGTGGCTCCTCCCGAGGCGCCGTGGGACTCCTCCACTATCCCTTCACACACACACTCACACGACCCCTGCTCAACTTGGAAGGTGATGACGCGGCTAAGATTGAATGGGAGGGGGCGAATGAGAAAGCGAACCGTTGGGACGTAAAGGCAGGGGAATGTTTAAGAATATGGAAAATAAAGAGTTAGAGGATAGATTCGTGCAACAACCTTTTTTCGAGAACTACTCCATTGGCGTAAGTTCATTGCACAACCTGCGAATTTTAATCCAGTCCATAATGTTATATGTGACAACAATTTAGACAAATACATTTTCTCACTTGCCTTAATTAGATACCTTCTTAAATCGAGACACTCATTGTACGCCATAAAAAGCGTGAACGTTTCCTTTTATGAGAAAGATTTTGTCTTCAGTGTAGGCAGCTTTCGTTTAACTATAATTTTAGTCTTTAAAACCCGTTTATAATCATCATTGTTCCAATATTAGTGATTTAAAGTATATTTTTCAGTTCAAAATGCTTAGAAAAAAATACGCATCACATATTTTTATTTTCTCCAAGATTTTACAAACAGCGGTATATTGATATTTTTTATGTTCCTGACTAGATACATTATAAAACAAAGGCGTTTCAAATATTTGGTTTGCCTTTCTCACATGCAACTTCTACTGACAAAATATTTAAGAAGACTACATTTTACAATTCATTTGAAATATTTTTTTGGCGGTTGCTGTGTCCACGTATTACTCTATCGTTAAAATTTTATAATAGGTACCCGAATTGGCAAAGAGGCGTCTGATTCCGTATTTTCAAAATTTTTAATGAATAAAAACCAACGGTGTTAGGTGTCACTTGCAAATAAATAATAAAAAATTATCAGTTTGTCAATATCTTTTTCCAAAGCTTAGTTCATTTACTGATCTTTATATATAGTTGTTAGTTCTTATGGAGCACAGATGTCAAACAGGTGAAATGTATGTAAGGAGGAACAAGGGTATTGTACCTACATCACGATATTAATATACTTGAAGAAACATGTGCAAGACGTTGTTGGCAATAACGGTGCCTTCCTACTAAAATTATATAAAAATCGTACTTAGTTTCATGAATTATGACTTAACAAAGAGAAGAGCCTAACAATATGATTAGCCCTAAAAGTTTATCAGCACAAAATTAAATATTTTACAAAAGCGTCTATAACTCTTCTATGCAAATTATATCTTGGCGGCTTAGAGAGGTAGATAACATGTCAACATGTTTAATGAAAAATTGGCGGATAACTCTCAATAGTTCTTATCTATGCGTTGAGGAATGTCATGAGTCAATCGATTATTTCAATTGATTAGGTACCTATTGTTTGAAAAACGTGCACAAATGAATGGTATTTAAGCGAAGTTCATTTTTTTACCGTTGCTTCACTACTGAGATATCATATATTCAGTGCCTAGCCTCAAAAATTGACCCTTAAAGATCGATAAAACACTTTCATTTTCAGTTTGCGAGTTTTTCCCCTTTAATTTTTTTGGCCTGAGTGCGAGGTGTTTAGGAGAATATACTGTCTCGCTGAGTTAAGTTCAGGTGAATACAATGTCCATGTTTACTTAAGAAATTAAAGCTATTTCCGCGAAACAAACAGTTTATTTTAAGAATTACTATCTCGGTTGTAGTACTGCAAGAGGTGCTTTGCAGATAATATTTCCTGCACTTACTTATAGGTTTCAAAGATTCCACAGCAGCAGAGGGTTTGAAAAATGCGGCACCTAACAATATGGAGAATTTACGAGACTACATTCATTGTGTGTGTATGGATGAAAGTATGCTTCATTGAAATATAAACAAATGTGTGTGTAAATTGCTTACGGATAAGGTGAGTGGAATTTATATACACCAGTGATATGATTATGGTATATTAAAGGTTAGGGCAATGGGGAAGAGGAAGAAAAAGTGGGAGACGAAGTGAATGAGGTGAACGGCACGAGAGAGATGAGATCGGTGGCACAAAAATGAGAGAAGGGTTGACAAGGCTGTTGAGAGGTTTGAATGAGTTCCGAGCGGCAGACGACGAGTAAAGGAGGGACAGGGAAAAAGGGAGTCGGAGCGTGGAGAGGGGCTGGCGGCTCGGAATGGGACGTCCGTTGACAAATAATGTGGAGAGTGAGAGAGCAGAAAGACGGTAGGAGAGGAGTGGAGGAGGATTCTGCGGCGAGTCTTGTTCTGGTCATGGCAGTGGTTTTGTGTGGGATGGGGAATATCGGCGGGAGTAGGATCATGGAGGTATGTCAGCGCGGGCTCTGTGAGGTGTGAATCTGGCTCCGTGTTTAGCTATATCATGTGGGTTGGACAAGTGGGGACGGACCGAGTGCGGGACCGCGGCCGGTAAAGGGAACGAGAAGCAAATTTGAATGCCGGGGGGTTGCGATGGGAATGCGTTGGTCCTTCATTTGTTTAAATCGTCATCATCTTTGGCGCCTTTCCAGGAATCCACACTAACACGCCAGTACTTGTCCCTCTCTTTAACCATCATTCTTTTACGCACGACCACCCCAAACGAAAACTGTAATTAACCTTGGCCGTGTCGACTTTCCAAAAACGTAATGAAAATATGTATACTTTCCCCGTCCTCCTTTTAACCTCATACTTCTCCGCATTACTTTGGTTACAAAGCTACTGCATCTTTAAATAATAACTCTTTCCCCCTCTAATTGCTAACCCCTTCACTTTGCGTCGTCTGCTTGGAAGTCATGGACTTACAAATAGTGCTGCATGAATGAAGATGTGTTCCCTTCAATTGGTCGATATATATTAGTTTGCTAAAGAATTTGATTGTATATAAAAACAAACATAACCCCTTGCCACAAAGGTGTTGTTGAATGAAGTTTCATTTCTAATTTAGTGTTTCAGATGTTTTGACTGCGCTAATTTATATTTAGTCACCCTTTTTAGATATTTTGAAAAATGAATGCTTATTGAACAATCAGTCCTTAGAAAATCAGACTACTTGGCTAAATTAGACTACCCCGTAGAACGTCAGTGGGGCGTAATGACCTCTCCACCTAAAAGAAAGTGATTTTTATAATGAAAAAGCTGTATGTTCTGATTTGAAGCAACTAATACGCATTTTTTTATTGTTAATTATGGTATCAGACACTTTTACCCGCCATTGAATACCAGTAATGCTAGTTTAATCTCAAGAATATGTTACTCTGTAATGCAAATTCAGTAACCGTAAGCAGAAAATATCCTGCGGGATATTTATTTGTAAAAATAAGCTTACAAATTTTACTTTGAAATGAACTTTTTAATTTTTTACAGCTTAAAGTTTACATAGCATTATTCAGACTTTCTCAAGTTACAAATTAACATGAAAAATAGTATTTTTTATGATTATGGACACTATGCATTCTATGTTCACCCACAGTTAAAAAAGCTAATGTTTCTCACGGTCAACGCAATAATTAATTATTTCAGAAGCACATTTTCCTCAAACCATCTTCCTAAAAATACCACACAACTTATCGGTCATATTACATTTACACTCTTTGGTTTGGCTCTTTTGCCTCTTTCTGGTGTAACTGCTACCCCTCAATCTCAAATATTTATATTTTAGTTTTATTTATATGCCATTAGATCAATCAATTCTTCTGCTAAATTATGTATATATGTTTTCCATTTAATTTTCATACTTGTTTATTCTTTTAATATGGTCTAGGATCATAAAGTTAACAGATATAACAGATTAAAAACTACTTGGACAGGTCAATATCTTAATTAGGACTTGTTTGAGACGTTTTTCGTCATATGATTTACAAAATTAGCGATGAAATTAGTAGAATTGTAAAAAAACTACTGTTTCAGGGGTTTTCTTTTCATTTGTTGCTGTGGTCACATCAGGATGGAGGGTACTTAGCAGCAATAGGTTTTATTCCCTGGTATACTCTGAGTGAGATGCCATAATGCTTTAAAACATGATTGCTGTGCAATGGTTTATGCATCATCTTCACAGAAGCTGGAAATTCTTTCTTTCCTACTGACAGTCCCTACGATAGTAGTAGACTTCTGATGTCTTTTGCTAGCCTAATGGACGTAATATACGTGTCTGTTGTGATAATACCACCTGTACCAAAGTATTGTGCCATCAGTTGCATTACAACATAGTCAGGAAGATGTTGGTCACCTGTTTGAAGATCATCTTTTACAAAATAAGGAAAGTCATTTAGGTTGACTTTCAATTCAGCATCATCTGCAAGCCAGAACTTGATCCCATATTTGTCTGGCTTTGATGGCGTGGATTGAGTAAATCTGAACTTAATTTTTGTTTGAAACATTTTTTCTTCAACTGTGATATTTTCACCTGGCTTATGATATCACTGGATGTTGTGACTAAATCAATTCCAAGTCGCAGATATTATGGAGACTTTGTCCTGTCTAATCAAGAATGACAAGTTTTTAAAAATTTAATTTGAGAAATCTCACTATATCTTTGAAATTTTTCGAGTAACCTTGTCTGTTTACAAAAACTAGACCCTCATGAATCAGACCACAAGGTGTGTAAGTCAATATCTTTTTTTCTATTTATACCTCATGCATTAAGCACCGCAATGAATGCCTACATCTTTTCAGAGAGAGGGAATTCATTTTTTTATAACACCCTACTTGCCTCAGTTGGAGAGCGTTCTATGATATGTTGGAGCATATTCATATCCACCAAAAGCATCCATACGCTAGGGCCATCCGTACACTCTTATGGAGTAAAGAGGGATGTCATCACCGTCGAATAAATATGCCTTTATTCAGATAGGCACGCTTTTGTGTATCCGGGGCCCAATTTGTTTTAGCTGATAAGCCTCCATTTGTCTAGGCCCTAGATATGGGTAGGTTCCTTTTCGGAGGGGTCCTTAACCCCTTAAGTGGGGTAAGCGACTATAGTCGCAAATGGAAGTCGCTCCCTAGGTGGGGTAAGCGACTATAGTCGCGCGCTGCTTAACTATGTGCTTCTTGGTGGGGATGCGACTAAAGTCGTCCGTTGCGATTATTTCTGTTTCTACTGTGTGTTATGTGATTCTAGCCACACATTTTCTCACTTTTCATTTACATAATGGATTTATCAATCGGAAATTAATTGTAGCGCATAATATATCTAGGTCTCATTTTCCGATTGAAATTTTTGCCTTTTGGGAACACTTGTTCGCGGAATTCGCGTTTGACATTCACATCCAGCTAATAATATCATTTTAATTTATCACCTTCCTATAATTTAAATTAAATATAATGTAATTTCATTATAATTAGTATATTTTTATATATAAGTACCTAAGTTTTGTTCTGATACTTATTACGAAATTCCAATAAATCTTTGTGTACTCATCTTTTTTTTCATGATCAATGGCATATTATTTCAAATCTAATGTATTGGCGATATGATTTACACCAATCACTGCTATGTTATTCATCTGAAGAATTCTATTTTCACCAAATCGTAGTTTTCAGCTAGTTCATTGAATTTTTACACACCGCGTATTCCCACATAAAACATTGAATCGTCTGGTTATTTTTCGGCAGGCTTGGACTAAATCGCGACGTGATTTACCTCAGCTTACAAGCAAATAAGTAATCGTAATACGTAATTTACAATCTTTTTACTACAGTGTGTTTATCATAACGTTATGTTTGGATATTCCGTGATGGTAAATCACGTAGAATAAACTACCGAACAATTGAATGTCAGTGAAAACATTGTGTCAGATGAAAAGCATTCACAACCGTAAACTTCCATTTAAAAGAACCCAAAACATTACCCACGAAATCCAAGTTCAATGTACTGAGCACTAAGATTTGAGGGAGAAAGCTATGACCTCACCACCCAACCCCCGCCACTTCCCTTCGTCATTATCTTGGCTCCCACTCTCTTGATCCCTCGGCCCATACCCTCTTTGTTTCCCAGGGGGTGTGAATTGACCCAAGGACATCAGGGAATATTACAGAAACCAAAATTAGGGCAATATTTTTCAAGAAATAAATTACTGGCAACTCCTATATTTTATGAGATGATCACCGAGAAGCAATTTTTTTGCTGCTCAATTTTTTGCACTTTGCCTGCAACGAGGATTATCTCTCAGAAGGTCAAGTTTCCGCAAAGCCATATATGATAAAACCTGCCATGGATCATATTGTAAAATAATTTAGGAAGAGTAAAATTACTTATAGGCTGTTATCTGTTGATGAAAACATTTTGCTATGGAAAGGCCGCCTCGGATGGAAGGTTTTCGTACAAAAAAACGTTCAAGGTTTGGTATGGAATCGTTTAAATTACGAGACTCAAAAACTGGGTACGTGTGGAACATACTGATTTACACAGTGAGGGACATTGAGCTAGTTGAAACAGTCGAAGGCGTTAACGTGTCAGGTTTCACTACGCCTTCGAGATTGGTCCTATCTCTTGCCAAGGATCTGCTGATGCAAGGATATACTATTGCAATAAACAATTGATTTAGTAGCCCCGAAATATTTGACTTATTAGTCACATTTGATACCGATGCAATTGGAACTGTGAGAGAGAATAGGAAAAATCTTCCGCAAAATGTCATGCAAAGAAATTTGAAATAAGGGGAGGTTGTTGCGGCCTATCGTGGAAAAATAATGACTATGAAATGGCTGGAGAAAAGGGATGTGTGTGTATTGAGAAGTATACATTATCACACGATGATGAGTGTTCCAAGCAGAGGAGAAGGAACCAAAATAAAACCCCTGGCGTGCGTTGATTACAACGATGCGATGGGAGTGGGTTTGTCCAATCAATGCTTTACACTGCCAATGCCAATCTGACTTACAGTACCGCGCGAAAAAGATTGAAAAAGTATTATCAAAAGATGTTTAGGCACATATTAGACGTAACGGTGTTCATTTCTTTTATTATATACAAAAAACAAGGCGGTGGTCTCTCACAACTTGATTTCCACATGAATCTTATTGAGGATCTGTTTCTACAATACGGGAAATCCAATGCTGATAAGGAAGAAAAAGAGAAAGAAAGGCAGCAGTTCAAACCCCAGGAAGACTCATAGGGCGACGTTTCACTGACCATAATTCACCTACAGGGAAGAGAATACAAGGAGTAAAACGATGTGTTGTGTGCCTTGCTAATGGACAGAGAAAGGAAACAATTTTCTCTTGTAAAGTGCGTCATGTCCTTTATGTGCGGCGCCATGTTTTCAAGTGTATCACATGACGATAAACTAATGAATTGGCTATTTTTGTTTAAAAACTAAGGATAAATTGTTTTTCCACGAATTTAAATAATCTCCTATGAAAATATACATAACCAGTTTTGCCTGATTGGGAAAATAATTGATAGGATGCTATAAAAATTTATATTGTTAGTTACATGTCGTTGTAAAGATGTTGTAAAATTGTAAATGAAACCATTATGAAATATCAGTTCCCTTTGCGGAACTGTTCTACAAAAACATTTCAAAGCGAATTTATTCTTTGAATTATGCCCATCTGTGTCTTTTTTGAGGCATCAAATTCGTATGACGTTTTTGTGTCTCTTGAAACTAAACAATTGGACGCTTATATAAATTGACAATTTTAGTATCAAAACTGGCCATAAATTGTTTGTTCACAAATTCCAATACTAACCTAGGGGAACCAACACAAATTGTATTATCTAAATGGGAAAATGATCGATTTGATGCTAGAAAAAATAATTTTTGCTATAGTTGTAAACATTGTAAATGGAACATTGTAAAATTGTAAAACATATTTCAAGGCCCTTCATGAAGTTTTCTACAGAAAAGAATTCAAGACTAACAAATATTTGAGTAATGCCCGTTTACTATTATAAGTTATAGTATGCATAAAATATATTGAATGCAAGAGCATGTCAATTTTTCAGTGTTATATAAAAATAGAATGAAATGACTATTGTAATTTTTTAGTTGCACGATTTTAAAATATATTCCAACACCCTTTTTTAATAAATATACCTACAATTTATAATATTTAAATAACAGCAAAGTATTTCAAATATGCCCGTAAAGGCGTTTGCCGGCAACATCTATAACTTTACCTTTTTCTAGCAAATGAAAAATGCCTCATAAAAATGATAATTTTTTTTTGACAAATTCATGAAAAAAACGTTTGCGTTAAGTTCTAGGAGGCATTAGAAAACATGTATATAGCTTTTTATTTCATGAAAATCGGAGGATTTGCTCCCCACCAGCTGAAAGATAAGGAAAAATTCTTCCCCAACGAAGGGGTTAACGTGTAACCACTTAACCTATCGGCAGGAGTAGTTTTTCGTTTCATGATGGATGGCTCATGGCACTATGTGAGGATGTGATTTGGATCATTTTCATATTCCGGATTATTCCTCAAAATTAGAAGCATTTGAACCTTAGCGGACGATACCCGCTCATAGTTGCACAGAGAGTGTACTAAATACATTGTGAGAAATACATTGTCTGGAATAGGAAAATAACCCAAATCCTTAACACAATTTTTAAAGCCTTCCGTGAGAATTTGAGGGATATGAGTTCATAATACAGTCCAGGTAAATGAGATTTTCCCCATTCGTGCGTTCATATACTTTTACTGTCTTACATTTGGAGTTATTTTAGCTTTAATTAATATACCACACCTAAATAATTTATTGCATTAAAAAAAACCGCAATAATGTTAGCTGTGGCCGGCTTTGAGATGAAGTAATGTGGAACTACTGCACAGTATGTATCCTGTCAGGTATATGTGTCCGGTATGCGCAACACAAAGTACTCTGTCGTATTGGAATGAATAACTTTCGGGGGCTCACATCGCCTAGTCCGCACTCAAGAGAACCATTGAACGATTGTAAATGTAAATTCCAATGCTGATATGCATAACTATTAATAATTATCGATACTTACATAAGTACAAGACAGAACTAACATTCTTTCATTTCTTTAAATATTTATTGTAAATTAAGCATTGTTATATGTATTATAAGAATATAGATACAAGCACTGTTTTCTGTGACAATGTTTTGACTAAAATTCTGCGGTACGATGACTCCACATGAAATATCCTCAGAGTTAAGTTGACAATTTATACTTGATTTGAGTCAGGAAACCGTATAAATTAATCCTTTACCAAAATAATTCCTTACCGTACCTTTCATTTCCTGTTACACCTCATTCACCCTTATCTCTTAGTATCCCTAAATACTTTTTTTTGTGTTTCACTTATCACCTGAGTTCTATACCAGCCTTACGATAAATACTTGCTCGTTTTATTCAATATTCTACTAGATTTAACATTTTATGCAAAAAAATCCTCCCATATATTATTGGTCCGCGCATGATGAAATAAGAAATGCGAAATTCATTAGTTAAAGAAAGAGTTGTCAATGACTTAAGGGTTCCCGGATGGAGTGTGCGCAGAACAGTTCCATACCAAAATAGTGGAGTAAAAGGACACCCATCGCAATTACAGATAGGTCACTATAATTACATGGGTCTTTTTGGTAACTACTCGACTTCCCCTGCGAGAATACTTAGGCTTGAGCCATTCAAGAGGAAAATCGGTGATGTCGTTCCTACGCCAGCTGGGGCGCTGTTGGACCTTGCAGCCTGATGAGCTGCTTGCTGCCAAAAGCACTTTTTACATCCGTCTTCTCCAACCCCATGCTCTTCCACAGTGATATGCCTCCAACATCTGAAGTTTATTCATGCAGACGAGACTTGCATTAGAGCACAGCCTCAGAAAACGGCCCAGGATTATTTTTGATACGCCATGGTGCCCCGTCCGCCTTATACCCCTGGTGCCCTTCCTGTTATGATAGCTCGAAGGACAAAATAATATTTAAAAATTAAAATAAAATATCTTTCCCGAGGATTTCGTACGAATCATTGTTAATGAAAACGAGTAAATGCCGACCGAATCACCACTGCTGTAATATCGATATGATTAGAATTGTTTTGTCTTTCCTACGACCTCTTAGCTTGAGAGTTTGGAATAGTTATGACGAATGTGAACCGGGTAGAAGGAATCCACAAATATAAATTTTATTCTAATAAAAAGCAGGCCATTCCCAAAAAAGGATTCAAGTTCTTAAATAAAGTAAATTTTCATCATTATCACCAAGTCAATATTTAAGTTCTTAGTTACTAGTATTTTTTGTATCTAACATCTATATAGCCGGTGATTAAGCAGTATAACCGAGTTTTGTACACTCGTCCATCGCTTCAATGTTTTGTTTTAGTCTTGCTTTCTCCTCGTTTAAAGTCGTGAACACTTTAAATTTTGGGTTTAAAAAAGAAAACCTCGATTTTGATTATTTTTTGTTATACAGTCCAATAGGATATGTAGGTATACTAAAATAAAAATATCGTTATGAGATTAATTATTACTATTACGTACTGAATGGCATGTACTTTGATATTGAATGCCGTTTCATTAACCTTCAAGCAAAGTTTTTGCATTGTCGTCTTCTGCCTATGGATAGCTCTTTTAGTCATAAGACAGAATAAACCCCATTTTAGAAATTTACCATCGACACGGGTATTCCTACCATTTACCATTCTCTATTTAATTCAGCTGTGCTGGTATTTATGCTTGCCTTACAGTAGCATTTATCTTACGCGGCATTAGCTTGGCAAACATCTTAAAAGCCAAATATATTCAAAACTAAGACATATATTCACATCAAAATAAGGACAATCAATAAAAATGCATGAAACAATGATGTAGTCGGATTTGTTCCTTTTGCTTAAGAAATTGTTTTTGTAAAACTATTAAATTAATTTTCAGTAATTATATGTCATTTCCAGTCAACTTAGTATGTACTAAGCTTTTTATCTATTTATCCCAATGGTCTCAAAAAACATCTAAGTTGGTTAAATCCTCAATAATCTGTCGCATTATATAACAATTGGGTTACTGCGTATATACGCAAAACTAGGCAAAAGAAGGTGATTTTAACAAAATGAGATATTCATGAATGAATTTATTCATAATATAGGAGTTATAGCTAACATGTGTACACCTAATAGATTGAAATAAAAAATGTTGCTTTACACCACTTATGGAAAATTTTAATAACCTTTGGTGCGATGCAACAAAGCTTTGTTTGCTAGCTCATCTTGACGGGTTGCACGGCACCATCAATTGCGATATGTCGCGCAATTTGTAATGCAAAATTTGATCGCAATGCGAAATTGAAAGTGGAAATATGTTGCTCTCGTTGAGTGCCATTAATGAGTTTTTATATGGAATTTTAACTGAGAGAAAATTATAGTTCTTTAAAACTTATCTTTAATGTTCCTCATTTAAGATTGCAATTCAAATATAATTAATGAAGTAAGAATCAAGATGAAGTATGAATTACTTCATCAAATGTAATGAAGTAATGATTAGAACCATGGGAAACTCAACTTAAAAATGCCTAAACAATGTGACACATTATTAATTCCAAGTAAAGGGATCTAGATTGGAGGCGAAGATGAACCAATTTTCCTTGAGGCTCCGCTCCTGGTTGTTAGCACAGATCAAATGGGTTTCTTTAGTTATATTTCATTTTCCTACTTGCTGTAATATGCCACTACGTATTTCCTGTTTGCATCCACATTACATTAGTCCTCCAAACAATAGTAAGGGTTTCAAAAGAGCCGTGGCATTGACAATTCACCGTCTAAACTGCCACTACGAGTGGCTGCGAAGCTGTAAGAATCATTTACCCTGGTAGCTCATCTCCCGGAGCGGTAGGTTTTTGTGGCAAATTGCTCTGCTCCACTCAGAGTCCCCTAACAAATCAAAACCTTTGAAGCTTTCTTCTGGTCACGGAGATCATGCTGTAAGACATAAAAATGATAATGCCTTTTGGTCGTCATTTTACATAATAAATTGAAATACAAAACCTGCGAATACTAAAAGGATTAAAAGAAATTCAATCATTTAACATTTAATCCAATACTTCTTTAATCATATGTAGGGTATGCTTGAGAAAACCTTGTGGAAATATGTAAGGCAACTTATTGGTTTCGAGTTAAGGTAAATGAGTTATCAGATGTGGAATAATGCAGAAATTCTAGGCTGTAGACGTCCTTACACTTCGTTGTTTCCCAAGTAGGGCTGCTCATTGAACTTTGTACCATTACGAATTATTGGAGGTATATCTTAATGCATTAGATCAAATGAGAGGGAAGTAATTTAAACCCACGGAATATTAAACATGGACACTGCGACATAACAGTGTTACGAATGCTACGCAAATGGACGTAAATATCTGGACTCGATGATAGGCGAAGTCACTTTGTGGAATGTCGAAATTTTTAAATGAAAAATTATTTGGTAATTTCCACACTAATATTCAGTCAATTGACCGGTTTTGATGCATACTACAAGATCATCAGTGTTATAGAGATATAGTCAACTAGTTATATTTCTATACAACATTCTATTGAAAGTAAAGTTCAAACCCTCGGATTGAATAGTTTGTAGTCAATGTTCAAATTAAAAAATGAATAAATTATATGCTTTATTGAAGGAAAAGACGAAAATACAGTCATTATATCAGTCAATCGATGGATACAAGACAATCGCAGGTCTAGGCAGGTTGCAAGCAGGTCACAATATAAGTCTATCCTCAAAAAGTTCCTCTTTTTATGCTCACAAGCTCACATCTATTGGTAGGTAGGTATAACACCCTTAGTTGTCTTTCAGTATTCTGTGATATTAAAAATAACTTTTCCTCAATTAAAAACCTAAGTGCAATGTTTGCTCACTCCTTAACCCATTCAAATTGTACAAACAATTAAATACAGAAATGTATTGATAAATAAGAAAGTGGAATGTAAGGATGGATGGGGAAGAGAACATTAAAGATACTCCGTCTTTAAAGGGATCCGCCGCATCAACCTCTTGCACGCGTTTTCCTACCTTTTTCCCTCTTGGAAATGTCCTCCACGTCTCCAGTTTCCTGGATTCTTTGATTCTCCCCACCACACTTAAGTCTCCCCTAGCCCCCCCCCACACCAATGATATTGCAGCCTAATCCCTTCCCATTCTGCAGAATTCCTCCATACCGTCCTTATTTTCCCATCCCCCACTCCCTATTGAGTGAGCTCCTCTGATGCTGATGGGGAAGTCATGTTCCAATGTCAATGCTCTCCGACTCTTTCCTTCCCCCACACTCTCCTCGCATACTCACCCTCTTTCCCTCAGCTCCCCTAACCATTCACTCCTGCTCACAGCCTCTCACACCCCAAACGCAGTCCTAATTTTTATTCCCATCTTGTCATTCTCATTCTGATTTATCTCAAACTCAGTCAGACTTATTTTTTGGGGCTCCAACTCTCTCAATTTCTCCGAAGCAATTCTCTTTCCTGATGCTTCCTGCTGGGATGTAGTTCCACGGGGACACGGAAAACTCATGAGGAAATGAAATACATTTTAATAATTTTATTCTCTCTTCTCTTAGCCACAGTATTTCCGTTCACATTTAACGTCAAGGGCGTGGCGCTTGGAAGAGCATTTGGGGAGCCGGTGACGGAGTACTGGAGAAAATTGGGGCGAAAAGGAAATTGAGAAGGATAATGCAAAAGACGAAGATGAACGAGTGAGTGTGGTAAAATAATGAGTTAAATGTAGTAAGGTGACTAGAATTATTGAAGGGTTGATTTTGAGCTAAAATATAAAGAACTCCTACTAACATGCCTGGACAAAATGAATATTAATGAAACTAGTGATATCGATAAATGTGGTAATATAACTCGAAATTCTTCTTCTCCGGAAAATTGTCTACCTACCAATCCTTTTGTTTTTGCTCCCTTACTGAAATGTTTTCACCAAGATTTCCAACTTCGGTTTAAATTTATATTCTTAAGTCAATCTTTCAATTTCAAAGTTTTTCTCGCCATTTATCTTGTAACCTCATGACTTCTTTTACCTCTTATATTTTAATTAACATTTTTTTATTTGGAAGAACCACAATTTTTTAATTTTGCTCCTAGCTTTTAGTCCCGAAATAGTCCAAATCCTAATTTGACATCCATTCATATAAAACTAATTTTTCAGTCTTCTAAAAACTATTCGTTTCCGAAAAAAAATCCAGTAGTTTTTTTTTTTTTTAAGTTGGAACAAGCGTTTTATTCCTATACCTATGCATATTTTCTGGATGAAATAAGAGGAGGTAGAAGATATGAAGAATTGTAGAGGGATCTAATAACGGGCCATCCTTAGGAGGGAAAGCGAGACAATTTCTATGAGGTTGGGATGCAGAATGGGGACTGTCCAGGAACCTACCAATCAGCTGGTAGAATACTTGAATGAATGAAATGAATATGCATATTTAAAAAAATATTAAGAAATTTTAAAATTTTTGAATCAAATATACGATGGAGAATAAATTAAGGAATGATATGAGGCTGGAGAGGAATGAAATGTAGAGTTGATGTATATGTTAGCCTTCCTTAAATTTCATCTCTGAGAGAGATAGAGCCTAGCCATGGAAAATATATCATCAAAGAAAAAGTCATTTCATTTAACTACTTACCTGGGGAAGTACGAAATATTTCATGTTAAGTCAGTCATTTCAGAGTTTATTAATGCAGCAGATATGCTTAGGTGCTTACGTGTACGAGCAAACTGAAAAAATGAGAGTGAAGACTAGAGATCGGAGTGATGAGAAAGTACAGGTAGTAAAGGGAAAATATGCGATAGCACAAGAAAACATGTGAAGGTAAAAAGAGGAAAAAATGGAAATAGTTGTAAAAATACGACTTTGGTGTTTTGTCCTTATATTTATAGTATTTGGCGGTAAAATTATAAAACAGAGCATAAGCTTGGCACCACAATTCCATAGCTGCTAACTTTGCTTACATCCACCTTACACCTATCCCCTGCAAATACGTGGTTTGGCTGTACCATACAGCAAATAGACCTTAAATCCCCACTGGCACCGCGCCCGCCACAACCCCCAGCAACTTCAAATGGGGAGCAAGAATTTTGATCTGTTCAGGGATTTAAAGATTTGTGGGCTCTGCTACATGAACTTGCGCCCTAAAACCTGAGAATGCACTTTAATATGCAGGAGTTACTTCAGCCCAGTGAAATGAGGGAGCTAATACGGCGATGCGTAACCATGTGATATCACCACCAGAAAAAAACCTTAAGTTTTCAATATATATAACAGAAGATGTAATGTATCAGTTCCTTTAAACTATTAATTCCATGTTTGTTTGTCTATAGCAATTAGCGTTCAAATTTATGCACTCTATCCACTAAAAAAAAGGGCACGGTAGGGTTATAAAAATATTTAAAAAGAACAAATTGCCAATGCAACTTCTTATATTGACACCTGGGGGATCAGAGGAGCGATCATTATTCTACAAAACGCAATCGCTTGCGTTATCGTTATTTTTCAATGAAGGTCGAGATAGTGGAAACGTGTACATCATTCTTCAAATTTTGTCAAGTACTTTAGCTTCAATTAATAAAGTGCGTTCCAAAGACAGTAAATGAGAGCATTGGCCTTCTAGAGAGGTTTGTGTTTTGTATGACAATTACGACAACGCGAAAGAAGGAACTCTGGTCCCACCCTAATTTGGTCAGGTGGCTAGAGCACTGGCTTCACGTCCCGTGCGTTCGGGTTCAATACCGAACAGTGGCTGAGTTTTATCAGTGATATCCATATATCTAATTAAGTGCTCTGTGCACTTCTACAGTACATGCCGTCTTTCGGATGAAACATTGAAATATGAACCTTTGGTGCCTTTCGTTAAGTGCAGGTTAATGCCGGCGCAGGGTTTCTCTCCACTCTGTGTACCTTCCCCTGAGCCACCTTCCCACCACAATATACCCTCTGTTCTCTTGGACACAAATTACCTCAGTCAAACATAATCCTACCTTAACACTTCTTAGGACGTATATGATGACTTAAAGATTTATTGTAAAAAGAGGTTTAAACTCGAAATGATATGGTTTATCACTTGAATTGTTCAAAAAGGACTTTTCGCTTCAATATATATAAAAACCCGCTGAGCAGCATTTCATGTCAGCATACGTTTTACACACAGTTTATTCCGTAAAACGAGACTAAGGAGCCTCCGCAACAGCGCTTAGACATTACGCATTGACGAGTCGTGGCGTCATTATAGTGGTGAGTTGGGGGATGGGTCCGAAAGAGGTTGATGATTAAGAGAAAAAATTGATCTATGCTTGGGGAAAAAATACCATAATGGTGGTTGAGCATTAACAAAAATTGAAAAGGGTCACCGAGGTTATAAGGAGGTTGCGACATTAAGGTTTGTTGGGTCATTAAAGGACCAGAGATGGTCACGATGGTCTCAAAATGGCGAAAAGTGGCATTTACGGCGGAAAATGAGGTTATTGAACATTTTACGAGGGTTCATAGAACGAAGGGTTTTGCTGGACGGAGGATGAGGGAAGATAAGGTTTGATGATGACGTTGGGTGGTGGTGAGGATCGTTGGTCTCCTGAGTATGGAAACTGAGGTGGAAAGAGAGGACACGAGCTATATACTTTAACCGTCAAACTCTCGAGGCCAAGGACAATTATGGTTTAGATAAAAGTTTTGAATGGCGCTATCGGGTGGCAAGGGAAGAGTTTGGAAGTAAACGGGGTCCCTTCACATATAAAGCGATGAACCCAATGAAACCTCTAGGAGATTGTCAGAGCTGTGAGTGAACGTTAGCGTCGTGCTGAAGTTAGTTATAATTCGGGTACCATTTTCTAAGGGTACCGGAACTAGTCACGGTATTACCTTTACGAAGTAACCCGGAAGTGCATGTGAGTGCAGACAAACTTTACAGAGGAAAATAATTCACCTAGACCGGAACTCGAAGGATAGGAGAAGCACGAGAGTGAGTGAAGGGCGCCTCGGTGATTGAACTATCTATAGCATATGGCATGATATTGAGGGATCTTGATTTTAGTCCCGTTTAATGCTAATGATTTTTATCCTCTGGAATAAATGCAAATGTGAGGTTTGGTTTCCCGGGAGCAATGCACAGATTACGAATTATAAAAAAGTAAATAAATACGTAATAGAGAAATTAATAAACCAAGAAAAAGGTTATTACGATGAAATTAAAAGAAAATTGAATAAAGAAATGAATAAGTCAATGAAAAAATCAACCGATTTCTAACACTTCTAATTCGCAGTCACAGATCGCAGGAGACCAGGACACCTACAGGCATGGGAAGTGTAGCACTCATTTGTTTACAGCCTGTCTCAGTGTTGTCATGTGCTAACTATTGATGTTATTACGCATAATAATAAGAATAAAACTGCAATATTAGATAATTTGTATAGAATTTTCGGGTTCTTATGTTATAAAATTAATAATTCTTCATTACAGCCACAAATTAAATCTAAAAATCATAATACGTCGCAATAACAGTGAAGGCTAGAAGCAACACAACCACTGACTTAATCATAATCTGACAACAAAACCACAGACATGAGATTCTTAACATTCATGCCTAACTATATTTTCTGAGCAACATATCTAGTATTTGGATTTCTTCGAAATTTTCTATTTTTAATTTCTTCTATACCAAATCTAGTATTTGGATTTCTTCGAAAAATTATAAAACGATATATTAATCCCAAATTCCCCCATCAGGTGATATTTAATTCTTTTTATGAATACAATACTTCAGGGCACAGGTTCCTCCTTAAACAACGTTTTCCTTCAGGCTTGTGAGAGCACGTAGAAAGAAAATCTGTATAAGAAGGGCCTAGAGTCCCAAGGGCCCCATGAGAGATTGTTTCGGGGGGTAATCAATATATTCAATGCATATTTACAAGTATACTCTTCAATGTCTATTCTCAAAGTAGCTCTCATAGGGGCACTGCATGTATATGAGAAATACACATGAAGGAATGAAATAGACTACACACGCAATTAAATGTCCAAAAATACTTATGTGCAGTAATATATAGTAGGTAATCGTAATGATGCCTATATTACTGAAACAATCACAGCGTTGTTAATTATCGTTTAATACTCAGATGTTTTACACGTAGTGGAACCGTCTGCCTCTCATTACGATTTTGAACTGTTTTGTTTACCAATTCCCACACCATAAAAGTTACGAGTTATTTATATGTGTTTAAACCTGTTAAGTGCAGTTAACTTGAATTTACTCATTTTTGGGTTTCCTGTGCGTGAAAGAGTCACTCATCTGTTCGTGTTCCTGTAAAAGAGTCAGTATGTCTACTGCATCAAAAACAACATACAAGATACCTCTGTTACGATCTCTTCCATTGGGCACGCTGACAGTATTCTTTAGGCTTTGTGGTATTCATATAAAATTAGTTCAATGTTTTTCACCCCCGTTGAATTTCAACGGGCACCTTCCGCTAGTATCAAGATAAAATAAGATTTATTGCAGCGCCATTTACATGAAAATAATTCACTTTGATATTAGTTTATGTAGTTAATTACTAATAGCAAAAAGTAAGATGAATTTTTGCCTTAAGTTTATCACTATTCAACTCCTTGGGAGGAATAACTCCTCACGAAGATTTTTCACGGTAATGACAACTATATTAGATATAAAATTACTATTTTTTCATAAGTTTAACCCATTTTTGCTCACCAGGCAATGATATACGGTAAAAAGGTAGGATTTTGTTGTTTTTCAAACAGAGGATGTTTTCTGTCAGTACTATCATTAAAATGAATTAAAGAATTTTACTGAGTTTCATGTGTATCCCCTTGAGGCACCGCCTTTTCGAAGGCACCCTATGTGCTGGTCGGGGAGGATTGCGTGTGGTTATGATGTCAAGAGCTATCCCGGTGGTAGTTAAACTACTGGTAGGGCCTCCTTTGCCGCACAGGTCTTGATTGCACCGCCAGACAAAGTGTGCCTCACAACAATAGGACGGAGGGGGCTCTTATGCGCTGAGAAGCAAACCTCTCTAGGGGAGTAAACCCTGAACACAAATCCCGGTCCTCCAGGATGGAGGTAAGGCGTGGGGCTAGCAACTGTACCCTGTAAAAACTATATATGCTATGAAACCTCTAACTATGCCTCGGATGAATCATGATGGATCACTAAGAAGTCGACCTGGCAAACGGACATGGACAATGTGTACACGGAAACTAGCGACATGGAATGTAAGAACCATGCTGGAACCAGGAAAGATGAATAAAATTTCCAATGAAATGTTTAAATACGGTTTGGATATAATAGCTCTCCAAGAAGTGAGATGGGTATGGGAGAATTGACAAGAAAGATTTTACAGCGGTGTATAGTGGTCCTAGCCATAGAAATGGGGTATATGGAACTGGCTTCATGATCAAATCTAGTATAAGAAATAGTGTGATAAAATTTTATCAATTAGGGGAGAGACTATGCAAGCTAACATTAAAAGGAAAATTTCTAATATTGGCATCGTATCAGCACTCTCCCCAACAGAGGATAGGTAAGAACAAGAGAAGCAAACATTCTTTGATAATTTGGAAAAGGAATGAGTGAAAATATCGAAAGATCATGCTCTTCTCATTATTGGAGACTTCAATGCAAAAATTGGCAATGAAGATTTTTTACACAATATAGCTGGAAAGTACTCCCTGCATGGTAAAACAAGTGAAAACGGAAGACTACTCTGACAGTTAGCTTTGTCACGCAACCTAGTTGTTAAAAGCACATTTTTTTAAGATAAATGTATCCATAAATGTATCTGGAAAATGCCGTGCTGGTTTCTAGGAGACATTCAACCTCCTTGTTAGATGTAAGATCGGCACAAGGACCAAACTGTGGCTCTGATCACTACTTAGAGAAAGTAAATTTTAGAGAACGACTGGCTGCCTTGGATAATGCCAATTGTCCTAGAAGACAGAAATGAAACTTCAAAATTTAAATGGATCTTGTGCAAGCCGCTAAATACAAAGAAGATTTACGTAGAAAGTTCGCTGGGAATGTAGAAGAAGAGAGAGAGAGAGAGAGGAATATCCTGTTGAAAAGCAATGAATAAGAGTTTAAAAAAGCTCTCTTATCAACAGCATATGTTTAAAATGGCAAAGCTTAAACTAGAAAGGAATGCATAATGGTTCAATGGTAAATGTAAAGCTGCTATAGACTAGAGAAATAAGAACAGCTACATAATGTTTAAAAGGGAGACTAGATTAACGGGAGAAAAATATCGACAGAGCAGGAAAAAAGCTGATAAATTACTGAAAAGAAAGAAAAAGGAGCATTTGAAAAATATGGTAGAAACTTTAGAGCAGTTCAGCAATGAAAATTAAAGCAAGAAGTTCTATCAAGCAGTAAAACACCCAAAATAAAACTCATGTAAGAACAGAAATGGCGAAGTCATAGGGGAGGAGTATCAGATAATAGAAAGATGGGCAGAATACTTCAACGAACTTCTTAATAAGGAAGTATCCTCAGAGATTGAGGAGCACCCACTAGCAAATAGTGTAGAGCAGGATGTACACATTCAATCTATAGTGGAGGTAACTGAAAGTGTGAAAAGGCAAATAAATGACTGAACACCAGGAGAAGAAGGTATATCAACAGAATTGATAACAAAAGTAGGCCCAGAACTAATGGGAGCACTACACCAACTGGTTTGTAGTATTTGGGAATCAGAGGAGCTTCCAGAAGAGTGGAGAACTGGATTGATTTGCCCAATATTTAAGAAAGGTGATAAGTTTAATTGCAATAACTATAGAGGCATTATGTCACTGAATGTAGCATATAAAATATTCACTGGTACTCTCATGAAACGAATAAGTATCTATGCCGAAGACATTATATAAAAATATCAGTTTGGCTTTAGATTTGGAAGAAGCACCATTGATAAGATTTTCGTAGTGAGACAAACAATGGAGAAGTGCTACGAATAGAATGTTGATTTGGATAAAATCTTCATTGACTTTCGTCAAGCTTTGGATAGTGGGAAGAGGCGAGAAATGATCCATGCTCTGAAAGGTTATGGTATTCCATAAAAGCTGGTTAATTTCGTTGAGATAATACTGAATAAATCCCATTGTAAAGCCTTTGTTCTGGGTAGAACAAACAGCACTTTTGAAGTGACCTCAGGCGTAAAACAAGGAAATGCTCTCTCTACTGTGCTATTTAACTTGGCTTTGCACAAAGCAATGAAATAATTGTAACTAAGGGGAACTATTGCTAATAAATACAAACAAGGTTTTTCATATGCTGATGATAAAACTCAGATAGCAAGAAGTGTGAAGGATCTTAAAGAAATGTTGTGCCAATTTTCCCCCCCTTCGAAACCTCAAGACTCGAAAATCCTCGGAGAATATAATTATAAATATTACAGTAAGAAACAAGCCCGTGGGCTAAATACCGTTAAATTTGTCTATACAAGATAATGACAATTGGCACCAAGCCGATACGTCCATCTCCAGCCGCGGTCAGTTTCCAAGAGGGCTGTTGTGTTCGCGGTGCAATTTGTCTACGGAGAAGAGGAACAGCTGAGCAGTGGAGAGTGGGGAGAGGAGGGGAGGTGCTATCACACTATGGATTTGTGGGAATGTTCACAGGTCGACTTGAAAGTTGAAAAAGATGTCAGCCCAAGCGCGCCGAAATAAAGGGGTGTACTTGCTGGAATCGCGATAACCTGAGCGTTCGCGTTGACCGCAGCAGATCAGAGCAGTGGCACTTGTCTCATTGCTCTCTGTTACTTTGCGAGACTTGAAGTCTCCTGCGGTTCCTGAGTCTCCGAGGATTTTCGAATCTCGAGGTTTTGATGGGGGGGGGGGCACGATTGGCACAGTGTTTGCTATCATTGAAGATATTTGGAAAAGAATGGCCCTCAATGTAAATAAGATAAGAACAAATACTTGAAAATGTCTCCTTCACAGGACAAACAAGAGCTACAAACCCTAATTATTGGGAATTACGATTTTGAGGGCGCCAGAAAATTTACTTACCTTGGAGTAATAGTAAAAAATGAAAAAAAGATCTCTGAGGAGATAAATGAAAGGATAATACAAGGTAACAAGATCTATTTTGCAAATTTACTCCTCCTCAAATAACCCCTCTGTCCATCTAAACTAAATTAAAAATTTATAAAACATTGATAACACCAGTAATTAGATATGTAGCTGAGACATGTTTCCTATCCAAACAAGATGAAGGAACATTAAGAAGATTTGAAAAGAAAATAATAAGGATAATCTATGGTCCCGTAAAAGAAGGTGAACATGGAGAATAAGAATGAACAATGAAATCAATGAAATATTGAAAGAGAAGGATATAGTTAGATTCTCGAAGTCATTGCGACTATAATGGTTGGGCCATGTTGAAAGGATGGAAGAGTATAGAATGCCCAAATTGTTAATAAATAGCAGGATGGATGGACATTGGAGGAGAGGAAGACCATGCAAAAGATGGCTGCAAGATGTTGAAGAGGACCTGAAGACAATGTGAAAATTAAGATGGATAGAAAATGCAAAAAGGAGAGTGGAATGAGGGCATATAACTGAGGAAGCCAAGGCCCACATCGGGCTGTAGAGCTGTGGAAGAAGAATTAGATATAGAATGACTATTTACTCGTATGTTTAACCCATTTTTGAACACCAGGCATGATATCTGGTTCATATTACCAAAACATATAGGGTAAAAAGGTAGAATTTTGTTGTCTGACAAACGGAGGACGTTTTCCGTTAGTATCATTATTAAGTTGCATTAAATAATTTTATTGAGCTACCACCTTAATAGATTTTGACACATTAGGTCTATAGCATAGATAAGATATTTCAATGAAGGGCAATAGAGCCTAAATATCTCTTCAATCCTCACGTTCAATCTCTAATCTTCGCCAAAATGCGTAAACGTATTTTTTACTCACAGAGTGGCTGCGACAGATAAGAAGCCTTAATAAGGGCTCTAAGTATATCTCGTCCATCCTCGCCAGTGAAAATGATGGATGAGACGGTAGAGGTCAGCTCGTATTCATCATCCCTTGAAGTGAACTGAGCATATTCGATAGCTCATTGGGGAACTCAGTCTGGCACATTTTCAAACAATTGGTAAAGGGTCATCCATCAAGTGAGAGGAACGAAAATGACAAAATCCAAAAAAATAATGAGGAAGTTTAAGGAAAAAAGTAATGGTTGACGAGTTTTGAATGGCACGTCAAATTGTAGGAGAGAAGAATTTTTTCTTTCATTTCATGACGGTACGTTGTGCAATGATGATATCCATTGGTATTATAGAGTTTATTGAATTACTACGAATTATTAAATAATATTTTATATTTCATTCTCATGAATCTCATGCATCGCGATATACATCATCGTAAGGGAAACGATATATGATGTATTGCAAGCGAAGCATAGAAGAAAAAAGTAATGCTGGATTAGATTAAAACACCGATTAGTTTGGTGTCAAAAAGTTATAATTAAAGACTATGAAAAGATAGTGTGTTGGAAGTTCATAGAAGAGATTATTATACAATTACAAGGCCAAATTTTTCTTAAATATATCTTTTCAATTGCATGACGGTAGAATGTAAACTTCGGCTTCAATGATGTAGCGAACGCGAAATATCATTCGTATTAAGCAATCCCAACTCCCTTTGTGACACGCAATCAAGCGGTGGCACCAGAGCATCACAGCAGATGATTATGCAGCACGCAGCAAATAACGAATATATTTCTCTATTCCTTAGAGATTCCAATCCCCGCTATAATACGGCATATGCGGAGCATAAACCAGCGAACTACTTCCGTTCTCCACCAATTCCAAGGCCCCGCACCTCATTCCCCGCTACTTTACTCCCCCCCCCTCAAGACCTCCACCCCATGGACTCGCCGGAGCTGGAGCTCCGTAATGCCGTAAGATGCATAACATAGTGGACGGCCTCCCCACCAGCTTTCCCTCCGTTTGCGCGTCCCAGTCGCCTGCGTTACTCTCAACCCCGCGCCTATTCCTTGGGGTGACCAACAATTGGAAGGGTAAACACAAAGTGATGGGTGAGTCCTACAAAGTGATTAGAGTGACCCCTAAGCACGTTGCATCATTTTACCTCCACTCGTTCCTCCAGCCCTCGTGTTCTCTGGAGCAATGGGACGTGGTCCCTGACCAATTAGCGACCCGTATCCATAGAGAGATTTGCAGTGATGTGATTAAGCACGAATTCCACGCGTTAAAGTGACTTATGGAGGCAGAACTGTCGCAGGTGTATTTGTCACTGTATGTCTATATATTGACGAAGATCTTCATGAATATTGATAAAACTAAAAGGATATTTTTCAGAACTCACGAATTTCTTTTGGTAGCGTCTGCATAGAGATTGACATAATCACTACTGATGGCTCATTAAAGTGTATATTTCTGAGAATCTCCTCTCCTAATAAACGTTCTTAGTCTTTTGTGAATAATTTTTGGCGAAACATCTTTATCTGGTACTCATTTTTCATTCTTTTGTACCCATCGTTGATATTAATTTTTAAAAGCCATTTCTCATCTTTTGGAGTAATGCATTAAGTTATTCTGTCAACAGTAAATTCCATCTTTGCTGTGACCAATTTTCTTTCAGTTCCATGGCTTGTTTCTCTGCTTTATGCCACGTCTTCAGTTGAGAGTACTGTTCATTTGCAATTCTTAAAATAGCTGGTCATAGCTTTTCGGCTAAATTGCAAGTAATGTGTGACTCGCGTCGAGGTGTGCCATTTTCTACCTTCAATTGCGTTATAACGTGTTCATAAACCATTGATTCACTGAGGAGAAACTGACCACTTCCCGCAGTCTTTGCGATGGTTTCAGTTACCAATATATTTTATCAGTACGATGCCATGTGCTCGTTTGTGGAAACCTATAGCTGGATAAAACCTTATTACTTAGGAAATCGAAGCCGGTGTTACTCATGGAGGTCATCGAAGGTTTCTTATAAAGCATTCAATGCGCTGATCCTCCGAGTAGTGTTTCAATGAATAAGGTTAAACTTTGGATACAAGTAGAAGTTTGTTCTCTGTGACATGCTAAACTCTAAGTAGGTTCTCAACTGAAATAAAAACTCGT
Organism: Pyrrhosoma nymphula; assembly: GCA_963573305.1. NCBI lineage: Eukaryota > Metazoa > Arthropoda > Insecta > Odonata > Coenagrionidae > Pyrrhosoma > Pyrrhosoma nymphula. The sequence continues at coordinate 148,458,344 of OY754328.1, forward strand.
CATGGTAGTAACCAATGTGATACGAGCAGAACCATAACAAACTTTTACCTAGATATTCAGATGTTACTAGATGTCTAGGTCACATGAGTTAATTCACATGGCAACCTTCAGAGCTTGATCATTGTATCTACCAATGATGCTTTTTCAATTTAAGGCCTTCTGTCGTGAAAAAAGAATGACAGTAAATTATAGCCAATACTCCCTTCTTGGCAAAAAGCATTTCTCACACACTGCCTCCAATATTTAACACTAAAGCTCAACAAACACACAAGCATGCTCTTTACTTTTACCCAATGCCGCCATCCACGATGATCAAGTTCTACTTTTTATGGCACTACGTGATTATCCTGCAATAAAAACAACCTGCCCTGCCCATATATTAGAGCAATGATCCCCATCCCACCCTCGTGTAGACTGAGATAGGGCATACATTTATTTCGAGAATATTTCCACGTAGGGTGTCGCGGGGATCTTCCTGCGTGGCTAAGAATTATTTTTAGCCTAAACACTTGAAATGGTGGCCGCTGCGGGCGAAATCAGCAGCCGCCGAGAAATTGACACTCTTCGCTCTGCGAATGGTGCAACGTGGGCCGTTTCTCTGAAATTGTTTGAGTCACGGGCACCTCTGGGATGTCGCGGTGAATGTTAGAGGATGGAGAGAGGGAAGGAGGAAAATGGACTGCTGGGTTTGGACGGACAGCGTTATGCATAATCAAATGAGTCCTGGAATTCACCTCTCCAAATGTATGAATTTCCTCCATGCGCCGTTTTTTTTCTTCACTCATTCGGGATCACATGCCACATTAAAACTTTCATCACACCCAAGCCGCATTTCCGAAGAAAATTAATTCAGTTGCTAACACTGTTCGCTCAATCTCACCTCCCCCTCTAACCACACACCCCATCGCACGGTCCCCGAATATTTTGATATTGCTTGAAAAAACAAAGGCCGAGGTTTCTTCGATGTCCGCTCTCGAAAATAAATAATTATCGAGTCTACGTCAACCTTAAAGTAACGATGTGAAGGTAGGTTATTACCATATTATTTGGCAATACTGAATGGAATATGTAAATTTTTTATGTATTATTCATCCGCTGGTTATCAAAAAATTTGCTAGATCACCAGGCTATGGCACTTAAAAGAATAACGACATTTGCGCCCTTGAACTATGCAGAAATGCATGGTTGGTCCCATCATAAATGATTGACTTTTGCCGATTCGAGTAACACCATTCCTTCTTTCATTGGTCTCTTCATGGGTGCTGATGTCTGCGAAAAATATATATTTAGACGATATGCACATGGGATCTCCGACCACTACATTAACTTCTTTTGGGTGTGGGCTGAAGGGATCTGTTTCACATGCTTTTTAATTTTGTTCTAAAAACAACTACACATCAGTTATGCATGCATATGCTAATGATAGAGTGACCAATGATATTAAAAATGTTTGGTCCACTTTTTAGGTTTCATAGGAAAAATCACTTTCAGACGATTATATTTATTGAGAGGATTTTAAAAAAGCTACTTACGAGAGAGATCTTGATGCAAGATGTACACATTCCTTTCAAACCAGATGTTTTGTTAAAATTATCTCCGTGTAGTTCAGCAATGAAGTCATTAAAAAAATTAACTTTGATGGTTCTGCGTCATTTTAATTTTAAGAGAAACTATAGTGTCATAACGCCAAAATACCTTTCTTTAGGACATTAGACATCTTCCAGTCCTTATTACCATTCATACTACTTGCCTGATCACGCTGTGTCGGAAATGATGGATCCAAATGGAAAAACTCGAGTCGCGTTTAATGTATCCTTTAATACTGCTTCTGGTCATTCTTTAAACGATTTGCTGATGAGTGATCCCCGTCTTCATCCTGACTTGTGGGTGATTCTATCACGCAGGCGTTTTTTCCAAGTAGTATTTACCATCCACTTTGGAATTGTTTCAACAAATATTTGTGTATGGAAACAATACAAACTTTCAGTGAATTGTGAGGACTGATCCTTTAAAATCTGTTACTGATTAAGAGTTAACAACAGTTATTTATTGGACCACTCCAGCTCCCTTTTTAGCTATTCGTGCTCTCCGTCAGGTGGCTATTGATGAGGGAACTTTATTTCCTTTGCGTGCGAAGACCAGTGAGCAACACTCTTACGTAGATGGCATTCTTTGTGGTGCTGATAGTCTACTTGAAGCCATTGGGATTAGGAAACAATTAACTGACCTATTGTCTAAAGAAGGATTTTCTTTCCTGTACAGTCTGTGGAAATTCGGTTTAAGTTTTTCCTACACGGACACCATAGGCACTGTTGGGGTACAGAGGTTCCCTATGAAAGATGCATTTAGCGTTATGGTTGTTTGTTTTAACGATCAGGAGAATGTGACAACTATAAGAACAGTTTTGTCTGATAAAGCACGATTATTTAATTTGCTAGACTGGGTGGCTCAGGTGCTAAACTCCGCTAAAATTATTATACAAGAGTTGTGACATTCAAAGCTTAAGTGATACCAAGCTGTGAGTTTTACTGAACACTGGCAAAATCCGTTTTACATTTTGAAAATTGGAGGGTGTACAACTGTACATATCCATGTGGGTAGGTGTTTCTAATTCAAATCATTCTCAAATCCCTCGATGGGTTTTGTGGTGCATTTCAGTGCTGCATGCATATGCCGCAGTGGTGTATTTGCATATCTCCAATGAGAGTAAACGCACTACTATCAACCTAATAGTTGATAAAACCAAAATTGCTCCTCTGAAACCATTTTCAATTTCGAAACTTAAATTATGCACAGCGGTGCTGTTTTTGCGTCAATTGACCAAAACCATGCATGAGCTTCATATCCACTCTGTAACAGTGTCTGCATGGAGAATATGCAGTTTCCCTGCCTTGGATCAAGGGGTACCCAGCAAAGTGGAAATTTTTTGTGGCTCATCGTTTCATAGAAATCTCTCTCTCTCTCTCTTCGTCGTCGACGTCTCTCCCGAACGGTGGTGTAGACCGCCTTGGCTTTTTTTCCAAGAGGATAACTTTCCATATTTCAAGTTTACCAGACTCCCATGTTGCTAAAGAGGATGAAGTGCGCGGTACCAGAAGGGAAACCTGCTATGCGACTATGTATACAGAATTTGGTGTCGTATTTGAAAGACTTTCCTCCTTCCTGCGTTTTTTACGACACTGTTTTTAAGAGGGGTACAAAATTGCAAATTCATGGGAAACAAACGCTTAGACGTCATCTCTCCTAAGGAATGGGCCAACGCTGTGACTGCCTTTATTAACTCTACGCAGTCCAAGGCCTTTCTCGATGAACTGGCTGTGGTGTGGAAACTTAAAAGTCCTCATTTTTACTACCACTTAGACATTTTTTCGACGAGAATGAAGTCCTACGAGTGGTTGGTCGACTTATGGATACAGTCCTTAATTACGCGAAGAAACATCCAGTCTTATTGCCCCAAGATAATAATTTTACCCTCTTGGTGCGCCATACCCATTCAGCCACACTTCATGGAGGATTTCAGGCTTCCATAGCGTGCCTGGCCCAAAGGTTTTGGGCCATTTGAGACCGCGTGGTGGTGATGCGTGAATAGGGATTGGAAATTTAAATCCAAAATCGATTTTCGATTAATCGACTTTCGATTTTGGTTTTTAAAATCGATTTTCTGAAAATTCGATTTTTTGACCAAAATAATCGAAAAATCGAAATCGATATTTATAAATATTAAAATAATTGTCTGTTGAAATACGGATGTGATGTTGTAACAAAATGCAAAATATGGGTCAATGGAAGCACTAGGGATAATACCGAATACAGTTAAATTTATTAATACAATATATTATTTTAAAGATATTAATAAGATATACAGGAAATTAATAATCCATAACAGATACTTATAAACATATAGCTAATTTAACAAGAAAATTACTTATAGTTTAGTAGAAATAACAATTGTATATTGAAAAGTGGGCACACCACAAAATGAAAAACAGAATTTTATTCATTTCTTGTTTGCAAAGCCGTGTAAACAGTGTTCCTCAGGGATGGACCTTTAGAAAACTAAAATATTTAAATGTTCTCCGGATAATCGATTTTGCACCTGAGTTAAAATTAACCCGGCGTGAGAAAATAGTCTCTCACACGGTACGGTAGAGGCAACTATAAATAAAATCCTGCTGGCTGGTTTGTATACGTGGGGATATTCTCCCTTAATCTCCTTACAAGCTTGTCGTGGATTAGAGTTGGACTAACGGTCGACTGGAGGGCGGTTTACGAACTTGCGCAGCTCGATTGGCAAAATTCAAACGCTGTAGCAAGCTAAAATCGAAAATCGATCGGCTAGAATCGATTTTGATTTGTTTTTCCAAACAAAAAATCGACTCCGATTAAAACGAAAATCGGAGTGTGATAATCGATTTTCGATTAAAATTGAAATCGATTTTCCAATCCCTATGCGTGAACATAGAAGTTTTCTGTACTCGGTTTTGTAAGAGGACGGTTGATCAGCTAATGAGTGATCCGCCCGAGGAGAGGGTGAAAACCCTAAGGCCTTTCTTCACTACTGGATTGGACTATGCCAGTCCCTTTCTTCTGAGGGCATGGTCCGACATGGAATATATACTTGTCTTTTTATCTGTATGCTTACCAAAGGGGTACATTAAAAAGAGTATCAAACCTTTCAACTAGTACTTTTCGTCTTGAATTTAACAGATTCATGTCGTGAGTGTTTTTGATAAAATTTTCATAGTGACAACGCCTCTACATTTTCAGGATATGACCTAAAATTGAATGCAATGTTTCAGCAATCGTTACTCTCCTACGATGACGTAACTAGATAAGTGTCAACTATGAAAATGCATGATTGATTCCGCGTCATATTGAGTGGAAAGTTTCCGTTATTTCCCGGGAAATTCCTTAATATGTTACATTCAAGTCCTAAAAATATCCTGTACCCCTATGCCGTCCAAATAAAAGATCTCATCTACGAAAGAGAGGAGAAGTATATTAATAACAAGCCATCTGCCATACGCCTGGAATTTCATTCCCAAACATCACTGCTTTATGACCCCTCCGTGTCTTTTTGTCACATGGAGAAAATCAGAATCGCCGTGGGGTTACTACATTCCCAAAATCGCAGTCCATGCATTATGGCTAAAAGGCCTAAGGAGGGCTATAAGTATGAGGGCAAGGGGTTACTTACCTCCCCCTACAGTCTCCCGTGACATCCTTCTCTCATAAGTCACCCAAACCATCCGAAATAATATCTCCCTCGTTCCAATTGGATGTGTTGCAAACTATTTTCTATCGGGCTTTAAAATGTGTAACACATTTTTTTTTCGACTTGAGCAAACCTCTTTGTTTCGTTTTTATTTGTCAAGGTACTAAGAAGAGGGAGAACTGTTTGTATGTTGGCGTACCCAATGTGCCACTATAGCCCATATATAAACAAAAACCTTTTCGATTGGCTTTACTATTATACAGCCCACTATTCCACATGAGAACTCCACCCTGCTCGAATGTGCATATGCACATTGAAAGCCTTTTTCTTTTCCAGTTTCACCACTCCCGCACCTACACCACGTCCCTAACCCCTTCTTGTTGACTCACACATCTCAGGCACACTAGTCATTACCACACCCTTATAGTGCATCACTCGCTCCGTCTCATTTCACACTAGTACCTCTACTTAGCTGCTGACCCCTCAGTCTAGCTCGCCAACTCGGAAATAGAGGACCACACACCCGTTCCCTTTTCCTTCTTTCACTTCCCGTGGGATACCCTGGGTACTCATGTATTGGTCCCGAAGAGAGAGAGAGAGAGAGAGCGAGTGAGGGTTGGGAGGCCGGAAGAGGGAGTGTATTAACTTCGTGTCACGAAAACAGTCTCTGGAAATCCCTTTGGGAGTGGGGAGATTTTTACGACAGGGGTTGAGTAGCGCTTTTCTGGGGTGTTTTTCTCATTTATATCCTTCTCTCTTTCTAGTTCTTTCCCCACATGACCCTTGCCTCTTTCTTGCCCTTCCTATGTACCATTTTCAACCCCATCCCCTCTTTACCAGCCTGTTCCTCTCCAGATTGCCGCCTCTGTTTTCACTTTACTGAAGGATTATCTACAGGGACGGTTTTTTAAAGAAATGGTAGTGAAGGAGCAAGGGTAGCGTGGGGGCGTGGGAATGAGCAAAGGAAAGACACATAAGAATGACGTATGTTAGTAAATGGTGATTCATAGATGTAAAACTTTTCCCACATTGATATTTCTTTCAAACATTTTTTGGTCTTGCCTCACCATCTGCGCTTCCATGTCAAAGTTCATGCCAAGTAGAAACGTAGTGTATTTTTCCCTTATTCAAACTGTTGATGAGAAATTAGAAAAAGAAGGCTTAAAGTTAGAATTTAAACTTGATCAATATCTTTTATCTCCCTCATTCAATAAATTGTATTGCTTTAACTTCAACAACTTGATTGTTTGAAAGAATCCATGTCCTAAATATTGAATAATCCATAAAAGTGGGACTTGAAACTGCGGCAACAGAAAATGAGGTTGACGCATAAACCTCACAACCACTAAGGACAAAATAACAAAAAAAACTGGCTGTGGAATAAATAAATTTGTTTATACTTTCTTATATTTAAAATTTGTTTATATAAATGCCCTTAAGTAAACATAATAATTGGTTTGAATTGTCATTAAAATCGTGAATAATGATTTTAGTAGTGCCTTAGAAAATAATAGTTTCTTAAACCGAGAAATATTCTGCGGAGGATTTTTAGGAAGTAAAGTCCAAGTGAAAATGACACGGAAGAAAAATCACGAGAATAGTTGAACAATCGTTAAATGTAATATTGCACTGCAGATTTATTATAACTTCTCTTCATCATGCTAAGCAATATAAGTGTAACTGCGAGTTCCTGGATTGCAAGAGGAGTTTATGGTAATAAACCTTAATAAGTCAATAAGGTATGGGAATCTGAGTTGTTGAGGGAATTTGAAAATAAGTGAAAGAAACTGATATTTGTTGCAACATTCTATTGAAAGCGAACTATTTAAGCTAGAATTTGACAATAAATAGGTTTCATGGCAGTCAAGTTGTAGTAAATGCGTGTAAAATTTGCAGATCGAAAACCTAGGAATAAGTCAGAAGCTATTTTGTGGACGAGTATTTGTAAATTCGCATGAGTACCCAGTGACACTTTGAGGAAGAATCTGATGCATCCCGTAAGGGTACTCAGGCCTACTGTTATCTACTTGCTTACTTTGCCTGAACCTATTCACCACATAAAGAGAACGTGTGATGGCTGAGGATAATTGTTACATTATTTAACAATCTTTTCCTTTTCACAAAGATAGTTAGAAACGATAAGAAAGTAATCCTGTGGCAATGTAAATATTTCTAGCGTCCAGTACCCTGAAGAGTAAGAGTTTAAACCATCATAAAAGTTAAAGGGTAAAGGAATGAAAAACAGAAGAAAATTGATTGGAAAATAAGTTTGGAATATATTCTAAGGGTCTGGAGGGAAATATTGTACTCGGAAGAGAAAAACGTATTAAAAGAAATTAAGAAAACTTTTTTATCATTAATTAACATGTGGAAAGGAACAATGAGTACAACTGAAATATAGAAATATTCCGTGAAATAGAAATATCATCTAGAATTATGAGACCATTATTATAGAAAAATTAAAATCCAGTACAATTATATGTAATCTAAAATCATTCAGTGTATATGATATTACTCTGCGACTCATTGCAGCTGAGGGTTGAATATTTGGCATAACGAGAAAACAGAAGATTTCTTGAATTGGATTCCACATTAATCCTTATCTCCTAACTGCAAATTAATAGTATTAATACACACGATGATTTATTTCTTTCAGAATTTCAGAAATCATTGGCAGGAAAGATAAATTATTTGTACATTTTTTATATGAAATCCCCAGCATAGTATTAATTTTCTGATGTGTTTTTAAGACCTCTTCCATGGAGTCAGCCTCTGTTATGAAATAATTCGCATAGAAGTCTTTTAATGCAACCACTTCAGCAAGTAGAAATCTCACCATTTCCTCTAAGGTGAACTGCTGAAGGCACCAAGTTGCTTATAATGGTGTAGATGACTGTTTGGAGAAGATAGGTGAGCAATGGAACATTTGGATCAGAGTTGCAAATAATTCAAATTGGCAATTTGCATCTTAATTTTCTATTGTAATCGGAGATACAACAGTTTTACATTCGCTGTCATTGCGGCGTAGTTAAATCCTGGTCAAAATAAAAATATACCCCTTTGGACTGAAGTTCCCACCGTGATGGACATCATTCTGTGATAGACCAGATGATGATTGAAAGGAAGGATCGTAAACTACACGCAATCTAGTTGTTGAGGTATTAGGTTTAGTAACAGTATGATGTGGAATGTAGCAGGTATACCCCTCAGCTGTGTCTGGAACTGGGGTGACCTACATGTGACGTTGTTTCGCGTAATTATCCATTACGTCTACGTATGCTACACACTAATTACCATCCGTTGTTACTCTACTTTCCGAAAGTAGAATCCTAATGGCTTTGTCTCTGGAATCTCTTAACGGTGAAGCAGATTGCATGGTGGAACGATTTAGACTAAATCTGCCATCATCATCCGTATTGAAAATATTAACAAAATGATTTTCACACTCTAACTGCTCTGAGGAGTAGAAGTGTTGGCGTTCGGAGAATTCTTGCAGCAAACATTTGCAGCAAAATTTCTGCAACTGTTCGTAATTGGTGGTGAATGAACATATGCAGTTCTGGATTTCTTTAACTTATTCATGACGGCCAGACCTTTTCAATACTCTCTACCCGAATGCTGTCTTATGCAGTTTTGGCATGGCTGAATCAGGAATGAATCGCCTCATGCGCAGAATATTCCAGAGAATTTCAGCACCCAGTAATCGATCCACTCTCTGAGGCTGATGAAACTCCGGATCAGTCTGATGGTAACAGCAACCTTGATACACCTATGTGTAGGAATGGAATACCTCGTGAAATTCATGGCAATACCAGAAAAGCCAAAGAAACCTTTTAATCATAAATACTGGATTTAAAAGTTCCTGCTACGATGCGAAGCACCCTAAATGGATGCTGAGAACCTTTAGAGACATACACCTAAACCATAGAAATACACAAGAGAATAGTATTCAACTCCCCTTAGCCATGCGCTAGGCACGATACGGGACATACTGATGGAGAATTAGAAGGATGAGGTTTTAGCAGTAGAGATTTTTTAATGCTTCCTTACCTCTATGGGTGCCTCTATTGCCCTATGTATAATGGTATGATATGTGTGACAGAATATTATGTTTTTTATCACAACTCCTCAAAATTGACTGGAAGTGCTCGTATTGCTGACCTGCCCTCAAATAATTAATACATTAGCCTAATAGTTTGACTGTCTATCTGGAACTAATTTGTTCACAAGTGGCTTGCATTGATGAAAATGGTTTGGTTTAACATAAGGTTTGCATTTTAAATTAAATTATGTACCTACTTGCTACAAACGACGAACTCGGCTTGCCTTGTAGAGTGATGTTGAGGGCACCTTCGATCCTAATTGGTGTGTGCATACAATAACAAAAATTTGACACCTTTTTTGAATTCACTGCAACAATGTGTTACTTTTAAGCTCATTGACATAAATCATTGTTTCCCACATTTTGTGTGTCACAGTATACAATCCGCTGGTAAAAAAATGACAATGATAGAACTCCAATGCACAGATGACTCTTCCAATACCTTGAGAGCTCTGAGATGTTTGTTATTATTGTCTAGTTGTTGTAGGGGAAATGACGATTTTCATTCTACCATTGAAAATTCAAAAGGAGATTCTACATGTCTGCTAATCAAATACATTTTGATTTATTTTCGCTGCGCAAGATCCCAAGCGATTTATAATTTTCAGCTATGATAGTTGATGATGCCAAAATCTGGAGTAATTTACTCTTTAACGCTGGTCAAAGATAATGGTATTGCTTTAATATTCACAAGAGTTTCATTTTTATCTATAAGACTACGAAATGTGTCATGGAAGTTCATCAACATTTAGTATTTACCATAGAATAAAGGTAAGCTGATAATTGGAAATTTCACTGGTATGCCATCTTGTTCACTTGAACACCATGTGTCCGAAATGGCATCATGTTCTAGGCCATGAATATTAGATTGTGCGTGAGGTAACAATTCAAAATAAATTGCCTGAAATCACTCACTTTCTGTACTTTCAGATGCACGATGTTCTTTTAATTATCCAATTTCCGACTGAAAATCCTCAAAAACCTCTCATTATTCTTAAAATTTCTCAAAGCACACTTTATTCTTTCATAAAAGGTCATTGGAATTCACATTTCCTGAAGTTTTGTCCTAAAAACCTCTTAAATCTGGTTGATTATATCTTTAACTGACCATGTTATGCCGTAAATTCCCTTAACTTTTCCATTGAATTACTTGCCACGACAACCGTTATTAACTTGTTGTATAATTTTTGTAGAAGCAATACCTGATTAACACTCACATACTCTTGATGATTAAATCACATGAAATGATTACATGAATTTTTTATGATTTAAGCTACTGATGTCACGTCGTAACTCAAAATAGTGACTTGCTGGCTGCTCACGAACCTGATTTGTGGCATTCATACGTGATACAAGACGTGAGTTATTCTACGCGAACTTTAATTACTATAACTTCATACCGAATGACCAAAAACTTACTTTGCAATTAGCAACAATATGTCTTAATGATGAATGATAATTAATTACTTACTTCTTATGATTTACAAAATACAATTTCTGTACAGAGACGTTAAGTCATCTTCAATGTGAGAGAGCGAGGGAACAGCAGCCGCCATTCGCGTCGCCAATTGTAGCCATTGTTGGCTCTTCGAACTTCGAACGTTGGAGAACACATGAGTATTTTTAATTCATTTCTGTGCTAAATAAGCTTAATATGATCTTTGTGTCCCATGAAGTGTTCTCCTACCATCTGCTATGTCAGAAAAGTCAAGGTTGTCCGCAGCTCAATGCATAAATGTATTTGGTGCAATGTCTGGTGGCATGTAAACTCCATCATGGTCACGAATTCTTTTCAAAACACTTGCTGCAATTTGTGTTTTCTTCTTTAGAACACGACTATAACCAATGCTACATCCCATACTATGCACAGTGTTTACTAGGAACTGACTGCGGGTTGACCCATGAATTGTCAGACCGATAGCTGTTTGATGTTGGAAGTCCCTTGTATGATAAACTGAGCACATTGCTTGTTTTCAACTTGCTTGCGAGAGAGACAATTTCCATCATAATTTGTGACATGTGACAAGCTCGCCTTTCAACTTCTTCATGTTTTTCCTTTTTCTCTGATGAAATGCTATTCTTTCTCTCAATGCACCACTTAAAGAAGCAGTCAATTTAATTTGGAATAATACCACTGAGATCTTCTGGAACAGAGCCATCAAAATTCCACAGGTTTGATTTCAATACAAGATTTCAGATTATGTTTGCAGCCTGAAACAAAACATTAAGTTCCGACATTTTTTGGTCGCCATAACTTTCAGCCTCTGCTAACAATTCTTCTCTCGTACACTTCATGGAAACTCGCTTGGTTTGTTACACTGTCTGGGGCGAGAAATTCAATTTCCTTCTCCGATAGCTCCGTCTCAATAAACACCTTCAACTGCCTACGTGCCATGGACGATTTCTGTACATTATTGGAAGCCCAAATAGTTTTATACGTTTCTTTTAGGACGTCAGCAAACATTTGACCTTCTGAAATTTTTCCTTCCAGAATATTGATGAATTCGACTTCTGACGCCAATGACGAAATACCCCTCTGCTCGTGTGGATGATTTTGATAACATCTCTGATTGTCAGATCGAAGAACACTCTTGACATATTTTGTCCAATATTTTCAATGGTACATGATATAAATTGCATGGGTACCATTAATATTTATTCTTTAATTTACCCTTACTCTGAGTTTATTATCATTTGTAATTTCAATGGATTTACGTAAGTTATGGCCAGCTTTGTCGGTTGAAACTCTCCTTAGTTTACCTTTTCAGTCCGCTGCCTGATCACAAAAAAAGCACTTGCCCTTTTCGTAAGCTACGATTTGTGACCTAGTATACCTAGTAGCCTTCGAGGAAAGTACATTTGTTTGAGTAGGTTGAATGCACTCTGTAGATGCCTCTTGGTCGGTAGACGTTGACTGCAAACACTCGTACTTGTTTTGAAGCCTATCAATTATTTTTTTGGGTAACATTTTTGTAACAAGATCGATGCCGCTTCAAATTGTTTTGTCTCAATGTATTTATGCTTAAATCACTTCCAAACTTCTTCAATATGTTTTCACTATTCTCTTCGCCATATTTGGCCCGTTTTCATAGACATAACAATTTTCTCATAAGCGTCATTTGAAGGTTGTATAACCCATTCCTCTGACGATTGAGTACTACAGATGAAACAGCATAGCTTGTTGTCTGCCTTCCTTTTATTTGTCAAATGAACATTAAATACAGGCTCCGTCTGTCTTCTCATATTCTACTCTGAAACAAAAACAATAATTTCAAACAAAGAAATATAATAACAGCCTTACATAATACCGTGAAAAAAAAATTATAAATTAATAACAGGTCCTAAAAATAATGTCAATAATGTAAATAAGCGCTTGCAAAACCCTCATACTGAGAAATTCATTTTTATTTTTGAAAAATATAGAAGTACTTTTTATGAGAAAAGGGTTTATCCTACATAAAAAGTTGCAATTACCTTTTCTGTGCAGAATCTATGTAGCTATATATTTTGTTCCTAACTTTTTTTGTAATCCCAACGGTTAATGATGTAAAAAAGAAAACATCTTTGCGATGGTGGCTATTTTTTGCCCGCAGTATTCAAACATACCATTTCCAAGTGTTCCACCGTCGTAATTATGTTTCTCCAAGGTCAAACGAAAAGATTGATACTACCTCCACACTTTCATCATCAAGCCTGTTTTTGTACATTTGATAGGGGACTACAGTAGGTATTAGCCGATGTAAGTACCTCGTTGGCAAAGTATACCAATAAGCATTCTCAGGACCTGCATATCCATAGCCACAGTTATTAAGAACTCTGTATAAGGAAAAATCAAGTTAAGTTAGTCTATTTACATACTGACATTTGAATCCGTAAGCTGGAGAAAATCACTGTCATTCGGAATTCCAAGAGATCCTGTGTCCCGCAGATTCTATTGTTTGTCATAGTTGCCTGTGTATTTGATTATCTAGTTCTTTTGATAATATTATTATGCTTAAGCACTGGTTCTTGTCTTTATTGGAATAATAAAAAAATTAAATGAACAATGGTCTTACCGATTATCAGATCTGGTGTCTGTTACAGTAGACGCTTAGGTACTGAATTCATTAAAAGATGTGTAAATGGCATAATCATACTAATTTTTTGTTTCGAGGTGCAGAAATACAATGCATTGACGTCAAGTGCATCTTGTAGTCAAGTATTAGCACAGATTTCCAACTCAAGCATTGCTTTGATGCGCAAGTAATAATTTGTTCATCAAATAAAACGTACCCAATATTCAACAACCCATTGGGGCGCCAGTTGTCAGGATCTCAAAATTCAGGTCTGAATGGTCGCAGGGTGGTAGTATTCAGACAAGCTGGGAATGTGAGAAAATCACGTCGTCAAAAAATGGTACATATAAAATTCACCTTTCTTCGCAGTACATCCCATGTATGATTCGTATATTTCAATATACGTCAAAGCCTTTTAAACAATATTCTTGCGTTTACCATGAAATCCATGAAATATTATTTATGTTATCGTATTTACAAACAGGAAATTGAGAGTCCCATTTTCCTTATTATTTATGCGTAAAAATACCATTTCAGTTGGCCGAAAAATATTGGAGTGGGCACAAAGGGATACCCAACGCAGCCTACTCTTGAGGAAAAGGAAAAAAGGCGTGGGGTCTTATGCGAGTATAAAATACGTACGTAGGCGACGAAGAGCAATCTCGTTTGAATTCCAAGCATTTTCATATTCTGACTCTCTTGTTGCCGTAAAAAGGAATGAAAAAAGGAAAGAGAATTCGTGATAGCGGAAAATAGTATTTGAATGGAAGCACGGGAATGATGTAGCTACTCCGTTGGCCACTTTTGTGTAAATGCTTTAGTGGTAGTGACTGACGCATCGGTCTCAGGCTATTCAAATACCGAGCTTCCTGAAACCCTGTTTTCTAAAGACGCACGACCTTAGAAATGGGAAGACATTTAAGTACTTTACTCCGCTAAAAACGCTGCCTCAGTTGATCCCCAGCAGATAACAAAGGCCAAGAGCGCCTGTTTCCGAGAGGAAATCTTAATTATCCGGGTGCTTATCGTGAGACGAGCAAGACACCTGCAGATTTATTAAGGATTAAGAAAGTTTAACCCAAATGGTGAGCATCCTCTCAGTGAAATTGATGAAATCTTAGAATGCAATGGTCACATATTTAGATATTGAAAAAGCTTGGATATGGACCGTTTAAGTCAGGGTGCATAGCAAAGGGCAAAGCATAGCGATTCACTTTTAGAAATTCAATATTTAACGACTAACATAACGTTTGCCCAGTTCCATTTCACGAAATATCCAGTGTATATGATCCGAAGGATAAAAAAATGTATCAGTATGTATATTTATATTTATTTACCTACATATGTCTTTAGATACATTTATATAAATATATATTTATAAACATATGTGCATCCATATTTTTTTACGTTAATTACATCTACATATATTTAAATATAATGAATTCATGTTCGCTTTTCTCCAACAATGATATTTTCATGATTATGTTTCCATTTTTCTCTTGCTTTAGATGACCTAGACTAACATATTATTTTGTCTTCTTACCACATTTCCATTCACTTCTCTCTTCTAAGTAGCTTTCGCTATCTTATGCATGTTATTGAAACTTGTCATGTGACCAAAAATCGACTCTCTCAAACCCTGAGTCCATAGCATTACCTACTGGAGGACTACAGTCCCATAAGCTCAATGATAAGAGGTTTTTTACATCGGCGCCATCAGATAAGGCGTTTTTTACATGGTGCTATCAGAAGGACGGCTTCTCGCATTCGATGACGTTGCTGCTTTTTCTTGACCATTCATTTATTTTTTGTCATTTGATAATTGATTTTCATTACTCCATACAAATTATTGTACATTTATTAGACGTTTATACGTTGACGTATATTTTAGATAAAATTTTACCTTGATTGCCATATTGATAGATCTTAGTCTTTTTTTTATGATTGAGGTTTGGTATACCTACCGAAAATTTGTCAAAAGCGAATAATAGCACTCAATGTGTTAAAATTTACATCCGTGTAATTCAGTCCTTATTAATATATTGCATTATTCCTATAATAACAAGTTACAGCATACGATAGAGCATTGTTACAAATGAAAGTAATGAGCACTACTATCTTTCATCCTCATGTTTTTGCACTTCAACCTGAGCTACATGTACAAAAACTAACCTATTTCGTAGCCAAGGGGACCAGCCTTGGTACTTTGTCTACCTTCAGGATATTGTACTATCGTTTTCACTGAAATGTAGACACCCACATGGACTTGTACTGTTTTGATTGAATGGGGCCGGGTCGGAAAAAAACATAGAGGGTTGGCACACGAGGCTAGCTACGGCCTTTGCCTTTACGTCACCGAGAGCCGACGAGGACGGACGTGGATGTGACCGGGCTAGCGGAATTAGAGTCAAATAAACTCCGAGAGCATAAGCCCTAGCGAAAGGAATGCACTGAGGAAATTCACGTCCACGCACACGTTGGGTCGATCGGAGTTTTTTCTTTCGGGCTCCGACGCGAGGTTTTTCCTCTCCCTAGATTCAGATTTGGACTCACCGTGAGTGTTTCACCAGGAAGTGGTTCCGTAGCCGAGATGGTTAATTCCATGCGCCGAAGTTGGTGTGTGGTTCTGGCACGGTTCGAATCCGTAGTCAGGTCATTTTTTGAATCTTTTAGATAACAAAGATGCATTCTTAATATCAACAAAATTTATATAGTTGACAAAAGAAAGAGATAATGCGGTTTTTTATTTACGGCTTAATTTATAAAAATAATGACTATCTACGTTACCACATTTATTTCTTAACAGATTTAATTCACTGAGAGGAAAAAAGCATTGGAAGTGGCAGTGGTTGCATCTTGCAGTGTGTCCTTGCAGTGAAATACCTACTCATAGTATCTACAATCCTCTATAAATAACCAAATGCATTCGTAGTTTCGATCATTTTGATAAACCCTAGAGTTTGAAAAAGGTTTGTAATTCAATTGATATTTTTTATCTTCAAACTTCTAATACATACTTGGTCACGTAAAAATGTGGGAAGTGAGGTGTTTTAAAGAACGAACGCTTTCCTTTCAGTAGGTGTGCGCAGAGCCAGATTAACAATAAGGCAAAAGTAGGCAGTTGCCTATGGGCCCCTTGTTATGAGAATTGTTTTCCCCTTTCTTCTCTTGCGACTTGTTTATTTACGTGGGCCCCGTTGCTTGTACTGCCTACAGGGCCCCAAGTGCGTGAATCTGTCACTTGGTGTGCGAACCATAGTAAGCTATAAGGACCAGGTGGAAATAAATACGCATATCAGCTCTTTTACTCCAAATTATCTTACGAGTTTTAATAGCTATATATGTTTGACCGAAATCAGCGTCACCAATATCTTCATTTTAGTTATTTTTCATAATTCTTTATATATCTGTAATTTGTTATCTCTTATTAGGTATGAATCTCGAAACGTCCTGAGGAATCGTGGTTCTGGACGCATATCCTTAAGCTTTTGGGGGTGTATGACTGCTGCCTGCCCAGGACCTCTTGTTATAACCTCTCCAAGGATGAACGCACGAGAGTATGTCGGCATGTTAGAAGAATATTTAAAGCCCTACGCCAGAGAGATTGTTCCAGAAGGAGAGATAAATTTCATCCATGATAACTGCCCCGTGCACACAGCAGCTATTGCAGACGATTTTTTTTCAGAAAAACGAGGAGATAGTGGTTACACCATGGCCGGATCATTCACCCGACCTAAACCCCATTGAGAACTTGTCGGGAATGATGGCAAATGAATGGCAACTGAGGGGCGTTACAACAGTGGAGGCAATAGAGGCGCATGTCCATGAGTTGTGGAACTCATTTCGTCGACGGCCTCAAATATGCGAGAATGTTGTCGCATCAATGCCTCGCCGTCTGCAGCAAGTTGTAGAGTCAGGTGGTGACGCCACTAAGTATTAAAAAACTGAAAGAAATTTGAATAGTTATACTTTTTAAATACCCTTTCTACGCCGAGAGAAAAACATCATGCCAAAATTACACCTGAGCCTGATAAAAAAGGTTGAAGAAATTGGTGACGCTGATTTCGGTCAAACATACATAACTATTAAAAATTTTAAGATAATTTGGGGTAAAAGAGCTGATATGCGTATTTATTTCCACCTGGTCCTTATAGCTTACTATGGTTCGCACACCAAGTGACAGATTCACGCACTTGGGGCCCTGTAGGCAGTACAAGCAACGGGGCCCACGTAAATAAACAAGTCGCAAGAGAAGAAAGGGGAAAACAATTCTCATAACAAGGGGCCCATAGGCAACTGCCTACTTTTGCCTTATTGTTAATCTGGCTCTGCGCACACCTACTGAAAGGAAAGCGTTCGTTCTTTAAAACACCTCACTTCCCACATTTTTACGTGACCAAGTATGTATTAGAAGTTTGAAGATAAAAAATATCAATTGAATTACAAACCTTTTTCAAACTCTAGGGTTTATCAAAATGATCGAAACTACGAATGCATTTGGTTATTTATAGAGGATTGTAGATACTATGAGTAGGTATTTCACTGCAAGGACACACTGCAAGATGCAACCACTGCCACTTCCAATGCTTTTTTCCTCTCAGTGAATTAAATCTGTTAAGAAATAAATGTGGTAACGTAGATAGTCATTATTTTTATAAATTAAGCCGTAAATAAAAAACCGCATTATCTCTTTCTTTTGTCAACTATATAAATTTTGTTGATATTAAGAATGCATCTTTGTTATCTAAAAGATTCAAAAAATGACCTGACTACGGATTCGAACCGTGCCAGAACCACACACCAACTTCGGCGCATGGAATTAACCATCTCGGCTACGGAACCACTTCCTGGTGAAACACTCACGGTGAGTCCAAATCTGAATCTAGGGAGAGGAAAAACCTCGCGTCGGAGCCCGAAAGAAAAAACTCCGATCGACCCAACGTGTGCGTGGACGTGAATTTCCTCAGTGCATTCCTTTCGCTAGGGCTTATGCTCTCGGAGTTTATTTGACTCTAATTCCGCTAGCCCGGTCACATCCACGTCCGTCCTCGTCGGCTCTCGGTGACGTAAAGGCAAAGGCCGTAGCTAGCCTCGTGTGCCAACCCTCTATGTTTTTTTCCGACCCGGCCCCATTCAATCAAAACAGTACAAGTCCATGTGGGTGTCTACATTTCAGTGAAAACGATAGTACATGAAGTAGGTTAAAAATTACCTTATTCTATTTCTACTCTCTCAGATTCAATGAAAAATATTTCTTTTGGTGGTAGAAAACGGGGATAAAAGATCCTTCCCTCCCCTGCACCTTATGACTCAGTTCGAAAAAGAGGTGATTCAGTGCCAGTCACTATTCATCTTTATTTGGGAGAATGTACTTTTATTTTAAAATTCAAAATTAAGTACTCTTCAGAACCATCTGTTTGCATTAAGACTGTCATCGGATTCTCAAATATGTAATAAACAGGACAGTGAATAGTTTTTGGCAATATATGAAGTAAAAAAAGAAATCATTACCTGAATGCATTTGCTTGTTCAGTATAATAGCAAGTTTGCAACGATTAAGTCTTATAGCTATTTAGGCGATACCTTTTGCGATACTTTCTTTTCTGTTACTCTTCAACTATTAATTTTTTCACAGTATTAATCATATATTTTCTTGAAACTATGAGAAATTCGGGGAAAACATACCTCCTTCCGTTCGAGTAAATATTGAAATCTGCGAAACTGAAATGAATCGTGACAATTACAGCCACTTACACATATATTAAACATCATACAAGACAAAAATGCGCTTTCACCTACATCAATTGACTAATATGACATCATTTCAGTTATACAAAATAAAATTGATAGAAATAAAGATTTCTCTTTGACGGAAATAAAGCTGCAGTGGAGACTTCACCAATTCAATTCCTAATAATCTTGTGCGCGCATTTTCCTCTTTACGACATGGTCATTCTGCGGGATGTACTTCCCACCTCCATGTACCCTAGTGTTTGCCGTTCACATCTTTGACTGGTTTTTCCCTGAACACGCAACCTTCCGGCCCCTCCTGACCCTCCTCGCCTCGGAGTCCCTGCAATTTATACCTTTAAACCGACCTTTGCAGCGACCGCCAATGGTCCAGCTCTGTTGAAATTGGGGAGAACCACAGGGAGAAATATGGAGGCCATCGATAGAAATGGCATCAGGGAACTAAAAAAGCAGCCGTCGGAAATCGGCTCGCCACCACCCGATGGTGACGCACTTACGACCGCCACTGGGCCAGCTCCTCGCCCAACCCAGATACGAACATCGCTCCTTCCACTGCAGCTGCTGCCAATGTTGGGGGTAGGTAGAGTATTACTAGGGTGAGAGGAGTTTGGTGTGTATATATGTGTACACAGGCAGGAAAGGGGTGACAGCGAAGAAATGCGGATGATCTCTGGTCGACCAGCGCAGCGTTGGAAATGGTCGGGGCTTGACGTGGGACGGAGCGGTCGCGCTATCTGGGAAGCTTAGGCCATGAAAAATTGAATAATAAGCCCCAGCGGTAGCAGGTGTTGTCGAAATCTGATAGGTAAACAACACCCGTATTCATCTGATTTGACACTTATGTACCCTTGGAGAAAAGGGTTCTTCATTGGAAAATCATGTTTTTCGTTGCTGGTATTTCTGATACGATTGTTTTTGGAAAAATTTAGATTTAAAATTTGAGGATTTTTACAAATTATATTAAAAATTGGTTTGGGAAAAATACTCTAAATTATATTTGAAATACAAAATAAAAAATATTACAAACAGATGCATGAAGATAGAAATTAATACATAGTGGCATTTTTTCTGCACCCCCGATTATTTTTATTCTAAATTGCCCTCTTTGGACATGTTATCCCTCTGCGGACTGTTTGCCATGCGGAATTAGCCGGAGGACTTGTGCACCAACGACGGCCAAAATGACTACAAAATACAATGGTTATTTCTTGTGGACTTCTGCCATGGCTTCAACCACGTCATTCACTGAGCCTTTCCCTCGCTAGGTTCTCCATTGTTTATATAGCCCAAGGAGGAGGTAGGATTCCAGAAATCCGGTATCTTTGGCCAAGTATCAAAGGCTGTGATCTTTTATCCTGCGGCCAGAGTCTGTTGCTGTTGCTCCAATTGAAAACTTCCACCCTGTGTACTACCCATCCCATTATTTCCTCCCCTCCATGGTTACCAATCACCTATATCCTAAGTTCACCCATTCCACCTCGACTTTGAAGACTAACCCCCTCCATAGCTGATTCACCACGGATAACGCCCTCTGTTCGAGTCGAAACTGCAAGCCGAGATACCGTTGTGAACCTGCTGCATTCATTCAATTTATTTAGAAAGAGCTCAACCTCTCGCACTAATATAAAATTGTCATTTCTGAGTGAAAGCTCAATTGACAGTTCGCCGGGAAAGCCTGAAATCCTTCATCACATGAAAGTTGCTTGGTCCTCGACTTGTTGGTTTGTAATTAGGTTGGTTTTGTGTGAAATACATCTGCTTGTTCAGCTAATGATGAATTCGGCATCATCGGCAAAAAAATTTATTCCTTCTCCCATTATCGCTGCAATATTTATTGAAAAATGCTCAAAACACTAAAATAAATTCCAATCAAAAATATCCTCAAGAATTTGCAAAGAAAAAATGGAAATATGAACACTACAATATATATTTAATATAAATATGTATTGTAGGTGCAGGCTCAGTTATTCATATAGAACAAATAAATGTTATAAAATATTTTTTTTATTTCCATACTCCCCCAAAATTAGTTTCATAGCTCACTTTGCGTCAGGACCCCGCTTTGTTTGCACCACTAAGGACAACGTAATAAACAAATAAACCTTTTTAAAATTAAAAATTAGAATAATATGAAGAGAATGAAATCCATTTACTTCCTAGAGATTGGGATCCATCCACAGTAGGCACACAGTTATTCTCAATTTCACATGTTTCATGAAGGAAGTAGTCCTTCACCCCTCATTACCTTCTAACCACCTACTTTGTCATTTCCTAATGTCATTCAGACATTTCTTCACCTCGCCCACTATACGAAGCACTTCCTCGATTGTCTATCAATCCGTCCACCGCTCCTTCTTCATCATAATTTCTAAACAGAATGCAGCCTATTCTCGTCTTCCTTTCATCGAGGCCACATTTCCGTCCCATGCCTTCTCCTTTATATCCTTGGCCATGGTCCCATTCATCTGCTTCTTTCTATTCCCATAAGCTTCTATTGATAACGCTATTCCCCTTCCAATGCCTTTGCTACTCTGCAAACTTTCTTCTTACGTACTTACCAATTGATTAATTTGCTCTAATTTCTTCAGTTTGGGCCCTCCTACTTCTTTGATTCTCCTCGCTTAATGTGCCCAAGAAAATAACATTTCTGGCGTTTCCAAACAATTAATATTATTCCGTACTTCTTGCTCAGATTCTCTTAAGCATCTATCTTAGTATTAATCTTAATCTTTTAATATTAATAATAATCCCTTCAGTAGTAATGCCTGCAGTCTCCCTCGGCAATCGACTACCCAACGCACGGTAATCTGCAAACCAAACCGGCTCAATCAGTTAGGCTCTTACTTTGATCCCCATCTCAAATCAAGGTTTACCCAAGCCTCTCTAACCATTTACCCAAGCCTCTCTAATCGACATAAAAGATGAGAAAGAAAGACAAAAACGGGCACCCTCGACTTACTCCACAACCTATAACTGCCCACATGTTAGGCCCTCGCACCTGTGCCATCTAAATATATATGCTTGGCCAAATATACATTTTGGAACGCCTTCATACCAATCTTTTCCTACTTGTATCAGTATCTGCATTAGATTCACTCAATAAACCCTGTTAAATGCATTTTCGAAATCCATTAAACAAGCAAACACATTTTACCTTTGATACTTCCTAGACGTGTTTTCATCACCTCAATGTCATCCGTATTTACTCCCCTTATTTAAAGCATAAACTGGTTATCGCCCAAGTGGAAACTTTTTTGACTCCTCAAATTTTTTTTTCAAGGTGCTGTGCAACGAAATATGGGAAATAGAATAAAATACTAGAAAGGATATGTTAAGTTAAATAAGGAGTAAATTACCAAGTAGAACTTAGCGGTGTAAGAGACATTCAAAATTAGAAATTTAAACGGGATTTTAAGATAATGGAGCTTGAGTTGGCGCAAAAGAAGTTGGAAGGGCCTAACTGATTTGGGTCCCAAAAATCACGCCAGTGGTTGCGCAATTAAAATATGGTTACCGCTGAGCTGATAACTAAACGTAGCGTAATTTGATATGAGCAGAAATATAACGTTAGAATCAGCATAGGCACAAGTGACCCCATTTTTCGAATAATATTTGTAACTCAGAATTAAAAAAACCAAGAAAACAGAAACAAAGAAAAATCGTGTTGTGATAAAGATTCAGTATTTTTCTGTATACATAGCGGGCGAATTGATGGAATAAAGAAGAAGGAAGAAGGTTGAAGAATGAGGGAATTGAGAAAAAGCGACCAAGAGAGAGCGTGGAGGGAGACTGAGCAGAACTCAATGTAGTAGTATACAAGTGGAGTGGGAGGGGAAGAAAAACACGGAGGATGGGTGTTTGAAGGGGTAGGGAGTGAGGTGAGAGGGAAGGATGAAAGGGGTATGTTTGCTTTTTGGGTGATGTGGGATGATCGTTGGGGTGAGGTTTGGACAGAGTGAAGAGTGATAGAACGAACGAAAGAGAGCGCGGAATTGAGAGGATGTGATGACTCCTATAGTCGGGTAAGTGTACGAGTGAGGGGAAGGGAAGGAGTAAGGGTGTCTGTGTGTACATATCGCCCACGTAGGGGAACGGAAGAGGAGAGGAGAAGGGGAGGGAATGGAGGGGGTTTTTGATCGTTTTCGGAGTAATTGTATCTACTCTACGTCGCCGTGGAAATGGGATGGGTAGGGGGAGGAAAGTATGTGGAATGTGTTGGAGAATTAGGAATGAGAAGAGTTTCGGGAGGTCGCGAAAGGAGAGGAATAATTGGATGCGGTTGCGAGAGGGAGAGACTCATCGCCCTTCGTGGAGGTTTGAAGGGGGAGGTGAACATTCCCGGAATGGATGGACTTTGGAGAAGGAAAGAGAGCGAGGTTGCGTGGAGTGGCGCAAAGGGTGCGGGCTGGATTGCGTGAGCAAGTGGTGCGGGGAAGAGCCGTTGGATGAGCGTTTGACGGAGTTCTGACTGGGGGAGAGCATTACGAAAGACGGGTCAGCATTAAAAGCAAGAAGACAGTGGGACGCTCGTGTACATGTAACATTGAGTGGTATGGCTCGTATTTTTTCCCTACATTTGCCCATGCTGAGGTTACATCCCTCTATGTGTTCTCTCTAAAGGAGTCAAACGCCAAGTTTTTTCTATTTGAACTATCTCCATAAGTGGTTTCCGTAAAGTAATCGTCACTTGATTCAATTTCGGGGGCTTTGAGAGAGGCTTTAATGAACTGCTCTTATTTTTTCGGACTAAAAGAGATAGCTAATCGTAGTTTCCTAACCTTTTTCTTCATTGCACAAAATCGTCGAATGACATTTTAACCAATGGCAATTGCAATGATGATAGAGCAAAGTTCAATAATTTTGGGTCAATACAATGCTGAAATTATTTTTTTATTATAAAAATGAAAGTGACCCATAGAACTGATTTACGGAGTATCCTAAGAGAGTTTCCGCTGCAATCACACTAACTCAAAGGTTAAGTTTAGGTGACAGTTACTAACGAACTAACGATGATAATTCATGACTGATCTGATACACTGAAATAAACTAAATGGTAAGTGAGGCATCCTTTATTTTACCATTACATGTCTATAGGACGGAACATGTATATTACTGAGATCCTGCAGCAATATACTGAAGTCGTTATATAGAGATTGGTGAAACGTTTCCCCCTAGCTTCTTCGAGCTTCACTTAGGCGACATTGGCTCGATTGTTAATTTTTCACTACGTGACTTCGAACGAACCACACCAAATATAAACTTCTTTAAAAGATGAAGACTATATACAGTGTATGTACACTACATTAGGGATAATAAATTTGACTTCTCTTCATTGTAATTACTTGTAAATTATTTTGTTTTATATGAAAATTGCAATGATTTATTACACTCTGCTATAAAAAGAACACTGGGTATTGCCTAGTTTTTTCACACATGCTATCCAGATCATCACGAACATGCTTATATTCTCTCTCCAGTTTTATACTCCTACAATGAAAAGTCACAAAATCTTTCGTATTGTATTGATTTCTCCTGAAATAGAAGAACTCACGGCCAAGGAAGTAGTACTTGACGTTGTGACGTCCGTAACCCATATCAGTGCCCTCGACTGCTAACTTTTAAGTTAAATGGGTTAAAACTGAATTTAACAAATAGTTTGAAGCAAATTCTTTCAATGATGAGTCACACAGATTAGTATATTTTTTACACTTTTGTGTAGAATAGAGGCAAGACTAGCGGTTTAAGGCGCCAGTGATGACAAGAGAAAACCGAATGCTTTTGTCCACCAAAGACCTACAATCTCAGTGATTACAGACTAGGAGAGAAATATGTCCATGGGAAAATGGAACCTTATGCATATGCGTTATGGTGTAATAATGAAAATAAGAAAAAAATTTCATGCTCCACAACTCCGAAGCTTATTCAAGTTATGGAGTTGTGGAACTAAATAACAACAACAAGTGAATGGGTCGTTGGTACGGAGGCTTCCGCGGTGATTAATTGGAAAAGTATTTTCCGGGTTAAGGCCGCGTTGGTCCATTTGGGCGGACGACAGTTTCGGGCGCATTCCAGCTCCCGTCTTCAGGTCCAACTGATCTGCAGAGCATCATTTTCTTCTATATATATATCTAGTCAGGTGCGCGCTGATATGTTCGGTTTGAATCCCATTGTTGGAAAAGCCGTTTGAAAGATGCAGGGAGAGGATAACCGTCTTCCCTGTTGAAGTTCTTTTCGTGGTTCACTATTTCTATTGCCTCCCTTATCAGCCGAGGGAAATATTTATTTTCTCTGGCAATGATTTTGGATTCCTGGAATTTAATCACGTGTCCGGGTTCTGACCATGCATGCTCTGCAACCGCGGAAAGGCGAAAATTTTTCTTTTCGGTTGCCTTACAATGTTCTTCTATTCTGATTTTTAGGGATCTAGATGTTTGACCGATGTAAGATTTACCACAGGTACACGACACTTCATACACTCCTTCGTATATGTCACATGGGTGACGATCTTTTTCGCTCCGAAGGAGGTCAGAGGTCTTCTTAACGCTTTTAAATCTCGTCAAGACGTCGTGTTTGGCGAGAACTCTTGCGATCCTCTCGGAAGTTCCTGCGACTTCTCGGAAGTTCCTGCGTCGCAGGAACTTCCGAGAAAATAAATATTTCCCTCGGCTGATAAGGGAGGCAATAGAAATAGTGAACCACGAAAAGAACTTCAACAGGGAAGACGGTTATCCTCTCCCTGCATCTTTCAAACGGCTTTTCCAACAATGGGATTCAAACCGAACATATCAGCGCGCACCTGACTAGATATATATATAGAAGAAAATGATGCTCTGCAGATCAGTTGGACCTGAAGACGGGAGCTGGAATGCGCCCGAAACTGTCGTCCGCCCAAATGGACCAACGCGGCCTTAACCCGGAAAATACTTTTCCAAGTGAATGGGTCATTTAGACCGGTTTGACTGGTTTCTCGAAACTAAAAGAATCGTTCTATTGGGCCGAAAGGTATATGATTATATTTGGGTTAATTGTTTACTAAGGTACAGTCAAGGTTTATTTTAATCATCATGATTTAATGGTTAAAGTCCATTACCTAATGAAAGATTTGAGGAGGGTGATTGAAGTTCCTTAGCCTTATAACTTCTGAATTTTTCCGTAGTTTTAGTAAACCAGTAAACAAAACCAGAGGATAGAATGATAGGCAAGAATATATCATAAGGAAAAAGGAAAAGCAGATGCAATGCCGTATATCTATATTGGCCCATCAAACCTTAAATAATGCAAAAAGGCAAAACCTAACACTGTGTAGGACGTTTTTTTCATTGTATCACATGAGGTGGGTGAAATCTAAAATAGTGTATATAAGTGATGGATTTATTTAGAAAACTATGTTGTCTCTCTAATATAATATATGATGAATTCAAACAATCCTAATTTACAGATAAAAATAGCGTTTTAAACTTTTATCATTAGCATAGGTATTCCAAATGAATCTTTCATAAAAAGAGCTCTCATATGGAAAATCCAATGTTACTATAAATAATAAAATTAAACTTGCAATAATTATGGTTATAGTGTAGAAATCTTTCATTTATACTCTAAACTTTAAGAAAATATTGTTGTATGTGCAGAATGAGTTCTAAATATACCATACATAGGGCCAACCATGACTAAACTGTCATTACATTAAAAACCTAGTTACATGTTAAAGAGAAAACTTTTATTTGTCAGTAGGTATAAGTTTTGTTGTAAAAACGTCATCCACATGTCAATGAAAGTAGTTCGGGCGCTAAAGGGCTTTAACATGTTTTCTTTTGGCCATAGTATGGTATTTGCAACTCTCGCGATGAGAATGAGACATTCTAAATGGATATACCAATTGCTGAGACTAACGAGAAATGTGAAGAATGCTTTGAGCAGTAGAATACAAAGCATCAAATTGGTTAGATAAATTGTAAATCGATTCACTTGGGATGATATGATCGGTGTAAGAAATTTTTCTTCAGTTTAAAAATGCAAACAGATTTCTTTTGCAGAAACTGATAAATCGACCAATTTCAAATGCTGCCCTTTTCCATGCCTTGGTGAACTATCTAGTAAGATTTTCAACCGCCTGCCGAGGTCCTTAAAACAGCCTTTCACACTCCCGTAATCTTTTTCCAAACTCTTAATAAGACGCAAAGACCCTAAAGATAGACTCCTTGAGTCAGAAATATGCGTACAAAATTTATTTACGTATAAGCGATAGTTGCAATGAGCAACATATTGCTCAGACTGGAGGATATTCAATCAAACGGATTCAAAATACGAAAGATATTATAATTTGGGAATACAGATGTTAAAGGATTCTACCTTAGTAATTCCAAAACACCTTTATAAAAACATTCATTTATCGTATTTTTGTCCCCGATCGCCGTATTTAGCGGATGGCATGAGTATCATCATTCGTGGAATAGTAGTAGTGGTAGTGCCGGTATAGGATGCAATCGCTTGGGTTGTGGCTTCCTTGAAGTCCGTTGCTCCCTTGCGTTGACATCTTTGATGGACCGCAAGGGCTTAACATCCAGTTCCCTTGTATCATTCTTAAATTGCCACCGGAATTAGGAAGCCTGGGTAGAGTAGTGGTCTGTACATACATTGACCCGGAAAGCCAAAATTCCGTGGCTTAATTACCGATCAAGGTCGATTTTTTTCTGTGGCAATTCCTACGTTATGAGCTAGCTGTTTTTGTGTTTCATGTGGTCTACTTTTACATTTTACGTAGTTAATGCGAGAAAGTATTTATAAACTATCGTCCCTATGACAGTAAGTCACTTTATTTGCTTATATAAAACAAATAGAGCACTAATCCATAATTCATAGCATTTTCTTTGGTATTAGTTTTCTTTTGACTTTTGAGGTACCCATTTTCATTGTATTATTTATTTAAAGTGTATTAATGTTGTCATTGATGTATTTTTAAATCGAGTTTCTGAAAATCAAAAGAAAATCATCATGAAGAAACAAATTGCTACATGATATTGAGCTGCAGTGCAGTTACCTTAATCATACCAGCGATTAGTAGTTATTTAATTCAAAATAACAGGTAACATAGGCTCTCCACTAGTAAATATATATAAGTAATCCTACTCACTTTAGAATAATGGCAAGGAATTCCTGACGGGTAGTGTTTGCTGCTAATATTTGTATTATTTTAGCCGTATAAGGAGTAAACATATTAAAGGCAAAATATCCCATTGGTTCTACCCTGCGGGAATTTTCTGCCGTAACATGAGTAGTGCACCATAAAGGTGCTGTTTCCACCTACAAGAGGACATGGGAACGAAGATAGTTCTAATAGGTTTGGCAAAGGATTGGCGAGCGAAGGAGAAGTTGAGAATGAAGTTGGTTTGTACTAAAATAAGCAGAAAGTTTGTTGTAAGTGGTGGATAGTGAGTCTCTAAGCTTAAAAGGTAAGCCGCAGTCAGCTGTTTACTTCGTTATTGGCCTGCCTAAAGTGGCCTTAGAGAACGTAACTAGTTTTGGACTTTGGGAGGGTTTCGAAGGTAGTGCTAAATTTTTCAAGAAAGTAGAGGTAATTCTAAGGTGTATTCAAACAGAAGTGATTTCTGGTTAATAAGGGGAAACACCATAATTTGGATTGCAAGCACCCTGAATTCGAAACAAAGCTCAAGGAGAAAATAATATTTTGAAAGACATATATATCATTTGGAAAAATAAATGGTCGACACGCGAGGGTAAGCAATAACTATTAGTTCATTTTTATTTCTGGAAATATATAAATTTTTAAATTAACTGTGCAAGGAAACCTCTTATGAAATAATTTCATGCCAAATTAACATTTCAGTAGTCAGTACTATTTTATGTTACTAAGAGTATGCAAAGAGATTGAATTTTTTTCAGGAGAAACAAGAGTTTTTAAGGCATTTACGAGTTAATTTATTCCTCTGGATGACTGGGTAATCTACGCCTGGTTGTCATAAAACTGATGGACTTAATCAGCTGTCCCTCACGTATGTTCCTCCATTTATCTCTGATCATTGACTATTGTACTTCAATTTTTATGAGTTGTTTGTCAGACGTTTCTGCTTTCACTACAACCACTACTATCTTGTAGCGAACCCATTTCATCATTGCAGCTCTCTTCTTTAAGTTTTCATTTTTTATCAAAGCTACTCACGCATATTCTCGTCCACCAAGTTTCAAATACTTAGATATTAAACTCCAATATTCCCTGCTAGAGTCAAACCTTGCATTGCAAAACCACAACAAATCTATCCCCTTTGGTCTTTTTCTATTTTACTTTCTATATTCAATGTTCATTTACTCAAAGTTAATGGTGAAATAAATGAAAACATTGCCAATAACTTGAAATTTAATTGCCTTATTGCGGTAGTTGGTAAACCGCGGCTCGCGAGCCACATGCGGCTCTTGGCCCCTTGAGTGTGGCTCTTCCACAAAATATCACGTGCACAGTGTGATTGAAACTTCGTGATGACTGGTTTTATTCTTTCTCTTTTTGCATACTTAGTTGATATTTATGTGTCTTTATCTAGGCGAGAACTCTGAAGTAACTTATTGAGAAAATATTTCCAGAAGGATAATATATCAACGCGTATCGTCAAGTCGTATCTTTGCATCGTGTTCCACAACGTATTACTTCCAAGCACGTGTCCCTGTAGGAAAGACTGTAATATTGTTGTTAAAATCCGTACTCCTACCCAACCTGCCTCTGTCCGCGGGGGAGACGCGCGCGATTCATGAACGAGTTAAGTGAGTCAGTCAGTCAGCAGTCTCATTGTGCAGTGGTTAGTGCTAGTCGCGTCCGCATTTCGCGTGCGGGTGACAAAGTGAAGTACCTACTCAAAGCATAACGTTAGCTGTATTTTTCCTATCAGCTGCAAATCCTTCAGGTGTATTTGTCATCAGTTTAATAGTTGTAATTATAATGTGTTTGTGGCTTTATTGTTATAAAATAAAACATTTTTAGGTGCCCAGTTTGACATGGCTCCAAAGAATAAAAAAAACGGAGGAAGAAAACTTAATTGTAAACTACAGAGGAAAGCAAACATAATTTTTTCAATGTAAGAAAAAGTTATTTCATTTGAAAACAAATTATCTCTTTTTGCTCAAGATTTTGAAAGAGTAACTTTGATTCACTTTCCAAACCTGTTGTAACATCGCCAAGAAAATAATTCTGATATTGACATTTGCTATTTCAAAAAAACACCTTTAAATATGAGGGAAGCTTTTCCTAACCGGTTTCAGGTACAGAACATTGGAATTCAGAAACAGCAAAGTGACGTTCGCCTTTGTTCAAAGACCTATAAATGCTGCTGTAACAGAATTGTTCTCCCTTTAATATTGACATTTGCAACTTTGAAGTGCAATTGCTGATTTATAAAAAAACAAAGAATAGTGGAGCTCGAAATTTGAACGTCTTTGTGCTGATATAGAAATATTAGAGAAAAACAAATGTGAACTTAGTTTACAACACAAGCGGTTTGTTTTGAAAGACCTGCAGAAGGAAGATATGATGGTTTTTAATACCTGGAATAGTATATCTCACTCATATGATCAGCTGAAAAAACTAGCGTTTGCTGCTTTATCCTTATTCGGGTCTACGTATTCAAGGGAACAATCATTTTCTAGCATGAACTTTATCAAGAGTAAGTTGAAAAATCGTATTATTGATGAAAATCTGGAATCGTGCCTAAAATTAAAAACAACAACATACAAACCTGGCTTACCTAAACTTTCCAAGGAGATTCAAGGCCCTTTTTCACATTAGTGTTTGTCAGTCACTGTCATGATTTACTTTTATGGATAACTTACAGTTTAACTTTATCAATAAATAATATCAGTATTAAGTATGGTAATAAGGTTTATTCAAGGTAACTATAGTTTAACTAAGAGTATTAATTTTAACTTAATTTTATTAAGTTAATTTTAGGGAGCGTTTTGGAGTGAAAGAAGATGTAGTTTCGAGGATTGAGAAAGGAATATTGAGATGGTTTGGACATATTGAGAGGATGGACGAAAGGAGATAGACGATACAAGGAGATAAGACGAGTGTGGATGGAAGATTTTCAAGTGTTAGACCTCAGCGGGCGTACAGGTTGCTTTGTTGTACATCAATCAGATTGAGGACGTTTTTAACAAAGGCCAGCTTAGGAGTACCCTAATTTAGTTAATAAAAATGTGCCTGTCTATATAGATTTACTTTAAAAAATTTGACTCTCAAAAGAAATTAGAAAAATTGTACTGTTGGTATTTGGCTCTGTTGACTAATGAGTTTGCCGACCACTGCCTTATCGCAACTACCGACTTTTGAAATAAAAATAATTTTTGTCCCACTGCTTGCAAATGTGCCAAGTTGAGAAGATATCTTTCTGCTCTGAATTTTCCTATTATGAACCGTGATTTTGAAGCCATTTTTTGTTATTTGATTATCATATTATGTTATTTGATTTGATGTAAAGAGAAAGCTATTTATTTAATTAAGTAATAATAAATTTTAACTCTTGTGTAAACTAATTACATCCACTTTTAGAACATAATGGATAACCATGCGGAGAGGTGCGTCAGCAAAATAAACAAGAATATTGAATCGGACAAAGAAAAAGCCACTTAATATCCACTATAATGTAGCAGGAACATCTGAGAGAATATACAAAATTCTCAAAACGTGCATCGTCACAGTCAGGTTCATGGCAATCAGTAAGATGGGAGACATTCTACCAAAGCTCAAAGATCGTATCTTCCAGAATTGCACAAAGACGTATATGAGGTGAAGTGCTCCGGTTAAATAGTTAAAACTTGGCAAACAGGCACATTAGTGAAAGTGTGAACAGAATAACACAAGTACTAAAGCAAAAAGACTACAGATTCTCAGTCATTGCGAAGAATGCCTTGTGGGTACCTGGCCACAGCATTGACTTGAAAAACCCATAAGTAATATCAAAGGAAAAAAGGAGTTTCTCCGGGTCTCGATCTTAAGAGTGATTGAAGAGTCAATTGAAATCATAAAGAACCAGGAATACTCAACTGGGAGGATGGATATTTGCTGGCCGCGACTTGGAAAAAACTTTTCTGCACCTCAACCAGTCAAGAATCAGGAACGAAGGGTAATTTTGACACCAATGGCTTGCCTATGCATACTGGCCAAAATAAAGAAAAAATATTATGTAACGGAGGAGATATTTTCGCTGAAACGCTGTCATACGCTGCCGTATCGGAAGATGGGATCTGAGACATCTAGCCAATGCAAAATCCATTGATACGATAAGGGGTGGAATCAGGCATGATGTTGTGGAATTTCAGCATAATATATAATTTAGAAGATGCAATTGTCCACAGGTAAAAAATGTATTCGACCCGGGTCTCGATGCGCTGCATCATCATCAGGTACATACATTTGTAAATTAAGGTATATATACAAAAGAAAGTGGGCGGGGGAGATTAGGAAAG
The DNA here is from genome assembly GCA_963573305.1 of Pyrrhosoma nymphula. Classification (NCBI taxonomy): domain Eukaryota; kingdom Metazoa; phylum Arthropoda; class Insecta; order Odonata; family Coenagrionidae; genus Pyrrhosoma; species Pyrrhosoma nymphula. The sequence goes on from OY754328.1 coordinate 148,490,934, forward strand.
CTTAGTTAGGAAAGTTAGATGGAATGGGGAAGGAGAAATAATTTCAAGAGAGAGGGTGTATCGTTTACACAAGAATATTGTTAACATTTGAAATTTGAAAAACCAAAAGTTCGTTGTTTCTAAAAAAGCCTTTGCTTCAAATTAATGAATTATATTCACAATTAACCCATAATATGATTTTCGAAGCAGAATCATTGTAATTATACTTGGTATGAAAATATTATTAGGGAGCAAAATAAACTGTTTTCCATTCTTTTAGGACTGATTATCGTTTACTTATTAATGTACTGCTTCATACCACTCTCAAAAATAGTGACGTCTATAATACTGTGAAATTTACGCAGGCTCACATTAACACTAAAATGAAATATGCTTCTTGTTACTCCATTCATGTTGTGGGATGATACTACTTTCTCGAGGATACTAGTCATGTACGCAGGACAGAATAGTGTTAAGTGGATATTAGGGCAAAAATTCAGTTTTTTCCTTGCAGAAGTATTTTTGGTAAACAGGTACGGATCGCCGGTTAAGAACAACAAAAGGATAATACGACATTGGTACAGGATGAGGGAAATTACGGGAAGGAGAAAGGTCGAGAACAAGATCGACGTGGATTTGTCATGGGTAGGGGATTAAGGAATGAGGAGGGAAGGAAGAGGTAGAAGAAGGGAGAGAAGAAGGCATAGGGGAGAATTGGGGGTAAGACAGCGGTGGATGTGATTGCTTACCTTGGAATATTCCTCTCGACTCTGGGCCGTTGATGCTTCTCCGATAATTTCCACTTAACAAAGGAATGTGCGGAGTCAACTCAGCCGATTGCTTAGCCTGGAATATTTTAGCAAAATCGAACTCTAATATACCCAACTTGTCTGCTGACATGGGGGTAATGTTTCAACTACTTCCCAAGTAATTATGCGTTGTCACTGAATTATGTACCAAATGGGTACTCGAGTCTTCAGCGAGTCACTTCTCAAATCTGCTCGCTCCAAATAATGCTTCTAGTTAGTTGGCAGAAGTTACCAACCCATCAATTCAAACCTCTGTGATGGAGATTAGATTTTCATTATGTTCTACCTTGGCCGACTTGACTATACCGACCTCAGTGGCGCAGGAGTAACGTCCTCGCCTGCTAACCCCGACGGGCTCAGGTTCGAGTCCCGCCTTGGTGGGTTTTTCTCCACTTAGTGCATGAGTGTTAATGTGTGTTAAATTAATGGTAAGAAAAGGATATGTAAATCTAAATTAACTCTTGATAAAAGGAAACATCATTATTATTATTTTGAGACGATGAAAGACCTGGAGACAATTGATGGTGAAGCGCGGAGTCTTCCACCTAATTTAAAATAAATGTTTTTCTTGTGGCAATTTCTACGGATTTTAATTGCGTTTTTTGGGATGCATTAGTATTTTAAGAAAATCTTTGGAATTTTTCGTTTACCTTGTCCAAATATATTAATATAGTCAAATTACGCATAATAGACTAGTTTCCTTCATCAAAGAAAACAGAATTCATTTATTGCGACAGGTGCCCCAGCATAAAAGTATTCATTACACGCAAATTATTTGGATTAAAAAGTCTTAGTTTACAAGTAAATTGAATGTTAATTTTAAGTTCATTTGAAAAGGCTCGGAAATGGCGGAACAGCGGCAGCTCTTATGATGACGTAACAGGTAGATAGTCAACATTGCGAGGTATATGGAATTGTCATCGACTGTACTTACTATAGTATTTCAGAGTCCCTAAAATCTGGTGAACATGTATTAATATACCTCAATTAAAATGCTCAAATTTCGGAAAGTCTCCTCCATTGAGCATGCCATTAAAAGAAGTTTTCTAGGCTCCTACGCTACCTGCTAGTACAGAGCTACCGCGAAGGAGTTTTTCGCGGCAAGCGTCGCATGCGCAGTGAAATGAATAACGAAACTGCGTACCTGTGACTTCGCGTTCTGTGGTGTTCCGGCCTAGATGTTTACGTTTTGATCACTTTCGTTTTGACAAACATTTCCTTTATCTTATCTTCTATTCCTTTCATTTACCATTCTTATCATTCATACCTTGCATATTTCATTAGTTACCTTTCATCATCAGTTCCTTTTGCTGATATATAAAGCCACAAGGTTTCATAAGAAGAAGTTCAATGGCTTTACAAACTGGTTTTGTACGGACAATCTACCGTAAGTGGATGTGGCCATGGTGGTGGAGTTCTTTAGAGAAGATGTTCGGTTTAGTGCAGGTGAAATCAGAGGAGTAAAGGAAGGTACTCTCTTCTGACAGCTTTTAACCACAAAATTCTCCTCTTCTCGATTAGTGGAACCGCGATGTAAGCTTTCTTGCTATCGCTAAATGTTGTTGTGTGACACTGCGGCACAAAACAATTTTTATAAAGCAATGTTCTCGGAGGCATGTTACTGGTACTTCTTGGAGAATATGATGCTGATCAGCTGATACAGTGAATCACGAGTTTCCATCAATGGTCTGTGATCACGGTGAGGGGTGATCAACGCATTTTAGTATTTGATCATACATAGTTTGCTTCGAGATTTTGCCATCCATTATGCTATTGACGGTAAGCCTTTTTTGCTAATTTCATGTTCTGGCAATGACACCTCGACAAAGTGGATGAATTAAATTAATGTGTAATCGTATCATAGCTGCGGCGCAGCACCTGCTCTCCGTATAGTTATTAAGTGACGATTTCGTGCTTGCTTGCGGGAAATATTTCGAAATGAATACGAACAAATTGGTTTATTTCATTCTTTTCATACTAACTTTACCTAAAAAATAGGAGCTAGCACCATTAATTTGAGAATATATTATACTACACGATTTTCATTCCCCATACCGTAACCATAAATGTTTCATTATTTTGATGAGGTTTCTTTATGCGACTAGAGCAGCTAAATCAATAAATAAAGCTCATTTCCATTTTACACCAAGTTTACTTTTGTAAATAGTTTTTTTTCCCGTCAATAAATTTTTTTAAATTATTAAAGCTTTCTCGGCGGACGTCGTCTGCAGATAAGCAGCGGCGGCGAACCACCTAGCGGCAGATTGCGGTAGTTGCGTACGTACCTGTGACGTCACACGTAGGATTAACCAGCATGCAATAGTTTGCCGTCGCGTTTTCGCGCCGTTGAATTTTTTCACTTTTTAATTAATAAGGAAAAATACTTAACGCCATTTAAAAATCGAACGGCTTCAAACACGTACTCCAGGGGTTATAAATTTCAGATCTAGGCAATAAAAAAAAATAGGAAACCACCCTATTACCCAAAGCTTTTATGCTAAATACAAGTTCATATATTTCCTAATCGTTTTCCCAGTGCCCACCCTCGTCTGCGGTAGAACTCCCTGCAAAATAACGATATTTCATGACAATGAACAAAAATAAACATTCAATTCAGCAACTTTCCTGCAGCTGACGTAATTATGCGTGATTCACCAATGGAAATCTGCTTGAACTTATTTTCATTCCTTCAACATAAATAATGCAAAATATATGCATCCTATATTTTTATTTTCCGAAAATACAAATCGTGCAACCATAAAGGCATTCACACATTTTTTATGTACCATTACACACCAAATATGGTAGATCACTAAATTGTTAAACTATCTTGGCATAGAATAAATATACGTAGATATGATAATAGAGGGCCTGAGAAATAATTTCCTTCTTAAATCTAACAAATAAATTTCCGCCATCCGCTAACAAGTGAAAAAATCACATGGAACGCGTTTAACCCTCAGACTACCAAGGTATTTTAAACCTTTTCACTACCAAGGGTAACTTGACTACCCCATTTATTTAATGTCATTAAAAGTATAACATGCACAATTGACCCTTAATATCGCGTTTATATGATCCTTATTACATCTATTTTCGACGTTATATATTCATTTTCAGCTAAAGCAATATTTTATTTTAAAAATATGTAAAAACAATATATATATTAACTTTCTTCTTTATTACTTTTATAAAAATAACTTCCATACGGAAGGTTGAACTACTAAAAAAACGTGTTAACAATATATTTTGTCTTTTTCACCTCTTTATTATATTTTTTATAATAATAAAGCCTCTACGGAAAGATGAATTAAGTATTTATTCTCAGGTCTTCATTTTGCATCCACGTATTGAATACGATGTACTTTGCACACTAGTTCTTTACACTTGTAACACATCAATCTTATATATGTTTCACGGGTATTCCACCAAGTAATAGGCTTCATATCTGCTTCATAACTTTCAAACGTTGACAGATATGGCGCCTATTGCCTGGTGTAATACCCGTGAAACATTTATTCATCAGATTCACCAGGAAAATCTTAGATCATTTATCACATCAATCTTGCCTTTCTGTCCTCTCAACTTTCACAAATGTATCACCTCTACCCAGAGTTAATTTAGAATATTTTTAACATCATCAACCGCTGTGGCTCCACTCTTGTTTCCTACCGTTTCCATAGCTAATATTATGTCTTGATTCAAGCCTGAAAGCTTTTTTGCTCAGGTGTAAATATTAGGTAGGCAAGTTGAAGGACAACTTCGTGCAGAAATAATTTGCGCCATCTCTGGTCTCTATTTTTTCTAACGGAATTTTTTCTATCCAAATAATGTACCTATGCGTTTACCGCAACGATAACAATTAACTCAAGAAAGAGTTGTAATGGCAAGCGAAATGTTTTCCGCTCGCAAGAATAATCGGATGTTATTTCACCTCTTAAATCAACTCACACAATTTAATTGTAGCGTACAATTATCTCCGGTTTCCTATTCTCGTCATCTACTGTTTCTTTTTCATGATTATGTTTTCTTCCTCAATTCCCAATCCCAGAAGAAAGCCTGGTCACGAGGTGAATTGGCTGGATCATCTAAATATACTAGTTTGTCAATTTCTTTCTCACTATCAATCAAATCACCAAAAGTGATAGACATTTAATAAATTACTACGAATCATCTTGAAATAATTTCTACACACACTGAAAACATGGTCGAGGAAATATATAATTTATAAATATCAAATTTTGAGGACACCGGGACTAGCCACGGTAGTTACCTTTACGGAGTCACCCGCAAGTGCACATAAGTGCGATATTCCACAGAGGAAAAATCATTCGCCTTGACCGGGATTCGAACCCGGATCCCTCGGCGCGAAATTGAGTATATGTAATCTGATTATATGTAAACAACGTTGACCTAAACTTCGTACATTTCCCTAGATTGCTGAAGTATTACTACTGGATAAAGCCGATTACTCCACTTTATGTTCAACTAAACGTCAAAGGAAGGAAGAGCGCGAGTATCAGCGAGTCTTATCAAATTAATGATGCTCATAAAATGGAGACTGCTGAATGTAGTACAATTCTTCGATTTGGCGTGCCTTAAGTGGCTACTAACTTACTTCGCTAATTTTCTTCGCGTTGGCTAATTATTAAATCATGTCTGTTGAGGATGATCACTTTTAATTCTCATTTGATGTTCATACGTTCAACCAGAAAGAAAACATAGTAGCTGTCTTATGCGCCTGCCTTATTGAAAAAAATTGCTACCTCCAGCAGCCCTCTAGCTTATGAGCTTCACAATTTTGTAACGACTCACTAATTTCCAGGCTTCCAAGACATTTAGTGCGCCAAAATTTAACAATAGGCTCAATTATTGCAACTCTGCAGTCACTTCACAGAATGGAAACGTCAGCAGCGTCTAATATTTCCTTTCACTTAGGACATCTGCTCTGACTTGATACTATACAATTTGTAGTTTTCTTATTTCAACACTGAAATCTATTGAAACATTATATAATGTTCAATATGCCATAGAAAACAGTGATGTTCATCAGCGCACACTCATGCAAACTTAATAATCAATCATTTTATTCATTCGGTGGACATTCCTCCACAAAATTGCATCGTCCATTGTTTACGTAAGGCGATGGAGCGATATTTTCGGGTGACTACCATATTGCTCGCGCTGAATGTGTCCTGCGCTCATACATTTTGTATTGTCCAAGAATTAGCAGTAATATTTCTTACCTTGAGTGAGAAGGCAACAACTTACAAACTTAACAATACCTTAGTCGTAAAAACTAAGGATTCTATTCACTTTTGACATAATTATCAATTTGATTCTCTATATGCGAAGAAATATGCGGTTTGCAAAATTTCCGTATAATCGACAGAAAATATTCGGTATATCATAACATGATAGCAATTAAAAGCGACATTATGGTATTTCTTACATGATGTTGCTCCAAAGGGAAAGAATATGCCCGCCGATCGGAAAAGCACTTCCTCATGAAAATAAAGGGTATTTCGTAATCTGAAAGCGATTAAAAGCAAGATTACGGCATTTATCACTTACTGCTGTTCCAAATAGAACGAATATGCTCGCCGATTGGGGAAGCACTGCCTCAGCTTTCATAGCAGTAGCAGCCCTCGGATGATTCCGGGGTGTGTCAAGAATTCACCCAAACTAAAATACAAGCCGAGACAGAGAGAGGGAAGAAACTTTTAGCCTCTTATAATGACGGAATGATTAAGCATCATCAGTCACGCGACGCGAACTCGAAAAAAAGTATCCGATGTTGGCAGGGGCGGAGGGAGTGCGAGCAGTGCGGCGAAGACGAAGAAGTCGGCCGAATCGCTGGACCAGGTCGGCATTGGCGCTGCCATTGCGGCTATGCACCGATTAAAATTACGTGTAATGTTTTTTATGAAAGGATTCTAAAGATTTGAATCACTATAAAAGCACAAAAATTGGATTTTTGGAACTCGAATATTTTCCAATATTCGTAGGATTCGAGGATTCGTGGATTCGAATGTGCTATCCATAATATAAATTACACTATTTTTGTTAAATTCATGTGAATAACCCATACGGAAAATAACTCATTCTCAAGGACATTTTCCAGGAATGCCCGTAAAATTTAAAGTATCGTTTATTTTTACTCGTTGATGCCTTAAGAAAGATTCTATTGACTATCTTCGAAAATTACAAAGTTGCTCAATGAAGGCATCTGGCGTCTTAATGTTTTTTCGGTGGTAGTTGCCTAAAAGATTACTTATAGATAGGGGTACATGTTTTTTACAATGCGTGATAAAAAAATTTTATGTGGACATTTAATGTAATTATTTTGGTATATTGCTGCAATACGGGCTTTTAAACCGCATGTTTTTACCGTGAAATGAAAATATTTTCGCAATAACGCGAATTACACTCGTTTTCACTAAATAATAATGTCGTGGTGGTAATCGTTGTGACCTACTTATCGCGTGATACTAGGAGCTAATACTCGCCACCACTCGTGCTACTAATACTATAATATTTGCTTCTTTATTAAAATATACTAAGTTCTTTTGTAAATAGCACAGCAGTTATTTAGTACTTTATAACAAGCTAATGCTTCCGGAGCCACTTTAAAGTTGGGATATTAAAAATTAAAGATCAAAGACTAATGAATAATTATGAGAAATAGAATATATTGTAAGATTTTGGCCATTACGTAGCTTTACTATGTTGCATCTCACAATTTACACTTATCCAAAGCAAAATATTCTCTGAATTCCGCCATTTAAAGGTAACGCTTATTATTCATCCTACAGGTTTTGACCTCCACCCTTAGAACTCCGTCCTCCCCCAACGCAGACCAACCAACCAAGTTGGCACCCACCGTACATGACACAGCATCGTCGCTGTCTTGCTGGAGAGAAAGCACACTGTTCTTCTCAATCGAGGCATAGTGTTTCCTTCTCGGGAGTTAGTCCCTGGTGGAAGAGAAAGATGGAGCAACTCAAAAGATGAATTATCTCCAAAAAATTTCAGATTTCCTCGAAAAATTAATGAAAGGAGAAGATCAAATATGCTGTAGCAGGACGAGAGGGGTATGAGACAAGAGGGTGAGTGGTAGGAGTTTGCGGTTCCGGTGGAAGCGTGTGAGTGAGAGGTTGAAAGTGGGGAGAATGTGGGGGCGGGGAGATGGAAGCTGCTCGAGGGTGAAAGAGGAGGTATAAGGGTTCCGAGAGGTTATAAAGGCTGTGGGCAAAGCAAGAAGACTCTCGGAGATGAATACGAAAACGTGGGAGGGGACCACAGAGGTAAAGTGGAGAAGAATGTGATGAGGAAGGAGGCAGTTAGTAAGTGGTGAATGGTGTAGAGCAGGAAGCGAGAGTGAAAAAGGCAGTGGTTTTGTCAGGATTGCTTATTCAATCGATAATGCTATGATATATTCATTTACTTTTTTTCCTCCCGTCACTCTTCAGTGCTGAAATTTCTTCCCCAACCATTCTCACCATTTCCCACGATCTTTCCTTCCTTTTGGCCGACCTTCGATTTATTAATTCCCCTCTCCTCCCGCTGTTAAAGCTTCTTGAATACACAGCTCTTCTAACACTCACACACTACTCTTCCCACCAACTCTTAGCCCTTCCATGTTTTACTCCACAGTCCACACTATATTTCTCGACGTCGACTGCTTATTCCTTCCTCTGCCTCGTGCAAACGGACACACTTGCGAATTTTCCCGCTCTCGGCCCGTCGGCAAAACCTGTACTTCTCCCCCCACCTCTCATTTCCAACCCTCTCAACTCCAATAATGCACACTCTCGCATCTGCCTTTTCTCTGTGTTCCTCCAAAATATGCATATTGGATGTTATACTTTTTTAATCTTCAAAATATAAAATTAAATGCAAGCTTCTACAGCACAGGTATCTGGAAATTTAAAAATTCCATATAGCTCCTATTATAGCTCTTTAATCTACAAATATTGTTACAAAGGATATTGTGAGTCCTTCAGCCTGGAAGTAGGGGTCACATTATTAAAAAAATATATTTAATAGCTGTTATATGTCAGTGAAACATGAACAATAACAGCAGCAAATCTAAGTAGATTGAAAGCATTATTAGATGTAGTGTTACCGAAGAATTATGATGACAAAACTGACGGAGAGAAATGAAAAAGTGCTACGAAGTGCTGCACATACAAAGAAGCATGATGAAATTTCAGCGATGAAGGAGATACGAACTTATAGAACGCATTCTACGACTCAACAGCCAAATGAAAATCATTTTTGAAGGAGAAATGAATTGGAAGAATTAAAAAGTAAGACCAAGAGAGGAATACATTGAGCAAGTAATGAAGGACGTCAGGGTAAAAAATTATGCAGGAAATATGCGGTTGGCAGAGGTGAGAGTGGAATAAAGGGCGGTTGAAAACCGATCTTCGGAATGATGACTTCTTATGACGATGATGATGCTGATGGGTCAAAATACATATCCTAGACCTAGGATTATCTTCGCCATTCTACCTGATCCACTAAGGGCTGTCAACTGATTTATTTAAATTTAGGGCTATATATGGTTTTTCACTATCAAACTTAAAACTTATAAGAACTACCACCCTAATATTTAATATGAAACCATATTTTGCCATGAAGTGCACTTCTTACGGCTAAAAATGGCCGACTTTAAGTAATAGGTAAAGAGTATGACAGACTTGTTTTTTTTTCGCTAGCGATGTTCATCATTTATATAAGGTTCCACCACGTATGCCTGAAACTATTTCTTTAAGATAATTTTTGTTAGCGGTTTTCAATTTCACCAAAATAATTACATAATTAACTTTTTATACTCTATGAAAGTATATTAAACTTTAAAGAGGAAGCGTGTGCACAATATATGTGCCTCAGGTTAAGCTTAGGCTAGTAGCTTAATCTACAATTTTCGATGCGCCTGACTCCTTTTTAAACAACAACCGAACATAGTAAGCCTAATGTTTGAATTCCATAGGTAATGGTAAAGTTAGCCTTTTGATATAAAAAAAGCAAAAACGTCATGAGTGATTATCAAAGTTTTTTTTTGTTATGTTGCTCATATGATTCTTAGTAAATCACGAATAGATTGTTACATGGTTTAATTGCAATTGGAAAAATCCCTCTAAACATCCTTCCTTGGCTGCGGCACTAGGTTACATTGTTGCCATGCTGTCACTGGCAATTACCAAATTAAAAAAATAATATGTAGCAGGAGAACAATTGACTTTATGTGCAGATACGACAATATAGGTCACAGAGCAATACTTTTCTGAATTTTATTTGGAATAACTGATCAATTATTTCAGTAATGACCACCAATGAAATGTAGCTCTATAATGTTCAGCCCAGTAGAAGTTCCGGATAACTCGTCGAATGAATTTTAAAGAAATTTTAAAAGAGTTGTGACTTTTAAATAGTGTAATTATATCATAAAATAAATAAAGTTGGGCAATGCTTTCGACTTTTTCCGGCAATAAAGATATTGACGCGCTGTAAGTTTACTCATGCATTGGTTTTTGAAAGGTACAAAGAAGGCAGGAGTAACACCCTATTCAATTCCATATATATTGTGAAGAAAAACAAGGAATTTTGGTTAACTTACGCAACGTAAGTACCTTGTCTTGAAGAGATGCACATATTTAGCAATATTATGACAATAATTCAATAGAATGGCTAAATTCCCTGATTCCCTGATGGAATAAAAATTGGCCTGTTTTACCACCTCATCTCTCACGAAGGCTGTAAGAGAAAACCATTTATCTTGCTGACCACAGCACAATCTCTACCTTCTAGATTCTACCTCTAGGTTCAAATCCTACCTTGGGCATGGTTGCCTGGGTTAAGGTGTGAAATGTGCTAAGCTGTGATACCTCTAAAACGGTATACTCCCAGATTTAAAGGCTATATTAGTTATACTTGTGTATGCGTATGTTGCGTACTTGTGGGGTAATTAGTATCCCATGGTGAAATCAGTTTAGCATATGTGAGTCAACTTTACTTGACAATACTCTAAGCCTTCTCTTTCACATTCCAAGGACCGTCTCTCCGGTCTTCATGTTGACATAATTATTGACACATATATACGGGTAATCATTACGTTAAAAGCAATTTAACTTCTTTTCTGTGGCCAATATTTCGCCAACAAACGATTAAAAGGTGTATGGCGAAAAAGTCAAAGCCTCACCTATCCACCAGGCTACATTACCAAATGCAATCTTAATGCATTGCGTTGTGGAATACTTGATTTTAAACAGAGATGATATGGAAGTGTTGGCAGAGGCATGAAAACGGCCTCTGGGAATCTAAAATGGCTATCCGAAGGGAAGCTGTGGGAATCCAACCCTGCGTGAAGGTAAATTTTTCGCATTTTAAACAGTACGCCATTTTCCTGCGATACGGAGACCACGTTTCATCATTTGTCTATGTTTTGCACAGGCTTTTTGAATGAGATTTGAGACTACACTTGTTACGCCCGGCTCTGCCCGGCGTAAACCCTTCTACCTGCTCAAAAACCGCGCCAGCGCCAACCGCCACTTTTCCTCCTCCCCCACCCTTTCCTGACTCCGGAACCTCACCCCACCCCCGCCGCAGCCTTATTTGCCGCTGCGGTCACGTGGGTGCCCTCGGGGTTTGGGATCAAAGCAGAGCCCCTGAAGAAATGAGGGTAATACAAGGTGCGTGAAGCTTGTTTGAAAGAACTGGACTCATTGTAAAAATTAAGCAATAAGTTTAGTTTCATTTCATATATATTACATTAAAATGTTTGCAAAATCAAATAAATTCACGACATTTTAAATAAATCGAATTAAAAATAGTAAATCAAATGATTTAACATTTTTCCACTGAATCTGATTTATAAATATTTCTCGGGTTTCACACCAAGTTATAGGCTTCATTTCTGCCAAAATTTCAACAAACGACTAGTTCGCCATCATCAGGACTACTGAATAATATTAATAACGGCCAAATTTCTCTCATGCGGCATTCAGTAGCCCTGATGATGGTAAACAAGTCATTCGTTGAAACGTTGACAGAAATGAAGCTTCTGGAGTAAAACCCGAGAAAGATGTATAAATTAATCAAATATTTGCTTACTATCCAAGAAAGACCCAATGCCCCCTCCCTTTCATCTAGTGTTAAAATGATCCTCTCGTACGATTTCCGCGTGCGCCTCCTGAATTTGATCGCGTATCCCTACGAGGGTTTCAGCGATACGAGAGAATCAACGATCGGTGAGTCCTGGCGTGCACCACTTGATCTCGTCCGATCGCGCGACGTAAACTAAGTGACCATCCACCTCGTGAATGAGAGGGACTCGAAAGCCCAAGAAAGAGGCCCATTAATTGAAAGCCACCTCGTCCGGTGGAGTACACGCAAAAGGTGGAGGACGGTGCGGGAATTGGAGAGGGGTGGATGACAATCCACCCTTCGCCTCGTGGACATTGGTAAGCGAGCGCTGTGTGGCGTCACGTCGTCATCCCCTCTCACCTTTCATCGGTCACTGGAGTTATCCAGGGTCTGCTCCCCTTCGTTCTCTAGGACTTTGGCGTTCACATCGCGGTACATTTCGAGCCTATCAGTGGACGAATTAGTATAAGAAAATAGTCTTTTGACCAAGCTCTCTCTTTGAAAGAAAAAAAGGATTGGAAAAAAAGCGATGAGACCAGTAATTTTTATTTTGTAATTTAAGTACTGATTTTCAAGTTTGTCATTATATATAACTGATCCTATATTTTTAAGAATTTTTTCAACGGAGAAAAAAACTGTTGATTATTGGGGCTAGCAGAGTGTAGAGAGGATATGCAAAGGGTTTCCGAAAAGTCAAGTTTTTATTTAAGTATTTTGTACCACTCTCTGTTTACTTAATGAGGACGCTCAAGTGAATGATCTGTATTCAGTCACGGCACTTACTTTTATAACTACGCTGAATCTAAACTGAGCTAATCCTGTGTGTCTCTCCTCAAATCTAAAAAAAATCATGCTTATAAATGGAATAATATTGAAAAAATTCCAATTATTTATCTTAATTTCGTGCTAAGAGTCTTTAGTGTGAAAAAATGACAAAATAATACCTTAACGCTCAAATTAACACATATTATGTTTTTCGACCTTAGCGGGAAAGTACTTTGTGTTATTTACCTTTTAAAAGTAAAAATATTTAGCAAAATCGTGCGCTACGTTTTCATTTCGCGAAACGTATGGCACTATTAGTAAAAAATTTATATTTTAACAGTTTAACAAACAGATGCACTATTGTTTAACAAACCTATACAGGGCCATTGTATTGCTAACTTGTTACTATGAGTGATGCGGTGTATTCAACTTCGATCCTAATACAACACCTTGCAGCTCTTTGTCCATTTCGCAAAATTATTTATGCTGAATTACTCAGTAATCACGACGTGCAGGTGGCTGAAACTCGAGTTCAACCCACGCCCAACACAACCGTCAAACTATTCATGGCGTGGCAAATTATTTTGGCTCGTCCTAATCAGGCGAGTGCGTTACCTTGAAATCACATTTTTAGCCGCATTTTTGAATCAGAGATCTTGAGAGCAAAGTCGCTCAACTATCTTTGTAACTTTGTCTGCACACTTCCGGTGGACGCTGTCAAAAGTTTACGCATTTTCCACCTGTTTGGATAGGGCAGGGAAAGTTCGCTAAAGGTATTCAAAGACATCAAAATTTATTGATGGAGGATTAAATATTCAAACCGATTTCCCCTTCGGATGTAGTTTTATTACTGCCAGTATTTTCCTAAAAGCTAACTCTCAAATGTGCTGTCTTATCCCAAATCATATTTCAACATATTCTCTGGATGACAGCCGAATGAGCTTCTCAGAATTACACGATCTAAAATTTATTTCATGAGGTCCAGCTAATATTTCGTTATTTTACTTCTTTAAAGAAACGCTCAGGACCTTATTTTACTGAGAGATATCTCTTAACGTCGAATCAGACTAAAGCATGTATCTAAACAATGTAACTGGATAGTATCTTCATTTTTTCCGTAGGACTGGTTTTGAAAATTAGCACTCGTAAGACCCAGTTTGTTCATATCAACCAGTGTGAATGACTGAGAAATCCTGGATCTTTAACATCCAAACCACGAGCACTCTCCTGTCTGGATTTCTCTGAAAACGTCCAGAAGATACTGTTGGTCTTTACTGCGATAAGATTTTTATATTCATTAATTCGCATTCAATATTTTCGTATTATATTTCTTGTAACTTCTCACCGCCAGGAAGTTGTTTGCCAGCTTTTCCATAGAATGACGCTGGCCCCGTCGTCTCTCCGTTCAAGTAGTTAAAAGAATGTATCTATGGCAGCTTGTTGAAGTGAAATAAGAAAATGAACCACTGCATTAGGCGCTGAGTTTTGTCCTCGATATTGCGAATTGACCCACCCTGTGTTTCTTGCTTTTCCATCGCAGAAAGTTCACTTCCAGTTTATTAACATGGAAATTATTATTTTTACAAAGAATCGGATGCCCTTGGTTATTTCACTTCCATTTTTAATTACCGGTGTAATTTGGTATACCTATATACTGCCCATCAGGCTCTTGAATCAAACTAATGTGTTCCTCTTTCCTTACTCTGTGGTACATTTTAGCATCCTATTTTTTATTAAACGATAATATTTTCTTTTCTATCATCAAACTATGACTTCCTTTGTTACTTGAAGCCGGTGCATTACTTGTAATATACAAAAAGATATGTCGTAATGGTCTGGTGACCTTCAACAACATGTTTTTTGACTCCTTGTGCACTCCAAGCATTTCACCAAAACCGGCATGAAAAGTTGTAAAGAAAGAAATATGTACATCTATTATAGGAAATCATTAAGGTTTTTACTTTCTTGCTTGACCCTTAGGTGACGACGGAAAGAAATTGGGAATGTTTTCTTTCCACGCTTCAAAACAGTTAGTATAATAAAATTCAATTATATATTTTGACCGTGGGACATGTTTTTATTTAATTCTGTTGGATAAATTAATTCAAAATATGAGAAAGTAAACTTTAAAAAGACTATTCGATCGGATGGGTAATTATTTTCAAAATTACAGCACCTGAAAAAATTAATTAATTAAAAATGTTTCTCATTTATATTTGGAATGCGGTTCGCAGAATTGCAGGAGAATTTGACAAATGAATTGAAAGGCAAATGTGAGGATAATGATGGATGAATAAAATTGAGTAGCCTTAATTATGGATGGGTAATCGAATGTTGACTCGGACGAATAAAAATTGAAAATTGAGTTTTACCGATGCTCCATAGTGACATTACTCTCGTTTTGTGCTTCTCTTTGTTTTATCTTTATTATCTTGCCTCAAACAGAATGTAGTGCCTATTTATCATTTCCACCAAACAAAAAAATGTAAATGTAACCAAACTATTTTAATAGAAAATAAGCTAGTCCGTTATCTCTTTAATTCTAACTTGCCATTAATTATGATCACAAATACATGAGTAGTATTTTCTGAAGGTGTGATTCTTTCGCTTTTTGGAGAGGTGACAGATTAATGAAGTATTATTTGCTGTTAAGGCTAGGTGGGAAGGAATGGTGCACAAAATACCGGTGTCGTTGCACAAAATACCGTTATTAGCGTACTATGAACGACAGTTGCAAAAGGTTTCTTAGTTTAACGTCCTATCCTTCGAATGGAATGCTTTCTGCAACTCAATATTTACATCCACATACTACCCTGCAAGCCGATGCAAAAGTGTGTGGCACGGGGAGCTATGACACCAGCCATGAAATGGGAGGGGAAAGGAAAAGGAGGGGGTAGTGCACAAAGGTGAATTATATGTTGGCATTGTGTCATATCATTCAAAGACTTTCCTCATAGTACCCAAGTAGGGACTAGGATACCAGAGGAAAAGTTTAGGAAAGCGTAAATCTCTGGTAGAAGCACTCACCCACCACCTCATCGACTCGAACCCACCACCTTCAGGTTTGCAGGCAGGCACATCGCAGCCACCGAGGCTATCACGTATTATGTTATAAGTGATTTAATGTCTTAAAGAAGAAATTTCCTTTAGGATAGAACTGAGAAAATATTGTCTCTTCATAGGACAAGGTGATTGGAGCGAAGGTCAACGAGTCGAAGAGGAAACAGCCAGATAAGGAGATGACAACCACAACTGCAGGTGTTAAGAGGCTCTCTGGGCAAGCCCTGGTGTGGGAGGCATTGTTCATTTTGCGAAAGATAAGTTATATCAATATTCCATTTTTGTATAATTCAACTTACACTCCAAAGTTGCCAATTTGATTAGAGAATTGAGACTTCGGCATGAATGTGAGTTACCTCTTATGCATTTGCTGGTTTTTTTATAAGCTGACAAGTAACTCATAGAATATTTCGGATTTGTATATGCATTTTTCTTAAAAAAAGATGGTACAACTATAATAATATTCATGTGGCCCACTAATCCTTTCATATTTAAGTCTTGTAAAGACTTCGCCTGGTTGAACTCCAGAATTATCCCCTCGAGCTTTATTGTTCTCAGCATAGTATCTTGCAATAATTTTTAAAACGCTTTATTTTTTTATTTTTCCAACCTTGTCATTTTTCTGTGATGAGAATAGAGAGCAATTAATGTGTTTTGGCATTATGACTTTCAGCATTATCCCTTTTAAATATTTTTTTCCATATTCTTCACCATTTGTCTAAATTATTGAACTTATCATGCATCCTTGTGTTGGTAAATATTCACAACTAAACTAAAAATTCATGTTCCTTAAGAAGCTAATTGACTATTTTCAGATAATTCATCTTTTTAATTTGCATTATAATTCTTCTTCAATTCTTCTTTGCACGACATTAATTTTTATTCGAAAAGTTCAAGATATTTTAAATATATTGATTTAGAAAATTCATTTGCTTCAAAGAAATTACCGTTTTTTTAATAGCTCACGACGATTATTTTTATACTATGGTGCACAAGGTATACTTTATTAATTTAGAATTAGTACCATTCTTCTTCTTCTGACCAAGTTCAGGGTTGAGGATTGCAATCCCGGCTAGATTATTCAACCCCGGGATTATGGGATTGTGATGTCCTCAATCTCGGGATCCCGGGATTGCAATCTTTTATCAGGGTCATGGTAATGACACATTACTAAAACATGCGAATAAGATTGTACTCTGCACTATGTTTGAGCCAATTACCTATCTATTATTAAAATTCAACTTTCTTGTACCATTGCTATCCTTTCAAGTAGAGAAGCACTAATGTGGTAGAAATAGGGTTAGGGGCCGTAACAGAGTTAAATTGCTTTCCGTTTCACGGTTTCCAAAGAACCACATCCACTGCATCAAACATTTGCGTCCGAGGTACATTTTGTACCTATTTTAATCGAGCAATATTCTGCATATATTGCTATTCAGGCTTTTGGTTCTGCGAGTAATAATGTAATATCTTGCATCAGTTTCACCATGCTATGCTGCCGAATTCGTTGAGGTTTTAAGAATTTAAAAAAATAAATTTGATAGGAAAAAAGTAATATTTTAAGAATTATAAAAATATTCAGCATAACGTCACAAGTACAGGTATCCATCCACGTAAGGGACTTAAGGGAGTTGAAGACCCTGTCCCCATCTGGCCGCGCCCATATTACTTGTGCTCTTAAATGTTCACATATCTGCTAAGGGTTAGTTTCCATTTACAATAAACATTCAAAGTTGTATACGTTCTCCAGAAACTCGACTTTTTAGTATGAAGCTACAAAAATTAAGTCATTTTTCCTTTGTGGTAATTCAAAGCCAAATTTCATGTTATTGCCTTCATGTTCAATGCTACAATGATCGACAAAATCTTTTGCTTATCACACACACTGAGTACTCAGTCAATCCCGGAATGAGTATTCGATGTACTTAGTCACACTACAAGAAGAGATTTAAAGATTACTTAACTAAAATATTAACTCTAAAGATCATAAAATGTATATGTATTAGATGTGTCACATTATTAACCTAACAATACGTTGCAGTATGTACAATCATGTAAGTGTTGAAAAAAAGGAAAAATCAAATGTTTACGATCGATTTACAAATTTAAAGTATTGTTCAGAAAATAATAAATTAATGCACAGGATAGAACTGATATGTTATCAGATATTTTATAAAGGTAAGTTTTTGGATAGGACTCTGATACTATGGTTAACATCCGAGCGTGCATGTAAAAGCAATGGAATCTTGCTATTCATTTTATACATTAATAAAAAAAATTGAAAAGGCAATTCTAGAAGTGCTCAACAAAATCCCATCCACTTCGATTAATGCCCTTTGAGAACCATAATCATAGCACAAAGGTGGACAATGGAAAGACAAATGCAACGAATAAGCAAAGACAGTGAAGTATATTTCAGAGAAACTGTCAATGAAATATTATTTTTAATATAAAAATAGGACCTTAGTGCATAGCGTCGAGCCTGAGAGTAAAGCAATCAATTGTGTCAGCATCATTAGCATTTCAATTAAAAATTGGCAAATGCAGCTTCTCTGTAGATCCTCTAATCAGATCCGTTTTTACCTTTTCCTCTTAGTATTTCCCTCGTGAACTTGCCAGTTAATTTCCCTCCGGTGCGCTCCTAGTTAATTCATTTAGTCTCAGATACGTCTAATCCATCATGCTCCCCATTTGCGTATGTGGATCCACAGAGCCCATGTGAATTCAATTCTATGTCCATCCTTATGATCTCTGGCATTCTCCTGCACTAGGTTCTATATATTTTTTTTCCGCTTTACTATTGATCCATTCTTCTTATTCACTGTATTTCATGCCACTTTCATGGTTTTCTCATCTTAAATCCTAACTTTTCCGAGCATATGATCTCCCTATTCATCGTGAACCCATCTATGCAGCAACTATTCTACACTTGCTACCAACTGTATATTTTGTTTGATATTCATGTTACAGGACGTTGAGTTGGTTATTATTTCTAAAATATTTTTCACCGCCAGTTTCGTTAAAAGCCCCTTCAACTTTGTAGTTTCTTTATTGAAACGAGACACAAAAAACTAATTGACCTTTGTTCATTGGCTTGCTGATTATTTTGTGAGGTGACGGGAAAAATGTTCCATTCGAAATTCCACGGAGGAAAAAATCATTCGCCTTGACCGGGACTTGCATTCAGATCCCTCGATAACATGTCGAGTTGAGCTGTGGTCAAACAGAATTTGTTTCATCTTATTCGTTATAAACAAAGCAGTTTCAAGTCAGTATTCAAAATTAGAATCAACCAAATTTCAGCATGCATTTAAGGACAAACATATAGGGGAATCCCTCTTAGCACTTATTTATAATCTTTTTTATCGCATTTTGCAGGAATCCAAAAACACTTAACGAGGACCATTTGCTTCCTGAACTTTTAAGAATCCACGCTTATCTGCTAAAGCCATGAAAATTTAATACTCTGTTATTGTGACTATAACGTCATTAGCTTTAGGGAAAGCCGAAAGTTGAGAGAAAGGTGGTCTTTATCTCTTATAGTTCCCTCACAGAAAACGTTCCATTCCTTATATATTTTTTGATTGATTCTCCTATTTTAAATTTGTACTTACGCCCTAGTACACTATGACATTTTTTATCAATCTCCACATACCTGGTACAAAGAGACGATTGGAAGAGTTGAAAACGGAGTTTATCTTCTCCCGTTAAATCTATTTCACAAATTATATCAAAACATTTACTCTTCATCGTATTGGGCGATGTTTTAGAGGCCCAGTTTTTCCACTGACAACAATTGGTGAGCTGGTGTTTTTTGTAGCCCTCGTTCACTCAAGCGTTTAGTAACAATTGATTCATTGTCCTTCACGATTCTTGTAGCCCTTTCCGTCTTTCGTAAACCACTACAAAAATCATTTTTTGTTGAGGCCGTTGTCCATGCATCTTTCAACAGAGACTTTCACCATCCCTCGTCTCCGCCCAGGATTTTTAGAGCATTTTTTGCAAATAAAACTTTCATTTTCGTCTCAATATTGTTCAGACTGAGCTCTTCCTCCTCTCTGCTTATATAAAAGTTTCCATGTACAATATTTTTAAATTAGCCGTCTCAAAGCATCATATTCGTGTGCTTTATTGCTTATTTTTTTGGACATGGCCAAATCTGCGCTTCCAACTACAGGTTGGGAAGTATCAATAGGTTTAACAAACTAGTTCTAATTGTTTTACGCCTATGGGGATCCGTCAACCTTTCCACCTTCTACTTCACCGAGGTCTCCTCTTTTCCAATTTCACTTTCTTTTCTATCATCGTCTACAGGTTCTTTGCTCAGTTGAGCCATACAATGTGCACTGTAGACACTGGCTTCAACTCTGAGCTATCGTCTCCCCACTCTCCCTTGAGCAGTAGTTTCCAGGATTTGGAGTTATTTATAGGGACAGGCCACAGTAAAGACTCTGACCCATGTTTGACGGGTTCCACAGATTACTATGAGCATTGTAGTAGCCTACATTGCAGTCTCTATACTGCAGAATACGAATTAAACTCTCCGAAATTCCTCATAGAAAGTTGAAAAAATGACTTTTGGCCAGCTTTTTGCGATTTGGGACACTAGTGTTGTGGGATAGAGCTCTTCTCTGTGAAACTTTTACCACTTATGGACTGATTTTTTACCCACATCTATTGAAAGGGGGAAGAAGGGACAGTTAGGCTCATTCCTACCAAGTAAAATAAAAAAAATATATTTGAATTTTCCGTCAGTGATTGACTGACGTGCGTAAGCTGGATTTTGCTGGAAAGATTTTTCTTTAGGGGACATGGGGGACGAGAGATTTAATGTTGGACGCACAGCAATTGAAACGAGGGGGGTGGGTTGTGAGATGGGAGAAAAGGAAATTGGTACCGATGGTGGATAAAAGTTATATTAGAGGAAGAGGGGGTGAGTGTAGACTAAAACGAAGGATTACGAATGGAAAGGGACAGGAAACTCGACACGAACGGTGAAATGGAACGATTGGCTTATGGTTAACTCCATACTTTAATGATTTTCAACTTTTTAAGTTTTATTTGTTTTATTAATTATTTATTTTATAATAAGTATTTTTGTGGAATGTAAATCGTAAGTTCTCTCTTCCTTGTTATGGTAAAAACTCGATTTATTTCGGTTGGGCCATTTATAAAACATTTAACCACTCCGATTTCAACAGGTTAAAAGTTTAATAAAATCGCCATCACTTTTAATCTTTAAAACCATTAAATATTTATTTGATTACAAAAAAGGACATTTTGAATAAAGTGGAACAGGGTATCAAATATATGTTTGGGACTTGAGACAGGTGCTGTACTTGATTTTGATAAATATAAAATATGGTTGGCACTCCATTTCATTTAAATGGCAAGAGCATAAGCCAATATTTAAAAGTAAGGAAAAATTTTGTCTCCATTCATTTGCCCTTAGAAAAATGCTATCAATCAAGTAGAAATGCAGAAAAGGCAGCCTTTCTCCTGGAGGAAAACACAAAAGTCTTACATCAGTTAGGAGTAATTTTGAATGATTGATACATATAAAATATGAAATGGAAATGTATTTACAAGGTTTATTCAGATTAAAATGAATGAAAGCTTTTGCTCAGTTTTATTCATGATTTGCCCATATTATGCTTACTAATACTGCAGGTGGGCTACATTTACTTATTACTAATGCATTTTTTTTAACCCTTTATGAGAATTTCATGGATGTTTTTACAAATGAGAGAGCTATAACAGAGGAAATCTTTCATGGAAAATTGTGTTTGGGACTGACACCTTCGGTGTTGATCATCAAAAACGTATTAAAGTGAAATGAGAAGTCGAGCATAAAAAAATTGATACAGGGACTACCTATCTTATCTATGAGCTCTATACAATTGATTGGAATTCAGAGTAATTGGCGTCGTTATGTATCGGGTCAACTTGAAGAGAAGTCCTGGAAGTGTTCGGTGACAAACACTTCCAGGACTCGGTATCGTTTTGTAGCATTCCCACATTTGGTCAACACTTTGTAGCTACCATTGTTCACAGCCATTTACAAGTGAGTATTTTTTATATATTTGTCTTACCATCATTACGTTTTAATAATACACGTATATTTTAAATCAGAACGAACATCTTGAGGTTATATTAGGGGAGTAATCTGACTTTCCTAAAAATTATGAAGACAAATGTTAATTATTTCTATATGAGCATAATCATGATGAGAGGCAGACGATTGCGACGGATATTTCAAGCGTTATATGGATAATCAGAAAGTAAAAGATTTTTTCCGTGTGTGACTTTTATATTCATCTTAAGGGAGCATTGAAAGCAATTTGAGCCATTTACGAAATGAGAAAGAGTTCCAACTAATTTTTTATTTGCCAAAACATAGTAAAGCATCTGTCCCAAGTCCCGAAGTTATACTTAATACCTATTTATACTTAACTTCAAATGTCTTCTATTTAAGACCAACAAATAAATATTTAATTGTTTTAAATCGGAGTATGAAGATTGGAATAATTGTTAAACCTTTGAAATATGAGTGGAAAGATTTTATATTAAAGGCACTACCATATGTAGTATATAGAAATTTATTGTGTCACAAAAAAGAAAATTTAAGATGGAATGCGCGAAAAATGCTGTAAAATCTTCTGTTTTTAATTATATTTGAGGCAGATTACACCTAATTGCTCCTAATGGCCAATTCATTATTTGAGATTATAGCTTCCGATCCCTCTAGGCAGCAGTAAAAGGCACTCTTTCTCCACTCACTCAGCCAGTTAGTATAAAACTCACTTCATTGAAGACTGCTCGAGATAACTCCAAGTAGTATTTTTTTCTTTTTTTTGGCAGATTTTGTGAAACATGGATAATTTGGCAGAGTAAAATTCAGGAACAGACTCGGATAAAAAAGCGGCGGTATTAACAGGCAAGGCAATTTTTGGCCAGGCATGTATCCCCACGCAGGTAAAGAAAAATTATGGAAAAAATATCTACGCGGGACGTAAAAAGAGAAAACTGGCTTAAAAAATAAATGAGAGTAGAAGAGAAGAAAACCCTATCATAAAAATTCACTTGGAGGCTTTTGGAGGGAGGTTTGGATGAAAGAGAAAAAAAAGAACATCGAGAGAACTCTTGCACACTATGTGACTCCATTTTTTTGTCTCCCGGTCACATTCTCTTACCTTACTTTATATCCTTCTTCACATCTCTCTCCATCTCACCCGTCCCTCACCGACAATAGTTATTTTTTGTAAAAATAATCACCACGACTAGGCTAAAGAAAATGTCTTGTGGAAAAAGCGAAAATATGTGTTGGCGATACTGTTGGTAGAACGATCGTGTTGTGTGGAGTGAAGGAAGGGAAGACCTTGTGTTTCCCCTAAAGAAGAGCATTATTTCACCGATTGACGCCACACAAGTAAGAAGAACCTCTGAATAATGGATTTTCCCCAGGGCGCATCAACTTCAAAACGAGGGATGGAGCCCTTCTCTTTCTAATCTATCTTCGTCTCCTTCTACCTGGACCCTCTATCTCCAAAACCCTCAATCTCTGCTTGAAATGGAGTTAATAACAGAATGAATCGCCTGGAAGGAAAAAATAAGCGGGTGAATAGATTAAATATGAAAGGCAGCTGAGAAAAAAGAGGGCCCTAATGGAAGGGGAGATATAATTTGAGAGAAAGAGGATACTGGAAGTCTTGCTTTTTGTCATTAAATTGGCCTTTGAAATGTGTTGGCACTTAACTGCGTGGGTATAATTACAGACCAAGGTGGTGGTGAAAACCTTTCTTACCTAGGTCTTTGCCCTTATCTGTAGCATTCCGTTACTATTGCCAAGTATGTGGAGTATAATTGCGTAGCTTACATTTAAAATCGTTTGACATTTGTTTCTGTGTCATATGATACCGTTCATTAATAATTTATAGATCTTTGTACCCTCACTCATGCAAAGTACTAACCATTTATATGTTAATCATTAGTTTTTCTTTATGATAAGATTATACCGTCAGTTTTCAGGCCAAAAACAAGTGAGCGAGCGGCAAAACCTAGAGAGTGAAGGAAAGGAAAGTAAATCAATGTATTTGGAAAACAATATCTCTGTAGGCAGGATACAATGCACACGCTTTAGCAGACGTGGAATGGTCATTTGGGTAAAACTATCTTGGAAGTTTTGCAAAACAAAAACAAGGAAGTCTCATAGGATTAACCTAAATAGATCTGACCAGACCTAGAATTGTTTATTCCGGGCTGTAGTACAACGAGTACAACAAATCTGGCCCTATTTTGACTTCAGGATGGACGGCAAAAAAATGTTCGTAATGATATCAACGATATCTACACTACAGCTTTCATCAAAGTTTTAGGCTAAAGACTATGGGGATACTGCTAAATGCAGGAACGCAGAACAGATCTTAGTGCAATGATCTCTCTTTGGACCTGTTTATTGAAATAATCATCCTTATATTCACAGTATATCATTCATTCCTCACCGCCGACTGAATATATTAGGTATATATTTGTAAAAATGCTCAACCCTGAGCAAGGAATTGGCGTGTCCGAATCCAAATCGGAAGAGCGAGTGCCGATAGCCGCTTCAAAACCCCTGAGTGGGGTAAATGTTTGGATTGTTTTCTTACGTTCATTTGAAAACATTTTTTTCACATATAGTTATAAATTCCTAATTTTAAATCGCAATAATTTCATTTTGATATCACCGTGATATTAATATCGGGTGACCATCTTCGTTGTTTTGATAATGAGTTCACTTCAATTCGGAGAATTAAACCCTTATTATAAAATATTGATGAAGACTATAGCCATTTCATTGCAAATGATTAAAAGAACTCTGTAGGCAGGACGTAATGCATGCGTTTTGGCTGGTGTAAAATAGGCCTAAAACTCCCGTGGATGTTTTGTAAGACAAAATTGTGGCTGCCTGCACGGCACATTTGTTAGTACAAACTTTTCCGTGAAGTCTTGCAGGAGAAAAAATGTATCGTGTAAAATGACAAATTGTATGGACGCAAGTGCGAATGTGTCAATGCCTGAAGAGAAAATAGAACCTTGTACTAGTCCCCCCCTTATCAATTTCCTTATCTCATGGGTTCTAATAATTATTCTTTCGCGCGGTCCTAAACACGCGACGTTATATACTTGTATCAGCCCGACACACAAAAGGTACCCTTCACTTTATCACTTCTTACCTTGAGAGAGAGATCCTTTTGGTAGTCCTTGGCGGCAAAGGTTAATGGATTAATTCATGCACTAAAATGATACACTTGAACAGTACATATATTTATAATAACCCTTTTATTCTTCAATTATGAAACAAATTCACTTTAGTTACTCATTTAATCAATATATGTTCCCTTCTCAAATATATTCGTATTAATTTATAATGTTTGTTCTACTTCACCGGATATTGTACAAAGTGAATTCCCGATACTCTATGCCCCAGTATCTGTTTATCGGATTCCTGGATCCTTCCTTAACACAGGACACTGGCGTTGGTAATTGCTGTCCAAAGCTGCTTACTCCCGGCAAATTATCACTGCAAAAACTCTCGTATGACTTTCACTCGATAAACGTCTCTTGTGACTCCCTTGTTAAGAAGAAGCAGAAGAAGAAGCCGCCTCGTTCCTTGTTTGACAATCCCTTTTATACTATCTCATCTCCCCTCCTGTATGTTCTAGAACATTCCAGGTTTTCTCCCCTTCTCTCGTATCTGATAGGCTATTCCCCTTTCATTATTATAAGTTTGTTTACGTAAACAGAAAATGGTATTGTTTAAAGTTGTTTTCATAACATAGACGGCATTGTTATAGTCTGTTTACGTAAACAGAAAATGGTATTGTTTAAAGTTGTTTTCATAACATAGACGATATTGTTGCCTCGCGGTAGCACGTGTTCCTAAAATATACACAATGGCGTCCTTAATCATATACTTATGCCAACACGGCCAAAATGGCGTGTTACATTAGCCCCATTAAAATAATGACTTGGAAATATAAGAAAGGAATTATTTTAAAGCCTTCAAATGTAAACTAACGCGGCCCCAACGCCTTCAAACTTTAGCCTCCCTCTAAATAATGTCTGTGCCCAAGTATATTGTGTCACAGCAGAAATCACACATGAATACATTTATATCAATAAACACAATTACAAACAGCGTCTCCTCCTTTAACTCAAGACATATGATATACCATATAACAATATGGTCTCTTCCCTTTCTTCCTTGCTTGAAATAGGCAAATAACCAATGAAAATCTTATTCACGTAATTTAAAATCAAGAACATATTATATAAATCGACGTTATTAACTGATACATTGAACGTGAATATAACGTGCAAATAATAAAACTGTCCATCTTCTTCTCAACATTCATTCTCACTTTTAACCCCTTAAAAACACTGGGTTATCAAAAGGCCATAATTCACATTACACATATACACTTCACAGCACTTAAAGTTCCTTCAGGTGATACACTCTCCCTCCTTCCGGCTCAATCTACGTCCACGAGCCCATTCATACATAAGAAAACACGAATCAAATAATGGCAACATGACACTGAATATACACACATTGAGAAAAGATATCACGAAACATACATATTGTGCTAATCCACCTGCCGCCAAGTTCAACCTCTCTCTCTCGTTCGTAAGCTCCCCTCGCATGTCGGGCCCTGATACAATGTATATTATCGGTAAACAGTTCTCCCTTGCTTGAACGGATCAAATTATAATGTTGCGGCGCTAGCTTCCTCAGTTTAATGACTGCGTGCTATGGTCAGTTGGACTACGGTCTTCTTCTCGTGTGCTCGTGTGATGTGAATGGTACCAAGTTATGTGCTATTGTTCCCTATATGGTTTAATATTGCTGAAGTGGAAAGTGCCTCGTATCTCGTTCTTTTGAGGATTAAATACTACACACGTGGCTGGCCCTCGGAATTCTGAAATCTCATATGGACCTTCGTATAATGCCAGGAAGCCGTGATAGATTCCCCTTTGTTTATCGGATACCGGATTGGTACGTACTAAAACCTCATCTCCTATTTTAAATTTCGCTCTCTTCCTCTTATCTTTCTTCCTTCTTCTCTCCGCCCGTTTTTCGCCTTTTTTTATGATATTTTCACGTATCTTTGCCCGTTGCTCCTTCGGTATGTCCCAGAATCCCTCTTCGTCTTCCGGCCTCGGCATGTTGGGACCTTCGTCATGCTTTGCCGCTAATAGTTTTCCTGCTCCGGCTTCCCTGCGGCGTTGCTTTCTTCCGCCATCATGGAATTGACAGGGCGCTCTCTCATCGGTGGGCGCGCCTCCGCCATATTGTTTTGTCCTCGGCGTCGATCAGCTGGTCTCTCGCCCGGCCGTTGAGAGTATCCCTCGCCGCGAAAGTTATCGTCTCTCCGTCCGTCTCTCTGCTGGCTCGACGCTTGCCACTCTCGTGGTTGTGACCTCTTCGAGTCCCATCTGTACTGCTGGTTGTGTTGGGATGTGTCTTCCGGTGTCCTCCACGTACGGTCTCCATGGGTCCTTGGGTATTGGTCTCCCCATCTTCGGTGTCCAGTCGCCTCGGAGTTTCCGTCTTCTCGCGGTATGTTATCATAGCGGGCCAATAACGTCAAGAATTGCGGGATTGTATTTACATTATTTGAAATCATGCCGACGCTCACTTCCATGCCAAAGTGTTTCTTGAGAACAAGAATGATCATTCTGTCCTCCATTGGCGGCGTCAACTCCCTCGCTACGCTAATTTTGGCCGTCGCATATTCTACTCGCGTGAGCCCTCCGTTCTCCTTGTATCTTCCCGTGTCGAAACTCCGTTTTATCAGCATTTGACGTTCATCTCCCCAAAACTGCTCCGTGAAAATAGCTTGGAAAGCGTTCACATCTTCATACAGGTGTCGGGTCGCAGAGAACCATTCCTCTGCTCTCCCAACCATTCCTTGTCTGATGACCTGGAGCATCATCTGGTCAGGTAACCGATATATCTCTTGGTATTCGCACAGCTCCTGTAGGTATTTCATGGGTCTTGATGTATGCCTCCCGTCGAACGTTGGGACCTTTAATTGTACCATTCCCGCGGGTGCCGTTGTGACGTTAGGTCTCCTGCTTTCCTCACGCACGATGCGTCGGACTGCCTCTTCATCTAGCCCAGCTGCTTTTGTGGTGGATTGTTGTCCCAGCTCGTCCGCCATCTTCTTGAACCTTTCCTCCACGTTCTCATGCAAATTCACGTAACTCGCTTCTAACTTTCGGACCTTGAGATCGCTCGCCTCCAGCCTCGCTCCTACTCCGTTAATTTCTTTCGCGACATCTTCGCATAACTCTGCTAACGCCCCGTCTGTTTTGGCAAACCTTTCATCATAGCCATGTTCGAATGATGCAATAAGTTCCTGCGTCTGTCTATGTTCTCCTGCTATTTTTGCCATTTCTTCCAAAAGCTTTCTCTCTCTTTCGTCTGCTTCTTCCCTAATTTGCCCCAACAATTCTGCATGTCTTCTCTCTTGCCTCTCAGCCATCTCCTCTAAGATCGTTCTATTTCTCTCTTGCCCTTCAGCCATCTCCTCTAAGATCGTTCTGCTTCTCTCTCGTTCTTCTTTTGCTTCTTCTGCCCTCTCTCTATCTCTTCTATCTTGTTCTTCTTTTAATTGCCTAAATAGCGCTTGCATCTCAGTTTCCACCGGTTCCTCACTATCGACCCTAAATTCATACGTGCTTATATCTATTCCCTCCTTTTCTAGCGTGTGTAATAATCGCTGCTGCAATTCTGGCTTGGTTCCCCCTACTGACAAGTCCCTCTCTCGTAATAATTGCCGTAGCTCTGCCGACTTCAGCTCCGGAAATTTCTTCATGTTGGCCGCCATCTTCTTTCTTCACTCCTTCGGGATGATCCTCCTTCTCTCCGGTTCTCGTGGTCTCACCTAATGAGTAGTCAGGCTCTACACGCTGGGCGCCATTGATGTACTAGTCCCCCCCTTATCAATTTCCTTCTCACAGGGGTTCTAATAATTATTCTTTCGCGCGGTCCTAAACACGCGACGTTATATACTTGTATCAGCCCGACACACAAAAGGTACCCTTCACTTTATCACTTCTTACCTTGAGAGAGAGATCCTTTTGGTAGTCCTTGGCGGCAAAGGTTAATGGATTAATTCATGCACTAAAATGATACACTTGAACAGTACATATATTTATAATAACCCTTTTATTCTTCAATTATGAAACAAATTCACTTTAGTTACTCATTTAATCAATATATGTTCCCTTCTCAAATATATTCGTATTAATTTATAATGTTTGTTCTACTTCACCGGATATTGTACAAAGTGAATTCCCGATACTCTATGCCCCAGTATCTGTTTATCGGATTCCTGGATCCTTCCTTAACACAGGACACTGGCGTTGGTAATTGCTGTCCAAAGCTGCTTACTCCCGGCAAATTATCACTGCAAAAACTCTCGTATGACTTTCACTCGATAAACGTCTCTTGTGACTCCCTTGTTAAGAAGAAGCAGAAGAAGAAGCCGCCTCGTTCCTTGTTTGACAATCCCTTTTATACTATCTCATCTCCCCTCCTGTATGTTCTAGAACATTCCAGGTTTTCTCCCCTTCTCTCGTATCTGATAGGCTATTCCCCTTTCATTATTATAAGTTTGTTTACGTAAACAGAAAATGGTATTGTTTAAAGTTGTTTTCATAACATAGACGGCATTGTTATAGTCTGTTTACGTAAACAGAAAATGGTATTGTTTAAAGTTGTTTTCATAACATAGACGATATTGTTGCCTCGCGGTAGCACGTGTTCCTAAAATATACACAATGGCGTCCTTAATCATATACTTATGCCAACACGGCCAAAATGGCGTGTTACAACCTGTTCCAATTTCGTTGAGACAAATGTACAATCTCACGTACATACGTTTGTACAAAATCTTTCGTCTTGCAAAACGGCCTTTATAAACACTTCAGCAGTGGTCGCTAAAATTGTCTCATCACAGTCCATCTTTAATAGTATAACGTCACTCACTAAATTTTTGCAGTTACTTAGTGTTTAAGTGAATAATGTTAACAAATATCTAAACATAATAATAATATAAACGAATATCCAAGTATCTATAATGTTCATGATATAAACAAATTAAACATAACTACGTCTTTGGAAACAGCTATATGGGTCGAATATCTCCCGTAATCGATATATACAATCGATAGGTCTACCACTGCGCATTCATTCTGTGCGGAAAATTCACTGAATTAATTCGTCATGTAAAACGGGAACTTTTCAAGTCATCATTGAAATTAATTCGCGAATCAATGCTCGAAAGATCATGCGCAAGATAATTTGCCGATAATTTGAACGACCTGAAGAGTTGAATCTTCTACGCTAATGCTTTTTCAAATATCCTGTTTTGCTGCCGCAGGTATGGTCAGCTGGGTAGGAGTGTTTTTCTTCAGTTAATTAATTGTTTTACCAATTCATTCCTTAGTTTGGAAACGGCCACCGACGCCACTTGAGGTCAATGTAGGTTCGTATTAAACATGCTGGGCTTCGTGGTCTCAGATATACAAGCGATCCAGATGATTATAGTGCAAAGACACTGAGTGCTTTTAAAACTCACTAAGGAAGAATTATTGCTGAAAATTAGGAAATGATCACCGCTAAACCTCCGTCCCCGTGAGTAAAAAGTCCACTTGGTTATATTGACATTAAATCGGTTGTCGGATCCCCAGTAAACGTGAAAATAATGGAGCTTCCACTTGAATTTGAGTCAAATGACATGATTTGAGAATATTCACAATGCGGAAAAGTACATCGAGCATTGGAAAACACATGGGACGAAAGCGAAATGGCGACAGGTAAGAGGGATGCCAGAGTAAATATTGAGAAGCAAATTCCGATTTACTTAAAATATTAGAGGGATATGGGCCATTATCATATGCGAGGGGCAAAAGAAGACTTGTGCCCTTTTAAGGCCGTTTTACACGATGAAAGATTTTGTACAAACGAATGTACGTGAGATTGTACGTTTGTCTCAACGAAATTATAACAGGTTCTATTTCCCGTGCAGGCATTGAGACATTCGCACAAGGGTTCATACAATTTGCCGCTTTACACGATACATTTTGCCTCATGCAAGAGTTTACGGGAGAGTTTGTACAAACAAATGTACCGTGTAAAACGGCCTTTAGACGGAGAACGAACGACGTGATTGCCCGAGAAATTGGGCTTTGGTGAGCTACTCAGATGTGAGGTAAGGGCAAGATATGGCTGTTTACGATACTGATAAGACCCTTCTGGGGAGGGAAAAAGGGTATTTGTGCTAGAAAAAGGGCCCGCGGGTATATGAATGCGCAAAGAGTCCGCAGTGGGAGGGGAATAGTGGCGGTGAAATGACCCTCCTTGCAACCCGAAGGAAAAAGGAGAGAAACCGGTTACCCCGTTGAAAACGAGGCTACGAAGAAAAGAGAAACTGAAAGCAGCACACCTGCAGTCAAAAGGGGCTCCAACGGTGGAATAAGGAATACGAGGGAGGAAAGTGATGATGCCAGCAAGGAAGAGGAGAAAGCTAAGAGGGGTGAGAGGTTGGTATAAAGGAAGCCCCAGTGACGAGGATGGAGGAAGAGAGTGAGGTGGCTTCTTCAAATTCCCGCATTTTTGCGGAAAGAAAGTTGGATCTAGGGAGCATTGGCGATACTCAAACGGAAGAAAGATGTGGATGGGAGGGGAGGCAGATCGCCACGCTGATAGCGGAAGAAGAGGAGAATGGGGAGGCATAGCATAATATACCCGCTGGCATTGAAATACCAGCGAGAGCTGAGGAGACAATGAATGGTAAAGGGGGCGAGGAGGGGGGGTGGGGTAGCAGTGCACATAACTCATCCTCATGCCTCTCCCTTTGTCTCAAATGCGATTTGAAAAAAATAAAATTGGGGATGAGGGAGTGGAGGGCACTACTCCGAGTGATATAGAGAATCAAGGCTTTGGCGAGGGGGAAAGTGGAGAAGTGGAAGGCTCAAACATCGAATCCCAGATGATACTTCTTATTTTGCAGGACTAGACCAAATTTTCAGCTTTGATGATATTCTAATACACCTGGGATTATGGACTTGATTCCCTCCGCTTCCATACTTTGCTGGGTGGTTCACCGACGTCTTCAGAGGCAGATAAGGGGACAGCGAAGAAGAAACCAGGGGAGCCACCTCCCAAAAGAAAACGACGATGAAGGGTCTCCGTCGAGGTTCCCGGTGATATGGTTTGAATATAGGTGGAACAAATCAGAGGACAAGGAACGAATGTGAACCCAGCGACCTGTAGCCATGGATACTTCTCTCCACGGAAAAAAAGACAGCAAGTTGTCTCCACGTATATACCTTGTCAAATTAAAGAGCCTATTTTAAGAATTTACTATCTCAATTATTCTAAATTAATTAATGAAAGTAATAATTTTTTATTAGCAGGACAATAAAATGTTCTCAAAATAACACTTAGATGAATTTTGTAAATGGGCAAAATAAAAGAAGTGATATTTATCCAAGACTAGCTGAAGATACCCGTTGAACTTCAACGGATGTGGAAAATATTGAACTTATTTTGAAAGAAAACCACAAAACCTGAAGAATACTGTTAGCGTGATCATTTGAGGTGTTCATATCCTATCTTGTTTGTTGTGATCGTTGTAATACGTTCGTTTTCCATTTCGTGCACGGAGAGTTGAGTGATTGTTTGTCCTCTTTAATGCACGGGAAACCCAATAATGGGCCACGAAGACTCATTACTACTTAATAAATAGCACCTAGGTTGATAGATGGTGACCTCGTCCCTCAAGTTCTCTTGAGCCGTCTTCTGAGTGAATAACAGCTAGAGCACTTCCCTTGTGTACATAAATATATTTGCATTCAATGACTTAATTGAGTTCCGCCATTCACCGTTGATATGTGGGTTGAGTATCTTCATCACGATAGGAGAGTAGAGTATAATCCAGTGATTGACAACGTCAAAAGGAGCATTTTCAATAGCAGCGATGTTTATTTGTCCTATGAATCCTTCAATACCATGACTATGCCTTTGGCATAAAGGGTGATTATATTCATTGTTTCCTAAATCATAATCATTGGTTACAAAATAAATATCTATGGTGATCAGTCTTAGTGCACTTGCCAATTTTCATGCACCGATGACGTCCATTGCGCAGAATATCCGTTTTTCTTATGGGTGAGAAGCATGTAGTGACGCAATTATAATTTCCGCCATCTTAAAACTGATTGAAGTTTCGAAACAAATGGCTCAATATTTGAACCAGATTTTTCGCTGGTTACCCGTCAGTAGGTTTGGTTAGGATGAAATTTGTGCGGTTCTTAGCGTAATCCGAGAAACACCACGGGGATATTATCATGAGATTGCTGGTAGGCATGTCTTTGAGCATCCAAGGCTAACCTTTGTCGTTTTTCTAGCAAGGACTCATTTTCTCGCAAAGAATACATTCATCATGCTTTAGAAAGTTTTTTCAAAAGGTTACCCTTTATTCTATAAGGATTGTTTATGGATATTTTTTTAAGTCCAAGGAGGGGAAACACAGAGGCAAGTGAGAGACTCGAATAGGCAACGCGATGATTGAGTCAATGTAAGTAAACTGCATTTTAACACGTTTAAGTATATATAAATAACTCGTAAAGTTTATGTGGGAATTGGTCTAAAATACAGTTCACAATTGTAATGAGAGGCAGACGGTTCCACTTCGTGTAATTCATCTGAGTATTAAAATATAATAAACGACGCCGTATTTGTTGTAGCAACGGAGGCATTATTAACATTATTATTCGCTGCACGTAAATATTCTTCCACGTTTAATTCCTTTATGTGAATCGTTTTATACATAAGTGTTCTCTCGTATGCAGTTCCTATATGAGAGCTACTTGGAGAATAGACATTGAGAAGCATACCTGTAAATATGCATTGAATTTATCGATTACCCCCCCAAAGCAATCTATCATGGGGCCCTTGGGACTGTGGGCCCTTCCAATACAAATTTTCTTTCTACGTGCTATCATGGGCCGGCAGGAAAACTCAAATGCCAGATGCGTGAATATCCTTTGAAATTCAAATCTCTGGTTGTCAAGGAAATATTCTATTGTTGATTTCAGAGAAAAAAGTGAGATTTTTCAGCTATAAACATACTTTTCAGATAATTAAGAAGCGTAAAGGAAAATCAATTGAAAGAATTAGAAAATTCATTTATTCAGCCATCCAATAAAAAAAATTCCAGCCCTCTATCTTGAGTGAAAGTAATTTATAAAAGCAAAAAATAAAACCACTGCACCAAACCCAATGCTTAGCATGGACCACAAGGGACCCCCAGGGGGGGCCTTTGGGGGCCCTGACAGATTTTAATGCAGCCTATGTTTCATCCCGGTACATTTTCTAACTACATACACAATTTCAGCTCAATCGGTTCAGTAGTGTTTGCGTGATTGAGCAACAGACAGACAGACACCATTCAATTTTTATATATTAGTATGATGTCAGATTACTTGATCATCCAAGCTTCGAGGTCTTAAGAAATATTCGCTACGGTTGACTAGGAACGGCAATGCTAGTTAGAAAATGAATCAGTATTTCCCATATCACACCTCCGGACGTAATACACCATCGCCATCACACCACCGGACGTAAACTTGCCCTAGTGACCTGCATATTACAAATTTCTACGCCCACTGAGGTGAACAAAAAGATCGAGAGAAAAATATTCCTAACGGAATACTTGACTCACTATCCCCACACCCTTTAAGGAAGAGTCTTTCTTTGGGATGATTTCAGTTCAATAAACAAAAGGGATGATTGAAATAACAATATAGTGTATCAAACGTAACGGATAAGTCGAGGTTTCAAAGTGTAGGTAGAGTCATTATATGCCACCGATGACGCCCTAGCTCTCCCTATCTAATGGCCAACCTTCATGCTCCCATCACCAACATTTTATCGGAACTAGAATAGACTATATCTTAATTTTTTACAGCATAAGAACAACTGTCACCTTCTCTTCCACCATGCCACATATCCTTCTCTGATCATTATTCCAAAATTGTAAACCTAGACCTGAAAATAATCTAATTGAAACATCTAAAAAACGACGTATATTCTCTCGCACTCAAAGAATAGACAAACAGGCACTAAATAACAAATAAATACAAGACAAGATCAGCGAAAATAATGGAACGTTAAATATTCTAACAATGGGCAGACAAAACATTATTCAGTGGTAAGAGCGTTATCTAACTCCAAATTACCCGGGAAATAAAACTCGGGACAATTAGTAAATACGAAGAAAGAAATCACTCCATCAGCTTTTAATGGAATGTTCTCGAAGACATGCTCAAGATACTAAAGAAAGCAACCTCACAAATGAAATGACCTACATTCAAACACCCTCACAAACGGATGACGGAGATTCTATCGAAAACATGTGGAGCGAGTAATGGGAAGCCTAGCTAAAAGAAAGCACTGGAGTCAGATAGCCTGTCATGCGCTGATTACTCAACTTTTTCTGATCTACTGAACACAACTCTGACAGAACTATTCTACCGAATACTAAAGGAAGGGAGTTTAACCGATATTCAAAATCTTAGATCGATTAAAATTAGAATTCTTCATAATTGCGTTGCAAACTAATCAGTCGAAGGAATAGGCTTAATGAGAGGGGTAACCCACGTTCACGGCGTGGAATACGCCGATGAAATTACCCTTTTCAAAGAAGGAAAAAGTAAAAAACACTAGAGTTAAAAAATGGAAGAATTTGGACCCGCAGAAACCATTCTTAACGAAATAAGCTGAACTAAAGAAAAACAAGGAGGCACTCGACACACCCCACATTAGCTGGACCACAAGTGATGAAATCAAAAGCCCGGGATATACAAGGAAAAGATACAACCAAGAGAAAATGGAGAAAAACTAGGAATTAACATCCAAAAAGGGATATGGACTCTTATATAATACGCCTTTTGTTCCGTCTACCTCATAACAGATCGAAAATAATCAATCAATTTGTTTGAAGTAATAGTTTGTGACACACATATGGACTCTACCATGAAAAATTAATGCTAAAATAATAAAGGAAGCTGCGCGGAAAAAGTATATGATCCCCCTAAGAAAGGCAGACTAAATTTAAATAACAGCAAATTAAAGACCTAACTGCTATTCGTTAATAAGAGCCTCAGTGTTCCCTGATGTACTAGTGAATAGTGCAAGTGCTTTCTTGAATCCGTCTGGCATGATGCAACAGGATTCCCAAAGGCCATAAGAAACACCCAGGAAATAACCCAGCTCCTCCAGGAAGGAGAAGCAATTAAAACCAAAAGACCCTACCGAAGGACAGTGAAGGCTGGAGGAGAGACGGAAAACGACACTTAAAATTCCTGGAGAAATGGGGCCACAAGCACGGGGAAAACATACCGCAAAAACCCGGCTTTGAAATAATCGCGGATTTGTTACCCACGAATGAATTAAAAACGATATTGGGATTAGTAAGCAACCCTCATTGTGAATTGTGTGGAAAAGTTGACTGGGTGTATTATTTCATAACAGGGTGTGATAAACAATGGGAAACGCTAACAAGGATTTTTAAAAAGGTAGACACATTCGATCGAGAGCACTGAACTCCTGAAATTGAACTTCCAACCTCCTAACTACAAAAAAAATAAATCTCAAATCCTTGATAGAAATATTCGTTTACTGTAGAAATAACCATAAATGTGTTAAAATGGAGAAAATGAAGTCACAAAAAATGTTTTAAAAAGACACCGGAGATGATTAAGTATTGGCTGATAGTAACTATGTGAAAGATATAAAATTTAAATGCTGGTGAAAAATAGGTTCAACAAAATAATTGAGCTGAAAAATATAAAAATGATTTTTATTAATCTGTTACATAAATTGGTACTGTATATACATTTATTTATCAAACCAATAAAAATTCAATAATTATCAATGCCACATCATTTAATAATCATGTTTTAATTGAATCAAAATGTGTATATTACTCGATTCTTGCATTGAAGCTTTTATAAATAATACTGAAACATTTGGCATTGGAAAAAACCCATTAACCTGATGGAAACCAATATTAAGCTAACGGAAATATACTACCCATCAAAACTTAGCTTAACTGGCTAAAGCATTTGATGCGTTATCAAGGGATCTGGGTGCGAGTCCTTATCAAGGCCAATGATATTTCCTCTGTGGAATATTGCAGTGACTTACTTCATGTAATACGACCATTTTTAATATAAAATTAATACGTAGATTCACTTAAATTGTTCTTTCATCCCCAAAATTAAATCAAATGTTATCCTATTCCTTACTCATAAAACCTTCTTAAGAATCTTAAGGGGAAGCAACTCACAGGCCAAGGGTTGAAAGGCAATGGCTTTCGATGATATAGAGAAGGATAAGTAGAGAAAATATTCTGTATATTATCCCATCGTGGAGGTTGTTTAAATTTTGTAGGAAGGGAAGCAGAGTGATATAGCAAAGGGGAAGGTGAGCTTTGAGCAAAGCGAATAAACAGAGAGATTTGAAATAGGACTTGAAGAGAGGAAGAAGGAGAAAAACATATATTTACTCGAGGAATGAGAGTGGGAGAGGAAGGGAGAGAGAGGCAATTTGGTTTTGAGAGAGATAGAGAGAGAGATGGTGAGGTTTGACCTTTTTCAAAGCTTTATGGCTTTCCTGCGCATTGCGTGAGAGGAGCGGGGGGACGGGTGGAGGGCAGGGAGTGGTGGCAATAGGTCCCGCGGGACGAAGAAAAGTTAAGAGGACGATGAAGGTGCGCGGTGTTGGCGTTAGTATATGATGAGAGAATGGGAGAGCAGGGAGGTGGGAGTCGGTGAGGTAGCGGTGGCGGCTGGAGGCGTAGGAGAGGCGAGAGGCAAGATGAGGTTAGGTGGAGTAGATTTTCGGGTTGGGCGGAGGTGGCGAAGGGAAATGAAAGGGACCGAGAAGAGATGGAAATAGGAAAGGGTGAATATTGGAGTTTTTACAGCGGGACGGCTTTTGAATTTGGCATATTGCATGCGGAGAAGCGCCATGGGCCTTGATACGGGTGCATTGTTATATTTTGAATGATAGCATATTGTCATAGGAGGACGATATTATTACGGTATGCCCTTGTATAGAAAGCTGAGGCCGTGAATATCAGTAGCTTGGCTTTACGCATAAATGCCTTTTCACGTATTTTATGAAATATATAATCTTAATTTTATTTTTAACAGTGATGATAATGTTCAACGCAATAATCCTATTTCACCATAAAATCTAAATCTTTTTAGTGTTTCTTAACATTTATCCTTCGTCTCTCTTGTCAGAGCATGGTATTCCGTAAGGAAATTTATTCGGCTATTATATTTTAAATAGTCGCATAGGGAGTGTTACATTGACAGAAAAAATGTTACACAAAAATGTAACATATTTTAGAATGGTAAATAACTTTAATTTTCGGCCACTATGGGCAGTGACGTTTCACTATTTACACAATTGTACGTAATGGTTACGTTATTATGGATATAATTGAATAAAAATTCAATTTAATAATTTTAATTTAATTAATTATAAGTTGATCTACCAGTCAGATGTAAGAAGAGTGCAGAGAGCTAGCGTCGATATTAACTAGCGAAACTACATACTTAACATCTGTCCGACATCAGAATTGAATTCTATATTCAAATACATTCATGACGTCCATCCTTGCTGACAAAATCTTTGGAACAGCACATAGGGACCTTTGTTACAGCATTCAGAAAGAATAATTAAAAAACTATTGCTCAAAACTATGATTGGATAAAGGCATCTTTAACTTTACCATAAATGTTGGTATGACAATGATAATGATTTGCGTATGGACGCAAAAGTGATACGAGCGTCTTTTATTTTACTTGAATGGGTAGCGTCGATAAGGTAGTTGCAGGAGAGATGAGACCAAGCACAGGATTATAATTAGCCAAGACGCGAGTTGAACTTAGTATTCTTGGTTCGAGAACATATGCGGCGACCTTTCTTGGCCTTATAATTTTAAGGGGAGTGGTTCTGTTCTTGCGGGGCGGAGGGCAACAACATTCCACTCCCCGAAATCCCAAGCGACCTCTTCCACCGCTCCTCCTGCGACACCCTCAGCGTAAATCCGCTTCCCCCATCACAGTCTCCTCCCCCCTCCTGCGTTGTCCCACTCCATATTGTTTCCGTTCATCCTAGGTTTCTCTATTACTTAGATCTCGCTCATTAGCTTTATTGCTGTCCGGCGAAGAAGACCTATCCGTTAAAGACATTTAGGTAAATGCTGGCTTAAAAGTGGTGAAATTGTTTCTTGTAATGGAGCTATGTCCGTTTCAAGAATACTTCAGGAGTATTTTAAGCAATTAATTTAAGCATAAAAACCAGATGAATGATTTTTTTATTGTTTTTCTGTCCTAAAGACGTAACTTGCTAAACGGGATATTCCTCTGAATAATAATTCGTTAGAATGTTGCGTTAGAAATAATGGCAATTTATTTTTTTAATTCCCACATAGAGTAATGATTAATGAGAACAATTAAATTCTTCCTTGTTTAACCTAGTGGAAATTTTAAAAGCTCACCACTCACCTATATCATTTTAATATTTATTCTTTTAGCCATTACTTTTATGGTAGGTTTTATAGACGCAGTTAGGTGATGCATAGCAAAGCACAAGAATAAATGGAAAGCAATAGTAAAGTTATTTGACGATTGAATGTTGATGAAAATGAAAGATTTTCGGAATAAGCTGAGCAAGCTACGAAAATGGCGGAATAATTTGCGTAAGAAAACAGCTGTTTTTATTAGGTGTAAAATTTAAAAGAAAATTGAAGTCTTAGCGCCTCTATTTATGTTTCATCATCTCTTAGCTTAAAGTGCCTGATATAAGAGTAAAATTAAAAGAATAGATGTATCATCAAGTAATGGCGTTAGGAATTTATATGGAAACACGCCATCATAAGTTTTATATTGAGTAGTGTGTTTATGCACATGGGCATAACTATACTCCCAGGAGAATTTTCATTGTTTTTACTTTGGACTCAAATTATATTAGCTCCTTTCCACATCCAAACTTTATTTTATCATTTTGATTGACCCCTTTGTTTCAAAATTGTAAATGTTTACTGATCAACCTGAAATATGTCAGTATGGTCTATTCATAGCCCACGAAAATACGCTGTTCAAAAAAAATAAAACATTCGTAACGCAATGATTCCCAGAGAGCGTTTTGCAGAAAATAATCTTTGTCCTTTTTATCTAAACCCAGAATTCTCGTGGGAGATGAAACTACCCCCCGCCCTCATTTAAATCCCACAGTCACTGCATGGCGGTGTTTTCACCCCCCTGCTTGTACCCGATCGCCCAACAAAAACCTCCACTTTGACACACGAACTTGGGCGCGCAAAAGCACACTTATTGAAGCGAATGGATTGTGGGGACGAGGTGAGTGCCTGTGCTTACCTCTCCTAACACTCATCCAAACCACTTGAGCCCCGTCCTCCGTCTCCCTCACACTACTTGTGACCCCCGTATCATGAATATGCAAACTTTTGTGTCGAATCTCTTCGTGATCCAACCTCAAGAGTAGTGACATCATCCCCAAAAATATTAATAAATATATTCCTCAGGAGATGGGGATGGAGGTTTTTTATAAATTCCAAAATTCTAAAAGTTTATTATATCTTAAAAGAAATTCTTTATCATTGATCAAAACCTCTTCTTCTGCCCTCTGTGCCTTCTTTCTTTCCCGACCATTTAGTATTCATGAATGTCCTCCCTCCCGTCCTGCCTCTGCTCATTGTTGATCACTCACCTTTCACATGTTTCGATCTTCTCTTTCGCCATTTTTATCTCCATACAATCTCTGCCAGGGATCTTTCTAAATAGTTATTACCTCTTCACTCAACCCTGCCGTCCTTCCTAGTTCACCATTTGCCCTTCGACCCCTGAACGTGAACCTACGCAGGAACGACCCCTCCATCCTCCTCAGGGACCCCTTAAATCTCTCCACAGGATCTCCATATCAGCTCCTTTTCATCTTCCTCCCTTTCCGCCACATCTCTTCCTGCCCACCCTTTTGCTTAGTTCATGCCGCGGGTTAGAGGAAGGAGAGGGGTCCGGTGCTCTCGCGGTCACCTCGCCTCTCACACCCCAGCCCATCCACGCGCTTCAATCTACGCCAGGCACACTGATTTCTAAAGAGTGGGAGTGAGAGGGAGAATTTTGAGCTGGCACACTCACAACCCCGGATTTTACATGGCTTGTGAACAGCTTTGCGGGGGACCCTGTTAGCATCTAGGTATATCCTTGAGTGAATAGATTCGTTGGTACTTCATCATAAAACGCTTCGCGCGATACATGCGCAAGAGATTTGAGCCTGATTTTACTTCATTAGGTAGACATTCACTAGAAGATGATCAATATCTTTATTGGAAATCGTTATGAACTGAAAATTCTCCAGCCGCAGACGCAGTACTTAACGCGCTGCTAGATGTCTATGAATTTAGAATCCTCCCCGGATAGCTATTTACCAAATATTATAGTTATTTTTATTTCTGACTTTCATGCAACTTTCCAATAGAATTGTTTTTTATATTCTTTGTATGGTGGTGTACTAAGATATGTGTACGTTTTTTATCCATTGTTACTGATCAGAAATCCCCATTGCATTGTATAGTTATCATTACGTAGGAGACGCCATCAGCTGGGGCTTAAAACGAATTGCGTTTCTCTTTCATTTTTAGAGGAGAAATCAAGCCTTATATAATAGTGTATACGATGGGTCTGTGGAATAAAATGTGGATATCATGTCAGAGTGCAGAAATGAGCGGTCAATGTGGTGAAATAATACTGCAACAAAAGAAATCGTGTAATAGTTTACTTGATTCTTTTGCGCTGTTGTTCACAGTCCAATGACCATGGGTTTTGTAATAAGTGAAGTCAATATTGTGCATATTTTTTTGGAATGTGTGATTGAAAGAAAAACTTTGCAAGTAGAAGAGTAAGAAGCTTTTGTCCAAGGTGGTTTAATTCATCCTACTACGTTCAGGTTGCCTAATCCACTACCTTATATTACCTATTGCCTAATTCACCTGACAGTGTACCTTAGCAAGAAAACGATCGTGAAGAGTAAAATATATTTTGGACCGCGTAGTGTTATACATTATCCTTCCATATCTTCGGTGGAATATTTCATTGAAGTTACGCCTATGATGTTCAGTTAAATTATTTTCCAAATTAGCGGAATTTTAATAGGGAGATAAAGAAAATCGGTTCAATATCAACTGCCGTTGCTGAGGCAAAAGTGGATAGAGACATGGAACGTGAGATCATGGGATTACTCGGAGTGCGTGAGAAATTATATATTGAAAAGATGGAGAGTGTGACGTGCAAAACTAGGAGTAAACAAGAGGGTAGTTGCTCACAACTATTGGAGCGACTAATGTCAAATAATTCACTCATGATAAGATCAGAAATAGCAAGAGTTGGAATCATCCGGAAGAAACAGTGGCGAAGAAGAGTGGTGTTCTGTTGGTATTACAACGAGAGAATCTTGCTAATCAAGTATAAAGGGAGCAAATGGTCTTAGGAACTACGCAAGTATATATGTCAACACTGAGGTATTCAGTGTAAGAAATAGAATTAAGCCATAATATACAAGAATAAGTGATCTACCTAGTAAAGGAAAAATAATATATTAATAAAAATTCATGATTGGAATGCAGCGGTAGGAGGGAAAAATATGGCCACAGCATAGGACTGCTTGGGCTTAGAAAGTTAAAAACCAAATGTTTAAGGCTTTCAGAGGTTTGCAATGATGGGGTAATGTTGGTAGCAAGCATGCCGTTTTATCAATTAACCTGGGCACAGAAGATACTCATGGATAATGCCTGAAGATAGAAGCAAATATTAAAATTGACTACATCCTTTTCAGAAAGTGCTACAAAAATTAAGTCATTATATACATATTACCTAAGATACGAGAAAATAGCAAGAGAAACAAATGAAGATGAATTACTTAAACCGTTAGAGACAAAGACGCTAGAGAAAAATAGACTATACCCATTAAAAAATAATTAAAAAGGAGAATGAGAGCAGCAATATAGGAAAAATGAATGGTATTATGATGGGATGAGGCAGACGAGCAATTCAAGAGTAGGGATTGCCACGTCTGCAGCTATGGATTACGGAGCATGTAATAGGCCTCATAGGATAGATAATAAATAACGAGAATTCAAGGAAAAAATCATTTTAATATAAAAACTAAGAAACCTAGCTAATCGATAATCAAGGAAGGCAAAGGAGGAATTGATAGAATGCTGATGCGAAGAAATCAACGAAAATATGAAGAAAATTCAGAACTAAGAACAAAGTGGGCTGGACACACTGTGAGACACAATACATTTGTCAAGATCACATACGAGGTAAAAATATGAGGCATGATTTAATGAGAAATACTAAGTGTTAAGTACGTGGGGCAAATGAATGGGGATACTGGGAAGAAGAATTACGAGGATGTAATAGAATTGTCAATAAATAGAGGGTTCACTTCACCTATCGTAGGACTGAAAGAAGGGTGATGATGATAAAAAGTATAAATAAGAGATATTTTTATTGTATTGAACGGTATACTATACATTTACCACAACCTACAGGGTACATCGTGAAGACCTGCAGAACCAGTGTATGCGACGGATGACAGTGTGTTTGACAGTGACTCTTGCAGCATACTTGTCAATGCAATGTTAACGTTAAAACTGCAACTACTACAACTTCATTCAAACTTCAATTTTTAAGCTGAATGTCACATCACACCTACCTTCCTTCTTGCAAAAATAATAATAATCAGCAAGCATTTTCTTATTTTATTTTTTTGACGATAGTGTGGATAA
This sequence comes from Pyrrhosoma nymphula, assembly GCA_963573305.1. Classification (NCBI taxonomy): domain Eukaryota; kingdom Metazoa; phylum Arthropoda; class Insecta; order Odonata; family Coenagrionidae; genus Pyrrhosoma; species Pyrrhosoma nymphula. Next base: position 148,534,642 of record OY754328.1, read on the forward strand.
ACCAATAATTTCGAATGTCATTCCTAACAATTAAACGTAACAAATCACCTATCAATGTGAAGAGTGAAAAATTATGATTCAGTAAGTTGCTTAATTGACGCACACGACTTCTGTTTCATTGAATACCGAACATTCGTCGAATCTCGAAATACTCTGATTACGACCTTGACGAACGATTTCCTTTATGATTTAATTGGCCATGACGTTTAAAGGTTTGTGGGGAAATTATTGCTCAATATAAATCGATTGATTCCAATTCCTCCAGGACCTACCATCAACGAGTTGTGAGAGGTTCATACAATGGATGGAAGGATTGGACAACGAGGAGAACTAGGGAGCCAGAATGGAGAGTGTGGTGCACTCGTTCGCTCTCTTTCCATTTCTCCCTCTTTTCCCTTTGCTTTCTCGTTCATTGGTGTTGTGAACCCTGCGGGATTTTAACCTAGGTTTATGTGGAATTCATCTCTAAATTTAGTTGATTCTCAGTCATAATTCTTTGTGAGATATTTCTATGTGTATAAATAACATTCTGTAAAATTTTCACTTGTTGTCATTCAGTCCCTTTTTAGATATTGACCTGAGAAAATTGACATTAAAAGGTTTTCGGCCATTTTTGAAAAGCTCTATAATAAAACGTATTGCTTTCTTAGTGCTAAAACTTGTACTTCAGTTAGTTCTGTAAGTATTCAACACAGAAATAACATATGGATTATGAGGACCGTTTCCTTCATAAAAATTTATGGTCTTAAAAAGTAACGATTGATAATTTTTTCCGAGTATTTACAGAAAGTGTTTGACTGACTCTCTTGCATGATAGATAAATTAAAAAGTAATACCTGAAGATCAATTTAGGCTGAACAGACTGGTTCATGAATTATTCTGATACCTTTAAAAATAGCTTAGCAATTAAACTTTTCGCAAACCACGTTTGTCATTAAAATTTTCCCAAACTCCATTTTAAAAAGGCTGCCAGAAAAAAAACTATGGATTATAAAATTTTGACAAATAGTGTTTTGTGACTCTCGACCTATAGGGAACATCTGGAAAAAAATCCAGGGAAATAAAAAATGTGGAGCAAAATTGCCTGGGTAAATTGAAATGGATTGACCCTTGAGTGACGATAAATACGAGTAGGTATGTTCATTTTAATCAAGCAATAAGCCGTGATATTTAATACAGCCATGTAAGTGGAAATATCATGAAGAATCGTATCTTTCGCCAAACGCTACTTAAATAAATCTGTTTTTAACAATGAGTTTGAAGTTTCACATAAAATAAATCATTTAGCTTATTAATTACCTTTCCTATAAGAGACTACCCAAACCATAAGAAATGGCTATTTCTTAAAATCTTCCCCAATTTTATATCGAGATTCACGCCTATTTCTTCATCGCAGTCCTCCATTCTATCCATTCCTTTGCTATCAAGCTATCTACCCTGAGTCATACTTCATTATCTGTTTTACGCTGGCTAATGGAAATCCCGACTATTCTACTCTCTTCGTCATACTAACGTGCATTTCCATATCCACCTCTCCGCCAACACGGGAATGTAATTTACATCAAAAACGTTCCAAGTTTGCAACAACATTTTATGTGAGTCAAATCTTTGGTAGCCTTTTTTAATGCCCTGCATCAAATTGCTTTTCACACAAAAGCGAAGGAAATTGGTACTAAGGCATCTTAATTGATTTGAGTGAGAATGGAAGCTATATATTGTAACCCGATAAATATTGAAGATTCTCTCTTGCTAGGAACGAGACCGATCTAATAAACTTTACTTTAAAGCATAATCCATGCATCAATTTATGTGTTTTTTTAACTTTTACCTAATTATTATTTTCTTATCCATCCGCAAGCCAAGTTCTATTTTATAATGCATACAGAACTCTGACTCATGTTTCGGCAATATACTTATTATATAAATTTCAATCCCTTGATTGAAGTAATAATGTTACACATAATAGTAACGTTATAGTGTACTGTGATCGTCACTCTTTTGAATCATGTACTGGCTAAAATGTAGTCAAAATCGCCAATCTTATTGACGTCATTAAAATCATCGATAAAACCTTGGGACACGACAATCGAGTTTGAAGGGATGTGTAGGGGAGCGAGGGCTGTCACGCTCGCGTGTACAGAATGCTTCTCGCAGTACTGCGACCGTTCCGATCGGAAATAGAAATTTTGAAGAAAAACACGGGAGCAGCGTTTTGCAACGCGGAAGCCCTGATTATGCCTTCATATTTGCATGTTTGCCCTTCGCTTTGACCGTTGGAAACCTTAATTCAGACGTTAAATTCGCTTCGGTTGTGTTGGCACATGCTCTCGCGCGTGACACGTGATTGGTTCTATATGCAAATTACGCCCCGAGCACCAAATTCGTTAATTTGACTGTATTTCTCCTGAAATTAGTATGTACGCACTAATGCTTGTTGGTGCTCTATTCGCAATTCTAGGGTAACCCAACGAACGATTTGGGAAAATAACACTTTTCTCTAAAGTTAGTTCAATAGACGCCAATTATTTTGATGGAATGAGTTTAAATATATAAAGGTTAGACGACCAATACTGAATAAATATAATAAGTGACTGAATAAAATCCTCCATACTTGATTACGTGGATGAAATATCAGTCCATCGCTTCCAGAAAAAGGTCGTGTGTTATTAATGAATTACGAGCTTTCATGCATTTTCCCTTGGAAAAAATGTAGTTTGTATAATATTTTGTAACGGCCAAAGCATGAAACATGTAAACAATTTAATGGAATTATAAGTATGATTCTCTGTCTCCGTTTTTTAAGGGTAGATTTCCTACTCAACCAAATTTCTACTTGCGCTCAAAGCCTCTGAAAGCACAGTAAGCTTTTCATAAGACGGTCTGCTATTAACGGTTTCTTTTATAGTACTGTTTAGATTTTATGGTCATAGCATTACATGGAATAGTGCTTATCATCTTAATAGACTATTCATAAGTGTGGATTGTTTATTGCATTATGTTAATATGGATCATCATTATTCTTCCCATTCAATTAACACTAGAACCCCGGAACCATAGGCCATACCTGCAACCCCGGAACCGGTCATTTTGACCGGTAAAATTTTTCCCTCTATTTTCGAAGATAGTTTGTTTTTATTCTTCTTATATGTCTTAATTTAGATAAAAAACTACAATTTTAATGTTCAGCAATAGAATTTAACTAATGTTTTTAGATTTAAACTTGGTTGCCTACAGTTTTGATTGGTACAAGTTTTTACATATTATATTAGCGATGATGATTGCATTAGAAGTTAGGAAGCGTTTTCAAATATGATAGGTGATGGATGTTTAGGTAGCTCATGGAATATTTTAAGAATGCTCTATTTTAACAGTTACAGTTAAAAAAACGTCAATTATTGTAAACTATACTCATTGATTTTTATTCCTCTTGTCAATTATAATATAATGCATATAATGGTGGACACGTTGCAGAATCAACTTAAACTAAATTCTACTTACTAAAAGGAAAAATTAAACACCAATTATTTAAAATCAGGAGTGAAGGTGTAGTGAAACATTATGCCACTCGCTTGTGAAGAGCATATCGCAAAGGAGAGGAAAGCATAGATATATGAGATGTTGGATGAAGCAGCCAAACCTACAGAGAACCCTGCGGGAGTCCTTCAATAATCTTGCCCGCTCATCAACGCTTGGTTTAAGGCCAGTGTCCTCTAATCCTCCGCTGGCAAGTGCCACTAAGTTTCGCTATACATATACAGCAACGAGTCCAATGTTGTTTCAAATATGTATTAGAATATTTGTATAGCACCTGATTCAACGCACACCTTACAGAAAAATATCTTTTTTTCTAACCCTGTGCATGATCCACACACCCACTTTTGGCAGGTGTTGCAAACATTGTAGGTTTTGTTTTCTCTACAATATCCAATCTGGCATGAACGCCTCTTTTTTCCGGATATTTTTAATCGCTATCAACGACAACTTTATGCGATCTAAATGCCGTAGTGGCTGCCCTCAAATCGTCTGCTAGCTGCAGGATGAAGTTTCGCCTACTTTCCTTTTTCCCTGTGACTTCCTAAAACACTATCCACGAAATGATTTTCGCCAAATAAAGGATATTGTATAGCACGTGAATTGGCTATCCTCGCGTTCCACTACGTAAGGAATATTTTCTGCACATTTGGTCTTATACATCAACAGCGTCTTTTGGTGAGTTGTAAAATAAAACGGATTCTGGTAGCTTCTACTGATTGCCCCTAATTAATATGTCTGGGTGCATGGTGCTTATTATGAGCACATTCTTCTTTACTGTTCCTTGGTAAACTGTGAGAGTTGCATTATTTGTATTATAAAGCGTTGTTTCGTACAATGGTGCACGCATCTATTTGACCGCTGTAGATTCTTCCCTCATGACTGGGTTCATAGTTTCAACGAGTGAGTTTTATAACTCGTAAGTTTTCTAGCAAGCTTTTGTGACGGAAAAAAAATCATCGGCAGTAATGTTGCAATCTTTGTGTAGATATCGCTCACTCAACTTCATTATTACGTATTATGGAAGTGATTCATCTTGAGGTCGGCTATCATCTTTACCCAGGTAAAGAAATCCTTGGCAGAGGTACTTCGATTCCACATCTACTAATAGCCAAAACCTTATACAAAATTCGTTCGCCTTCCCAGCCTTGTACTGCAGGAACGGGCAACGACACTTTGTTGGGTACAATTGCTCGTCAGCAGTGAGGAAAGCTTCCGGTCGTGCATGCCATGAAAGCGAGGATAATAATAGCTACAGCTTGACGGCTCATGAAAGGACGATTCTACGTGACCAAACCAGAAGAGTGAAATAAATCTGTAGTGTCCTCAAATATCCCTCCGAACTTCTGCAAGCTAATGAGATACTTCCTTCTTCGAAAAACCTTTCGTGGAACTCTAATTTAAGTACAAAAGAAGGAAGAGAGAGATGTTGATTATTCGTCTCGAGTTGAAGAGGTTGTAAAAGACACCACTAAGTAATGCAGGTTTACCAGCGAACCTCTGTCTCGCATTTCATCTCTCGTTATCGACAGAAGGAAGAAGAAGAAGAAGGTGTCACAAAAAATAAATAGGAAAGCATCTCTTCGGAGTATTGAGTGACAATGGAGTGGAAGAGAAAGAAATAAAGTAAGGAGGGAGGGAAGGAATAGAGGAGGAAGACGAAGGGACTGAGGGAGAGTGGAGGACGAGAATCGGGAGGCTGAGACGCTGGGTCAATTGCGGACAAAAGCAGGTGATGGGCGTCGTCGACAAGTGGTGTCCTCTCTCGTCCATAAGTACGGCCACGGGCTCGCAGATAGAATTACAGATTGCCATCCTCAATTTGTACGGGCCAAAGTTTAATTGACAAACATCTGCGCATGTCCTCTTCTCTCACTCAACATTTAGCACTTCCTTCACTTCATTTCCTGCTCCTATTTTTTCTTCTTCTTCTCGCTACCTCTGCCCTGAACCACCCTCTAGGTGACTTCTATCAAAGTTTGCTGGGGAAAGCTTCGAACTCAAATGAACTCGGCGACCCCTTTCTCCTTCCATGCACCTATCGTATCTCATCGCTCCTCTTCATTAGGTCCTACCTACTCAGCTCCTCCTCCCCTCCCCGCACCCTTCCTCCCTACTTCCCACCTCCCTCCCATCCCCATATGCCCGTTCCCTCCTACCACCTCCATGGTCTTATCGACCTATCATCGTTTCCACCTCCATCTTTAAATGAATTAAGGTGAAAGAAATGAGTTACGATGTCCCGTACGCTGTTGCTCAGCTCATGAGTTCTTACCATGGCTCAAATATTCCGACTATAAAAATGAGAGTATTAATCTTTTGTGCTTGAGTACTCTGAATATTTGAATTTTTACGAGTCTTTTCGTATTTAAATAAAATTTTATTATTTTTAATGAGGTATTTACTCTCAAATGGCAGCCTATTGCTGCCATTTGCATTTAAACGTGAACACAATTGTATCGTATCATATGCAGGAAAGTATATTAATCTTTTGAGAAGGAAAATCTTTTTGGTACATTAGCGCTGAATATGAATACATATTTTTGTCAATGCACACAAAGGACAACAACGCCAATGCTCAAACTATTATTAACCCTCAAAGTTCCAGCGTCGCTATAGGTTACTCTCCAAAACTCTCCCGAAATTGCCAGCGTCGCCTACAGCGATATAAAGTTTGGAGTTTTTTTATTCATCGTGAACACAATTTTTTCGCCGTAATGTTTTTCATATTTTAGCTTCAAAATATTCTAACAACCTAATACTACTCAAATTCACTCTAAATTTTATTTTTAAACTATAATTTTAATTTGATTATCTCCTAACACTGTGGTATCAAGTTAAATGGCACTTTCACCGCCCTCTTATTTGCTTAAAATTACTGTTTTTCTTTTGGATTTTTCATGGAAAAGTGCTAACATAATTCACGCATATTACATGTCAATATCTTTATCTCTTTTTAATATCTTCTACAAGAGTCTCCGAAACATAATATTATGGCAAAATGGGAAAAAATAAATAGGTAATCAGTTCTGGATACGCGGTGTTTTTTCGATGAATGCGTTCTTCCCGGGCGTGAATTCCCCGCTTTCGAATGACTGAGATGGTGCCACTTAGAATATTTTGTGGGGCAAAAGATTCTGAGTGGCAGATGTACTGCAGGCATAAAAAAGTTGCCACCGGACAGATCCAGAGAGATTACGCCAGCGGATACTTCGTATATGACTCGGAGGGTCTTTGTTAGCCATTAATTTTGGTCGACAATCACATAGGTAGTGATTTAGGTGACGGGCAAAGTGGAGCCTTCAGTAAAAAAACAGTTGCATTTGGGAGATTTATTTATGACTTGGAGTGTCTGAGCACCGCCATCTGGTCTGAGCCATGCGTTTAGGTCGGCAATTACAATGAAAGCATTTTCGGTGACGAGAAAAGTGGAGGATGCCGCAGAAAACAGTTGCATTTGGGAAAGAGCAAGATACGCATGCTATCTAGGTTTCTTATTTCCTACCTCCATTTGCGTGTAAAACGAACGAATTTTTTTCTCTATGATGAGAGAAGTGTGGAAAAGAAGAAAAAATATCGAAAAATATTGGTGAGCTTTTGTCACGCCAGCGAAAATGCGATTTTCACACACTTTTTTAACTGACGTATCGACAGCAAAATCAACTCACTTAAAATGCAAACCTCTTAAATAAATATAATGAGTATTCTTTCCTCTGCATTTAGATATCATAGTCATTTTGCCATTTACTTAGGTTTTACAAATATTTTCGCTAGTGAGACCACTGTGGTGAGACGAAAACTCACCTTTACCATTTCTTATTTCCCACCTCCCTTTGCTTGTGATACGAAAGAACGCTTTATTTATTTACGACGATTTTTTTTTCTCTATGATGAGTGAAGTGCGGAAAAGAAAGAAAACTGTCGACAATTTGACCAGTGAAATATCAAGTGACCGTGATTTTCAAATAATTTTATCTGATTGTAGTGAGTCAGTGAAGGAAGAAGACACTAGTGATACTGAAACTTCGTCATTGGAAACCAACGAGAGGGAAGACGAAAGGAGTGAAAGAGAAGCAGATGAAAAAGACCACACCGTGTAAGCAGTATGCCGAAGTTCAATGTTCGAAGCACACACCACTCTATGATTCTGCGCCAATAGTGTACTTTCGTCTTTTTTTCACCAATACTCTCCTGAGGATAATGGTCACTGAAATAATTAAATATGCAGATCAATATCTCCACTAACACAAGACCCTATCCCCGAATTCAAAATCAAGACTTTGGAAGCCGGTGACTGGCAAGAAATGAAAGTCTTTTTTGCTTGCATTTAAAATATGGGGATAGTTACTTAGCCCCGCATTTCTAGTTACTAGTCCAACAGTAAATGCTCGGAGACACGATGGTTCAGAAACATGTTTTCCCGTAGCCAATTAAAACATTTTCTCAAATTTTTCCACCCTATTGATAATTCGAAAGTTCCCCTTAGTGTGACGACCCAACATATATGACCCATATTCAAAGTTACAGCCCATTTTGGACCATGCTAATAAAATATTTCGGCATTAAAACACCCCTCACCAGTAAGAGACAATAGATTAAAGTTTAATTGGGGCCATATCCCAACGCAGGTTATTGCGGTACTTACTCAATAAGCGTCACCAGCGTTGGGGAATTAGGTTTTGGTGACGTGTGACTCTGTATCACCCTAAAATGTAAATTGTGAAAATGGCTTGCAATATAAATGTATTAGCAAGTATATAGTTGAATTTACATTCTAAATTAATTTTGAGTGGAACGGATCATTGTAAAATCAAAAAAATGTATGCTATCAGCAAAAGAATTTTTTCTCTTTTTCTCTTTGTAATTGTATATGTATTTGACGAGATTTCTTTTTGAATTTGCGTTCAGGATTTTTTTTTATTTTTCTTTTAATAAAATCCAATTTTGATTAGAATTATAGTTAAATTTTGTTAAGTAAATGTAAATCGCTTGCATAACACACAAATGTGAAAAAAGCAGTGGTGATCATAATTTAAGTTTAAATTCCGTATTTGTTATATAAATTATCGTATTGCATAATTGTAAATAACAATTAATATATATTTTCAAAAACCCTTCTGAGCATTTAGATTATAAATTTTAGCTAGTAAGCATTCAGTGTCTGATTGCCAAATGTCTGATTTATGAAATTCATTTTTCAAAAATTTGGGGTTGAATCTTGAAGTGATCATACAGTTTTCTCTTTTGATAATTATTGCTTTAAACAAATAATAGTGACATAACAGTAAAAAAATTTGGTCTTTGATAGAATCAATAAGGATTTTTTGAAAACGTATAAATCTTATTAAATCAAAATGTAAAATTATACAACACTGCTTTTAAATTATGGCAATTAAGTTTGCAATAAAAATTAGGTTTAGCTAATTGAATATTGTTTCCATCATAAATAAATTTAATAAAAGTTCAACAACATAATATATGGATGTTTTCTATACGCTGTCCAAATTTCAATAATTTATCATAAAATTTATTCTTTTATATGACATTTTATTGAAAGTCTGCAATTTTCATGAAAATCCCATGGCACTTTAAGGTACCATTATGGAATTTTGGCTGTTACTCAAAGGGTTAACGTAAAAAATGTTGAGGTTTTTGAGCGTTGAAAGTAAGCATAGAAATATATTTCAATGGATCACTTTCACTCGAGTTAGATGTATGACGTCATAGCTTTCAAATTTCATGTGGACAATGTTTTAAAATTTTCGATTATACGTCCTTAAATATTTGTATCTCCCCAAAGGTACGGAACCAGCATTTGAGCATTTAAGTGAATTCCCTTAAAAATGCCCCCCCCCATTTTTTGCATACCCATATTTAATTGCCAAGGCAAAGAGTGTAAACGCGTTTTGGTGTTCCTTCACTGCATGCATTTATTTCGATCAGTACCGTTTTCTGGGCATTTCATAAATGAAGTTCGCAAGCCACTGTGAGGCCGCTAGATATCCACCATGTATGAAGCCATACTACCAGGGTCTTCAATGCAATGGTTGAAATGATCGGTGAAATCTAAGCTCACAAATTATGTTGATACCGAGTGCAACAGTTTACTTATTGAGGCTGACTTTTGGGGGAGGAAACACCATTTATTCTCCCTATAATTCCTGTGGTTGTATATGGTACAAAAAAGTCAGGTATCTAGTAAAAAAAAATAGCGCGGCTTGGATCATGAAATCAGTAGAATTTTCACCCAGTCACTAGCCCAAGCTTTAACGAATACGTTAACTACTCGTGAGTTAAACTAGAATTAATTTTGTATGAATAAACACCCGTCATCAAAATTTACGGTTCGGGTATGACTTGTAATGTTTTACCATTACTACAAGGAATTAAAGTAAATGTTTTTCCTATATTTTGCTTAGTTTTTCGATTAATTTAGTTTATTTATTACTCTTAATTTTATTTGAGTTATAGAGATAAATATTCCAGTTTAATCACCCAAGAACTTTAATATATGCTATTGCGCTTGAGCATTTATTCACCCCAGTTATGCATCTTCTGAATAGGACCTCACCTCAAGGTGACATTAATTTTTGAATTTCCGCGCTCTTTATTCCAGTACCTCAGTCATTCTCTTAACCTATGATTGCGGTCGGAGCCCACTCCCTGCTAACCACCCAACTCACACCTCTTTACTTGACAACTCTGAAGTTCCTAAACTAGAGGGCTCTTGCTCTTTGGACCCATTCCTCTCCTTCTTTACCTTTCGATTAATTCCTATCTCCTTTCATATCAAATCCAATCCCTGATTAACTCAATCCTTAAATAAAAAGTGCTTGATGACTAAGTTTCGGATTGGTTAAATACGGAACAATCAGAAATGTATAGCGCCGGTGAGCAACCAGAGCATGGAGGCTGATGGGAGGGGAACTAGTGAGCGGTGTTGTTATCTCATAGTCACATCTTCTGAAGTGAGGTACTCACTAAAGGGAGGGCAATGGGGGTGGGGGTTATCTAAATTGAATCGAGGAAAGGATCTCTGAGGAACAACCCCTATCCTCGAACTACAACTTACCTTTCCACAAAATCCACTGGTACGTGTGTTTACATGTTGAATAATAAATATTTATCAAAGTGAAACAGTTGTGAAGTTAAAATATTTAAAACGTTAAATCAAACATTTTACTACCTGCTCATAAGAACGAGCTTCAGATAGTGAAAATGAAGAAAAAACGCTTAAGTTCGTTAGTATAGATAACATTTTATCAGGACATGAGGGGATGAATGCTCGGAAAGAGAGAAATAATTATATTATTTATGCCTCTTTACGACTTAATTCCTTTTTTTTGAATTTTTAGTTTTACCTCCATGTGGTACAAAGATGAAAATTATGTATCATTCTACCAAGGCAAAATAAAGAGAAATACAAACAGAATATAAAATGTTGAAAGAAAGAAAAAAATTACTTCAAAGATTGCACAGTAGCTTACAATAAAGGTATAAGCAATTTCACCCGTTAGGTAACGGCAATTAGGGCATAAGGTATACTGAGTCTGAATCACTGTATTGTCTAAACCAGTGTACCAGATGATGCCGTAATGATTGAAAGCGATTGTACCGATGTTATACATTATTTTGGGATTTATAAAAGTGACTTATTCACTATCTTTCAATATGAGAGAGTTCAACGAAAATATGCCACGTAACATTCAATGAAATACAAACACATGCTATATAGCTGGAAAATTAGGATCGATAAGTTTTCCTTTAAATGTTTTACGCTGATAAATTATAATTTGAAGAGTATGTTGTTGCTAGGCGGTGAACTTCTTTACAATTATTATACGTTCATTAGACGTAGCATTCTGTCACTTACCGAGCAATGGTTGAGAATTGTAATTAGGATAGCGTTCATCTTGCTTACATATGAACTTTATGAAAAAAATGAACTTCTCATCGTATTCTGGAGCAGAAGTTTTTGTTTTCCCGCTCACCAAGAGGCTCAACACTTCGTAAAACGTAGAAATAGTCCATATGCTCTATTTTCTACTCTTTTCCTGTAGTTTGGCGCCCCTCGACTAGCAACCTAGGTTAACTGCCCAACTCTTCAGACGCGTCCTTCCCTTGCTTTCCCTTCAATTCTTATATTTATACTTACGGATATATCCCTAACTCCTACCTGCCCTCACCTCCTTCCTGTTCAGCAAATGATTTGACACCCAATCTCATATTACTACTCCTTTTTTGTAATCCAAGCCTTGCACCGGAGAATTCTTTCACTACCTCCTGTCCTCCAACCCTTCTTCCGCACATTATTAAATTCCATTTATCTTCTCTTCTCCTTCACTTACCTTCCACTCCTATGTTTTACGTATCTCCTTCCATTCTTCATTTAACCCTCTTTCTCTTGCTTTTCATCAAATTCTTTCACCTTCCTAACACCGATCGCCATTTCAGGTCGTCGACAGGAGTGCCCTTTTCCTTTTCGCTTATCCCAAGGTCCCACTCGGTCTCCATCCACACCCCTTTTCGCATCTCTGCTTTCGAAAGTCAAGACTCTATCTCCCCTTTTCTATCCTTTATCTATAATTATATTACTTCCCTCTTGATCACAACCCCCTCTTTCCGTGGGCCATTCCTATTTCATGTAATAAATGTCTTTAGCTAGACCACTATCAGAATCACTACCGTCATCACTGTTGAATAGTTTACATTAAGGAACAATAACACTGAATAGTGCTAAAAACCATGGAAGTAATCCCAATTCCTATGAATTTAAAAAGAATTGGGAAGGGGGCCTCACATTAAAAGAATTGTTGGATTTAAAAAGCGTTTAAAACTCCATATTTATGTACAGTTGCTTAAGTTTCTATTCCATTCTCTTCAACACTTTCAATAAGCATTCATTGGCGATGTTTGGTTGCCAATGTTCCAATCCCAAAATGTCTCCTTCTGTTGCAGAACCCTCATTTTCTTTTCTTAACAATGGTAATGAAATCGTTGATGGGGGTTTTTCTGTTTCAACTAGCCACGCGAGTATTGGCAACTCATATCACAGAGGAATGTTCAGTGACATTGTTCTATTTTTGTATCATGAAGACATTTTAGAATTATGTATTACCTGAAGTTGGACTTGATATACTTTGCGTCATAAAGTAGAGTGATATTATTTGATCCATACATTTTTAGAATATTACTCTAGTTAAGATTAGTACTAAGCTGTTAATTAAATTTATGTATTCACTTTATCCGTGTTTCTTGTTCGTATTTGTGGTTCCCCGCAACTTCTTTGCAACATATTTGTAAAACGAAACACTTTGGAAGAGAAGATGATACAATTTATAATTCACATCGTTTAATTGTTTACTTTAAAAGATGGGGATATGCGGAACGAATTCACATGAAGTTAACATGACCACTATTCGGTGAATGTCTGATTGGTACAAAACAATTATTATATTCAATCAAGGACCTCAACAAATCAAAATATTCCGATTCTTTCCCGCGTAGAAACCAGTTAAGCTAACACACCTCGCCGTGTTGCTGCCGCTTTAATGCCTTAAGCTTTTCTTTTCGTGTTGTCCTGCGGGCGAATGGTTATTCCTCACATGGAAAAGGGAGGGGACGTTGCGCATGGGGGGATATTTAGGCACAGGTGCTTTTTTTCACCCGATTCATAAATCCTGTGGGGATAGCGAATTTTTTTCACGAATAAATATTTATAAAGTGGCAATAAATTGCAGACCGCTTTTTGCTTTACAGATTTTTAAAACATATAATGTAACTCTTCTGAGTGGACGATTTGCCTCAAACGCTTGCAATGTAGTTCCGTAATGTAAATTCAGGTTATTCAGGCTTTCGGAGGATATCTTCCATTAAGTTATCGTTTATATATCCAATTGCTTGGAGATATGACATCAGTATGTTTAAGTAAGGGAATCAAGATGTTGATGCCCATTGTTTTCATTTTTAATGCTTTAACTTGTTTATCTCTCCGACATTTAATAGTATGTTTATTTAAACGAATCAATGAAAGTATTTTACATGTCATTTGCATTCTATTTTAATTTTTAATATGATTAAATGGTAAATTGCTTTATAACCTACCATTCACGTGGATTTGCGATCGTTTTTCGATCGATTAATGCTCGTTGAGTATTCGCGTATTAAGTTACACAGCAACATTGATATTGATTATTTATTTTTCGTTACACTCAATAATTGTGCTATCAAATATTCACAACTTTCTAGCAATTTTATAGCTAAGTGAAGCAAGGAGCATCATTTCGCTACCCGAAGTAAGAACCTTACCAGTTCCTTCATGTAAATAATTTTAGACAATTATTAATTTCGTTGGCTTTCTTCGAGTGCCATGGAGAGGATCGTAATATTACGAAAATTTACTATGGTTAGTTATGTAGGCATATTTTTAGTTCGTAGATAATTAACTACGGTATTGGTTTAACTATGACATTCACATTAATTTTCCAAAATTGTTTTGGTAAATAGTCTTCCTCTGTTTATTTGATTATGGCCTACATTTTTCTCTGTCTCAAGTTTCAAGCACACAAAATGAGGATTAATTATTCAAGGACGTCCATACAAATTTCACGTTAGTCTCCGATAAGCACATTTTTAAGGATATTAATTCCAAAAGGAAATATGTTTATGCTACGCTGCAGATACCTAGATTCGAAAACGAAGCACATAATTTAAACGAAAGAGAAAGCCAAACACACTCTAAAAACTTGAAGAAGGTAAGATGATTCCAAGCTGGAAGGGAAATATTAATATTGATTTTCCCAGTCTGTAAAAATAATTTTTATGACCTAGAAATAATATAAACTCGTTATCATGAAAGATGTTTGGATTAATTTAATTTTATTTAATTTTATATTTTAATATTAATTAAATTTGAAGAAATAATAGCATGGAATGTGACGGACGCTTGGGTTTGATTTTAAATTTGGTTCTCATTGACGACTATTTGTGCATCGGAGCGTCATATCCGTTGGATAGTGTTTGTGTACAGATAGATTTGGAAGAACTTTGGGAAGTAATAAAAAACTGAGGGCAATGGGTCACGGATTAGAGGTTGAATTCGTTATGAAATTATTATTCGGTTAATCGAGGACGGGTGGAAGGAAACCTGTTGACGGTAGAAGTCTTCTCTCTACGAAAGGTTCCAAGCGGACCACAGTATATCGTCACATCACAAAAATATGTGACCCACACTGAGATTCGAACTCGGATTCTTGGGATGCAATGTTAACACAACAACCAAAAAATAAATCAGATTTTTACGTCTTACGTAAAATAAAATATTCGGTATTACTACCGCGGAAATTCAGATAAAATACGGAAAATAATTCAGAGGCCTCAAAAGGAAAGGAACGACATCATAGAATGATGTATGAATAATAGTTCCTACTGGCCGTATGATTATCTAATATGGCAATACACGATTTATTAGCTTCAACCTATGAAGAGTAATTGTCCTTCAAAGAGTAAGAATATTCATTAATCAATGACCATTTCTATAAATAGTGTATTTTTTTCTTGCAGGTGCACTGAGTTTGTCGTAAAATCAATTGTTTGGATGATTTTGGAGAGAAAATAAAAAGTTTGCATAAAAAATACAACATTACATTTTCTTATCCTGGGTCAGCATGATAATTTGTCGTCTCCAGTTCGAAGCTGTCGAGCTCGGTTGAGGCTCAAAACTCTAGGGACACGCTCATGAATTATGATGTATGTATGTATGTGTGTGTGTTAGGCGCATCAACATTTTGTTATTAGCGCCTCTCGTGAATTATGACATTGGGCAGCTGGATGCTCGTGTATTTGGCGGAGGAGTAGAAACTTCCCGAGTGATTTTGGTCAAGGCCAAATTAAATATGATCGGCTCGCTAGGCTAAGCCAGTGAGCGAGTTCAAGAGTGTTTTTTTTGCGCCTTTGCAGTCTATACAACTAACATTTTACAAATTTGATTGCTTCTCGTTGCACAAACGAAGTCGTGGTTGAGCCAAATGAATGTAGACCTCTGTCCAAGATTAAAAATATTTTGACGTTGACTTGAAAAAAATATTTTACATCGGTAGTTTAATGCAACATATATCAACATTTTTGCATCAGAATTTATGTGAAATCTACTTCACATATTCACATAAAACTCAAAATGATAATGGGATAACTGTTTGTGTTATCCAATCGAGCTCAAGGGTAAGTCTACGATAACGATAACCACGTGCCTATATTAACAAATTAATTTCAGGTTTCTCATAGTGTTAAGGAAAACAAGTTTGGAATCGTAGGAAACGTAATGGAACAAGAAAATTTGAAGCGGCCGCTTAATCAGCAATTACGAACTTAAGCCAAAGACCACTATGGTTATAAACGTGAATTACAGAAAGTTTCCCTGCTGTATTTTCAACCCACTGAAGTCAGTACAGTCTGATATATGAAAAAAAGTTTATCCTCTCTCTGGACTCGCCTAAGCACGTGTGCGTAAAAAAAGGTATATACGAAGAAATTTCCATGGCGTAGATATGCCCCGCCACGGTAAAAGAGAAATAAACCTTGTGTGTATGTATTATGAAGTTCGAAAGCCGTGCTTATGCATATTTGGGTACATGTTCGTGTCGATAGCAGTTGAGAACGGCTATGGGGAAGGATACGTGTTTGGGTCGTAAACTGGAACGCTAGCTCTGGGGTAAGCAATGGCGCGGTGAGTTTTTGGGATTAAGCTGGGAGATACAAGACCACATGCGAAATCACATTCAAGTTTGCAAAACCGAAAAATTGAAATATTGTCACAAACAGTGTGCCACAGACAGTGTGCTGCTCTCCAAGTTTGGCGAATGCTGGGAGAGGCGTAATAATGGATTAGACAGTTGCTGTAAAGTTTAATGCATTCCATCCGGTTTTTCACAAATGTACAATTATATATTTGTTTGAAGATGTGTATGAAATAAATACTGAAAATCAACATAATTGGACACTGAATAAAGTTTACGTCTTTCAATGTTTGTCACATTTTAACTGGTAATTTCCGATGAAACTTAGGGAGCAACTATAATACAGCACCCAAAGGATGTCAATATATAGATATGCGTAATATAATGAAATTTCGGGGTTCTGAATATTGGCATTCATTATCATTCCATTTTAGGATGCAAGTATATATGTGTTTGTGTATATATACTTGCACCTTATATATATATATATATATATAGATTCCTTGGCCGGTTGAAATAAATTTGTGTGGATTAATACTATTTTAATTTTTTTCTTAGATGTTACCATGAAAGAATTTCACAAAGTGAAGCCTGAATTCTTTCTTCTGGCTCTCTATATACATTTTGTCCATTTGAACATAACCGTCCATTTACCCTGCCTCGCATCCTAGGTAGGTGCATACTTCGTGCGCGATTAGATAATGGATTTCTGCTATAGGCAGCTGATGGCATTTAGGTGATATGCAAAATCATAAAAGCAGAACCCACGATACGCAGCGTGAACAATGTAGTGATTGTTTTCTATCAATTGGAATTAGCATCTCTTTTGTTATCCAAAACGCGTGTAGACTCAGCTAACTCGCACACTCCCTCTGAATTCCATCAGAGGTATTACGAATCCCTATGATTTTCTTCCCTCAATACCTCCCCGCTCCGCCAGATTATCTTCACAATCTATTTCACACTCCTGCATGTGTTACTCGATGTTGCAATTGCAATTGCTAAAAGTGACTAGTCCAAGGGTTTGTGCAAAGGACAGCTTAGAGATGGCGAGAGAAACTTGATAATGGTGCTGGATTGGGAAATCCAAAATGGTATAATCATAAACAGAAAGCAACTGATTTATCTTATGAGAGAAAAGAAGGGTAAAACACAGGAATTTGGAAGAGTTCTGAGAAATATAGAATTAAATAAAGAAGCAACAAATTATTAAAGTATGAACCTTCGTCCATAAAAAAACAAAGTAGTGAACCAGAAAAAAGAGCAGGAATGAGTAATGGATAAAAATGAAGTAAGAAATAAAAGACAGAAAGGAAAAACAAAAGTAAGAGTTATCAAGTTTGACTCTGAAACGACTATTAATGACAGTAGTGAGTTGACATTTTCCTTAACTCCGATGGTTATTGGATTGTTTGTTGTGACCATTTATATGACAAAAAGGACGTAAATATTACTGGATATGTTGTATAAACTGTAAAATGTGGCTGCCTGAGTCTTGCACAACATACATACTTGAAGTGTTCTTAATGCTCCTAAATAATTCAATCGTTTTAATTAAGAGATTACCATGAAAAGTTACTAAACGCTATTTATTTGCAAGAGAGGAATGTAAATTATCATGTGTTTAATCATTATTTTTAACTAATAAGTGCTGGAAATCTAAATATATTTCAAACAAAATAACTTTTATTAAGATTTAACAAAATAATTCTTCAGCACGTCCCTAACGCTAGTGGGAGTGCTGCTCAAAAGTAACCTTTAACAAAAATGTTACCTGTCGCACTTCAGATTGCGTAAGTTATATGAAATGCATTTTGCATTCTTTGTTAACTATTTATATTTTAGTTTCATTGTCGTCATCTTCATTCCTTCCTTCATTCTGGAATTATAGTTACCAAAACAGAAATGCTTCCCCGAATTACCATAAATCGACAAATATTGTACAAAAACAGATGTAATGTTAAGTATATTTGGAACCGTATGACGTCCGAAAAGAAACGTTAATAATCAGGTTCTTTGCAATACGCATGGAAGAATAAAAGTAGATTTGACTCGAATAACGATGTGATGCGTTACGGTTATACGTCCGAAAGTATGTGACCTCTAGCTTAACTTTTCTGATAAAGGTATGCTACACTCAGGCCAATTACTTATGTAAATCGATTACTCTCAAAAATACTCCCGACGGTTAACTGAAAGACTAGTCAATTGGATGAAGGTTACAATCTGAGCTAGGCTCGTAAGTCGAGCTCGTCAATGGTATTGATAAGATAATTAGTATTGAGCCTTGATCAAAAGATTTTAATGAATCCGTTACCTATCGTGGGCTTCTGTAGGTCGAAATATTGATCATGAATGTGGGACCGAAGGTTGAAACCTTCTCGCTGAAATCCCAACGTGTCATATCATTAATATCATGTGGGCAGAAGCGTCAGCTACAAACCTGATAAAGTAGCATATCTGTGTAAAATATGGCAAATGAGTGTTTATGATTTCTCTTTTGGTACGCAAGAACGTATGCATTACGTACGATCTCTGCTCACTGTGGTGCATATTTGTGGTAGTGAAAAATTAATCCATATGCGTGCTGGGCTAATGACGCTTGCGGTTAAAGAAAGGAGATTTTCGTTTTGAAGGAGCTCTCGGCAGCCAGGTGATGGAAATGAATATGCGGAGGAAATATTGGGACTCGGCAAGACCTGGAAGGCGTGTGAAAAATTAACCACAGGAGGAGCGACTATATCAGGTCTATTCATTTGATAAACACGCGCCTTTCTCGGGAATGCGTTATTCCGACAGCTATGTTTTCCGTGAAGTGAGTGATAGCACGTGATCAAGGGGTTATAACGTGGATACGAGCCTTCGCTCTGCGTCGAAATAAAAAATGAGGTTGAAGGTTTTTGAGCTCAATCAAGAACTCCATTTATAAATTCTATATTCTCAAATATTCCAACGTTACTCTAATGTTTCTCCAATGTAATATTTTGTGTTCCCCTATACCTTCCATTCTTATGTATCCGCGTTTTCTACATCTGTCCGATTTAGAGAGATGTATGTGTCATACATGACTAGTGTTTTTTTCTCAAGATTCCATATGATTAGACACTGTATTCTGTCCGCTTGATTACCGCGCCATTCACTTATTCTACCACAGTTATATGTACATCATTGTGTTCTTGTACATTATTTACATACGTATATTATTTGCAAATTGAATCATATAACGAAATAAGTTCTTTATATTTTGAATCGTTTAGCCTAGACTAGGTATTAGCAATTAACGTTAGAATGATAAGGCACACTGGCGAAGATATGTAGCCATTTATGTACGAAGTTATTTTAACACATAACTTGGTATTATAGTTTTTTACACTGATTTGACTTTTTCCGCCAAAATATCTGCTCATTACTCATTCTTATTAGGGATTTTATCTCAACCAGTCATTCCATTGTGTGTATTTCATCATCGGTCCAAAACACTTTAATGCATTTAGTAGGTATTTATAAATCAGGACAAAAATACCAAAATTAATCTGTAATTTATAGATGGCTAATATCTCGATAATGGGTTTCATCACGTAGTACCATTATTTAAAAGTTGATGTTTATGGATTATCTTTATATCTTTGACCAAAATCTGTAATTTAATTTCCAATACCTAGAGTTTTTCAACTGCTTTTTGCTTGCATTTTTGCACCTCCTCCACCGTCACCTAATTTAATATTTTAAATCAATGTTCATAATCCTTTTGAGAAATACGATCACTACTAGATTACTCTTTTTGAGTAAAATTATGAAAATGAAGAAGAACCAACTCTTACACTTTACTTTCAGGTTTGATAGACTCCTCCCGTCAAAGCAGTTATTTACAGCAACTTTCATGATTCGATGCCTTATCCACCGGTTCTTCTTACCGTAAGTATGTTTAGAATCTCCGTCATGAAACTTTGTTCCTTTCATTTTATTAGTTTCTGCAGTCCTGCATCTCACGGGTTATTTTTTCCCTTTCCTCGACACGATTTTAAATACATCATCGAGTGTAAATTCCAATCTAATCGCATTCCTATCTAATTCATCCAAGCCAAGTAAATATTTATCAATAATCATACTGAAACTACATAATCTCATTAAAATATTTTACTCACTCACATTTATCACAATATATCGAGAAAGTACGTTGCATTGGATCAAATAAATTGACGGAATCATTTACTAAATGTGGCCACCTTCATTAAAAATATTTGTAAATTTTTATGAAAATGTTGATTTAATAATCAGAGAAAATATTTACCATCTCAGGTTAATATGAGTATTGATATTAAATCATATATTATATATTATCTATAAATCAATAAATTCTAACGGTGGATAGTTACCAGTAGGTTATGTTGAATTTATAAATTTCATCAAAAAGTATTCTTTTTATTTTCCTATCCTTGGGATGAATATTGCGGGTCGCATGTGACAGTAATTCTCTGAAAGTCCAAATAAGTATGAAAAATATCTTTTGAAAAACATATTTAGCTATGCAATTCTAATTTTCTCATGCTTGAGAAAACAATTTGTGTGAAATATTTTCGTCATTGGATACTAGTTGAATTTCATTTCAGCTTATGAAACTTCGATAATTTTGACTTTTTACGACATTTTTGGTGTGAACGGAGCTCTGGTGTTATCTAATTGCTTCCGCTTAATTACCTACACACTCATACACTTTTGATGTTTAAGCTCGATTATCATAGCATTCTTCATGGTGGTACCCAATACACAGCTCCGGGAGTACAGAGCTCAAGTCGTGCCATCTCCTGGCAGGGTCTCAAGTCGTGTCTCGCGGCAGCACTGTAATCTACTAGGTCTACGTCCACGAATCGCATTTTCATCATTTTGGAAGTTTAAAATTATGGATTTTTTGGAATATATAAGGTTTTAATAAATAAAGATCCTAAAAAATTGCATATTTAGAATGAAAGCCGAAAAATAGAGAAATGAATGGGTTATGTGCAGAAGCAATTAAAATATGAACACTGCCATTTCTCCTGTCATTTTGTTCTAATTATGTATGTACTCCGAGGGTTTCTAAAACTTGAGAAGAAACTCCTTCATTCCGAAAACCAAATTTCATTCGTCAACGAATTAGAAAATTGCTCGTGAAGAAGATATATGTGATATATATGGCCCACCCACATGAGAGATATGAGAAATGGTACCCCTCCAAGAAACATCTTTTGCGGACTGCTCAAGGGAATATTTACCTTAATTACCGAATAATCCTACCGTTGACCATTTTCTCATTCCTCAAATCACACGGGCTAGTTACATTAATGGATGCTCTCTCTGATCGTTGAAATTTATACTAGAAAGATGAATTTGACACGTCAGTGAAAGCCATCGTTAAAGAAATGCTCTTGCTTTCTATTGTTTGAGAAATTTGGGTGTGTTTTAATTCGCTGTTAATTTCTGAAAAATCTCTTTGGGCTCTTTCTTTAAAAAAATTTCTTTGGGCTTTTAACTTTTTTCGGAGAGGAAATTTATTATTATGTTTAACTGAGGCACTGTAGATGTTATTTTACTGCTTAAAACCATGATACTTAGATACAAACTTAGATACGGTGTGGATAATAGGGATATCGTGAAAACAGTATTAATACCTATCCCAAAGATGAAGAAAGTGTCAGAATGAGAGGAGTAAAGAGAAATCAGATTAATTTCGCACGCGGCAAAGGTTTTGCTTAGAATGCTAAATAGAAGGTTGGAGAGCATAGCAAACTACTATTTAGGTGGTGACCAACTTGAGTTCCGGAAGGGGAGGGCAACCAGAGTCGCGATGGCGGTAATGAGGACACTTATAGATTGAAACATAGCGTACATTCAGGATATTTTTGCTGACGTTGTGGATTTAGAAAAGGCGTATGGCAGAGTAAACTGGGAGAAACTAATGCAGATACTGGGGAAAATAGGAATAGATTGGCGTGATAGGAGACTTATCCGAAACATATATGGAGCAGAGGGTGAGGGTGGCTGGCAGTGAATCAGGGTAGGCATTTATAGGTCGCGGGGTGTGGCAAGGGTGCCCGTTGTCGCCTTTTCTTTTCAACATCTATGCTGAGGAAATGGTAAGAGAGGCATGGGATAAGCTAGATGTGGGAATCAAAGTAGGAGGTCAGCGGATAAAATCGGTTTGATTTGTGGAGGACCAGGCGTTGGTCAGTCGGTCGTTGATAGGATTGCAAGCTTTAGTAGATGCATTGTAAAAGCAGTGAAAAAAATACGGGATGAAGTTTAATTATAAGAAAAAAAGTAATGAGAATTTCTAGGACAATAAAAGCGAGGGAGGTGTCAAGAGTAGGAAGTCACAAACTCGAGCATGCAGAATAATTTAACTACTTGTGCAGTACGCTAAAAGAAACAGGGAATGGTGGCAGAGACCGTTCAATAATAGAAGGCAGCAGATGACGGGAACTTAAATTAAGGTTGTAAAAAAGAGGCTGGTGAAGAGATTAATATGGACTGCGGCGTTATATGGGGCAGAAACGTGGACCTTGAGAAATGAAGATGAAAATAGCCTGAAGACGTTCGAGATGTGGGTTTGGAGGAGAATGTAGAATGCGCGTATGACGGAAAGAAAGACAAATGAGGGTGTGCTTGACTTGGTGAGGAAGGAGAGGAAACTCTTGGATGAGATTAGTGGAAGGCAGGGTAGGTGGCTGGAATTGGTAATGAGGGTGATGGTTTTCTGAATGCCGTGATAAAGGAAAGGATGTAGGGCAAGCGAGGAAGGGGAAGAAAGAGAATAGGTTTTATGGACGGGGTGAAGATTAGTAGGACTTATACTGAGATGAAGAAAGAAATACTTTAAGTAGATAGGTCACGGCAAATGTAAGAGTCTGTTGGATTTTCTCTGATTTTCATCATAACTTACGTCTAAACTGTACTTTACTCTAATGAATAAATGAATGTTGAAAAACGCAAGAATTTTTTGTTTTTTCTAAGCTATAGGCGCCTATATATAGAATATTTGTTTACCTTCGTTGTCTCATTCACTGATATAGGCAATTTAATTCAACTTTTTACTGCAAATAAGCTGACGGATGATTATCCATAGAAGATACCAAAAACGCTATGTAAATTAACACATGTGATTGCGAACTAATGCGTTTAAATTTTAAAGTATCCCCATTATTTGATTTTCCTTATAACTGACTAAGCTGATTTAATTAAAACGGTATGTTTTGCAATGATTTTTTGGAGTCACCATTTCAATTAAGAATATTGGGGTTTGGAAACTAAAAAGATAATCTCTTACTAGTAATATAGTTACAATATATTAATATGTATACACTCTGCACAATCGTGTGAAAAATACTAGTACACACCGCTTATTATCAAAATCTAACAATTTTCCAAATAATTGGAAATACCCTTTCTCAGGTGATTAGAAGGTCATTTTTATTCTGTAACTTTGAATTCATAAGAAGCTTTGCAGATAATATTTGTATATTTACTCCATTCGACGTTAACAAATGTATTCTAAAATCCTTTGCCTGAAATCGCTTTTTACGTCTGCCATAGTCTGCACAATTCCAATGCTCCTTAATGTAAATTTAGCAAGTCCTGTTATATCTTTTCTATGTGTAAAGAGCATTTCGTATTTTAGAACTGTAAGGCGAATACTCGTATTACTTATAACATTTCTTCATCGAACGGCACATACCCTACGCTCTCCCGGAATAGGGATCCTTATAAAGCGGCAGCATACACCATGCGACTTATGCACTCGACGCCATGGAAAGTTGCTAGTTCTCTACACCAAGGCTTCATTCAAAGCCTTAGTTTTTCTGCGTGAGTTGTAAGGATATCCTGTCACATCCATCTGAATGGAAAGAAGATAATAGGGATTAAGTTAAATTACTTTTTTTGTAATATTTATGGTTATTTAGTTTTAAAAAACTCCAATATTTCAAACATGTATTTAAATTTAAGAATTATTCGAGATTTTTTAATCATGTTTAGAATTTTTCCGGATTTCTGGGATTACAGATTTAAAATGGCCCATTCGGAGTCAAAACAGGACGAGAATCATGAAAATTAAGGTTTCAGGATTTCTCTGGGCAAAATCCATTAAAGATATTGTTCCATATTTTACACAGTTCTTAAATAGTTACACTTTAATGAAATCGCTTTTGAATGTAGGTATGTATACCAACATAGTAAAGGGCAAGGATGGGAAAGAAAAATGAGCTTTTAGGTGGGAGAAAAGGAAAGCCGAGAGCAGTAAAATTGATTCGCTTTATGGCAATAAGGATCAGAATAAATATTTTGTGTAGTGATGAGCAGTTTCGTTCCTATCGGACTCGTTCCTTTCGTTCTCGTTCACTAAAAGCAGTGAGTTTAAAGATTCGCTCCTTTCGTTCCTTTTCATGTTGCGCCTGGGAATTCGGGCAGTAGGGTACATGCCAATGATATGATTCAATATGATTCGTGCTATTTGCTCTCGTCAATTATTCGTTGCTTCAAATCATTTAAATAATATACGAATGTGACACTTTCAAAATAAATGCAGAGGTGATACTTACTTAACCACGGTGACCACGGCCGACAATGTATCCCATTATGGGCAAGAATCACGGTACTTAAAGAAGATAATTAAGGTAAATCTGGCTTTCCGTCACTCCAGCTTCCGTCACTCAATATCTTTTTTGTGAAAAACTCCCGCTAGTGGTGAAAACGACAATTTAACCCAGAAAAGTGCAAGGAATGCGCATTTAAGAAATGTATGAAACATACTCGTGTGTTAAATAGTTATAGCGAGACTCGCTTTGCTCGCTAGGGGGCTGCACCCCCAACGTTTTAGTCAGTGGAGGCGTGAGAGAAAGAAACATGCGAGATTTTCACTTTGGCACCATGTTGCCAGAGAACTACGCGGGAGTACAGGCTTTTGCTACTTATCCGTAAAGTTCATGTTATGGCGCATGCGTCTGTCGAGTTTCTAGGTTATATCTACACACCCTGGAATCCGGAAAATCCGACTTCTGCGCCTTGTTTCCAGCAAACTATACGTGTTAGAGAGTAAGAATAGGTATCAAGTTGTAGGCCTTGATGATATCTATGTAAAATCACCCAAAAGATTTGAAATAAAACTTCTAGTTTAGAAGCTACAGTGGAAAACAGAAAAATCCAACTTTGGCGCCATTTTTCCTGCGAACTATAAGTGTTAGAGAGGAAGGATTGGCATTAATGTTAGGACTTGATGAGATCTGAAAAAGCCGCTCAACAGATTCGAGATCAAACTCTTAGTTTGGCAGATAGGAGACGTGAGGGAAATAAACATTAGAAAATATCACTTTGACACCATGTTGCTTTAGAACTACAAGAGAATCCGGGGTTTTGCTAATTATTCGTAAAGATCATATAAAGGCGCATATATCTGCCGACTTTCAAGATCGTACCTACACTGGTAAGGGCGTGAGGAAAAGAAACATTAGCGAGTTTCATGAATTAGCCCAATTTGGCACCATGTTCCCATAGAACTACGAGGGATGAAAAAAAACGGATTGCAGAGAATTTTAGGCCTGCATGAGATCTAAAAAAACCACCCACGCAAACGCAAAAATATGGAAATTCTTCAATAATGTTGTGTATGAGGACCTCCGATAAGTTAATTCTGTACGTCAACGCTTAATTTATAATATTTTGCCGTTCGATGTTCGATGAATTATTTCGGTCCTTCGGTCCTATGAACCCTTTCCTTGATTTGATTCCTTTACGTTCTCCGAATCCTTTCGGGCCTTCGATTCCTTTTGGTCCTTCGAATTCTTTCGGTCCTTTGAATCCTTTCGGTCCATTCGTTCCTTTGGAACGAGAAGATTTCCACAAACGGATTCGTTCCTTATCGTTCCATCACTAGATTCGTTCCAAAGGAACGAATCGTTACGAAATGGCCCATCACTAATTCAGCGGAATAGAAGCATTGGTAGAAAATCAGGTGGAATATGACACAAGTCATAGAAAATTTTCATGGCCAGGTGTTAATGCTCCCAATTCACCTCCGTTGAATCTATTTGCCACAGTATGGACCAGATCCGCTGAGTCTTCCTGGTGACTATGCGAGAAAGGGATTGCTGGTGAGACGAGTGGGGTGGGAAATAGTTATGGAGTGGAGGTAAGAGGTGGAGGGGACGGGAGAGTCAGAGGATGGGAGTTGGGGCTTTAAGGGAAATTTCAAAGGTGGGAGGTGAAAGTGCACGTGTGGTTGGAAGCGGTGGATGGATGGTTGGTTATTCATGGAGTGACTGAGAGGCAATAGAGTTCAGGACGAAGCAGGAAGGGTTGGTTGTGAATGCAGCTTATCGATGGGAACTCTGCAACTGATAAGGGCTGGGAAAAAGAGACTGACTGACGATGAAACAAGAATGCAGACAATGATGTACGCTGAGGACCCCTTGAAACCCAAGCCAATATATCCTCGCTTCCCTTTAATACATTCTCGCATTTATTGCTTATTCATATCCCGTGGAGTTTATTAAAGTGAAGAGAGAGGGATTGAGATCGGAAGGCATTTTTCAGGCAGACCAATCCCTACGATGACCGCTTTCTCGTTCAAGGAATCTCAATAAATTTATGAGAGCTAGGAGATTTGAATATTCTAGCACTCCAATGGTATTCTCTCCCTCGCTATGATAATCCCCGGATAGAAATCCCGTATTATTTTCATGAAGCCAGAATAATGTCTGAACCTTTATCGAACACATGCATGTGAGCATGAATTTATAAAGAAATTTAGCAAGTTATTTGATACGATTTCAAAATAACATTTTATCTTTTTCCCATTTTATTAAAACTTAATTGTTAAAATTGGTACTGAATAATTCCTTGTGGAAATTATGATACTAATTTTTGCTTCTTCCAGTTAAACTTCGTTGTAAATTCATTCATAAATCTCATACCTATGTTGATGAACCAAAATTGTTGATACGTCCTTTTGGCCTGAATGAAATATCGAGAAATCGTATAACTGTCAAGAGTCTAGTTGTGCTATCCAGCACAAATTAATTATATTTCAATCCCTATTTAGTTTAAAAGAAAATATTAGTTTAGGTCTTTAAAGTTCTGTTAATAATCCCCACTAAATTGTTGTTGTTCACTTTTGTGATCTACGTTATAGTATTTTTACACATGCAAATTAGAGTTATTATACTATGCCAGATAAATATGTAAAAATTAAAATAATACTTCATGGCATTTATCACTTAGTTGTTACTATCAACGCACCATTTGTTCCAGTTGCGGTTTCAAGCTTCTCAATGTAGCTTGCCCTTCATAGATTAAACCCTTGGTTTCATATTCCTAACCTACGAGCATCACTACAACCATCAAAAAAGAAACGATGCTGTGAATCATATTCAGCATAAGCATTCACCCACCCAAATTAGTTTATTGAACATACACTTATAGCCGCTGACACCCGATTTTTATTTCCACTCCAAACTAAGATTAATTCCTCAAGGTGTTTAATTTACGTCTCAAACTTGACATCTGAGCTTGAATTTCTCCCGGAGCCATTTTACGAGGAACACTTTTGAAAAGAGAAATAAGACAGTGCTTCAGTCACTGAGAATGAAGTGAGACGGGAAAAAAACATATATGAATGTTCGCTCGAAAGAAACTGATGGGCAACTGGAGAGAGGCTGGAGTGTGAAATGAGTCTTTGTGGTCTCAGAGGGGCGGAGGGAGAAGAGATTGTTGGTGCATCGCTGGAAAAGAAGTCAAGAGTATGTGGGCCATCAGTCATGAGAAAAGCGTTTCCGTGCTGGATGCAAAAGAATGGCGGGAATATCGTTTATATTGCTAAGGAGGTCAAGTTTATTTACGATAGCAAGGAGGATGAGGAAAGTACGAAGTTCCCGCCTTTCTTCCTCCACTCCTAATCCGTCCCTTCGTCCACTACAATCTTATGAACGTTTCACGGCGTTGTATGGGTTTTAATCTCTTCCTTGTCATTTAAAGCGTCACCTTATTACCTCCTTGGGCTGAAGCATGTATCGCCATGGCAACGACACGTAGTGGTTTTGGGAGGATACTTGATTTAGGGAAGAATATTTCATTCCTCTGTTTCAGGAGACCTCAGGCATTGAAGGGCTTGAGAATATATACTGCACTGCATAAATTATTCTATTTTTTTATTAGTAAAAGTTTTTATTCTATTTCCTGTTCAGACCATCATATTTTAAACTTATTATTTGATTGATGCTTAACATTTTAACCTTGCTTAGGATATGGCTATAATTCTCTATAAACTTGCTATATTTTTATTAGATGTTATTTTGCACTGTTTATAATATTCTTCGGTGCCATCATGCACTTACTTCATTAGATACATTTTACCTACTTATTAATTTTTTTCTACTAAATCTTAGGTATTTTCGCTTGCTAGAAAAAGATGTAAATTAGTTGTTTAAAAACAGAAAGTAGAGTTGCACAGCTAATATATTTGTACTGATGCCAAAAAAAAGATGGGTATGAAACTAGGGGTATCGAACAATCCTCCAATACAACCCTGTGAGAATTTGTTTATGACTGTTAGGATATAATTGAGAATATAGCGACTAAAGAATTAAAAACTGTATTGTATCGGAAATGGAAAATAATTTATTTAATATTCATTGTTGGTCGTGTATGAGTTCCTGAATCAACAAAAAACCCAATTATTCATCACAATTGGTGTTGCATGAGCATTGTTGTGAATATCAGTCATGTAACCATTAGATAGTGAAGCGTAAACAAAAATTGAAGATAATGAATGTTGTTGCCAAGAATATATACATGTAATGCAGACCTCTCCTGAGAGAGTTAAACGGGCTCAAATGGAATTAACAATTGACTAACGCAACATTGACAGATGCGCAAAATTTGTACATCCCGTTTTAACGAGGTAATAGTCACAATGGGTTTATATTGACTTGATCCTTATTTTACTGATTCCTCCAATTATTATGGTATCCTTCATAATGGTTCATTTTACAAAGTAATGAAAATCATATATTTCCTTTCCCATTTATTGTCCCCACTCCCAATCCATAAATATTCTCCCACTTTTAATATAGTATCATTTTCACTATAGTTACAGAAATTAAATTTATCAACCTCTACTCCTATAAAATATAGTATATTTATTTCTGATCATACATTTACGCAATACTACCCTCAGATCACCGATTTTACATAAATGACAATTACATCATGGTTTGACGTTTAAACTAAATGCATAAATTGATTACGCCTTTTTTATATAAGAGTTATAATTGTTTATTTACTTGTGATCAACTTTAAATCATTTGATCAAATCTTGGATTAATTTCCATATACCATCTGTGTGAATGTTGAATATACACACTCATGAATGCTTCCACTGCGTGGATTTTATCGTGGACGTAAAACGTTGAGAGGAAGTTATATTTTACTGTTGATGTCTAAACAAAAGAATTTCCGTTGAAAGTCACTAACATGAGGTTGCCTAACATGTATTTTACAAACATATTATGATAAATTGGGGATGATCACTTATTTAAAGTTAATTTCATAAGTTTTACCAAAACAATGATCGAAGGTTATCATTATTGCTCATAACAGGATTTTATGGCAGTGCATGTTTAAATCAGGAAAAAAGATATACTAATTCAAGAGCAAAACTTTGAAATCGACAGTGTTAAGCAGTTTATCGATGGATGTGGGAGATTTGCTGCAGCGCTATAAATCTTCTTTCGTAAACCTACCTTACTCTATGCTGATTGTATTACAAATTTGCTTAAGTGACAGTTATTATAATACCTACTTTCCACTCCCAATCAGTATTTTGTGACTGTCTTATTCAAAATTTGAAAATACACACTTCTTTTAAAACCCTTCTTCAGATTCGATTCACTCAACCCTCAATGCATTCCTAGT
The DNA here is from genome assembly GCA_963573305.1 of Pyrrhosoma nymphula. NCBI lineage: Eukaryota > Metazoa > Arthropoda > Insecta > Odonata > Coenagrionidae > Pyrrhosoma > Pyrrhosoma nymphula. The sequence continues at coordinate 148,564,848 of OY754328.1, forward strand.
TTACAAACATTTGAAAACACAAAAATACCAGTGAAAGAGGAAGGAAAAGGGAGAGGATGTTAATGAGATGAAGGGAAGGATACGGAATATGCACGGAAAAAAAACTTAGTTGAAGTTACATTCCCTATGCTGCTGCAGCAAAATTCGTTTGTCAACATAGGGACAGCAGAACTCACTGTCGCCCTAGCAAATGGCGTTTGCTACTTTTGCTCCGTTGAGCGAGCAAAATACATTTGCTCATGGTGCGCCTACATTTGCTCGGCCAACAAACGCGATTTGCTTCGCCAGAGGTACGATTTGTAGCGGTAGCTAAGGCCATTGTTCTTTCAGAATTCAGCTGTTAGTCCAACTAAGTGAGTTTGCAGCCTTCGCAAAACTACTAGCAGCATCGGTATACGGTATTTCAGTAAATCATTGGTACCGATTACAAAATGTCCGCTGAGTGCATCATGGGAATTTTGGTATAAATAATAAAAATGCTGTTTTATATTGAAATGTAACTTTTATTGGTATCAGCATCGGGCAATGCATATCAAGTCTTCGTAAAACTTCACAAATATTTTATGTTAGCATACGTTGAGATAAGTGTTGTAATGAGGTACAGATGCCTTGTTAAAAACACATACTAAAAACATTTCTTCCTATAAACAATTGGAGAAATTCATGATCGAAGGATAACATCACAAAAAATCACAATCAATTCAAGCGCGAGGTCATTTATCTTTTACAATCTTTATACATTTACGTTTTTTTCAGACAGCAATATTTGTAATTATGGAGGTTATTGTATTTCTTGGTTTTATTTTCCTTAAAGCTACACTTATCAGACGCTGGGGATTTTTCGTCTCATGCATGCGGCTGCAGATATTGTTTCACGGTCTTCCTCCTTCCTTATTTCCAGAGTTCTGGGCCGTAAGGTTTTTATCTTGGGTCTCCTGTCCGATTCCTTCCTGGCCTCTCTATAAATTCCTTTTTCCTCTTTCGTCACCTTTACGCCACCTTGTATCCACTCCCTGCCGATTTTATTCTCCGACTTGGTCCTTTTTCCTCCTTCGCGTTCCTTTAGATCTTAACTCCTCCACTTATCTCTGCTGACTGTCCACTGTTAACCTTCTAGGCGTCTCCCTTTACGTATTTTTACCCGTTTATTGTTTTTGCGTCATCCTGAACTCCCCGATGTAAATATTGATTTATGTTTGGCGTCCCTAGTTATAATAAATAATTTTGTAACTATGGCAAGACGATTGCTCGCTTCACTAAAGTATTTGTTGTGGTTACAAATGCTGGCCTACCGGCACCAGGCACCAACGCCATTTTGTCAGAATAACGAATCATTTGTATCTGTGGCAATTAGTTCTGTTCTTAAGGAAAATATTCAGCCAACAAATGGGTTTTTGCTCGAATAACGAAAATATTTTTTTCCGTGTGGTTATTTTCCAAAGGAATTAGTCATATCAATATCGTGCGCGGGAATCGGCATTCCCTTGCCAAGGCGCTCTCCACTTTTTTCCGTTTTCTTAATCCTCAGACCCTCCCCACAACACCACATGTTCCTGTCTCTCCTCTGATCTCACGCGCGGGTGGTTTCTTTCCCTTTCCCCTTTCTCATGCGCCAGCATCCGTAACCCACCACCACCTCCTCCTTCCCCAACCAACACTCCGAGGAGTGGGCTCCACTGATGGTGATGGGGAATTCATTTTCCAAAGTCATTGCTCTCCACCGCTCACTCACAATTCCGTTCCTTACTTTTCTCGCACACCCTCGTCTTTTCCTTTTCTTTTTTGGGAGAGACGCAAACAACAAATTATCTCTCTCTTCTTCTTCCTTCGGAATTGCTTCTTTCCTCCTGTCTAACTGGAAGGTACCTAGCTTGACTTTATGAGAAACAAAAAATCACGACGGGGTTTGACGTTTTGGGATGGCGGTAACAGGTTTGACTCAAGTTCCCTACTAGCCCATTGAACTTAATGTTAAAACTTCTAATCAAACTGCTCCTTGACAATTAAACCCCATGAGATAGCATTGAAGAGTCATAGGTGAACGAAAATGATTACAAAATACAGTTTCCATCCACTTCCCTTTTTTCATAGATATTTCATACGTATCTAATTTCTGGTTAAAAGTAACACTTAGTCATCTTTTGATAATATTACTTTCCTACTGTTTCATTTATATATATTTTACATCCTACATTTTATTATTTTAATGATATTCTTTTGATGTGGATAAACAATCGTAACCGTAAGGTAATAGTTAATACATTACCATACATTATATACCAATTCTAGCATTCACAATGATTTTGAATATGCAATACGTATATTTCACCCATTATACGCTTAAATCTCTTATTAATGATATTACTTATACATGCTTATTTAGTCTTGTGAGAAAATGAGTCAACAATTATATAAAATGCTTCTAGTGCTCCGACAAATACAAATCATGCGCTGACTTGTGATTGAGACTGAAGAATCATCGAATTTTGACACCTGATGATGATCTGAATCCACGTCAAAACCGGGTAGAAGTTTAAAAAAATTCAGTGGTATTAGTAAAAGTTGTCTTTTTCATCGTCTATGGTAAATACGCTACAGGAAGGAGGAAGGAAAGATGCGAGAGTAAATAATACAGATCAAAAATTAATATAGGGTGAAAATTGTAAAAAGAGAATAGCAATAGTGAGTGTAATAGGAAGGAAGTGAAACTTCTTTCACGGAGGCAAAAAGTAAACAAATTTCACAAGCGACAACCTGGATGTGTTGTTTTTATATTTAAGATCTTAGGAGGTATGATGGCGAGACAGAGCCGCAGTTTGGCACCACAGATCCGTGGCTTTGAATATCGTGCACCTACTACCCCTACCGGCACGGCACAATGGCTAATTTTGCTAATAGACTGATGTTCTCCTCCTGTGCCACATCCTCCCCCAACTACCCATCTCCGCTATGGTGCCTAACGACATGAGCTCCCCTCCAGTGAACACACGGGCTGTCTCACTCTGAATCCACCAAATTCCCAGGTATTTTACTACGAATTCCCAATGCGTCATTGGTCCAAGACTCTGTGAGTAACACTTGTTTTTCTTGCCATTCAAAACGGGGCTTATATTTTTTGGAGTGAAAAGCAAGCGGGATGAAACCCTATCAGCCACCTCAAAAAATATGGGGAAAGAACATCGGTCAATAAAAGGAGTCAATGTTTTGAGGGAGTTAAATGATCTGCCTAAATAATGTGGCCAGATTAGCGAGTATGCAGGGACATGAGGGCATAGGTTCGTCTCAGTTAAGAGAGGGAGCTAATTTAGCGATACATATCCAGGAAACTAAAATGTGTTTTAGCACTAAAAAGTTCATGCGATTTCAATCTTCAGAGAAATTCTGAACTTATTGAAGCATGACTGTAGGAGTGTACCTAAATATTGACTAGGTCGATACGTTATACAAATTTCTATGAATATGCATGGAAGTTAATGTTCATGTTTGTTTTTTGTGTGTAAATATTATTCTGAGCAAAAATATAATTTTTTAAATTTGATAAAATATCTAATCACATTTAGAATGCATAAGCAGAATCTTCTTGCAAACACCAAGGTTAATTATACACTACAACAATTTTATTTCATTTTTGTTTGTAATTAGACAGATTTACATCGCTTTCCATTTGTGTTACACGTATAAACCATCGAAATCTGACGTTTTTGCAACGTACTCACAGTTATTTATGGTGCTTGTGTCCATATTTAGATAAAGCATCGCGTCTATAGAAATTTTCTTCCATGCTATTTTTGTTGCTTCTGAGAATATTTTTCTTTCATGATAAAAGCAAGGTTACCGCAGCCATCTACTAAAACGAATAGCGGAGCCAAAATACAAGGCAAAATAATACGTTCATCTCCTTCAATTTAGGCTTCAAATAGAGGCTTGGAGGTTAAAATTTGGGAGAATTTTTTTTATCAAAGTCAATGTCCATAGCCATTAAAAAATGGATCAGGATTTTGTAGTATCAAAATGCATAGCAAAAAAAGGCAAGAAATTGCTTCATCAACAGCTCTATGCAAAACTTAACGTCGTTTAAACATGCTTAAATAACAGTGCTTGATCATTGAGAAGCTATCCAAGCTTATTAAACAGCCCATGATACTCATTTAACATGAGTGGAATTTAATAAAAGTTAAAATTTGTGGCACTCTCCGATAGAGCAGGAGAATGTGACAGATCATCATTTATGACATGTGATGAGACCTATAAGATGGACTGTGTTTTGTATCAAGAGGCAAGCAGTTGATAAGGAAGAAGTTATTAGTAGTAGGTATACAGAATAAGGACAAACAAATGTATCATATTTTCGCAAAATGTGATTGAAATTTTAAAATAAGCTTCAACACACGGTAAGTAGAGTTCAGTTGACTAGAATGCATGTCCAAAAAATAGTCTTTGATAATGAACACATATAAGCTCTCCTTTTCTAACATATTCTGTAAATGCACCTTTAATTTTATATTCTAAGAAATATTTTTAATTAATTGATGATATTGTGTTTCCGATTACAAAAACAGTCATCGTAGGAGTAGCAGAGAAAACAATTGATACGGTGGAAAAGGAAGAGGGTCAAGAAGCAGTGAGTTACAAAAAAAACGACTAAGAAAATGGAGTAGAGAAGGATTTGGAAAAAAGTCAACACGGACGTAGGCAAGAGAAAGTACAAGGAATTGAATAATAAACTCCCGCGAGTGACCAATCGGGCAAAAGAAAACTGGCGGAAGGGAAGTAAGTGGGTGCTTTGTGCGCCAAAGTGAAAATGTTATCGGGTGGTAAGAGAAAGCAAACGATACCAAAGGTTAAGGACTAAACAGGGAAGATATTGATCGAACGGGAAGATATTCAGGAAAGGTGGAGAGAATACGTAGAGGGGCTATATGACAGTGAGAATAGACCCTTTAGCCTAGATCTAGAGGATGGAGGAACAATAGATAAGGATAACTTCGAACCAGAGTTACTTGACAGCGAAATAGAAAAGGGCATTAAGGGAGATGAAAGGTTGAAAAGCCGTGGGAACCGATGACATACCTTCGGAGCTACTGAAGATTCTAGGTAGTAAGGGGAGAGAATACTTTTTCGAACTTATTCACCGGATCTACGAGGAAGGAGTATGGCCTGAGAATTTCGTGGAAACACTATTAATGCCTATTCGGAAGAAGAAGAAAGCGTCAGAATGCGATGAGTATAGAACAATCAGTTTAATTTCGCACGCGGCAAAAGTTGCACTGAGAATTATAAGTAGAAGGTTGTAGAGCAGAGCAGACTACTATTTAGGGGATGACCAAATTGGGTTCCGGAAGGGGAGGGCAACCAGGGACGCGATGGCGGTAATGAGGACATTTATAGATAGAAACATAGAGTATAATTAGGATGTTTTCGCTTGCCTTGTGGATTTCGAAAAGGCGTTTGACAGAGTAAACTTTGAGAAACTAATGTAGGTTCTAGGGAAAAGAGGAATAGATTTGCGTGATATGAGACACTTCCGAAAAATTAAATATGGGGTAGAGGGCTCAGGTGAGGGTAGCTGACGGTGAATCAGGGAGGGCAGTTATAGGTCGCGGGGTGCAGCAAGGGTATCCGTTGTCGCCTTTGCTTTATAATATCTATGCTGAGGAAATGGTAAGAGAGGCATGGGATGAGCTAGATGTGGGAATCAAAGTAAGAGGCCAGCAGATATTGGAGGTTGGTTTCGCGGACGACCAGACGTTGGTCAGTTGGTCATCGAAAGGATTGCAAGCTTTAGTAGATGCATTGAAAAAGCAGTGCAAGAAATCCGGGATGAAGGTTAATCATAAGAAAATAAAAGTAATGAGATTCTTCAGGACAAAGGGAGCGAGGCTAGTCATAAAAGTAGGAAGTCACAAAATCGAGCAAGTAGAACAATTTCAATACTTGGCAGTGCGCTAGAAGCAACAGCACATAGCAGCAAAGACATTAGGTGGAGAATTACGCTAGCGAAGGAAGCGTTCAATAATAGAAGGGAGCTGATGACGGGGACCCATAACGTAGGAAGTAAGGATGTATAAAGAAGATAGTAAGTAAGGATGTATAAAGAAAGAGGCTGGTGAAGAGCTTTATACAGCGTGTGGCGTTGTAAGTGCAGAAACGTGGACCTTGAGAAAGGTAGACAAAAATAAGCTGAAGGCGTTCGAGATGTGGGTGTGGAGGAGGATGGAGAAAAAGGAACGGAAAGGAACGTTGGACGGAAAGAAAGACAAATGATGGTGCGCTTGACTTGGTGAGTAAGGAGAGGAAACTCTTGGACGAGATTAGTGGAAGGCAGGGTAGGCGGCTGGAAGCGGTAATGAGGGCGATGGTTTTCTGAATGCCATGATAAAGGAAAGGTTGTAGGGAAAGCGAGGAAGGGGAAGAAAATGAAAGGGTTTTATAGACGGGGTGAAGATTGGTAGGACTTATACTGAAATGAAGAAAGAAATACTAGCGGTAGATCGGGCACGGCACGTGTAAGAGCCTGTTGGATATTCTCTGACTTTCATTATAACCTACCTCTAACCGGTAGATTATTTTAATGAAATGAATGAATTGTATTTCCAACTTGAAGAGTCACTCTTCTTCAGAGTGATTAATTCTAGCACTGGTTTAAACACATTCAGTTTCCCCAGGAAACACAGTTTATAATCACCTCCCTTTTCCATTTAAAATGAATTCAACATTTTATTTCACATGCACAGAGGTGAATAATCCCCTCCTAAAGTGAATCGCTGCCCGAGCCTTTCCCTAAATTCGAGGAAACTCAAGTTCATTGCCTCTTCTTCCTGAGGTCAAATCACATTTACTTCAGCCATCATATTCTCGTATTCACAGCCTACTGGTAGTGTTGCATTACGTTATAATCATTAAGTAGCATTCATAAAGGAAGAAAGGGGACTGAGAAAACACTGAGAAAAGGGTACATGGAGCGAATCTAGTTTTGCGAGGACAGAAGTTGTGGAGACTTCCCTCTGGTGAGAGTGTGTTCAATACGAGACACTATAATAAGGTAGTTGTGAAGTTTGATTAGATGTTGTTAGCCGGTGCACCATTTTACCAGGATTGAAAATGACATAATTCCTCCTTAATAGGACTAATGAAATATAGGGAGGCTTTTAAATTTAAATGAATCGCAAAAGCATTTCAAAGGTAAATGTTTTGCAGTTGAATGCTAGTAAAGTTTCTTAAAGGCTGTCTTGCAGAGTTGAAATTTACCTGCCTACCTCGAAACATAGTCCATTACCATTGGCCGGATTATGTATTTATTCACCTTTAAATCTACAAAAACGACGAATTAAAGGGAACAATAGGATAAACAGTACCCCAACGGTTTTCACTTCAATGTTCTTACGCAATCGTGTCTTAGAAGCTACATTTACCACCGACAGTAATTTTTCCAAACACCACATAACCAAAAACCATAGAGTAAGCATATGCTTACTCTACAAAAAATGTAACTAATTTTAGTTTTATTTTCATGACCATAGGGCATAATTATTTCATTTGAGTGAAAAATAGAAAAGTTGTAAAAAAACATTATTTCCGCTGAATACTAACAAAATCCAGGAATAAACCATTCCTTGTCAGATTACGCTGAAATCATAGCATGATTTACCACAGCCACGTAGGCGTTATGCATTGGCGCGCCGAGGCATCATAAGGCTGTGAGCTGGGATCTGGGAGAGGTTGATGACCCATAGATATAAAAAAGAGCTTTGGTTAAGGAAGGAGATACCACTACGGCGGCAAAAGAGAACGGGGGAAGGGTCGTTGAGTTTTAAGGAGGGTGTGGCGTCGGGGGTTTAGGATAGGTCGTGGGAGGACAAGGGATGATTAGGGGAAGGAGGCAAAATGTGGTGTTGGCTGGGGAAAATAGCGTTATCGAGGGGTTTACGAGGGTTTTGAGGGCGAGGGGTTAGGCGTGGTGTTGTGTTAGCGGTTGAGTTAACGGGTGACGGAAGAAGAGGGGTCGATGATGAGAGTGGGGGCGAGGATAGCTGGCTTCAAGGTTTAGGAAAGGTGGAAGACTGAGATGGTTGCGAGGGGTGTTTTCTTAGTCAACAACTCGAGATATGGGCCAACATGTGTTGAATGCAGCCATCGGGTGGCAGAGGAAGAGTTTAGAAGTGACCGACGAGAAATTAAAATCGTGCCATCAGTTAAAGCAAACACCATGGCTAAATAGGCTATCAGGGGACAGGGGAAAATGAGGGTCATGCTGCTTTATTTCTTCTCAGTGATTAGGCAATGTTTATATATTTCCGCAGTCATTTTTTCCCATATCTTACGGACTTGCATACTTTTTCTCCCACGATTTATATTTGTAAGCACCATTGGTGTAATACATTTCCTCTGTGACCTGGAGCAGATCAAAATAGGCGTAATTGCGTAGATAAACACAGTGCCCCATGTCATTTCATGGAAAATATGTTTTATTGTTGTAGGTCCTCCAAATCTGTGGCATGTTTTATGCATTTCCCTACTTTTATTTGGCTAATTTTCCCCTCTTTGAGCATTATTCCCCTCGGTATACTGTTTGCCCTCCGTACTAAGTGAAGCACTTGCCCATATGCGTTCAACATGCGCGATAACGACATCACGCCAAATACGCTAACAATAATTACAATCCATAATTCCAGAGACTACCTCTTTCAAACGACTACTTCTTTCCAGCAACTTTCGCCAGTGATTTCGGCCACGATTGTTAAGATATCCACGTGGATCCAGCAAAGTATGAGTGATGGGGAGGACAATGGGGAATATTATCGGTGTTGGATGAGAGAGGAGAGATAAGAAGGGTGAGAGTTATGAGACTATGGGAGTGGGAGCAGAGGAGAGTTATATGTGAAGTGACGGCTCGAGGCACAGGGAGAGGAGGAGAAAGGTTTGGAGAGGGGAGAGGGACATGGGGTGGGAGGTGTGGCTAAAGCGGGTACAATGGAGGTATTTAATGACAGGCGAGTTTTTTGGCCCGCTAACAAAGTTCAAGCTAATGACACGCGATTTCTTCTTAACCTTCTTACACTACGCCCCACTCTAACCTCTCCACCACCCCTTACCAAGCCATCCCTCTTCCTTCACTTCCCCGCACACACCAAACTAACCCCACAGTGATGTCTATCATATCATCCTTGCCATTCCAAACCCACTCCACACCTTCCACCACGGCCCTGACTTCATTGTCTCTTTCTAACCCCATAATATCCTTCTGTAAGAGACGCCCTCTACCTCTCTTGCCCTGTACAACCCGACTCACGCAACAGGACACCCCGTGCAACTCACATATGTGTAGTTGTCTATTATAACCTGTCCTTTCTTAGCCTTTGGAAAGATCTGGCTCTTCCTTTTTGAAGGTTGTACTAATTAACCCCTATTTGCTAATTTAAACCCTATTTGCTAACCCCCATAACATTGTTCTGTCAGAGACGCCCTGCTCTTCTGCACTGCACAACCCGACCCACGCAACAGGACACCCCGTGCAACTCATATATGTGTAGTGGTCTATTTTAACCTGTCCTTTCTTAGCCTTTGGAAAAAGTTGGCTCTTCCTTTTTGAAGGTTGTACTCTTCAACCCCTATTTGCTCATTTGCGCCACTTTAGTCAAAATATAGCTTTAATAAGCTCATGATTTATGGCGCATTAGGCTTCACGGAAGCATCAGTTTTGATGTAAACAGGCTCGACAAGATTCAAAAAGCAATTTTTCTGAGTACCCGAACTGTAATTGAGGAATTTAATCAGGTGAAGTAACGATTTTTTGAAACAATAATTAGGAAACTAGGAAAAGCCAATTTCTTCTAAAATACAAACAGTATGCGTTGTTCTTTGAGATATTAGAGCAAGGAATATTTGGCATTGCTTTCAATGTAAAAATTTTTATTATGTTTAGCCACATAAATCTACAGTGATAAGATACGTAAAATAGTATTTATCAGTAGCAATATATTAAACGTCTTGATTCTTTTCGTCTTCTTAAAGGAAAGGCATATAAAAGGATTTTTCGGAATAAATGTGCAATGATTTCTTTTCATGAAATGAATGTGTTTATTAGTTCTTAATATGTTTACACGATGGAGGTTATGCCTACAATGTCAGGGATTTATTAGTTCTTAATATGTTTACACGATGGAGGTTATGCCTACAATGTCATGTATTTATTAGTTCTTAATATGTTTACACGATGGAGGTTATGCCTACAATGTCATGTATTTTTTTCCATCTGCACCGTTCCTTCTATTAGGTTAGGTTATGATACCTTTCTCTTGTGAGGCCTTTATTTGCCTCTTCCTGAAGAATGAATTTTAAGCATACACTTGCAATCGCTTTCTATTTGGTGGAAATGTAATTTCCGTGTTTACCTATATTACTCTATTATTTTATCTGAATTTAATATTTCACTGTTGGTTCTAATGCTTTCTTAACTAAAGTGATATCTTTTATATAGCCTTTCACTGTCACCAAAATTGAATTTTTAGAGCCTGTACACTGTTTTATAAATTTCAAATTCCTTTCCCTTCCTGCAAATTGCTTGTTTCAGCTCACCTTTGCTCCAGTCCTGACCTATGGAGCATAGACTGCTATTTATTTTACGTTACCTCTTCTAATGTTTATTCCATCTGTCTTTTGTGTGTAGGCAAAGCCGCTTCTTGGCATTCTTTTGTTTCTGTAGGACTCCTAAATTTAATTATCCTCAAATTCATCCCTTTAGCTTTCTTCTTCGTTTAAGTTATTGCATCATACTTACTTACTTTACTTTACGCGATCAGGCCCAGAGGACCGCGTGATGATACAACTAAGGCCTTCCATTCTCTTCTGTCCTCTGCTATGTTCCGCCAGTTCGGCCAGGTTTCTAGCTGTTGCAAGTCTTCCCTTACTCCATCTATCCATCTCTTGCGAGGTCTCCCCACTGGTCTCCTTCCTTCTATGGTCATATCCATAGCCATCTTAGGAAATCTTTCGCCACTCATTCTAACCACATGTCCAGCCCATTCCAATCTCCTACTCCTTAACACTCCTATAATATTCGGTTCTTGATACAGATTGTACAATTCTTCATTATGTCGTCTTCTCCATTCTCCTGTTTCTAAATCAAGGACTGGACCAAAAACCTTCCTTAGTACTCTTCTTTCAAATATCGCTAATCGGTTCAGGTCTATTTTCCGTGTGCTCCATGATTGGCATCCATACAAGAGAACGGGACGGATCAGTGTTTTGTATAATCTTATTTTAAGTTCCCGGGAAACGCTTCTTGAGCTTAGTATGTTATTAAGTGCATAGAGGCTTCTATTTGCTGTTCGCAGTCTGGATTTTATTTCCGTTTCACATGAGGAGTTTTCGGTCAAAATGGTTCCTAGATATTTAACTTCTTGTATGTACTCTCTTGTTGTCATTATTGCCAATTGTAATGTTTCTATCATGATTTATTCCCCTTCCAACAATTAAATATTCAGTTTTTGAAGGATTGACCAACAATCCCACTTTTCTTGCTTCTGCTTCTACTAATTGCATTACTCCTCTTAACTCTGCCTTTGACTCGCCAATGATAACACAGTCATCTGCATATGCTAAAAATGAATGCTATGCTATTTGTCAATTTCCCTCTTAATTTTCTCTATAACAAAATTAAACAAAATTAGAGATAGACCGTCTCCCTGCCTCAAACCTGTCCTAATCATAAAACTTTCTGTTACTTTATTTCCCAGTTTTATTTTAGCTTCTGTTTCATTGAGACACATTTCTGAGTTATTACATCATAGTCTAATTATCTCCAGAATTGTACAGGGATAAAGAAGTTAATCTTTGGGTTGAATCCGTCTATTGTTAAGGTTTAACAGAAATGAATTGTTATCAACGCTCCGATACCGTATAATACATCTGAGACCTATTATCTGCTACTTGATACCAACAACTTTATACGTAAATAAGATACTCCCTATTATACTGGAAGAATCTTGGCTCTTTTGATGCTGATAGTTAGGATATTATTCAGGTAGAAAATAACTATACTCATATCCAAGGAAACGGTGACATAGACAAATCTATATATAAATTTAACCCTAAGTTAACGAAACCGTATGTTAATATATTAGTTAGTTAAAACTGATCTCCTCTAGTGAGAACACTGTGAATGAGAGTGTCAAGAGACGTATGACGGACGTAAAATAAATAATTAGATAATTTGGAGGCAAAGGTGACTGTGATTTCCACAATACGAAATATATGACGCTATTGCTGGCATTAAATATATCTCATACAATGATGTACGATTCAGATCCTGCATGCTTCATTAAAATTAATATAATTTGATATTAATATATAAGAAAATTTGAATCTGCTTTGCGTGATATATAAAACGTTGAAGTTTTACGACAGATGAATTATGTATTTTTTATCTATTTGCTATGTTCGTTAGCTTAGCTTTCTTCTTTTTGAGAAACGACCTTGTCTCAGGTGTAACCATTTGGCATCAGGAGGGTATTAGTGATTTCTCGAAACAGTTTCCATCATTGTATCATAGTATCGTAACTGGATCACGTGAAAGGTAAATATATTGTTATATGTTAAATGTGAATGTTTGAAAGTTCCTTCATTTAGTTTTCCGCTTCTATCTTTAAAAATGTTGTAGTTTTGGTTCTGAATACGATACTAAAACAATATGAATTTCATTTTCCTGAAAACGATGTAATCTGAATTAAGATGAAACATGCCCAATACATTTTTACGACGCATTTGACTCCCTATCAGAATCCAGCTTTCCAACAGCTCAGGCCTACGCTCAATAGCTGACAATGAGACATAAATATATGCATAGAAGCATTTGTCTGCGACGTACTTTTTAGGAATCGACACATTACTTAACACAAGTGCAAGAAATACTTTACCACGTCTCTCATTTTTCTGACCTGGCTGGTTTCAAAATTTTCTAACCATTATCAATGATTGGTACAAAGCAAGGTTACAGGCTTATGCATAAATTTACACAAGTGAGAAGAATTTGGAAGGAAAAATAATGGCAGCTTTCTTTAGGGCGACGTTAGTGCTATGCATCCCTCTCCTACATTTCACCCTCACATATAAACAACCATACCCTGAGTGGAAGCAAACCCCACCAGGTGGGACTCGAACTTCGGATTATCAGGCGAGGACTCTACCACACCACCGACAGGGAGGAGGGGATGGGAGTGTATTCTTTCACGAGTAATGGACTGAATGGGGAAACTATGATCAACTTATGGAGTCTGTTTAGGGAGGTTGGAGGCGACGTCAAGGGTAGGGCGGGGAATGAGGACATTTAACACTAGAACCGGGGAATGTTTCGTATACCATTACTGGCGGCGGGGGTCATTTTGACCCCTGCTTATATTTGCAATTATTTTCACTCTTTTGCAAGTTTTTTTCATTCATATATTTAGGTATTGTTATATTTAGGCTTAATTGCTGCCAATAACTTATTTGGCTACACAGGGTCAGGTAGACAATGCACATCACTCAAAAGTATTGAGTTTTTATTCTTTTTCTTATTTGACTTTTCTTTTTTTGCGCTAATTATAGTTATAGTCTTTTTTGCTAAAAAAGAGAGTACACACTGAGAAATATGTTAATTTATTTTTAATGAATCAAAGGAACACTGTAGTAAAGGAAATACTTAAGGGTACAAGTTGCAAGAAGAAGCTACATTTCAACCATATTTTTTCAGGGTACGTAAAACAGTAATTATTTTTCCCAACAAAATATCAAGATAACTTTTCCACTGACATGCAGGAAAGGCAGTACACCTTAGTTGCAATTAAAAAAGTGCCACGCACTCACTTCCTGTAGCCTACACACATATTACTCGTATTGTTACGGTGACATTTCTCCATGACCTGGCACTTACGGTGAGAGGAAGGTATTGGCACATTACATGAGTCTGATTGAACCCTTTTAAGTAAGTTCCATCACTGCATATATGTTTCTAAGCTCCTTAGAAAGGTTGTGGAAAAAACGATTACGTTGCACTTTTAATCAGTTCACTCCTAGTACGAAATTCATGCGTTTATGGCAGCCAAGTCTAGAATATTATAGAATACGTGTATTGACCAACACCGAGTGAATGCTCGAACAGAGAACACTCGGGCCATTTGGTCAACAGCATCCACCCCAGCCTAAGTATAGTTGTAGTACTCTGTAGTTTCACGTAATATTTTCATTATTTGACAAAGTAACACTTGGATGCATGGCAGTTTATAACACTACGCTCTTTCCTACATTACCCTGAAAGACAGAGTGGCATCATCAATTTTCAGAAGAACCGTTCAGTAGCGCTCAGTGCTTGAGACCTTCACTGCTTGCGGTACTTTGATCCTCGTACGCTCTCTCACTATCCCAACAAAACTAGTTTGCTTAGCTTTCAGAGTCTTCACTCTCTTTCTGGGTTCAGAGACCACTCTCTTTCTGGGTTCAGATTTCGGATTCGCCGGTTGCTGGTGCCTACGCCCTCGGTCGCCCGCCGCTGCCCTGGTGGACGTCTTCTTTTCCTGCCATCGCCAGCCTGGGTCGTCTTCCTCGGCCCCGACATTCCGGACATAAGGAGCCAGCCAAGATTTCCATTCCTCCATCCCTTCACCTTGTCTCTTGGGCGACAGGTTTAGTTTTGTTGTGCTCTAGTCCCAAAGTTGGGGTAATAAATCGACCTTTGAACTAATTTTACGCCTGTGACTTATTTTCCGTCACCAACCCGGCCCCCGAGTTACCTCAATCCCCCGGACAACGGTCCAAATCGTCCGGCAAGGAAATTAAAAAATTATCTGTATTTACATCACGTATCTTTCCAGGGATCACTCAACTTCATCACTACGTGTTCACCTAGATTTACATCGGTTTTACCCAGGTAGGGAATAGCATTGCGCTCTTTGCCTTCAGCTGAGCTATTACTGACTGCTGAGTGAGGGAGGAAGCAACACTACGCCGCCACACGGCAGTAGTAAGATATTCCCTGAATGTCTGTACAAGTATGCCAAATAATTTTCCAGACCTACGGCACCCCTCCCCTTCCTGCTGTGCCTCTGTGGCCCTTCCCCAATGAGTCCGACGCTTATTGTTTCTTTTTACGCTAATCGGAGTTCGAAGTATAGACAGATTCCGCTGTGGAATACCAAATTTTCATGACCCCTTCCGCCAGAAATGGTATATCATCATGGTGTGCATTTTGATTACATTTTGGCAGTTTTAAAAAGTTCTCATAAACAAATTTTCAAACTTTGTATCAAGAATCTTTTGTAGGGCAATTAAATTTCAACAAATATACTCCTCCTCCATGATATTAAATGAGTCTAAGGAGATAAAAATATTTTTTTCAATCGTCAACGGGTTATAAAAACATATCACTTTCACATTTAATATTTGAGATATGACACTAAAACTAATTTTTTACCACAATATATATCCTCGAATGATTTTGTAATGCACCTAAAATTTGGGTTGAGGTTCTAAGTATTAATATTATTTCTTGAAAGTGTATTCTTTAATTTATAACTTTAGACTAATACACATACAGTATTACGAAGTAGAGAATTTTAATAGTGTTAATATGAAGTTCAGATTTATTTTATCAATATTGAGGGAAATATTACAGGAGGAAAAAAGAGGTGGAGGTGGTAATAGATTAAAAATTAAGACACTGGCGGAAATAATAGTCGGAATAAAGGAATGTAGTGAGCGATGAAATCTCAAAAGTAAATTAATCAACCGCACTTACTAATTTTGCATTCACTTTTCCACGTGGATTGCTTTTTAAAACAGAACTGTCCGTCTCATTACATCTCGCTTATCAAACAAACTTCATTACGTTCCCCGTGCAGCTTAGATCACAGAAAAATATTTTCTCTCTGCGTTCTTTCTGCCGCCTAATATTACAAGGCTTTTATTAAATAACCATCATAAATACATTTAGGTTAATAGAATACAAGCTTTCTATTTCTATTGGATTATTTTTACGATAATTTCATGGGTAAAATTTCTGTTTTGTACTTTAGTGGCTAAAACAACTAATAAGGTCATGCAGTTGAAAAATTCTAAGTTACCTTTATTTGCGCAGTCCTTTTATTTTCCCAATAGCCCTTAAGGAAATAGCCCTTAGGTAAGATAGGTGTTTTAGGTACGGAGGTAGATGATATAGCAGGATAAGTTTGGTGGCAGCGCGTGAGTTGGAAATTTCACGGAGGGCCACCAAGGGGCAGTGTTTGAAGGGATGCCGTAAGCAAGAGCGGTGTTAGTTTTTTTATGGCTATGATAAGGAGGATGGGCGGGGAGGAGGTGAAGGGAGTGGTGGGGGGAAACTCGGGGAGGAGGGAGGCGCGTTGGTCATTGTGTTGTTAGGAGGTCAGTGAAGAAGGGGAAGGGTCCGGTTCTATGGGAAGTATGAGGCATGGTTTGGAGTCTAATTTTGGAAAAGAAAAGGAAGGATTAGAAGCATTAACCTTTTGCGAAAGGTCAGGTCAAAACCTCTTTTTCTGAGCTTCGGCTACGAGAATAATTCACGGCTCTAGAGAAAAAAGGGACTAACCAAAGATTTGATTTAAAGCACTGTATGTGAGCATTAATTGTTCCTTAGAATAAACCTAAATGATCCAAAACTTACGAATCCGATATCAAATGACTAAATCCAGTAGTTCGGATGCTTTTTCTTTATTATTGGTGTTCTTTCATGTTTTCTAGTTTTACCAAATCAGATTACCTAACTTTACTTCTGAGTGAAAATCTTCTTCGTTGAAATTTTTAAACATTATAGCCTTTCTGTTGCCAATAAATAATGATGGACTAATATGCGGACTATATAGAAGTTAGCGGATAGCAATTATAAATAGCAATTATAAAGTAAATTAAACAATACATGTAATAATTTATGGTTACCTTGAATTTTGAGAGATACAACTCCGTTGAAATGTTTACTTCTTGCAATAAAACTTGATGTCAGTACGTAAAAATGTAATACATGAGTTTATGATATAGCCGAACGTTTCCTGTAATGAGAATGAGGATCGTGTGTTAGAAAAATACTAAGTGCTCTACAAAAATAACATAATTGTTATAAATTAAAAATTGGCATAAAATAAAAATGAATATTTCAATATTAACTTTTGTGACTTCACACGTAAGAAAGAGTTGGATGGCAACGCATGGTATGCCTTTAGCGCCCAGTCCTGCCACAGTTCTACCAGCAGCACAGCTCTATCAGTCAACACTACGACGCAGCTCTGCGAGATCCTCCTTTTATAAGGGGGTACCATGAAATTGGTGACAAAATTTAACAAATTTTATTCAAAATGTTGAGGGAGTGAAATGATAGACGTAAAACGAATACATTTCGCTTGAAACTAGACCTGTCTGTTGTTTCTAGAATATCTGCGTCGAAGGCGTGACGTACGATACGATATATTCGCAATGGTGAACATGGGCAAATGCGCTCGGTTCACAATTTGATATCAAAGGACATAAATAAATACAATGAGATATATTGAGTAAAAATTTGTGTAAATTTCAAAATATTCTAGCAGACCAAACGTGGCCGTTTATTACGTTAAACGTTTCAGTGCTCGGCGGCGCCGTAAGCTGTGGAGCTTGCGCATTTGTGTACTATTCGTGGCCCTTGAAATTGTAGACGCCGATTGGAGCATGGGGTCTAATCGGATGTCCTGATATTTCACAACATTTGGCTTTTCATTTGCTGCTATTTTCAAACATGTGCAGAAGTCAAGGAACTCGGACAAGTAAATCAGGTGTCATGTACATTTCAAAGCGTAGACGGCGCAACGCCGCGCCCCGTCGGATTGAAGGCGAAGTGATTACCACGATTTCCGTCCATGGCGCGGTTTGATACATCTGAAGGCACACATAGAATCCCATTGTTATTTCACATCTCATTGTCGTGCTGTGAACGGTGCACAGATCTACTCAAAGCGGGCTGGAGAATCTGAGACGAAGTATCCCGAGTGGGGTAACTCAGTAACCCCAACGAGTTTTTCATTAAATTTAGAAAAAAAATCAATCATTGGATGAAGATTTCACATGGAATTGTATGTTAAGGTTTTAAACAACGAACTCATGGAAGCAAAAAAAAATATTAGAAAATAATTGTAAATAAAAACAGAAAAAATGTTTCGTCGGGGTAACTGAGTTACGCCCCTTGGTAGCCGAAGGGTTGCCAAATCAATAAACTCCCGGCCATTGTAAATAAAGCCAGCTTGGAAGACTAATTTGCAGAATAAATCAGAAAAGAAATATAATTTTAGGCATTGACTGTGGCAAATAAGTCCTTTGGTTGCATTTATAATTTGAAAATGTTTGACTAGTCATCCTAAGGGCCTCTCATGTTAATTTTAATACCAAACCTATAACTGAATCCTAAATTTTTTCTAGGTTGTCATCTTAGGCATTAGATATAAGAAGATACTTTTAAAGTCTCAATTTTTCATCAATAAAGGCGTTTATTGATCTATCTATTTAAGTTGTACTTATACTTGAAGCTAGGCTTATAAATCTATAAAGGAATCTTTTTTTGCCAAACTGTCTGTTTTTAATGATATGTAATCGCTGGTACGCATTTTAAGGAATTTTTATTAATGCTTGCATTCCACAGACTGTGTTACTTGTTACTTGTGTAACACGCCATTTTGGCCGTGTTGGCATAAGTATACGATTAAGGACGCCATTGTGTATATTTTGGGAACACGTACTACCACGAGGCAACAATATCGTCTATGTTATGAAAACAACTTTAAACAATACCATTTTCTGTTTACGTAAACAAACTAAAACAATGCCGTCTATGTTATGAAAACAACTTTAAACAATACCATTTTCTGTTTACGTAAACAAACTAAAACAACACCAGGTGTTATGACAGCTGCAAGGCAAAGAAAGGATGGAAGGGGTAAACAAAATTATAATAATGAAAGGGAAATAGCCTATCAGATACGAAAGAAGGGGAGAAAACCTGGAATGTTCTAGAACATACAGGAGGGGAGGAGAGATAGTATAAAAAGGATTGTCAAACAAGGGACGAGGCTTCTTCTTAACAAGAGAGTCACAAGAGACGTTTATCGAGTGAAAGTCATACGAGAGTTTTTGCAGTGATAATTTGCCGGGAGTAAGCAGCTTTGGACAGCAATTACCAACGCCAGTGTCCTGTGTTAAGGAAGGATCCAGGAATCCGATAAACAGATACTGGGGCATAGAGTATCGGCGGAATTCACTTTGTACAATATCCGGTGAAGTAGAACAAACATTATAAATTAATACGAATATATTTGAGAAGGGAACATATATTGATTAATTGAGTAACTAAAGTGAATTTTTTTCATAAGTGAAGAATAAAAGGGTTATTATAAATATATGTACTGTTCAAGTGTATCATTTTAGTGCATGAATTAATCCATTAACCTTTGCCGCCAAGGACTACCAAAAGGATCTCTCTCTCAAGGTAAGAAGTGATAAAGTGAAGGGTACCCTTTGTGTGTCGGGCTGATACAAGTATATAACGTCGCGTGTTTAGGACCGCGTGCAAGAATAATTATTAGAACCCCTGTGATAAGGAAATTGATATGGGGGGGCTAGTACATTAATGGCGCCCAGCGTGTAGGGCCTGACTACTCATTAGGTGAGACCACGAGAACCGGAGAGAAGGAGGATCATCCCGAAGGAGTGAAGAAAGAAGATGGCGGCCAATATGAAGAAATTTCCGGAGCTGAAGTCGGCAGAGCTACGGCAATTATTACGAGAGAGGGACTTGTTAGTAGGGGGAACCAAGCCAGAATTGCAGCAGCGATTATTACACACGCTAGAAAAGGAGGGAATAGATATAAGCACGTATGAATTTAGGGTCGATAGTGAGGAACCGGTGGAAACTGAGATGCAAGCGCTCTTTAGGCAATTAAAAGAAGAACAAGATAGAAGAGATAGAGAGAGGGCAGAAGAAGCAAAAGAAGAACGAGAGAGAAGCAGAACGATCTTAGAGGAGATGGCTGAAGGGCAAGAGAGAAATAGAACGATCTTAGAGGAGATGGCTGAGAGGCAAGAGAGAAGACATGCAGAATTGTTGGGGCAAATTAGGGAAGAAGCAGACGAAAGAGAGAGAAAGCTTTTGGAACAAATGGCAAAAATAGCAGGAGAACATAGACAGACGCAGGAACGTATTGCATCATTCGAACATGGCTATGATGAAAGGTTTGCGAAAACAGACCGGGCGTTAGCAGAGTTATGCGAAGATGTCGCGAAAGAAATTAACGGAGTAGGAGCGAGGCTGGAGGCGAGCGATCTCAAGGTCCGAAAGTTAGAAGCGAGTTACGTGAACTTGCATGAGAACGTGGAGGAAATGTTCAAGAAGATGGCGGACGAGCTGAGACAACAATCCACCACAAAAGCAGCTGGGCTAGATGAAGAGGCAGTCCGACGTATCGTGCGTGAGGAAGGCAGGAGACCTAACGTCACAACGGCACCCGCGGGAATGGTACAATTAAAGGTCCCAACGTTCGACGGGAGGCATACATCAAGACCCATGAAATACCTACAGGAGCTGTGCGAATACCAAGAGATATATCGATTGCCTGACCAGATGATGCTCCAGGTCATCAGACAAGGAATGGTTGGGAGAGCAGAGGAATGGTTCTCTGCGACACGACACCTGTATGAAGATGTGAACGCTTTCCAAGTTATTTTCACGGAGCAGTTTTGGGGAGATGAACGTCAAATGCTGATAAAACGGACTTTCGACACGGGAAGATACAAGGAGAACGGAGGGCTCACGCGAGTAGAATATGCGACGGCCAAAATTAGCGTAGCGAGGGAGTTGACGCCGCCAATGGAGGACGGAATGATCATTCTAATTCTCAAGAAACACTTTGGCATGGAAGTAAGCGTCGGCATGATTTCAAATAATGTAAATACAATCCCGCAATTCTTGACGTTATTGGCCCGCTATGACAACATACCGCGAGAAGACGGAAACTCCGAGGCGACTGGACACCGAAGATGGGAAGACCAATACCCAAGGACCCATGGAGAATGTACGTGGAGGACACCGGAGGACACATCGCAACGCAACCAGCAGTACAGATGGGACTCGAAGAGGTCACAACCACGGGAGTGGCAAGCGTCGAGCCAGCAGAGAGACGGACGGAGAGACGATAACTTTCGCGGCGAGGGATACTCTCAACGGCCGGGCGAGAGACCAGCTGATCGACGCCGAGGACAAAACAATATGGCGGAGGCGCGCCCACCGATGAGAGAGCGCCCTGTCAATTCCATGATGGCGGAAGAAAGCAACGCCGCAGGGAAGCCGGAGCAGGAAAACTATTAGCGGCAAAGCATGACGAAGGTCCCAACATGCCGAGGCCGGAAGACGGAGAGGGATTCTGGGACATACCGAAGGAGCAAATGGCGAAAAACGGGTGGAGAGAAGAAGGAATAAAGACAAGAGGAAGAGAGCGAAATTTAAAATAGGAGATAAGGGTTTAGTACGTACCAATCCGGTATCCGATGAGCAAAGGGGGATTTATCACAGCTTCCTGGCATTATACGAAGGTCCATATGAGATTTCAGAATCCCGAGGGCCAGCCACGTGTGTAGTATTTAATCCTCAAAAGAACGAAATACGAGGCACTTTCCACTTCAGCAATATTAAACCATATAGGGAACAATAACACATCACTTGGTATCACTCACATCACACGATCACACATGAAGAAGTCCGTAGTCCAACTGACCATAGCACGCAGTCATTAAACTGAGGAAGCCAGCGCCGCAACATTATAATCTGATCCGTTCAAGCAAGGGAGAACTGTTTACCGATAATATACATTGTATCAGGGCCCGACATGCGAGGGGAGCTTACGAACGAGAGAGAGAGAGGTTGAACTTGGCGGCAGGTGGATTAGCACAATATGTATGTTTCGTAATATCTTTTCTCAATGTGTGTATATTCAGTGTCATGTTGCCATTATTTTGATTCGTGTTTTCTTATGTATGAATGAGCTCGTGGACGTAGATTGAGCCGGAAGGAGGGAGAGTGTATCACCTGAAGGAACTTTAAGTGCTGTGAAGTGTATATGTGTAATGTGAATTATGGCCTTTTGATAACCCAGTGTTTTTAAGGGGTTAAAAGTGAGAATGAATGTTGAGAAGAAGATGGACAGTTTTATTATTTGCACGTTATATTCACGTTCAATGTATCAGTTAATAACGTCGATTTATATAATATGTTCTTGATTTTAAATTACGTGAATAAGATTTTCATTGGTTGTTTGCCTATTTCAAGCAAGGAAGAAAGGGAAGAGACCATATTGTTATATGGTATATCATATGTCTTGAGTTAAAGGAGGAGACGTTGTTTGTAATTGTGTTGATTGATATACCTAAATGTATTCATGTGTGATTTCTGCTGTAACACAATATACTTTGGCACAGACATTATTTAGAGGGAGGCTAAAGTTTGAAGGCGTTGGGGCCGCGTTAGTTTACATTTGAAGGCTTTAAAATAATTTCTTTCTTATATTTCCAAGTCATTATTTTAATGGGGCTAATGTAACACGCCATTTTGGCCGTGTTGGCATAAGTATACGATTAAGGACGCCATTGTGTATATTTTGGGAACACGTACTACCGCGAGGCAACAATATCGTCTATGTTATGAAAACAACTTTAAACAATACCATTTTCTGTTTACGTAAACAAACTAAAACAATGCCGTCTATGTTATGAAAACAACTTTAAACAATACCATTTTCTGTTTACGTAAACAAACTAAAACAACACCAGGTGTTATGACAGCTGCAAGGCAAAGAAAGGATGGAAGGGGTAAACAAAATTATAATAATGAAAGGGAAATAGCCTATCAGATACGAAAGAAGGGGAGAAAACCTGGAATGTTCTAGAACATACAGGAGGGGAGGAGAGATAGTATAAAAAGGATTGTCAAACAAGGGACGAGGCTTCTTCTTAACAAGAGAGTCACAAGAGACGTTTATCGAGTGAAAGTCATACGAGAGTTTTTGCAGTGATAATTTGCCGGGAGTAAGCAGCTTTGGACAGCAATTACCAACGCCAGTGTCCTGTGTTAAGGAAGGATCCAGGAATCCGATAAACAGATACTGGGGCATAGAGTATCGGCGGAATTCACTTTGTACAATATCCGGTGAAGTAGAACAAACATTATAAATTAATACGAATATATTTGAGAAGGGAACATATATTGATTAATTGAGTAACTAAAGTGAATTTTTTTCATAAGTGAAGAATAAAAGGGTTATTATAAATATATGTACTGTTCAAGTGTATCATTTTAGTGCATGAATTAATCCATTAACCTTTGCCGCCAAGGACTACCAAAAGGATCTCTCTCACAAGGTAAGAAGTGATAAAGTGAAGGGTACCCTTTGTGTGTCGGGCTGATACAAGTATATAACGTCGCGTGTTTAGGACCGCGTGAAAGAATAATTATTAGAACCCCTGTGATAAGGAAATTGATAGGGGGGGACAAGTACACTTGATCTTTTATGATTGTTTCTTCCCTCACAGATTCATTCACCACCGAACTCCATGCACTTTTTGGTTTTGGAATTGATTATTTATTCAACATGGACTTGTTTACGTTTTCATGACTTGTACGTTCTATGAATTTTGAATTACCACTTTTGGCTTCGGCCAGAGAAGTCAGGTTTCGTGGAGTCGTAGATTTTGTAGCAAGAAACCCATCTTCTGATGAAAAATGCTAGGCTAATAAATCTATGAATGCATATTTTCTTGTCAAACTGTCTGTTTTTAATGATATGTTCTCGCTGGTTCGCAGTTTAAGTTCTAGGCGATTAGACTTAAACCGTAAACCATAGATCAGCAGGGAATGGGTTTTACTCCACTATCATTATGACTGATTATTGGTTGATTCTCCTCCTGTTATTTGTTTCGAGTGCTATAACCTAAATCTGAGAATAGCAAACGGTTAGTGGAAAATTTACAAGTTGATTAATGGCGTGAAGCAATAGCCATAAGTGTACATTATACATATCTCTATCTTCCTCAACTAGTTTCTTAGCACCATAGGTAATTCAAGTATAAATAAATATTTAATGTACCATGAATAAATATAAAGAAATAAAAACGGATCGTTTTAAAATACACTCATTTCAGTGGATAAAAATATAATTCCTTTATGAATGTTATACTTTGCGACAAAATAGTAGTGCTCCCCTGATTCAATTATCTATGTCCAGGCCATCAGAAGTTACTCAATTTAAACGCATTTTAGTAGGTACCCTGAAAGTTTTCTTGAATTTGCATTGAAAAGAGCGTGTTACGTGCCATGGAAAAGTTCATAATAACGAGGGGTGATATAAAAATGCTTTTATTACATCATTTGAGTTTCGCGGCAAACCTAAACTCAATACATGCCTCCAAAATTTTATGCCATGGGTCGGTTTTATGGGTTCAAGAAGACCATATCCGAAAATGGGATACATAAATGACTATATCAGATATCTATTCAGAAAGCATTTCCTGTACTATCAGAAAATATTTTAAGATACCTAAGGCCTATAAAATGATCGATTAATGGCTGTAAAATGAATAAAAGAGTAAAAATAACATGGAATGTTACATCTTTATTTATTTTAATATTGGAAGGCAGATTTTTTCGATAAATCTAAAAAAATTTTTATCATATTTTCCTTCCACCATAACATGTATTCGATCAATTTTTATTTCATTGGATCTCAAATTTTTTCTCTGGTTCTACGACAAACATGGTTGATAATGCCGGGGCAATCTCGTCACCTAGACTTGCATCACTATTAACCATACAATAAAATGTATTATGGTATCTTAGCTCGTGCCGTTAGAAAGAAGTATTTATTTAGGGTATTTTGATATTTTTTATTCGCAATTGAAATAATATCGTAATTACGCACGCACCCTTGTGTAAGACTTGCATCGTAAGTTCATTAAGAGAATAGTGAAAAGAAATTCACCATTCATTTTAAGCAGTAAATAATAAGACAATGATAAGCATGCCTATAACGGAGAATATTTTCTTCTTCTTCCTGCATGAGGTATAGTGCCTATTTTAGCTGGAGGTCATTTTTAAACCCAAGCGACCGGTGTAGACATGGGTGTTCTTGCACTCGTATTCTCATGTTTTAAGCGCAATGAACCCTTTGATTTAATTTATGGGAAATAAAGAACGCAATTCATACGCATTGATAATTAATAAAGACCTCGAGAATTGTATTTAATTATCATAAAACGTAATGGAATTATATATGTCATCCTCAGTGGATAATAATAATTATTATCTCACTTTCTAAGTATAAAACTGCTAATAACTGAAGTAATGTAGTATAAAAAAGTAAGTAGTCACTGTCCAATTACCAAAAACGATGAAATGATACACCTAATCATTCAATTGTGCCTACGGCAACATAGATTGCAACCGCTTTTTCAATTAGATAGACATACAATGAATGGAAAATGACGCTTAGAACTTCTATTTAAGTTGCTGAAAGAAGAAAAAGAAGTGTATTACAGGGAAATGGAATGATTAGGAATGCCATATTTACAAACGATTCATGGCAGATAGGGATAAAAAGGAAAAAAAAATAAAATGAAAGAATAAAAAACGAAAAACTTGAGGCTAAATTAAAATTCATCGATTAAAATAAAATGTTCAGACAATTTTCTATTTCAAAAATAATTCGGAAATTATATTAATAATATCTTGTCTTCATTATATTTTTTCACTCGCTATGTTTACTTCAAAATCAGTGAAAATTTTAAAAAATCTTTTAACTTTTATCTCATGGACGCTATGCTTCATGCAGAGGGGCTGGTTAAAACCTTTTATGTGCTTCACTTCGTAGAAGTTATTTATGTTAGGCAGTTCTTATAATTATTGAAAATACTTAGTACTTATCTACAAATTTTTATTGTACGACGCGTTTCACCAATTTACGGCATCGTCAGAAATAGAAAGTTTTTTTAATGCATTAATTGTTTTTGTAGTTACAGGGAAGGAGGGAAATAAATAAAACTATCGAATTGTATTAGGCAAGCAATCTCTGTATGCATGTTTGTCGTACCGCTATTTTACAAACAGCTCTAACAATTTAAAAAAAATTAATATAAGGGTTTTGGATGCAAGAAATCAATCTCGAACAATATACGATAAGTTAAACAGGCCTCAGGGGACCCTATGACGAACTTATTTTACCAACGTATACTCCCATAAGAAAAGCAATAAGATTTGGTGCAGAGGTTTCTATTTTAACTGTAATTAATTGCTCACACTCATAATATAGATTTAAAATCTCAAATTTTAGATAAATGAAAGGACAAGATTTATATTTATTGCACTAAATGTTTTTAGCTCAAAAATCTCAAAGTTTTGCAAAACTCAATAATTGGTTATTTTTTACTGCTAGAAACCGCAGCATCGGCATGGAATGGAAGGCCATACCCAAGACATTTACGCTGAAATTTGCATATCGAACAAGCTCAAGAAAAAATTTACCATCAACGGTTGCTGTTATATTATTTCAACGATGCCACGAGTTTCGATGATTCATTAAACGTAAATGGGGTTAGGCATACAACTTATAAGCAAGCTTGCCTAGCTCGGGGATTAACATATGACTATCGAAGGTGGGATGATGGTTTGCAAGAGCCTTTATATTTAAACTGCTTAGGGAAATTATGTCTCTTTGTACGATAATTCTCATCTTTGGGCTTCTGGAAAATCCTAAAGGGATATGGGAAAAATCCAAGGAAAAATTCGGTGGTCTTCATTCGAGGAGCAAGGCGAAATGGTGTTTCTGTTTCCTAAGCAGTTGAGCGTGCTTGTAGAATCATTGCCTATAAGCTTAATACTGAAGCGACAGAAGGTAGGTTTTTTAATTCAAAGATACAATATGGATGACATTAAAGGCTATAAAAGTTCACAAAACCAAGCGAAATTAAACACTAATGAAATTACTGCCCTTGAGATCAGATGTATCAACTTCTTAAAGATGGACAGCTTGAAATTTCTCATGAAATTTTAACCCTCGGGTGGGCGAGGTCTTATTGAAACTTGGGTGGGCGTGGTGACCTCACAGGTCTGGTGGATTCTTTTTTAATTTCTTACATAAATGGAACCTTACTGTAGGTAAAGTTACCATTTTCTTAGTGTTTTTTCTTTTGAGAAACCCATTAATAAATTTGTCACATATTTAAATAATTTTTTTATCAATTTGCATTAGCAGATCAGTTAACAATGAAAATCTATAAACATCTAATGTCAAATCTTTTTACGCTTCATTATTGACACGGATTTTTATATGATACTATTTAAACAATATCAGTTAAAGATATTATTACTTTGATCAATTGACATATTTTCAATACGAAAGATTTCATGATTATGCATAAAATAAATGCATGTAGAAATATAGTTGATAAATTTGCATTTAATTCAGAAGAAGAACTGTTTCGAAAGATCCAAAAACCTCCAAAGATCTACTATGTTTCCTTTCTGTTTTCGATAAGCAACAAAATGTTCACCGTCTTCGTCACTGGGTTCATCATTTGTCACTACATTGTCATTATCGAACTCGTTGGAGTCGCTCATTTCCGATTGTGAGCCACAAACTCTTTCTTCTATTACCTCCTCATCCGGATCCACATCACTGGCTGACTCAGAGCTGTGGTAATCTTCCTCGCTTTCATCAATTAGAGCACGGACAAATTCTGCAAGGTGCCAAGGTCATCCAAATCGTAACACTTTCTACTTGAGGTAAGAAAGAGAAAGAAGAAATGCCTACTGAAAATGAGCATTATAGCATCATAATACATAGTGAACTTTTAAGCCTTAGGCCTTTTTTCCGCAAATTACACACGTTAAAAATGCCTAAAGCATTATGACATTGCACATTTGGGAAAAAAATAATATTTTCAAAGAAATAACTAAATTCATTCAGTGTCACCTACCAGAACGTGGGCGGGCGCGGTGGACCTTAGGGGGCGATTTGACTGCCGATACTACATGCTTTAACCAACACTTCCGATTACACACTGACCTTCGAGGAGACGAAGAATGTGGAGGCTAGACGGCCCCTTAAATTTGTTACGGCATCACGTGATTAGAAAACGGCAAGCAAATGGGTTGAAACGGACCTGTGAGGTCCGCGCTCGCCGGAGGGTTAAGGCCTTGTGACAATGACCAGTCTGTCTCAAAATATTATTTTATCAATAGCTTTGGTAGAACCGGCAAAATCTTTTTGCACAAAACACTTAGCTATTTTTTTGCAGGACGAAACCATAACGTTAAATGTTTGGCCTTTACTGTAACAGCTACGATTCTTGTACCCAATGAACGAACTTTTCATAAAACATTTGCACTTAAGTTATGCAATATATTTTACATCATTATTCATTATACTTATATATATTACATTGTTTACATCATCATCATATACTCCGTTAAAGCTAGAGAAATTGCCAAAATCGAAGTTTTTCTAATAGATGAAGCGTCCTTGCTATTTAAGTATGGCTTAAATAACATGGATACACAACTTAGTTCAACAGGTAGTCCCAACTTATCTTTTGGTGGAAAAATCATGGCATTTCAAGGAGAATTTCGTCATTTTTTGCCCATTCAACCACGCGCTAAACAAAAGTTGGTGGAGTCACATACACAATAAGGAGCAGAATAGGAGTGTATATGTTCTTAGTACACCAAATTCACATCGATCAATACACGGTCACTTGGTACTAATAAATAATGGCTGGTTATAGCTCAATCCTAACTTTAAGCTTGGTAGTAGTAGTATTATTTTTGTTTAACGTGCTTCGACGGCTAAGGTCATTACGCACATACTGTCTGCCACGCGCAGACAGGGACAACAGCACTCGGACGAATCGGAGGATCACCCCTCCAAACTCGAGCCGAGCCCAACGATGCTTAACTTCGGTGACTGATCGGGAACCGGTGTTTCCATCAGGCCGTTGCCCTTTATGCTTGGTTTTACCAGTATTTGTTAAAGGGGAAGGAGAATACTTTTCCGTCAAATTACTGATTTTGATTTCCAAGCGACACAAAATGTAGGTAAAATCTTTACAACTCAGTTTCAAGAATTCCTTAAATGCCCTTTTTTCGATGTTTTGTGTCAGTGTGGCGAGAAAGATCAATGCATACTGTCAGATATATGACGAATTTTGAAACTAAAGATAAAAAGTCTTCCTTCTCTTCGTTCACCAGGGCTGACAATTTAAACGAATTTCCCGATCAGTGGAGTCGAGGTTGTGACCGCAGCGCAATATCACGAGCTACACAGCTCCGTTGATTGCGTTAGCAGTGAGCCCTGCGCGGGAGTTAGAGCGCTAAAAGCTTCACTGCCAATTTAGGTGAACTCAAAAAAAACCTCATGGGAAAGAGACGCACATTGAGAATGTGATAACGAAACGCAAATTCTGATATTGATCATGCTGAATGGCTAAAACTAATAGACCATGCTTGATTCCATCGTCAAAAAGATATTCTGGCGTTTCATCCTAATATCTCTCGTTTTGAAGAACTCGTTTTGATGGACAATTTGAAGTGCAACTTGTGTTTCCAAAATTTATCACTAGATATACCTTGTTGAAGAGTGAAATTTAAGCGTTTTCAAAAAATCATTCAGTAAGAAAATTAATGCATTTAATAGGATCCTGTAAAAAATTACTTATTTTCAAATTATCAACGTTATATGTCTATAGTTACGTACATCTTGGATGCGTGATATCATATATAGACAACCGAGATTAAAAATGCTAGTTACGAGAATGTTTTTAGAACTTGTGGTGATTCATGACCACAAATACACCCATACGAACTGCAGAGTATAGCTTGTATATTCTGTCTATTTTAATTCGTTCATATTACACATCTTTTTGCGATTCCACATTCCAATATTTCTACTTATCAATGATCGTTAATTAACGTTCTATCTCAAAAGCATTGAATTTTGCTAGAAGTGAAACCATTGGTGTACTTAGTTAGGTGTATGTTTCTTCCAACTGCATTTACCACTGAATTCAGGGAGGAGTAGCTCGATCTCAACTGGAAAATCGTACCTATGCTGTGCATTAGATGTAATTATCAATGGTATGTAGTATTTTATTGTTTTGGATGCAACATCCTACTTTAGCAATACCGATGCATCCAAACTGCTAAATGGAGGTTCGATTCGTATAAAAGGAACATTCCATTAAAAAAACGGTTACACTTTTGATTATTCCATTAATTGACTATGAATATCAAATGATCCATCATGTAAGCAAATCATAGAATCCTACTCTAAAACTTCGATAAATATTTATTTATTTATTTTTTTATTTGTCATAGTTAATAATTCGTTATTATTAATTATGTATTATGAACCAAGACAATAGTGAAATTTTCATAAGCAAACTTTATTGACTTCATATCAGTCCTTATTCTTGCATGCTGCGATTTTTCACCGCGTTGGTTGTTTCTGCTGACTTCTATTTTGCCCGTTTGTCTTCAGAACTATATTTCTCGTTAAAACATGGGTGAACCAGTTGTCATGGTATTCGACAGATTTTATAGTCAGCAGGAACCTCAACGAATACTCGAAATATGCATGAACCTTAGCGTCAACACCCTCGAAACGTGCATCAAAACAAATTCTGTCATTGTTTTGTTTAATGGCATAAACAAGGTCACTTATCCATAAAGATAGCCATGTCACATAAATCTGAAAATGTAATTTGTACATTAAAAAAATTTTCGGTTATAACTCTCTATGAAATAATTTCGTTCCTCAGTTTGCTCCACCCTGAAGACAGTAACATAACTGTAGGACCGCCATGCTTGCCGGCGATCTCCCCACGTGGTGCTATGGAGCAACAATACAACGTCAGCCATTTTGGCATGTCTTCTTCACCTTGCACTCCCGGTGAAAGGGCGGAACAATAGCCGTATTTAAATAGCTAAGTCGCCCGGAGTCGCCTAAGCCTATAGCGCAGCTTCACGCAGTCACGTGAATAGAAGTCGGGGAAGGAGAGGGGCGTCTAACAATAGGAAAGAGGCAAAATCGAGTAGTTCATGGACAGCTTCGAAAATAGCAACACATTCGCTGAAATACGTCCCGATACGGCCAAGTATATAGAAAGAAGAGAACTCGATTATTAATTTTTTTGCGTGAAAAGGCAAGCGGATGATTCGCGATAGCGGCTATTAACCGGGACAGCTGTTCAGGGGAGGCGATTCTGCAGGGCAGCCAAACCAGGTAAAGAGTCAGGATCCATTGACGCCTGAAATCGTGCAACACAGTTTCAGCCCTTTGAGGGAAGGTAGACCACCTGCGTCGTCAAGGGATATACGTGTCGTCGTGTGTTGATTTAAGAGGTCAAATTGTTTAAGAAAGAGATAGTGGGCAAAAGGAAAAAGTTTGAACTTTGATTTATAATGAAGAGTGATATAAAAAAACAAAACTATAAAAACATTAAATATTCATGCAAACTTTGTTGTTGTGGATAAGGATTTTTAATTTAGTAATAGTCTAAACTAAATGCTTGTAATTGTTATAATACTTGACATTACACTATTATCAATATATGAAATGGTAATTTATGTTTAAATATGTCCTATGCTTTTATACACCGAGTTACCCTGGCAGGAAATAGGAGGCGTATATTAATAAAAGATAGGATCTAAGGAGAGACGCGATGACCAAGGATAAAGGTTGTTCTAAGCGAGTAACGGTAAAAACGACATTTTTTCGTGAACGCACATTCACCCTCTGTGAAAGAGTATTGCTTCCAAACGGGCGTGTCCTCATGAATCGTGTCTTTACAGCTCTCTCTCCCTATTTTCCCATTATTTCTTCTCCTCTTCGCCTCCCTAACCCAACCTTTCATTCTCTTTCTCTCTCTCCTTCTCTTTTTTCCACTTTTTTGTCTTCATTCCACTCTTCATCACAGGCCATTTAAAAGTTCTCCTATACAAATAGACATGCCTATCTCCCGGAGAAATTGAAAACTAATATTTATCGGGAGTTGGAGTAGGAGGATTTGGGAGGGGAGGTGAGAGGGGGGAGGGCTGGTGCTAAAAGCTGAATGGGAGGATGGTCAGGCGTGAGAAAAGGGAAGAACTGATCATATGAAATAACTTTACACACCCATAAAATATGCTGCGCCATGGTTTCTAGTTTTTTTATTTCTAAATAAATTATTTCTTTATTTCAACGAAGGTTCAATAAAAGATAATAGTCTACGCTTATATTTATTTATAGGAATTTTAATTCAGTCACAATGTTCCAGTCATCAACAACAATCATGTGATCATGGAAGGTCTTTATAAAGGCCAATTTCATATTTCATGCAATAGTGCTTTAATGGGAGACTAACTGCAAAACTGCCAAGCAAAATTGGAAATGAAACCCATTAGCGAGTTGGGGAACTTCAAAACGTGCACAAGAACAACCGATGTCTCCAAAATTGCCCTGCCAAAACGTACGTATTAATAACATATTCTTCATATAAACATACAGACGTCGGTGTGTTGCCATCGAAATTGAGATTGATTGATTCAATGACATTTTAGTTAAGCTAAAGATTAAATTAGTTTATATCCACGTAAATGACGTAATATATAAGACGTGGTGGAAATAAGGACTTTGCTTTTGAATAGAAAGACAAAAGATGAGATTGAAATATATTCTTCAAGAATAGGAATGGATATTTATATGAAAATACTGATGCCAAGTAACTCAATATAAGTGGAAGAGAAATAATTGGACCTGTAGAAGGTTGACGAGGAAAGAGAAAAGTAAATTGACGGAGGAAATGGTTTTCATGATATCTGGTGCTAAGAAATCTGGGGGGATATGAGTGTGCAAGAGATGTTTAACCCTTTTTCCCAGATAAAAAATATCTACAATAAACTGATATAATTCCGGAGACCTTTAATCCACCGTTTTGGTTTTTAATCCAATGCTTATCATGCTATTAAGGACAGGTGCAGGCGATAAAATGACCACAGAGTATGGGAGTGGTTTGCCGGATGAATTTGAGGAAAAGTGAAATATGTTTACTTGAAAAACAGTCCCTAATGTTTACGCATGCGAATGATCACGATGCAGTAGCAGACTATATTACTGGGACCAAATTGCATTTATATTTCTGTATATTTTTCATTCCCATTCTTTGAAATACGTATTCATTGGCAATTCTTTGACTGTAAATTATAATGAACAGTCTATGAAAAAATATTTCAGATTGATAAGAAAGACGGGAACCCTTTGTGATTTCTCCTGGATTGAGGAAAGATTAAACTATTCCGAAGATAAAACCGTTTAATTTGTTAAAAATATTTGCAATTGATATTGATGACTGAAAATTAATCTACGAGATTTTAAGAAACAAGCCACCACACACTCAATAAAGTACCAATGAAAAACACGAAAAAATTAATGATTTCAGTCAATAATAAAACAAAAAAATACCTGAAAGACCCTGCTAATGAAGAAAAAGGAGTGGGTATCAAATAAATCGAGGCGATTGTAAAACAAATTATGCGCTTCATGTTGCAGTTTTGTCACATAAATCAGAAGACCTGCAAGTCCCAATAAAGACAATGGGCCCTGTTGTACTAGGGCTATTCATAAGAATTCGATGGTAGGATAAGGAAAATCATATTTTATGAAAGAAAAAAAACTGATGCAAGGTTTTATGCCCTCTAGTGAACATGCATGAATGATAGGAATAGCGAATGGCATAAAATTGTTGAAGTTTGCTTAAATAAAATAAATTATCTTTTACATAAAAATCATGTGAACGGCGTAAAATTATGAAACTGATCTTCATTGATTTAATTTCATGCCCGCGGTATTGATGGCATTACGCTGGAAAGTCTCCACGAGGTAGTCCGCCAAGAGGGCCACTTTGTCCTCGGTTGAGAACAGATTCTCACCTAACTTCTGCAGTGGAAATCGTCTGTTTAATTCAAATCAAGCCAAATATAATGTACCGTACCTGCAGTTCATTACTCATGAAGTACATTATAGGAAAATGTATTAATTAATTTGATATTTTTGGTGTAGTTCGTAACCTTCGATTTAATAAATGCGAAAGTGCAAATTGTCCCTTATGTTTACGCTTGCGAATGATCAAAATGCAGTAGCAGCCTATTTTACTGGGACCAGGTTGAATTAATTTTTCGATTAAGGTTTCATTCCCATTCTCGGAAATACGCATCCATTGACAATCCTTCAACTGTAAAAAATCATAAAAGAGTCAATGACAAATATTTCGGATTGATAAAGAACAAGGGAGCTAGGAAGCTCAAATTCAACCTAAGCATACCCGAATAAAAGATTATATGCTAAAAGAACGCTTTGTGGTTTCTCCTGCATTGAAGTAAGATTAAACTACTTAGAAGTCAAAATCGTTTCATTTGTTGAAAATAATTTAAATTGATATCGATGACCTGAGAATATACAACGACATTTTAAAAACCATGCCACCGCAAATTCACTGCAGTACCAATGAAAAACACGATAAAATTAATGATGCCAGGTAAGATTAAAACCAAAAAAAATACCAGACAGAGGCTGTTAAAGACATGCTGTCCAGTTCATGTTTGGCTTTCGGAGAGAACGGTTGTCTTTCCACTCTCTGAGCCACGCTCAAGGTCATGTCATACTGCTCACAGTGTTAAAGTCTATTCACATTGCCGGTGAAAAAATAAGTTATTTCTCAGTGAATGTGCTGTGCATTGAGTATCGTGCTAATATGAGCAGTCAGTGTTTCACGAGCCGTAAATCTACAAGGAATACCGTCTACATCTCGTGTAGCGAGTGCAACAAGCTCTTTCATGGGCAGTGCCTGCCAGTCCAGCTGAAGAAGGAAGATATTGCTGGTATCCAGGCAAGCAATCAGAAGTGGAGGTGCCTGGAATGCCCAAGTTCCCGCAGGCAGAGCCTCAATACACCGCTGCTACAACTGGATGAAGACGAATGTGTTGCAAAAGGTAAATCTATCGATGACGTGTATTCCTTGGTGAAAGAGATAAAAACTGAACTAAAAGAGACTGAGAAACATCTAGGGAATTCAATCGAAAAGCTGTATGAAAGGTTGGAAGAGAGTGTTAAACTTATTGAGGCGCAAACCAAAAGATTAGATGAGTGCAACGAAACAATATGTGAATTAAAAAGTGAAAATTTACAGTTAAGAAAAGAGGTAACGCTTCTTTAAAATCGCTCTGACGACCTTGAGCAACTCTAACTTTCTAACAACGTGGAAATTCATGGAGTTCCCTTTAATAGGTCGGAAAATTTACTTAATGTCGTCAGTCAAATTGGACTACAGTTAGGAGTTGACCTGACTGAGGAATCCATTGATAGTTGTTATCGTACTAAGCCAAGGCCGAATGGACTTCCTGGGGCTATACACGTAAGATTTCTCAAGCAGACCACGAAAGAAAATCTTCTTGCTAAGCGACGGGTTAAGAGGAATTTTTCCACGATGCATTTATTTCCTGAGTCGGTTTCTGATAGTCCCATTTATCTATAGTTTAGTATATATTAATAGTCTAAGGTCTAAGTTAAGACTGGCTTGTAATAATTATTATATGCGAAAGTTTGAAAATTGTAAAGGAAATTCCAAAACTCAGTGGGGCCTGGTGAAAGAAATAATCGGAGAAAGTCTTGCAAAACATTCCACCCCCTCGTTAGACGTAGAAGGCGTCGTCATTACAGACCCATCAAAATTAGCAACTGAATTTAATAACTTCTTTATGTCGGCATACGATACAGAAACTTATAAACATAACTCCCACTGTCACTCTCCTAAAAATGTAAATTTATTGAGTAACACCTGTGAATCGCTATATTTAGAACCAGTAACTGAAGGCGAAATCATTGCGCTGGTTAAGTCCCTCCCTGCAAGCAAATCACCTGGATTTGATGGGATAACCGCCAGTGTCCTC
Source organism: Pyrrhosoma nymphula (assembly GCA_963573305.1). Classification (NCBI taxonomy): domain Eukaryota; kingdom Metazoa; phylum Arthropoda; class Insecta; order Odonata; family Coenagrionidae; genus Pyrrhosoma; species Pyrrhosoma nymphula. The sequence continues at coordinate 148,600,870 of OY754328.1, forward strand.
AAACGGATAATTGATATTATAGCTCCAGTGATGGCACATGTGTACAATGTGAGCATATCTACAGGAGAGTTTCCTTCATCACTTAAAAAAGCTGTTATCATTCCTGTTTACAAGAAAGGAAGTCGCTTGAATGTGGAAAATTACCGCCCAATATTCCTCCTTTCTATATTTTCAAAAGTTATCGAGAAATTAATTAAAAAAAGGATATTAAACTTCTATCATAAAATTCAGTTTATTAGCTCACATCAGTTCGGATTTAGGAGTAACTTGGGAACTGAAGACGCGCTAATGCATCATTTTCAAAGTGTTTTTAACGGATTAAATCGTAACCAACGTACATCTACCATCTTCCTTGACATTAAAAAGGCTTTTGATACTCTGGACCATAATATTCTGTTAGATAAACTATGTCGTTCAGGAATCAGGGGTATTGTGCTTCAGTGGTTTAAAAGCTATTTATTTTTGCGATCACAAACTGTTAGAGTGAATGACTGTCATAGTGAATGTAAAGTGTCCCAAATGGCTGGGGTCCCACAAGGTTCCGTGCTGGGGCCTATCCTCTTTTAGGTATATATTAACGATCTCTTTCAACAAAAATTTAACGGGAACATTACAGCCTACGCAGACGATATTGCTTTAAATTATCATGGCGAATCGTGGGATATGGTTAGAGGAAAAATGGAAAACGATCTGATATTACTCAGGAATTGGTTTGATCAGAATAGACTGTCTATAAGTCCTAAGTCTAAATATATGATATTCGATATATGCAATAGGTACCAAGAAAATTGGAATATTGTATACCATTCCCTTGGATGTCCCAAAGATAACTGCTCAAATTGTATCCCGATAGATTGTGTTTCAGAATATAAATACCTAGGAATAACTATCGATAATCAATTAAAATGGAATCTTCATGTACACAAACTCGCAAAGACATTGCGGCATTACCTCTCGAAATTTTTTTTCTTACGCAACAAATGTCCTCTCCACTTTCTAAAGGCTATTTACTCTGCTCTCGTAGAGTCAAAATTAACATACGGCATACAATGCTGGGGAAGTGCATATAAAGAAAATATATATCCATTATTGTACTTGCAAAAGAGAATTCTGCGAACGATTATGCAGAAAACCAGATTCTGCCACACTTTCCCTTTGTTTCTTGAGCTTAAATTACTGCCAATTCGCTACTTGTATTTTTATAAAGTTCTAAAAAACTTTTACATAAGAAGTGGAAATGTTGCTAATCTACTACCAAAGGATTATTCTTTTAATTTGCGTAAAAAAAATGAATTATCACTGCCCAAACCAAACATAACGATGTTTCAAAGATGTTTTATTTATATCCAGGCAAAAATATTTAACTTTCTTCCTGATTGTATTAAAAAAGAAAAAAACCCCGGGAAATTTTTGAGGGAAGTAAAAAATTGGTTACTTACCATTAGCAACATCGAACTTTTATTTTGTGATTTACATGTAATAAGTCTAATGTTAAATAGAAAGTGATTGTATATATATATTTAACTTGTTAACGCTTGTCGCTCATGTATCAATAAATGCTTACGAGTGTTTGTATGATTATGAGTGTTTGTATGTAATTCTTATGAGTATATGTATGTTTGTGAGTATGATGAGCGTTGTCACTTTGTATTTTCTGTTGCTCTCTGCACACGGCATTTCTTTTGATAGGTTTTGTGTACTTCACTGTGAGTATCTTGATTGTTAAAAATTTGCCTATGTAGCATGGCTTAACTAATGGTAGCCCCCAAACAGGTGTACCTTAGGGACTACCAAACTTGCTTCACCTAATAATTGTTGTACTCTGTATGCAATGACTGGAAGCAATAAATTATTATTATTATTATTATTAATGAAGCAAAAAGAGTGGAAATCAAATAAATCGAGGTGATCGTAAAAGTGCCTTTAAACAATATGGGCCGTGTGGAACTAGGGCTAAGTACAAGAACTTGATGGTAGGATGACGAAAATCATATTTTATGAAAGAAAAAAAACAGGTTTTCAAGTGTTAAGCCTCCTTGCATACATTCTTAAATGATAGGAATAGCGAATGGCATATAATGGATGAAGTTTGCTTAAATAAAATTAATTAGCTTTTACATAACAATAATTTGAACGGCGTAAAATTATGAAACACGTAATCACCGATTTAATTTCATACCTGTTGTATCCCTTGCATTACGCTTGGATGGCATTTTAATTTCCAGTAAAAACTTTAATTATCTTAAATGATATTTTTACTCTTTTCAATTCCCATAATTCATGTATAGTTTGAATATGCAATGAAAAGAAGACGTTTCATGACCTTTTATTTTGAATATAAACCTCACTAATCAGCGAGCACGTAGTGATAATCTTCACCCTGAACAACACTTGCAGTGACTTCTCATTTCCTTGAACTCCCGTGGCTCGTAAACTATGTGATCATAATTCCCTTTGTGACGCGCAATTCCGTAGCGGCTTTCGAGATTCAATGCAGATGAAGATGCAGTACCCTGCAAATAACGAATGATTTTCTCATATCCTCAGGGATTCCGATCCCCACCGTAATACAGCATTTGTCGTATAAACCAGCTAACCCCTTCCGTGCCCGACCAATTCCTAAGTACCCTGTACCTCATCCCACGCAACCCTTCTCCCGTCATCCCTGGAACTCCGTGGTGCCGCAAGCGCATAACATAGTGAACTTCCCTCTCGCTTCCTGGCCGCCATCATCGCTAATTCCCACCATTCCTTCCCCACTATCTCTCATTCTTTGGTCCCGGCTGCACCCCACAATTTAAAGTAAACAAGGGAAGTGGTTGGTGCCTCGTACAAAGTGATTAGAGTTACCCAATGGAACGTTATATATTCTTTCTCTGGTCGATTCCACCATGCGTTGTGCACTTTGGGGCTGTGGGACGAGGTCCCTTACCAATCAGCGATTGGTATCTAGGGAGCCTAGCAGCGGTCATAGAGCGCCTCTGCCAACCGGAAGTGTATATATTGGCTAATTGGCTAGGCGAGAGCCTCTCATATTGAATCCTTAGGATGAATGAGTGAATCTGTTATCAATTTTGTACTCAATGTGCTCTATGAAAAAAATGTTTGGGCGTTCTTTAAACGTTCTCGCATCACATAAATGATCCATGGCTTTATAAGATACATCATATATGTGATGATCTGGTCTAGCATAATATAGAATGGGAGATAAAGTTTTATAACAATTTGCATTTTCTTGCTAGCATCTGCAAAGAGTTTGAAATCTTCGTGGCCATCTTTGGAGGAAGACATTCTGCTACCCTATTATTTATGCATATTTTTGCAGTACAGTCCATGAATTTTTTTTTGTTTTTTTGAGCTGCTCTTTTTGCTCTGAATTTTTTGAGCGCCAAAAATGCTGAGTGCAGTATATAGCAAGACACTCTACAGCCGTTCTTAAATGATTATTGTTATTATAAGGATGAATTACCCGTTTGGGTAGAACTGAATGGAGGGGAGTAAAAATCCTTTATACTTTAAGTAGCGAAAGTCTTTCTTCTTTGACACGATTTCTTTCACCGTCTCAACCAACGTCCTACCTCTCCTCATCAGGTCCTTAGAGCTTTTCTCTTTTTTTCTTTTTCCTGCTTAACCAGCGTCAATATACCCCTCTCTTCTAGCCTTCAGCATCCTTTTGCTCTTTATTATCTGTTCCAATCACCTAAGATGCTGCCTACTCATCCGCTTTTAAAATTTCATCATCACACCCAACTATCACCCAGCATACCAAGCACTTCGTCGTTCGCCTCAATTTTTGACCACCACAATTTCTATATTTCACTCTCCATCTATATCTTGAACGTCTGCAGTCTATCTTTGCACCCAATTTTCAATGTCCATGTTTTTACTCCGTGCAATATTTAACTTCTGCAAATATGTTGTGATAAACATAGAGGAGGATGCGTTACCTTCCCCGCTGCGGAGCACGACACCCATCCTAGTTCGCCTAGTCATGTAGTTGCCAATTATATTCTATATGCTTTACATCCGTGTTTAGGAGTAGTTTGAGTAGCTACTAGTTGATATTCCAACGGTTTCTTATCCTGACACAATCACGTGAACTGTTTTTCGTCTAGCTCCTACTCTTTCTACCAATTACGTGGGTGGCTGTACTAGAAATAATAATTATTCTTTCTACCAGCTCTAGGGTTCATGGGAATGCGCAAGCCCCTCCATAGCATCTAAGGTGTAGTCCTAGGAATGGGCCTGATATAATAATAGTGAAAAATTTCTTTCATGCTTGTATTATAAATATTCCACTCGGGTGTCGAGTGACGCTCGACACAGCCTTGCTAACTACCAAATCGCGTTTCGAGTGTCACTGGACACGCGCTATATTCCATTATTTTAATTTATTCTTTTTATTTTTATGTAAATCTGTGTTCAATTTTTTAAATCTATAACTTAATTTGGCAACATGTATAGAATATAAAATTAAATATAGTTCATATTATCATATAAAAAATTCATATATTATTATCAAAAATCTTGGTCGTGACGGGCAATGCGTTGAATTCCGAGTGGGCTATTGGAGTCGAGGCTGAAAAAATCCGAGTGCAAAGGGAGTAAATATCAGACATTTCATAGTGCAGACAGGGTAGAGAAAAAAGAATTTGTTGCCAGCAAGTACATTATATGCATATTACTTGGAAATGAATCCCTTGCTAGGAAAGCCCGAGAGCACCAGTCACTTAAAACATTTTTGGGTACTCACCTGAGAGAAGAACACCAAAAACATGTATTATAGTTGTTTTCTAGGGTAAATAGAAAAGCTTTGTAAGGATATTATCCCGTGATGAGGATCCACTTATGAAGAAGACGTATTCCCAGTTTCTTCGAAGTGGCTTTCAGGAATTCATCCTCGCAATTTACAAAACGTTACACATAAGTGGGAATAGGGTCGAAGGGGTGTATACGCATTTTAATTACATGGTTGCCCTCTTGCATATTTTATTATTGCTCTACTACCGTGTAGTTTTCTCTTTGTTTGAAGAATTAAAATATTTTAGCTTATATACGCAAGTTCTAAAAAAGTACCGTAACTAGCGTATTGTATTACTCCATATATTTAAGGCCATATTCCCGTACATCACAATCAAAACAGAGCCTTTATTTTTTATCGTTCGTGTTGCCCAGTTGTTTAATACGCAGATTGTAATCAGCAATTTTCTGTCATAATATTTGCCCAATATTCCATTCCCTCATTCTTTGGTCTTCTCCTTTCCTCTGACCATGGATTTCGTTCCATCTCAGAAACCTTTGGTGGCCTCTATTCTGGCTTTTTAGTCTTTCTTATTGCACAACACTGTTTTCTACACTGTCATTGCCGGCATGTTTCTTCGTATGCCCTGAAACCAGCGTATGTTGGTTTTACTTAAATAATCTCAATATTTTATTTATTATTGGGAAAAAGGACCGTAACTCTAACCTCTAATCTCTAACCGTAAGAAATATATGCAACAAGTGTGAGAAGGTACAATATTGTATTTCTTACTTTTTAAGTATCCATTTATTTCAAATTTAGTGCATTCAACGTTCCTGGTAAAAGATGGAAAACTACTTGACAATTGTGAGGATAGTTACAAGTCTGCGAAGTTTTGAAACTGTATTTAATTTCAACATGCCTGTTTTGCAATAAATAACTATAATTTTGGTTTTAATCCAGATAAATGAAACTTATACCATTGGGAAGGTAAGAAACAGAGCTTAACATTAATAATCAACATGGCCTGTTGCTAACAATGGACACAATCAAGGTCATTGACCTTGATCTTTGACCTTGAATATCTCAAAACAACCAACCTTAAAGTTTTTTAAAATATATTATTTTATTATTCCGGTATATTGCTATAAGCATTACAAATATCAAGATGGTGCATCAAAGGCATCATGCAAAAAAATATTTTTTATATATCACAAAACTATCAAAATTCAGAAAGAGGTTATACAGTTCTTTTCCTGTTATCCCGTTTTGCAGTCCTTTTTAAAATCTTACCGAAATCATAGAATGCACCAAATGTAAAAGAAATTTGAGATGGTTAGGTTGAAAATGTTACTTTTCTGTGTTAAATTGACGTGGAATTACCCAAAAAAAACCTGAAATGACATGGTTTTCAATGGGAAAAAGGTAGTAACGCGACGAAAAACAGTATTTATCCCGATAACATAAATTAAATTTTCACTGATAACAGTTTTTATGAGAGGAAAACTCCCGATAAATTTAATCAAAAAAAAGTATCTTAACACCTTATTTTGTGTGATCATCCCTGCGATGTTTGAAGTCACAATGCGGTTATTCCATAGAATGGTACTGCAGTCGGCTCCTATACCTGGAAACATTATTCATTAAAATCATTATTATGAAATAACCTGCATCTTTCTATGGTTATTTTACTTTTAAATAGGTAACGTACGTCATCACCGAAAGCATGGTTTTCAAAAAGTATACAAAAAGGTCAGTTTTACTTTGACTCACACAGTCGCGGTTGACCCTCCTTAAAGGGGTATGACTGGAGGTATCATGACGGAAGTGGGTGGGGATTAGGGGGAGGGGACGAGAGGGAGGAGATGTAGGGAAATTGTCCGGAGAGGATGGATCCTCCCTCGCCAGACTCATGGGCTAGGGATGGTGAGAGGGCGGAACTCACCGCATATTAAGCCGTGAGGCACGTGAGAGTAGTATGGGGGAAAATCTGCGTCTTTTATTTTGCTGATTTTTCGCTGTTAGATTACTCCGGCGGCAATATAATTAGCTAGCGATTCTAGGCTCATCCAACTTAAGCCTACAGCAACAACCCCAAAATAAAAACTTCTTTCCCACCAGTCGAAAATTATGAATCTACGAGACACTACTTAGAGTTTAAAAATTTTCCATGCTGCAAAGCAAATATTTAAGCTAAGCTAAGCAAAACGTTCATTGCATACAAACCTAAGGGTAATATGCAAGATTGACAATTGTTAGGTATTTTAATTTCATAATTATTAAATTACAGATAGCTTTTTAGACAAAAGAGTCATAATCGTATTATAAAACCAAAGTAACTCCAACGAAGTGTAATTCACTGACTTTTCAGCGCATAAGGCTTTTGATTAGAGTCCTAGGAGGTCCTTTGTAACATTAAATTATTTTGCATCATCAACCAACATACACCATTATGATCCTCATTAAAGAATACTTATCAGATGACCCAACCATGCGTGCAGAAAAAATTGATTAACGCTCATTTTCAGAAAAATCATAAATTTGTGATTTTTAAGGGAGTTGAAGGAATAAATTTATTTTTTAATACGGTTACATATAATATCAATAAGCAAATATAGAATAATTGCTTAGTCATTAATGTTTAAATTGTTTCGTTTAAATTTCTTGTAATCAATTATCTTATTAGTGTAACCGTCAGTTCTAATTTACAGCTTAACACTAGAACCGCCATACCCATACCACTACAATCAACAGCCACAGCGGTCATTTTGACCGCTGCGAAGTTTATGCTCAGGCTTGATGTTTGATTGAATAATAAAGGTACATGGAAATGTCAAATACCAGCAGTTTCCTTTATTAAGGATTTATGTTATGTTATGACCTCATAATTATGAAAATAATGACCTTGTTTAACCCATTGTAACATTTACGTTTCGCTTTGAAAAAATAGCAAAAATACGTTGATCTTACGTAACTGGTGCTTGTAGCGGTTAACATGTTTGAAATAAAAAGGAAAAATGTGAATGATATTTTTACATTATGTAATTAGTTTACATCAGTTTAAATTATATTATTAATTACACCATTTCATTATTTATCTTGGATAACACTGCACACATTTAGGTGTAATAGCTTTGCTGTGTTTGCCGGATACGGGCTTCTTGCACCGTTTACAGAGCTGATTAGTTTTATTTCTACGTTTTAAAATGACACTGCCTCCGTTTCTGTAATTCCATTATTTCTGAATGTTCTTCGAAATCACTATTAGGGATCGGAGTACTTGGACAAGATGCTACGTAAACTGACCTTAGCTTATCTGCAAGCTTAAGTAGGAAGTTTCTTCTTGAAACGTTCTCTTTGGTAACTTCTTTATAGGGAATCCACGCATTTATGCCACATATACCTAGAATATTTTGAAAAACATGTCATGGTCAGCGCTTTGTGGCAGATCTTGAGTATTTTCGTGCCATTTAGTCCACTACATGAACATTTCATTTTGTTGTGTTGTAAGACTTTACTGACTCAGGGAGTTTCTTCTCTCCTGGCAATGTCAATGAAATGGTGAAGAGTACCTACTCAGAACCAATTCATTTTTTTTTTAATTTCCCCTGAAAAACTGTCAAAGTCATATCAAGAGCGGGCCGGGTGCCTGGACGACCGGCTGCGATTCAGTCATTTCCTCATTAATAGGATTCGATGTATCAAACGCCTTAGAAGAAATGCTTGTTTTGCGTTCTGTATTTTGCCCCTTGGCCTAATATATGGCTCTGGGGATTGAAGTTGCCCTTTCCCCTACCCTTCTTCCACTTTCCCTTTCTTCCTTCTTATTCCCGCAGCCCTTCTTTCCCCGGTCATAAGCTAACGCTTGACCAATGGAAAAGGGTGGTGCCTTGCGCGTTCATTGTCCCAACACGACTTGTGCCTGCCTCCTTTAATCTTTTGGCTAGTGAGCAGATGTGAAAAAGTTGTCAGTGGTAATGTTCCGCCCCATTTTTAAGAACGGCTCACCCAGGTTCAGCATCTCCTGCTCTGACAGAGAAATATCACCAGGACCCGTATCATCTCTTTACCTAGGTAAACCATTGCAAAGGTACTTCAACTCAACATCTGTGAGATGCCAAACTTTTAACCCAAGCTTATCCGGCTTACTAGCCATGTATTGAGTACATCCTGCCTTCGATGGAAACAACTGTTCGTCGAGAGTAAGACTTGGTCCGGGAACGTAACATCATTTACTATTTTCATTAAAACCATTCCATATTTCTAATGTTAAGGCAAACTTGTTTGATTGCAAACGACTGGCTCTCGCTGATTTCACTTTGAACCTTATAAATCTCATTACTTCTCTAAATATGTTCTGCCCATAGTTTAGCCAAATATTGGTGGCCCACATTTCGTTGACAAGAGTTCATCAATCTCTATTGCTCTGGCACCCAGAACACCTCTTATTTAAAGAAGAGCTATAAAGGTATCAAGTTTGTTGAGGCTTGGACTCGAGCCATCATTTTACAGTTGCCTTTTTGACTCAGAAACTGCGCATTTCTGAATATATTTTAATTTTCCTTCGTCGAAAAGTAGACGCCAAGCACTGCTGTGACTATCCTTACCGATAAATCACTTGGCATAAGGAGATAAGATTGGAGATACCTTCAGTACATTTTGTTGATGAAACCTGCCTACGTTATGGGTGGAAAGAACTTTCACAGTCCACTCTGTTCGCCCATTCTTCCCTATCAATTTATTGCCAACCATGAAAACATCTAAATATGTACCTAAATTATCCACAACAGTGAAAATGATAGCCAGAGAACACTACAAGAACACTACCATAAATTACTTTGTATGAGACAAAAAATTCTCATTTTCTGTAATAAATAACTATCTTGCTTTTGTTTATACTTCTTCAAATTTATTTACTGATAAAAATAGGACAAGTTTAATATTTTGAAGGCGAAAGCATCGAACAATATACTCAAATTTGCAAGGTGTGCGTGCTCTTACTTTCGCAAGACAAAAAAAACTTAAGTCTGCACCTGGTACATGGAACACTCAAAAATTAAATGACCTGAGAATATTTGTGTTATAGGCTAAAACTCAAGGATAATAAATGTATTAACAATTCCACAACTAAATCGAAATACTTATGCAATCAGCGTAGAAATGTATAGGGCCGAAATGCATTGCGGTCATTTTGATTGGCGCGGTGATGTAAGTGGGAAATATTTTTTAAATACAGAGTCGCCAATGAATGAAAATTTTCAGGTAGTTTCCTTCCATAAAATTAGGAAAAGTCGTAAAAAGACATTTATATTCGAATTTACACTTGATTGGTAACTGTTAAAAGTGTCGACAGCGGTCAAAATGACCGCTGTGGTGGTTCTAGAAGTGACTTGGAGAAGAAATACAGGGTTAAAACTAACGGAAGACAGTAATGAAACCAGTATCATAAAATTAATAATTTTCCCCCTTTTGTTTCATGTCATTCCAATATCTTAAGCATTCGATCCACATCAGGTTTTTTCTTTGCAAATTTCTAACGCTGAATTTCCTGGCTTAATCATTTCCTTGAAATCTTTCAGATAGGCCCATGTTATTTTTTATTATAAATCTTCTAATTTGTCACAATCAACCTAATAAAGCATTTACTTCAGTACGAACGGCCATTGTCTATACTTTTGTCAAGAGCAGAAATGTTTGTCTCTCGCTAATTTCAGCATTTGAATCTAATGAAAATGCGTAAATTGGGTATTCAAAGCCAAATTTAATAATCAATTTGAGATTTAAAAAAACACTGGCTTTAAATACTAAACAAAACTGCCAATTGGTAGGGCACCTCTAGATAAAAGCTTTAAATGGCACTAAATCAATGCATTTCTGTTAGCATGGATGTCAATGGAAATAATTTTCAATTCAATAGGACTCGATATGCCCAATAAACATTTTTATCTCGATTTTCCTTATAAAATGTACAGCAAATGTGTTACACACGGGTGTGACGACAACACATATCTGAAATGCAAATATAAAGATTGAAGTTATAGCTCTTCCGGGCTATCTTCCGTGTTGGTTAATTACGTAGAGATAACAGTTTCACCGGCGGTGCACTCGGTGTCTTCAGGTTGGTGAAGTGATGATTCAGTTTTTAGGGCCTGTTTTATATATCATCCGTTGGAGTTAGGTCCGTTCTAATTGGTTGAAGTCACTTTTGGTTTCCTTCGTAATACTCGCTTCAATGCATTGGACTTCGAGTTTCTTCTCTACTGAGTAGTAGTACTCTTGTTGGGAGTCTTACTGTATTCAATTGCTTCCCGCATAGTTCGCGGAAAGTGACGTTTTTCTTTTTCTATTATCTTTTCCTCTTCAAAGTCAATATTGTGAGTGGAACCCATCCTTGTCTGCTCTGCTACGGCAGAGAGGTATAGTTGCCAGTTCCTTGTTGCCATCTGGGGTTTTCTCGCAAACGGCCTTTCAGTGCCTTGGTTCATCAACCCGTGGAAGCATCCGCACGGAAATTTAAAGAGACTCTTTACTCCCGTTTCATTTTAAAAGCTGTTTTAATGATCATATATGTTTCAAATACGAGGTTTATACCGTTATCATGCTATTTAAAAAAATTATATGCTATTCAAAAATTGTCATTTATTTTATTCAGTATATTTTTCATCTGGTGAAACATATACATGTGAAAATTATGCATCAAGACTCCAGGTGTACTCGATTTAAATATAAAAGAAGATATTCAGGGCAATATTATATCAATCACAGGAGGATCCAGATCACAAGAGTTTGGACCACTTGAAGCGGAATGATTTGGAAAAATTGAGATGCATGTGTATATTTTGACCACACTAAGGTGAAATTCAAAATCTCCATATACATCTACATGTTACCCTTTTATCGCCCATCGCGGCGTGTGACAGAGAATGTTAAGACTCCAGCCATGCAATAGGGAAAAGGAAGTGGGATACAACAGAGGTGAATTGTGTGAGCCAAACCTAAATGTCTCACTTTTTTTTGTTATTATAATTAATGTTTAGTGGAAAGAAGTTTGTTCATATAACTCGTCCTTTGAAAGATGAAGAGCAATATGCTTACTATTCCTTAGAGATAAGAGTATACATTGCTTTTTATTTTAACTAGGATATTGAAAAACTGCCATAAGGTTTCGAAGCTGTGGCTAAATGTTTTATCGGTGGCTGCATTTTTCATTTAAATATTAATAGTTTATATCTCCCAACCTGCATATAAAATAATGTGCATATTTAAATTGGCGTTGAACTAAAAGTGACCGCACATGCATGGAGTTGCATATCAACATTCAGCAGAACAGAGTATGAGAAAAAACTGTAAAAGATCCTCATTGGAGATATTCTTTCCAAAGAGCTAACCCAAGTATGATTCCTCGTATTGTCGAAGGTATAAGTTTCACCTTCCTTTTTTGACGCATAAATAGGAACCAGACAAGGTTGCGATCGGGTAATCATTCTAGACAGCTGCTGATTCTTTGGGGAGTAAAGAGTTAAAGATCTAAAGTTCCTTCATCAAGTTGGATTTTGAAACCATCGTAATGTTCCTTTTAAACCATTAATCTCTTTCCCACCGCACAAGGAGACACCTTGGTGGCTAACACCCGTTTTACCTCTGCAAAAAAATCTTGGAAATCGTAAATGAGGCTGTAATAATCGGAGGAATTCCCCCTCCAGCCGGCTTCTCTTCAAGCCCTGCAGTGTTTATAATATTCCACCCGCTATTACGGCCGCGGCTCGTCACAACGGCTTGCTTGCCAATCACGTGTAGAACCCTCACAAAATTTCCATTCCTCCGTGTAAACAGTGCACGCCACACTGCGCCTTTGAATGAGCCTGCGGATGCAGGATTTTATGCGAGTTTCTATGATAACGAAATGATGCGTCAGTGCATAAGCAATTTTTATTTGTGGGTTACGCATTCCTTTGGCAAATGTTTACGCGTCCATTGTCTGCACGCGTGAGCTTCCCGGTGTAAGTTAGCCTTTTGTACCTTAGAGCGCTATGCGGCGGAACAGGCGTTTTTAATCCCGAATGCAGTTCTGGATGGAATCCAATGCGTTGTGATGGAATTCAAATTGACGGCTAACGGTGGTGAGATTGGATTCCTCACTGCGTCGCGGCCTCTCACAACCCCACTCCACTCTTCCCTCCCGTAATAATAGTTCCCTCCTTCCCTAAAAACCCCCCTTTCCCCTGACCCACAGCACTCTCCAGATTCTTCCAGCAACGGCCATTTTCCACGCAGTCCTCTTCACTCACCCGTCAATCTCGTCATTTTTCATCCCCTCCAAAAACCGCCGCGCTTTCAGCCGGCGCGGGACCGTCTCTTTAACCGTCTTTCCCGCTCCTTCTTTCACCCCCCGATCTCATGCCTCACTGTTAACTCTACACATTTCCAATCCTCATTTGGCAAACTACCCACACCCCTCCCCTCTATCAGGTCCACCATCCGCCCCCAATTCTCCCGCTGACCACTGGCCACAAACCCTCCCGCCCAGCTTCGATGACCAGCCTCTGTCTCCCCGTATGACTCCCAATTGATGATCCTCGTAACCTGTTGGCACCTATTACTAGGAAATTATTTATCAAATATTATGATCCACAGGCACCTTTCAAAGGCCTAATGAAATTTGGGGAAATTGGCACATCAATGGCCATCACTTCCTTGGACACTGCTCCGAAAAAAATATTTAAAGCTTTCATTTTGACGTTTAAAATTTAACACCTATTGTTCAGTCTCCTTTAAAATGGGGCAAGCGTATAATGTGTTACAGTGAATACAAACAACTGTTAAACTTACACCTACATGTGATACCTGAATCACCTACGGCTGTCCAAGAAGAATCCAAGGCTGATATAAATATTAATTTTATGCTTTTTAAATTAACTATCAATGTTCTTTAGATTTTAATGTACTGAGAATATCACTTAAATTTCAATAATGATTTAGTTCAGCCAAAATACTGTTCTGACACTTTTTGCAATGCTCACCTTATTTAAATCAAGCAAGGAAGTATTCCATACCCCTCATACTCCCCAGAGTTTTACAGTTTCACTACTGCTAAACTAAACGTCAAGCCCAGTCATTGATAAAGGCAGTCATAAGCTCTGTTTTTTCTTGATTTTGATAACAATTTTTTCATCCAAGGATATAAGTGCATTATTCGTTCCTTCGATCAAATATCCAAAAAATGGTTCAGACTTATCCCAGGCGCTATATTCAATGAGGATAACCCTGCTGGCCCGCTATTCTGTAACTCATCGTCAGCTCGCCCGGAAAGAAAATCCTCGGATGTAACGAATCATTCTTACAGACAACGCATTTCTGTAGCAGGATTAAACGAAAGGCAATCACTAAATTTTCGGTAGCGAAATTCCGGTTCTTACCGGCAAAACATAATATTTTTTAAAGCAACTCGCATGGAGGCTACAATTTTCCACCAATGAGATGAAGCTAAAGCCTAGAAATTCAGAGGCCTCTGGTTAGCAATTTTGAAACAACTAGGTTAGGAAGTAGTGTTAAGAAAGCCCTACAGAGAACTCTGTAGGAATCAAACCTGATACAACAGAATTGAGCCTCGTTCAGTGGGCCGTGGGTCAAGGTAATGAGTGATAACGATACTACGGAATTAATGTTCTTAGTTACGAGCTGCAGGCTAATCAGTTGTTAGTAAATACGTATTCAAAGATAATTGTTAAATAGTGTTTTGTTCAACGCTAATTTGTCATTATCTTTTGGGTTTTCTCTGGATAAATGACTTGTGTATGGGTAATTATAATTTATAAGTCGAAATTGTCACTTTTATTAGTAGAGTATTTTACGTGATATTTGCCGTGAGGTGCACGGAATGGACGATTTGTTTTAATAATATAGTTTGGAGCAGTTTGGAGTTTCAATTTTTAAATTTGTCAAAAAATGTCATTGTAGTGAAAACTAACCTATATATTGAGACGACGGTCATGTCTTCTCGCCGAAAATGTGCTGAGAAAAGTGTTATATATGCTTGAACGTCTTTATTGAACCGATTTAAGACCAAAGAGTGTGACTTTGCTCTTACAAATTTAGTATGGACGGTATATTATAATATAAGTAAGCAATTATAGTGTGATTTCTAATAATTTGTCACGCATTTTTATAAATATTTATGAATTTATATAAGTCAATTTGCTTTTAGCTGCAAAATGTAGGTATTTGAGCAAATGATTTCCCTTCTATTCACCTTAATAATTGCTACCAGTTTTTTGCATTACCTATATTTTAAATATTTTCTGCAAAGCCGTGTATTTCCTGATGATCTCCAAGCTAGGAGTGTTGTACTAATACAATTGAGGTTACACGTTAACACTATGCCATTTCCTCACAATCACCAATATTTTCTAGTTTCTATTTCAGTAAGTTACATTGTAAATTTGTAAGGATTTCTTAGGTAGAGGCCGATATAATAGTGATTGCGTGAATGAGAGATTGATTAAAAATCTATTCTCTATGGGAAATTGTGTTTTTATAATATTATGTTCGCGTTATTAGCACCTAAGTTTGCCTATTTCATTTAGTAATATATTGGGCATCGTTTTCGTGATTGATTTTTTCAAACAGAACGCCCAGTATCCGTGTATATAATATTTGCTGTTAAGTACTTGTGTTTATAAGCGTTTTCGTGGCCAAAGTGGAAAAATATTCATGCTTATGACTATTCTGATCTAAAATCGTGAATAATTACGAGCTTATGGTAATTAACTGGGTTAAAGCTAGTTAACCGGTTTAATCGAGGTTCCATCAAACTATATACAATAGGTTGTTGTAACATAATTCATCGGGTAACAATCTTATACATTCACGTAAATGTAACTCAATACATTCTGTTACGATAATACGATTTTACCTACTGAAGTCGTTAATTATGATTTACAGAATACCGATTTTCGCTAACTAATCGTTAGGGAAGATAACAAACCAACAGATAACGTTAGAATGCTTAACGAGTTACATGATATGGGCACTGCTGTCTTCAGCAGATCTGGAGAAGGCAGTAAGATGGCTTAAGAAATCGATGCCACTATTGGATATGTTCACGCAGAGGACCACCCGAAAGTCGTTTGGGAATATTTCGCTGCATATTCCTGTTAATCGATTATGTTACTCCTGTTATTCCGGATATTCCGGTTCATGCATTATGTTACTCCACCGCGGGAGATTTTTTTATTTGTAGACGAGTATTCTAGACATTTCAACTTGTTAACCTATATCGCATTAACTAGCCTGAAGGCAATTAATATTTCATCAATACAAGTTGCGATGCCTAATAAATAGTAGCGTTTGAATCAAGCCAGTCCGTCCGCATGGTGATCAAAAGGGGGACTCCTGAGAAGTTGAGTAAACCATTGTCCAGACATTACTGATCGGAAAATTTCCCTTCCAGTGTCATCTGTGGCAAAAATACTGCATTTGTCTTCACTATTTGAATTTAAAAACAAAAAATAAGCTAAAATACCCAGAAAGGTTTTCATTTCATATATAAAACCTAAATTTTGAAGCTCCGACCGGCGTCTTTACAAAATTTACATTTGTCTTTGCAAAACCTATGGCCTTTTCCTGGGGACAACCTCTTTCACTTCATCACTTCCTTCCTCATCTGTATTACCTCCTTCACTATCATCAGTATGAGTATCTTAATCGCTTCTGATAACATTAAACTCGTAGCTTTGATGCGCTGAACCCAAAGAATTGACGAGAGGTCTATATCCTAAAGAAGGGCTAAAACGTCAAGCGTCAAGCGCGCCCACCATTTTGGGATTCAAAGTATTCCGTCATTCTTCCAACATATGTGACCACCGTATTGATTTCCAGGGATGCAGTCACAATGACACAAAAACAGGCAATAAAGAGCTGTTTTTTATAATTTCTATTACGGGTTTAACACGTTTTACATTTATAGAACTGGGAGCGTGATATTTCAAAAAAAGCAGGATATTCATATTTTGCGAGCACCCTCAGCATCGACTTAAGTAACCATTCTCTCTTACTGAACGTATTAAAAAAATAACTAAATTATCAAAATTGCAAGAATGACAAATTACAGAAACAAGGAATTGTTTTTTTTTATACTTGTACAATTACTAACGTTTGAAATTTTAACCACTATCGGAATGATATCCACCAACTGAGAGAATAACGCCTAGTGATTATCCAAGTTAGAAACGTGAATTCTCACAGCAAACTCATCACATTCAGCTGCCTTTTTACAGAAATACAGAATAAAAAAATAAAATTCATAGAATGCTACATTCTCAATAGAAAAATATAAGGGTAACAAGAATGACAGACATTTAGAATCTACTGTTTGAAAATATTCATTTTTTTAAAAAGCTGTGGTCTCTCAGACCGCACGTCACCGGTAAAGGGTTGATACAAAAATTCCAACTAACCTACTGGCAATCAATTGTCAAGGACTTTTCGTCATTTGGTAACCCTTTTTCATTTTTAGAATCATTTGTGCAAGCCGTAATTTGTTACACCTCATGGTGAATTAACTTATGATGTTCCTTTTTTACAGGTTGGAGTATTGTTCCCTGGTTTGTGTTTAAATCATATTTGCCTAAAATCGAAGTTTTTGGTCATATTGTGATAATAACTTCGTTAAAGCACCATAGGTTGTCAAAAGACAAAGATTTCTGTCCAGAAAAATTACGAAAAGTATTTTTTTAATTCATTGAATTCATTTTTTAATGCATTCAGTTTTCAAGTGGTAAGTGAAAAAAATATAGAATTCTGAACTCCACGCTTTGAAAAATAACAATTTTTTTCCTAGGAGAATCAATGTATTCTGTGCATCATGGTTACAATGAAAAATTAAGGAAACCACTATCTCCCATTGCTGCGTAACTTCGTGCAGAAAATCATTATTCGTATCTTCCATCGTAACATGAAATTTCAGTCGAAACCTCAGTAAGGCGACCTTACATCCTGCAGTCAATGTACGAAAAAAAATTAATTTTTTCAATCCTACACTAGAAAGACAAGAACTATGTAGGTACAAGTTACCCCTGATATGAAGCACCTGACCGCTATATCCTAGCTAGGAATTTGGATGCAGCAGGGGAATATGTGCGCCAAACCTTCTATATACTTCGAAGCGTTACAGACAGTAAATTTGCTCGGAGGTCAAAACACAAATTGTTTTAAATAGTCACCGGTTATACGTAGGAAACCGGCTCCTCACACGAATAGTGCTCCCGAGGGGAGAGTAACTGTCTTGAGCACCGCCGAGAACGGGCTATGGCAGAGAAATCCTGAAACCTTAGTGAACGCTGGCAATAAATGGAACGCGGAGGATAAATGCAATACTTTGCTGTTCCAGCGACGTCGCATATAACGGAGATAGATTCACCCGAGGATTGGATAAACGGAAATAGTGCGAGGGAAGTGCAGAACGCACTTTTCAAAGTTTCAAGGGCTGGGATGAAAAAGGGATAGACTTCGTCCAATCACTGCTTTGGATGTGGTGCCAATTATTTTCTTTTGCATGTTATATGGCCCTCCGAAGCTTACCTGGTAGCATTTCACGTTGCTTACTTAGAACTTAGATGACTATTAAAGTAATTAAGTGGATATTTCAAAGCGGTGTATTCCTTTTTCTACACTAGGTGATTTGATGGACATTTCTAGACTAAGGCTAGTTTTTATTGAAATAAATTGATAGTATTACGTGGAAAACATTAGGGATTTAGTGAAACGCCTGGTTCTTGACAACAGTTGCCTTAAATTGTTGTTTAGAGGTAATACGTAATGGCTTAGGGTAAATTCGAATACAACAGTATGAAATTCATAGAGGAGAAATCATTCGCCTGGACTGGGATTCGAACCCAGACCCCCCAATTTTGCGCCGAGTACTCTACCAGTTAAGCTACCCAGGCATCATCTCTCTGTGTGAATTTAATGGAAATCCCAGTTCAGCCGAATGATTTTTTCACTGCAAATTTCATACAATTGTGTGGCCATCAGCGGGTGATTCCGTTAAAGTTACTGCGCGGCCATTTCCGCAGTTCTTTGAATTTAAATTTGAATAGACTTATTTTTATTTTTCTCAGCATAATCATTACTCACATCAATATATACTTTAAAAAACCACACATGTTAAAATATTAAAATTTTTACCACTACAAAGATTCTACAAGTAGGGTTGAGCAATTAATTTTGTCATTGTCTGACGATATTCAACTGTATTGATAAGGCAGTGTAAATACTTCAACTTGGAACTTTATGACATTCTATGCTCTGAAGTGGAAAGTGGTGCATTCTAAGAAATGATCATTCTTGTAGATTGCATTTTGCCTACCACAAATGCAATGGCTCTTCCTTGAACTACGACCTTGACGTGGTGGAAGGGCTTGTGCGTTCCAATGATCCCTAGAGCTGGACTGGCAGGAGCAAGTAAATTGCTCCTGGTAGGGCCACCCATGCCAGATAGGTCGAAGGGTAGGAGCCAGACGAAAGGTAGTTCCGTGATGGTGTCACGTTAAAAATACCGTTGAGTCGCGTGGGATACCTCTCAACTATCACTTCCCAGAACATGAAAGCCATTCAAAGAGTATTGATTCCTGGCAACTACGGGACGCCGCCCACTAGGGCGGGTGTCGTGCCCGGCAGCGGGGGAGGCAAGGCCTCCGCGGTCGTCAACACACGAAATCCTTGCACAGCAGCATCATCGGCGGATACAAGGGATAGGAGGGAGAAGAAGAAGAAAAAGATGAAGAGGAGGAGGAAAACAGAGGTAAAAATAGGAACTTGGAACGTAAGGACCATGATGAGGGCCGGGAAGCTTGAAAATATTAAGCAGGAAATGGAAAAAGGAAAAATAGATGTTTTGGGATTGTGCGAGGTGAGATGGAAGGATAGCGGGGACTATTGGAGTGATAGCTACAGGGTAATATATAGTGGGGGAGATGAGAGTCAACGGGGGGTAGGCATGGTACTGAACACAAAGTTGGGACTAAGGGTGGTAAACATTGAACAGGTGAGCGACAGGATACTAGTGGTAGAAATAAAAGCACGGCCGACGAATTTCGTACTGGTCCAGGTGTACATGCCTACGAGCAACCATAGAGAGGAAGAGGTGTACGAGCAAGTAGAAGAAATAATTAGAGAAGTTCCTGGAAAGAAAAACCTGATAGTGATGGGTGACTGGAATGCAGTGGTGGGGGAAGGGAGGGACGGATTAGAAGTAGGAGGGTTTGGGCTAGGAAGAAGAAATGATCGCGGGGAAAAGGCAGTTGAATTTTGTAGAAGAAATAAATTAGTAGTGACGAACACTTGGTTTAAACATCACCCCAGGCGTAGGTACACATGGAAAATGCCGGGTGATACTGGGAGATACCAAATTGATTATATAATGGTGAGGCAGAGATTTAGGAACAGTGTAAAAAACTCTCGTAAAAAACAGGGGCGGATGCGGACTCGGATCATAACTTGGTGATGATGAAGTGTGAAGTTAGATTCAAAAGGCTTTGTAAAGGTAGGAAGATAAAGAGGTGGAACCTTGAAGCATTGAAAGGGTTGAAAAGGAGGGAATACCAAGAGCTAGTAGAAAAGAACATAGGTGAAGAGAAGCGGATGGGAACCATAGAGAAAAGATGGGAAGTTATAAAAACAAGCATCGCAGCAGCGGCAGAGAAAACAATAGGAACGGTGGAAAAGAAGAGGGTGAAGAAGCAGTGGGTTACAGAAGAAATGATAAAGAAAATGGAGGAGAGAAGGATATGGAAAAACGTGAACACCGACGTAGGCAAGAGGAAGTACAAGGAATTGAATAACAAACTGAGGCGAGTGACGAATCGGGCAAAAGAAAACTGGTGGAAGGGACAATGTGAGCAAATGGAAAAGATGCAGGAGGAGGGGGAAGTGGGCGCTTTGTACGCCAAGGTGAAAATGTTATCGGGTGGTAAGAGAGGTCAAACGATACCAAAGGTTAAGGACAAAACAGGGAAGATATTAATAGAACATGAAGATATCCAAGAAAGATGGAGAGAATACGTAGAGGAGCTATATGACAGCGAGAATAGACCCCTTAGCCTAGATCTAGAGGATGAAGGAACAATAGATAAGGATAACCTCGGACCAGAGTTACTTGACACCGAAATAGACAGGGCATTAAGAGAGATGAAGGGTAGAAAAGCTGTGGGAACCGATAATCTACCTTCGGAGCTACTGAAGAATCTAGGTAGTATGGGGAGAAAATCGTTTTTCGAACTTATTCGCAGGATCTACGAGGAAGGAGTATGGCCAGAGGATTTCATGAAAACAGTATTAATACCTATCCCTAAGAAGAATAAAGCGTCAGAATGCGAGGAATATAGAACAATCAGTTTAATTTCGCACGCGGCAAAAGTGTTGCTTAGAGTACTAAATAGAAGGTTGGAGAGCAGAGCAAAATGCTATTTAGGCGACGACCAATTTGGGTTTAGGAAGGGGAAGGGAACCAGAGATGCGATAGCGGTAATGAGGACACTTATAGATAGAAATATAGAGCATAATCAGGATGTTTTTGCTTGCTTTGTAGATTTCGAAAAGGCGTTTGACAGAGTAAACTGGGAGAAGCTAATGCAGATACTGGTGAAAATAGGAATAGATTGGCGCGATAGGAGACTCATCCGAAACTTATATATGGGGCAGAAGGCTCAGGTAAGGGTAGCTAACGGTGAATCAGGGTGGGCAGTTATAGGTCGCGGGGTACGGCAAGGGTGCCCGTTGTCGCCTTTACTTTTTAACATCTATGCTGAGGAAATGGTAAGAGAGGCATGGGATGAGCTAGATGTGGGAATGAAAGTAGGAGGCCAGTGGATAAAGTCGGTTAGATTCGCAGACGACCAGGCGTTGGTCAGTCGGTCATCGAAAGGATTGCAAACTTTAGTAGATGCTCTGGAAAAACAGTGTGAGAAATACGGAATGAAGATAAATAATAGGAAAACAAAAGTGATGAGATTCTGTAGGACAAAGAAAGCGAAGCTGGTGATAAGAGTAGGAAGTCACAAACTGGAGCAAGTAGAACAATTTAATTACTTGGGTAGTACGCTAGAAGAAACAGGTCATAGTAGCAAAGACATAAGGAGGAGAATAGCGCTAGCGAAGGAAGCGTTCAATAATAGAAGGGAGCTGATGACGGGGACCTTAAGTAAGGATGTAAAAAAGAGGCTGGTAAAGAGTCTGATATGGAGTGTGGCGTTGTATGGGGCAGAAACGTGGACCTTGAGAAAGGAAGACGAAAATAGGCTGAAGGCTTTCGAGATGTGGGTGTGGAGGAGAATGGAGAAGGTGCGTTGGACGGAAAGGAAGATAAATGAAGAAGTGCTTGACATGGTGGGTGAGGAGAGGAAACTTATAAATGAGATTAGAGGAAGACAGGGTAGGTGGCTGGAAGGGGTGATGAGGGACGATGGTTTGCTGAAGGCCGTGATAGAGGGTAGGATGTTGGGTAAGCGGGGAAGGGGAAGGAAGAGAATCGGTTTTATGGACGGGATGAAGAAAGGTAGGACTTATGCTGAGATGAAGAAAGAAATACTAGAGGTAGGAAGGGCACGGCACGTGTAAGAGTTCGTTGGAGATTCTCTGACTTTCATCACAACCTACCTCTAACCGGTAGACTACTGAAATGAATGAATGAAATGCAATGGAACCTTAATGTAAAGAGCCATGTACCTCATATTGCTGTTCTAGTTAGAGTAATAATAGATATTTTTATCTTCTAGGCTCGTCTTAAGTGAATGACGTGCTTAATTGTACTGAAAATGTATCTTTGTAAAATTGCACTATAAAAATTTCGAAATTCTCATTCTTAAAACGTACAATTTTATGTTCACTGACTATTTCCTAATAAAAAAGTTAGTTATATTCATGATGATTAGACAAAAAAATAGTTCTTCATCAACTCCGTAAGCATCAATGTTACTTCTATTTCCATAAATCAAGGACATAGAAATTGAATACGTGATTGGAGGTAGTAACGTAATTGTGGGAATAATTTTATCAGAATTTTCGACACTAATCCATTAAAATCACACACGCGGTCAGCAAAGCTCTCGTTAACAACTTAAATAAATTTCATAATATGTCATTGGAAATGGTGACAGATATCATCATATGTGGTTAGACTTGGCAGATATTCGCCGATAATCGTGGATCCTCGGGATGACTGCCAACATCGAAAATTGGATCGTCGTTTCACTGCCAACAAAGGCTAATTATTTGATGGAATTGTAAATATAAATCGTGATTATTCATCATTAATGTCGTCGAATCGATATTTAGAGGAAACATAATTCATAATCTTTACACTATCATAGTTGAACCTTGATAGTATCGCTTAAGTATGGTGATTTTTTTGTAATTTAAAGAGTAGTAAATATACAATTATTTATGTAGAAAACCAAGTATAAGCCTTTCGGGGAAGAAGAATTGTTTTGGATTTTATTCAACATACATTTCATTGCATATCTTAGCTTTGGTTTATTATGCATTGAACAACTAAGAGATAATAGTTCCAAATCTAAAACTCCCTTGAAGGTGTCTCAAGAAAATATTTCTGGCATTGCATATCAGGGGATATGTATGTTTCTTTAGCTCATTTACACAATGCGATAGAACATTTCGAAAATCACTTTAATCTGCATAGAATTAATTCAACTAATTATAAAAACTGTAAAACGTTTGACGTTTATTTTATAGTGCATAATAAGAACTAAGACGATGCAATTTTCCACATATAAAAATTTTAATCGACCCGGGTTTCGATGCACTGCATCATCATCACCACCTGATGATGATGCAGTGTATCGAAACCGGGTCGATTAAAAATGTTATCTTTGAAAATTGCATCGTCTTAATTCTTATCATGTTTATGTTCCACAACATCTCGCCTGATTCCTCACTTTTTGTTTATAGGGCATAATAAATTAAAAATCATCCGATTGTTCAGAAATAAAACTGATAGATCCACTAAGTCGGAAATATTACGCCTTAATTGACATTCCAAATACTGTTATCAGAATACATTTTCATTTATTGGAACCCTTTATATTCTTAAGCAACCATATACGACACGACCGCTAATTACGTTGATTACTTTTTTAAACAAGTAACTATCGGATGAGCGATAAACATATAACATGAAAAAGGGATAGACTTCGCCCAATTATAAGTCCCACCCAATTATAAGCCCAATTATAAGTAAAACCAAAACAGTAAGCTCGGCTTTATGCTTCTTACGAATAATATTTTCTGCGAGAGACCGCACTATAGGTTATCTATCAAACTATTTTACTAAACGTTACACTACCAGAGTCATGCACTAACATTTTAATACTGAAGATGCGATCATTCAGAAATTTACCTGACTGAAATTCTGCTATCAGTGCATAGAACATGTGTTAAATGCTGCCCTGGGATCGGTTTATATATCTGCTATTATCAGATGATGAACCTAATGCACACGTTGTCAAAGACTATTCCTTCTTTTGTATTTGGTGGATGATACCATCTAAATAGAACAAAACTCCTTCATCCTAGCCCATGCCTTAAATCAACCGTTCAACATTCGGTGGTTGAGTAGGAAATTCATTATTTTTTGCATTGTGAACGAGACTCTCTGATAATTAAATCTTTATCTCATGAAACCTTTAAATGATCTCTTAATTCTCTCTTCAGAAGTTCTCAAATAGCAAAAATGTTGGAGTGACATTGAACACATAAAAGAGTATAGTTACATAGAATACTTAGCCTACAACAGGCAGTATATTGGTGTTCTCCGAAATGCACGAGTTATAATCATCGGAGGAGGCCTTATCCACACACTGCGTATCTGTGGTAATTAAGGCTATAGTTTGCTAGGCGAGAGATGTCTCCTCAAAATTGAATCTTTTTAAATTAAAAATGTCAAAACTAAAATCTTTTATCCCATTTTCACCTTGAGCTATGCCATAAATGTCACATTTATTTTCACTAAAATTAACTTAGACACATTGATTGATTTGCCAATAAATATAAAGGGAAATTTTGTGTGAAATGTGAGTGAGCAGTAAGTGATTTCAATTAAATGTGCCACAATCAACGATGTTGAACACATCAAATACAAGGAATTCTGTAGACAATACTTATAAAATTAAGACGATAGAGGCTGAAGTTTAATGAAAAGCAAATAAATAGAGTTTAAAATGAAAGAATAAAAGGTGATTGAAAATTTGAATCATATTTAGCCACAGTCAGCCTCGATTGGTAAAATTACACATATATCAAATCATATATGGTGTTGTATTCGTCTGCAATGCGAATAATGAAAAGAACTTGAAATTATGCTTACATATATGAATTTACGTAATAGAATCTCCACTAACATCTTATGCGTTTCACCACACTTTTTCAGCTCTCTCTTTATATAAATAATGACTTGCCCATTGAATTTTGTTAATTGCATTTAGGAGATTGATTATAATAAGCGCTGATATAAAGGCATGTGAAATGGAAGGTACTGTAGCAATCGCGGTCTTTTTATTACTGGTTAAAACCTATTATGTGTAGGCCTTTTTTGCCATTTTTATTTAACAATTGACTTCGTTTTTATAAAGTAGAATTTCAATATTGTGAAAAATAGCAATTTTTTTAAAAGTGATATCGAAATTATATGCTACAAAATTAAGGACAATACGCAATATAACCCTTAGAATTAAGGTTGACGGAAATATCAAATGCTTGTCTGACGATTCAAAAAATTACTTAATCATTATTAATACTTGCCCTTATTACATTGCGATTTGTAATTGGGGGTTGAAGTTTTTGTTCTGTGGTTTTCCAGTAATATTAGATTTTCAAATTATTCTAAAAAGTGTGCCTTGTTTTTATTTGAACCAATGGGGTAAATTAATTGATATATAATTGAATAGGAATTGACATATGCAAGGGCCGCGCGCACTAGAAGGGCAAAGCGAATTTGGGAAAAGGCTTTAATGCGTGCATTCTGCCCAAACTCTGTGCAAAACATCATTAATGCAGACCGTTCCACGTCATCAATCATCGCTCATCTCCAAACGAAGCCCTCATTTTGGCTTTGGACAACAAAAGCGAAGATTTATATTTCCCCAACTGCAATTATAGTGCTTGAAAATTTGGCCACGCTTCATTGACGCACCACTGTGACACATTTCATGTCTGTACCGGATACGCACAAATAAGTCTACGCGTATTATTCAGGTTTCTGGTTCTGCGATTAATTTTTTTTATATTATGCGACAGTTTCGCCGTACTATGCTGCAGGCTTCGTCGGGCTTTTAAGAACAACAATGGTTTTTTTAAAAAACAGAAAAAAAGATAATATAAACATGAGCTGCGAAAATCTTCAAAAAAAAGTCTACGCGTAATTTTTCTACGTGATTTGCTTCCAGTCGCTTTTTTGTATATATTTTTATGCTGGAATTCCTTAATGTCAGTATTGAAAAATTCCGACGCGATTTCGAATATTCATTGAAAAAAGTAAAAATTTAAATATCAAAGAGCAAAGGTTTTAAACTATGTTTATTATTAACAGGTGAAGTTGGCACATATCTTTCCAGTGGCACGGTGAACGTTCGTTTTGTAGGAATAGGGTAATATTAAAACAGTTAACTCAATTGTTTTATCTATACAACCTAATGACAGGACACAAGGTAAACACGATTAGTATAGGAATCGGCTTAGAACACTTGGAATAGAAACAATCAGCCTTTATTTTCCGTAAATTTAAACTTTTAATATAAACAGGAATAAACTTACTATAGCAAGCCTTGGTCCACAGGATTGATAATAAGAGTAGTAAAACTAGGGAACGTGATCTCTACTACGGCCTCTTAAAGTTACAAGGTATAAAAGTCTCCAATATCCGTAATAAATTGGCACCATTCGTCAAAAATACGCTACAATTGCTGAGTTGCTTTGCGGGAAAAAAATGGAGGTAAATCCACTGGTTGAAAAAATGGTTGGTCACTGGCGTGGATTTACCTCCATTTTTTCCCGCAAACCAACACAGCAATTGTGGCGTATTTTTGACGAGTGGTGTCAATTTATTACGACCATTGGAGACTTTTATACCTTGTAACAATAAGAGTAGTGTCAAAATGCCTATCCGGGAGTACCCTAGACATTGTATTAAGTAATTAATTGCAGCCTTATTTATGACTATATTCGATTTATTTTCGGCATAGTCAACCCAACAAACCTCCTGATTACAGGCGTTATAGAGTCATAGGGTAAATAGAACATAGAAATTACCTCGTTTTAATACCCACGAGGAACAATTATCAAATAATGGGGAGTTAATAATGCGTAAAAAATCATCCCCAGCCCCCGATTAACATTTCCACGATACAGAAAAACTACGTATTCACAAAAAAAAACTTGTTCAATTCGTATCCGTTCCAATGAAAAAGCCCTAACTCGCCATTTATCATTACACAGTTTCATACTGAATATCTGTGGAGTGAGTTTTCTGGGAACGTGATGTTTCTGGGTCAATTAGATTTATGCGAAGTCAACACCTTGATTCGCAATTCTACCACACCCATGTAACCTAGAAGCTATGCGCACGCTTTATATGGCTAGATGACTCCCCCAAGGAGCAAACGTATGACGTAATATGCGCCCATACAGATCCAAATATGAACATATAAACTGCTCTATCAAATGCGAATGTTATCAGTTCCATAAGGCACAGACGACTCCTTTTAGTATTGCCAATGCTAAAATCCTCTCTCATCTCGCTAAATAATTATTCCAGCTATAAAAATTTGGCACCAACTTAAAGGTGAGTTAAGTTTACATAAAAAAGGTTCTTATTTCTTCTCCAGGTCGACATAAAGGCTTCATTTTGTAAAAAAACTACTTTTTTAGTCTCAAATTACAATGTCCTTATGGCGGAATGGTGAAACCTCTTGGTTTCCCTTTAATATTTTATTTCTTGATATTTACCACAAAAAGGCTTTCTCACAAACTGAGATGTTGTCACTTATTCATTAAGGTATGTAGTATATTATTTTTCAGGGTGTCCTATCAATCACAATAGACTGACATAATTATGATTGAAAAGCGATGAGCAGACGCAACAAATGTCTACGTTTGGTAAAATTTACTTAATTGTTTATTCAATCATTGCGCAGTTTTATTTTAATTCCGTGGAACATTTTGATGATTATCAGAGACATGACGTTAATGTAAACCACATACCGCTGAATAAGAAAATTTTGAAGTAAAATCTTGTATCGTCAAGGCATGTTCAATAATAGATAATGGTTTAAATTAATATCATCATCATATTCAGTTATGAATTCATGTTACGACCGACTTCATTGGTCCCATGAATCTGGTGCATCGAAGCGTAGGTTTAATCTTAAAAGCTCCCAAAGAGATAAGAAATAAAAATAAAACTTCGTAATAAGAATTGACTGCGGTAAATTCTCTGGACTATAGTCTGAGCTTAGAATGCTCCAAGAACAAAAATCCTATCTAGATTAATAAGCCTATTGACCCAACATACGCGATGGAATCTTAGCAGACTGATTTAAATCCTAAATATTTCGGATCTGTTCATGAGCTATTTACCCTCTTGAACTTAAGTAGGTAGAAATAAATAAAGTAGCACTTGCCACCAAAAAAATGGCAGTTGAACGATGAAAACAGTCTCCATGGACAAAAAACAAGATTTTGACTCTTGGACTATATTTGTATTACTCTGACTATATTTGAATTTTTTTCCTATTCAATATGTTATTCTTTTGCCTATTTTAGGACTGTTGCACTATATTTGTATAACTTATTTTATAAGTCATGTAAATAACATGGAAAAATTACGCGAGGACTTCTTTGTGCGTATCCGGTACAGACATTAAATGTGTCACAGTGGTGCGTCAATGAAGCGTGGCCAAATTTTCAAGCACTATAATTGCAGTTGGGGAAATATAAATCTTCGCTTTTGTTGTCCAAAGCCAAAATGAGGGCTTCGTTTGGAGATGAGCGATGATTGATGACGTGGAACGGTCTGCATTAATGATGTTTTGCACAGAGTTTGGGCGGAATGCACGCATTAAAGCCTTTTCCCCGATTCGCTTTGCCCTTCTTGTGCGCGCGGCCCTTGCATATGTCAATTCCTATTCAATTATATATCAATTAATTTACCCCATTGGTTCAAATAAAAACAAGGCACACTTTTTAGAATAATTTGAAAGGCTAATGTTACTGGAAAATCACAGAACAAAAACTTCAACCCCCAATTACAAATCGCAATGTAATAAGGGCAAGTATTAATAATGATTAAGTAATTATTGAATCGTCAGACAAGCATTTGATATTTCCGTCAACCTTAATTCTAAGGGTTATATTGCGTATTGTCCTTAATTTTGTAGCATATAATTTCGATATCACTTTTTAAAAAATTGTTATTTTTCACAATATTGAAATTCTACTTTATAAAAACGAAGTCAATTGTTAAATAAAAATGGCAAAAAAGGCCTACACATAATAGGTTTTAACCAGTAATAAAAAGACCACGATTGCATTACCTTCCATTTCACGTGCCTTTATATCAGCGCTTATTATAATCAATCTGCTAAATGCAATTAACAAAATTCAATGGGCAAGTCATTATTTATTGAAAAGAGCTGAAAAAATAGGGTGAAACGCATAAGGTGTTAGTGGAGATTCTATTACGTAAAATAATATATTTCAGCATAATTTCAAGTTCTTTTCGATATTCGCAATGCAAAAAAATAGAACAACATATATGATTTGATACATGTGTAATGTTACCAATCGAGGCTGACTGTGGCTAAATATGTTTCAAATTTTCAATCACTATTTATTCTTTCATTTTAAACTCTATTCATTTGCTTTTCATTAAACTTCAGCCTCTATCGTCTTAATTTTATAAGTATTGTCTACAGAATTCCTTGTATTTGATGTGTTCAACATCGTTGATTGTGGCACATTTAATTGAAATCACTTACTGCTCACTCACATTTCACACAAAATTTCCCTTTATATTTATTGGCAAATCAATCAATGTGTCTAAGTTAATTTTAGTGAAAATAAATGTGACATTTATGGCATAGCTCAAGGTGAAAATGGGATAAAAAGATTTAGTTTTGACATTTTTAAGTTAGATACAACTTTGAGGAGATATCTGTCACCTAGCAAAATATAGCATTAATTTCCACAGATACGCAGTGTGTGGATAAGGTCTCCTCCAATGATTTAAACTCGTTCATTTCGGAGAACACCAATATAAGGCCTATTGTAGGCTAAGTATTCTATGTAACTAAACACTCCTGTGTGCTCAGTGTCACTTCAACATTTATGCTATTTGAGAACTTTTGAAGAGTGAATTTAGAGATCATTTATAGGTTTCATCAGTTAAAGATTTTATTATCAGAGAGTCTCGTACACAATACAAAAAAATAATGAATTTCTTACACAACCACCGAATTTTGAACGGTTGTTTAAAGGCATATGCTAGGATGAAATAGTTTTGTTCTACTCAGATGGTATCATCCACCAATTACAAAAGAAGGAATATTCCTTGACAACATGTGCATTATGCTCATCATCTGAAAAGAGCAGATAAATAAACCGATCCCAGGGCAGCATTTAACACTTGTTCTATGCACTGAGAGCTGAATTTGAATCAGGTAAATTTCTGAATGAGCGGATCTGTAGGTTTAAAATGTCAGTGCATGACTCTGGTAGTGTAACGAATAGTAAAATATTTTGATACATAACCTATAGTGCGGCCTCTCGGAAAAAATATCTTTCGTAAGAAGCAAAAAGCCGAGCTTAATGTTTTGGTTCTACTTATAATTGGGCTCATATTTGTTATCGTTTATCGCTCATCCGATAATCCTTTGTTTCAAAAAGTAATCAACGTAATTAGCTGCCGTGCCGTAATTGGTTGCTTAAAAATATAAAGGTTTCCAATAAATTAAAATGTATTCTGATCACCATATACTAAATTCCAAGCAAGGCGTTATATTTCCGATTTAGTGTATCTATCAGTTTTATTTATGAACAATCGGATGAGTTTTAATTTATTATGCCCTATAAACAAAAAGGGAGAAATCAGGCGAGATGTTGTGGAATATGAACATAATGAGAACTAAGACGATGCAATTTTCCACAAATAAAAGTTTTAATTTTTTTTCAGGTAATGATGATGATGCAGTGCATCGAAACCCGGGTCGATTAAAATGTTTGTGTGTGGAAAATTGCATCGTCTTGAAAATAAATTTCAAACGTTTTACAGGTTTAATAAATTGTTGAATTAATCTTATCCAGAGGAGAGACAGCTAAGACAGGCAATGAAATGTATGTGAAAATAAAAACCAAAACAATTCTTCTTTCCCGAAATACTTATCGTTGGTTTTCTACATAAATAATTGTATATTTACTACACTTTTAATTACAGAAAAAAATCACCATGCTTAGGCGAAAATATATAGGTTCAACTACGATAGTGTAATGATTAGGTATCGTTTCCTCTAAATATCGACGCGACGACATTAATGATGACACATCAGTTAGATAATTAGTTTTTAATCACAATTTACATTTACCATTCCATCAAATGATTATCCTTTGTTGGTAGTGAAACGACGATCCAATTTTCGATGTTGGCAGTCATCCCGAGGATCCACGATTATCGGCGAATATCTGCCAAGTCTAACCACAGATGATGATATCTGTCGCCATTTCCAATGACATATTATGAAATTTTATTAAGTTGTTAACGAGATCTTTGCTGACCGCGTGTGTGAATTTAATGGATTAGAGTCGAGAAGTCTAATAAAATTATTCCCACAAATACGTTACGCCCTTCGATCACGAATTCGATTTGATGTCCTTTATTTATGAGAATAGAGGTAACAATGAAGCTTACGGAATGGATGAAGAGCTATTTTATATTTTTTGTTTTATCATCATGAATATAAAAACCTTTTTTTCTCAGGAAAAATCAATGAACAAAAAATGGTTCGTTTTCAGAATGAGAATATGGGAATTTTTATGGTGCAATTTTAAAAAGATACAGTTTCAGTACAATTTAGGACGTCATTAACTTAAGACGAGCCTAGAAGATGAAAATATCTATTATTATTCTAACTAGAAGAGCAATATGAGGTACATGACTATTTACATTAATGATCCATTGCGTATGTGACAGGCAAATTGAAATCTCCAAGAATGATCATTTCTTAGAATGCATGTATTTCCACTTCAGAGCATAGAGTTTTATGTAATTCCAAGTTAAAATATTTACACTGCCTTATCAATGCAGTTGAATATCGTCAGATAACGACAAAATTAATTCCTCAATCTTACATATAGAGTCTTAGTAGTGGTAAATGCTTGTTATATTTTTACTTGTGTGTCTTTGTTATGTATATAATGATGTGAGTAATAATTATGCTGAGAAATGTAAAAATAAGTCTATTCAAATTTAAATTCAAAGAAATGCGGAAATGGCCGCGTAGTAACTTTAACGGAGTCACCCGCCGATGGTCACACAATTGTGTGAAATTTACAGTGAAAACATCATTCTCCTGGACTGGGATTTCCATAAAATTCACACCGAGAGATGACGCCTGGGTAGCTTAACTGGTTAAGTACTCGGCGCAAAATCGGGGGGTCTGGATTTGAATCCCAGTCCAGGCGATTGATTTTTCCTCTATGAATATCACTCTGCCTTATTCAAATTTACCTTATGGCATTACGTAATACCTCTTTACAACAAATTAAAGCAATTTTTGTCAAGAACCAGGTGTTTCACTATATCCCTAATGTTTACCACGTAATACTATTTATTTATTGCAATAAAAACACAAGACTAGAAATGTCCATCAAATCACCTAGTGTATAAAAAGGAATTCACCGCATTTCAATACCCACTTAATTACTTCAATAGTCGTTTATGTTCTAAATATGCAACTTAAAACGCTAAATAAATGGCACCACATCCATGGCAGTGCTCAGACGACGTCTATCCATTTTTCATCCCAGCTCTTGAAACTTTGAAAAGTGCGCTCTGCCATTCCCTCGCATTATTCCCGTTTATCCAATCCTCGGATGAATCTATCTCCGTTATATGCGTCGTCGCCGGAACAGCAAAGTATTGAATTTTGCCTAAGAGGTACACGTTAATTGCCGGCGTTCACTAACGTTTCAGGATTACTCTGCCGTAGCCCGTTCTCGGCGGTGCTCAAGAGAGTTACTCTCCCCTCGGGAGCACTATCCGTGTGAAGAGCTGGTTTCCTACGCGTAACCGGTGACTATTTAAAACAATTTCTGTTTTGACCCTTGAGCAAATTTATTGCCTGCAATGCTTCGCAGTGTATTTAAGAAGGTTCGGCGCACATATTCCCCTGCTGTATCCTAATTCCTAGCTAGGATATAGCAGTCAGCTGCTTGATATCAGGGGGAAACTAGTACCTACATATTTGTGGTCTTGCTAGTGTATGAATGAAAAAATAATTTCTTTCCGTACATTGACTGCAGGATGTAAGGTCGTCTTACTAAGGTTTAGACTGAAATTTCTTGTTGCGATGGATGATACGAATATTGATTTGCTGCACGGGACACAATGGTTTCATGAATGTTTCACAGTAATCTTGAAATTATATATATTAAATTTATTAGGGGAAAAATCGTTATACTTCGTAGCGTGGGGATCGGAATTCTATATTTTTTTCAATTACCACTCGAAAACTGAATGCATTAAAAAATGAATTCAATGAATTAAAAAAAATACTTTTCGTAATTTTTCTGGACAGAAATATTTGTCTTCTGACCACCTATGGTGCTTTAACAAATTGATTATCACAATATGGCCAAAAAAGTCGATTTAAGGCAAATATGATTTAGACACAAACCAGGGAACGATATTTCAGCCAGTAAAAACGGAGCACTATAATTTAATTCTCCATGAGACGTCACAAATTACGGCTTTCACAAAGGTTTCTAAAAATGAAATAAGGTTACCAAAAGACGGCAGGTCCTTGACAATTGACCGCCAGTAGGTAAGATGGATTTTTGGTATTAACCCTTTACCGGTGACGTGCGGTCTGAGAGATCGCTACGTTTTAAAAATAATGAATATTTTCAAACAGAAATTTAAAAAACGTCTGTCATTCTTGTTACCTTCATATTTTCGTCTAATGAGGATGTAGCATTCTTAGAATTTTATTTATTTTTTTCTGTTAGTCTCTAAAAAGGCAGCTAAATTTGATGAGCGGTCTATGAGTCCTCATTTCACTAAATTGGAAAATCTCTAGGCGTTATGTTGGTGGATATGATTCCGAAAGTGGTTAAAAATACAAACATTAGTGATTCTACAAGTATAAAAATAAACAATTCCTGGTTTGTGTCATTTGTTATTCTTACAATGTTGATAATTTATTAATTTTTATAATACGGTCAGTAAGAAATAATGGTTACTTAAGTCAATGCTGAGGGTGCTCGCAAAATACAAATATCCTGCTTTTTTGGAAATATCACGCTCTCAGTTCTATAAGTGTAAAACGTGTTATACTTTATTAGAAATTATAAAAAACAGCTGTTTATTGCCTGTTTTATGTGTCATTGTGACTGCATCCTTGGAAATCAATCAATAAAGGTCACATATGTTGGAAGAATGACGGAACACTTTGAATGCCGAAATGGTGGGCGCCCAGGCTTGGCGTTATCGCCCTTCTTTAGGAAATTGACCTCTCGTCAATTATTTAGGTTAAGCGCATCAAAACTACGAGTTTTATGTTATCAGAAGTGATCATGATACGGATACTGATGATAGTGTAGGAGATAGTACAGATGATGTAGGAAGAGATGAAGTGAAAGAAGATGTCCCCAGGAACAGGCCAAACCTTTTGCAAAGACAAATGTAAATTTAAAAAAAAATTAAATTATAAAAGGGACAGCCGGTTGGAGCTTCAAAATTTACATTGTATCCGAAACATGCAATACACTAAAATCCTTGGTTCTTTAGAATTTGTTGAGAATTAGCGATGAACCTCCGTCTCCTGGCGAACTAAACCCAAACTAGGTGTTGCTTGAGATGGACAGCGAGAATTTTTCTTGCGTATTGGACACTCGATTTTGAGGGACTGAAACGAAGGAAAACGCAGAAAAAAGTGATCGAGAATACCGAGAGCGAACATTTAAATTAGAATGAAGTAGATATTGATGGAGGTGGAAAGGAAGGAGATGTAGGGGAAGCGAGGTATTGGGAATGAAATAGAGATGAATGGTAAGCGATAGCTAATTTCCATCAAGGCAGCAGGGTTTCTCCCCTCAAAGCCAATCCTCGATGATTTCTTCGTTCCATCAAGGGATTCAGTGGGGAGGAAGGGATGAGAAAGAGCGCCAGGATCTAGGTGTCTCCGGGAAGCCACTCGCTTTTCACTTGCCGCCTCTTTTTCGTTCTTCAGCTCACAATCAGAGTTATTCCCCTCATTTAGATTCCTCCTCTTCAACACCCCGGAGTGTATCATCTGCTTTGAAAACAAATTCCACCATGCCTCACCATTATAGTTTAAATTCCATGTGATTTCCCTTTGCTCCTTTACGCCTAAAACGAAATATAATTACATTAAATTTAGGAAGTTATATTCCAGTAGGGCATTTAAGTGTCCTGGTTTCACCATTTTCAGTTTTGTGAGAATAAATAAGTTATTTCTGAATAGGTATTCGTATAGTGTCTTTCAACAGCAAACAGAAAATTAATCCAGGAGAAGATAGAGAGGGTGTGAATAAAATACTACGGCTTTTGTCTGAAAACTCTGCGAGGCACACTGGTTGGACCATCATGGGAAGTAATGTCCGGATGACTCGGCGTTTTAATAGGGGGTACGAGGAGGAAGGTTCCTCAGGAGAATGTGTGGGCACAAATCAGTGTCGGTGATCGAAAGGAACAGAATGATAATGAACGCGGAGTAAAAGAATGCGGAGGAAAGAGTTGGAGGCCGTTAGATTGAGAAGGGATATTCCAAAAATGCGAGTAAGCTGAGGTTGAGTAGCGTACGGCACTTGGTGGAACTCAGTTCAAGGATGGAATTGGGTGAGTGAAAGAGAAAGGATCGGTGCGGGATAATGTCTGCGGTGGAAGGGGAGGTTCGGAAATGAACGTGCAATTTGAAGATTGTCACAGAGGAATCGGGGAGAGGGACTGATGTGACTGAAGTGACGGTAGCGGAGAAGAAGGACTGCGGCCGAGGGGCGCGAGGAAGGTGGTTTGGCGGAAGGGAGAGCGAGAAGCCGGAGAGTTAGGAGATGTGAATAGCCTCATTATAGTTCTTAACAGGTTCGTTCGTCAACCATTATTAACAAGAGAAAGATACATTTTATCACTGTTTTGAAACACAAAAGAAATGGAGCATTTACTTAAAGCAGTTACATGAATTAAAAACGTGAAAAACGAAACAGAAAAATAAAATTAATATGAAAAATAGATTCATATTACTAGGTACTATGAAAATGCTCTCACAGTGGAACACTGCTATTAACAACTGCAATGATATAAATAAATGAGTAGCTCCAATAATATTTTTTTCGCATCCATTAAATTCATAACCACAGAAAGCATTAGTCATAATCATGCCATGTTTTTTGCAGTTCGTAGACTATTACTGCTTCTTTCTCTCATGATTCTCGGTATGGGTTGTTCACGGTTAGCCACATCAACACTTGTGTTTCAGCGGGTGTATTCTGTCTAATGATTTTTCATTCAACCTAAAAAAAACTCTTTTGTTACTTGAGAGCAATATTTCACAATAAATATTTTACAATTTGTCATTTTAATTCTAATCAATGGGCACTATTTTGGTCATTAAATGACTAATTAAAATGTTTATTCTTAGGGAACAGGAAGAGAACAGGAGATATGAGATTTAAGGAAGACGAACTCAGTTGAGGGGAGTGAGAGAGGGAGGTATAAGATTTGCAAGGAATGGTGGTAGATTGTGAAGTCAATCGATGCAAGTGGCCTTCGACCACGATCGAAATGACACGTCAAATTACACCACGGGCCACGCGGATACTTGACGTTGGGGGCCCGGACCAAGGGGTTCAATGCAACGGTGAGGCATGGATTGGAGTATAGCAGGTGGGTCGTGAGGATAGGAATGGGATAAGCGATTATGCGGATGAGCGAGTAGGGGGAAGGAGAAATTTTGGCGTGGGGAGAGGGTGACCGAGTGACAGGGGGAATTTGAGCAATTTGGAAGGTTCGATGTGGTCTCGGTTGGAGAGGAATCCTGAGACAGACGTTCGTAGGGGTTGGTTAGAGGGTCCGACTTGAAGTGATTAAGTGCCCCGGATGTGCTTGCAAATTCGACACCCATTACACGGGAGAGTAAATCATAAGGACCGGGAAACTGGGAGCCTAACGAGGTTCTAGCTTCTCGGAAGTGTGTGAGGTTTTGGCAGAGGAGCTCTGCTTTGTAGCTATTCGTCGGCCTCCCTGTAAAAAGGGGATACTGATTTTGGATCTGAGGTGACAGCGAAGAACTGCTCTTTTGCAATGTGTATCCGCGGGTATCTCGAAATCTTCGCGCGCGCTTATTTCTAATAAGAATAATGCAGTTATGGAAACTCCACTTTGCAAAAAACAAATGCCATAATCCGTATTAAGGAAGGGAGACACTAGAAATGATAAGTTTAAGGACTCTTACGCCTCGTGTATATATTGAGGCCGTAGCATAACAAATACAATTAATATGCCTAGAGCACATATGCTATTCACAAAAACAAAAAACTTCAAAATGGGTAATGTCCTCACAGTCCCCTAAACACACTCGTTACTCTTGGGTTACAAATGAAAATGGTTTGTGATTTTACGACCTGTAATTAAGTCATAGTGATCCCATTGTAATATGATCAGTAATATCACAGGTGGGGAAAACATCGTTCCGAGTTTCTGCACTCCATGCCGAATGTTCTTAGTTGCTCTAGTTATTCCGGAGCTTTATGCTTATAATAATCTTCGTAACTCTCGTTGTTACTCTTGTGTTTCTTTCTCATCCCAGAACTAACACGATTTCATTTAACAATGAGCGTGCTACGTAGTGGACGAAGTGGTTGGTCATGACTTATATTAAAATCCCACAACTGACCAAATTACAAATAGTCGGCACGGTTACTGGGTCGAAATTGCCACAGCCAGGGCAGTGTTGAACACATCTCAGGCCTAGTTTCTTTATTAATTTAGATATTGATTAATTATTTTTACTTGCTCTATGAATAGCAAGTACAAGTGATTCAGCGGCAAGGATTATTTACGTTCCGAGAGTAGCATCTTATTGTTATTTAGATAAGAAAGATTCTGAATGAGCAAGAAAACCCTATTTTCAGAAGCATTTGAAGAAAATTTAAAGATATTTTTGTTGGGAAGGGACTAAAACGTATTGACAAATAAACGCGAAAGGAAGCACATCACGTAGACGAATCGAACCTTATCATTATAAATGCGAAGGCCTGAAAACTAATTAACATTCTTCCTCAAAATGAGTTGAAGGAAATCGTAGAAATACATTCCTAGGGGAGAAAGGGATTGGAGAAAGGAAAGAGAGAGAGCTGAAGAAATAAGAGGACGGTTCTTTTGGAGTCGCGTTGGGAGGTGTAAGGGTGCTCGGTTGCTCCCTGTGCACACAGAGAAGAAGAGATGTTGGTGCAGGGTGAGCCAAGGGATGTATGTGGCTGGGAGGAAGGGTGGGGGGCAGAGTTGCGTGACCAAGGGGATCTGAAGTAGTGGCATAAGGAAAGGAAGATGGGTCCGTGCAAACAAGGACAGTCTCACGCGTCGCCAAGGATCAAGTGAGCTCAAATATTTGAGAATGGACGAGTGGACGGTGAATTGGGAATGGCGGGGGACGTGTTAGTTGTTTTGGGGGTCAGGCGACTAGGACTTGGGGATATCAGGGCTTCTACGTTATGATTCAACCCAAAATCGCTGAAAAACACATACATTTCCAGATCGTCACTCGGCTTATATGCACCTATCTTCTCTGTGACAAACTGAGAACCAAATTGATGTGATGCTTATTGTGTGGATGTTACAGACACTTTTACTAATTGAGATGGGATTTAAAATGCGATTCAACGTTTCATCTCCACCATCCACCTCATGAATTCATATTTCAGTGCGTTTATTTCCCACGTAATGATTTATTATAACCCCTCGAGTATGTTATCCTCAGAAAAAATATACTGATAACCTAACTGCTATATAAGTTTTAAAGATATACATTCAAAAATATATTTTGTTTCTAGAAGGATTCATTTAGTTCAATGCAGATTTACCGGAAAATAAACCCCTTTCGAGCGTTTTGAGTGAATGCCCGTTTTGACAATTTAGGAAAACATTATACCATCTAATGTTAACATAAAAACTCAAACAAATATTGGGTTTTTTGGAACTAATTATCGTTTGATGTTTCATTTATAACTGGTTATCTTCACAGAAGATGCAGAATACATGAGCTCTTCTAAGGAAAGCGATTTGTGCGGTGTGATTCCCATTTTTTTTCTTATTTTTAGCCGTATTTATGTCAATAGGTGTAACAGAATTGTTTTTGTGGGGGAAGAAGTTAAACCAGGCCCAGAGAATATGAATATCTGAACCCTGGTATCGATAAAAAAGGGCAGAGGGAAGGAGGTGGATTACAAAGCAGGGCAAGTATTAGCCCTGTTTTTGATGGTGGAGTATCAGTACCAGAAAATGGTTGCCGCTCTGAGGGTGAAGAAAGTGTACAAGCGGGGTGTTTGGGTTACGTGTAGGCTGGGTGGGTAGGAGGGTAAACTTACCTGAAGAACTACACTGAGGGTAGAGAGGTAAAGGTTAAGGTTTGAGAGGTCGGATGGCTAAGAAGGTGGGTGAGTGCTTTGGTGGAGAATAAGGGAAGACATGACGACTGGCCATCTCCATCCTTCTTCTGTACTTTCTTTCATCTCTCTCTCTCCACCCTACCATCTAATCTTATAAGGCACGTGACGCAACCTCTCAACCCCTAATTTGAGTTGAAGGGAACTTTTCCAGTAAAATTGCTGTAAGAGCAGAGCGCTTGGTCCCTTTCCTTATTCACTAGTCAATAGATGAACCAACACAAATCCGTGCCGTGCAGGACCTTGAAAATACAGCTCTTACTGCATTAAAAGTCACCAGCATTTGACTGTTTCCTTTTTTTGGAAATGATTCCTTTTCCTTTGGCAATGATTACTTTTAGGTGGTAAATTATAGTGACTTGCAAATTACGAAAGGCTGCAAAAGGCACTGACTTCATTGTATAGTCAATTTAATTTGACCAACTAACGTATGCGATACCGAATAAGAACTGATTTTGGAAAAATAAATATTAGCTAAAGCGTGTTTAATCACGGTAAATTATTATTAGATAAATAAATCGGTTTATCTGAAAAGTAATGATTGTCCCTTATTCTGCTATTTAAAAGCATATTTTAATTACAAATTAAATGATTGCAAATAATAAACCAAATTAAGTTTAATTATATTTCAGTTACTATCTTTAAAACCAATGACTTTCTGATACTGCTTACTTCATATTTATAAGGATATGGACATGTACCCTAATAATCTCAAACACCTATGTACAAAAATTTGTTTACCTGAAAAAAATTTACATCTAAACAATTATAAATATTTAATAGCATTTCTTATATTTTACATATCAAGGCAATTGTTATAAAGTTGTTTCTTCCTTTTAAGTGAATATGTACCTACTAAATCTACATCTACATACTACCCCGCAAGCCACCTCAATAGGCGTGTGGCGGGGGGTGTTAGGACACCAGCCGATTACATATAAAAAGAATGCCTATGAAATTTCGCCTAGCATTTATTGAAGTCCCTTATTGTTCGGGGGAAAAACGAATTCCCATACCTATCCGTTGGCAAAATTATCTCTCTTAATTTATCGTTTCTGTCGGACCTGGAAATATAGTGGTCTTCTAATATGATGTTTTCCGTGTCGCTCTGAAAGATATCTTTTCTCAATTGTTCACGCAATCTAAGCCTAGCGCGCAGCCTCCGAGTCTCTAGCAGCTCCCAGCCTAATTCGTTTAACATCTGTGTAACGCTGTCTGTACGCCCGTAGCAGTTTTTGACGAATCGCGCAGCTTTCCTCTGTATTTTATTAAGTTCCCGGATTAAGTCTTTCTGCACCGGATCCCATATGCTCGCTGCATATTCAAGGTGTGGCCGGACGAGTGCGAAATAGCACCTCTCTTTTACTTTTTCATCCGAAAATCTTCCCACAATACGCTTGACGAATCCTAGCTTCTTCAGAGCTCTGCCACAAATATTTCTTATATGTGTTCCCCACGATAGGTCCGAAGTTATTGTAACTCCCAGATACTTCACTTCATCTGTCGCCTTTTCTACTAGTTTTGCCCAACTGCGATTCCGACTATATTAATTATAGATTATATTTCCATATTATTTTAAAACATTTCATAAATTTAATACGTACTGATTATTTCGTTAATCGATAAGGTTTAAGGGTTGATTAATCTAACCAATTATCATATCTGATTAAGTATAATTGGAAAATGTAAGAAACTTTGCAGGCAGGTCATCTCCTTAAAATTGTGATTATACTACATATACTGTACCATTTATCTCAAGGATCAACAGCATTAATGTCCACGTGGAGTGATATTAGGGTTTGATTCCCCATCCCTCCTCTGATGCCGACGCCATTCCTCGTCTCTCATTAGGAGGTGGTGGCGTGAGAGACCGAGGAAAACCGGCGTAGACAGGTCGTGCATTTACATTCGATTCCGAGGCTATCCAAAGTTTATTTGGTGTACTATGAACTTGTATGCTCCTATTCTGCTACTTATTGTGTATTTTAATTATATTGGGCATTCACATTGTTTGATTAAAGGTTTCAATAAAACAAATTTTTTAAAGCACAAAGGATATTATTTTTTTTTAATGTAGTAGGGATGATACAGTTAGGTAGTATAATGCAAACTCCAAAACACCACTAACAAAAAAATGTTCTTCTAACGAAATTCTGAAATCATAAAAAAATTCAATATATTTATTGTTTTCATTATATCCAATGTTCATTGACAGATTATTATTATTATTTTTAGATTTAAAATTGTTCAATATCTCTTTATATTCAACGCTTCTCGTGCGTCGAAGTTGTTGAGGGGGTGGGAGCTGTAGGCAGGGCATGAGTGGAAAGTCCTGGGTATGGATGACACACGGCGGTGTACCTCGGGCTGGCTGAGTCCCTCCACACTTTGGCGTCCTTGCGGGCTGGGTTGTTTCCTCGGGAGCGGCAGGCTCTTTGACGGGGCTACGTTTCGTAGCTTAGAATTCCGATAAATATTGGTTATAAGGCGTGTTTAGTACATGATGTGTGACACTTCATGACTTTCTAGTGGACCAGGATCAGAACGGGAGACTCGGGAGACTACCGGACACCTTTCACAAATGTAGAGCAATAAACACAGTTGTGCCGGAAAAATGAACGCCTCTCTAGCTCTTCTAGTTTCCAAGCAGTATGAATTCCAAGTAAACTGCAGTATTTTCAGGTTTTTCCAGGATATATTCGTTATCCCACCTAGGAAGGCTTGGGAATTTTGATATGTTTATCTCAAAGGGGTCCTAAGTACATCTAAAAAGGTCCGGCTTTGTTATTAATTATTTCCGATTTCGGGTCAAATTTCGTCTAATGTTCCTGGGCTAAGTGTGGGGGGGATTTGGAAAGGTGAGAAAGGGGACGAAAAAGGGAAGCGGTTTAAAAGGTGAAGCATGGGTGGGGAGGGGGAGAAGGTATAATATATCTATGTCAGGCAGTAGGGGTGCGTTTAAGGATACGTAACAATGCTGTTGAAAATTTAAAAAATCATAAGTTCATTGGGAAAATGTCCTACGGTGCCTCGCAATCCTTCAAGATACCTTGAGGAAGCCCAAGTCACTCGTACACCAAAAATGGGAAGGAGGAGTAATCTAGGCACAGGGAAATATGAAACGCTTTCACACAGTTATGCATGCACTATGAGAATGTGATGGACAGGAAAAGGGAGGTGATGAGTGCAACTGTACATCGTTGAGGAGCAGTAGTAGTATTTTAAGTTTACGTGCTTCGACGGCTAAGGTCACTTCGCACATAGTGTCTGTCACATGCACACCGGAACAACATATTGGCTACTTCTGATGAAAGGACTTCCTTTTTCATGGGCTTCTCAACACTTAAAGTTCTTCGTGTCTCACTGGATTCTCGAACATTTCATCGCAAAATCACCCTTTCCTAATTCTAATATTTATATATGTAAAATATGTAATATCTTAATCGAATGTGTTGTGGTTTAATTTCAGTGCTATGAAGGAAGGATATAATTATATGGGGTTTTATGAGTATCACACTCGTCTGTCTGTCTTGTTAATTTCCCTGCACCATTTACTGTGACTCAATGCAAAGATGGTTGTGAAGGGTTACGGATATGAGGAGGATATGGGGAATGTGCATGCCTTCAAGTATACCAATGTATAGCCCCATTTAGCACCAAACAACCCCTTTGCCTCCTCATTCACCCCGCTCCTGGTAAGAATGACCGAGAGGTAACCTAGCGAGCAGACTTATGGCTTTACACCGTCAACAGGGAACAGAATTTTTCTTCGCTAGGGAAATCCTTTTGTTTCATTTTTATTTGCCAAGGGACCCTGGTGGAGGAACACTTTTCAATTTCTCCCAATTCCCCTAGC
This sequence comes from Pyrrhosoma nymphula, assembly GCA_963573305.1. Classification (NCBI taxonomy): domain Eukaryota; kingdom Metazoa; phylum Arthropoda; class Insecta; order Odonata; family Coenagrionidae; genus Pyrrhosoma; species Pyrrhosoma nymphula. Next base: position 148,644,426 of record OY754328.1, read on the forward strand.
AGCCTCCACGCAACGCACATACACATTGACCGTCTTTTCCTTCTCCTGCGCCACCACTCCCGCTTCAACAACACAGCCAAACTCCTCTCGCGAACTCACACACCACTCCCTATGCAGAAGAGACGTTACTGCACCCCTTCAGCGTTCCGCCCCCCGTTCTGTCCATTTCTGCACCCGATCCCTTCCTTCGCTCCTCAGCTCCTTCTCGGGAAGGAGAAAAGGGAGAACCACTTCCCCGCTGTCCGCTCCATCTCTCACTTCCCCTTGGGAAACTCAGAGCACCCATGTTTTGGTCCCGAAGAGAGAGTGGGCGAGGGAGTTGCGGCAAGGAGAGGGAGCGGAGGGACTTTCTGCCGCGACACCAGTTTGGTAATCCCTTTGGGTTGGGGAGATTTATACAAGAGCGGGGGTGTGTAGCTCCTTTACCAGAATGTTTCCTTCTTTCACATCGCTATCCTTTTTCTCCTTTCCTCTCTAAATATATCCCACTAGACGCTTTTTACTTCCCCATACAACTCTCATCTCCCCTGTTTATCAGCTCCTTTCTCACCAGGGTGCCCATCAGTTTCCCTGGAGATAATGACCAAAGGGACGGTGTCTTTTTGGAAGGCAAGGGAGCAGCATGGGAAAGTGATTGGGAAAGGGGTAAAGGGTATAGGAAGGTGGTAAAAGTAAGACGTTGATTATTAAATGGTGATTCATAGCATTGAGGAGTTCTCTCACATCTCTTTCTCTCTTTTTTTCCCGCAACGTCCTTGGTAATTGCTATTTTTTTACCCCTTGTTCCGACCTCAAGCTTCAAACCTGTAGAAACGTACATTTTATGACCGTAGTCTACAAATTTTTGTAACAATCGTATTAGAAGTTCTAAAATAATCCAGATTAAACAATGGTTTCTAGCATATTTCAATATATTTTTGGTTATTAGGAAATCTTTACTTAATGCAGTCAATAACTTATCAATTAATGTGGAACGTTGCATACATTTTATCTTGTGATATGTTTTAAGAACATTTCTCGGTAAAAAGTGACATAAGCATATATCACTTTGACGCTAACCATATTAATAAAATGAAATATTTCATTTACTCTATGCTTCTTAAGTTATGTCTGTGTGTTGCATTGAAATCGGTGACATAAAGGATACATTAAAGGAGGAATCATTGACTTTACCAATGACAGAAAAATTAAAATTAGTATGAAATGAACAATGACTGCCAAGGCTTGAATGGAGAATAAGTTATCAATTAAATTTTCAAATTGTTTTGGAATTTTTATATGTATTTCATAGTATTTTTTCCTGTTACGATTGGTTATACAATTTCAGGAATGAGATATACTTATAAAAACTCGGAGGAATTATAATCTGCCTTTTGTTTTTGGTAAAATTTATTCAAGGGCATTTTATCGCCTACTCTTGCCATGTTAAAAGAGAATTTTGGCCAGTAGTTATTATTATATTATCTTATAGGCAATCGAGATGAATACGCGTTTTTTGGAAATGAATATTTATTTGGAAATATCTACTCTCAATAAAAATAATACTTAGATGATTCCTTTTCATAACCTCTTATTATTATAATTTATTTTATTCTTATTAATTTTTGCCAACGTTTCGCATTTTGATCTATGCTATGTTTTTTTTAAACTGTAAATTATATTCAATTTATGTAAAAACCCCCATATTTTCATTGTAGCCCTGATGTAGCATAGATAAAAATGCAAAACGTTGGCAAAAAGTAATCAAAATTCCAACTTATTTGACCTATATCTCCTAAAAAAAGAAGAAGAAAATAAATTAAAAATAATACTTTAGATTAGGACACAAGTACTCCAGTTAGACTTGAAGCTGGCAAACTCACAGGACACCACGGGAAAATTTAGCTTGATGTAATTATCAGGTTCACTTTCGTACTGCTCATAACTCTAGGGAAAGATATAGGCATTATAATCATTTGTAGAAATATTTATTTAGCTTTTATTCTGTTTGAAGATGAGCTATAAATAGAATTTCTAACACATTTCTTCCCTATTTTTGGATGATTGAAGGATGAAATCTTTAAACACCGTCTACATTCATACATATCTAAAACAAACGCCTATAAAATTTATTTTTGGGTTCTACCATAGTCATACTACTATCTTGTTTATAAGGGATTAATAAAGAATTGGAAATAATGTCATACTCAAAAATATTCTAAAAAGCCGAATACTTGGCTGGACGCCGTGTCACTACTGATCTTGCAATCATTGCAGGGGCCGAAGAAACACTTTCATGATGGTTTCCTCCTTTGTTTAAAATAATGTGACAATAATATGCATTGTCCTTGAAAATTGGCGTAGTTCTCTCTCATATATGATATTTTAAACATTCGCTGTTTTATCTGAGTCTCGGTAATGCTTGATGAGGTCCCGTTTCCAACAAAATCAGAATATAATTTTTTCACCGTCTTGACTCCCGATTCACATTTCACATTATATTTCGCATCGTTTGTCGAGTCCCTCATCGACACAAATAAGATCATCAAGGGCTCTCACCTGCAGCCTGGGTGTGAAATGGGTGTATTCAACTGCATGTTGAGAGATGGGACTGATTATTGTAAGAGGGGAAGAAAAAGTGTATACATAAAGGGAGGTGCATTGATTGTTGACGGGCGAGACGAATCCATCGAGAATACTCTTTCCCATGTTTAAATCAATTCAAATAGGTATTAATGGGACATCATAGAAAATTCTTATAAATAATAATTGAAATTTTTATGTTCTAATAGCGTGTAATGTATACTTATTACATATATAAAGTTGCTGACAAATTGTACTATTCCTTCAGCGAATGAACGTGGGAACTACTCACTGTACCTCAACCACCTGTATAAACTAAGAAATGTTACCTTGAGTTGAGATTGATATAATTAATTCCATGCAAAATAGTCAATGATATTATCTCATGCTCACTGCCTCAGGTAACTTAAAGTATTTATTCGGATAGCTGATACTTCCGATTACTTTCCGATTCGGAAGGTACCGCCTTGGCCTGGTGATCCTAAGATTGTAAACCTACACATTTGTCGTCATGTTTTCTTTTAGTCGTTATGTACGAGGCACTTATCCGATTCATGAATGGACCTACAGTGACATTTGCTTTGTAAAAAGCTAAAATTTGCTAGATAGACTGCGAAAATACATTAACGAGTGCCAGGAAAATAGCATCTGCTCTAATTCCGTACCGGCATTCTCACAACTTTCACGCATCAAAATGAGTTATGAGTACCTGGAGAGAAACAACAATTTGGGTTAAGATTATGGGCTACATTTTCCGAGAGCTTAAAACCCACGAACGTTTACCATTATCGAACAGATCATTACTTATGTTTGTTTAGTTATTGTAACCTCTGTCTACACTTTGGCAGGGTATTAGTGTCAAACTATGTGCTCGTAAACCAAATACTTTTTTATCATGTTATTTGAACCTAACCTACCTTCAACAAAAGAGGTTGTTTTACTTTTTACTCCTTGGAAAAGACAAATAGGGATATTTCACGGTGATTATATACATTCTTTAGTGAACTTTTTGATCTCTCTGCACGCTTTTATATTTTAAAAAATAATAATTATAAAGCCATATTTATAAGTGATCAAATGAAGGGTTTATAATTTTTTTCTAACAAAACTTTATTCATGAAAAGCACCCATAACTTTGGCGATGAAAAACTACGTATGCGGGACTTCTCGGAAGCACATGGAGGCACGCCATTAGCAAGCAAGAAAATTAACTCTACACCATTTAAGCGGGCTATAGTAACACTTTGGTTGTAAGTGAGAAAAACAATAAATTTAAGCACATTCGTGATATTTTTAGTTTTAAAATTCTTTAGTTTCCACAAAATACGTATGAATCAAAAGCTGATTTGATATTGATATTGATTTTAGTAGTTAGTCATTAAAGTAATGATGAGGTTTTCAGTGGTTGTTTTAGAAGATAGTTTCAAGTGATTGCTACTCTAAATCCAGTCACTTGCTATATTTAAAATAACCTTTGCTAATAAATGAGGTGACTATACTTTAGTCGTGAAAATCTTTGCATATGGCCTCCCAAAACCTCAAAGAGCTAGACGATTCTTTTCAAATGTGAGAACTTAAGGAATATGGGCCGGTTTAGTCAAAAAGAAACTTGTTGTGCCCTCAATCTGAGGCTGACAGGTTCAAGACCATGTGACGGCAAATATGTTTCTAATTTTGGGAAAATATTTAAAAAGGGAAAAAATATTTATTGATTCTTCTGGAATGAAACAACATGGTTTCCAATTTTCTATACCTCACACACTTCACCCAGCTACCCAGTTAAACTGTTTAGAGGCAGAAATGTCAGTGGAAGGCAACGATGGCGCTAATCAAGGAGTTAGGTCCGGTATCAACTGCCATTGATGCAGAAAAGAAGTAAATGATATCGTTCAGACTACTGCGTTGTAGATGGAAATGAGAAACCATTACATCAGTCTCCCTAGATGGAATAGTTATACATTAATCAATATATGACGTGATAGCTTTCTTCCTGTTAAGTATTCCGGAGGTAAAATAGTCCCCAAATTGAATCTTAGGGTGGTAACAATTAGTAGGGGAACATCAGTCACAGTTAGCTAATGCAAGTATATTAGACGTGCGAGGAGTAAAGAAATTTTTATGCTTCATAATTCAAGTTAGTGGGGTAAAGAATAGCTATAAGAGATGAGAAGAAAGTTCACATGCAGTGAATCATATCGACAATGTATTATTTTTTACTTTACTAGGTGAATAGTGCCAAGATAGTTTTGTTGAAAATGGTTGGTTTATGATATACCAAGACTGGTGAAACAATCGATTTTATTTGTAAATATGGGTGGAATGTTTCCAAAAATGGAGGAATAAACCAGGAACTTAAGGTACGTTGAAAAGTAATGACAAAGTCTGTCGTTAATTTGTAAAAAACATTTAAAAAAGAATATTCACCAATGGAGGCGAATATAGTAGCATCCAAAAGATTTTATCAATGTTAAGTAGTTGATAAGTTAAAGCAATATCTGCTGCATACAGTATAACATCCATTTCTAAAATATTTTTATGTGATGAAATTTAGGTGTTGACTAAGCTGATGAAGTGTTTAGTCGAGTCCATTTAGGGATTAGGGGATTTAAACTGAAGATTGCGTGGTAGGATAAGGAGGCTGAAAATGAGGAAACATTCATTAATTTTGGTACATATGGCAGAAAAGGCTTCTAAAATGTGTAACAGCAATATTAGGAATAAACATGTATTAATTAAACAAATAATACATTGGTTAACGTTAACGTACGCCGTTTGCCAGCGTGGGTATAATACATTGACAGAGCAATTTTTTTAGTGTCTGTTCACAGGAAATGCGCGCATGCTATAAGGAATGAATTCTCAAAGTTAGGAGAGAGGATATTATGACATAATGGCTTTACTCGGAAATTGTGATTGTGCGTTCGCACTTTAGAGAGTCTATGCTATTAACATTCATTCATCTACTCGCACCAGATTCGTGTTTTGAGCAGACAAATCTATAGATCTACACGATATAATATGCTGAATTATATTACTACAGACCGGCTTGATAGCTCACAATTTATAATATTTTCTTTCCTCAGTCCTTTCCTTAAATATGAAAATAGCGCAATCATATAAACCATTAGAAAGAACGGCGAAGAGGTAAAAACCTTCTGCATACTGCATACTGTGCGTGTAATCTGCATACTGTTAGCTAAAATTGTCAATAACATAACATGAGAAAGAAATGACAGGTTGAAAAAGCTAAATTAAGCTCTTCGGGCAAAGGAGTAGCTGAATGGGATTGGATGCTGCGAAGGGAAGTATGCATTTATACGTGCTGGCGGGAAATTACGACAGATTGAAGAGGAATCATGGTTGTAATGAGAAAATTAGATCAACATCAAAATGGGAAACCTCTTAGATTCAACAAATAAGGAGAACATGACTACTGCAGATGAGTGTCGAAATACTCTAATTCCAAATTCCAAATACTCTAAGAGTAATGCGTTCTTCGTTTTAGTTGTTGTGTATGTGATGACCTGCTGTTCCTGTAGACAGCTACGGGATTTTACGTCACTACTTTCATTGAAATTGAAGCAAATGTTCTCATATATGGTGGAGAAGATGACAAAATAAGAAATATTTTCCATAAACGATATGTGGGTGTTATGGTAATGGTAGTATTGCATAAAGAATGAAGGAAGTGTGGAGAGTAGCCTGACGTCGGAACTTAACGAAATGTGGCAATGAGATCACGATTATAATTCCAGTGCGAAGAACAAGCTATTAAGCCTCCTAATTTTTATTCAGCTAGGGATCGTGAATGATGGAAAAATCTCCACGGCAATGCGAACCTGAAGCCAACGGGATTGAAAGCCTTCACATTTGCCGCAGCAACTAGATCACCCGCTATGAACGGATAGGTGGAGCACTTCAATGAATAAAAAAGACTTGGTATTTCCAGAAGTTGGCACATATTTTTAATAATGTAATACATATTTTAAAAGTGAGTAAAAAATGAGAATGACATTGATTTTTTGTTGCATTTTTGAGTGTGTTGCAATTTAAGAGTCATGAAGAGACAATTGATATTTTTCAGTTATTAGATAGTGTAACGCTGTTTTCTTATAATCACTTATGGTGCAAGTAAAGAAGGAGTATTCAGTTTGGCAGAGTGCATCTCTTATTTTTACATTGCTATCAGTGCTAACGGTATAACGTGGGGATAAATTAATATACTCTGTGTGGAACTGAAACTCGCCTGATTGGAGCTTTTGAAGTAAAATGTGCTTATCGTGTAGCCCAGGAGTCTCTAATGGTTCTCAAATTATACCTTCCATCAACTAAGTGGCATAATCTGCACGCTATTAGCAGATTTTAAGAAAGTGTGCGGCTTTCCCTTGAATTTTATATACTGAGCGAGTTTAACCTTTCTGTGCAGGGTCCTAAAATCTTGCGGCGTTTTTGTGATGTGACCTTCCCTGGGAAAATTAGTATCTCTCTTTCACTTTATTCATCGGAGAAATTCCCTGCTATTCATTTGTTAAATCTTACTTTCTCTAATGCAGCGCCGCAAACTCTTCGTAAATATTTCCCCCGCATTAATTCTGAAGCCAAGTGGATTTCTAAGTATTTGAATTTATATAACTCCTTTATATTAACTCTATTCCTCTTAGCAGATACAAGGTTGGTGTTATTTCTATCACATAATGTGTACTGCAGTGCATTTACAAACGTTTTACTCAAAGCATCACTTATGACACTACGAGGTAACGTTGTTGAGAACCGTAGGGAGAGATTCTAAGTCGGTAATTTTGGCAATTTATCAGTAGTGAAGTGCATATACTGAATAAAACCTAATTTTTCTACTAATTCTAGCCATTATGTTGTTTATATATATCAGGAATATGAGCGTGCCGATAAATCTTTCTTGAGGACCTCCGGATGCCATTCTAACCTTTTTGAAACAATCGCCGTCGATTAATACTAATTGTTTTGCGCTCATTTATAAGACCATGTAGGTATTCACTATTTTTCAACTACCCCACATCACTATAATTTATATATTTTTTGTGAGGAACAAATGATTTCTTTAAATCCATAAATAACACGTCAACTCGTTCTTCCGCATCACCTAATTTTAGAATATCATGTAGCAAGAAAACAAGCAGGTCTACTTTACCGAAAGCCAGGCTAAACGTTTAGTTCCAAATATTTCGTAAAATTTCTAGAAACAAATCAAAATCTGACACTTCCACTGGTGATCGGATCATTGAGGTCTACATTTCACTTAGTTGAGAATAACGTGTATATAATAAAAATTGGAGCAATTGAGCTATGCTTGATTGTAAGTCCTCGCCCTTTATTCATAAGTAAGCTCCATTTATTAGTTTTCAAAAGTATATAGGTTTTTGATGAAGACTTAAAATTTTCTCAGTTATTTAATGGTTAATTGACATTTACATCTAAGGTTTATATGAATATATTCCGTATACATGAATAAGGAATAGGGCCTAGAGAAGGGAGGGGTGGACGTGAATTGCATATTAACGATGTGTCTTTCGTTAGTGTCATGCTGTTTTATTGTAATTAATAATGGTGTGGGTAAAGTAAAAAGAAGTTGGGAACCGCTGCCTAAGAACGCCACCGTTAATGTAATAAAACTGAGTTAGCTAGGCAAGGACAACCTCCTTGGAGCATATCTCTTATCCTTGAATTGGATCCACATCCAATATGCGGGGCGATTTGCTGTATTTGGAAAATAGCAAACTGCGCACAGACACTATTATTTGTAAGCTGACCGATTAAGATAAATATGATGAAGAATATACTTGTATAATAATAAATAATTTAAAAGTATTTGAATGAAAGTGGAGTAGAGAGGAGGATAAATACTCATTTAGAATTGATGTAAGCCCAAATGGAATCGATAAATGCTATTATACATGATATTACTCTTGTAGTTAATGTTGTTTGCGTATGAAGGCAAATAAATATTCTTTCAAATGTCGTGAGAAATAATATTAGTGGGTGTATTAGTAATAGCGATAAGGGGATAGCGATAGGGACCTCTCATGTGGCTAAGCTGAGCTCTCACTAATTAAAAATTCTCCTTAAAGTTATTTTCATCAAGTAGAGCTGAGTCTGGCATAAAACAAGGGCTGTGAAATTCTAGTGGAGAACTCCTTTTACGGGTGCCACCAAATGTTATTCATTGTACATATTTGAACAATCTTTGGATATAGTACCTTATGCAAACATTGTTCAAAAAAGTAACATGATAATTAAACATTTTGTAATAATATTTAAATTTCATACCAATTAAAAAAAATACAAGTTATTGACCTTAATTTGAACATTTCCTACGTTCTGGATCAGTGAATGTATGAGTAGTGATTGGGCTACATATTATTTTCTTGTACAAATCGAAAATTCCAACACTACTATTATCTTGCATGCTCCTTTAATTTGACAAAATCTCTTTTCCACATCGTCAGTGAATGGCTTGGTTGTTTCATTACGATAAGTTTAAGCCAAACCGCTAGAAACGTAAAATATGGCACTGCAACCTCTTCTGCTAACTTTTGTATGGACTATCTTCGTGATATTTTATAAGAGGTTGCAGTTTTTAACTCATCCAATGTATTTATAGATGCCATATTTAATTTATTATGGGAAGAAATAACAGATCATCACCTAGTGCCTTTCCGGAGTTCTTTTTTGTCATCTGGTCCACGACACCTACTCTATGCTTTATCATTGTAACTCTGAACTGTTTCAAGGGTTTGTCAGCTATGTCTACTGCTGGATTCTAATTGCTAAAGATAAGTGCATTTTTCTTTTTTTATCCTAATAGACATTAAGTGTAAGGTTATCATCTTAATTTTTGAAAACCTTTCAAACTACTTTAGCCGCTTCTGAGCTTATATTCGAGAATCATAAGCAAAGCGTATTGAGAAAGTATTGTTGAATTAAATTTCCGCAAAAGTGCAATGTGTCGCACCATAAAAACACTATTTATATGTAAAGAATACCTAATTCATGAGTCAACCTCTTTCAATACTTCTTTCATGCAGGAAAATCCAATTTTCCAATTTCCGTGATTTTTCTCGGATGAGGCGTACTTTTTTCATCTTCTTACCCTTAGATTAAATAATAGTACCCACTTATTTATTTACTTGGCCATTTTTACATTAAATTTGGAGATAGTTGAGGAAGTCACTTTTCATCACGCATAATTAATTTTATATTTCCTTCGGTAAATAAAAGAACCTATGAATACGGTTTTGCCGTCACCTGGAAGTCTGTTTTTAAGAATATAGAAATGTTTATTGAACAAAACAAAATTCTAAATTACATACTCTACATCGTAAAATATTTGATGTTATCCCTTTTTTATAATTAATGACACAAAAAAGTAAGCAAAGTTACATTATCATATGGGTCATTCCACCTCAATTCAACAAACGTTTGTCCCGTAGGGTCTCAGATTTTGATTAAAATTGGTGTATGGGTACAATATTAACTCAAACTAAATATCCTCAAACCGTTTTGTGAAAAAAAACTTTTTGAGTGAATTATGCATATTTTAATTTTTTCGCATGTTTAGCAAAAATCCGAGCCTTAAATCATATTATCACTTATATCTCCGCTTGTAATTGTCATACAACAATGAATAATAGCTTTTATTAAAGCTAATTCTTTATTGAATGCAAATATATCAATAAAAAATAATTTATTCTATACCCTATTGTTGTAAATTACTAATGTTTATAACATTGTTAATAAACTTTTCTCAAATACTCCATCTTAGAATCGGCCGAAACCTTTTTTCCGTAATCTAAACATATCCAGCTAACCATTCCAAAAATAAAATGTAGTGGCAATTCATAATTGCGTTTTTTATGAATATTTAAACATTTACAATTTTCTCTCGCGCGGCCCGTCAGCTCCCCATTTGGAATACATGCAGCAGACACGCGATGCAAGCCTAAAAATTTCCTAAATGCTCAAGGTCGTGGCTATATGAGATAAAAATATATTATAAACTATGAATGTTAACAACAATTTTTATTTGATCTGTTAAATGGATGCTTGCAGGGAAATTTACCATTGAGCCCCACTTTCTCTGCGCGAAAATGTTTCTAACTACTCCGACACAATCGATTGAAACCTCTTTTTCGGCGTGATTTAATAGCAGAGCTTGATTTATAATTAGACCTAAAACATTCTCTACAGTTAGCGTCCTAAAGTCAAGTGATGACAAAAGGGAGGATAAAAGGCCAGAGCTTTGGAAATTTACATTTTTTAATTAGCCTTTTATTTTGCAAATTAGCCGTCAACTTCCTCCTTGATCTTTTCCCGGTCATTTGTGGAATAAATACAGAGCAAACAATACGATAGAGGACCCTTATACACCAAGGTCGCCCTTTCTATAAGATGATCCTCCAACTTACATAATTAGGCCAACCAACTGGCACTTGATCATCAAGAGTTAATCAGGGACAATTTTAGATAGCAAAGGACACGGCGTGAGAGTCCCAGAGAGAAGTGGGAGGTGGAGGAAGAGAATTGGAAGGGGAGTGAGGGGACGGGTGGATAGAGGTGGAAGGGGCTCCCGAGGGAATGAGAATGTTGGCAATACGGAGGAATCAGGGGCGGCTCGGAATTCGTGGTGCAATTAGGCATTCGAAAAGAGATGAGCGGAGAAAAAAAACAAGATTCCCTCGGAACTAATTACGTGGCCTGCGATGAGCAGATTCCTTCTACGATGCAGCCTATATACTCTCCCCGGCGCGGCGCTCAGTCTGCTGCCCATTCCTGGCACTATAACCCACTCCCACAACAAGCCCCTCCTCCCTCCGGCTCGCCCACTCCACTAATTGAGTCTGACCACTAGACGCCACCCTTAACAGCTTCTCAACCGGTCATATTTTTCATCCTTTTACTTTCCGCCAACTGTTCTTTTCGCAGTCAAGTGCGATAGATAGTTGATTTTTTTGGAGGTTGCCAACGAACATGGTAATTTGCGCCATTGGAATTGATTGTTATGGAATTAGAATAAAGTCTGGAGAATTCTCCGGCCTTAGCACTAATAAACCTACTGTTCTTAAATTAGTTCACGATTTAGCGTACCGTCTGACGGACGTAACACTGTTATTCAAACACTCCCTTCATGAAAATGAAGTAGAATTCGGGATTTCACTGAAAAATCTAAGATACTGCCGGGATTGGAACCAAAGACTTCGGGATGGGAAGCAATTGCTCCAGCTAGGATATAAACTCGTCCCTCCCACCGGAACTCTCAACTACTTCATCCATTCGGTCACATTCTTATCACACCTATCATATGCTCCTCCTCCCAAGATTCATGGTTGCTTGGAGTCCTTTAATCCAGCAAGTATTTTAATTGTACATCACCCTTAATCACCTGCGAAACCATCTTTCCCTTCCATTTTATGGGCTTGCCTTGCCTTTCAGTATTTGAATTAAATTTTCAGGCAAAATTTACTCTCTCCAAACTCTGTCCATGTATAATCCCATATTGAATTAAGCAAATGAAGATCTCCTGTCTCAATGAAGATCTCCTATGCCGTCTCATGACCCCTCACAACTTGGATGGGTCCATATAATTCTCTTTCTAATTTTCTCAGTAAGTTATTCTTACTTAAAATATTTGCTGCCACCGGCTCCATGTGCAGTGATCCTGTCTGTGGATAGATGCGTTCGTTTTTATTGTGTACTTGAATATATTTTGTTATCAACCAAAACTCTTTTTTAACTTGTTTCCTTATTTATAGGTAATCAATTTACTGGGGAACATATGCTATTTTCAACTTCGTTAACCTCCTCTTTCTTAAACCTCTTTATTTTTTCAGTAAGCTTATTTCAAGGAATCTAATTGCAGTTCTATTATATGTAGGCGCATCAGTTTTATTTACACCAAAGAAGATAAGGAGTGCAATGCATTATAAATGCCAAAAATCTCTTTTTTAATAATACGTGCATTTAATAAGATAATATAGTCATAAAAAACGTCAATATATATAGATATGAGACTCGTCACAGAGCTCTCTGATATATCTCTTTAGGTAATTTTTAATGGTGGCTCCATTTTACTCCTTCTTTCAGCCATTTGAACACAATTCAATGTATTAGCGGTTACGTTAGGTTTTCAAGCATTGCTTATACTCTGATTTCTACTTTTCATATTTATTTTCTAGTAATCACTACTGTTGACAAATTCCTTGTTTTGTTTACGTAAGTAAGGGTGATGTGAAAAAATGGCTCGGAAAGCATGCATAATGTTGACAATATTCAAGTGGTTAAAATAACTGTACTTTTGAGTCGATATCTTAAATTTAGCGTTGTTAATTTCTTCCATCCAGTCGACTCCTCCTCCCGATAACGTCTCCCGGTGGATATCACCCTTCATTCCTCTTCGCATCTCGTTTCTGAGGAAAAGGAGGCCTTGTCATTATGTTTTCCCTCGAGGAGAGATTCATCGATCATCCACGCAATGTGATTCAACGGACGAGCGAACGAACGAGCGGAGGTCGAACGCCACTCGGATACAGAGGAGATCCGTGGGGGATGAATGCGTAGAGAGGAAGAAAAGAGGGTTGAAGTAATATAAGGGGAGAGGGTGTGAGAAGACGATGGAAAAGGTGAGATGTGTAGTGGGGGCGGAGCATAATTATAAAATACATTGCGAACCAAAAGGAGGGATATTTTTTGGATTTGGATCGACATTCGGAGGCTGAAATTTTTTCAGTGAAGGATGAGCGGCGTTTTAAATATCGTCCCTCATTAGAAAGTAAATTGTAGCGTCTTATAAATTGACGGTTTTGGCAGTGATCACATTGAAATTAATCTATTTTCTTCTTCTTCTTTCAGGAGATATAGGTCAACCTATATATTTGACCTATGTCTCCTCAAAGAAGAAGGAGAAAATAAATTATAATAAAAAGAGGGCATAAAAAAGTAATCATCTATGTATTGAAATTAACAGGCTTGAATTCATTAGCTTTCCGTGTGATTTTTAGGCGTTTTATCACAGGTTTGGAATAATACCTCAATGACGATGAATTCTATAGATATTTCCATTGAAATATACATTGCCGTGGTATTTGAACTATTTAAAGGACTCGCAAAAGTTTTTGTTCGCTGGAGAATATGTGTATATACAATACCAGTTTTCTTATCATTCGTTTCTTAATAATCTTTGTTTATTTACTTTAAATGCCAGAAGTTGTTATTTTCACACCCTGTAAATGTTGGCTTTTTTTCTTTTGTTTTAGGTGTTTTTTTTTGGAAGCAATTTGAAAACTACTAGTCAAACGGATATTTTAGAACAGTACATCACATTCGCAATTTTTTAGTTCTACAAAGTTTCGGTAAAAATACTCTATTAATTTATTTTTACAAAATGTAGTAGCACGTGAGGTAAGTCTATTTTCTACAGCATTTTTGCAAATGACTTGTCTTCAAACCAGCCCATTTGTCCGCGGCAACACAGCGATGTATTTATTTGCTGTAAAGCAGCACTGTTGCTGTCAACAATTTGCTGACGCAAAAATGCAGATGACAACTGCCGAGCGCCTGTAGCTGGCTGTCTGGCTCGCCGGCTGGCGTGTCGCGACCGGTAATGACTTCACCTTGCGTCGAGGCGGTTGCATTGAGATAGTTTGCGTTTTTTTCTTGGTAATGGCGCTACGTAGAGGTCTTAGGCTGGAACAAACTACGGCAGTACTAAATGACCTTTTTGAAGACGTGTCCTAGAAAGGGTCTGATCAATGTTGAGTCGGACGACGATTTCGTTGCTCCGGAGGACACAGCATAATCCGAAAGCGATGCAAACAGTGAGCACGGTAACTTTTCTTTAATGGTAATTCTTTTCTCGGTAATGCTTTCATATTTGCTTATTGTAATATAGTTACGAAAGACATGCACATGTACTCATTCATTTTATGATTCGCATATGCACATGTTTGAGTTATTGTTACCGCTATTATATATCAGCAATCTGTTCTTTATGGTGTTTGTAGACGAGCCTGGATCTGCATTGGTTGACGGACAGAAAAAATTTATTTGTGGTCGTGAGCGCTATCGTGGGGTTGTGAGTCAACGTGCACGGTGTGTGGTCAGATAATTGGAGTATACCGTTTTCGAAATAAACTATGGCATGGGACCACTTTTGTGAAGTTTTACTTTATCTTCGCTTTTATGAAAAGTCAAGTCGCACGATTGTAAACGGACATATTTGGGCAGTTTTCGGATGAACCTATGGAAGAAATGTATTGATAACTGTATTGCATGCTATAAGCCTGGAACTTGTGATCCTATTGACGAACAGCTATTTCCAAGCAAAGCTAGGTGACCCGTTACGCAATAAATGGCATCGAAGCCTGATAGATATGGGCAAACATACTGGCTTGCAGTCAGTGGCGGATACAAAAAAAACTCAAGGGGGGGGGCGCAAGTTATCGCGGCGATTGTAGCTTTCAAACTGACTGCCTGGCAGCGACTATGCTTCCCTTATATATGTACCTCGGTTGTTTCGAGAACATTCGGTGCCAGAATGTTCGCTTCCAGACTTTTAAGGAGTGTGAACAAATACAAACAGTAGAATATTCGCGACTTTTCTCGAACAAATGGCAGACAGAATAACGTATCGAGACCACTAGAATGGCCGGACTTTTCTCGTAGGTTAGCTATCTATGTGCCAGACAGAAACGTATAAAATACGATGACGCGGACGCGCGCGCGTGCTACACAAGAAAGTACAACTACTCGATAACTCGACTCAGAGTCGACTGACGAAAGACACGAACGAATAGCGTGCGGGCTGAATGGAGGGGGCGGCGCGGGGTCAATGCGGGCGGCCCCGCAAGGGGGAGGCGCGCGCCCCCCATATGTATCCGCCACTGCTTGCAGTAGATAAGGGCATAAAATATTTGATAAACGGATTTCCCTTCCTTGGCAAGGACGACTTTCGTCAAGATGGCGATCGCGTTGCAGATTATGTTGTAACGAACTATGTAGTCTTACTTGAGCAAGGGACGAATTTTCACATCTGACAATTATTTCACATCACTTGTGCTCGCCAAAGATCTGGAAAAAGAGGAACAAAGCTTGTGGTAACCGTAAATATGGTAAGGAGAAAAATCCCTACAGAAATAAAAACTTTTCGGGAAGAGTTGTACTCAACTAAATTGTACAAAAACTGTGACATATCACTTACCGTTTATCAGGGCAAACCGAGAAAGTGTTTTCATGTTCTAAGCTCCATTCACTCTGACGGTGAGGTTGGTGACAACTCTAAGAAAACGCCAGAAACTGTTAAGTGTTACAATGAGATCAAATATGGAGAGGATATCAGAGATCAGGTGAGGCGGAAAAAATCTGTTACAACAGGAATCAGGTGATGGCCAGTTTATTCTATCCATAATACTCTTGACTTCACCGGTATAAATGTTTGTATATTGTATAAGAAATTAACTCAAAAGATAATATCTCGAAAGGATATTTTGCAAAAGTTAGCAGAGGAGTTTGCAAGTTACATTGCATCAAGAAATGTTTGTCAACCTTCTGACGAGTTTTATGGAGTGCGAGAGCCAGAACTGACTAGGAACTGTCAAGTAAAGATAAAATACAATTAAACGGAACTATTGGATTTTTTAAGCTGTGTACAAAATCAGAATGTGGCTCGTGTACGGCAAAAACAGAGCGATAGTGCCAGAAATGTGAAGCAGTTTAGACGAAGTTTTTTGTAACCCTGTATGAAAAAGGCCTTTGATTTCTTTGTTTGTTCCTTTACACTAATTTGCAGATTACATATATACATAATAAATGATTTTACAGTAAATGGTTGTAAAAGTTATTTAATGATTAATTACTAACGTTTCAGCACAAACTTCAAAAAATAGTGCGATCGAAAGTAAATATTTGCAGGTACAAGGTATTTTGATAAAATCGAGCCACTTAAAAAAAATATTTTTGTTTATAAAAAACCGTAAAAATACACTGAAGTTGCAACATAAACAATAACAACCATAACACAAAAAATAATCCTCAAAAAACACCGCTAATAACACATAAACAAATGGGTGTCAAAATGATACCCTCCCGGCATTCTCGGGGGGTCCAATGTGTCCGGCATTCTAGTGTTAACTCTAGACATTATCGACTCCACTTCTTGTTATCTTCCTTTTTGGCATAAAAAAATGCATATTAAAACAGTAGTAATGGCATAAACATTTCGTTTTAAATGGGATAAAGCCGTAATATAACATTTTTTTTAACAAAGTTTTAAATTGAATGCATACACTAATGTGCTTCTAGGTTTACGGCATTCCATCAGATACTCATCATTATAAATGGTACCATTTACAATTCCACAAAACTATGCATTTAAATATTACCAGTAGCAAGTTTATGAATGAATTTAATTACGTAATGGTTACGTTATTCGCTGTAACAATATTCGTGTGGGATTTCTTCCTTTTGTCATTTTGCTTCGTTGAGAAAATTCTTTACCCCTTGAATATGTACCTAAAGTTTTATTTACATTTTTGAACTTGTGAAATCGAGTTTGATCCTTAGATGAACCCTTAGATTCAGCGTTCTGCATTGATTGATGTATTTCATTGCCTTGTGATTATTGATTCCTTTCACGTATTTCACTTCCACAATGTAGGTTAGTTAGTCTGCAATACCTAGCGCCCGTTGCAGACACGTCTCGTCATTTGGTCAGGTATATTTACTCCGTCCTATTAGTAGTTGAAGATAGCGCTGACTCTGCTATCCTTTTTTCGTATTGTTATTTAGATACATCCAGTGCGTACTACTTAGTTTCAATATATTATTGCTAATTTTCCACCATGATACACATTCATCGTTGCACCTTCAAAATTCACTGTAATGGTAATTAATATATGCATACAAAATATGACGTACGTACAATTTCATATGCCGACTTAGTTTCTAATTTTTTTGACTCGCCTCAATAAAGTTTTGCTATTTCATGCTTTTCCAAGGAAATGGAGGTGAAAATATATCAGTATTAACATTGTACTTCTGAATTCATAGAAGCGAAACACACATTTGGAGAGATATCATTGGTTCTCGCCAGTTTTGGCAATCCTTCACAGAAGTATGATGATTTTACATCTGTTAACATCCAAAAGTCATATGAAGCATTCTTTTATTTCCTTTTTAGATACTGGGTTAAGATAAATGAAAGATTGTTAGAAAATGCTCCTTGTCTATAGTAAAGTAATCACCAGGCTCATTTCCACAAAATCTATTTATTTGGCCTCGTACAAGAAAATAAATTATGTCCCACAATTTTATGGAAAAAGTATAAAAAATCCAACGAATCATATCTGCATGCTTCACTTGAAACCTAATCGCAATAAAAGCTTCAATTTCCTTGACAGTTTTCTTCTTAACTGGATGAAACAGCTTTTGGTTCACGGCAATTTTTATGTGCCGGATCACACGTTTATCTACTGGCAAACGCTGTGGCCATGCGTTGGAAATATTTTTCGTATGTTGTGTTTAGCCTGTGATGAAGCAGAAAAATGTGTTTAAAAGATAAATAACAAATATAATATGAAAAGTAATATATACTATTGAAATTTACCCATAACAATTCCTTAAAAGGGTTTCCTGAGGGCCGAAGAATGACCATCAAAAATTCATTATATACATAAAAATATAGAATTAATTGAACAATTTCACAAGAGAATATCATTAATCCAATGAAATACAATCTAATTTTATTATAAATATAGAGTAAATATATGTAAATTGAGAATAAAAGATGCGGTGAAAATGACCGCTGTGGCACTTGGAAATAAATACGTACATATTTCGAAAACTTTTGGACTGATCGCCAAACAATTCTCGAATATGTGACACTTAAGTCATTTAACGTCAATAAATAACGAATTATTTCAAAAAATATTATGGAAGAGCTAGAAGAGTAAATTTACAAAAGGGTCAAAATAACCGCTCTGGTGCTACTAGTGTTAAGGGCTAGTTGCAGAGTAGTGGTGGCTTCGGAGTGGTCGCGGCGGGGCCTGTGTAGGAGGCAGGTCCACCATGAGGTGGGTCCGGCTATGGGCTCACCTGCGCTTTGGGGCGTTCCAAATTCTGATTTAAATGTGAAATCCAATTCAAATTCTTCCTCAGTTTCCGCTAATGCACGAGGTCGTGTATAAGATCCCGTGTATAAGGTCCCGTTACGTATAAGAGACTTATAAAAGCCATTTTATTTCATATCTCAAGTTCTGGAATTATAATAGTACAGATCCTTACAGTCAGATATTAAAATGTGCCGTGTGAACACCTTGTGCTTTAAACATCTCAAAATCTTATGAGAGGCTTCATTCACATAAAAGGCTTCAATTTCAATGGCTTCTGTGTGGTTCTTATTCATTGAGTAAATGTTACTCGTCTTGTAAAACTTTATTTCGCATATTCTCTCTCTGCTGTGAATGAAATCCTTTACTTTTTACTCGATAAGAACAGAAGGGAAAATAAATTCACGTATGGACATTCTTAAATTAATTTTGTGTGAATTACACTCATTTCTTTGAAGAATCTAATCGAAAGACGAAGGTTTATTAACATTCAAGTTTTAAAACCAGTATAAAACATTTTATATTTTGTTTAATGCACCCAGTTTTTTAATACTGAACTAAATATATACATGCCATGGAGCATGGTAGTACTTCTTCTACAAAGATGAAGCTCAGCGATATGACGATTTGTCTAATTTCTGTTGGACTAAGAGTTCTACCAGTTGCTGAAATAACTCGAGCTCAATATAATGTAAATGATACCTGAGTGCCTCCATTTTGCTCGAGCACCAGAATCGTAGTTATTAAATATTTCTCGGGTATTGGATACTCTCGCATGCAGCACCAGCGGAATAACTTTTTAAATAAAACATTTCAAGGTGGCTGAATGTTTACAACGGTTAGGGAGTAAGTTCCACCAAACCAGCGTAGTCTTAAACTACACTATAGATTCTTGTATAGAACTGCCTAAGGCCCTATTACTCTAATGAAACGGGCGGATTATGAGTATATTCAGAATAGCTCTTCTATTATCTCATCTTCAAGTCATCTTTTTTTGTGGCTGGCTGTTGTGGAAAACATCTTCGAATTATAAAGATTAAAGTTTATTGAAAAATATGCTGCTATGATAGCTGAAGAAATTGTACCTTACTACAAAAGTGGATGTTTGATCTTCTTCTTATAATTTACTTATTTTTTGCTAGAATACTTTTGTATCCTCTATCCGGGATGAAACCACACGATTTTTTTTTCTAGAGAGAGCAGTTACTCCTAATTTGCTGGATTCGTCATCTGGTTGAAGTGACAATTTGGTTATATTTGCTGTTATTTTTCCTTTGTGGAGAGAAGGATTGTATGCCTTAAGATTGAATTTTCTCTGGTTTAGAGTGCATTTTGAAGCATTACTTTAACCCTTCTTTTTTAAAGCCTATCGTGGGGAAATTGTGCTCCGAGCAGAGTTTCACAACGGTGCCAATTTACTTAATCTCCAGATTGCACGGTGTAAAATATCTACTACTAGCCCTTAGTACCCGCAGCAAAAAGATCAGAAGAAAGAATGTGAGGGCTCTCTAGTTTTTCAAGTGAAGTTACGAGTATCCACTTAATACTTTTAAAGTTTTGAGGTGCACTTGCGAATGCCATTGTTTCCTTCGCCGCAACGGCGATTCTGTAGAAGGGAAAGTGTGGCGCTCAAGGTGGGGGGATGCTGTGGAGAGAGAAGGAAAGGGTCGAGTGAAAAAACCGATTACAATTAACTTATTTTGATGCCACATAACTCTTCCGTGAAAAGAGGTGGGTGAGTGGGCGCAAGAGAATGAGGGATGAAACAGAATGAGATACAGATTTGCCGTTCCTCAAAACTTCCTTCCCTCTGCTAATCCAGCGAGTTCTACAAATAGCGATAAAAGTTTCACAACTAAATGGCCTGGAGCGGCCAGAAAGGGGAGGGTGGGCGAATTAGAGGAGAAAAGATGTATACGCTTGGGATTAGCGGAAGGGCAGGGGAGTAAGGGAATAAGAATCAGGAGCATGGGGGTAGGGATCAGGAGCAGGATTTTTGACACGGTAACCTCGGGCAAGGAAATGTTACGCAAGAGACAAACGGGGAAAGAGGAATAAGAGTGATTTTTTGGAGCAAAAGGTTGTCCATCTCACTTCATACAAGCAAGGGTTTCAGGATTCGTGTTTCGAGGAGGGAGAACAGAGCAAGGATAGATGAATTCGGGATGACAAGGGATATAGTGTGTTAGACATACATTTGGATGCCAAGCTCTCCCCTTTTCGTGGGCTCTGAGAAACAGGAGTGCGACCCTTCCAAAATATAAAAAAATCTGACGACAAGAAGTATTATATGATTGAACTCAATGCAAAATAATAATTGGTGCGTAAAAGGGCATTTTTTTATTTGTGATAATACCTCCTATAGTTATCCTTAACGTTGACGTAGTTTTCTGATACTTAGAACATACTCATAAACACTAAGCACTCACTAAATATAATTAATTATTGAAATAATTTTTTGAGCTCGTAGAACGCGCGATATATGGCCGTACAGTTCCATGGGTGATATTAAATCAGTTTTCCAGAATTCTGCTCAAAATTAATTTCTTAATGGATTATTTCGTCATGGATTGTTTAACAGGGACCAAACCCGGATACCTCGATTTCAAGCCAAGTGCTTTAGGCTGTTAAGCTACCGAGGCGTCATTCTCCCCTGTGGATCAAGGTAAATGAATAATCCTTTGTGGAATATCGCACTAATGTGCACTTTCGGGTGACACCGTATAAGGTTATACTGTGGCTAGCCCCTTATTTTCAAAATTTGTCTGAGTTTTTTGTCTCATTGAACGATTGTCATATTGCTATCTACTTAATAATTTCATATCATTCATATAACTCCGTAGATCTAACTTTGAGTATTTTTCAGTACCTTGATATCACCTGATACCCACTCCTGTAATGTCTCATCCTATTCAGGGGTAACCCAAAGCCCTAAGTGCATGTAAGATCACCGCTTTCCTGAGTAAAGTGATTACAATCTATGCCCGTACGTCTAAATATTTAATTTACTACGACGCGATAAAGGCGTAGATTTAACACCTTTAACGTCCAACATGGAGGGATGAGGTTTAAAAATAAAATATTTCCGGTGATTCGTTAAAAGTCAAGTGAATATTCTCCTAAATGCCTTATTTCAGTAAAATAAGGTGGTTATATTTGCGACGGAAAACTGCCCAGAATTGATTGAAAAAAATGGCCTATTGAAGGTACCACCTATATGTGGTATGAAGTATTTTTTCACTTACTGCAGAAAGTTTTATTATATTGTCTACTTTCCCTTACACTTAACGATCTTCAATAAAATGCTATTTAAAATTAAAGGTTATGTTGACAAGCAAACCAATGTCAAAATATTGTAAATCAAAGGTTTGAAAGACTACCGAATTGTATTAAATATAATAAATAAACTTATTAAATAATTTCTAGCAGATGGTTTAGCATATGAAATTGACGAAAATCCAACATATGTTATGAATTCCCTATCCACTTAAAGACTATGCATTTCATTATTTTGGCATGCAAGTGCATTAAAATGTATTTCATCATTTTAAGGGAGAAATTGAGATATCTGGCATAAACATCAGCTGCCTTGCACGATGCCTCGGTACCCAAAAAGGCACCCAATTTGTTCATATCACCCATTCCCGAAATTCGCTGCTCAAATATGTTAAGTGGAAACCAAAAAGGATCTTTGATATAGGTGGAATAATCCAATTATAGTGATAGTCCCAAGACGAGAGCGATGGAAGCGAAAAAACAATAAAAGGAAAATGGGTGGTGGTACTAACATGCGTGTTTTAAGACTGAGAAAGGAAGGGAGGATTTGGGGTCTGTGGGGTTGGGTGGAGGGCCGAAAGTGCGGGAATGAGAGGTATTCAGCGAAGTTGTCTACATTGAAGGTGAAAGTGGGGATGTGGTTTAATTACCTTAGCCATGGTTAGCTTGCTAGCTAACCTTTTTATTCATTAAAAGCGAACAAAGAGTGAGGTAGCCTTGAAGAGGATGGTTAAGCGTTCAAGGGGTCAGAGGTCCTGTCTGTTTGGAGACCATATTTGGAAGCCCGGGGATCTTTGGATTGGAATTATTTTGGGTTGGGGAAGATTTGAAAGGGTCTGCATTACAAAAAAAATTTAAATGACAAAAGGATATTTTACTGAAAGGTGATGACGAAGCCGTTATCACGCAAAGCTTGAAGAAATGAAAATAGGCTGAGTCTTATGAGGTAGATAGCAGAAAAAGGACAATAAGTACGGCACATGGTATGCTTCATTTTCGTTAGCATTTTGGATGAAGAGCTAAATACATTAAAATAATAATGAAATTAGAATCAAGTCCGAGCCAACTACGGTAGCATGAGCTACACGGGAACGGCCTAGTCTGCAATAGATCGGGAGTCCGAATCCTTCCTCTTAATTAAATGCTTTTTTAGTACTTATATTCTTAAAGTAGCAGGTACATTGCAGCCTTAGCAGCTGTGGCATATAATTCAATGTGTATTTAGTCTAAGGAGATATGTGATGAAAAGGGCCTTGGAGTCTGATGCCATTGAATGATTGGTGATGAAATAAATGTCACTCGTGGCGTTTAAAGGAGCTTAAACATGAGATCCGGCCACTCACTACTAATTGTAAGAGAAAGTAAGGACGACCCTTTACACTTAGGGATAAATGGATGAAATAAAATACACCGGGAGATTTGAGCGATAGATTGCTGCGTATTATAATTTGGAAAAATAGTTGCTGGCATAGAAGATGAATGGTTGAAGTAATTAGAAGTGCTGGAACACTATAGATCGTGATTAAAGGTTGAGTAGTTACTGACACAACAGCGCAGGGTTAGGGATGGGGTAGGAATTTTGCCTGAAATGGAGAGAAGAGGAGAATGTGAATATCTCCAGAAGAAGATAACAAAGATAATTTTTATTTGTTAATAAAATAAAGTACAATTAATTATAATCGACCTCTGGCCGATACGTGCGATAATGAGTCATAATTTGAAGTTGTTTGTTTTTATTATCACAATAGCTAAACCCATATTAAATGAATGGAAAAGTAAATAAAAGTATTATATCGAACATAGATTCACCGAGAAAACACATTATTGTATTCAATAACCTGCCTTGCGTTGCTGTGGCTATGCTGTGGAATGAAAGGAGAGGAAGGAATAAGATGTTTTTCACTTTCAATTATTTTTTATTGTGAAGCTAGTGGATTGACTACATCAGCCGGTTAACCGACTCTGGAGCATGCGACGTATAAATGCCCACGAGAGAAGCAATCGTTTTCTAAATTCAAACCACACACTTGCAAAAATTACCCTTGCGCTTTATTGATAGTCAATACGAATGCAATGTGTTATGGAAATTGACGTCATTTGAACTCGAGCGCCATGTCTGTCGGAATGAGCGGTATTCGTGGAAGTGGTACGTCTTCACCTTTATGAGTTCCAATAATAATTGTTGCTCTAATTAGATTGTTCATCATTTTTTTTATCTAATAATGGTGTGCCATTGCATGACTTTGGCTGATTGATGTTTCGGAGTAATATATATGTTACACTAGTTTTCAAATTCAGATTGTGTGATGGCAATCCGGGAACATCGAGAGAATTAAGAAATTCAGTTGGAAAATTCACTACTTCACTTTGGTTCATCACGGAGTCAATGGATTAGTATGTCACTGTTTCACCTGCGATTCTTTTTAGAATTATGTTGTTTATATCGTGTATGTCGAAATTTTTAGCCGCAAAAATGGCCCTTTCGCTCAACCATGCGTGATTTCGATAATTTGTGTCCATGTTATGGAAACCCTTATCTACTAATTCTTCTTTTGAATTCACGATGTTGCGGAAATTAGATGTGAAGGTGATTTTTCCTGTTTCTGGAACTGTAGGTACAGTGCCGATGCCAACCTTGAATAATTGTTTTGCCATATGTCAGCTGCTTTATCAGTTTGAAGCTGAACTCTCATATTTATTGTTAAATGCATTTTTTTTACTGTGATCCAAAAAGTTGAACATTTCAACCAGGCAGGTAATTAATCAACTCGTGTTGAGCGAGGTATAACTGGAAGCGTTTGCCTGAAATCACCTGATAGTAGCACTAATGCTCCTCCAAATGAAACCTCATTATTTCGCAAGTCTTTCAATGTATGGTCTAATGCATTCAATGACTTCTTATGAGCCATTGTACACTCATCCCATACAATGATTTTGGACGCCTGAAGAAAATTCCCAATTCTGATGTGTTTGTAATGTTACATGTCGGGTTTTATGTGAACTGCATGCTTAGTGACAGTTTAAGAGCTGAATGCGCCAGCTATCTCCTTCCATTAACGTGGCATCAATGGCTGATGAAGCTAGAACTAACGCAATATAGCCGTTTGAATGAATTTTAGATACGATCAAAGAAATTAGGAACGGTTTTCCAGTTCCACATGGAGCGTCAAAAAGTAGAATCCACAGGATTTGGCGGCCACATTTTGTTATGGAATGAGTTTTCTTGGACGAACAGCTGTGTGTAATTTCTGTTGTATGATTGCTCTCTGATCAGTTAACTGTTGAATGTTGCGTTGATGGAATGATTTGGTGCTGTCATTCCCAATTGTGCCAATAATTTGCCACACATTGCAAGACAAAGATTCACAATGAAGTTTAGTGCTTCATTGTATATTTCTTCTGTGAAATCCAAGCCATGATTTTTTGTTTCTTGTCACAACCTGAATATATTCGACCATATAGTCTTTGTATTTCTCCCACAATTGTACTGGTTGTGATGGGGAACATGTAGGTAAAATAGTTTCAAACAGCGTACGTATTTGTAATGAATTAGAAGTGGCGGATGAATCTTTAATTGAATTGTCCCAATATCCGCCGTTTTCCAACAAATAAAGTGCCTCGAACGCAACCCGGTACGCATTATGTACTACCCCATCCACTGTTCGTAAATTATAATAAATGATGTTGGATCACGAATGGCAATCAGAAGCAACCGTAAATAAAAGCAGTTAGCGTTTTTCGGATGTACAGTGTATATTCTTCCTAAAGCATTTGATGAAATATTCAAGGTTGTCCAATTACTACTTTGCCGTTCTTCCTTCTTTCGTGTTGTGTTCCAAGTGTAAGGAGTCGGAATGTCACAAGAAAACAAAGGTATCAGAAACATCGTTTGTGAAATATTGATACGAAATATATACACAGATAATTCATGCTAATTATAAAATAAGCTTTTCAAATAAAGCATACCTTCCAGTGTCCAATAAATTGCAGTTGAAAGTGCTGAAGTTCTTCACGTTGTGCCAATTCCGACAATACAATTTAAAATATTTTGTATCTTTCGCGCTCTCGCTTTTTTTCCAACTCAAGCTTCAATTGGAAACGATGGTGGCTCCATTTCACGTTCTTTATGACAGGTGAGATGGAAATAATAGCAGGCGGAGATAATGAAACGGATCAAGAGTCGAAAGATACGGATCAGAGTGGATAAATCGTCTAAAAGACCAGCACATGACCGGCAGTTTATGTAAAATGGCATTGGTCTAATGCACAGATACCGAAAGATAGGAAAATGACATGTAATTTTAATAATTCAGAAGCATTGCTCTGCCGGAAAATGTATTGCATAGAGGTTTATAGCTCATGGCACTGATCACTCTAGCACTAGAATGAGAGGGGATTGTGGGAGGGTAAGGGAGGCGGAGTTGGGAGGAGAAAGGAATGGAGGGAAGGAGGTTTGAGGGGGTGGAGGCGATGGAGGGGATAATGCTTGGAAAGTGGGCGAACGAAGGCCAGATGGTAAGGAAGATGGTTCAGGACTGAAGGAGGGCTGAAGAAGGGTGGGTGGAGGGGGTGAGGTGTCGGATGGGTCCTGGACAGGAGTTCGATTGGTCAAAAGTGGGAAGCGTGACACCGGAAGTGAGCTGCCAAGCTCAATGGGTGGCTTTCGCTCATTTATATATTCCCACGCGGGAAATATTTGAGTCGAGAGGGAATTTTGGGAATATTTTCGGAGTGGGTTGCACGACCTGACCTTGCTCCCCTTGCTGGAGAAGGAACTGGAGGGTCCTCATTTCTTCCCGAGAGAGAGATGTGATACGCGTGGAATCAAGCATGGAGTGGTTGGATTTTTATTTCTACTGCTAGGAAACAGGATAATTTGTCTTTTTGTGCAATTTTCTTGGAATAATTGGTAAGAACCAGAGCATGAAGCTTTATCCTATCCCCCTTTATTGCAATTTCAATCATTAAAATATGTTTTTTTCATAGCAAATCATATGCGGCTGACAAGCCTAGACGTATTTTACTCATACATTTATTTATTTAACTTAAGTTACAGTATTTGTGTTTGTAATGAAATGCTTCTAGTTTTATGTTAATTGTGTCGTATTTGGTAATCTCTCTCCCCAATGTGAAAAAAGTTCCCAGCTGTCTTTCACTACCCGTCCATAAGCATAGGATCTTGTCGAAATATCTGTATCAATAGAATAAATTGTTCAATAAAACATTTTTTGTAGGAAATAGAAGTATTTCCCAATTGCCCATAAAAATATCCAACAGCAGAGGCGACAGAGGGTATCACATAGCTGGTCCGTCTCTTTGTTTGTAAATTTTACTATTAAATAAAAAGTTGTTCTGAGTAGTGTCATAGAGTAAGTACTCTATGGTAGTGCACACACGCTTAAGGTTGGCAAGTTCATGGGCTGACTCGGTATTGTCTAAATATTGCTCAGTTGTTTTCAAAGCTTCATCGGCCGGTACGCATGTGAAAAGGTTCGTTACGTCAAAAGTAAACAAACCTGGAATTCGGTGGTAGAACCTTGGGTTCTAAAATTTGTGACAGATAATTGGAATTATATGAGTCGTGTACCCTGGGGTTAAATTGGAGGAGTTCCAAAATAGTGCATTGAGTTTATTGGCCAGTTTGTGCGTAGGTGCCGACACGTGTGAAACTACAGGTCTGATGGGGCTATTCGGTTTATACACTTTGTAAAGTCTTGGAGGTAGAGGGTTCATGTTTATAAAGGAATATTTCTCCCTCTCAGTCAGTAGAAAGATGAATGCTTTTAGACGATCTTTCGCTTGTTTCTGGTGGAGTCTTTCCCTTGGATTTTACAATCACTGTCGTAAATAAACTGATGGCACTAACTAAAATAATCTGCACCATCTAGAATTAAAATGCTGTTCCCTTTTGTCACTTCTGGAGAATCAGATCTTCTCGTTAAGCGGTTTCTATGATGAATGATATATATCATAGAATCATATGGATACATATATATTTATGGACATGTAGTGAAAGTCAATGGGAACTTTTACAACAATTTTAAACTCTATTCATTCCAAGATTCATTTAACTGTGGAATACGGAGTTTTGAATACTATGAATTTCTTTAGATTTGACAATTTCGATAGATAATAATAAATACCAGTTTGCAGTATATCGGGAGCCAACTCAAGCGTAGACATCAATCCCCGGTGATTCCAATCATCCTTTTACACATAAGAACGCATTTCCCCATTCCTTGTTGAACCGCCTAATTAATATACCTTTGTCTAATTTTAACCATGAACTCAAAATTTTAAAGAAAATAGCTTCAAACAACGGTTATAAAGTCTCCATCATTGATAAGATTTTAACATAGAGGGTAAAACAACTATCTCCTAGACGAGCAACGTCTTTGTTTTCTGTTGAGTCTCGGGAGATATCCAAGTGGTGCAAACTTCCGTTTACGGGAGACCTAACATACTCCATGTCTCGAGCCATCCCTAAAGACATGCACAATATCTGTTTCTACAATCCCAACACACTAGCACGACGGCAACTCGAAAGATATCATTAATGCCCAAATGAAAAGTAACGTACACAAACTCAAATGCGAATAATTCCTTTGTTTTTATATTGATCAGACAGGACGAAATTTATTAACTAGGTGTAAAGAACACAATCAGTGCCTTCACAGCGACGACGTCACCTCAATCTTCGCCAAACACATTCTGGATGAATGTACCTTCCAACCCGAGATACTACATCTGATTCCAAAAGGACGTAAAATCAATGCATTGGAACACAGGGAAAATGGACTGCGTGCTAAGGACTCGTCATTACTTAATTGCCTAAGCGTTCTGCACATCTCTCCACTGCAATCTATCCCACACCCATTCCACAAGGACTCTTCACACTCCAGCCCGAATCCCCAACCTATGATTCCAAAAATTTAGATCTTCTTCATACGATTATATCTGGTGGTGCCATCAGCTAGT